>CM037589.1:43062500-44382500 GCA_021018995.1 Chloranthus sessilifolius | reverse complement strand
AAAAGCGAAAAGAGTCATGCCTATAGCAATGCCTTAGGAAGCTAACCCTTTTTTCTCCTTTTTCTCGTAGTCTCGTAGATATGTTTTACTTTGTTCGGTTTTAGGGTACATGTATTTGCAACTGATGATTCGGTCTGTGCAGTTTGGAATTTCCATGAACAAATAAAACAGTTGACAACCACGATCAAGATCATTTTGTCTCAATCTTTCGCACAATGGATACATGAGATCAAAGGATAGGGTGTTGATTGCACGGAGCACACATATTTAAAAGTGACTGCAATTATAGGCGTATAATGAAAAAGGGTTCTCAGGTTGAATCGACCTGGGTCAACCCGGTCCAACTCAATTTGACCGAATGAGTGCCTTCATCTGTTCAAAGTTGATCGGATTTCTAAAACATTGTCCCTTGTTATATATTGATCTTTTGTGGTCAATGAACATAGCCATGAAAAACCATAGGATCAGCTAAGATTATTCTTGACATCGCCGATTTCAAGTGAGATGATCGTGAACCTAGGGATGCACATTTTGAATCAAAAACCAAAACCAACCGAAAAATCAGTCTGCCGAATTGGACAGAAACCGGTTTGAAACGACCGAAAACCAAAAATACCAAAAGCAAATCCCAATCGGTTTGGTTTGGTTTTGGATGGCCAAAACCGAAGATGAATTAGGTAGGTCTAAAAGTCTGACCCAAAAACAAAAACACTAAAATGTGAATAAAAAAATTCAAGAAAAAACCAAAATAATTGAATTCCAAACCAATCATAACTGAACTGAATTTTGTTGGTTTGGGCTTTGGTTTAGAGTTTCCAAAATTTAACCGAACTGAAACCAAATCAATTAGTTTCAGTTCATGCTGAACCAAATCTACAACCAAAATTTCCGGATTTAGTTCGGTTAACCGAGTTACGGCCAGATTACGTTTTGGGACCAACTCGAGATTTCATGCTCTTTGCAATATCTACGTCCTTTTCAATTACTAGTAATATTTCCAGTAGTCACCTTTTCAGCTGTCGCTGTTTAGCGACCAACATGTAACATGCAATGCGCACTAAAAGCCGTGCATTGAATGATTGGGTGGAGATCCCTTTTCTCACTTTGGCGTCAAGTTCACAACTCACTCCCAGCTGGACTTTGGTTGGGTGTCTGAAGATTAAACTAACGTATTATTATGGGAGTTAAGTCAAAGGGTTCTATTTTGAATCAGATAGTAGACATTGTTGGTCGCTCTAATCTTCCACAGAAGGGCTTTAGAGATCATGGATTTAATTACTAGGGGAGCTAGATTTTATGGGAGCCCAATCCTACTCGGCCGGACTTGATGACAACTGTACATGCACCTAGTCAACTATACTTTACATTATCTTTTTTTTTTTTGATGAATTATTTTTTTTCTTTTTTTACAACCAAAGAATCTTTTATCCTATTTTATCATACAACCTGAGCTCTAGCTTAGCCCTAAGCCTGACACTTCTAAGCTCTGGCTCAGCTCTACCCGGATCAAGCCTAATAAATTTAATTATAAATTAGATTGGGTTTACTATAAATCAAAATAAATCGGATTATGGTTACTATCAAGGATTGATATAATGTCCGAGATCTACTATCTATTGAGGGAGAAAATAAGTAAATAAAGATAATTATACGCACATCATCTTCTATTACTTTTAGTTGAATAGGTTTACCTCTTTGATGATGAGATGGTGATGCCACCATTTCAATTTAGGATGGAGGTGGTGTTGCCCCTCTTGAATGGTCTTGTAGCACTTGAAATTGTTTATGATTCCTTGATTGGCATGTTACACTGAGTGTCCACCTATTATGAGTGGACACGGCAGTCCACACATTTTACGTATGACTACATGATACATAGAGACTTCCTAGACATTAATTATGGGTGGACATCCATTGTCCGCTAACTCTTTTTTAATCTGCCTCTAAAGCTACTTGGATTGATTGCTTATGAGATTTTTTTTTTCAAGAATGTCATACGGCATAGACAACCCAGACGTAATCCCCATGCAAACTGTTTATGAGCGTATTATTCATGCAAGATAAATTATTTTTATAATATTGCAACATTTAAGAGAATGTCGTGATATTGTAGGTATTGTTCAATGACCTTTATTATTATTATTTTTATTTTTATTTTTACAATTGTTGTGATTAGGTTTTTATTGTCACATTCTTGCCAAAATCTGTGCTTGGCCAAATGTTACATGCAAAAAAGTCAAAAGAGGCAGAAGATATCAACAGTGAAATATTGCTCATGGTGACTTATATCTTTAAAAAAATTAACAGCCTTAAATTATCCCAATAACTTGTCCATTGTGTAGTTAACACTACAAAAAAAGAAATTATTAGCGACAGCCATAAACTGTCACTGTTAACAAAAACTTTTATTACATGCCTTTTTTGAAAAATAAGAATCCTTAGTTTTATTTATCCCTTTGTATCTTTAACTTTTTTTATGCTTTGATTTTCAAACCCCCCACATTGTTGTGGCCTTTGGACTTGGGAATGGAAAAATCTCAACGTTGAGGGGCCCAAAGGCATGGATGCGGATGACGACGGTTATCCACAAGTTGTCTACAAAAAGATGAGCACACAAAATGATTGGTGGACGATGAAAACGCTTGGAGTTTGAGAATACCACATATAATTGAAAAATGAATAAATGGAATGATATCTGTCATTGTCACTCTATTAGAAGTCTTTTTGGATATAACTGGAAGAACTTTCCTTATAGATTCAGAATTGAGGGTAAATACGGTTTAGGTACACAGATCCGTGTACATGAATGGCCCTGCAGGGATTAGCAAAGTCGTCACCTTGACAGGTGCACAAAGATTTAGAGCCTCTAAATCAAGAGAAGAATGCATTTGTGAGGTTGGTGATGGCGGATGATTCGTGTAGGTAAAAGACTAATATGATATAGGGTGGCATAATTTGTACCAATTAAACTTATGAGAACACTCTCTCTCTCAAAAAAAAAAAAAAAAAAAAAAACAAAACTTTTGAGAATGGATGATTTCTTGTCATAAAAAATCGTTGACTGCCTTGAAATAGATGCTGAAGATCGCATTTTGTCCCAATCTTTGACACAATAGATCTTGAGATCATGGTGCACCTATCAACCTATCAAATAGTCACATGTTAATTCCACGTGGCACACATCCTCATAAGTGACTGTTTGATAGGTACAATCATGATCATGGTCAATTTTGGGGATGTGTGCCAAATGGAATTAACATGTGACCGTCTGATAGGCGCACCATGATCTCTATATCTATTGTATGGAAGATTATGACGAAAAATAATTTTCATTGTCATTCAAGAAAGTTAACGATTTTTTATATTAGGAAACCATGTGTTCAAGTGAAAATAAAATCACCATATATATATATATAATTTCATTGATGGTATTTATTTGGAAAATGTTACCAAAAGGGTTACATTCACCCCACTTCATGAAATTACTTGTAAAACAGCACCCTCTACTTACTCACCAAGTAATAATACGAACCAGTAAACCGACCGGGCCCGACCTGACTTGGCCGGACCCGACTTGACTCTATTTTTGCCTGAACCAACCAGCCCCCACCCCGACGTTTGAGTTGACTCAATGCAAAGGTCGAGTCAGATGCATGTCCGAGTAGATGAATATAGTTTATGTGCCAGAACCCGTTAAAAAATCAGGTCAGACATGTTGGGTGCCAAGTGGAACCGACCTATTGACAACCTACCTAGCACTATTATGCGCCCATCCCAACCATTTAATACATACCCCTATTTCATCTCAAAAAAAAAAAGGCACATACCCCTAGTTTAATTAGATGCACGATAGCATAAAAAATAAAAACAAAATTGGTTGGAAAATAGTTTAGCAAGGACTACACATGTTCGTAAATATATATATATATATATATATATACTGCCTGTTTTGTGGAGAAAATTCATAAAAGATTTGAGAGTTTGAAATAAGGAAATAAGGATCAAAATTTTCGTTTTCATTTCGGCTTCGGAGGGGACCAAAACTGAAATTTTGACAGAAAATTTAATCCCCATACAAAATTAACCAAAATTTCTGTCCAAAATTTTGATCCTTGGTTTGAAAGGTCTCCTTATTGATAAGCCTTTGGTGAAAAGAGACTTGGGCTTAAGATGACTTCAGCACTGGAATGATGCAGCCCTATCTTTTGGACTTTGGTGTATCCCTCTCATATTTCAAGGGCCCTCTTTGGAGAGGGATGCACCAAGTTTTATGAAATTATAATCAATGGACCTCAAACAACATACTAATAACGGACGGCTTACGTGATGCGATGCAAGTGGCTAATCCGACCTGCATTGCTGGGATCCACTGTGCTTGAATCGCGCCAATGGATCAAAATATCATCTAATACCGATACATATCGGTTTTAGACCTGGACAATACGGTAATATGGATTTTTTTTTAGGCCCCTAAAAATAAGTCAAATTATCGTTTGTATCGCCCGTATCGTCCAATGTATTGTCCGTATCTTTTAAATTATCAATCAATTTATCGTCCGTCCTAGAATTTTAGAAATTTTCTCTGGCCCCTAAGAAACAGTCAAATTATCGCTCATTTTGTCAAATTTATCGTCCGTATTATCCAAATTATCGATCAATTTATCGTTTGTCCAGGAATTTTAAGATATTTTTAAGATTTAAAAAATAAAAATAAAAAATACCAGGACGATACTTTCAATGTATCGCTGATACATTGAATGCATTGAACGATACGCAATACGTATCGTCCAGGAGGTTTGGACGATACGTATCAAAAATCTGATTTTTTTATCCATAATCGTGCCACGTAAGCAGTCCGTTGAATGGTTTGGTGTTTGTGATCCGCCATATACCATTGTCTAATTCTGAATAATGTCGCAGACTTTAGCCTCTTCATGAATGCTGGGTTGCAAACTTTAGCCTCTTCATGAATGCTGGGTTGCAACATTAATTCTCTCTGACAAGTGATTACAAAAGGTTTTTCATCAATCCAGTGGTCTTTTCAAATCCTTGTATTCTCTCTATCTCTAATGACGGTAATATTTTTGGTCGTATCGTCAATCACCTCACTATTGTTTTCGAGGCCGATAATTAGCAATGCAACAAGACCAAATATATATCGCTGGTTTTCAACATATCTTATTAAATCCAATTTGCACTTATCAGATCAACTGTGTGCTCGACTCCCGTACTTATGGTGACATGTAGTGCTCATCTGGCTCTAATCCTTCGGTAGGCTGGTGCCATTTCAAGTTTTACTCTTGTTAGAGCAATAAATATCTTAGACAATTTATTTCAATCAAAATAATATGATGCAAAGGTAGAACATATCTTGCCACCGGAGAGAATGATTCGCAATAGATGATTCCGATATGCCGCTCGCTAGAACTTGAGGACAATTCTACCTCACTTTTATCTCCCTCTATATGATGGGCACGATTGCATTGAGTGGAGATGAAGAGGGGACGTTATCCTCTTTTATAGCATGCCCTTGACACTACGTGAAAATGAGGGAAAAACAACATTAGTAGTATGAAAAAAATTACGGTCGAAAGCAGTGATAAAATAATCGACGGCCTAATGTTGTCGTTTAGTGTTTTATAATCGTAGTTTAAAAAAAAAATAGATAAGCGGGTAATTAAACATTTTTTTAAAGGGCAAACTTGCCCTTTTAGTAAATATATCATATAAATACTAAAATGGAAAGGCTAAAGGTGAAATAAAATTGGATGCTCATATCGTCCTTCTTCCTCTCTTCTCAAACCCTAGCTACTCCCATTTGGTGTTCTTGCTACACAGCAGCAGCAGAAGAAGAAGAAGAAGAAGAAGAAGAAGAAGAAGAAGAAAATGAGGACGACGGCATGGGATTTTCTCGTAATGGCGACCTCATTCAGTGCATCGAAATCCAATCTCTATGGGTTAAATGGATCGCATATGGCAATCCATAGCCTCTATAGGCCAAAAAATCTCTAGAAAAGGTACACAATTTTTTTTATCTTTAGATAGATCTGGGAATCTATTCGGTGATGTCTCTTAATAATTATGGAGTCAAGAAGATCTTTTTTGTTTGTGATATTTCTTCGTTACAGATCTCGGCAATTAGGGTTTTGATGAATTATTGTGCAAAACAGTGTTTGGGGAAATGTGCTTGGGTTTTTTTGAATCATTGGAGGTTGGGTTAGGTACCTAATACTAGCATAAAATTAAGAAGATGACAACACGGTTGCCAGGTAAAAGGGGTGGGAGTGGGGGGAAACTTCCTTTCATCTAAGTAGCTCATACTATACTTGACTATATCGAATAGGCCTAGTACCTCCTATGTTTAAAAGTTTAGGGGGGGGGGGAGGAACAACCACTATCCAATATAAGTTTTACATATCTTTTATTTGTTATTTTTTTAAATGATGTCATCTCGCCCCTTTTGGCATTTGTCGCCACTTGGTCTCGAATTCTTGTGGTAGCTACTCTTGAAATCAATTCTAAGCAAATTTTATTTATCAGTTTTTATGATATGCAGGCGAACCATGAACAAGTTAGCAAAAGAAGGATGCGGAGTTCACTTAATGCTGGCCTACGGGGGTTTAGAGTATGCAACTAATTTTCCTTTGATGGCCAATCCTTTTTTCTGTACCATACACACTACACCGTACACTCTTACAGCAAAGTTTTCCCTTGCCCTTTTATGATTTCTTTCAGACAAATTTTTTAATCCTTTATCCCTCATTATTCTACGTCTTCTTGTCCTCTTTTGAGTCTTCCAAGTTCCTTATCTTCACGCATAATAATGTAATTACCATCACCATTATCCATTTATAGTTGTTTCTAATGGAGTTCACTTAATGCTGAAATTTGTGCTTGCCTATTACTTACTCGATGAATTGTGAAAGATAACTATGACATTTTATAAAGGATGCAATTTATGTTTAAGTAGTTGCCTATTACCTATTTGAAGAAATGTCAAAGATACTTATTTGTTCTTGTTTATGTTGATGATTTGTTGTTTCAAATTGGACATGCTCAAGCCATCTCAATTGTGATTAAAATGATTTGTCATCTCATCTTATGTTTAAGAGCAAGTCAAAGGCATTGCTGATAATTGGAAGCCGAAGTTGGATGATCTCGACATTGATTCCAACAGTGGGAACTCCTTGGAAGCACATGCGTTTCCACACCTCCTAGCCACATTCGCCATTGCTTCTGAATTTGATCAAGATGACATATGCAAACTCATCCCAGTCGTTTCTCATCACCGTCAAACTGGTGATTTGTGCCGCTCACTTGGGCTCTCAGAAAAAATGTCAGGTTGGTCATAAGCCTTATATGTATATCATAGTTTAGCATGTCAGATTAGAATGTATTGCTTCTTTCTGCATTGCTTTGATGTTGACGATTTATTTATCTATTTTTCTCCTATTTAATAAGATAAAGGTAGTGAATGGTTGTGTAATATCCCGAAAAATCATGTTAAACAGTGACCTCGGGATCCGTATCGATTGGTCACAGGTTTGACCAATTAGGAGTTCAATAGTTAGCATAGAGTGTGATGAACGGATGAGATGTGATAGTTTGACTGACTGTGTGGTGTGTGATATAAATGTGAAGTCACATACACCTATCGCGGTGCATGTGCTCAACACACAAGTGAGAGGAGAGATAAAAGGGTTTAATAACCCTAAAATCTGTATTTTAGGTTGTTGAGAGAGAAGTAAAGAAGAGAGAGAGAGAGGAGTAAAGAGGGTTGAACAAGGAGTTATTGTGAGTGATTGGAAGGGGGATTCAAGTATTAAAGAGACCGATTCAATGCGAAGGATCCGTTCAAGCCAAAACTGGAACCCTAGCCTTTCCAACCACTTGATTTAAATCAATTTGAGATTGATTGAAGGTAAAATTCTTGTAGTTTAAATGCATAGATTAAAAGGTTAGATTGTGGTTAGATTCTAAGCCTTTATCCTTAGAAAAATGGAGGAAAAAGAAAGGGAAAGAGATTGGGAAGAACAACCAAAAAGGGGGTTGAATTTGGCCATTTCGATTAATCGAAATTGAGTTTCGATTAATCGATTTTGGCCAAGAAGTTGAAAAGTCAGAGGACCCCGATCTCAATTAATCGAATTGAGTTTCGATTAATCGACTTTGAATTTTGATTAATCGATTTGGATATCGATTAATCGACTGGGAACCTACAGTGAACTCCAGTGGAGAAAAGAAAAGAGCTTGGAGAAATCGACTAATCGAAATGAGAATTCGATTAATCGATTTAGAATTTCGATTAATCGATTTGGGGCCGATTAATCGATTTTGGAAACTCGATTACTCGAATTGAGAATCGATTGGATAGAATAGAGGAATTCGACTAATCGAATGGGAATTCGATTAATCGACTGTGCCAGTTTATGTTGACTTTTGAGTTTGACTTTAAGATTCTTGGAGGGTCTTAGACCTTCTTTATTACATCTTTAGTGATGTGTTTCACACATTATGTGGTACCATAGGTGGTACGTATGAGCTTGGGCACAAGGAGCCACGTGGGACCTTGATGCATGATCAGACAGAGACTTGAAGTAGGGAACACCTTGAACATGTACTTTATTTTGCAAGAGCATGTATGTAGTGATATAAAATTCAATTCAAAATGCTTTATTGCTTAAGAGTTTGTGAAAAGTGTGTGCGTGAGACATCAATAAGAGTAATTATAATGAGCCATCCCCAGGGGATGAGGAAGTAAGGAGATAAGAGCATCAGGTGTAATGCAAGTGACTGGATACATCCCAGAGATGTATCCAAGATTGAATCATGTTTGATAGGACCTAACTGATATAAGATAGCACACTTACACGGTGAATAACTATATGTAAAGCACCTGATACTTTTGTTATTTGAGGTTTGATAGGGTACCCCACCGACGTGGCGGGATATCCACGACTGACACGGCAGGATATCCGTGACCGATACGGCGGCGAAACCGTAGGCCAGTGCGGAGGCTTATCCGTACACAGTAAGCACACTCCAGGGGTGTTGATTTGAGACAAGTGAAATCCCGCCACCAATCCCCAGGGGAAAGGGGCTTGGGTACTAGTTGTATTCCCAGCGAATACGTTTAAAACTGTCTATATAGATGACGATGATAGGTATCTCATCGGGGCTCGATGCTATATTGCTCGGGGATTACTTAAATTGAAAGTTTAAGTTTTACTTTAGGCATTTTCAGCATCATTCATGAATAAGTAAAAGACATGAGTAAACTACCAGTAAAACGTGATGCTTTTCAACTATTTTTCATCAGTAACTGCATAGACACATCATGCATGGCATATCATAGAATATATGTGAGTGATAATTTATATGTTCAACTGTGTTCTGTTCCCTATTGAGCTAGGATGTAGCTCACCCTATAGACTATACGTCGCAGGTCCACTACTAGCAGCTGCCGAGGCTTCAGGAGACGCTGACCCCGGTGACTCGGACCTAGCACCTGGTGACGAGTTGGAGCCACCTCCTGAGGATTTCTTCTAAAGGATCTCGTTGTGCAGCTTTGAGGGTTTTTGAGAGATTTTTGTACGGCTTGGTATGTCAAGCCTTGTTTTGATTAAACAATGTAATAATGTATATACATAGATTTGAGATAATTCTTTTGGGCGAACCATCTGTGATGATTAACTATCATCGATGGTTCGGATCGGTTCTCCGTTCATGTAGAGGCATGAGGGTAGAACTGTATTTTGAGAAATGTTCATATAGTAATTTAATTCCGTAGCTTCATTTACTATTTCAATTCAATTCGTTGCTTGATATACCAATGTCCCATGCATAGCTAAGGGGCACAGTCAAGATGATCGTGCTGATGGCACGAGTTTCGGGGTGCCGAAATCCGGGCTGTCATAGTTGGTATCAAAGCTATTTCTTTTAGCTATTCTGGCAATGGTTCTATTGTCAGAACATAGAGACTTTTGCTAACGAAACTTTAGTTTCAAATGCAGCCGCAAATGTCATCTATAGGAAGAGGCCGACCGAGGGGAGGCCAACAGAGGAGTCTGCGTAGTGAAGATGATTACATCTCTCCTACCAATAGAGTGCCTTTAGGAGGTACCGAGGCCCCAGGGGGCAGTAGTAGTAGACAACATGATGATGAGGATCGAGATCGTCAGGATCAAGATCAAAGAGAACAGGAAAGAGTTAGAGAAAGACAAGAGGACAGAGAGGAGAGACAAAGGATGATGCATACCATGGAGACTATGGCAGCTGCTATGGCACAACAAGCCGCATCCTTTGCAGCTCATGCAATGAGAACAATGACCACCTACACTACTGTGGGACAGCAACGCCTGTGCCCTCATCCTTTACTGAGTTTAGGAGGATGAGACCTCCTTCATTTTCTGGGCAGGCAGACACGATGGCAGCTGAAAATTGGCTGATGGAAATGGAGAAGGTCTTTAGCGTGCTGACATGCACAGAAGATGAGAGCGTGAGATGGGCAACTACATGTTCGGGAGGGAGGCCTTGGTGGAAGTCCGTGATATGGACTAGGGCTCAGGAGACCCCGGAGTTGCCCTGGACGTGGGAGGAGTTTGTTGAGGAGTTCAACAAACAATATTTTCCGGAAGTAGTAAGAAATCAACTTGAGATACAATTTCTACAATTAGTGCAAGGGAGAATGACAGTGAGAGAATATGGGGTGGAGTTTCTACGACTTGCCCATTTTGCTCCGGATTACGTCGCTACCGACGTGATGAAGTCGAAAAGGTTTCAGCAAGGCTTGAAGCCTGAGGTTAGGAGAGGCGTAGCTCCATTTCAGCTGAGGACCTATGAAGAGGTCATGAGCAAGGCATTGGTTGTAGAAGAAGAAAATACAAATAGATATAGACAGAGAGAGCAACAGAGAGGAATAAATGATCAAGAAAGATTGGAGAACTACGAACCGGTGAACAAAAAGCCAAGGTTCGTGGCCCAAAATCAGAGACCACAGTTCCAAGGGGGTTTCGGAAGGCCGGCGCAATAACAACACCAACAGAGGTTTCCATTACTTGTGTCGGGGAGACCTTTACGTTATGAGAGCCCTGCCATGTCTACTGGCGCCACTATCACACAGGGTTCCCGTACCGTTTCTTTCGCGCCTCGAGAGACTTGTGCAAAGTGTGGCAAGCCTCATAGAATGGTGGATTGCAGAGCAGGGACTAGGGGTTGTTTCCGATGTGGCAAGGTGGGCCACTTGATCAAGGATTGCCCCGAGACGGATAAAGGAAAGACGGCTTCGGTTGCAGCACCACGACCCATTCAAGCACGGAAGCCGGTCGTTCATGGGAGAGCCTATGCAGTCACTGCTCAGGAAGCAGGGAACGTGCATGACGTCATCCAAGGTGAGACTCTTTTAAATTAAAGCAATTTCCATTTCATTAAAATTTTAGATAGAGAAGGTGCATGTATTAGGAATTTGTATAGATTCTTTTTCTCAATACTAAATTTATAATTGAATTAGGAGTGTAAATTGATGTGTAAATTATTGTATGTATGTATGTGTACTATAGGTACTTTAACTACATATGATAAGGGATGCTTTGTTAGATATGACGCTAGAGTGTTGATAGACCCAGGATTTACCCACTCATTCGTCACTCCACGTTTTGCCAAGAGGATGAAGATTATTCCAGAGGTATTGGACTTCATCCTATCTGTGTCTATTCCGACTGGAGAGTTAGTGGACACGGAGTTAGCTTGCAAATCCGTCATTGTAGCAGTTCGAGACCTAGAGGTGCATGAGTTGGAAGCAAAGTTGATACTGCTGGACATGCAAGGGTTTGATGTGATCCTTGGCATGGACTGGTTGGCGCAGTACTGTGCAACAGTCGATTGCAAGAACAAGGTCGTCATTTTCAGACTCAATACAAGAAGATCATTTCGGTTTCAAGGAGTGAGGTCATCATCTATGCCACTGATCTCAGCAGTGAGGGCCGAGAAAATGATCAGAAAGGGTTGTAGTGGATACTTGGCTTTCTCAAAAGAGGACAAGGAAGAAAAGAATGTCATTTCTGAGATAGCGAGCGAGACTTCTGACGCAGGAAGAATTGCCTGGATTACCTCCAGAGAGAAGTGGAATTCGCCATTGACTTAGCACCGGGAACGGAGCCTATTTCGAAAGAGCCATATAGAATGGCTACTGCTGAGATGAAGGAATTGAAAGAACAACTGCAAGAGCTTATGGACAAGGGGTTTGTCAGACCGAGCGTGTCTCCATGGGGAGCACCGGTCTTGTTTGTCAAGAAGAAAGATGGGTCAATGCGACTATGCATTGACTATCGACAATTGAACAAACTCACTGTGAAGAACCACTACCCTTTGCCTAAAATTGATGATTTATTCGATCAACTGCAAGGAGTAAGGTATTTTTTTAAGATCGATCTGAGATCTGGATACCATCAGTTGCGAGTCAAGGCAGAGGACATTCAGAAGATAGCTTTCAGGACATGGTATGGACACTATGAATTCTTTGTGATGCCGTTTGGGTTGATGAATGCTCCGGCGTCGTTTATGGATCTGATGAATCGAGTGTTTAAACCACACTTGGACTCCTACGTCGTAGTGTTCGTTGATGATATCTTGATATACTCCAAATCCAAGACGGAACACGAAGAACATTTGAGGATTGCTCTACAGACGCTACGTGAACACCAATTGTACGTCAAACTCAGCAAATGTGAGTTTTGGTTGGAAGAGGTTAGCTTTTTGGGACATGTTGTCTCAAAGCATGGTGTCACTGTAGATCCAGCCAAGATAGAAGCAGTGGTTAAATTGGAGCAACCAAAGACAGTGACCGATGTCCGAAGTTTTCTGGGCTTAGCAGGCTATTATCGATGTTTCGTCGAGGGGTTTTCAAAGATATCGGGACCTCTCACGAAGCTGACACGAAAGGATTCAAGATTTGAGTGGAGTGAGGCATGTGAGAAGAGTTTTTAAGAACACAAAACGAGACTCACTTCGGCTCCAGTGCTAGCTATTCCTTTAGGTAGTGGAGGATACACAGTGTACAACGATGCGTCATACAATGGGTTAGGTTGTGTGCTCAATCAGCACAAGAAGGTGATAGCTTACGGATCAAGATAACTTAAAGAACACGAGAAAAATTACCCGACTCATGACTTAGAGCTAGCAGCAGTCATTTATGCATTGAAGATTTGGAGACATTACTTGTATGGTGAGACGTTTGAAATTTTCACTGATCATAAAAGCCTCAGATACCTGTTTACACAGAAATAGCTCAACATGAGACAGCGCAGATGGATGGAGTTCCTCAAGGATCATGATTGTTCTATACAGTACCATCCAGGCAAGGCGAATGTAGTAGCCGATGCATTGAGTCGGAAGGGTTCAGCTCAGTTAGCTTGTTTGATTTTGGGTATGCACCGGTGGAAATTATTGGAAGACCTGGCACTTTACAATGCGAACATTGAGTCGAAAGCTACAGGATCCTTTTTGGCTAACATATCAGTGAAGTCAGTAATATTTGAGCATATCCACGATCTATAGATGAAAGATCCAACATTAACAAAGATTCATCAAGACATGATTGAGGGCATCAGGCCGGACTTCTCAGTCAAAGAAGACGGTTCTTTATTGTTCAAGGGTCGTCTCTACATTTCGGACAATGCCGATCTAAGACGAACAATTCTTGATGAAGCCCATAAGTCAAATTATGCTATCCACCCTGGTAGCACCAAAATGTACCAAGACTTGAAAAAGAATTACTGGTGGAGAGGTTTGAAGCAAGACGTGGCCGAATACATGTCACGGTGCTTGACTTGTCAGCAGGTGAAGATTGATCATAGACATCCTGCTGGACTATTACAGCCTTTACCAATACCAGAATGGAAGTGGGAATCGATCTCGATGGATTTCATTGTTGGATTGTCACAGATCGCCAAGAGACACAATGCCATTTGGGTCGTCAGAGATCGATTGACCAAATCACAGACTTTTGCCAGACAATATGTGTATACGGGGAAGATCGACCTATACATGAAGGAGATTGTAAGACTATACGGGATTCCAAGCAGCATAGTTTCAGATCGTGATCCACTTTATACGTCCAAATTTTGGAAGAAATTTCAAGAAGGAATGGGAACACGACTAGATTTCAGTTCAGCTTTCCATCCTCAAACCGATGGGCAGATCGAACGAGTGAACCAAGTGATAGAAGACATGGGCAGAGCGTGCATGCTGGATATGTAAGGATACTGGGATGAGTATCTACCGTTGATCGAATTCGCATACAACAACAGTTTCCAAACGAGCATTGGCATGGCACCGTATGAAGCTCTGTATGGACGAAGATGTAAATCACCCCTCAATTGGGAAGAAACAGGTGAGAAATTTATTTTAGGGCGAAAACTGCTTGAAGACAACGCCACCGTCGTTCGAATAATCGAGAGAGTGAAATCGTCGCTGACAGCGAGAAAAGTTACGCCGACATCAAGCGGACTAGTGTCGACTATAAAGTGGGTGAACACGTGTTTGTGAAAGTGTCGCCTATGAAAGGCGTAATGAGATTTGGCAAGAGAGGGAAGCTAAGTCCCCGTTATGTTGGACCATTTGAAATTTTGGGACGCGTAGGTGAAGTTGCGTATCGCATTGGATTACCACCGCTATTTGATCGGGTACATAACGTTTTCCACATATCGATGCTCAGAAAGTATGTGAATGATCCATCTCATGTGTTAGCAGTCAACCTATGGAGATGTGTGAGGACATGAGCATGATAGAGGAACCGGTGGAAATCTTGGATCGAAAGGAACAAGTATTGCGCACTAAAGTGATTCCCTTAGTGCTTGTTCGATGGAAAAATCATCCGAACGAAGAAGCTACATGGGAATGAGAGGCCGATGTGAAAGAACAATATCCAGTCTTGTTTCCAACGACTTGAGAATCCAATGTAAACCACAAGCATGTTTGTGGAATCTCAACAATACTTATAATTCAATGGAAGTTTTGATCAAGGTATGATAAATGAACAAATTTTATATACACATGACCTTGAGGATGTGTTTTGTGGAACTAAGGATCACTTGATGTCATAAACTACAAGAAAAATTAAATAAACAAAGAACTTGAAAATCTACAGAAATTGGGCAAAACCGATTAATTGAATTTCAAATCGACTAATCGATTTGGAATTTCGATTAATCGATTTTGTTCGATTGGTCGACTGGCATGTGCCAGTGACTGGAAACTTGAGTAAGAGTTAGAAAATATACAGAATGAAATTTCGATTAATCGATTTAGGTTTCGACTAATCAATTTAGGTTTTCGATTAATCGAACTGCATGTTCGATTAATTGAACAAACTGGGAATGTTAGAAGAATTTAGAGGGAATTACTGAATTTTTTCGATTAATCGAGGAGATTTCGATTAATCGATTTGCGATTTCGATTAATCGAACTGGGAGTTCGATTAATCGAATAACTTAAGGGACTTATGAAAATTTTAAGTCAGAGAAACGATTTCGATTAATCGATGTGAAATTCGATTAATCGATTTGAGATTTCGATTAATCGAACCATAGTTCGACTAATCGAAGAACTTAAAGAATCCTGAAAATTTTGGAAGGGACTGCACGATTTTGATTAATCGAAGTGAATTTCGATTAATCGATTTTGAAATTTCGATTAATCAAAATGGATTTCGATTAATCGACTGGCTCGCGCCAGTGAGCTCTAAAACTTGAATTTTTAAACGAATACGATTTCGATCAATCAAAATTATTTCGATTAATCGATTTTGACTTTCGACTAATCGATTTTGCGCGGCTTAACCTAGTTTTGAATATCGATTAATCGACTTTGGATTTTGATTAATCGAGCTGGGGCCTATATATATAAAATTGGGGATTTCACTCCCCATTCGAAATCATTTCGGTTTTTTTTTGGATTTGGGCGTTTCTTCTTCTTCTTCTTCTCCAACCACCCGACGCCCTAGGGTTGCAACTCCGTTGGTTTTCGGATCGGATTCACGTGCTAGCGCATCCAAAACCCACGGTAAACCCTAAATTCGTATTTTCTTTCAATTCAAGCTAGAGAAAACCCTAGATTTTGCTATTTCACCAAAAATGCCGCCCAAAACCTGATTGTCTTCGAAGAAGGCGACCTCTAAGCTTCCGGTTCGGCGTAAGAACACTGCACCACCACCACCTACCCCATCACCCGTGAGGACCCCGTGACCATCGACATCGGACACCACGTCCGGGTCGACAAGCGCGTCTTTGCGCGGGTCTTCACGCGAGTCTACCCCTATGCCGCCACCACCCACTAATGTGGTACAACCCAATGAGTGGTGGGTCGCAAAGACCTTTGAGGTCGAGTACCTCATTGACCCTACCCTTTTAACAAATCCCGATGTACCGGGCGAGACCCAATGGGCTCGTAACTACCTTATCAATGTCGGTCTCAGCAACCTTCTCAAACCAATTCGGGGTTCCTACTACCCTAGATTGATGAGGTTGTTTTACCAAGGGCTTGTGGACGGCCCTACCGACAACGTGATCAAGACCACCATCGAGGGTCGAGAATACATGATCACCCGTCGCCACATACACGAGGTGCTCGAGTGCTACCTCGACTTCACCCCTGAGACCACCCTATTTCCACCCTTTGAGGAGGACCCTCGATTTGAGGAGATCATGACCCGTATGACCAACGGGAAGAAGGGGTCGGGATCCTCCAACAAGAGGGTCGACCTTCCCCACTACATGTGGATGCTTGATTCTATAATCAAGTGTAACCTATACCCGATGCGCCATGATACGGAGCGCGTAGATAAAGTGCAACAGGCACTTTATGCGGCCTTCTGTGGCCGATGGTTTGATGCTACTATAGTCGTCCTAGAGGGGATGAGGTACACCAAGGGGAAATTGATGAAGGGCAACTTGAGGCCCAAGGAGAAGATGCCGTATGCTCGGCTCATCTTGAGCATGTTGGAGTGCTACTCCGACGATCCCTCCTACACCGTCTCACCTCACGAGGTGAGGGCTACGGATTGCATGAAGATGTTCTCCAAGTCTTCATGGACCCGTAGCTACAACTTATTGAAGCAGACCCTACCGGCTCCGGGTCCGGCTCCAGCAGCAGTAGCACCACCACCACCCCCACCACCACATCAGGACCCACCCGGCCGAGCCATCAGTGGAGAGGGCTACCTCTCATACCATAGCCTCACCGACACCGCCAGCTCACTCCGCGCCCGCTACACCCACATCATCATACCGCCGGCACGCAGCTCCATCTGGTCCTACCATCGAGGAGGTGTTGGCTCGCATGGAGGACAATAACGAGCGGATGAACCGGAGGATGGACTTCCTTATGTTCCATACCCTCAGCTACATCTACCCGTCGGACTACCAGCGCTACCTCGCTCAGGAGGAGTGGATTGCAGGACGGACCGCCTTCCACAGAGGTCCCGTCTTCCATCCGACCACCGCCACTACCGGCGCTGCTCCTTCAACATCTACATCACTCACATGAGACGCAAGACTTACAAAGATGCCATTCCTCCACCCACCTGACCCACCAGACCAATGACAAGCCAAGACACTCATAGCTCCACCATCGGACCACTGACGAGGATCATGAGCCTCGTGCTCTCAGCTTCTTTTTGCATGAGTGTTTCCTTCTCTGTATGAGTGTTTTGTATGCCAATTTGTAAAAATTTGTAAAAATTTTCAGACACTTAATAGAAATCAAAATTTTTGGTATAAATTTTCCAGTATTGTTGCATTGTCTATTCTATATTTGCATTTCCTTGTAATTGCATTGCTATGTCTGGAGTCAACTGGGCCACCTCACCCAAGAGTGTGGGGGGGGGGGGGGGGGAAACCCAGACCTACGCACCTTTGGGTTATTTTCGAGGACGAAAATTCCCAAGGTGGGGAGGATATAATATCCTGAAAAATCATGTTAAACAGTGACCTCGGGATCCGTACCAATTGGTCACAGGTTTGACCAATTAGGAGTTCAATAGTTAGCATAGAGTGTGATGAACGGATGAGATGTGATAGTTTGACTGACTGTGTGGTGTGTGATGTAAATGCGAAGTCACATACACCTATCGCGGTGCATGTGCTCAACACACAAGTGAGAGGAGAGATAAAAGGGTTTAATAACCCTAAAATCTGTATTTTAGGTTGTTGAGAGAGAAGTAAAGAAGAAAGAGAGAGAGAGAGAGAGGAGTAACGAGGGTTGAACAAGGAGTTATTGTGAGTGATTGGAAGGGGGATTCAAGCATTAAAGAGACCGATTCAACGCGAAGGATCCGTTCAAGCCAAAGCTGGAACCCTAGCCTTTCCAACCACTTGATTTAAATCAATTTGAGATTGATTGAAGGTAAAATTCTTGTAGTTTAAATGCATAGATTAAAGGGTTAGATTATGGTTAGATTATAAGCCTTTGTCCTTAGAAAAATGGAGGAAAAAGAAAGGGAAAGAGATTGGAAAGAACAGCCAAAAGGGGGGCTGAATCTGGTCATTTCGATTAATCGAAATTGAGTTTCGATTAATCAATTTTGGCCAAGAAGTTGAAAAGTCAGAGGATCCCGATCTCGATTAATCGAATTGAGTTTCGATTAATCGACTTTGAATTTCGATTAATCGATTTGGATATCGATTAATCGACTGGGAACCTACAGTGAACTCCAGTGGAGAAAAGAAAAGAGCTAGGAGAAATCGACTAATCGAAATGAGAATTCGATTAATCGATTTAGAATTTTGATTAATCGATTTGGGATCGATTAATCGATTTTGGAAACTCGATTACTCGAATTGAGAATCGACTGGATAGAATAGAGGAATTCGACTAATCAAATGGGAATTCGATTAATCGAATGGGAATCTCGATTAATCGATTTGAGAATCGATTAATCGATATTGAATTTCGATTAATCGACTTTGGAAATCGATTAATCGAATCAGATTCGATTAATCGATTTTGGAGTTCGATTAATCGACTGTGCCAGTTTATGTTGACTTTTGAGTTTGACTTTAAGATTCTTGGAGGGTCTTGGACCTTCTTTATTACATCTTTAGTGATGTGTTTCACACGTTATGTGGTACCATAGGTGGTACGTGTGAGCTTGGGCACAAGGAGCCACGTGAGACCTTGATGCATGATCAGGAAGAGACTTGAGGTAGGGAACACCTTAAACATGTACTTTATTTTGCAAGAGCATATATGTAGTGATATAGAATTCAATTCAAAATATTTTATTGCTTAAGAGTTTGTGAAAAGTGTGTGTGTGTGACATCAATAAGAGTAATTATAATGAGCCATCCTCAGGGGATGAGGAAGTAAAGAGATAAGAGCATCAGGTGTGATGCAAGTGAATGGATACATCCCAGGGATGTATCCAAGATTGAATCATGTTTGATAGGGCCTAACTGATATAAGATAGCACACTTACACGGTGAATAACTATATGTAAAGCACCTGATACTTTTGTTATTTGAGGTTTGATAGGGCACCCCACCGACGTGGCGGGATATCCACGACTGATACGGCAGAGTATCCGTGACCGATACGGCGGCGAAACCGTAGGCCAATGCGGATGCTTATTCGTACACAGTAAGCATACCCCAGAGGTGTTGATTTGAGATAAGTGAAACCCCGCCACCAATCCCCAGGGGAAAGGGGCTTGGGTACTAGTTGTATTCCCAGGGAATACGTTTAAAACTGTCTATATAGATGACGATGATGGGTATCTCATCGGGGCTCGATGCTATATTGTTCGGGGATTACTTAAGTTGAAAGTTTAAGTTTTGCTTTAGGCTTTTTCAGCATCATTTATGAATAAGTAAAAGACATGAATAAACTACCAGTAAAACGTGATGCTTTTCAACTGTTTTTTATCAGTAACTACATAGACACATCATGCATGGCATATCATGGAATATATGTGAGTGATAATTTATATGTTCAACTGTGTTCTGTTCCCTATTGAGCTAGGATGTAGCTCACCCTATAGACTATACGTCGCAGGTCTACTACTAGCAGCTGCCGAGGCTTCAGGAGACGCTGACCCCGGTGACTCGGACCTAGCACCTGGTGACGAGTTGGAGCCACCTCCTGAGGATTTCTTCTAGAGGACTCCGTTGTGCAGCTTTAAGGGTTTTTAAGAGATTTTTGTACGGCTTAGTATGTCAAGCCTTGTTTTGATTAAACAATGTAACAATGTATATACATAGATTTGGGATAATTCTTTTGGGCGAACCATCCGTGATGATTAACTATCATCGATGGTTCAGATCGGTTCTCCGTTCATGTAGAGGCATGAGGGTAGAACTGTATTTTGAGAAATGTTCATATAGTAATTTAATTCCGCAGCTTCATTTACTATTTCAATTCAATTCGTTGCTTGATATACCAATGTCCCATGCATAGCTAAGGGGCACGGTCAAGATGATCGTGCTGATGGCACGGGTTTCGGGGTGCCGAAATCTGGGCTGTCAAAGGTTGTGAAATATCTTATAATTACAACTTATTATTTTTAAATGGTAGAAATTGAGAAAATATTCCTCATTTATTGGTTCGTTTTGATTGATCTTTAAATTTTATTTAAAAAGAGAAGCCTTTCAACAAGGAACAATGCAAAAAAGGATTAAAATGGTAATGGGCACAACTTGCAAAGTGAAAAAGAATATATATATATATATATATATATATATATATATATATATATATATAAAAGGCAGCTAACATAAGGGAAGTAAAAAATAGTTGAATCATTTTGTGGGACTGATCTTAGAAGGAACTAGCAGGAGATTGCTTCAAATAGTTTAGGAATAGGCTTGGCAATGTCCTCCTTTTGGCATATTTAAAATTAATCTTGATGATTGCTCAATCGGAAACTAGTGGCTGTGTTAAAATCGAAGGACCAAAAGGAACCATGAGCAGTGTTGCTGATGTGATTTTTTTAATGTATGTTTTACTCGCAAGTGCACGAATCGGTTTGTATATAATGGGTGCGGAGTACGAGATCGTTCCCACGAGGATTAATGTTGAAATACCTAAAAGAGACAAGTAATTCTAGAAATCTATTAAGATCTAACAGTATTCTACCAATTTTATGATTTAAGTGGTTGGTGAGATGGTAATTAATGACTACAAACTAAAATTCAATTGATGATTAACAAATAAAAGTAAAGATGATGATAAAGATGAAGATACTAAATCCTCCCATCTTTGGTCCGTTCTTCCTATAATATAAATCTAAGGATTAACTTATGAGATACTCATTAGTAACAAACATCTTTTATGGAAGATCAATGGTCAACACCCTAATAGGTTCCATGTTGCATCCCTGCAATTAGGACTTAGATGATTTTCATATATAGATCTGGGATCAAGGGTACGGCTAGACACGCATGATCTCAGGTTCAAATAAAAACCATCCCCAAAGTGGGTGAAAATTCCAACAAGAATACCACTTACAAATCTGAAATCAAGGGCATGGCTCGGCACACTTTATTCAGATTAGGGATATTTAAGATAAAATTACCATTACAGAACCAAGATCCAGGGCATGGCTCGGCACACTCGATCCCAGAACATAATCATAATTAAATCCACACAACGAAAACACAAAGACCATAACAATGATAGGGTAAAATTATCAATCAGATCGAGATCCTGCATGACCTAAGACACGCGATCCCGGTTAGTGGCGGGGATTTCATCCATTCATGATAGCACAATAACCATAAATTAAAAATCTCATATTTTAATCCTAAATTTATATTATTAAAAGTACATCCCTCGGATGGGAATCATTAGATCCCCATCTCTATAAATTTAGCCACACATATTGTAAATAAATGACATAAATAAATAAAGACGGGAAAATAACATTAATTAAAATTACCTCAAACTTCAAAATAAATTACCTTGATCCACACGTATGATCTTCAGAAAATTAATGCAAAAATAAACTTTGAATGAAATTTGGGAATGAGTACTTGAAAAATTAAAGAACAAAGCTCTCAAAAAGAAATAATAAAACTTCCTATTTTTATGAAAAATAATAGCTAAAAACTAAGAACACTAAGAACTAAAACTCTCTAAAAAAAACTCTAATTCTAATCTCTAATCTACTCCTCTAATTCTCTACTTTCTACTCCTCTACGTTTTCTTCTTTTTCCCGAAGTGTTTGAGTCTTTAAATAGATTCCGTCGCGCAAAGGTTTCCCAGGCCGAGTTTTTAGGGTCGATTCAGCGGCCAAGAGCTGTCGATGCATCGAGCCGACAATTCTTCCACAAAATCACGTTTCCAGTGTCAGAATCGTGTCGACTGCTATTCCTGCTCGATTAATCGATTCAGAGGGTCGATGCATCGACCCCAGAAATCCGTGAAAATCAGCACTTTTTGTGGTTCAGACACTGCTTCGGTATTTCGGCCATAACTTTCTGTCCCGAACTCGGATTGAGACGATTCTTGCGCCGTTGGAAAGCTGACGAAAAGATCTACAACTTTCATGTTTTGACAATTTCGTAATTCGGCCGTATTGAAGGTCCAAATTTAGCCGCAAGTCGCACCAAGTTCTTGATTACCCGAAGTTGCAGTGTTTTGGCATTATATCTGTAATTTTATGCTTTCTATACTTGGCTTGTATTTACCTGAAACACTTCAAATCTAATTAATCTCATCAGATAGCCTTCATCGGACAGCTAAATATAGGTATTTAGGGGTGAAATATTCTCATTTTTCAGTACTCATCATACCCCCAAACCTACACTTTGCTAGTCCTCGAGCAAAGCAAACTAAAGAAACTAAATAAATGCCACTTTCGTAGGGAACACGATTGCACTTAGCATGTGCAACAAGCCTTTAAACCCCTAGGTGATCCTAGTGGAGGAGTTGTGTCTCCTGAGGGTTTACAGTGAAGTTACCCACAAACTTCAATACATTTTTGAAATCATCTATAAAATTGAGTTTTCAAAATATGATTTTGATAACATATATACCATTCAAACACAAAAATCATTAATTAATTCAACATGCGAATTCTCAATTTTAAATAACAATGTTATACTAATCATACTAATATCCATTCAAATTAGTCTAATGCTCAAATTGTTAGATAGCTCATCCATTCATGCCTAAACGTGAAGTGTGTGCATAACCAAACCAAAATTCATTCATCTCAGAACTAATTCAAACGGAAAACCGTTGGATCTGTTGTTTTAACTCAATCCTCACTTTAGGTATACTCTCAAAATATAAAGACACCGATGATGGATAAGTTTTCGCACATATGTGAGAGGTCAATACAAAGTAAATAAAAAGGTCTCACATAATAAATGAAACACGATGCAATCAATGAACAAAAATAAATCTCATAAGAAGATACTTGTATATCCTAAGCATGTCATATCAAGTGTCATAAGTATCACATATTTACTCTCCACAAGCGCTTACTAATGCAAGATGAGATCATGAAGGTCTTTTTAGGGTTGTAATGGGGCTCAGGAAAGGGTAAGAAAGAATTGGAAGTTGGGATTCAAAGTTTCTGAGAAATTGGAAAAGAAACACATTTTTGATTTTTCAATTTCTCTTCTTTTTCTTTTCTAATCTCTCACTATTTTTTCTCAATTTTTTTCTATTTTTCTCAACTCACTTTTTCTTTTGAATTTCCTTTTCTTGAAGCACCTCAGATTTTTCATTATTTTTCACAATTTTCTTTTATTTTTCTCTCCCCTTTTTCTTTTTATTTTTGCCATACACTCTCAGTAAACACCACAACTCAGTATCTCTCCACTTACTCTCTTTTCGTTCACTCTCATTCCTCGTTCCTAATTTCTCAGAAATAAGAAGGGTAAAGCTGAATTTTCAGAAATGGTGAAGGGTTAAAGGTTAATGTGGCTTATCAAAGAATGTATAAAGGTAAATTTTCAATAGGCTCAAAGGGGTACTAGAAAGATAAATTTATTTGAGGTGGGGCATTTTAAGCACAAACGAGCCAACGATGGCCTTCAATCATATCCTTAAAAGATAGTAACTTTGCCTATTTGTCTTGAGTAAATATACAGTACATTCTAACATAATGATATAAATTTGATTTCATGCAAAGTCACAAGTCAAAATGAAGTGTATGAGATTATGCAAAATAAGTCGTATTCAAAGAAAACTCCGAGTTTATATATTCACTCATCAATGACGGGAAATTAGCTCTAAAGCTCACTGGGTTTAGTCTCCACTAAGAACCTAAGATTCAACATTCAAAACAGTCCATCGATTTCTAAGTCTTAGCTTGGTATCAGTGTAAAAAGTCTAAGCATGAATATCAAAATTATCCACAACATATCACATTAAGCTTCATCATCTTAGATACAAGTAATCAAAATATGACACTATTATTCTCAAAATTAAATTCACATGCATCATTAACTAAAGTTTGAAAACAATCGTAAAATAATGTGCATGATGACTTCAAAATTATTTTTTTTTTTTTCTTTTTTCAAATAACACAAATAAATGACGTAAAATAATTAACCATCCCCCCAAACCTAAAGATGACAATGTCATCGATCAAAGAAGTAAGCACTTCAAACTGCTTGAAAAAGTACCTCAACACAAAGATCAGGTGCAGAGAATAATTGTATCAAATTGGAACATTACAAAAAATATATTGAAGGGGATATGGTTACACTATTGAGGGAATTAAAAAAACAACCTAAACTAAACAAAACAAAACAAAAAGGAAAGAAAAAACTAATAAAGCCTAAATCCTAAATCCTAAACTAAACAAGAATCCAACTCTGTTAGACATTAGTAGGCGGACCCATCCACCTCGGGTCACTGAAATTGATATTCTTAGGCACAGGGAACAATTTCTCCCAAAGAGCAAGGGGAAACTAATGAGACACTGCCGATTGTATGGATGGAGGTGGAGAGGCTAAAGTAGGAGATGAAGATGGGGAGACGGTGGTGACGATCACATCAATTATCTCGATATCGATATCAACGACGGTGGGAGATTTGGAGCGATTTACCTTTTTAGATGGTTCTCCCCAGAAGGAATGATCATCGGATCAAGGTCGATGATATCAACATTATTCGACACAAAAGGACCGTCCGATGAGAGCGGCGCCCCGCTTTTAGCGCCTCTCCATCTTTGATAATCGGCTCGTAAGATATAATCGCCATAAGAAGAAAGATTGTGCAGAGTTAATGAAAAGTGAGCCTAAAGGTGAATATAAAGGGAAAAATATAGAGTTGGAGTAGGAGTGGAAAGAGGTGTCCTGCAGAAAAGAGACAATGAAAAGGTGTGGCAGTACGTCCAAGGGAGTCCATATACGTGAGAAAATAGGCAAATTAGAGTTCCAATAGAAGTGCCCGCGAAAAAAAAAAAAACAAACAAAAACAGAAAAAGGTGGGGTCGATTAATCGACCCTTGAAGGTCGATGCATCGCCCCTTTGGTGGGCCGTTAATCGGCGCATCGACACCCAAATTTTTTTGTAAGCAACAGAGGGTCGATTAATCGATCCCTAAAGGTCGATGCATCGACCCTCTAGGGGTCGATTAATCGACAGAGGGGTCGATTCATCGACCTCCTACAAATTTTTTTTTTTTTTTTTTTTTTTTTTTTTTTTTTTTTAAGCAACAGAGGGTCGATTAATCGATCCCTAAAGGTCGATGCATCGACCCTTTGGGGGTCGATTAATCGACAGAGGGGTCGATTCATCGACCTCCTACAAATTTTTTTTTTTTATTTTTTTATTTTTTCGCAAACAGTGGGTCGATCAATCGAGTATAACCCTCGATTAATCGACACCATCTTGGCAGAGAGTTGAAAATTTGTGAAAATTAACTTTTTAAAAGTGCGTTCCAACTACTCTAAAGGCAACCGGTAATTTGCAAAATTTTGACAATCCCACACAGATTAGAAAACACACTTTTTCATTGATAAAGACGATGATTACATGGACACTTCTGATTTGACTCCTAAAATAAACAGCCTAAACAAAAGAAAGAAAAATAACACAAAACGAAAAATCCTAATCCTAGACCAAACTAACTAATCATCGCCATCCTCCTCGGCTTGGCGGGCCCTGGCGCGCATCTCATCATAACTATCAGGCCACATGCGCTGCCCGATTTGATGGAGGAAGGAACGATCATAGTGGCTACTACAGAGTGCACCATGGTGTCGCTGCTGCTCCTCTTGTAAAGAGGTAATTTGGGCTTGGAGTGAGCCAAGCGACACACCCTCCTCGGGTCCTTGATCAGGTGCATTTTGATCATCTTGACGGACGCGGCGACCGGCATGGGGAGATGTGCATCAAGATGGGCATCGGGGACATTTCCCAAGAGACGACATCATGGTTCCATGGGTTGCACCATATCGATAGAAAGCAAGGTCCCGATATCATCATCCCCAGAGAACGGAAACGAAGAAATTCAAAGAACTTCATAACATAATGGGGAAGTAGACCAGGGGCTTCACCAAAGGGTAGGTTTAGCGAGTTCGTCATGGCATCGCCACATGCCATCATGAATGATCTTGGGCACGTTGATCCATGAATTGCGGTGGCCCCATAAAGTGCTTGAACCCGATCACGGTGCGCTAAACGTGGTACGGGGACAAAGATTACTACCACACACTATCCCAAAACAAAAGCGGCGGCAACGCCGATCGCCTAGTGGCGATCGAAGAAAATATGCGCAGACATCTCGTTGATAATGTCCTCCACGAGACTCGTCAAGTTCCTCACCCAAAATGTGATCGTGAGGGCGGTCGCACGAAACATTAAAGACCTCGCAATGGTGTGCGGAAAATCGGTCGCGACCACCCATCAATTGTACAAGTGAAGTGGGCGTGCGACTTGATTCTCGATGGAGGCGGGCACCCGTGCCATGTGCTGATAGAATAACCGAACACCACGTTCGGACACTTTGATCACGGGCGGAGTGAGAAGAAATTGGACGTTGAGAGCCATCGCATAGGCGAGGGAAACGGCAGCGAAGCGGTTTTGGAAAGCCGCAAGATCAAAACATATTCGAACAGGCGGTCGCGAAGCGACCACTTGGCGATCACGTGGATGATCGGCGAGCTGTACAAGTCTTTGGCGGCAGAGGTCGGGCCATGATTGCACCGAATGTCGAGGCGAAAAACAAATACAATCAAACTCGTAGTGAGAAAGGGAGTGAGACTCCTCTATTTAAATAGGCGCACCTCTCGGGACGGACACAATCGAAATAATCGATTAATCGACCAAAAGTGTCGATTAATCGACTTGAATGAAAAGAGGCGCGTCAGAAGTCCCGACGCATGGAAACACGCAACGTCTTTAAGTGAAAAGACGCAACGCGTAGGGTAAAAGTCGATTAATCGGCGACTTATTCGATTAATCGACAAAATCGAGGCAAATAAAAAATAAAAACGCACGTCCCAAAATAAAAAGTCGATTAATCGATCCACAAAGAGTCGATTAATCGACACCAAATAAAAACAAAATCGGCGGATATTTAAGGCGGCTCAATTTTCAAAAGTGTAGTCGATGCATCGACTCAAGGAGTCGATTAATCGACTAAAAAAAAGTCAAAAATCGCCATAAATGCACTGTCCTTGAAAAGGACACTGAATTTAAGACTCCCGATTAATCGACCAAAAGAGTCGATTAATCGAGCACAATTGGGTCGATGCATCGACAGTGGGGTCGATGCATCGACAGTGGGGTCGATGCATCGACACCCAAATTTTTTTTTTTTTTTTTTTTTTTTTTTTTTTTTTTTTTTTTTTAAACGAAACAAAACACAATAAAACGGAAAATACACAATTGGGTTGCCTCCCAATAAGCGCTAGTTTAAAGTCGATAGCTCGACCTTGGGAATCACTCAGTCAGGGTGAGCCAGTGGCTCACTCAAAGAAATAGTGTTAGAGAATGCAATCGCATTCTCAAGGAACGGTTTCAATCGCTGACCGTTAACCCGAAAAACATTCCCGTGTTTCGGGTTGATAATATCTACTGCCCCATTGGGGAGTATTCGAGAGATTTTAAAAGGACCACTCCAACGGGTTTTTAGTTTCCCCGGAAATAGATGAAGTCGGGAATTGTAGAGTAAAACTAGTTGACCAACAACGAACGATTTTCGCAGAATATTTTGATCATGAACCCGTTTCATCCGGTCCTTATACGATTTAGCACAGTCATATGCATCAGCACGGATTTCCTCTAATTCATTTATTTGGAGACCCCTTTGGGTACCAGATTCCAGGAAATCGAAATTCAATGACTTAACGGCCCAAAATGCTCGATGCTCTATTTCAACCGGGAGGTGACATCCTTTACCAAAGACCAACCGATACGGCGACATGCCAATCGGAGTTTTAAATGCAGTTCTATCGCCCATAGAGCGTCATTCAATTTTAACGACCGGTCTTACGGTTCGGATTGATTGTCTTTTCTAAAATTTGCTTAAGTTCCGATTAGAGACTTCAACTTGGCCACTTGTCCGAGGATGGTAGGTGTAGCAACTTTGTGTGTGACACCATATTTCTTCATTAATTGGGTGAACACTTTGTTGCAAAAGTGCTTTCCACCATCACGATTATCGCTTTTGGAATGCCAAAACGTGAAAACACTTGATCCTTGAGAAATCGATCACTACTCGTGATCATTAGATTTACATGCCAACCTCTACCCATTTCGAAACATAGTCAACGCCGACAAGAATGAACGTATTTCCAAACGAATTCGGGAAAGGACCCATAAAATCGATCCCCCAAACATCAAATAACTCAACTTCTAAAATTGGATTGAGCGGCATCATGTTGCGCTTTGAGATTCGGCCTAGCATTTGATTGTAGACAGATTTGCAATGTTGATGGCAATCCTTAAATATCGCTACCAAGAGAAACCACTTTGAAAGATCTTAGTGCGATCTTTTTGGAACTAAAATGACCTCCACAGGCTAACTCATGACAGAACGAGATGATTCGTGGTTGCTCAGATTCAGGAATGCATCGTCGTATGATTTGATCAGGACAGTATTTGAATAAGTACGGATCCTCGAAAAAATAGTGTTTCACCCGAGCTAAGAAAATAGATTTCTCATTCCTCGACCAATGGTGAGGTAATTTCTCGGTGACTAGGAAATTGACAAGATCCGCATACCAAGGTGGGCAATCAATCCTGAACAACTGTTCATCCGGGAAGTGCTCCAAGATTGGAACAGGCTCGTCAGGTTTCTCAATAATAATTCGTGACAAATGATCGGCCACCACATTTTCTGAACCCTTCTTGTCCTTGATCTCCAAATCAAACTCTTGTAACAACAAGATCCACCTTATTAAACGTGCCTTAGCCTCTTTCTTAGCGAACAGATATCGCAGAGCAGCGTGATCTGTGAATACCACAACTTTAGATCCTAATAAATAGGATCGAAATTTATCCAACGCGAAAACTACCGCCAACAGTTCCTTTTCGGGTTAGTAGTTCAAGCGGGCATCGTTTAGAGTGCGACTTCATAGTAGATCACATGCGTAATTTTTCTATTCGTTGCCCCAAAATAGCTCCAATTGCATAATCGAGGCGTCGACATAATTTCGAACGGAATTCTCCGGAGATTGAATTACCGGAGCGTTTATCAAGTCGGCCTTAATAGCTTCAAAGGTCTGCAAACATTTATCATCAAAGCGGAATGCAACATCATTGGAAAGTAAGTCGCAGAGCGCCGTATATCTTATCAAATCTTTAATAAAACGCTCAGAAAACCGGCGTGGCGAAAAGATCTGATTTCCTTCACTGTCCTCGGTCGTGCGAGGTCGGCTATTAAATCTACTTTAGCTTTTTCGACCTTGATTCCCTGGGACGATTTGATGTGTCTCAAAACAATGCCATCTTTAACCATGAAATGACATTTTTCCCAGTTAAGAACAACGTTCTTCTCGGCATCGTCAAGCACTAGCGACAAATGATTCAAACAGTCAGCAAAACTGTTTCCATGTATTGAGAAGTCGTCCATGAAGACTTCCAAGAATCGCTCGACCATATCCGAAAAAATACTCAGCATACATCTTTGGAATGTAGCTGGTGCATTACAAAGCCCAAACGGCATTCCTCGGTAGGAGAAAGTACCAAAAGGACATGTGGAAGTGGTCTTCTCCTGATCCTCCGGCGCAATGACTATTTGGTTATACCGGAATAGCCATCGAGAAAGCAATAGTACTCATGCGGCCAATCTTTCTAACATATCCGATCGATAAACAAGTGGAAAGTGATCTTTCCTCGTCATCAAATTTAACTTCCGATAATCGATGCACACTCTCCACCGTTTGAATTTTGTAGGACCAAAGATGTTTTCTTCATTCTTTACCGTGATTCCCGATTTCTTAAGGACCACTTGTGTAATGACCCATTCTTGTCCGAGATGGGGTATATGATTCCAGCATCTAAAAGTTTGATTACCTCATTTCGGACCACATCTTGCATGATAGGGTTCAGTCTCCTCTGTGGTTCCCTAGAAGGCTTAGCATTGTCTTCCAAATGGATTCGGTGCATACACACCGTTGGACTAATGCCTTTGATATCTTTTATCGACCAACCGATGGCACTTTTGTGCTCTTTGAGTACATTCATGAGTCGGCCTTGCTGATTCGCATCCAGTGTTGATGATATGATAACAGGTTGAGTTTCATTCTCCCCCAGGTAGGCATACTTGAGATTCTCCGGAAGAGGTTTAAGTTCTAAGGACACTTTCTCCTCCTCTTTTGGCTTTTCCTCGATTAATTCAATTTGAGTTCCACACTCTATTTCCTGTTCTTCACCCAGACGTGGTGTGGAATCCAACATGTGATTTACTTCTTGGATTAGTTGATCCACATCGAAATTTTCTCCAAAATGCGCAAGACAAGCTGCTAGAGGATCCTCAGATTCAGATGCATTAAATATTTCCTCTACAATTTCATCGAGTATGCAAGCTTGTGCATGTTCGTCATCCTCCATGGGCTGCTTGGCAATATTAAAAATGTTGAGTTCAAGTCATATTCGAATGATGATTCATGATCCCATTTCGACAATTGATCAACAGATTGGAGGTTGCTAGAATGGTCTTCCTAGAATCCTTTGGAATATTATTCTTCAAATTTGATGTCTTTGGTTCGGTGTCTAGAACAACAAAATCTAGGTGAAAGTAGAAAGAATCCACCTTGATGAGGACATCTTCTACAATTCCTCGAGGGATTTTTACGGACCGATCAGCTAACTGAAGGGTCATTGCAGTGGTCTTAAGTTCTCCCAATTCGAGCTCCTTATACACAGAATAAGGCAACAAGTTAACACTTGCTCCTAAGTCCAAAAGAGCCTGATCAATACGGTTATCGCCGATAATGATCGAGATTGTAGGACAACCTGGGTCCTTGTATTTGATCGGGAGCTTTGCTTGCAATACTGAACTAACCAGCTCGGCTAAGAAAGCCTTTTTCGGAATATTGGTCTTTCTTTTGATTGTGACCAATTCCTTCAAAAATTTAGCATAAGCAGGTACTTGACGGATGGCATCCAGGAAAGGAATATTAATTTTTAATTGCTTGAAAATCTCATTTATTCCTTCCACATCACGATTTCTCGGGTGCCATCAATCTTCTTTGTATGGTGCTTTGAACAAGACTCTTATTTTGTTCACTCTTGTTATCCGATATTTCTTTTGTACTTTGTCATCAATTTTTCTCTCTCTGATTTCTTCTCTCTATCGACTTTTCCTCCTCCTCCGCAACACTACTTTGTTATCGACCGCTTTCCGGATCTCAACGTTGTGATCGCCACAATTTGTTGTTGATTATCCTCTTGTGTTGAAGTTGATGTTTGTTCAACAACCATTTGGCCCTTTGGGTTAGGAACAGTTGGCTTGAACGAACCTTTTCTCTTTCACGAGAAAGGATGCCAATTGCCCAATTTGGGTCTCTATTTTAGAGATTGAGGACGTGTGAGAATGGATGAGTTTCATCGTGTCCTCGTGAGAAGGAGTTTGTGTATGAGGACGTTGGGCGTGATTTCCTGGGTTGTTAAATCCGTGTGGTGGAAATGTCCACAATATTTTGTTGTGGTTGGTTTTGATAACCTCCCATTGGTCGTAAACTGAAAATTCTGGTTCATTTGCCGTGGCTGCCCAACCTGATTTTGATTGTATTGAAATTGATTCGGGTTATTGAACCCTTGCTGCTGAAATTGCCCTTGACCGTAGTTCTGCTGCGGTCCTTGATTGAAATTTTGTTGGGGATAAAAGTTCATCCCCTGCTTCCTGGGCTGCATTCTTTGATTATCTTGTTTCCATGAGAAATTTGGGTGGTTTCTCCAGCTATTTGGGTTATTCTCATTGAAAACGTTTCCTTGATTCCGCCCATAATTATTCACCACATTTAATTGTTCAGATGTGTCTTCATGATAGTTCTGCATTGAAGGACATTCATCTGCCATATGCATTGGACTTGCACAAATTGAACACGGGTCAGGTTGTGTATTGACCATATGCACATTCTTCTTTACTTTCAATTCCTCCACTTGTTGAGTGAGGAAATCAATTTTAGCAATCAGATCTGGGGAATCCTTTACTACGTACAGTCCTCCTTTCTTTGTTGAACTCCCGGCTTGATCCCGGGTTTTGACTGCTTGTTCCCGAGTCTTTGTGAAATCCCAGTGCTGAGAGTCCTCAGCTAGCTTTTCTAAGAAAGCATAAGATTCGGTTTCTTTAAGGCTCAGGAATCCTCCGCCATTCATTGACTCCACCAGATGTCTATTTGGTTGATTTAATCCATTGTAGAAACACTGGACTAGTCTCCACTTTGAGTATCCATGGTGCGGACATTTGAGTAAGAGATCCATGAATCTATCCCAAGCTTCATATAATCTCTCATCTTCCTCTTGCGTGAAATCCGTGATTTCACGTCTAAGGGCATTCGTCTTCGCCATAGGGAAGAACTTTGATAGAAACTTTTTGACCATCTGATCCCAGGTGGTTATGGATCCTGATGGTAGAGAATTTAACCATGCTTTATCCTTTATAGAGAAAGGAAATAAGCGCAGCCGAACAGATTCTTCGCTGAAATTTTGGTAAACAGATGAGCAGACTTCAACGAAGTCTTTAACATGCTGGTATGGATCTTCTCGATCCATGCCGTGAAAGATTGGAAGGATTTGGATGACATTTGTCCGAATTTCAAACCGGCCACCAGGTGTGGCGGGGTACACAATGCATGATGGGGTGTTTGTAGTTATTGGAGAAAACAATTCTCTCAATGTTGGTTCTTCCTCTTGTTCGAGTTGCCCATTCATGTTGTCAGTCATATTGACTTCAGTGGATGATTCACTTAAAACTTTCTGCCTTGATCTAGCGTCCTTACGATTTGACCGACAGGCACGTTCGATCTCAGAATTTAACGGTTCTAAATTTCTCTCTTTAGAAGACCTAGTGTGCATACAAAGGATGCACAAAGCAGAGGTTTTCGGCAGAACAACCTCAAAACAAAAATAAAATTTTTCAAAATTTTTTTTTTTTTTAAATCGATTAATCGAGTATAACTCGATCAATCGAGGACAACTCGATGCATCGACAGTTTGGGTCGATGCATCGACCTCCAGAAAATTTTTTTTTTTTTTTTTTTTTTTTTTTTTTTTAAAATCGATTAATCGAGTATAACTCGATCAATCGAGGACAACTCGATGCATCGACAGTTTGGGTCGATGCATCGACCTCCAGAAATTTTTTTTTTTTTTTTTTTTTTAATTAAGCAGAAATACTATTTTAATCTCAAAAATTCCTAAAATTTCATCCGTCACCAAAAATTGATTTTCTAAATTTAATCCCCGGCAACGGCGCCAAAAACTTGATGTGATTTTTTAATGTATGTTTTACTCGCAAGTGCACGAATCGGTTTGTATATAATGGGTGCGGAGTACGAGATCGTTCCCACGAGGATTAATGTTGAAATACCTAAAAGAGACAAGTAATTCTAGAAATCTATTAAGATCTAACAGTATTCTACCAATTTTATGATTTAAGTGGTTGGTGAGATGGTAATTAATGACTACAAACTAAAATTCAATTGATGATTAACAAATAAAAGTAAAGATGATGATAAAGATGAAGATACTAAATCCTCCCATCTTTGGTCCGTTCTTCCTATAATATAAATCTAAGGATTAACTTATGAGATACTCATTAGTAACAAACATCTTTTATGGAAGATCAATGGTCAACACCCTAATAGGTTCCATGTTGCATCCCTGCAATTAGGACTTAGATGATTTTCATATATAGATCCGGGATCAAGGTACCTGACACGCATGATCTCGTGTTCAAATAAAACCATCCCCAAAGTGGGTGAAAATTCCAACAAGAATACCACTTACAAATCAAATCAAGGGCATGGCTAAGACACTTTATTGATTAGGGATATTTAAGATAAAATTACCATTACAGAACCAAGATCCAGGGCATGGCTCGGCACACTCGATCCCAGAACATAATCATAATTAAATCCACACAACGAAAACACAAAGACCATAACAATGATAGGGTAAAATTATCACAGATCTCGAGATCCCGCATGACTCTACACACGCGATCCCTTAGTGGCGGGATTTCATCCATTCATGATAGCACAATAACCATAAATTAAAATCTCATATTTTAATCCTAAATTTATATTATCAAAAGTACATCCCTCGGATGGGAATCATTAGATCCCCATCTCTATAAATTTAGCCACACATATTGTAAATAAATGACATAAATAAATAAAGACGGGAAAATAACATTAATTAAAATTACCTCAAACTTCAAAATAAATTACCTTGATCCACACGTATGATCTTCAGAAAATTAATGCAAAAATAAACTTTGAATGAAATTTGGGAATGAGTACTTGAAAAATTAAAGAACAAAGCTCTCAAAAAGAAATAATAAAACTTCCTATTTTTATGAAAAATAATAGCTAAAAACTAAGAACACTAAGAACTAAAACTCTCTAAAAAAAACTCTAATTCTAATCTCTAATCTACTCCTCTAATTCTCTACTTTCTACCTCACGCTTTTCTTTTTCCCGAAGTGTTTGAGTCTTTAAATAGATTCCGTCGCGCAAAGGTTTCCCAGGCCGAGTTTTTAGGGTCGATTAATCGACCCAGAGCTGTCGATGCATCGAGCCGACAATTCTTCCACAAAATCACGTTTCCAGTGTCAGAATCGTGTCAGACTGCTATTCCTGCTCGATTAATCGACCTGTAGGGTCGATGCATCGACCCCAGAAATCCGTGAAAATCAGCACTTTTTGTGGTTCAGACACTGCTTCGGTATTTCGGCCATAACTTTCTGTCCCGAACTCGGATTGAGACGATTCTTGCGCCGTTGGAAAGCTGACGAAAAGATCTACAACTTTCATGTTTTGACAATTTCGTAATTCGGCCGTATTGAAGGTCCAAATTTAGCCGCAAGTCGCACCAAGTTCTTGATTACCCGAAGTTGCAGTGTTTTGGCATTATATTCAGAATTCTTGTACTGTTTTCTATACTTGGCTTGTATTTACCTGAAACACTTCAAATCTAATTAATCTCATCAGATAGCCTTCATCGGACAGCTAAATATAGGTATTTAGGGGTGAAATATTCTTATTTTTCAGTACTCATCAGTTGCCTAGACACTTGTGTCCTTAAATCAGCAATTTTAGCTTCAGCAATTTTCACTTATTGATTGTGAATTAACCCTCTTTAAATTGCTCTTTTAATGAGACCCAAATTCTTCTCTTTCACTCTCTGAAACAACTACGAGCACTTACAACCAAACACCCTCCACTGCTCCTTGCCTCCAAAGATTACGGAGTCAATCTGTACAGAGATTAGGGACACTACCAATTTGGGCAGAAGTTGGTGGTGTGGGTCATGCTAGTATGCCACTCAAAGCCATTGAAGCTGCCCCGTCCCATGGGCAGGCCTTAGGCAGCATAAGGTGCTCCACTAGATGCCAGTGTTGCCACTCAATCAATCTCAAACTAACAACCTTGGTTTTGGGCCTTATATATATATAAGGCCCAGAAGAAGAGGAGCTATTCAATTAATTTCAAGATGAGCTAGCAGACTGTATGGTTCAAAATCTTCAGATGTGGAACTTTGCTATTATGTTTTTTTGTAGGGAAGCTGATATTGCACCAATAATATCCAGGTTCCATCACAGAGAAGCATCCAGGTTGAGCTATGAGCTTGGCCCCTATTTAGTAGATTAATGTTTCATTGATTATAGTTTTATATTACACTCTAGTAGTGGTGGCACATGCTATGCACGTATGGAGAGAGATTTTCTGAGAAATTGAGGAGAAAATAGAAGAGCGTAACACAAATTTGACCCATCTTTTAGTTCTCAAGGATATTTTAGGGGTGCCGATATTTACGACCAAATATTCAGTATAAAAAACAAGGGTTTTCACATGTAGAAATATTTGACTCCCTTGAATCAGACTATGGAGATCATTTTTCATTCCAATCTTGCACACTAACAGATCTTTAAATCATGGTGCACTTATCCGACTGTCTGGTGTTGATTCCATGCGACACACATCCCCAAAAGTGATTCGAGAAATCCTTCTCATTATATGCCCATGATAGTAAGTTTTTCGTATGTGTGTCATATGGAATCAAAATCTGGCTGTCTAATGGTAGGCCATGATCTCAAGATCTGTTGTGTTGAAGTTTGGGACAAAAAAACGATCTCTATCGTCTAATTCAAAGCAGTCAATAGTTTGAGCAGGTAAAATAGGGTTGAGAAGGAACAATCTTAGGCTGTAAATAAAGGTACCCTTTTAAAAAATATGGCGCAAACTCAACGTTGAAACACAGATGAAAATCTATATTTTCGTCTGTGGTCTCAATCTCAGCCTCTCTGTTTATATAAGTAAAGATGTATTTAGTGATTTTGTAATTTACGGGTTCTTATAATATTGATGTAAGTATATATAGTGATGATATTTTCTGATGATGTGACATGTTTATGGCATCTTTGGTTGTACTATAGGAAATGGTAAAAAAATGAAGTTAGTTTATATTTCTATACTGATATATTCTTTGAATATTTCTATTTTGATAACATGCTTTTCCTGATATCTATTTGACATATTTAACACACTCCAATGGATCCTCTATGTTCCGTACTAAATTTACACTCAGTTGCCACTATTTTGTATGCTTCAACTCCTTGTTAATGCAACAATGGGATCGCTATATCCATTAGGCCTTTAGGGAATTTGATTACCTTCAAATATGTTTCTTGCTTCTGTTTGCATAAAGATATATGTGATGCTACTTTCTTCTTGTAAATTTTTCTGTCAAGCATTATACAGATTCATTCTGAATGAAACACACTTGTATCTTATTATAATTTTGATAATTTTGTTCATTCTGCAGCAAGCGTTGGTTGCTTCTAAATCTGGAGTTCTTCACCAATGGTTATCGCTACTTGATTGATTCTCCTATTGCTTGTTGCCCCATGTATTTCTCAGAAAATTGAATTTGGAGTTATAAACGATTCGCTTTTGCTTTCAATCATATCTGAGTGATTTTCTCTCATTGTGTATCAATTTCGGGCAATCAACGCCTTCTCAAATTTGTCATCGACCGACTAGGTAGGTGCTCTCTGTTTTTCTCCTTGTGCAATTTATAATAATTTGTAGGCGTACTTTTATCTTTATGATATGTTTATTTATCTGTTTATTTTATTGAAGGCTTCATATTCCACATATATCAAAATGAGAATCATCATGCTAGAAAGTATAACGACGGTTTCACAAATACAGCCCATACAAATGACAAATCATCTTCTCCAGCAGGTCTAAAAAATCCCTGAGCGTATAGGGACACTGGTGTTAACTGTGTACTCTAGATCAGGGGTTTGCATGTCTGATGTTATGATCTCTGAGGGGTCTATTTGGATCATTTTAGATGGTTCTATTGTAATGTTTAGAGTGAGAGAACCATTTATACATTGCTCTCCTTATGAATAGAATTTTTTCTTCCGCATATGTGATTGACTCTTTATGTGCTTCATTTCTGTAAAGGCTCCATTTGCATCATGTTAGATGGTTCTTGGCACTGAAAATTTTGCACTCCAAATCAGTGAAAGATCAGAAAAGTGAACTTTCAATGATTTATGTGCTCAAAAATAGCCGGAGGTTTGACCATTTGGACAAAAGGAGATTAAGCGACACCCTTATCCCTAGAACTGGTTGAGTTATGTGCTAAATCTATCCATGCTGAATTCTGGCACTTGTTTGTGACCAATCAGAGTTAACTATTCTAATTTTTTAGTATACTTCGTAATTTGTTTGCTGCTTAAAATGTTATTATAGTTCAATGGACTTGCACGGCTGTTCTTGGGAGTTCCCACAAGTAGCTCATTGCTCTAAAAGGAGGTAAATTTTCTTGAAGTGCTAATACTTTGTGATTTTTTGGTAGGTGTTGAGATATATACAAGTAATGAACACATTTTTGGGGGTCTTGTTTCTCACAGGAATTTGAGAAGATGACGGAAAATGCACAAAATAATTTTAGGCTTGCCTTTGGCATGAGCAGAGAATAGACAAATTTCAAGGGAGAAGAGTTATGGGAGTTACTCAAAAAGGACAACACCTATATCTACATGTGTGGATTTGGATGAGTAGTAGTTATTTTTAGGAATTTTTAGTTTTATGTTTTTGATGATTATTTCAAAACTGAAAGTTGTAAATAAGGATGATCATTATCCATTTATTTATTTTAAGATGTGGATTTTCTTACGGTGGATTTAGAAATTTATAAATTTAGATGAAAATTAAAAAAAAAAATTATGTTACAAAATTTTCGTTTCTTAAAATTTAAATATATATTTTTTAAATAGAAATAAAAAATACGATTGTTCAAAATTGTGTTTGTTTCATCAAGTGATTATTTAAAAGAAAAACGACAGTTGTAATATGTCGATTATGAAGGGAAGACGTCATGTCTTTTTTTTTTAAATGGCATAAAAAATAACAGCTTAAAATCGTTGTTTATGGTCGACAGTCGAAGACAGTCGTTATTTTGATAACATAAACGACGGTCTAAATATGTTGTTGAAAAATACTACTGCTTTTTTTAGGACAGCTCACTCGATGGTCTAAAACTGTCGTTTTTTGTGAAAACGACAGTCATGGGCTGTTGTTTTTTTTTTTGCATTTTCACGTAGTGTGAATTCTAATCCATCAAGGATTCAAGGGAGAGGTGTATCACTAGAAGATAGGGATTGACTTACCACAAATCAATAAAGTTGAAACCAACTCCTTAAGTTGCGTGGAGTGGAATCACGTAACAAGGAAATCCCAAAGTCTTTTAGTCAATCATGTTTTAATTAAAATAGGTAAAGGGTAATGTTATTATGTGGGTCACAAATACCCAACAATCTCCCACTTGAACCACACAATAACTTTAATAATGATATATATATATATATATATATATATATTAATAAAATAAAAGAAAAAACAATAAAAACGTCATGATTGACTTAGTTCAAAATGGATGGCCATCATTTAAAGTTTTGTAAAAACATTGACTTTCAAGATTTCGATGTAACACACATTCTCCCAAGTTCAATAACAATCTTAATGTCGGATCATGAATGCCAATGATGTATCATTTCTTCAAATCTCATTATGACAGTTTCATGAACAAAACACTAATATCATCAATAAATTGGAGAGCTCATTGTGATTTTAGTGATACCAGAAAATATACACTTTAATGTAACTTCTTGTGTATATCTCCTCATTCGTCCTGCTTCATACCCTAAGGTATATTGTCCTGATATATTACAGCATACGCCATGTGAAAACCATCACCCACCTATCAGGATAAAAGCAATACAAATCGTGGTGCCTAATCACCATAGCTCAAGTAACCTTATTTGAGCACTTTTGCTCTCAGACAATAACATTGCATATACACAAATCATAATAATAATGATGATGGTACCAAAATAAATGCATCAATTAAATAAAGTATAATATTTTGTAAGAAAAGTATCATAAAAGAGAATAATGCATTATGGAAGTAGAAACTCCCACTCAAATATTGTACTCAAAAGACTCTAATATTCTCATTCTGGTCACCTCAATTTAAATGAATATATTTATTATTAGTGAATTTGATATTGTCCTTTATTCTTAACTCCCACTAAATGTCTCATCTTCAAGAAAATTGATATAACTAATTTCAACGATTGTAATTATTTAATAAAGAACCATATTCAACACTAATAGAATCCAAAGTAATAATTAAACTATCACATAGAGGAGTAAAACTATAAATAACTCTAATAAGTCTAACATTAGCAATAAAATTTGTCCTCAATAAATAGAATTTATTTAGAATTCCTCCTCATTACCAAAGAATAGCTTTTCATTCAACCTAGGGCTCCTCCTGCTGATTAGTCCATCCTTGCTGCTTCTGCTGATTAGCCCCTCCTTTCTGTTTCTTCTTCATAATATTTTTTCATAAGTAACAATTTTTCTTGATATGACCTTTCTTCTTCCAGAAGTGACAACCATCATCATTGTCAATCTTTACAACATTCAGATTGGAGTTTTCATTTGTTCTCTTACCATTGTGGTAGTTCTGCTTCTGACCCTTCTTCTTAAAATTCTTCTTATGAGCTAACTTATAAGCCGGATTGTAGCCAAAATTAGTAGACTCTACTTGGTTTCCTCGAAGCCTCTCTTCTTCAATCACATACATCGAGATTAATTGATTTAAATCCCATTTATCCTTTTGAGCGTTATAATTTACTTTAAAGGTATCACATTGCTTAGGAAGAAAAGCAACAGCTAGATGTACTACGACATCTTCGATTGTAATTCATTATTCTTTAAGTTTCATAACGAACATGGACATTTTAAGAATAAATTCTCGCACACTCTCATTTTCATCATATCGCATATTGACCAATTGCACTAAGTAGTTGTACTGTAAGGACTTTACTGTTCCAACGAACTGGTCCTGGATGATCTTCAACAATTCTTTGGCTGTTTCGGTAGTTTTAATACCACCTCTAATGGGTTCAGTAATAGAAGCGCGTATAATCATCATCGTCATACGATTTGCCTTATCCCAACGAGCATATTGGACCTTTTAGATTTCAGTGGCGTTGGACGATAAAGTTGGTTTGTCCTCCGAGAGAACAAAGTCATAGTCCATATATCCAAGGGTCAAATCAAAACCCATTCGCCAGGTGTTATAATTGGGGCCATTAAGTTTTTCAATATTAGTCATCTGTTGATGTAAAATTGATCCGTCCATAGCTGATATGAAAAGGAATAACTATTAGTACATTGTTCAATTAGAACTTTATAAAATAAAAATTCATACCCGAGGTCAAGGTTGAATTAATTAGAGTGTAAACAAGCATGTGCAAAGGAACATTCACTCTGAGGGACAGACTTCACTCATTGTCTCAGCATCACCTTTGGGCAGAAGCTTTGACTTATCGTAAGTCTCCTTAAGTTGTGTTTAGGAACACACATAGACCTAGTCAGATATATTTTCGGTTTGATTGAAGCTATCCATCAACTTAGGCCAGAAGTGTCGCTCCTCTCTCACTTAGACACACATGACTATTCTACTCATTCTATCTACATGAATTTTCTAAATAAGCTTTGACCAGAAATAGTAGTTCACATAGACGAATGCACATGCAATCTTAATGAAATTAGATTTCAAAATTTAAGGATAACGTGTCCTCCATAGATCGATCACCTTTGGGCAGACTTCAGACCTACTTTGGCTATGCATTCCGAAACGATTGCTTTACTGTTCTATCTAAACCCCTTTATAGATAGAACTAAAGGGGTAAACAGAGTCATAAAGTGAAGATGCACATACAGTAATTACAAACAATGACATGATAATGTAAGAGCATACATAATATTCAAAAGGAGTTCAAAAATTTATTTGAAAAATAAAACAAATTTATGACCTTAAGGTGGAAATTTCAAGTCTAAAACAGTGTCAAACCGTCTCATAAATCGGTCCAAAGTGTAGATCTCGTCGAGTAGATTAAAATCGATAGGTCATATGCGCGAAACAGAGTTGTATATCTCAAGACATCGCGTTTTACAGTTTAAGCCCGAAAAGGGTTCCGTCTGGTTGCGACAACGAGTTCTGAGCTTAAAAGTTTTGTCTGCAGCCGGTGGAAGCAGTGCAGTATGGTGGCTGCAGACAAAATCTGAATAGGATTTGGATTGGGTCTTGGACCCGTGTTCGGTAAGGTCATGGGCCGAAGTAGGCCAGGGCCAAATGGGCCGAGTATTGGGCCGGAGTGGCAATGGGCCGAAAGGGTGCATGGGTCAGGCTGCGGATCGGGGCATTGGGCCGGACATTGGGATCGGGTAGCGGATCGAGGCGGGCCGGGTCACCCGGGTCAGGTCCACGGTATGGGTCAGCTGGTCCACAGGTTGGGTCAGTCGGTCCAAGGTTGGCCGGGATACCCTGGTCAGGTGGGCCGACAACGGACCCGACCCGGTGCAGGAAAAAACCCTAACCCATCATCTTCTTCTTCCTTAAAAAAAAAAATCTTTTTTTTTTTTTTTGTTTTTTTTTTTACTTTTACTGTTGCAGGAAGCAAAAGATGCTGCCGAGCAACAACGGAAGCCCTTTGGGGCTTAACTCACACAAGACCGCATGGCATCGGGCCGACGGTCCGGCACCTTTGATGGCGGAATGTGCAACCGTCATACCAACAAAGGCTAATATTATTTATTTATTTTTTGTTATATAAGTTACAAGTGACAACTTCCTAATCTCCCGCGCCTTTTTTGGTCACAAGACTTGGTGGGTGTCAGTCCGGCCGTCGTTCGATCCGTGGACACGGTCTTGACGGGCCAAACCAAAAAGGTGCAATTTATTTTATTTATTTTTTATTAAAAATAAATATGCCCTAACCGGGCTCTGATACCAATTGTTAGAGCAATAAATATCTTAGGCAATTTATTTCAATCAAAATAATATGATGCAAGGGTAGAACATACCTTGCCGCCGGAGAGAATGATTCGCAATAGATGATTTCGATATGCCGCTCGCTAGAACTTGAGAACAATTCTACCTCGCTTTTATTTCCCTCTATATGATGGGCACGATTGCATTGAGTGGAGATGAAGAGGGGACGCTGTCCTCTTTTATAGCATGCCCTTGAATCCTAACCCATCAATGATTCAAGGGAGAAGTGTATCACTAGAAGATAGGGATTGGCTTACCACAAACCAATAAAGTTGAAACCAACTTCTTAAGTTGAGTGGAGTGGAATCACGTAACAAGGAAATCTCAAAGTCTTAGTCAATCATGTTTTAATTAAAATAGGTAAAGGGTAATGCTATTGTGTGGGTCACAAATACCCAACAACTCTTCCTCTATTGCACTTTGCAAATTTTATGAAGAAGTTGTCTACAATAAGCCGACATTTATTGCAGTCATCTAAGACAATAAGTTGATGCCTTGTTAAGTTGTTAGATATGTATGGTCTGCATAAAGATATTTCTACGCCCTGAGTGCATATATAGAGCTCCTATTAATATGCAGAGATATTTCTATGCCAGAGTGCATATACTTAGGCCTCTCTCTCTCTCTCTCTCTCTCTCTCTCTATATATATATATATATATATATATATATATGAAAAATGGGATAATACGCTCGGGCGTAAAAATATCTTTACGCCATTTGATATGGGCACGATACATAGTGCCTCTTTTGTGAGGTGATGGATGGCGTGGGGCCCACTTTACTAATCAGGGTTAAACTTTTAAAATATTTTAAAAGTTATATTCCCGTTCAGTCGTCATTCTTGACTTTTTTAGAATTCTTTTAAAAGTCTTTTTCTTTTTTCTCTTTATTTCTAAAAAAATATCAGATTTACTTTTTCAAGTATATTTTTACTCAAAAAATATGAGCGCCCGCTAGCACCTCTGCAAAGAAGCGTCGACGCCTCGTTTTAGGGGCGGTGCTAGCGCTTCGATTAAATTTTTTTAATTTTTTATTAATTTTTATGGAAGCACTAGCGCTCCTAAAACAAAGTGTCGATGCTTCGTTTATGGGCGCCGGAGTTTCTATTTAAAAAATAATAATTATAAAAGCGCAGGCCCTTAAATAAAGCGCCGACGCTTCGATAATTTTTATTTTATTTTTTTCGAAGCACTGGCTGGCGCCCCTAAACCAAGCGTTGGCGCTCCTAAAATGAGGTGTCGTCACTTCGTTTTAGGGGCGCCAGCACTTCATTTTAGGGGCGTCGACGCTTCGTTTCGGGGTGTTGGCGTTTTGATCCTGAGGTGCTACTGCTTCGCTATCGGGAGCCATATTTTTTGAGTAAAATATGCATGAAAATGTAAGTCTAACAATTTCTTAAAAAAGTAGAGAAAAGAATGAGACTTTAAAAAAGTCAAGAATGACGGCTGAAATGGTATTTAACTTTTAAAAGTGCAACCCTAGTTAGTATAGTGGGCCTTATGCTACCCATCACTTCACAAAAAGGACGCTACGTGTCACGATCATAGCAATTGACATAGAGGTATCTCTACAGCCGAGCGCATATCCCCAGGCCTCTATATATATATATATTTGAAAACTCATCTTCACCATATATTATTTTAGTAGTAAAATTTGGACTCTTGAAACTAGTCCAAGTTTGATTTGTGCTTTTTAATTTTTTTTTTGATATTTTTTTTTTTTTTTAAATTGATCTAAACAACACACCTGTACTCTACGTGTAGTTGAAGGAGGATCACCCTCCTCATTCGATGACGTAACCGACTCCCTATATATATATTTAAAAAAAAAACACACACACACAGATGCTACTCATTTTAAGATGTGTACGGATTTCTATGCTCCCTACTTTTTAAGGCACTTTAGAAAACAATGCCTCAAAAACAAACATTTTAGTAAAAAAGACTCGTCCTCCAACGTTTTATTAAAACGGTGCTTTCATGAATTTTTGAACTTTAAAAAATAGTGCTTTCACGATTTTCTGAACTTCCAAAATCTGTGATAGCACCATTTTTCTAAGACGTTTGAGGTCGGGTCTTTTTTGCTAAAAAATTTATTTTTGAGACATATTTCTCTAATTATCGTTCTCACGGCCCCCTTGCTATATTGTTAACAAGACTCAACTCATTATCTGCCATGAGCTATTGGCTCATTACATACTTATCATATAGGAATTTTATGATTTTTAAAGTTTATGTAAATGTCCAAAGGTTTGTTCGTTACAGAGATGATGAGACCAACGATCTAAATACCGGCCAAAATTTCGGCCGATAATTCAATCCCATACAAAATATGATCGAAATTTCGGTCCAAATTATCATTTCGGTGAGGACCGAAATCAATAATTTGGACCAAAATTTCGATCATTTCTGCTGAAATTTTGATCCTTTGGATGAGACTCATTTCATTGTCTACGCTTAGTTGTTGCAATATTGTTAAGACTGTTAACAGGTCGAATCAAGCCATTACCTGCCACAGGTTTTTAATCAGGTTGGGCATATGAACCATCCTGCCTAACCTTTATCTTAGGTTGGGTTGGATTGGGCATATACCCTTGACCCGTCATGTCAGCTCAGTTGGGGTGCACTATTGGATTGGGTCACACATATACTCTTTGGCAATCCGTTGGCCGCCTCATTGTGGACAAATTCTATTGTCACTGAGCCTATGCCATTGGTGAGCGATAGTTTCCCATCGCTTGGGTATCATGTACTTGGGTTATAAACAACCTTGGGGCTATTTTCACCTGCCAAGTTGATTTTATAAAGTTATAGGCTCATGAGATTCTAGAAGTAGTCCTTCACAACCGAACATGTAGGATGTAGCAGCTTCCATTGCGGTAGGCCCAAAGACAAACCAAGGTTCAATACAAAGCTTGACTAATGGCATGCAAGCTGTGCATTTCTTTGAACTTAGAGACGTACGGATCTCGATGCTTTCTTAGCCCATGTTTGGTCTAGACTCACACGGCCCATGGCATGCGCGCCGTGTACCAGTTATCAGCTCGGTCGCTCTACATAGCTTGGGAAACAAATGGGTGGTGATACAAAGCTTATGGGTTCCGTCTGTACGTAGCAAGGATCAAAATTTCGGCCGAAATGACCGAAATTTCAGTCCAAATAATAGGTTTCGGTCCTCACCAAAATGATAACTTGGACCGAAATTTCAGTCATATTTTGTATGAGATTAAAATTATCGGCCGAAATTTTAGCCAAATTATTGGTTTTTGGCTGAAATTTTGGCCGATATTTTGATCCTTGGCATGTAGTACAATGGAAGCTTCACTGCTTTATGGTAGAATGATGGTGTATGTGCTACATACTCTGGCAAATATATATCCAATGAACATTTTAATCTTAAGCCATGGTAAGGGACTTTGGTTTCTTACCAACAGGTCATGGAATCAAGTGTTGGTATCTCCCTTCCATGATAACAGGACACCTCGTAGGGTGTGTAAATGTTTCACTATAATATTAAAACACTTTAACAGTCTAATTTTTTTCCAAAAATAGGTTCACTGGATAAGTCTTATTGAATAGATCAAAAGTGGCAGGTTATTTCTAAAAATATTAAATTGTAACGAGCTTGTACTTGCTATTTTAAGTCATGGTCATTTAAGAAGAAAAATGTATATATATATATATATATATATATATATATATATAAGGGTACGTCTAAATGCGCCCACATCCCAAACCCGTTTTAAACCTTTTTTTTTCCATTTAAAAATTGTATTTGATCACAGCATATATATTTTTTATTTTTATAATTACTAGTACTTTTTTAAATTTTCACAAATTTTTAGCCTTTACCCCGAAATTACCAAAACTTACTATTTTCTTTTCGTATAGTTTTTAAGTCATTTTATTCCCTGTACCTATAATTGGTCACTATGGTCCCGAGCCTTGTTTTTCATCAATTAAAACTCCTAAGTGCATGTACCATTGTAAAAACTATTGACTACTTTGCTTTGCAGAGCAAATGATAGACATGGGGACGGTTTTAGTCCCAATCTTTCCCACGATGAAAATTTGAGATTATAATTAGTATCATCAAAAGATTAAACTTTAATTCCACGTAGCATGCATTGTACAAATTGAATGCAATCATGGTGGGTGCACAAAAAATTTAGAAGTTCTTGACTGCACCTCGAAAAACCTACAAACTTGTAAGAAGTTATTAAAAAATGCAAACAGAGGGCAGTTTTTGTGCAAGCAAAGTGCAGGCGGCTTCCGTAGTGCAACGTAATTAAGTGCCTTGACCTGCATTGTTTGGGCCGCATTGCACTTGCAACCAATTGCATCATGCCACGTCAGCCGCATGCACTTCGAAACCTGCCTCCCATATAACTTTGTCCATAAGTTATTGACCTACAACCTCGGAAGAACCATAAATTCGGACATGATTAAGGCCGCGTTTGGGTTAACTCTTTTGGGGCAAAGTGCAACTCTTTCACTTTTAAGCTCCGCCAGATAATTACTTTTATATTTTGTAACACAACTCTTTGCCTTATTTGCTCTGACGGGGAGCTGCTTTAAGTTATAAAACTGTTTTGTGCGTGCTCTATTTCAGAGAAGATTTTATCTACTCTGCTTTGATAGAGAGTAGACAAAGAACTACTTTTACTCTTATAAGAGCTTAGGGCTGTGCAGAAATCGGTAATTATTGATTTGGTTTCAATTTTGCCCCAAGACGGAGCCGATAACACCCCTATAAGAGTTAACCCAAACACAGCCTAAGTCTTCAAATATCACAGATTAGTAAGTTTTGGCATTTTGATGGGCGGCCTTTCTTTTATTTTTTTCATGTGGCTTTCGCCAGGCTCACATCACGACAAACTAAAAAGCCTAATGAAAGGAGGTGGAATTCGATCATTTGGGCTTCCGCCGGGCTCAGATCACGACAAACTAAAAATCCTAGTCAACGGCGGTGGAATTCATGCAACGCCTGTTGGGTAGCATTAATAGCACCCACTGAATCTTCGAGGGCACGAACGCCCAAAATCATTGATTACGTTACACAATTCGAAAAAAAAATGTAATCCTAAAGTTAGGTTTGAGCATAATGTATCATATGATTTTAGGACTATATTTTAAAGATATATGTCATATATTATTTAAAACTTACTTATATGTACCCAATAATCTCAAGATCTTTTTTATATAATATTAGAGTGGAACGCTATATCCAATAATTTGATTAGAAGCAATCAATGATTTTGTAAAATATTCTGTTGGAGCTATTTCAGCTACCCAAAGTTTTAACCTTAATAACAAGAAATGCCAAAAATAGTAGGCTGCTCTAGAGCATGGGTTAAAATATTGGGTTACCGATACGTATCGTCCGAGCTCCAAAACGATACGTATCGGACGATACGTATCGGTACCGGTCTGTATCGGACGATACATTAAATGTATCGTTCGATACATTCAATACATTTGAATGTATCGAACGATACATTCAATGTATCGTTCGAGTCCAATACCGATACGTATCGTCCGATACGTATCGGTATCGGACGATATTTTGATCCATGCTCTAGAGGCTTAAATTTTGTCTGGTAATGACGACTCAAATCCAAAACATGTTATCCACCTGGCGTTGCACCCCTAGAGAGAAAGAACGTTGAAATGAAGAGATGCTTTCATCAAGATTTATGGAAGTGCAATTCCCCAAAGTCAAGATTTCCCTTGTATTCAAGGGTCTTAAAACTGGTTACCTGACGCGGGTTTGAGATTGAGCCCTCATAATTGTATTATGAGAGGGAAGAGAGATCGAAATAAATGCTTCAAAATTAAGTAGATAGCTAGTATAATTCTCTATCACAATATTACTCTTCTACTATTCTCTTGGCGTATACACGAGGTAGTAAAGGGTGAGTCAAATTTGAGATGATTCATTTGAAATTATCAATCGATAATTTAATGTTTCATATATTTTATTCGAAATTTTCTAGTTATCGTTTCAGGTTTGATCAAAATCGATTCATATCAAGCAATAATTCGAATTTAGGGATAATTAGAAAAACAACCTTAAAAATCAAACGTTTTAGCAAAACAATCCCGAACTGAAACGTTTTAAAAAAACAGTGCTTTCACGATTTTCAGAACTTCAAAAATCCGTGAAAACCCTTTTTTTATTTTTATTTTTTTAAAAAATGGTGCTTTAATAGGTTTTTGAAATTCTGGAAACCGTGAAAGCACTGTTTTTTTAAAACGTTTAAGTTCGGGATTCTTTTGCTAAAACGTTTATTTTTCAAGGTTGTTTTTCTAAAGTGCCCTTTGATTTATCGGCTGATATTTTAAATCATGTAATATTATTATTCAAGTGATATCAACAGATCAAATTAAATAAGGATCCTCATTCATTGAATTTTCAGTTACTACAAGTGAGGGAGATACATAATTTAAAATCTGATATAATTAGATCCAAAACGATTTGTGAACTTTATTATAAACATTCTTCATTGGTTATCTGCAGCTTTTTGTACAAATTTTCTCCCCACACATTATTGATTTCCTTCACATATTTTTCCTATAAATAACTCTTTTTTATAGGGTTTAATCATATCCAAACTCATTGGTTTATCGGTCAACCATCCACTCTGATTATACGTTGTTTTTATTTATTTATTATTTATTATACATTGTTGAAATAGATACTTAAATATCTCCAAACGTCTAATAAAAAAATCCTTTCATTTTTTCAATTTTTTAATCTTTTTATTCATTCTAAGTGGATTCACATTCTCCTGTCAATGAATACGATGTAATAGTTTGCAAATTTGGATCCGCTAATGGTTCTCAAATAGCACATTGCCTATGCCAAACAATTCAGTTATCTAATTAATAGCCATTTGATCTCATAGGATATGTACAAGATAGTACTTGTTTCAAATCAATGATGATCAAGTACATTATTTAATTCCAACGGTTGACAGAAGGATTATTGGGCGGCACGATAAGGTTGAGAAAGCCCCATAACCATTTTCATCACAGAAAAAGTCTGACAATATTTTTTTTTCACAAAAAAGGCCGATATGCGAGACTTTATGACGTGCACGATTCACAGATCCTTTGCCAAGGTCCCCAAAAGTCATTCACTCAATGTGTGATGAAGAGGATGACTTGAAATTGCACAAAAGGTTTCCAAAAAGTCATCCGGTTCATGATTACTTAATTAGTTGGTTCAAATTCAGATTCACAATTCCTACTACTAACCGAATTTGGAAAGTCTCCAAAAGTCAGTCAAGTTCATTGATACTTAATTCGTTGATTCACTCAATTCAAATTCAAATTTGCAGTTTGCTACTACTAAGTGAATCAAATTCGTTAGCGATAAGATGAGTTTTAAAAATATTTGTTAATTTTTAAAAATAAATTTACATTTTTTAATAAATGAAATGCAAATGAGTACTTAGTTAAAATACCTTAAAAACCATAAAAAAATATGTTTATATAAGAATTTTATCATATACAAAAGGATAGTATTAAATGGAGGACATAATTTACACAGTCGAAGTGTAGGGGGCTGATGTGGTATGACACAATTGATTCAAATCCTCCCCAAAATGATCTTGAGATGATGGCGACAGTACCATATCATCAATTTTTGATTTCACATTACACGCTTCCTAAAAAGTAAACCTAAAATCACATGCCACACTTCATGTTCAAATGTGATTTTAGGGTCACTTTTTGGGCTGTGTGTCCCATAGAATGAAAATTTCACCCTGTGATATATGGCCATATTCTCAATATCCATTGCTTGGTAGATTGGGACGAAAACCCATCTCTATCATCTTACCTGAAGCGTTCAATGCATGCTGGCTGGAAGAGATGGGTAATGGCACAGTTTCACAGAGTGGAAATTATTGGTACGATAAGAGGGTATCTCTCTTCGCGCCCATAGGATTACTAAAAACGCCTACATTTGAAACTCACTGAAACTCATTGACTGATTGGAAACAGACCATTGAGATCATTTTCCTCTCAATCTTTCACACAATGGATCTTAAGACTATGATATTATCATCAGCCGATGTTTCTAATTCCACGTGACACAAATCCCAAAAATGACCCTAAAATCCTGTTTGAGCGTGATGTGTATCATATTATTGTAGGCCACATTTTGGAGATATGTGTCGTGCAGAATCAGAAACTGACTCTATGAGGGTACGCTTGTGGTCTAAGATTAATTGTGTAGAATATTTGGTTGGAAAATGATCTCAATTGTTGGATTTCAAGCAGCTTCGGTGTCGGTTGTAGGCGTTTTGAGTAATTCTATCCGTGTGAACAGAGGTATAGTTAGTGATGGAATTTGTTCTCATCGCAGACTCATCCTTTAGACAATGAGTGACAGCATTGTCAGCCGTGAATATATTAAGAATTTACGACATTCACAGACTTTTATGCCCCTATAATCTGAGTGCCCTCTCTAGGTCCATTCACTGCGCTGCTGGCAAGAAGGGGCTCTTTGTCTGCAATTGGTCATTAGCTTATTGGCTTAATGCAGACTAGTTCGTGCCAAGGATCTGCTGAAACCGGATATCTCTATTAGTGCCAACCAACTTTAGAAAGCGCCACGTTGAAAATACCTTTAAAATTATTGATTACTTCCGATCAAATAATGGATATCATGTTTCCCAATGATATTCCTACCAATGGATCTTGAGATCATGTACCACCTATCATACCCTCAATTTTTTATTACACATCTCTCAAATTTCCCAAAATATCTTAAAATTACATTTGAACGTAATGAATGCCATAAAATTTAAGGGACATTATTTTTGGAAATATATGATACGTACAATAAAAAACTGACTTCCTGATAAGCTATACATAATCTCTAACATCTATTTTGTAAAGGATAGTTGTTGAAGCGATTTTCATCATTTAATCCGAAGCGATCAAATGTTTCGAAGGTGCTGTACGCGTGGGCGCTGTTAGAGGTTACGTGCTCACTAATAGAGGTACCCGCAGAAACCATATGGTGTCGACGGGTTGACAGTCCAAATTTTTTAAGGCCCTTGACACCTGTAATCTGAGAATTTGACGGCATCCGATTGGATGCAAAACACTTGGTTCGCTTGACGCGCGTCATAAAAGCTTGTTGAGACTTGTCTTTTCACGTGGACACGACACTCCGCGTGATTCCCGCTGGGTAAAGAAAGCTATCCGCGTGTTTCCTTTGTAGTCAGGTTCAGAGTCTAAAAAGTAGTCAACGTAGTAATTATATTACGGTGTTTAGCACCGCCAATTAATAAGGTGTGTTCCATCTCTAAGTTGACGTACTCTTCAATCTAAACTGTCCAATTGATGTGCCCGGTTTATAATACTAGTTAAATGATCTCAAGTTCTCAACCATCCAATTGATGGACCCTTTCACTTTTTATCCAATAGTAGTCAATATTTCATGCGTCAGGATGATCTGATGGTTTTGGATTTTGGGTTCGAGCCACTTACAGAAGTAGGTAAGGCTGTCAAAAGGGCCGGGCTGGTGCATCAGCCCACCTGGCCCAGCCCTAAAATCTTAGGGCTAGGGGTTAAGGATAAGGTAAAAGTGGAGGATTACGGCGTCGAAACTAAAAGTCCACTATCCGTCGGGTTGGGTAAGTGCTTTACATATTAAAGCCCCTAAGCCCAGCCCGCAATCTCTTTTAATATATATATATATATATATATATATATATATATATATATATATAATATTATATTATTTACAATCAATTTACTAAAATAGTACTCGATCTTACAATTAGATTTATCAAGCAGATGATTGTAACTCTATTTTAATAAATTAAATATTTATAAAAAGAAATCTTAAAATAAAATATTCTCTTTCGAAACATTTTTTTTTATCTTTAATAAAAAAAAATTATAATGAAGAAAAATTTATAAAAAGTTAAAAAAAATAATTATAACTAATAGAGCCTGAAGCCCCGGCCCAATCCCACTCCAACCTGCTTAAGATAGGGCTAAGGCTGAGTATATCAAAATATCCCTAAGTTAAGGCTGGACTAAGGCCTCCACTTGGTCGCTAGGGCCTGGCTTGATGTTAGGGAGGCCCGGCTTGTTGACAGCACTAGAAGTAGATAAAATTTTGAAAGCAAGTATTAAGTAGATACCTGTGCACCGCTTATGGTGCGCAAATCCCCAAAACTGTACACGTGCAATGGATCTGGACAAATCCGAGTTGTCCAAATGGCAGAAGACTGGGTAAAGCCAAGTCAGCTAAAATATCATGCTCATTAGGGATGCGCATTTTTTGGTTCGACTCGGATAGGTACTGATTTTTGTTTGATTTGAAAAAAAGGAAAATCGAAAACTTTGGTTTGGTTTTAGTTCCATGGCTCCCCAAGTTGAAATTGATTGAACCGAGCCGAATATAGTTTGTAAGTATATATATATATATAGGCGAGAGTTTTAATTAATTTTAAAGGGCATTTAAATAAAATATATATTTTATATAAAACCTTACTCTTGTCTTTAGCTTATTCCTAAATTCTAAAGCGGAAAAGTAGAACTTATATGAAAACCAATTGAGAAAATTTTGATGTGCAAGTACAACTTATAGGAAAATTAAAATCGACCGAACCAAACTGAACCGAATCGAATCAGGTTGGTTTGGTTTAAAAGTTGGACTGTTTGATTTGAAATCTAGAAACCGATTAGGACCAGTTTGATTTATGATTTTGGTCCAAAACCGACCAAATCGAACCGAATACACCCCTAACGGGCGGCAACTCTTGGGATGTCTCGTTCCCTCGGAATGGGTCTGATTCTGGAATTCCTTGAGAGACATTAATAATATATTTAAACAAGGGCCAACATTATTATAGGCAACGAATCCGATATTTTCTTTTGGTTTGACTCCTGGATTAGTATTCAACTTTTAAAAGACCTCTTTGCCAACATCTTTCGGATCTTTTTGAACCAGTCTGCATTAGTGGTTGATATGGCTAAAGTTGACGTCGACCGGAAAATCTTTTGGATTGTCACTACATCTAAAAGGCTTTATGATTTTGAGGTGAGAGAGTTTGCAAATCTGCTACATCTTTTAAACAAATTTCAATCATTTTGTCCTTCATCGGCATATAGATCTGTTTGGGTAGAGAGTCCAGACGGTAGCTACAAAGTTAACCTCTTATATAAAAAATTGGCTGGTGCAGTTACTCCTTCTCTGGTGTGGCTACACATCTGAAAAGCCAAAGTCCCTAACAGAGTCATAATATTTACTTGACAAGTGATAATAGATAAAATTTTAACTGTTGACAACCTAAAGGCGAGTGATTTCGCTTTGACAAACATGTGTGTGATGTGTAAGAATGAAGAAGAGACCACAACACACTTATTTATTCATTGTAAATCTGTACTTTTATTTAGTCCTTTATGCATTAGAGGTTCGAGGTTATCTTAGTCATGCCTAACTCCTATGATATGCTTATGAAACTTTGGAGACTTGAGTGCTGAGGGTAGGAGGTGAAAGTCCCTCTGGAGCATTCTCTCTTTTGCTGCATTCTGATTTAGATGGAAGGAAAGGAGCAATCACATTTTTGAAGGGAGAGAAATAGAAATTCCTGAACTTGCTGAGAAAATTCAGATCAAGGCAGTATAATGAGCTCACAGTCTAAAGCTCATCCAACCTTATGGATATTGATGGTGGATAGATTTGGAGGTATTCGTAGCATACTTTGTCTAGTTGTTGTCTTTCTTAGGAGGGCTTTTCCATTAGTTAGGTTTCATTTTGGTCTTGACTTTATTTTTATTTATTTTTGGGTATGTGGGGATTTCTCTTTGGTGATCTCCTTGCTCACAGTTTAATCCTTGACTTGTTGTTTTCTCTTTCTTCAGGACTCTTATAGTTTGTAGGGTGATGACATTGCCGAAGCACCCTTCTAAGCCTCCCGAATCTGTATTTCTCTTGTTTGTTTTAATGAAGGGGTGAGGTCCCACCAACCTTGATGTTATCTATGAAAAAAGAATGCATATGTGATATCAACGGTTAGTCAATTTACAATCAAACGTTCACTTGAAAACGGTCTCGATCAGACGGAAGAGAATTTCAGCACAACTTTTGTTTTGAACCACGTCTAGATAACGGCCAAGTGTCCTATATGGATGGTGTGGATCAAAATGGGCGCCAGAATCGATGATGGCATCATCGGTATTACTGTGGAGTGGAGTTAAAAGAAATGGCATGAACTCCTATCAATAGAGTAACAAACGACTTATTTGATATGATGGTATCAAATATTGGCCGATATAGATATATATTAGTGGTAGGTATCGATTTTTTGCGACACCGATATATATCAAGTATTAACTCGGATATTGGCTGATATGGTATTAGTATTGGCTAATACCTCTATTTTTTTTAATTTTTTTAAAATTTAAATGACATCGATGCAACTTGATTACAGCCGATACATGTCGGTCCTTCATGGACCAATACGTGATACCGAGTTTCACACCTTGTGTGATATATCTAAAAACAAAATTACCTCTATTGTGCCTATCAGATTACTTAGGGTCTACGTCTGAACACCATTGATTGGTCTTATTTCACCCCAATCCTACATGGTATCTTGAGATCATGACTCTTTCATTAGTTTATAAGTTTTTGATTTCACATGACACACGTTTATAAAAATGTGGCCCTAAAATTATATGATGCACAGCAAACTCAAATATGATTTTAGGGCCAACTTTTTAGAATCTGTACCATACGCAATCAAAATTGATCGTTTAATGGTATTGGTCTCAAGTTTTATTAGAAAGATTGAGGTGAAAGAACTATCTCCATCACCAGGGTCCAAGCAGGCAATGTTATTTGCACATACAAAGTTGGCCTTTGCACCAATTAAATGAAATACTAAGTATTTTGGGTACTTGTACCAAGTGAAAACACCATATAGGACGTCTCATGTGAAAGTAAAGGTCTAAAGATATTTTTGCAAAAGATCGGCAGGGAACACAATTTCTATCATTTGATTTGCAGTTGAATGCATTGAATCCTATGATAAAAATAGAACTTCGAGCCCATCTTCGGCAACAAAGATCTTTTGATCATCATGCCTTCAAATCATAAGTCTGCAAATTATCCGGTCTTTCTTTTTGCTTGTGTGCAAGAGTCAAGTTTGTGTGTGAGTAATGGTTCCCCTTACACATTATGCAAGAAGCTTAATACAAAACATTTGTTATGTTGGTTTTGCAAGTGATATTTAGTGTCATCGTTAGGTTGTTTCATTCTCAATGTGTCCTATCTTTGATGAACGGACGCAACACCAGCCAGTCGGCGAGTTAAATGCTCTGAGGCCCCTAACCAAACGACAATATCTCATAATAAAATATTAAACAACCTTCCCACCCCTTTCCAAATGTCCCTACCACCACATACAAATTCCCTTCTTTATTCAAAACACAGCAGAGCACTCATTTCTCTAACCCACGTCCATTCTCTTATATTAGATCCATCCTTCAAGAACTCAAATCAAAATAAAAATTCTCTCTTTCTCTCTCTCTCTCTGTGTCAAGAGCCCATCACCACTTGGTCAAAAGCTAATATCCTAACAAACTGTTGTTGGGAAAGTGAGACCCCTGACCTTACAATTGAGGCACCAAAGTGGCATTGCCCCAATTCAGATAAAGGCCCAAATTAAACCTACTTGAACCACAAAAAATTGTACCAAAAATGCATTCATCAACAGCAATTTCACCTCGTAAACTCCGGTCTGATCTTTATTCCTTCTCCTACCAAGATGAATCAACCACCCCCTCAGTCATTTCTGTTCTTGCCTCTCTCATTGAGAGAACCATGTCCAGGAACCAAAAGGTCGCCGGAAAATGTGGCTGGGTCTCGTCGAAGACCGACCGGAGTAGCGTTTTCGATAGCGATCAGACTCCCGACCTGACGATCCAATCGTATCTCGAGAGAATTTTCCGATATACCCATGTCGGACCGCCGGTTTATGTCGTCGCTTATGTTTACATTGATCGTTTGTGCCGGCTCCACACCGGATTCCGAATCTCCCCTTGCAATGTCCATAGACTTCTCATCACTACCATCATGGTAGCTTCTAAGTTTGTGGAGGACTTGTAAGTTTTCTTTACTTTTTATTTTTACCCAATTTGTCTTTTTCCTTACTTTCATTTGACACGGCCGATGGAGGAGGGATTGGCTCCCCTCACCGACATCAACAGCTGGCGCTTAGAAGGACCTCTCAGAGGGACAAGATTATTTCAAAGCTGACTCCAACAATTTTCAGGGGCCGTGACACCTGTAAATGTCAACTTTTGACGTTTTTTTGTTATCCAAAGGCACTTCTGAGAGCCACCATCTATTAATTTGATTAATAGTGAGGTTTCAATCTTACGAAACTCTGTTTTTTTTTTTTTTTATGACACTGACGAAACATCTTTTAGCTATAAAATCTGATCACCACAGTTTTGGTGGGACTGAAATCCGTAGAATTTAGCTTTTGATGGAATACTATTCAAAGGGGTGAAAGGTGATTCATGAGGGCTGTTGAAGGTTCTATACCGCCTCAGCCCGGAACTTCAACAGGTCGGGTTGGGAATTTAGTTATAAACCTTAGTTTGAAAGACGTTGGGCCAAACCCGGCCCAATTTTTTTATGGGTCGACAGTGATTGGGCTTATCAAAATCCTGGTATAGCCCGGCCCAGAATAGCCCGTTATCTGCCAAATCTTACCTTGCTGTTGAGTATGGGCATTAGCTTTTCTCATTTAATTTGTGTCACTTAGATCAATAAGAATAAAGGGCGTCACCTACATCAATAGATAAACCCCTCTTAGCATAGGGACAAATTTCGTTTTCGACAATAATTCGGTGGGCCATTTTGATGCATTTCAAATAAATTTCAGGAAAAATTTGAATTTTTTGAGGCATGTTTCTCTAATTATCCCTATTTATAAATATGGCCAAAATTTCAAAAATCTCAGCGAAATCACTCTGAAAGTTTCTTTAGACCCCTACTTGGGCGAATTTTGCCCAAATTTATCACTTTCTCTCTATGCTCACTTGCGTAGCCACAAGCCATGCATTTTTTTTTACCAAACCTTGAGTCGTCCAATTGAAAAATAATCATGTCCAATTGAGAAAGCATTATGGTAGATCCTTAGTGCCGCACGTTTTCTTGAACGGGATCGCACCTTTTCTTTTGATCGAGCCAGCGTTTTAGAGGGTTGTATAGTTTCTCACTATCTCTCTCTCTCTCTCCTTTTTTGGTGTTTGCTCCGGTTTGATTATCTTGGTCGAGGATGTATGTTTGTGACCTTTTTAAATAAATTTCTTTGTTATCGATAAAAAAAATAAAAAAAATAAAGGATTCTAATGTTTTGGATACACGTGATATTTATCTACTTAGACAAAGTTGATTGGTAAAAAATGTGCACATATGACTGATATCGGGAGGCCTAAAAGTTAGCTAGTGAGAGTGTGTAATCTATTGATGAGGGTGACTAGTCAATCTCCACCTACAAAGTTATTTTTAAGGCGAAGAATCCATGCCTCTTATTTTATGGTCAATCTAATCAAAGCCCATTTACATGCCCTTTTTTTTATTGTTATCATTTTTTCATCTTTTCTAACAACAATTTTGTGTGTAGGAATTATCGGAATTCTTACTATGCAAAGGTAGGCGGAATAACAGGGAAGGAGATGAACAGATTGGAACTAGATTTTCTCTTCTTAATGGGTTTCAAGTTGCATGTAAATGTTAGTGTTTTTGAGAGCTATTGTTGTCATCTTGAGAGGGAAGTGAGCATAGGAGGAGGGTACCAGATCGAGAGGACCTTGAGGTTCATGTGTGGAGAAATCACTTCCAACAATAGAGAGAAAGGGGATTTCAATCAGTTTGCTCGTGTTATATGATTGTGCTTCACATCGTCTGGAATTGCTTGCCTTTGGTTTTTGGGCACAAAGATTACTACTGTATATAGAGCTGCTCTTGCTCCCTTGAAATGGGAGATTCGTTGAAAGCACTCTCAAGTGTTTATATCTAATATTTACTTTGGTCACAGTTGAATGAAATAATAAGAATCAATTTGTTTTGATATATTTGGATACCCTTCATGATTAAGTATCTTAAATGGGTATATGATTGGTTAGTTATAAACTTGAAAACCATAGAGTCGTAATTTAAAATTTGGGATAATTAGAAGAACATGCCTCGTTTTGAAACGTTTGAGGCTATCATGCCCAATCGTAACTTTTTAGCCAAAAAGATTTTTCACGGAATTTTAGGGTCTGTGGAAATGTGAAAATACATTTATCTTAAGTCCACGTGCGTGATCTTACGAATTTCTGAACTTTAAAAAAATGTTAAAAGCCTTCTTTTTTAAAACATTTAATTTCTGGATAATAGGTTAAAACCTTGGGTTTTCAAGGTTGTTTTCCTATAGTGCCCATAAAATTTTATTTTTATGCTTTGAAAATTTTATTTTAAAGCAAAATAGTTAGCATTAACTAGTCAATTCAATTTCATGCCGAATCAGATGGAATTGAATTGCAAACTTATTCGTTGTCCCAAATCCTAATTCTCTAGGTGAATAAACGAATTAAGTAACATTGCTCTCAATGGGGAATGGTAACATTTATCAGGTGGAATTAAGTAACATTGCTCCCAAATCCTAATTCTCCAATTTCCAAGGAAACCGGATAGGGTAGGACCGTTCCCTCTCCATTTATGTCTAAAGATAGCAAAACCGACCGTCATCTACTTGAGGCAGCCTTAATTTCGATCCAAGAGCTTCACATTTATCAGGGATCCTGACACCTATAAATGTCAGCTTTTGATAGAATTTTGCTTTAAGGCAGAGCTGGTAGGGCTTCAGCCCGGCGATTTGGTCTTAAATACTAATCCCCGAGTACTTGGGTAACCTGGCTGGCCGATTTTGTATCCAACCAAGCTAGGTTTGCTCCAAGTTTTAAGGGGGGAAAAAATAAACGGGCCTATAAAGCCCAGTCTGAGTCGAGCCCATTTATATTATAAGAAAAGCCCAAATCTGGCCCAGCCCAAACCCAATATGGCTTTGCATTTAGACTTTATTTAAGTAGCCCGACCTCGAAGGCACTCAGGCCATACCCGATCTTATTTTATATCCAAGCTAGGTTTGTCCTTGGTTTTAGGGCAAAAAATATTTGTGCCTACCAAAGTTCAACTCTAGCTAAGCTCGAGCATATTAAGGGAAGGGTCAGGCTGCCCTCAATCCGGCACAGCCCAAACGCTATTCATTACTGATTTGGGCTTAAATAAAACCCCAAGCCCTAAAATACTCAGCCCAAATCTTGGCCAATTTCATATTAGAGCCAGGTCGGGCCTAATTTTTAGGATAAAATAATTGGGCCTATCAAAAGATCACCCCATCCAAGCCTTTTGACCCTTTACAGCCCTCCGGCCCCTACCGGTGGGGCTTGTCCATCTCCTCGGACCTGAGTGCCTCCAGCCTAGGGCTTTCAAAATTCAAACATAACATTCACAAAGTTTATGATCTCAAAAAACATAAAGTGATATTATTATTAGGGAGCTACAACTTGCATATGAGATTTGTACCGTGGCTAATGAAGTAAAAAGTAAAACTTGGTATTTTGGGGATTTGTACATGAACACCATTTAAGCTGTCTGATTTGAAAGTCAAGATGTAAAGATCTATCTCACCAAAAATTGATACAAGTGTCATATCTATCGCCTGACTTAACACAAACAGAGACTATCAAAGGATTCAATGGTTGACATTGTTAAATCAGATGATACACATCGAGTTTCATGCCAATCTTTGGCGTGAAAGATCTTTATATGATGACTTTCAAATCAGACGATATAGATGGTGTTTCAAGCTAAGTGACACAAATCCAAAAAATATCAAATCTTTCTTATTAACTCATGTGCCACGATACAAATCTAGCATGCAAATTGTAGCTCCCTCATTATTATTATTATTTTCTTTTTTTCATAAGCCAGCTTATTATTATTATTATTATTATTATAAGGTGCCTTATAACCTCGGTAACCTTAGGATGCTTGTGCCAGCCTATTCATCATGATTCAATTAAGAATTTAAGATGTTGTAGGAACGTAGAATTCCTTTTATTCTCATTTGAGAGTCTATCAGGGTATTAGGATTGATGAGATGTAAACGAGGTGACAGGATTATTAAATTTGCGAAAAGTCTACATGTGGCACCAAGATAACATTTAGGGTGGCCAACTGGCAATGTGGATCTCCACCCCGAAAGTTTCGCCTAACCCTTTTTCGGAGAATTTCACTAAATTTTATCAAATTTTGCCACTGTAGTTCGAACACATAGTTGTATCATGCGCTTTAACCAGTTGAACACTACATGACAACTTGCCCAAAGACATTTACAAGGATATTTATCACCATACAAATGTTGGCCAAAGATGTCAAAATTGAATGCGCTAGGATCGAGCACTAGGATCGAGCGGCAACTGAGAAAGTTTAACCTGAGTAAATGGTTCAAAAAGTAATTTGTGTTTCTAAAACCGAAAGGGGCTGGATAAGTCCTTCGAGGATGGGTGTAACTTGCGAGCATGTGTCACAGCGGCTTGTTTGAGTATATATATATATATATATATATATATATATATATATATATATATAAAAGTAGCATTCAAACAATTAAGTCCTAGTGTGGCCTTAGTTTTGACGGGCTTACTCTTTAGGGCCGTAGCTCAGCCTCAATTTGGACGGGCTTTTCCTATAGGGGCCTAGCTCGGCCTCAGGATCTGAATTTTAGGTCTTAACTTTTATTGGGCCGGGCTGGATCTGACATACCCCTCCTCTGCCCAATTACAACTTGAGAAACATCCAGCTTTTAAAGGCCGTCATACTTCATAAGATGGATAAATTGATGATGCCAGTGATGCCCGCAGAAGTCTCATTAATCTTTCATTAAATTTCTCAGATGCATTGTTATTTTTCTGAAATAAATTTAATGAACGAAGAACACTTTCTTCAAGGGCCTACTGATCAGTGCTGGAATGTGACTATATTTTGCACTCTATTCCTTATATTTAGCTGTCTGATGAAAGCATTTGATGATTGTTATGAGGTTTTAATGATTACAGGTGTTTCTGACCGTTGGATCGATAAAGAACATAAAAGAAGGTAATTAAAGACTATACAAGGGCTATGGATGAAAAGGTCAAAAGAAGCATCGAGATCCGTGAAGCAACTCAACATCCACCAAGAGAGTGGAGAATTTACCCTTTGATGTCAATCGATTGAGGACAAAGTGTTAATCGATTGACAGGAGAAGACAGCATTATCCTTACTTACTCCGAATCAAAAGTCAATCGATTGAGATTTAACTCTCAATCGATTGAGGCTATTAGGGATAGGGTTTGTTCGGCCATATAAAAAGGAAGCTACGACTCATCGAAGGGGGCCTTCTTTAATCACTTTTGGAGATTATTGTGAGAGATTTAATTTTGGAGGGTTCTTCTTGGTTCTTCTTCTTCTTAGTAGATTGTATTAGATTATTTTTTATTCTCTTTTATAATCATGAGAGCATAGATTGTACTTAGGAACAAAAACATTGTAAGGAGATTTTGTGATAAATAAAAGAGCATTATTAAAATGATGTCTTCGGATCTATAACGGGTTTGTATACCGAGGATGAGCGACTAAAGTCATTTGCTCAAGGAGGAAGCGAACCAAAGATAAGTAACTGTTTTATTATTGTTTTTACAATTTCATGGTTTAGTCATTGAATCATTCTGTTATAAGTGTATGCGTGGTTGAATATTATCGAGTCTTCGTTTACAGTTGGTGATCGTGATTATCAACAATCGTAAAAGAAGCACTCCATCTAGATCTGTTCCTGCAGGCCGATTTAGGCTGCAGAATGATTGATTTATCATTGTCGTGAGTTAGGATTTTGAGATATGCTATCCTTTTTACATGACTCATACTGCAATGATAAACTGAGTCATAGTTTTTAGATAGGGTATGCCGAATCCATAGTCGTGTTCTTCTTGATTCATTTATTTTCCTAATAAATGATGGTGTTTTAACTTAAAATGAATTTGTGAGATTGAATGGTAAAAAAGTTATGAATCAATGGTTAGCTGACTCCTTGATTAATTCATAAACTATCATTTTTCTTCTTTATCATAATTTGTTCCGGCCTAGATTGATTAGTTTTCTTTTATTGCATTAAAAATTGTGTGGTAAATCGAATTTCTCCCTTGGTACTTCCTTGGGTGTGTTAAAGTCTCTGAAAGGATTAGATAAATTTCACGTTTCCCTGTGAGTTCGACACCCCTGTTCTTATCATGCTACAATAGATCTTGTACACTTGCAAGGGTTAAATTTAAAATCGATCAAGTTTTTGGCGCCGTTGCTGGAGAAATCGATGAAATTTTGATTAATTCGGAAACAGATTTATGCATTTATTTGACAGTCAATCGATTGAGATCTGTTCCTCAATCGATCGACTGTGCTCTGTGAAATTTGAGTGTTGAATTGTCAATCGATTGAGCCGAAAGCATCAATCGATCGACTGTTTTGTGTGAAATCTGAATTGTTAATTTCGAATATTGAATGTTAAGGTTTAAATTTTTACTTTTGAAATTTGGAATTAACATTTTTGATTTATAAATTGCAGAATCTGATTTCTTTTATTTTGTTATCATTGGGTAAGATTTTATAGAAGACTCTTTTATTATCTTCCTCTCTTAGAAAATATTTTAGGATTTTCTAAATTTTAGTGACTTTTTTCGGACTCTTACTCTAGGATTTATAGGAATCTTTTATTTTTTTTATTATTTTTCTCTTTTAGGTAAGATTTTGTAGGATTGTGTGGGATTGCTTTATGTTTTAAAATTTTAATTTTTGAATTTAATTTTTAATTTTGTTAAAAAAAAAATAAAAAAAAAATTCTTCTGATACTAGCGACTGCTCATCATAGAACTCAATCGATTGAAAATTCTCTGTCAATCGATTGAAACTGGAATATTATTTGCTGTGAAAATTGTTGAAACTCTATCAATCGATTGACAAAACCACTGATACTTGCCTTCTAAGCTGGAAAACTTGTTCTGACTTAGTTTGGCTTTTGAATATCAATCGATTAAGACCACTGCTTCAATCGATTAACTGATAAAGTCCATGTTGGGAAATTTTGTTGTGTGGATTACTTCAATCGATTGAAGTTGATACTTGTGGTTTGTTGTGGAATCATCAACCCTTTTTGTGAGTGTTGGTGCATGAGCTTTACTCGATCTCATCACCCACATCTGCATCCGTTTAATCTTGAGATCGAACGATCTCATAGAGAGAATCGCAGAATCCAAAGGAATTAGTATCATCATACTGAGACTATGGCAGATCAAAGGAACGGGAACAATTAGAATATTAATAGTAGAAATAATGGGAACAATAATCATGATGAGGGCCCAAGAACATTGGAATATTATAATGATCCTGATTTTTACGAGGATCAAGATAGTATCATGCATGGCCCCATCCCAGGGAACCATTATGAATTTAAATCCGCAATGATTCAAATGTTACTGATTTATCATGGATTGTCAAACGAAAATCCACATGTTCATTTGAATGAGTTCATTGCAGTGTGTAAAATGTTTCGTGTGCATAATGTCACTGACGAGATAGCTAAGCTACGACTCTTTCCTTTATCTTTAAGAGATAAGGCAAAAACTTGATTCTACTCCTTAGAACCATAATCTATTCAGAGTTGGGCAGAGTTGCACTGTCAATTCCTAAAAAAATATTTTTCTATGACCAAAACCATCGAGTTGCGTCAGAAGATCCAGTTCTTTTCCCAACAACCTACAGAAACTTTTCATGAATGTTGAGAATGCTTTAAGGAATTGATTAAGAGTTGTCCAAATCATCAACTGCTAAGGTGGCAACAAGTCCAAAGTTTTTATAATGGACTAATTCCAGAAGAGTGACGCATGGTTGATGCATTTTGTGGGGGATCGTATGCCACGAAAGAGGCTGATGAACTGTGGGCATTATTTGAGAAGTTATATCAAACTTTAATCCACAATGCGACAATGGAGCGAACTAATTTGGATGTGGCAACTAAATCTCATGTGTTAACCAGAGGTGGTCTAATTGATGTCAATAACAATACCTCCGATCCTTCAACAAAGGTTGACATGTTGTCCAAGCAAATGAATATGCTGTTAGCTGCAACTAAGCAAGCTAAAAGTCCTAGCAATCCCATCGCTTGATCAATCTGTGACCACCCAGGTCACATGGCTAACGATTGTCCAACTACTTTATCATTCTTCCCTGATAAACCTACTCCTCAAGAGCAGGTGAATCTGACTCAATCGTACCAGCAACAGGGTAGGAATATGTATTCAAACACATACAATCTGGAATGAAAAAATCACCCCAACTTAGGATGGGGAGGATCAAACCAAACTGAACAGGTGAACCAGCAATACAGATCCAACGTAATGAGTGGACAGCAGAACTTTCGGTCACAACAGAATTCTAATTTCCAGCATAATTCTAATTTCCAACAGAACTCTCCTTATTTTCATCCGAATTCTGAATACCGAAAAAATCAGAATTTTAATCAATCTCAGACCGTTGCCTCGAAAGATTCTGATTTGGAGGAAAAGATTATGCGAAACATGCAAGCTTTTCAGCAGATAATGATGGACCAATTTAGCTAATTGACGAATAAGTTAAGTCAACGAGAGGAAGGTAGGCTTCCTAGCCAACCCATCAGCAATCTTCGAGGCCAAGCATCATCTGATGAAGGACCATCAAACAGTCAACAATTGAAAGCTGTTACGGTGCTGAGAAGTGGGAGAGCTGTTGATAATCAAGTGGAGATGCCAGTGGAACCTCACAAGGAAGGAGAAGAAGAAGCGAGAAAAAACAAAGGACTAGATAAAGGAAAAGAAAAAGAAGGTCCTCAAATTGTCCAACCAGTACCTGCAAAAGAAACAGAGAATGAACCTCGTCTCTATACCCCAAAGGCACCATTCCCAGAGTGCCTAATACCTCCATCTAGATTGGGGAAGGGGGCGTAAAAAATGGAAGAAATCTTCGAAACATTCAAACAAGTAAAGATAAATCTCCCATTACTTGAGACAATCAAGCAAGTCCCTGAGTACGAAATTTTTTTCAAAGATCTATGCACTCGAAAAAGAAAAACGCGTACTCATGTTTCAAAGAAAGTGTTCCTGACAAATCAAGTCAGTTCGATCCTGCAATTGGATGCCCCACGGAAGCTTAAGGACCCTGGAGTCCCAACTGTTCCATGTGTCATTGGTGGGCAACCAATTGGAAATGCGTTATTGGATTTGGGAGCAAGTGTCAATTTGATCTCCTACTCAGTATACGAGAAATTAGGACTGGGCGAATTGAAACCCACGACCGTTACACTGCAACTTGCCGATAAGTCAGAAAGAAGTCCTAGGGGTATTATCGAGGACGTTTTGGTTGGAATAGACAAATTTATTTTCCCAGTGGATTTTGTTGTGTTGGACATGGACCCTCCAGTTAAATCCATCAATCAAGTCCCAATCATTCTTGGGCGTCCGTTTCTCGCGACCGCAAATGCTTGCATCAATTGTTGAACAGGAGTCATGGATGTTTCCTTTGGAAACATGAAAGTTAGACTCAATATCTTTCATGCAATAAATCATTTTCCCAATGAGGATGAGGTTGATTGCTTTTACATCGATCAGGTAGACGAAGTAGTGGATGAAGCTTTACCATCAATGCTTACCAAAGAAGAATTCGAAACTGCTTTGTTAGCCATCTATGAGGAGTCAGGATCTACGCAGAAACAGTTAGAAGAGAAGAGGACAATTTCATCAACTGAAGGTGATACGTCATGTGAAATTGAGACTACGGTGGAACCATTGCCTGTTGAGGTGAAGGATGAGCTGACTCCATCAATCGAGCAACCACCAACCGTCGAGTTAAAACAGCTGCCTGAGTCACTCAAGTATGCTTTTTTGAGACCTAAGAAAATGCTTCCGGTAATTATCTCATCGACATTATCGGAAAAACAAGAGAATGAATTGTTAAAAGTGCTCAAAAATCATAAAAAGGCCATCGGATGGATCTTGACTGATCTGAAAGGGATTGATCCATCAGTTTGTATGCACAAGATACATCTGGAAGATGATAGCACGCCATCGAGAGAACCACAGAGGCGACTTAACCCGAACATGAAAGAAGTCGTTTTAAAGGAAATCATTAAACTACTCGATGCTGGAATCATCTATCCAATATCTGATAGTGAATGGGTAAGTCTAGTTCAAATTATTCCGAAAAAGTTTGGGATCGCTGTGAAAGAGACTACCGAAGGAGAACTGGTACCCAACCGTGAAACTACAGGGTGACGTGTGTGCATCGATTATCGAAAATTGAACACGGCTACCAGAAAAGATCATTTTCCTCTGCTGTTCATTAATCAAATTCTCGAGAAGTTAGCGGGGCAGGAGTTTTATTATTTTCTCGATGGATATTCGGGCTACAATCAAGTGCCCGTATTTCCTTCAGATCAAGAGAAGACAACATTCACGTGCCCTTATGGTACTTTTGCATATCGCAGAATGCCATTCGGCCTATGTAATGCTTCGGCCACTTTTCAACGATGCATGTTGGCTATATTTTCGGATATGATTGACAAGTTCATCGAAGTATTTATGGACGATTTCTCTATTTTTGGGAAGACATTTGAATCCTGTTTAAATCATCTTGCACAAGTGTTGCAACGTTGTGTAGAATCCAAACTTGTTCTCAGCTGGGAGAAGAGCCATTTCATGGTCTGCCAAGGAATTGTGTTGGGGCATATCATTTCGAAAAAAGGGATTGAAGTTGACAAGACAAAAGCCGATTTAATCGCTAATCCGCCTCCACCAAGAAATGTTCGTCAAATCCGATCATTTTTAGGTCATGCTGGATTTTACCGGAGATTCATCAAAGATTTTAGCAAAGTGGCTAAACCATTGTGCACCTTGCTTGGAAAAGATGTTCCTTTTGACTTTGATGAGGATTGCATGACGACTTTCTTAAAATTGCATGAGTTGTTATCAAATGCACCAATAATCCAACCACCGGATTATTCTCTACCTTTTGAACTCATGTGCGATGCATCTGATTATGCTATTGGAGCAGTCTTAGGACAAAGGATAAACAAAATGCCTCATGTGATCTATTACGCTAGTAAGACGCTGATTGATGTCCAACTGAATTACACCATCACCGAGAAGGAATTGCTAGCTGTGGTGTATGCATTGGATAAATTTCGCTCCTATCTGCTTGGATAAAAAATAGTGGTTTTTTCAGACCACTCTGCGTTGAAATACTTGCTAGTGAAAAAAGACACCAAACCAAGGTCGATCCGATGGATCTTACTCCTCCAAGAGTACAATTTTGAGATCAAAGATAAAAAGGGGGTCGAAAATATTATGGCTGATCATTTGTCAAGAATTTTAGCTAAAGAATCATCGGTATCTGAGACTATCCATGATACTTTTCCAAATGAACAATTGATGGCAATAGGTGCACCTGCTACAAAAGTTCCCTGGTTCTCTAATATTATGAATTATCTGGTTACTGGCAGAATCCCTACCCAATGGGGTAAAAACGATAAAAACATATTTTTCTCTTAAATAAAATACTATTTTTGGGATGAACTGCAATTATTCAAATTCTGTTCAGATCAGGTTATCAGGAGATGCGTGCCTGAAGAAGAACAATTGAGTGTCATTAACTTCTGCCATGCTGGGGCCTGTGGAGGCCATTTCGGAGGACAAAAGACCGCACACAAGATTCTTCAAAGCGGATTTTATTGGCCCACCATCTTTTGGGACACTGCCAAATTTTGTAAAGAATGCCAAAGATGCCAATAGCTTGGAAATATTTCAAGACGAAATATGATGCCACTGAACCCGATTCTGATTGTTGAAAATTTTGATGTATGGGAGATCGACTTCATGGGCCCTTTCCCCCCGTCGTTCGGGTATTTATATATTCTTGTAGCTGTGGACTATATTTCCAAATGGATAGAAGCTGTGGCAACCCGCTCGAATGACCACAAGGTCATGGTCAAAATTTTGAAAGAAAATGTCTTTAACAGATTTGGGATTCCACGAGCAATCATTAGTTGTGACAGCCCGATTTTCCCGTTTCCACAAAAACCAACAATATATTTTTTTTTCTCTTTTTTTTAAAAAACTAAATCCAACAGAAAAATCAGACCGTCAGATCGTAGATCACACTTGATACAGAATACTTGGTACAAAACATAGCATAAATAAAATCTCTAATTCTAATATTAAATATTACAATAACTAACAATGACCATCGATGATGTACCAACATCACCAAACAGTGGTGCACAACTAGTATATAATAACACATTGTACGAAGCTATACTCATCAAACTCCACAAGGCACTTGATCTACGATCCCAAAAATCTCAGCACTCCTCAAGTCCTCAATCCACTAGTCCGGTGTCTTAACAAGTTATACCTGTGACGTATAGTCGGGGTGAGCTACACCTAAGCTCAGTAGAGAAAATCGATATCAATGTACATCTCATCAGTCATACATAGATTCAAAGATGAAGATCAAAACATTTTCATATTAAAAATTGTTGATATTTTCAAACTCATAATAGAAACTGAATTTCAAAAGCATTTTCTTATCAAAAGCGAAATTGATTTCGAAGGTATTTTCTTATCAAAATCGAAGCTGATTTCAAAGGCAAACTAATTTCAAAGGCAAACTAAATTCAAAAGCAAACTGAATTCAAAAGCAAGTTGATTTAAAAAATAAACTGATTTCAAAGGCAAGCTGATTTTAAAAACAAACTCATTTCAAAGACATTTTCTTATCAAAATTGAAACTGTTTTCAATTCGCTTACATGTCTTATCTTGATTTACTGAGTTCGCTTACATTCACTTACGTGCCTTACACATTCTTACATAGCTTCACTTACATGTCTTACACATTCTTACATCACTTACAAAGTTGATTCACGGATATCCCGTCGTCCCGGTTCAAATCACGGATATTCCGCCGTGCTGGCCTTACTTATTCTTACATAGCTTGTTCAGAGTTTCAGATTCAATGTTTGGATTTCAAAGCACGATACAAATAACGAATTACAAATAAACTATCGTACCAGTTCAAATTACGGATATCCCACCGTACCGGTTCAAATTACGGATATCCCGTCGTACCGGTTCAAATTACGGATAACCCACCGTACCGATCAAATTACGATTCTTATGCTCGATTTACATGTCTTACAGACTCGATTTATGAAGTTTGATTTGCTTAAATGACTTATACATCTGATTTGCGGAGTTCAGTTCATTTACATGGCTTACATATTTTATTTGTTTACTTATAATCCGTCCTAGCGGTCCACGATCCTACGAACAATCCGCCCTGGCGGTCCACAAATATACATAATCTGCCCATAATGGTCCACAATATACTTATAATCCGCCCATAGCGGTCCACAGTGTACTTATAATCCGCCCATAGCGGTCCACTTCAATTTACTTGACTTATAGTTGGATTTACTTAAGTGATGTTCAATATTTCGTTTTTGATTCGATCTTTCTAAAACTTCGGAATAAAGCATTTTTGATCCTCCAAATGATTCGAAAGTAAAACACATTTTTGATATTTCAAAAGGGTAGAAAGCACCATATATTTCAAAATCTCAAAAGTTTTAAGGCAAACACACAAATCCATATGTTGATATCTCAAAAAGATTTCAAAAAAAACATGCATTTTATATTTCAAAGAGTGTAAGTACAATTCAAATATGGTCAATTTATTACATTCCGAACGATCATATCTAAGCCTATGAAAAATCAAACCGAAATGCAATTGTATAAGAAACTTTTCCCACACTAAATTTCTGAGTTCTAAAACCATTTCAAGATCAAACAAGTCAAATACTAGCTCAAAAGCAATAAAACTTATCTTATTTCATTTGATCATATCAAAGCATCTATGAAATCAGAATTAAGAATGAAATTGAGAGTCAAATTTTCCCCACCTTAACCTCAAAGTTGCGCGAAGCCAAGCTAAGCCTTATCGATAGATTCCCGCCCTCAATCTACATCACAAATATATGATGATGTATCAAGGATCAATTCTAATCACTAATCACTTAGACTATTTAAGTGTTTTCTCAAAATCGAGTCGGAACGGGCAAGTTCGCGCCAACATTGATGTAACCTTCCCTCTGAATTTTTACCTTTAAAAGTTTAAATTCATAAGTTGGTCAAAACACAAAAGTTGTAGATCTCTTTGTTATCTTTCCAACGCCTCAATAATCGCATCAATCGGAGGTCAGAGTAGAAAGTTATGGTTAAAATATCAAAACAGTACTGGCGAGCACAGTCAAAATCGATTAATCGATCCCTATACCGATTAATCGAAATTTCAAAATCGATCAATCGATTTTAAAATCGATTAATCAATTTTCCCAAACTGTACCTTTTTTTAGCCACTGGAAATACCCATTCGATTAATCGATTCCAAATCGATCAATCGAAATTCAAAAATCGATCAATCGAATTTAATTCGATTAATCGGTTTCGTTTCTCAAAAATTAGCATTTGACCCAGATTATTACTAACTTTTGACCTTTAAAATGATTGATTCATAAGTTAGTCAATTCACAAAAGTTGTAGGGCTTGCTGTCTTCTTTCCAACGCAATAAGAATCACATCAATCGGAGTTCGGCATAAAAAGTTATGGCCAAAATACTCTAGTAATGTTAGTAAGCCCAGGCAAAATCGATTAATCAAAATTCTCTTTGATTAATCGATTTCGTAAAGTTCCTCTTGAATTTATCTCTTGTCAAAAATTGATTAATCGATTTTAAAAATCGATCAATCGAGTTTCGCAATTTTTTTTAAGCAGTTCTCGGGTTTGAACCTTGAAACCCATTTTTTCATAAAAATCATATCTATCATGCTTCTTTTTCATTGATTTTCACACAATCAAACCTAAAGATCATACACAACACATAACCAAAATTTATTATCTCGATTCGATTGACTCCTCGATCCACGAGCTCGCACAACGATCTAGGGTTTCAAAGTTGAAATATTAGGGATTCTCTTTCTCACACGATCTCACCAAGCCTTTTTCACGTAATCCCAAGGCTCGGCGCACACGGATCCGGCACCTCTTCTCCTTCTTCTTCTTCCTTTCACAAGAAAACCCAAAACCCCTTTCTCTTGCAAACCGGGTAACCAAAGGAAACCCCTTGCCTTCTTTTATTATAAGCCAAAGGGCTTGCTTCCCTTACAAAGCATATACATGAATCCTTGGGTATTAGTTCTTATCTAAAGAACCAGCTTCCGCGTGAAACGAACACACCTAGTTAGGGTGTTATCTACCATAAAATACTCTTTTGATTCGGTGTGGGGCCAACACACTCAAACCATTTATCCATCGGATTCAGTGTTGAGCCAATACACCAAAGCTTGGGGTATATTAAGATCGTCTAATGACTAACACACCATTTTGTCAATCTTTTCCACTTAAGACCTAACCCAAAGTAACTTAATTAATTAATTTCACAAAGTCAGGTATGTGACCAGTCGGGCACGCACCCTAAGGCACACTAGTCAAAGTCGAGCATGCATCCCGAGGTACACTATTTAAATTTGAAAATTTCAGGATGTTACATTCTTCCCTCCTTATAAAATTTTCGTCTTCGAAAATTGTCGGACTTATTTTTGATAAAATCAGGGTTATTACATTCTCCTCCCCTTAAAGGAAATTTTGTCGTCGAAATTCATGACTCGTTTGGCTGTAAATACACATTACCAATCTAAAGTGTATGGCTACTATTGGTGGTATGATATGAATACTGAGGTACACCACAATGGTCAAACTAAATATTTCACATCAATCCATGTAATTTTCATGAATGACTAACAAGATATCCACAACTAAACTGAACATTTAGCCACGACTATGCTATCCCTTTGTTTGATAAGCTTGGCAGGCTATTAATGCATCTTAGATAATTAGAATCATCAAAATGATAATTAAAACCTTCATCCATAACCTATAACCATTTTAGATATTAACCACAACTACAATTGTCCATATAGAAAATTAAACCATTCCATAAAATAATCATCCCATAAATATAGAGGTTAAGTAAAGCTTTACCCTGCCATTCATTACTATTTGAGCTACAACTATAATGATAATAAATCCTGCACTTATTTATCATATGCCATTCCCCTCTACAAACACAATCAATCGTGAAGACAACCTAGTCACAATAGTATGTCCAACTATTAGCGAAATACGTCAATAATATCCAAAAGGTACAATCATTAATAAAACAGATCCAACCATCCACAAAATAACCAAAGCAAGGGTACAATACCCATGCACAAATGATAAAATAATCATCTAACTATAACAACCAAAATCGTCTAGTGTAAGTTTGAGCATTTGAAACTTGATCTTAAATTGTAGGTCGAGAGGGCTCATGAGAGCTTATCAATGTCGCCTGTCATTTCTTTGCCGCGGGGCAATCCTTTATCAAATGACCTTGCCGGCCACACTTGAAACATGCGCCCTTGACCCACCTGCACTCTTCCGTCTTATGTTGCTTCCCGCATCTTGAGCACGACTCAATTGGGGCGGCAGAAGCAGTGTGTGAAGTCGGTTGCACCCTTGATTGGAGCATCGTTGTAGGGTTCGGAGGACGAACATACCTCGTAGGCGTAGACATGGGTGGTCGTGAGTGGATAGGCTGAGCTGGCAAACTGGATGCTGGCATCAAGAATTTCGGTATCTCGATTGCTTGCTCATGAGCATATGACTGCATTTGACTTGCTCTTTCTTTACGCTGTTGGTCCCTTCTCTTATACATTTCTTCCATGTCTTCTTCCACCACAAGAGCCTTGATCATTACTGCTTCATAGGTTTTCAACTCAAAAGCAGCGACTTTTCCCCTGATATTCGGCCTTAAGCCGCGTTGAAATTTCTTGGCCTTCATTAGATCCAAGGCCACAAACTCGAGAGAAAAACATGAAAGTCGCATGAACTCTACCCCATATTCTCTCACTGTCATCTTCCCTTGCACAAGTTGAAGGAATTGAACCTTCATTTGATTGCGCACTACTTCAGGGAAGTACTGCTTGTTAAACTCTTCAACGAATTCATCCCATGTCCAAGGCAAATCTGGGGTCTCCTGAGCCCTAGTCCGTGAAACGGACTTCCACCAAGGCCCAGCCTCCCCATCTAACATGTAGGTTGCCCAACGGACGCTCTCGTCTTCCGTGCATGTCAGCACGCTAAACACTTTCTCCATCTCACTCACCCATTTCTCAGCTGCCATGGTGTCTGCTTGCCCTGAAAAGCTAGGAGGTCTCATCCTCCTAAACTCGGTAAAGCCCTTGGCAGCAGTAGGTCCCATCGAGGCGAGGTGGTGCTTTGTTGCTCATGGGCAAGATGAGCTACCAAGGATCTTTTCGTGCCATGGCAGTCGCCATGGTCTCCATGGTGTGCATCATCCTCTGACGCTCTTCTCTCTCCTCATTTCTTTCTCTGGTCTTCTCTTGTTCTCTTTGATCTCGATCTTGATGATCTTGATCCTGGTTCTCTGCTTGTCTACTACCGCTACCCTCTTGGGCCCCTCTATTCTCCATAGGCACTCTATTTGTAGGAGAGATGTACCCATCTCCGCTAAGCAAACTTCTACCTTGGCCGCCCCTGGGTCGGCCCCTTCCCCTAGAAGACATTGACGGATGCATTTGGAACCAAAGTTTCGTTAGCAGAAGTCCCGATGCTCTGACAAAAGGAATGATTGTCAGAATTTTTAAAAGAAACAGCTTTGATACCAACTGTGACAGAGTCACAGTTGAGTTTTTTGCGGCGCACACGAATACATGGTTTGATGCTAGAGGAGATGTATCGTTGTCACCAGGACATCGCAACCACCATTACACCGGAAAAGCGAGAAGCTATCCTCCTACATTTCCAGCACTACGTGATGCATCTTTTGGACCAACTTGGGTGCCTGATTTACGATGACGAAGAGATGGGTGATATGCAATTTTATCACTATGGCACTAACATTTGTGACAAGAGCACAAGGCTATTTTGCGTGTGACGCCACCTTGTATTGACGTCGATGAAGTCCCTCCGCCTCCCCGACCAAACCCCGCACAACGCCAACGTGGCGGTGTTAGACGACCTCGTCCCGAAGAGGTCCCTGATTTTGACGCCGAGGCTGCAGTTGCTCTCCTCGAGGCGCGGATGGATGGGCTGAGTACCACTGTTGGAGGTATTGATCGACGGTCTAGGTTTCAGACTTCTCTCCTTATGCGAATGGCCCAGGAATCGTTCCCTGGGCGTGCCGACGGATTCATCGCAGGAGCGCGAGCGACGATGGATGAGGAGGGAGACCCTGAATTTGATGATGATGATGCTTAGTATTTTCGTTTGTTAGTATGGGTGTTTGTTGTTTTTGTTTGGTTTGATGTGTTTTTAGATTTTTTTTTTTTTTAGGTAGGATCAATTGTAGTTTGTTTAGTTGATTTTTTAGTTGATGATGGGCTCAATGGTGTAATCAAATCATTTCAATCAATGCAATCAGAGTGTTTTTAGCATGGTATATTTTTCTTTGTATTCTCGGATTGGTGCATTTGTGCATCAGTCAATCGATTGAGATGCCTCTCTTAATTGATTGAGCATTAAATTCTCAAATTCTCAGAAATTAAACTTAAATAGTCGATCGATTGAGGAACAATTCTCAATCGATTGACTACTCCGTGGGCAAAAACGTCTAAATCTGTCAGTAACAGAAAATTTCTAATAGTTATTGCTTCGAAAAAATAGAATTTGAACCGTGCACGCAATGGCACCTTTGACATCTAGTATCAATCGATTGACATTGAAATGCCAATCGATTGACAGAGTTATATTTCCGGAAGAATACCTCTTCCATTCCGGAATTCGAGATTTGAGTCCTTCTTTAAGTCCTAAGAGTCCGTGCTTAGCAGTTTTTCTCTATTTAAACCATTCTTAGGGTAGTCCTTTTCATCGCCTTTGTCAAATTATTATTCCCTCTTTCCCACGCTTTGGTTATGACACCTATCAAATATCGTACCCGCTCGGCAGTGAAAAAATTGATGGAACCGGCTAGGAAACGTCCATGCCTTCATGCACCTCGACCACCGTTCGATTTGGCACAACATGCAGTGATTGATTTAGAGCTGTCATCTCCGACCCCACCATCTTCTCCACCACAAGCGCATTTTTCATCACAACATGAGGGCGACATCTCAGAGGAGATGTGGAATTACGCATTTCTGAAGCCGAAGGAAGGGAGATCCATCATGGATGATTGAAGGGATTCAGACTGTCAGCTTTAGGGTCTAATTTTAGGAGTCCTTTTTATTGTTATTTGATTTTCATGTTTTCGTTTAGGTTATTATTAAATTTGTTTTAGACTAGGTTATTTTTCTCTAGATTTTCAATAAGTGTAATAATTTGCTCAGTTTAAATAAAGTTTAGTTTAGTTATATATTTGTTTTTTGAACTTTTGATTACAATACTTTTCACTTGGTCTGCTTTCATGGTCCTCGATTGCATTAAACATGTTTGGGGGGGGCTCCCATACTTTCTATCCATCAAAGTCAATGAGGACATTGATCAATTCAGGTTTTGGGGGGGTATTTTCGATTCATATTAAGAGGCTGTTTTTCGGATCTTAAAAGTGTATCAGTCAATCAATTGAGATCACTATCTCAATTGATCGACTGATGCCCATTAGCCTATTGGAAATTTGTATCAGTCAATCGATTGAGACTATCGTCTCAATCGATCGACTGATGACCATTAAACTTATGAATCTCGAATTTTATTCATAATCTTAAGTAGTTGATGATCGGAAATTCCTTAAAAAAATTGTTATCATGCCATGATTGTTTTATGAATGCTCATAAAGTTTACAAATTGAATAATGATGTTCATGATCTATGCCTGAGAAATTTTATACTATCACTCTGCTTTAATTCCAAATATGAGAAATAAGTATATAACTTGGAATTCTAAGATCTCAAAGAAAGATTAAAACCCAGTGAGCTTTGGAACTTTGTCCTCGTTCTTAATGAGTGCTGAAATAAATTCGGAGTATCTTTAAATTTCTTGCTTAATTTATTGAAATCTCGTATACTCTATCTTTGATTTGTTGATTTCACATGTGTTATACCATTACACTAGAAATCAGTGTGTAAAAACTCAAGGCAAATAGGCATTGTTACCATCTTAAAAGGAAATAATCTAAGGCCATTATTGGCTCGTTTGTGCCCAAAAGGCTCCACCTTATATTGAATTTATCTTGTTGCACCCCCTTTGAGCCTCAACTGAAAGATTTTGCCTTAATTATTCCTTGTAAGCTATATTAGCTATACCCCACACCAAGGTGAAAAAGTCTTACCTTGTTATCTATGAGAAATTAGGGATGAGACCAATGAAGGAAATAGAGAGATGTGGCAAAGGTATTGAAAGGAATATATAGCGAAAAAAAAAACATAAAAGGGGGAGAGAAAAAGAAAAGTCAGTTTAGTACAAAAGGTAGAGAAATATATGAAAGTGGTGTTAAAAAAAAAAAAAAAAAAAGGAGAAAAGTGTAATGAAGAGAAAAGGTTCTAGAGAATTCGAGAAATCTCATAAAATCAATTGTGACTCTTTTACCAATTTCTCAGAGAAATTTGAATCAAAATTTTCCTTTCTTTCTTAACCATTTACCCGAGCCCCATTACAACCTTAGAAAAGACCTTTTTGATCCAATTATAAGCGGTAAATGCCCTTGCGGAGAGTGATTATACAATGCCTATGGTGCTTGGTATATGCATGCTTAGGATACAAGTATCTTTCTCAAATGAGATTTCTCTTAAAATTCATTGATGAACCGTCTTTCCTATAACATGTGAGATTTTTCTAATTTGTGTTAAAATTCCATCTCACATGTGAGAGAAAAGTAAAACTATTCATCGAAGTGAGTTCAGTCTGAGTATATACCTATGGTAAGGATTGAGTCTAGACATGTGATCTAGAGGTTCCTAATTCAAACTCATTCTCAGAGAAAAGAATTTTAGCAGTGGTAATTGCATAACACTTTTAGGCAATGAATCATGAGTATCGGAAAAACAATGAATTGAGTGAGCACTAATAAATTGAATGTGGTAAGAAGCAGTCTAAAGGATTTTCCATAAGCATTTAACTACTTAAGGGCATGACTAAAAAATTCTGAAATTCATAAGCTTTGAAGTTTGTAGGTACCTTCCCTGAAAACTTTCAGGAGACAAAACTCCTCGACTAGGGATCACCTAGGGGTTTAAAGGCTTGTTGCATAGACTAAATGCAATCGTGCTCCCTACGAAAGTGGCATTTATTTTTTTAGGATGATAGTTGTAGTTGCTTTGACATATTTCTCATTTTCTTTGCTCGAGGACTAGCAAAGTGTAGGTTTGGGGGTGTAATCAGTGCTGAAATGTGACTATATTTTACACTATATTCTCTACATTTAGCTGTCTGACGAAAGCATCTGATGGTTGTTATGAGGTTTTAATGATCACAAGTGTTTCTGACCATTGGATCGATAAAGAGCATAAAAGAAGGTAATTAAAGATTACACAAGGGCTATGGACGAAAAGGTCAAAAGAAGCATCGAGATCCGTGAAGCAACTCAACATCTACTAAGAGAGTGGAGAATCTACCCTTTGATATCAATCGACTGAGGACAAAGTGTCAATCGATTGACAGGAGAAGACAACATTATCCTCACTTACTCCGAATCAAAAGTCAATCGATTGAGATTTAACTCTCAATCGATTGAGGCTATTAGGGATAGGGTTTGCTTGGCCATATAAAAAGGAAGCTACGACTCATTGAAGGGGGCCTTCTTTAATCACTTTTGGAGATTATTGTGAGAGATTTAATTTTGGAGGGTTCTTCTTCTTCTCAGTAGATTGTATTAGATTATTTTTTATTTTCTTTTATAATTATGAGAACATAGATTGTACCTAGGAACAAAAACATTGTAAGGAGATTTTGTGAGAAATAAAAGAGCATTGTTAAAATGATGTTTTCGGATCTATAACGGGTTTGTATACCGAGGTTGAGCGGCTAAAGTCATTTGCCCAAGGAGGAAGCGAATCGGAGATAAGTAACTGTTTTATTATTGTTTCTACAATTTCATGATTTTGTCATTGAATTCTGTTATAAGTGTGAGCGTGGTTGAATATTATCGAGTCTTCGTTTACAGTCGGTGATCGTGGTTATCAACGACCGTAAAAGAAGCACTTCATCTAGATCTGTTCCTGCAGGCTGATCTAGGCTGCAGAATGATTGATGTATCATTGTCGTGATTTAGGATTTTGAGATATGCTATCCTTTTTACATGACTCATACCATAATGATAGGCTGAGTCATAGTTTTTAGATAGGGTATTGCGGATCCATAGTCGCGTTCTTGTCGATTCATTTGTTTTCCTAATAAATGATGGTGTTTTGACTTAAAATGAATTTGTGAGATTGAATGGTAGAAAAGTTACGAATCGATGGTTAGCTGACTCCTTGATCAATTCATAAACTGTCATTTTTCTTTATCATAATTTGTTCCGGCATAGATTGACTAGTTTTCTTTTATTGCATTGAAAATTGTGTGGTAAGTCGAATTTATCCTTTGATACTTCCTTGGGTGTGTTAAAGTTTCTGAAAGGATTAGATAAATTTCACGTTTTCCTGTGTGTTTGATACCACTGTTCTTACCATGCTACAATAGATCTTGTGCACTTGCAAGGGTTAAACTTAAAATCAATCACCTACCAATTTCTTTTATTTATTTGTTTGTATGTTTTTTCAATGAAAAAAGACAAAAAAAAAAAGCAGACGTACAATTTTCTTATTTTATTTGTTTGTATCTTTTTTCACCGACAGTTTTTTGAAAACGTTCTGTGATCTTCAGCATATCTCGTCTCTCTATAAAATTAGAGAAATATGAAATGCTGACGACACCTTCTAGAATGGAAACGAGTGGGCATTGAAGAAAGTGTTCCAATTGGATCATTGAATTTGTGCCTTCCCCTTTTTGGGACCGACCCTCCCGATCGTCATCTAAGTCAAGGATCAAAATTTCGAATTTTGTTTCTGTTTCGGTGGGCACCTAAACAGAAATTTTGGACCGAAATTCGGTCATTTTGACCGAAAATTTGATCCTTAATTTAAGCAGCAAAATGGTGTTTACACTTTATACTATAATTGAAAGAGGCTTCTTGGTGACTACCCGTGCACCCTTGCTGTCCTTGTGGACCTGCAACACAGGTGGGGCTCCTCCATTAGAGGACCAATCTAAGATATGTATATAGGGATCCTTCTCATGCACCACACAGCTTGCTCGCGTGCCCATTTGTGTTTTTCGATTTTCTAATCCTACTAATTATTTCATTTTCTGCTACCCAAAACCAAAACTGAAGAATCGCTTCAGTTTTTCCTGTTTTTAATCAATTTTTGTAAGGTTCGGCCGGTTTTTTGATCGATTTTGATTTTCAATTTTAAATTTGCATCTCAACCTGTCGTGCAATTGATTTTCTTTTGCTGCTCTTATCTAATCTCCCAAAAAGCAATGCCAAATGGCAAATAAAACCTTTATCTCTCGCATAGGCAATAAAGTAATTCTGGTGGCCGGCACTACAGGCCAAGAGGCTATTCTAGTTGACAGCTAAAACATGGGCAATAAAGGACAAAGCTATTTGCACGGGCAACAACTCCTTTATAAAAAGAAAGGTTAAGGAAAAAGGGAAAGATAATTGCTGACTATTAAAATGCATATAATACTGGCTTTCAAGTATTCTAGCTAACTTCTCTTAAGCCATTACAACTTAAAAGAGGAGCTTGATTTGTCCCATCTCTCACTTGTTTCCTTACGCTCACCAAACCCTATATTTGTTATTTCACTTTCTAATTTGGATGATCTCGTCCTCTGTCCAATAAGGAGAGATTGGTACAATTAAAGAACACAGAATATGGTGCAACGTTGCTTCCTTTTCAATAGTGGACCCTTTTTAGGGAAATAAACAAAGGAGAGTGGGTAGGAGTAGAGCTTATTTATCATATATTTAGATAGAATCTGATAAAACGTGATAAAGTTATTAATTTTTTATCATGTTTTCCTAACTTACAAGAATATACAAAAATACTACGTTTCTTCCCTATTCTGGAGGGGACGTAATATATTTTGTTGTTTTGTGATAAAAACTGAATCCACCATAAAATATTTTACCATACCATATTTTATCATATATTATTCCCTATATCCAAATATATAACCAAAGAGATGTGCGAGAGACCGCTAAGCGTTTGGATATAGGCCTACTCAGTGGCAGTAATAATATAATTGCATGATATAGTAGCATTGTCACCAGCTTTCATTTTAATGACACCCAAACAAGAGTTAAAAGAGAAGTTAGTTTGGTTTTGGGCACTTTAGAAAACAATGTCTCAAAACAAACTTTTTAACAAAAAAGATCCAAGTTCAAACGTTTAAGAAAAATTGTGCTTTCACAGATTTTAAAACTTCAGAAAATTATGAAAGCACTGTTTTTTATAAACGTTTTTAAAAAAAATAGTGCTTTTACGGTTTTCTAGAGTTCCAAAATTTGTGCAAGCACCGTTTTTCTAAAATGTTTGAAGTAGGGTCTTTTTTGCTTAAATTTTTTATTTTTAAGGCATGTTTCTCTAATTATCCCTTTCGGTTTTTCCATGGAAGTCCGGTTTTCCAAACTATTCAGTGGTGAGCCGTATCTTGGTTTGATTTTCACAGTGTGATAGAAGTATAGAACTGATGTGTTTTTTCCTATAATTAGAATATGTAATTTTTCAAAAAATAAAAATAAAAATACTTGGGTGCAAGGTTGTTCCATTCGCCGCCCAAAAAATAAAAAAAATAAAGCATTGCCTATCGTTGATCTAATGGTGATCGATGGTTTAAAAAGCATACAGTGAAACATTTCATTAATTCACATTTCATTTAAATTCCACTGGATCAACGAAAAAAGAAATTAATTAATTAATTTTTTTTAAACACCTAGAGATGAGTGAAGCTTACGAGGACTGGTGCCACATGACACGGGGCATGTTAAAATGTTGGGCAAGTGCTCAGACCTTTTTAAAAGGCACAACTAAATTTATTTTAGAAAATTACTTGAAATCGTTCATTTCTTCTCGTCTAGATCTATACAATGACCCACGAAACCCATGTTTTATTTGGCATTGTCAAAGTTTTGAGGGCATAGCCTAACTTCCAATATATACATCTAGTCAATTGATTAAGATAACTCTATTCGTACCTATCGAATTACTGTGGGCGTCTGCATTAAGATCGTTGACTACTTTAAATCAAAAGGTGAAGATCTTTTATTCATCTCAATCTTTCACATGATGGATGTTGAGATTATGAGTGTACCATCAAACGATTAGTTTTCAATTCCACATGACACACATCTCAAACATCGTATGATAAATAATGTGACACACATCACTGTTGGGATGCATGCAATGTGGAATTAAAAGCTGACCGTAGATGGTACGCCCATAGTCTCAATATCCATTGGGTAGAAGAATAAGTTGAAACTCGATCTCCATTGTTTGATTCAAAGCAGTCAAGTTAGGTGCCCTCAGTAATTCGTTAGGTGTGAATAGAGCTACTTTGTATTCAAGTGCATCAAACCTGAATGGCCTTTATTTGAAATTTAATTTAGAGGTGCCATTATTCACACCCATGATACTGTTGTCTCACCAAGTCTTTGAAAAACCCTACTAAAAAAGGACTGCTTTAAAATTCACACTCTCACTTTATTTTTGTTTTATTTTCTTTATTGGGGTGAGAAAGCAGTTTCGTGAGGTGTGATTAAAGGTATCCTTTAATTTAGGGTACCTCTAGGCGTGCCAATATAATTATCCGGGTGCCAATCCTGAAAATCAATTGACTGTTTTGAATTTAATGGGAGAGATTGCTTTTTCACCTTAATCTTTCACTCAATAAATCTTCACACCATAGGCTTACTGATGAGTAGTGAAATATGATGATATCACACCATAGGCTATCTGATAAGAATTATTAGATTTGAATGTAAAGCTTGACCAAGAATGCGAAAATAATGTCAAAACACTGCAACTTTGGGTCATCGAGAACTTAGTGCAACTTGTAGCTCAATTTAGACATTCAAGACGGACGAATTATAAAATTGTCAAAACATAAAAGTTGTAGAGCTTTCTATCAGCTTTCCAACGGATCAAGAATCGCCTCAATCCGAGTTCGGGATAGAAAGTTATGGCCAAAATATTGAAGCAGTGTCTGATGTAAAGTTCGGCGGGAATTCACGAAAATCTGGGAGGTCGATGCATCGACCCTATTGGGTCAATTAATCGACCCTAAATTTTTGAGTTGGAACACCTTTGTGGCTGGGAAACTTCGGCTCTATTTAAAGCGGATCAAACACTTCGAAAAAGGGGAATTAAAGAAAGAAAATTAGGCAAGAATTAGAGATAAGAATTAGAGGAAATAATTAGAGATTTTTTAGAGAGAGTTTTTTTTAGAGGATTGTTTATTCATTATTATTTTTGGTTTTAGACTGCTCTGAGCATCTTTTTAAAAGTTCTTCTTTTCTTCTTCTTCTAGGGATTGATCTGGGTAGATTGTACTTAGGATTTGCACTGTCTTTCTTTTACATTCATAGATTGTATTTAGGAAAAGACATTGTAACCAAAGATTTTTGGAAGAAATAAAAAGAGGAATGACTTTGAATGAACAAGGAGATCATACACCAAAGATGAGCGGCTAAATCAGTAGATCGGGAAAGATGCGATCCCCAGATAAGTACTCATATTTATGATTAATACCATAGTCTAATGTTTTTATTGTTTTGATCTACACATCACGAGATACGCTATGCTTCTTATATGACTCATACCGCAATGATAGGCTGAGTCATTGTTTTTAGATAGGGTATGCCGGATTGATGATCATACTTTATTTCAAATCATTTTTATGAATGAATGATGGTGATGGTGTGAATGATTCTTTAATGAAAGGGGGGTACAAATCTGGGGTAGCATATTTCTTGATCTTATTTAAATATTATTCTTAGATTAATCGGTAATTAGTTATTTAGATTAATTTATTTTTCTGCATTTAGGAAAAAGTGATAAATTTTTGGTTAAATTGAATCTGCCCTTTGGTACTTCCTTGGGGACGTTTTTAAATCTCTGAAAGAATTAATTAAAATTCAAGATTTCCCTGTGGGTTCGACACCTTTGTTCTTGCCATACTGCAATAGATCTTGTGCACTTGCAAGGGTTACACTTAAAATACACCACTTACCCTCCAATATTCATTTTTTGTTATCATGTGGCACAAATTCTAAAATAGTGGCCCTAAAGTCATGTATTGCATCACACTCAAACAGGTTTATAGGATGACTTTCTGGGTTTGCCACGTGGTATCAAAGTGAGTATTTGGTGGGACGCCCATAGTCTCAAGATCCATCGTGTATAAGATTAAGGTAAAAAGCAATCGCAACCATTAGACTCAAAGCAGTCACTAGATCTTCAGTGTTGGTGCGCCCTTGGTAATCTTTTTGGTGCGCATATGAGATTTGTACCGTTGCACATGGTTTAAAAAGAAAGACTTTGGTTGAGATCTGTGCCATATAGAACACTGTCTGATTTGAAGGTCATGATAGTTGGCACGAAATGCTATCTCTATCATATGATTCGACAGAATCTCTCCAGAAGATGTTGTGCTTAAACCATGTACCACATAGGGCTGTCAACAGGCCGGATTTCAGCTCGGGCCTGGCCTGGATGGGTCGGGTTCGGGCCCAATTTTATTAATCATTTAATAAATAGGTCGGGCCAGGCTAAGCCAGAATAAGAAACGGGTTTGGGTTCGGGCTGCAAAGTGTAAGGCCCGGCCCGATAAGCTGAGGTCCTTACTTAAAAAAAACTCTTTAAAAAACTCTTAAAAAATATTAGAAACCCGGCCGGGATAGCTAATCGGGTCTGATTCGGGCTACAATATTTAAAATTTGGGCCCGCCCCGGTTAGCTATCGGGCTCGGTTTGGGCTACAATATTTAAAACTTGGGCTTGGCCTAGTTAGCTATCAGGCTGGGTTCAAACCCAAAATATATCTAAAAAATGGGCCGGATGAAAAACCCGGCCCGACCTGACCCAGCCCGTTGCCAGCCCTACTACCACAGTACAAATTTCGTGTGCTAGTCCTAGCTAGCTCCCTAAATTAAAAGTCGTTGGTCGTTGCTTTTCTTGATAGGTAGCCTTTATTCACGCCCGCATAAATAGGCACATGCCAAAAATCATTGATGGCTTTAAATCAGATGATGGAGATCATGTTTATCTTCAATCTAACACAAAAGGGATCTTGAGGCCATGACCGTGCCATCAAACACGATCTCCATCGTCTGATTTAAAGCAATCAATATTTTTGGGGTGGCCTCATCTTTCAGCTGTGAAGTGGACACACTTTCGTTTCAGTATCTCGGCATCCCCATTAGCCCAGGCATCCCAAAGAAAGTAGCTTGGATGCCTATCATAGAAAGAGCTGAATGGAAGCTTGCAGGATGGACGGCTAAGTTACTTTCGAGGGCCGCAAAAATTACCTTAATCAAGTCTATTTTATCGGTGCTTCCGACGTACTATATGTCATTATTCTCTTGTCCAGTTTGAGTTAGGAAAAGGCTTGAGAAGATAGAAAGAGACTTCTTATGGGTTGGTCGTAATGATATTAAAAAAATTCATCTTGCGGATTGGGGTTTTATTGCTCGGCCAATCGATTACGGTGGAGCTGACGTTCTTAGCTTGAAAGAATTCAACCTGGCTCTTCTTGCGAAATGGTGGTGGAGAAGCGGTTTGGAACATGAGTCTCTATGGCAGACTCTACTCGCTTAAAAATATGATAGCGTTGGTAGTACTTGGTTTCTTTCGCCTTCAAAATCAGGTACTTCCTCGGGTATTTGGAAATCTATCTCGTCTGCTCATCATCTCTTTATCAGTAGATGCAGAATTCAACTAGGTCTGTGCTCGAACACTTCATTCTGATATGACCCCTAGTTATTAGCTGGCTTACTTAAAGATCAATTCCCTGCTATACATGCAGCTATACGGGATATTGACATTACCGTCCAAGGTGCGGCTTACATGGGCTTGGATGGAAATCCTAGATGGAACCTCATTGTCAAAAGGCGGTTGTCTGATCCTGAGATCAACCAATTGGTAGAGTTACTGTCTTTACTTCATACAGAGGCTGTTCTCGAACCTTGTGAGCAAGATACATTGATATGGATGCTTTCCATCAAAGGTGAATTCTCTGTTTCATCAGCATATAAAGAGCTAAATATTTTGATAACTTCATCTCTCGGGTGGATGTGTATATGGCAGACATATGTTCCAAGTAGGGTTCAATTCTTCATGTGGCTTGTGGTCATTGACAAGATCCCAACTGTTAATCACTTACAAAGTCGGGGATTTCACCTTGCCAATCACTGTTCAATATGTTATAGTCAAGAAGAATTTGTTTCTCATCTATTCCTCCACTGCCCCGTTGCAACATACATTTGGAACTGTTTTTTTAATCTTTTTGAGATTAAATGGACGATCCCTCATTCATTCTCTGACTTTATGGCTAGTTGAAATTTAGCCCCTTTTCGAAAATGTGGCAAAATCCATTGGCAGATAATGCCATTTACGATTGTCTGGGGTTTATGAAATGGGAGAAATCGGCGAATTTTCGAATAATCATCTAGGTCGGTTCCCACTATTGTTTCGGATTTGATCAACTCGATTATATCTTGGGCAAAACATGATAAAGAATTGATTCATTCAAACTGGAATTCAGTTTGCTGGTCTGGTGCATCAAAGCCATCTATTGCCCCTACTTGGTCTCCTGCTCCCCTAGGATCTTTGAAGCTTAACTTTGACGGGTGCTCGCTTGGCAACTCGAGTAAAGGTGGAGGAGGTGGCTTTTTTCCTAATGGCAATGGTTCAATCTTAGAGACATACAACTTCTTTATTGGCATTTGCTCCAACAATGAAGTAGAACTCTCTGCTGCTGCCCATGGTCTTCCTTTGCTTTCGACAATCCCCTCTTCTAATTACATCTTTGAAGGTGACTCGACTTGTGTGTTAAATTGGATTAGTGGGAAAGCCAAACATTTGTGGAGATATGCATATTTTATTCACGCGATTAAGGCTGCAATAGTCAACAAATCGATCTCGAATATTCCAAAGAGTGGTAACGGCTTAGCTGACAAGTTGACGAAAGATGTAGCAAATTTGGGTCCATTCGGGATGGGATAATTAATTTTCTTTGTCCATAGCGTTTCATAGGATTCAGCTTCTTGCTGTCGTGCTCTTGCTGGTGTGTGTTAATAATTTTCGTTTTTAACAAAATTTCCCTTCACCTATCAAAAAATAATATTTTTAGGGTGGGCGTTTTTGATAATGACATGGGCTGGTTAGACCGGTAGAGAAGCCATGAACGTTTGCGAATAAAAAATCAGACATGAGGCACGTTACTCCCAATGCCAACGTAGAGAGAGAGAGAGAGAGAGAGATGGGGCACATTCTTTCAATTGGGAGCAGTCCACTCTACCTCGTTATCCATGGGAGCTTGGCCACCTTCATATTCCTCTTTTCTTTTGCCTTCTTCTTCGAAAAGTAATTTTTTACAAAATATATTTTTGAAATGAGTAAAAAGAGGGGCTTTGATCCTAAGACTTCATAATTTCTTTTACCAATTATATAATATATTTAAGAATAATCGAAGTATATAATATATTTAGAATAATCGCAGATGAAAGTCGTTTATTTTATTTTATTGTTACAGAAACAAGTGGCCAAAGAAATTTGATCCAGTGTTGCTGCTACAGTTGGCGTTGATTGCCAAAGGAGGGTGAGAATTATTTTCAATTATTATTTTGTTTCTCTATAGGAAGTTTAAAATGGAAAATCGCTCATTACGTGCATAAAATTTTGAGCAAATAATTATATTGACATAGAATGCGAATGACATAGCCCTTTATTAGCCCCTATTGTAGTAGAGTTTATTTGTTTTAGCAGGTTCTCATCTTCTTTGTTCACATTCTACTATCTATTAAGGCAGATACCCCTTTTCTTTGATAAGTTCTTGCATAGCAAGATTTTATGCAGAATTTACCCGTCCAATAATTTTACTCTCCTCTCTACTCACTCATTGCTAGAGCAGATTTTATTTGCTTTGATAGAGAATTAGTAGAGAGCAGAGAGGTTGCTACTAGAGAGATAAATCCTCCTTTGTAAGGAGTTAGAAAAGAGAATGAGAACCAACTAAAGCAGGTGAACTATAATACTGTGGCAGAGGCTAGCAGAGAGCTATACTATACGTGGCCATAATCTACTCTTCATATTATTTATTATTGCAGATATCGTATAGGAATGAATTGACGATTAAAAAGTAAGTCGATACTCAAATGGTTAGAAAAAACTAAGATTTAAACGTATAAATATTATTGGATGTTTTTATGATAAAAGTTATTGGCTGTGTTTGGTATTGCTTTTTGGAAGAGTAGAAAAGAGCAACAACTGCTCTTTTGTTATTGCAAAGAAATGTGGAGACACCACAAAAAATAAGACTATTAGTAGCAAAAACTGCTGCTATTAGTTCTGTCGCTACTAAACACTGTCGCTATTAGTCTTGTCGCTACAAAAATTGCCTTAGCAGCAAGTGCTGCCAAAACACCTTATTTTGTAGTGAGAGAAAAAGAAGAATTGGATGAAGATAAATGACATGCTGCTCTTTGAGAAATGAAAAATAACCCTCTTTAAAATAGCATGATTTTTTATACTCTTTTAAAAAAAAGTGTTTTTCATGTTTCAAAGAGTAGCCTCCCCAATTTTTTCCCTTCAATCTTTCTCTCTCTCACATTCATTTGCAACGGCATAGAGCAGTGAGAGCAATGCCAAACACAGACAGTGATATTTTGAAACTTGGTACCTTGGACTCGATTTTTGGCCAACTAAAAGTTTTTGGTTTTCTTCGAAGATATCAACTCTCTCGTTGTATATTTATAAGAGACAACTGTCAACTTTATGCATTTACCAAAATTTTAGAGTTTTTTTTTTTTTTTTTTTTTTGAAACTTAAAAAACTTGTCACGGCTACCAACGCACCACATTACTTCAAAGCATAGTAAATATTAATTTAATTGGTTTTGGTTGCCAAAAGATAAAACTGCCCTCATCGACAATTAAAACTCTCCTACTGAGTGAGTGGTAGCTCATATGGTATCCTCCCTCCTTTATGAGGCTAGAGGTTCTGAGTTCTACACTCCACATTTGCTCCATCCTTTATATTAATATGATGAGTGTTTGAGTGAGATTTATTCCCCCTACGTGTCACTCAATGCAATGCTTTATTGTGTGAGATTTATTCCTTACGTGTTGTTCCTGAAGTGTCATACTCTCTATGATGTGTATGATACTCTAAATTATCTGTCATATGACATTATCAAAAAAATTAAAACTTTCTCTATCTAATTTATCGCTCGTCTCACATATATCTCTTTTATCCTTACTAATTCTAATGGTAAAGAATCATAATGATAGATATAAGTTGGAAAAGAACAATTTGCAATAAGGCAAAATTATCTTAAAATAATATTAGCTAAGCTTGAGAATGTTCTTTTACAATAAGTGCATAAGCGATTTAAAGTAATGCAAAGTTAGTTTGAGAAAATTTATTGTAAGAAGAGTAAAAATGTCTTAAAACTATATATAGGAAAATGATCATATGACTTGAGTCACTCAGGACCCAAGCTGTGAGACCATTCAGGTAGCCGCAGTCAACATGACCATGACTCTCATAGCTCGACTCACAACATCACTCGAGTCAGAGGATCATTACGTGTGTGTGTGTGTATGTGTATATATATATATATATATATATATATATATATATATATATATATATATATATATATATATATATATAAGCCAAATAAAGGTAAAATTCTTAAAAAGTTTAAGTAAACATCATTTTGGGTGATTTCTGATAGCATTTAACTCTAATTGGTTTTTACACAGTAAAATACTGATAATTGAATTTTCCCTTTATACATATGTAAAGTTGAGGCAATTTTTTATAAATACAAACCTTTGTAGCCGCATTTGCTAAAAACCTTAAAAAATTCTATACCAAAATCCAATATAACTAGTTAGCGAGTTTCAAAATTTCGTTTGACTCCAATTATCTTGACTAGAGAAAAAACACCTCCACAGTCAACCCTAAATGGATGGGATAAGATGATAATGATATTAAATATAAGGACAAAATATTTTGATACATTTTTTTAAAATACTTTTTTTACAAAATGCAAATATAAATAGTTTTAAGCTAGATGAAACAACAAAATTTTGGTAGGTAAATTGGGATAAGTTCGAGTGGTGTTAAAGGAAAAATAAGTTAGGGTTGAACCCATGACTAGGGCTGTCGACGAGCCAGTTTGAGCCGAGTTTTTGATAGGCTCGGATATTTTTTAGAATAAAAGTGAGACCCGATATTATATTCGGACCCGGCTCGACAGATTATGGAATATTTGAGCCTGAGCCCGATCCGAATAAACTTGATCCGTTACTAATCGGGCCAGAACTCGGGTCGGGTGTGCCTTTTGTGAATTTTGCTTTACATTATTTTCCATTCAGGCCAATGATTAACGCGGCTTGATACTGGGTTGGGAGTGTAGGAATGGGATTGGGAGGTTGGAAGAGAGAGATGAGAGGGAAGCTGGGAGTAGGGTTGTGCATTTTTTGGACCGAACCGAGCAAATTGGACCGAATCGCTGGGTTAGGTCCGATTTGGAAAAAAGGAAAACTGAAAAGTTTGATTTGGTTTCGATTCCAAGCCTCCCCAAGTTGAAGCTGACCGAACTGAACCGAATGTAGTTTGTAAGTATATATATAGGCCGGGGTTTTGATTAATTTTAAAGGGCATTTAAGTAAATGCATTTTTTTATATAAAGCACTACCCTTGTCTTTAGCCTTTTCCTAAATCCTAAAGCAGTAAGGTAGAATTTATAGGAAAACCGGTTGAGAAGTTCAGAAAATTTTGATGTTCAGAAGTTGAGAAATATTTGATGTGCAAGTAGAACTTATAGGAGAATTGAAACCGACCGAACTAAACCGAACCGAATCGAATCTGATTGGTTGGGTTTAAGAGTTGGATGGTTTGAAAATCTAGAGACCGATTATGACCGATTTGGTTTGTGATTTTAGTCCAAAACGGACCAAACCAAACTAAATACACCCCTAGCTTTGAGAGAGGGAGAGGGAAGTTGGGGAGAGAGGTGGGCGAGGGCGACGATTGCCTGAGAGAAAAAAGAAGGCAGAGAGAGGGTTGTGCTGGTAATGAGATTGGGAGCTTGGGAGAGAGAAGCTAGGAGAGAGAAGTTGGGGGAGAGAGAGAAAAGCTGATAGAGAGAAGTGGGGAGAGAGAGAGAGAGAGGGTTGCTGGCAGCGCAGACTCGTCACACTTGGAACAGTGGAACCTTAGGTGCTGGGGCACCGGAGGGAAGAGGAGACGATGAAGAAGGGAGGAAATGGAGAAAAATCGTAAGAGAGACGGGAAAAAACTATTTCACCCCTTATTAATCCATAATAAGGGGGTTAAAAGTGTAATTATAACTGATTGGGTTGGGGCCGAGCTTAATGGCCCGCTAATTTTAACAAATATTATGACCCATTTATTTTACACATCAAAGCCTGAACCCAAAACCGTTTATATTTGGGCTTAGCCTGGCTTGACTCATTTACAAAAATACTCAAAAGTTTGAGTCTGAACCCAGCCAATCCGGTCCGGGCCCAGGCTGAAACCCGCCCTTTTGACAGCCCTCCCTATGACCTAGAGGTTGCAATATTGTCAACCTTCCCTTGGGCGGTAGGAAATAACTCTAGAATTAGAATTGTATTTTTGCTATAAATAAATAAACAAAATTGCTATTGTAAGCAAAAAAGTTAAAATTTATATAACAAAATAAAAGGAGGGAATTAATTTCCTAAACCTAATTAACACAACCCTAAACCTTGAGAAGAAGAAGAGCCAAAGCTTTTTGTAGTTTTTGGGTTAACTAAATTCTGTTACAAAATCTATAATAGTCTAATTAAAATGTATTAGATTTTAATTATTGGTTTTTTATTCAGCTAATGGTGATGTGAGTTATGGTGCTTGATGAGGGTGGCTGCATTCCAAGGCCTCATGCTCATTGGGATCAAGATGACATCTCCCGCCATTGCTTCTGCGATGCCCAGCTTGGCTCCTGGCTTCATTTTCATCATTGCTTGGTGTCTCAGGTATCCTTCACTTTCAGGAGCTTCTTAGAAGGATTTGTGAACCCATTACAATCCTATTCCCTCCGTAATATATATCCATAGGAATCCTATGAAAAATTGATTTTCATAGATTCCGAGTTGCCTTGAGATCTGTGAAATACTCTTTTTCTGAAATTTTAAGGCAAAAAAATAATAAAATCACGATTTTTTTATTATAATAAATTGGGAATTATTAAAAAATTATTCAACACGATTTTTTTTAAAAAATGGCTCGAATGGTTCGTGATTAATTCGCAGAATCTCAAATTCACTACTTATTCACGAATTTTTAAACAATTCGGTAATTTTGGTGACTATGGTCAAAGGAAGTTTTGACAGTTGGATGAGAAATCTTGTGAGTTCAAAAACCTTACGACGGAAATTATCTTTTTTTTTTTTTTTTATAATTTTACTACGGAAATTATCATTATAAAAACATCGATGAGGGAGCTTGCAAAATGTCTTAGCATTAAAGGATGCAACAACTTTTCAAGGACTCATTGTTTATGAACGTAAATCAAGCTTTAAATAAGTTTATCCTATTTGATAGAGACAATTTCATGTTTATTACTTGTATTTTAAGGGGTAAGAAAGTAGACCTAAAATGCAGATACTGCAGAGCCAAAATCATTGGGACCTAAAATGCAGATACAGCAGAGCCAAGATCATTGGGACCTTGGTGTGCTTAGCTGGGGCCATGTCCATAAATTTTCAAAATGGCGCTCAACTCTCTCAGCAACCGATGTCACCAAGAATTCCGGTCCTTACAACTGAACCCATCAACAGGGACAGGGTTGTGGGTTGCATGTGCCTTATTGGAGTCGTTTTCTTGTTATCATGTACCATGGTTTTGCAGGTAACTATATTCTCTTCTTTTTTTTCCCCCTTAGAAAACTTCTTTATAAGAGTACACAAATGTGTACGCAGGGTTGCAACAGAGCCGAGCCAGCTTGACAACTCGGCTCGGCTCGGCCCGAAAAATAAGAGCTTTTCTCCTTAGAGCTCGGCTCGAGAGCCGAGCCGAGCTGGGCAGATTGTAGCTCTAATGACCAGAGCCGAGCTAGAGCTAAGGCTGGCTCGGCTCTATGGCTCGATTTATATATATATATATATATATATATATATATATATATATATATATATATATATATATATATAGAAGTAATTAACTTTGAGAGGTCTATTTTACCCTTCAAAGTAACCGTTTAAGTTTATCTAACGGTTACTTTGAAGGGTAAATAGGAATTACCCCCCACTTGCCCTAGTTTATCTAACGATTTATTTATTTCATATGTTGCGTGATTGTGTTTAATCATGCATTTAAATCTTTTGTAGAATGGATATTTAATTGAGTAGAAGTTTTAAAAACGTACTAAGAGAAATTTTTTTATAATAGAATATACTTGGCTCGAAGCTCGGCCCGAGCTCGGGGAGCCGAGCTAGAGCTTAGAATTTTCGAGTTCGAAGAGCCTAGAGCCAACCTCCAGCTCGGCTCGTATAAGGTAGAGCCGAGCTAGAGCTAACCCAAGCTCGGGCTCGGCCTAGCTCGGTTGCAGCCCTATGTGTAAGGACCCGATTTGAAACCAAGTCAGATGGTTCCAAGTGCGTGGATTTTGGGTCATGTCTAAATGTAACCAATTATCACCGCTCCCTATATTTCTTATAGGGACAGTGTTATATGGCAGGCAGATCTTGTGCAGGTGGCTGACATGGTGCGATGCAATTGGCTGCAAATGCAGTGTGGCCCACGCAATTGCAGGTCGGGCAGCCAGTCATGTCGTGCCTCATCAGCCGCCTGCACTTGGCCTACACAAAACCTGCCTGCCGTTTGCAATTTTCCTTTCTTATAGGATCTTTAGACGAATCCTGTACAGTTCCAATTGCTGCACACTGTCAGCTCTCTTCTCATCCAAATTCTCAAGGTTGCGATACCTTAACTCTGTGCTGAAGCTTTTCTCTGATTTGTCGACGCTGGCAAAAAGTCCATTTAAGATCAAGCTTCCCCGAAAGATTTGACTATCAGCCTTAAATCGCAGTTGTCTCATTTGCTGAAAGCACCTAGAGCTCGTGTATGACACTGTTTCAATTCTCTCTCTCTCTCTCTCTCTTTCAATATATATATATATATATTGAAGAGTAAGCAAATTTATATTTAATGGAATAAAAGATGAGCACAAAAATTAGGAAGCTAGGTAAATCTAAAGTTGTGCAGTTGTAGGAGATCACAAAACAGGCTTGTAAGGTGAGGATTACCCCAGATTTATATAGAGCCCAAGGCTATGATACCCAGGCGATGTGGGAGTATCGCCCAATGGCCTCAAATTTGGATTTGGAAAGCTTAGCCTTTGGCAATTTAGAGAATTTTAACTCATGTACGTAGCCATTTGATAACTCTGTTGATGACTCTTGGTTTGAGTAATATCAAATTGGGATTCTGATGAACCCTTCAACCACCGATTAAAGGCTTCCTTCAAATTCGTCATGTTCAATGACCTTCATCCTATCGGCAAAGTAGTTCTAGATTTCTTTCTAGTAGCAACAATCAATGAGGAGATGTAATTATATTGATTCTTCCTGCTTTCTGCACAGCCAACATCTAGATGCCAGTTGATTTTTTTTTAAAATTTTGCTAGGAACCGGTGTGGAGACCATAACCACCTGCAAGACTAATCCTCGTGGACTTGATTCTCAATTCATTCCATGCAAAATTTAATGAAAATTGACCTGATGAAGTGGGCTTTCAAATAATTTATTCACGACCATCACTAGGGGGTGAATATTGAGTTACGTTTTGAACTGCTTCCCGACCAACCCTTTGACAAATTTTTTGAGTCCCCATTCTCAGTAGCTGAGGTTTAGGACCAATATCTTCAATCAATAGACCACTACCAGTCCAATTGTGACTCAATATGAATGTGTTATAACTCCCATTTTAGCTTTTTTAACTACCTTAGAAATTGTTGGTACCACTGCCCTCCAAATTTTGGGATTGGCGTGCTTTCACCTTTGCTTCCAAGAACTGCTTTTCTGAATTGTATTTATTTAAAGCCAGCCGACTCCATAAAGAGTCCCCTGATACAAGTTTCCAACCCAACTTAGACATAGCCGCCTATTTCACTTCCTGAAGGGATCTTATCCATAGATCCCCTTCCTTTTTTGGTTTTGTGATTTTATCCCAAGCTGCCCAATGAGATTTCAATCTTCCTTCAGTATTGCCCCCAAAAAAATTAGGCATGCAACCTTCTATTTCATCTGTAACATATTTTAGAATAGGGAGGATTGATAGCAAAGATACCGGAATGGGAGAGAGAACATGTTTGATTAGGGTAACTCTATCACCTTCAGATAACGTTTTAGATTTCCATCCTGCAACCTTATTGCTGATTCTATCTCCGACATGACTCTTTGGTTAATCTTCCAGTGAATAGAGGAAAATCCAAATAAGTTGATAGCAATGAACCCTTTGGAAACCCGAGTTCAGAGTCAACAATTAATGGAAGGTTTATTTGGAGTGGTCTTCTTTGGGAGAAAAAAATTTACTTTTTGCAAGGTTTATGGTTTGACCCGAAGCATTGGGATACGACACTAGGAAATTTTTTAGGTGTACGTGATAGAGATCGCTTGGTGCTTTTTGTGAAAATCAGTAAATCATCCACAAAGAGGAGGTGGGAGGGACTTACACCATTATGAGACGATACAAATCTTTAAATGAATTGAAAACCAACAACTTGATATGCAGCCTTTGATTAACAATGGACAAAATCCAAACTTGGCTCTCTCTTTCTCTTCAATAATGATATATAGAATCCTAATGTTAACTCAATTCATGTATTTATTCCAATGCACCCCTTGTCGAATAATTGCCGAATCTGAACTTTGTTACTATGCCGAGGAAGACTGACCCCTGCATGGCTCTTGCGAGATGAGTAAGCACATAATACTAACTCATTAGATGATTACAGTAGATATTAGCGGTGCTACAGTGATGAGTAGTGAAATATGATGATATTTCACTCCTAGATACCTACATTTAGCTATCCGATGAAGGCTATCTGATAAGAATTATTAGATTTGAAGTGTTTCAGGTAAATACAAGCCAAGTGCAGAAAACAGCCCAAGAATTCTGAAAATAATGTCAAAACACTGCAACTTTGGGTCATCGAGAACTTGGTGCGACTTGCAGCTCAATTTGGACCTTCCAGATGGCCGAATTATGAAATTGTCAAAACACAAACGTTGTAGAGCTTTCTGTCAGCTTTCTAACGGCGCAAGAATCGCCTCAATTCGAGTTCGGGATAAAAAGTTATGGCCAAAATACCGAAGCACTGTCTGATGCAAAGTTCGGCGAGAATTCACGAAAATTTGGGAGGTCGATGCATCGACCCTATTGGGTCGATTAATCGACCCTAAATTTTCGAGTTGGAACACCTCTGCGGCTGGGAAACTTCAGCTCTATTTAAAGCAGATTAAACACTTCGAAAGGGAGGAATTAGAAAGGAGGAGATTAGAGATAGATAATTAGATAGTTAGTTTTGGCTTTTCTTTTTTTAGAGAGTTTTTGGAGAGAATTTTTTAGAAGATTATTATTCATTATTATTATTTTTTGTTTTAGACTCCTCTTAGCATCTTTTCAAGAGTTCTTCTTTCTCCTTCTTCTAGGATTCCATCTGGGTAGATTGTACCTAGGATTTGCATTATTTTTCCTTTACATTCATGAAAGCATAGATTGTATTTAGGAAAAGGCATTGTAAACAAAGATCTTTGGGAGAAATGAAAAGAGAAATGACTTTGAATGAACAAGGAGATCATATACCAAAGATGAGCGGCTAAATCAGTAGATCGGGGAAGATGCGATCCCCAGATAAGTACCCTTATTTATGATTAATACCATAGTCGATTTATTGTCATCATGGAATCGTTTTGCTAAAAGTTTATGTTATTGAAATTATATTGAATGCTTGTTATGATCAATCAGATCTGAACCTGCAGACTGATCTAGGCTGCAAAGCGATTATGTACTTCCTGTTATGATCTAAACATCATGAGATACGCTATGCTTCTTATATGACTCATACCGTAATAATAGGCTGAGTCATTGTTTTTAGATAGGGTATGCCGGATTGATGATCATATTTTATTTCGAATCATTTTTATAGATGAATGATGGTGTGAATGATGCTTTAATGAAACTGTGAGTTTTAATGGTAGAAAAGGGGTACAAATCTGGGGTAGCATATTCCTTGATCTCATTTAATTATTATTTTAGATTCATCGGTAATTAGTTGTTTAGATTAATTTATTTTTCTGCATTTAGGAAAAGTGTGATAAATTTTGGTAAAATTGAATCTGCCCTTTGGTACTTTCTTAGGGACGTTTTTAAATCTTTGAAAGAATTAATTAAAATTCACGTTTTCCTGTGGGTTCGACACTTTTGTTCTTGCCATACTTCAATAGATCTTGTGCACTTGCAAGGGTTACACTTAAAATCGATCGTACAGCGTTAATAATGCATCTTTCGTTGGTTTTATATTTTAAATCTACTTTGATATCCTATATAATGATAGTATGTTTCACAGGCTGCAACTATGGTCAACTTCCCAGCACCCTTTTCGATATGTGCAGCAACCTCAGCGATCGGTTCACTAATATCTGGAACAATGCAATTAATACAGAAGCAAGAATTGGATACGGATTCGCCATCAATGAGTTTCAGGTCTCTCATTTGGCTTGCTCTAGTGGTAACTAACACTACTAGCAATATGCTTAGAATCTTTCCTTGCATTTGTGGAGTCAATTTAGAAGAGAAGTTCAAAAATGGCAGATTTGGATTTATGAATATCATGGATTCATATAGTTTTGAACTTGCAGGAATTCATAGGATTCCTTCATTTTCTGTTGCATGGAATATGGATAACTTGGAGTTGGAGGAATCCAATGAATTCTCATATATGCATTTTCAGTAAACCCAACATTGCACATTTTCTTTGATTTTCTCATCACTCAAAAAATGAAAATTTGAGAGTATCCCTACAATTTTTTTTCTCAGAAAATGAACGATTTTCAAACTCACTTTTTTAATTTTATAATGTTAAAAATGCATCTAACCAATGTACGATCTTGGATTTCAAAATCAGACTCTTTCAGACTTCTCATTTTCCTTGTATCCAAACAGACCTATAAAAAGAAGTGAGTTTTCAACTCTAAAGTGGTTATTAGTAATTATGCTTAATTATGGAAAATTTTCTTCACATATAATAGGCAAAAGAGTCGGTATTGGGTGCCCAACATGTGCTTCATGGAGGTGGAAAAATATTTATGAGCTAATGTAAACAACAAATTTGCGTAGGATATAAATCTAACACAAATCAATCATAACAAATTTTCCCTCGCTAGGAGAGAGTTTTATTAGAATGGGGGACATTACACTTCCGGGTATCGCAATCGATTCCCTGTTAATTACATCAAAATTGAATACCTCTGATTAAAAGCTATTCTAATAAAAAAAATAATATAATTACATATATGAAATAAACAAAACTAAAATTTTAATTATAAGTCTTCATCGACATCTTTAATTCGTCATGAGATAAATGCATAGCATACTATCTTCATTGGAGATTTGTGAAATATGAAATAGGGGACGACAGATGGGAGAACCCCTCCTCCAAAAGTCGGTTCTATTTGATCGAAAAGCACAAGTCATTACTGGAGAAAGAAACTCATGGACGAGTCTTAAAACTAATTCTTGTTCTCTGGTCTCAAGATGAGTTCGAATATCAAATCTATTCTTCGAGCAACTGATTATCAAAAGAGTTATCACTTTCAGTGATAATATCTAATTACGAGTTAGATATCGTCAAATTTCTTAAAATTTGATGATCATAAATGATTTTATAATGATTTTACCGTTGGATTTAACTAAATTTATAAGATCTGGTCAGTATATAATAAATTCACCGTTGGATCTCGTTACGATCTTATATTATGACTATTTGACCAAAAATCAATGATTCTATCGTTAGATTTGATCAGATTCATAAAATTAAGTCAATACGTAATAAATCTACTGTTGGATCTTATTACGATCTCACATTATGATCGTTTGACCAAAAGTCAATGATCCCACCGTTAGATTTGACCAAATTCATAAGATCTGGTCAATACGTAATAAATCCACCGTTGGATCTCGTATGATCTCACATTATGATTGTTTGACCAAAAGTCAATGATTCTATCGTTGGATTTGATCAAATTCATAAAATCTGATTAATATGTAATAAATTCACCGTTGGATCTCGTTATGATCTCACATTATGATCGTTTGACTAAAAGTAAATAATTCTACCGTTGGATTTGACCAAATTCATAAGATCCGATCAATACGTAATAAATTCACCGTTGGATCTCGTTACAATCTCACATTATGATCGTTTGATCAAAAGTTAATTATTCTACCGTTGAATTTGTCCAGATTCATAAGATCTGGTCAATACGTAATAAATCCATCGTTCTCGTTACAATCTCATATTATGATCGTTTAACCAAAAGTCAACGATTCTACCAATAAAGAATTTTCGATTTCGAGGTTAAAGTTTAAATCGTCATTTGAGGGAGTGATGATCCGAATCGCGGGGAAAACTCTAATTATCATAGATGAATATTTTAGGTATCATCGTCCGAAATCATTCTTCGGGTTCGTGATTGTAACCCGTATGAGCATCAAATTCGTGGTTGCAATATGAGTATACTAGGAGTTATGCCCATGGTCGTATCCACGTGACTTAATTATTTTTAAGTACGTAAGAGATTGGGTACGAGTCGTAACTCGTAATTTCAAATTACAATCATAAATCCTACTTAGGAGGAGCCGTAGCTCTTATCCTAAGCATATCTCTTTTAGGTAAGGGCCGTAGCCCTTATCCTAAATGTCTTAATTCTATCTTATTCCTCCCGTTCACTTTTAAAAATAGTCAGAATCTCAGAGATATTTATAGATTTATAGATACCCTAAAGTCTTTTGTCAGAAGAGTTGGAGATATTTTCGGTAGAGGTCTCCTGTCAGAATTTTCGGATCCCTTGTCATGAGGACGGGTTTGCTATTTATAGATTTATGGTAACGGTTATAGAAGTTACGATCTTATGGTTCCTGTAAGGTTTTCATGAAATGAATGATTGAGAGAGCTGCGTAAGTTTTCGTCTTCACGCGGGTTGAGAAAAGATTTTTCTCGTTTACGCTATTCTTTTCTCATAACTACCTAGGTGGCTAAGTATGTTCTCTAGCCACCTAGGTAATTAAATAAGCTTTTCTAGCCATCTAGATGGCTATGTATATTTTTTAGCCACCTAGGTGGATAAGTATTTTTCTATCCAGCTAGGTGGCTAAGTATATTTTCTAGCCACCTAGGTGGATGAGTATTTTTCTATTCACTTGGGTGACTAAATATATTTTATAAACACCTAGGTGACTACGTATATTTTCTAGCTACATAGGTGGATAAGTATTTTTCTAGCCACTTAGGTGGATAAGTATTTTTCTAGTCACCTAAGTGACTACATATATTTTTTAGCCACCTAGGTGGATAAGTATTTTTCGAGCCACCTAGGTGACTACGTATATTTTCTTGCCACCTAGGTGGATGAGTATTTTTCTAGTTACCTAGGTGACTAAATATATTTTCTAACCACTTAGGTGGATAAGTATTTTTCTAGCCAGCTAAGTGGTTAAGTATATTTTTTAGTCATCTAGGTAGATAAGTATTTTTTTTAGCCACCTAGGTGGATAAGTATTTTTCTAGCCACCTAGGTGGATGAGTATTTTTCTAGCCACCTAGGTGACTACATATATTTTCTAGTCACCTAGGTGGATAAGTATTTTTCTAGCCAAATCACCTGGATGATTAAATATATTTTCTAATCACCTAGGTGGCTACGTATATTTTCTAGCCACCTAAGTGGATAAGTATTTTTCAACTAGGTGGATAAGGATTTTTCTATCCACCTAGGTAGATAAGTATTTTTCTCGCTACCTAGGTGACTACAAATATTTTTCAGCTACCTAGGTGACTACGTATATTCTCTAGCCACTGATGAGTAGTGAAATATGATGATATTTCACCCCTAAATACCTATACTTAGCCGTCAGATAAAGGCTATCTGATGAAAATTACTAGATTTGAAGTGTTTCAGGTAAATACAATCAAAGTGCAGAAAACTGCCCAAGAATTCTGAAAATAATATCAAAACACTGCAACTTTGAGTCATCGAGAACTTGGTGCGACTTTCCGCTCAATTTGGACCATCAAGACGTCCGATTCATGAAATTACCAAAACACAAAAGTTATAGAGTTTTCTGTTATCTTTCCAATGCCATAAGAATCATGTTAATCCAAGTTCGGAGTAGAACGATATGACTGAAATACCGAAGAAATGTCTGATGCAAAAGTGGGCTGAAATTCACAAAAATCTGGGAGGTCGATGCATCAACTCTTTTGCTCGATTAATCGAGGGACAAAAGTAGTCTGACACGGAATTGAATCTTTAATGCAGATTTTTAGGGATTGTTGGAGGGTCGATGCATCGACCCTATAGGGTCAATTAATCGACCCTGACTTTTCGAGCTGGGAAACCTACGCAATTTGGAAACTATTTAAAGCCGAACAAACACTTCGAGGGGGGAATTAGATAGATAATTAGAGTTAGTTTTAGTTTTTCTTTTTCATAGTTAGACGTAGAGATAGAGAGTTTTTATTATTCCTTTTGAGAGCTTTGTTCCTTTAACTGTCCAATATTCCTTTCTTCAATTTATTACTTCTGTTCAATTAATTCCTTGTTTTGAATTTAAAGTTTTTAGAGAGAGCATTGTTAATTTCGTTTTTGAAGATCATCGTACTTGTGAAATAAATAATTTCTATTAAAGTTTGAGGTATTTTTATTTAATTAGTTTGATGTTATTTTTCCTTCCTTATTTGTTTATGTCATTTAATTATAGTATGTGTGGCTAAATTCTTAGGGATGGTGATCTAATGATTCCCATCCGAGGGATGCACTTCTAATAATATGAATCTAGGATTAAAATATGAGATTTTATTTTATGGTTGTTATGTTATCACGAACGGATGAAATCTCAACCACTAACTGGGATTGAGTGTGCCGAGCCATGCCCTGCCCTGGATCTCAGATCTGTGATGGTAATTTTACCCTAATCATTGTTATAGTCTTTTTACTTTCATCGTGTGGATCTAATTACGATTATGATCCGGGATCGAGTGTGTCGAGCCATGCCCTGAATCTTGGATCTGTAATGGTAAGTTTTTCTTAATTACTCCCTAATCTGAAATCAAGTGTGCCGAGTCATGTCCTTGATTTCAGATCTATGGTGGTATTTTTGTTGAAATTTTTACCCACTTTGGGAATGATTTTTATTTGAACCTGAGATCAAGTTTGCCTAGCTATGCCCTTGATCCCAGATTTATATATGAAAATCATCTCTGAAGTTAAGTCCTGATTGCAGGGATGCAACGTGGAACCTATCGGGGTTTTGACCATTTATCTTCCATAAAAGATGCGTTTCAATAGTATATCTCATAGTTTAATCCTTAGATTTGTATTATGGGAAGAACAGACCAAAGATGGGAGGATTTAGTATCTTCATCTTTATCTTTACTTTTGAATTATCAGTTAAGTTTTAGTTTATAGTCAATAATTGTCATCTCACAAAATTAAATCATAAGACTGGCAGAATACTGTTAAATCTTAGTGGATTTTTTGAATTAATGTCTTGTCTTTTTAGATCTTTCAAAATAGTCCTCGTGGGAACGATCTCGTACTTCGCACCCACTATATACAATCTGATTCATACGCTTGCGAGTAAAACATTACAATTAAAAATCACATCAGTCACCTAAGTGGATAAGTATTTTTCTAGCCACCTAGGTGATTACATATATTTTCTAGCCACCTAAGTGGATAAGTAATTTTCTAGCCACCTAGGTGGCTACGTATATTTTCTAATCACCTAGATGGATGGGTATTTTTCTAGTCACTTAGGTGACTAAATATATTTTCTAATCACTTAGGTGACTACGTATATTTTTTAGCAACCTAGGTGGATAAGTATTTTTCTAGATAGTTAGGTGGCTATGTATATTTTCTAGTAACTTAGGTGGATAAACATTTTTTCTAGCCACCTAGGTGGTTATGTATATTTTCTAGCCACCTAAGTAGATAAGTATTTTTATAGTCACGTAGATGACTACGTGTATTTTCTAGCTACCTAAGTGGATGAGTATTTTTCTAGTCACTTGGGTGACTAGATATATTTTCTAATCACCTAGGTGGCTACGTATATTTTCTAACCACCTAAGTGGTTAAGTATTTTTCTAGCTACCTAAGTGACTAATATAACTTACAACTTTTAAATCTTACTTAGAATAGATTTGTTAAGTCCTATTTTGAATAAGATTTATAAAAAAAAAAATTATAAATAAAGTCTCATTTTCTAATTTATTATATTAATTTATTCTATCTGATTTTTAAAGTTAAGTGAAAAAATAAAGAGTTACTGATTTCAAAATTTTTGAGTCAATAACGTATAAATCCGTGAAAAATACATTGTCACATATTTGCATGCTCATAAATATTTGTGCGCATTCCCAAGCTTTGACCACTTTCACCAAGCCAGATTGACTGCAGTGTCATTAAGGAATGAAATACGAAATAAGTCAAAGCGTATGTGGGTTATACTTTGAAGAGCACAGATATGTAGTGAATGTCTTCAAATCCAAATGAATGCATAGTTAACAAGGCGGCAGCTCATTGTCTACGGGCAATGATCAGGTCCGATTGGATAAAATATTCAAACAGTTTTACAACCGTCAAATAGAAGAGTATCTTGACTGCATGTCATCCAAGCAATGGTTAGTTCCAATTGGTTGAACTACTTTCATGTTCAATCGGATTTACAGCCATTTGATAGGAAAGGACCTCTACTTTTCCATAGTTTCTATTTTTATTGGATGAAATTTAGTCATAATTCTCTCATATACAATGGTTATATAATTGGTTGAACACGAAATCAAGTTCAATCAGTTGGACTCGATCATTGCTCCATGTCATCCTATAAAAATGGGAACCCTAAGAGTCAAACTTCTTTTTTATCCAATGGCTGCAAAATTGGTTAAACACAAAATTGAGTCAACAAATTAGACCTGACCATTGCCCATTGTCTACAATGAGTCAGTGTCTACAATGAGTCTGCAGTTAACCGTTGAATGTCATTGTAGACAAATTCCACAAAATCATAGGGTCTTCCCTTTTCGCTCTTTGGTCAAAAGAATTGAGGATAAATATTCCCCTACGCAATATGATCATTGGCATCCTTATGAAGTTCCTTCAGCTTCGGATAGGGTACACTAAAAGGTAATTTCTTAACTGCAATAACCTAGTGATAAACATCCGGATTTCATATATATATATATATATATATATATAGAGAGAGAGAGAGAGAGAGAGAGAGAGAGATGACCAGAAAGTTGAGAAACTATTATGCGGTCTAAGACTTGAACTTAAACTATCGTTCTTGGGTTATTGTAATCAAACCAGGTCATGCGTTAAACTATCTGACCGATTTGAGACGACTTAAAGCTACTTCATTTCAATTCCTTAATCATCTCTCTAAAACACGAATGGCTTTAATCTTCATTGTCTAATATATAATTGTTTGAAATATAAGGAGTTGTAAATGGAGTATACGTTCCGTTCAATGCATGGTGTGTGAAGAAAAGAGGCCCTGTTTTAGTTTCTATGTTCAGCCCTATTGGAACCCTGTGTTCTTTTCTTCTTTCTGCACTTTTATTGGGGATCCGCCACCGCATAACGTAGCTCCTCCGCCACTGCATTTTCTAACACTTGAAATCATACATTAGAGATCTATACAAAGCTCCTTTTTCCACATGGAGTTTGTCGGCACCGTCCATTATCCACATGTTAATATCATGATAGAGATTTGAAATATAATCTATGCAATGCCCTCTTGTAAAATATAATCTATGCAATGTCCTTTTTGTTATACGTTGGGCTCAATTCATACTTTAGATGTTACTGAGCCGATGCCAATAGTTTATATATGTACGGCCTTGATCCAATCCAACTCTATACTTGAGAGTGTCACATGGAGCGTCGGAGACTTACATGGATCATTTTTAAACAAACGAAAATAATTTTAATTTTAAAAATATGTCTTTTAAGTGACTGATTACGTACGAAAACAATCCTATTTGAATCATTCTTTTTATGACGCTTGAAAATGAACATTGGAGATTCGTTTTTTAAATGGGACATATCCAAGGCTCCTCGTTCCACATAGAGTTTGTCGTCACCGTTCATTTTCCATCTTTTCATGTGATGGTAGTCACTAATCTGTCGTGACTAAGTCGGGGTGCAGGAATAAATCGGCTTGAAAAAAGTTTGAAAAAATTCTGTAAAATTTGTCATATTTGAAAAAAGACCTGTAAAATTTAAAAAATTATAAAAAATAAAATTATAAAATATATTAATGAAAAAGAATTTTTGACCAAAATACAAAAAAATCTGAGATATGTTAAAAAAAATTGTATATAGTTCACAAAAATTGCAATTTATTAAAAAATTATAGGATTTTTTGAAAAAGCCATGAATCTTTATAATTTTATTAATTTTTTTCAAAAAAACATGAATTTTTTTTTTGATGATTTAACAAATCATGACTTATTCCCAACTTTTTGAAAAACTCCGAAAATTTAGTCCCTACGCCTCAAACCACACTTTGGACGTCACATGAGCCAATATGAAAGGCTTTTGGATCGATCATAGGCATATGGCTTATCTTACTTATTAGTTACCTGAATATTTTTTGATTGCTACCTGAAGCACGGGTGGATGATTTAGATCAATTTGAAAAAAAAAAAAAAAAAAATTTAAATTTAAAAGCATAAGTCAATGTTTGACTACTTTCAATAATCTACATTTTATGGCTCAAAAAACACTTGGTGAAATAAGTTTTCAAAATTATTTTTTTTTTTCTAAAAATGATCTAAGCAATGCACCAAAGATCTATGTGGCATTGGAACAATGTTTTGAATGTTACGTGGACCTCCACCTAGAACTTTGGAGGACGGTGATCGTCCTCCCATAGAGGACGGATACCTTTTGCACGTCCTTTATGTGGCACCCAAAATATTATTTCGATGTCACATGGAGCTCGGGTGCATTGCTTAGATCGTCTTTGAAAATAATAATAATTGAAAACTCATCTCCACCGTGTATTTTTTGAATCATGAAATGTGCACCAATAAAACTCGTCAAACTTTAACTTGTGAGTTTAAAAAGTTTTTTTTCTAATTTTTTTTTTAATGTGCTCCACATGACACCTAAATCATGTTTTAAGTGCCACGTGGAGCTCCATATGTATCTTGGAGGATGGTCACCGTCCTCCGTTAAAGGACCTAATCGGCTCCCTATATATATATATATAAGGTATCTTGGAGGATGGTCACGGTCCTCCGTTAAAGGACCTAATCGGCTCCCTATATATATATATATATATATATATATATATATATATATATATATATAAAGCAAATCGTTGAATGTTAAATCGCATGTAAAGTGATCTCTGAAATATCACTCATCTTAGAATCATTAGCTACCTGACACATGAATTAAAAAAATACCTTTTTAATGACTTATTTCAGTTAAGTATAGATTCAAAGTTTGTCTATTGCCTCCCTCAATTTTGGACATTGAAAATTTTCATCTTTAACCGTATTAGGGCACATTAGCATTACATAATATTAGGGCACATTAAATATGCCGATGAAATCTTGAAAAGCACCAATGCCAAAAATCATCAATCCCATCTTACGTTTATTTATCGATTTCACCTGGAACAGATCTAAAATAAGTGGTCCTAAAATCACGTGGCATGCTCAAACGTGACTTTAGAGTCACTTTTTGCAAATATGTATTATAGAAATAATTAAAAATTGACCGTCTGATGGTACATTCACTGCCTCAAAATCCTTTGTAGAGAAGATTAGATCAAAACAAGGTCTCCATCATCAATCAATGATTTTTGGGGTGGACCTTTCACGATTATATATAGAAGTGGGCGTATCTGAAGGTTATAATAGTGGAGTGAAGTCCAAGCAACAAAGGAAGGGTGGTTGCTTGGTATGAGGTGTGGTTGGTTTCTGGCGTGGCGTCCAATAATAATTCCCACACAAAAAGAAATGCAAGTGAGACTTGTGTGAATAAAGCTAGCTGGGGCTGGTAGATACAAAACTGAAGTGACTCATCAACTCAACACACTCGAAACCAACTACCGCTCTACTCCCAACTCCTCTCTCCACCAAAACCTCTTCTACTCCTCACAAAATCTCTGTTTTTATTCAAAAAATTGCTTGAAAATTCAATCAAGAGTCAAAAGATGGGACCTTCAAGACCCAATAACAAAAATTTTCCAAAGTAAAATAAAAATCAGAAAATATATGATAATTACATTTCTTGAATAAAATACAGTAGATTTAATCCTGCTTGATTAAATCCTCACTGTTCATTATTCCCATTGGCAGCTGAACCAATCCCCACTTGTAACCATGGACCTCCACCTAGGCTCATGTCCTTCAGATCACTCAGCTTTGGATGCTTCTTTCTACTCTCTTGATCTTCATCATCCACATTGACCATAAAATCTCCATTCAAATTGGAGCCTAAATAAGGCTTTAGATACATCTCAGTGGACACTGCTAATTCTACTTGGCCATCAGTTTTTTGTCGAGTTTCAATGAGTTCATCTGCGGGTGCTGGAAGGTTGAGATCGAGCAGCTTGGGTTTATCAAATTTGAGTGTGCGTAATTGGAGCTGTTGGCCGTGCTCTTCCAGCTGGTTTAGCTTCGCGACTGGCTCCGGGGAATTGGAAGTGATCCAATGGCACCTCTTGTGCCCACCGAGTGCCTGGCCGGATGCAAAAATTCGATGACATATCGAGCATTCGTGAACCTTTTTCCTCTTGGAGGGGGCATGAGAAGCCCCTTCCAAGGGTAAAACTAATGATTTTGATGGGAGTGAGAGCTCTTCATGGGTATTTACATCGTCTTCGATTAAATTCTCATCGTGATCGCCATCTAGCCTTGCCGCGAAACACCCCTTAACCTTCTTGTGGCTGGCCCTGTGCCCCCCCAGTGCCTGGTGTGAAGTGAACACCTTCTTACATGCCTTGCATTCAAACAAGCCCCTCTTGACACTCTTGACCTTCTCACCCGAAATCCAATTCCCGGCAGCGGCCGCCACGGAATCTCTGGAAACCTCCTCCTTGCTATCCGAGGCACAAGACTCTTCACTGTCGGGGACCAGCAGGTCCACCCGGGCGGCCGACAACAACATCAGGCAATTCGCCAAGTCCTCCTCCTCACTCGACGGGCAATTCGAATTCAAACTGACCATCTTCGCCCTCCTTGACCTCTTCCCCTTAAACCAACCGTACCCTTTCCGCCCATCAGCGTCATCAGATTCCGGCAAAGACTCGGTCAAGTCTAAGCTACATTTTCCGTGCTCGAGAAACGACTTCCACGAAGAGAACTCTTTGCCACAGTTCTCGCAGTTTCGGCAACTTTTGTACCGATTCGGATTCGTCCGAAGGGCGTACATTCGCTTGTTTACGGCCGCCACCGGCAGAGGGGTTCCTCCAAACTTATCGTCGTAGTCGCTCGGGCCTTCTTCGTAGTCTACGCTTCCGTGATCGTCGCCAAGCCCATGGGCTCTCATGTGCCCCCCTAGAGCTCTCCCACACCCAAATCCCTTCTTACAGACCTTACAAAAATGTTTGAAACCATGTTGTTGATCAATCACCATAGACATAGATGTATAACTAGAGAGAGAGAGAGAGAGAGAGAGAGAGAGAGAGAGGTGTGTGCTAGTGGTGGTGTTGTTTTTGTATGGTGTAGGAGCTCTCTTAAGTGGCATCCTAGTAGAGTTAGTTTGGTTTATTGTGGATGAGAAAGGAAAGAGTGTTAAGTTGGTGGTATGACAAGTGGAAGGAGGGAGTGGTGGGGCTGACTTTTTCTACAAATCAGGGTGTGGTGGATCGAATGTTGTGGTGGCGCCGCCGGTCAATGGTCAACTTTAAGCTAATGAAGGGGCGTGTGTCAGTATTCTCCGGGGATGGATGATGCATGGGTTTTAACTGCCGACCTATTCATATCCCTTCAATTCCAAGCCAAGAAAACAAAGAAACTTCTCCTCCTTTGTCGGTTGGTCCACCGTGCCACTTTTCTGGACTTTAAGGTAATAATAAACTTATTAACAAATGGAAAATTATAAAGGGAAGAAAAATTTATTGAATATAAAGTGCAGGCCGTTGATGTGGTGCTATGTAATTGGCTACACTGACCTATATTAATTAAGCCCCACTGCACTTGCACCCAATTGCATCGCGCCACATCAGCCGCCTACAATTTGTCTCCATTAAATTTGTCCTTCATGTAAAAGTGTCGTTAACAAATAAATAAAGGGTACCTTTAATTAAAACCCAAGATTCTTCTTACCCTACTCAGGTTTCATATGCTTAAACTATTGAAGTCTTTGAATCAAATGATTAGAGATTATTTTCTATCCCAATTTTAGATTAGACGGTCAGATATTGACTCAACTTTTGGGATGAGTGTCACATGCAATCAAAATGTGACTGCTCAATACGACCACAATCTCAAGCTCCTTTGTGCTCGAAGATTCAGATGTAAAATAATCTCCACTCATCTGATTCAAAACGATCAATGATTTAACCTCATGAAACTCATGTTGAGAAAGAAGAATTTTACTCCACATTTATATTCCGTTAGGGTTGTTATCGGGTGCGGACTATACATGCTCCACCATATACCTGACATCTGTGTATCTGTCAAGATCGTCTCTGCCACGTAGAATTTGATGATTCATCAGAAAATTTTAACCGTCTGATTGGTGTACCCTTATTCATTTTAAATTTGGATCACAAAAAATATTTAGTTAAACAACTTGTTTATGGGATACTGATCAGATGATAAGGATTATTGATAAATGGTTTTCCTTTGCATGATATAAATGTACTCAGCCATGCATGCATGTATATAAACCACTCTGTTGGTACCCAGGGCTCAAGAACTAATACGACTTCTCTTTTTTATTTAAACTTTTCTTTCATTTTCCCTTTTCTATCCAAAAAAATATATGGAGAACTGCTTTTGTGTTTGGTAATACAGCTCCTCGTCCCATTTACTCTAATGGGGAGTTATTTTAAGTGATAAAATCACTCTCAGTCTGTCTGCTCTGACAGAGAGCAAGCAGAGAGCTACTTCTGCTATTATAAGAGCTTAGCCAAACACAACCTAAGAGATTCGATTCAGCTGTTTGTATGTACTGTCTGCGGGTTTGTAACAGAGTAGCTGATGGGCTTTCTAAATTAGGTTTAGAAATTGTTGATTGTCAGGTTTGGATGTAAAGTTCTCATTCGTCTCTCCTTTCTAGAGTTAATTCAATGAAATGATTTTTCATTTGTCAAAAAAAAAAAAAAATCTTATTTAAACAATTTCCTTATATAATTTATTATATTGACCTTTTTATGGTAGGGGCCAATTCATGCAACTAATATCAGCCCATAAAAAAGAGAGTAGCAATTGGATCAATTTCCTCCAAACCTTTGGAGATGAATCTTGAGATCTTGGGCGTACTATCAAATGATTACATTTTGATTTCACATGGCACACATCTCGAAAAATGATCAAAGAACCACATTTAATATATGCCAATTATCGTGTTCAATTTTTGTCATGTATGTCATTTCGAATGAAAACCTGACCGTGTGATGGTAGACACATGCTCTCAAGATCCATGGTCTTCATTTTTTTTATTTAAATCAATCAAGGTTTAAGTAGTGTTACCGAAGCAAAAAAGGAAGAGTCTTGGGTACGAATTTTATACAGTTGCCAAGCATTGTAGGCATATCTTTTGAGGGGTCCTTTCTTGGGTACTATTCTTTGTAGTCATATATTATGTATTTGCAGTCATAATTTTCTTGATTTGGATGATAGAGAGTGTTTTTCGACCCACTCTTTAACGCCAAAGATCTTGAGATCATGATGCCAGTATCACACACTAATATAGTATCACAGACTCATATATTGATTCCACATGGCAAGTATCCCCAAATGTTAATAGAGAACACTATCTCATGATATATGCCCATAATCACCATCATTTTTGGTATGTATCTCATAGAATAAAGATCTAATGTTTAGAAGATTAATACAAATAACTACTCCTAATTTCCTATCATCTGATTCAAACCATTCTAATCGTTGTCACATAAGAAATCATAATTGTAAATAAACAATATTGGATTCCAAACAATTCTTCTTCTTTCTTTTTTGCCTTTGGGGAATAAAGATCTAATGTGTAGAAGATTAATACAAATCCCTTATCCGTTCAGCAACACAAATGAATTAGAATGTTGGATTTAAAATAAATATATATATTTTTCCTACTCCGAGAGATATTCGTAAATGACTTGGATTTGTCAAATCCAAATCCCGTAGCTATCCAAAGATTCCAAATGAAGAAAAAAGGTAAAACAAATTATTGTGAAAGAAAACCCCTAAAATGCTATAGAAAGAAGTGGCAAAACCCTAAAAAGTTAGAAAAAAAATAAAATAATAATAATTAATTTTAAAAATCCTAAAAAATTACCTTAGTTGCAAATGCAAAGGGGCGAAACAATTGAGATGTCGATCTTCTGAGCTCAACGAAAAGACCCCATATCTAAAGAAAAAATAATTATATATATATATATATAATTTGTTTTAATACCTAAAATGATTACTTTACTGGATGTGTGATCTTGGTCAAGATGAGGAAGAAACAACGAGAAAAAATAGAAAGAGATTATTTAAAATAACTAAAAAACAACTGCTTTACCTGACATCGTTGCTTAGGGAAGGTGATGTAATGAAAATCATTCAAAAAATATATAAAAAAACTTTTAAAAACTCAAAAGAAATTGTAATTTGTAAAAATAAAAGTTTATAAAATAGGGCAAATAGGGCTTTGCTAACTTGCTCGGAAGCTCTACTAACTTGAACTACCTCTTTCAAATTTGCAATAAGGGTATATTATTTGCAACAATCGATTCTTTCACCCCAACTATGAGTCGACAGTGTAGAGCCGTTGAATGCTTAAAATTAGATGATTAACATCGATTTCCTTTCCAATCTCCCACCTAATAGATCTTTAGATCACGTTTTTATCATCAGGCGGTAAGATGTTGGACAAGGCACAAGTCCCAAAAACGTGAACATGATAAGGGTGTCTCATCAAAGGATTGTCAAGTCTCTTTTTGAGTTGTCCGCGACGTGAAATTACCAATTGGCCATCTGATAGTAGGCACACGATCTAATGATTTAGATCAACATTTTGACATGTGCAAACCCATTGTTGCCAAGATAAAATTTAGGGATAATGGTTCAGGTAGCCGTAAACGCACCCACCGAATCTTGCTAGCAAAAATCATTGATTGATTTACATAAGACGATGGAAATCGTTTATCGCTCTAGTCTTCCAAACATGGGATCTTGAGATCACAGCTCCCTTATCAGACTGTTTGTTCTCGTTTCCACATGACACTGATACCAAAAAAATGGCCCTCAATCATGTTGCACTCATCATAGTCAAATGTGATAGGGCAACATTTTTGAGATCTGTGCCATGTGGAATAAAAAAATGACCGTCTGATAGGTGCGTCGTGATCTCAAGATCCCTTATGTGGAAGATTGCAGCAAAAAACGATCTCCATCATCTTATGTAAACCAATCAATGGTTTTTAACGTAGGTGCCTAGCATGATTAGGTGGGTGCATTTAAAGCTATCATAATGGTTCCTGACCATTTAAACATCAAATGGTGTTTAAATGATCTTGTACCATTAAAGTTAGACTTTTAATTTTACACCATTAAACCGTGTTTATCATTTTGCATCGTGGTGCACATCTGCAATCAATATAAATTGTCCAAGTGGCAATCTATAATTGGAACATGACTCGGCCCAAAGAAATATGCATATAAGTGGATGTGGATCACCCGATTGATGATCTTTAATATCAGCCATTAAAATTGAGAACAATGGCTGATATTAAAACCCACGGATCAGATGGTTTAAACCTCCCTAAAACTCCATTTTTGGGCTTGTTGCACTAAAATATTTGATCTATCACTTTGACGGTGGTATGGATCATTGATGTTAATTTAAAAGAGTTACTTGCAAGTGCACGAGTCTGTAGACACCCTCATTTTGTCCTCTCGGAGTATATAAATATGTTCGGTCAATCTTTGACCTTGCCCTTAACGTTCAAAAAGGACTTACCTTCTCTGAAAGCTTTTAAACCTTAATGCGGGGACCATATACTAAAACAATAGTATATGACCGAACACAAACTGAAATAATAGCTCTGTGGCTCAGATCCCACAACCCTAAGGCGGGGACCATATACTGAAACAATAGTATATGGTCGAAACACTGACTGAAACAATAGCCTTATGCTTCGGACCCGACCCGACCCGGACCTGGGAAAATCCCGAATTACAAGCATTACATCGGGTGCGCAATTCAATTGCATGCCCCATAGTTGGCTCGCAATTGGTCCCCTTTAGACCAAACTCTCCCTCCCTTAGGTTGCCTCGAGACTTGATTGCGCGCTCTAACCAGCGCGCACAATCGGATTATACGCCCGTTCACAAGCGCGTAATTGGTCCGTCTTGGACCTAGTCTCTAAGTCCTATGACCACCTGAACTCCTCAATTAAGCGTCTCACATAGTGCGCTTAATTGAATTGCACGCACCAAACAGGGCGTGCAATTAGTTTTTCATATAGTGGAACTAAGAGACTCGGTTGAGCCAGTCAGCCGGTAACCGACTCAAAGTGATTAAGCACCTGAAATAGGGCGCACAATTCAATTAAGCGCACTAGACATGGCACGTAATTGAGTTTGACCGGCTAATTAAGCGCACCCCACAGGGTGCGTAATTACCAAAATACCTATAAATAGACTCCTTTACCTCGAACCAAAACACAACATCAACTCTTCCGAACTTAGAGATTTCGAGACTCTTCCTCCAGCGCCCGACTTCAGGTAATCTCTTAGGTTTCAATTCTTAATTTCTAGTCTTAGATCTTAAGTTTTTAATTCTAGTTCTTAAATCCTAGTTTTTAATCTCTGGTTCTTTTTAATCCTTAAACTTCGGTTCCATATTTTAGTCTTGATTCAAAATTCTAGTTTATAATTCTAGTTTTTAATCTCTTAATTCCTAGATCTTCGATTTCAACTCTAATTTTTAAATTCAAATTCTTAGTTTTTTTATCTCTGGTTTTAGGTCTTAATTCGTAGAACCAGTCCTTAATTTTTAGTTTCCAAATTTCGGTTTTAGTTATCAATTTCTAGAACCAATTCTTAGTCCTTAATTATTCTAAATCATAGCTTTTATTTTTACGAATTCTAGTTTTTAATCTCTCCTAGTTCATAATTTTTTTAGTTATAATCTCAATCTTCAAAATCTTAATTTTTCAATTCAAAATCAGTCTTTTAATTTATATTATTTTAAAAATAATCCATAACCAACCAATTTGCTTTAGGGAGCTTACGGAGGGTACCCGGGAACGGGGTCGATCCTCCTTAGCATAACGGACCACAATCCATTTTTTTTTAAATTAATTATATTTAAAATAGACTTTGATACTTAGATTAATTAAGTTCCTAATAGAATTAGGAGACCTCTTTTAAATTAGACTCCTAGAAGAAGTAGGTGACGTTCTAAAATCAGGTTCCTATTAGAAATAAGAGACCTTTTAAAATTGGACTCCTAGTAGAAGTATGAGATTTTCTTTTAAATTAGACCCCTAGTAGAATTAAGAGACCTTTTTAATTAGACTTCTAGTAGGATCAGGAGAGTAGACTAAATAGACTCCTAGTTGGATTAGGAAACTAAATTAATTAGAGTTAGAGTAACACTAGGAGACCCCCAATTAGCCAGACTCAAAGAAGAATCAGAAGACCAAGTCAATTAAACTCCCAGCAGGATTAGGAAACCAAACTAGCTAAACCCCAAGGCAACCCACAGCTGCTGACGTTGGCAGACCGACGATTCAGTAAAGGAGTCAACCCGCATCTCCTTGCGTGATCAGTGATGTGTTGCAGCGTCGATAAACATCTGCAGCTGGCGATCGTATAACCCAGGTACTTTTCTTTTAACATTTGCATATTTTCTTTCAGCAATTTAATATTTTCTAATTTATAACTCCATCACCCTTAGCCAGAGTCCACTTGGACCGAATTGGGTCACTTATTCTAGAAACCGAAAGGAATTCAAAAAAGCGCGTACCAACAGAGTCGTACCATAGTAAACATGTGAAGAGTATGACTTTGATCTCACAAAGATGTCAGATAGAATTTAAAAGGAAATCAAATACCAATCTACGAGCTTACTTGAATTAACACCAATTTTAACCTAACGTATTGAATATGATGAATTTAAAGATTACTCAAACTATGCAATATGAAATTATTAAAAAAGAACAAGCGAGGTTTAGGATACTAAATCCTCTCATCCTTGGCTCACCATCTATAATTTTAGTACTAATGGTTAGAATCGTATAGATGCAACACTATATAAATATTAAAATCAATTAATAATTTATGGACGAAAAAAATGATTAAATCAAGATAAAAAACTAAAGTAATGCTCTTCTAAATCCTCTAATAAAATTAATCAAAACATTCACTGTATTAAAATCAACCTAATCACAATGAATTAACGAATCTAATTTTTGCATTAAAAACAAGATTAGGGTTCTTAATCACAGATCTAAGATCATGGGAATAGCATGACTAGTTCCCATATCTCGGATTGATGATTAAATCTCATAAACGCAAGTGCACATAGACAAAAATCATGCAAACATATACTGTGATTCCAATCACAGATCTATCCCATGGACGAATCCCTCGGATGAGATTCATTAGATCTTAAAACTCTAACAATTTAGCTACAAATTTCAATATAAACATTACAATAAACTGAAAGCAATCCATTAAAAATACTCAATTTGAGTCCCCAAAATGATCCACAGAATAGCTTTAATCTACACACTATGATCCTATAAAAACCAATTGCTAATCTACCTTCTAAAAAGCTAAAGAATGATAAAAGAGAATGAGTAGACTAAAAACTAATGTACAAAAAAAGAGAGCCCTCTAAGCCTAATTGTAACTTTATCTTTTATATGATTTTTTTTTTTAAACCCTAATTTTTTTCTCCAATTTTGATTAATTTCGAGCCTTAAAAACATGAAGATTTGGCCCAAAATCGATCGATTGATTTTCCCAGATTTTCTTGAAATTTGGTTCAATTTTTCAGCAGATGCATCCTCAGTATTTTGACCATAACTTTTTATTCCAAACTCAGATTAACGCGATTCGTACGAAATTGGAAAGAAGATAATGAGCTTCACAACTTTTTGAGAAATATAAATTTCATGAATCCGATATTTTAGAGGTCAAAATAGAGCTGTAAGTGGGAATCTATTTTAAATAATCTAATGTTACACGGATTTGACGTTATTTTCTGAACTCTTAGGCTATTTTATGCTCAACTTATCTCCAGACCTGTAAATTACTGAGATTATACAAAATATATTAAATAGCTTTTATCGGACGATAATCTATAGGCTTAAGGGGTTAAATATTAACATTTATTAATCACCGACGTCTTTAACAATTGATGGTGTATTATCATTTAAACACCATTTTGGTGCTTAAATGACAGCCATGAAAGTCGGTACCTAGAATTTATGATTGCAAATAACAATACCCAAGGCAGAATTTATGATTCAACTCGCTGCATTTATTCTGAAGAGGCTTTTATCTCGTACACCGTTTTGAATCACTACATTTGTTAGAGAGTTTTTTTTTGTTTGCTTCACTATTATTAATAAATAAATAAATAAAAATGGTATATGATCATTTAAAAACCATTTTGGTGCTTAAATGATAGTTAGGAAGGTCGATACTTAGAATTTATGATTGCAAATAACAATATCCAAGGTAGAATTTATGATTCAACCAATTGCATTTATTAAGAAGAGGCTTTTATCTCGTACGCCTTTATGAGTCACCCTATTTATTAGGGAGAATTTTTGTTTACTTCTCTATTATGAATTAAAAAATAAATAAAAAGAAAGGTTTGCTAAAATGAACAAAAAATTTGCTAACTTCCTCTTCTATATTTTGTTTTTAAATGATAGGAAGGAATATGCTAAAGATGAAGAAAGGAACTTAACAATACCATTTATAGATTTACTTTCCACTTTTATACCGAAGGTATATATATATATAATATTTGAAAACTATATTTTATTAATATAAAAATTGGGCAAGAGACTCGAAAAGATATAGAGACCTCAGGCTAGCGCCACAGACATTGCTATCTGAAAAATCGGACTTCCTGGAAAACACCGAGATAAGGATATGGGCAAAACCTAAAACGGCAAAAAACTTACGAAAGGAGGAAACCGGAATGATCGGAAAAAAAACTCCTACATGCCAAAAAAGCAAAATAAGAAACCTCAAAAAACGGACAAAGTCCAGTGATAAGTAGTGAAATATGATAATATTTTATCCCTTAAAACCTACATTTAGTCATCCGGTGAAGGCTATCTGATGAGAATGGTGAGATTTTAAGTGTTTAAGGTAAAAATGATTGTGGGATGCAATAAGAAGCATAGAAGAGCATAAAACTAACTAACACTGGAACATCAATGCAAAGGAAAAGCCGAGCTCAACTATACTACAATAGTCAATCAATCGACCTCATAGGTCAATTAATCGATTTAATAAAAGGAGCTAAAAGATCTACTCTCTGTCATCGACTTATATAGTGTCGATGAATCGAGTTTCAAAAAGATGATAAGTGGGAATTTGAAATTCAAAATCGATTGATCGACTTTAATAGTTGATTAATCGAGTTTGAATTTCAAATCTCCAAACTCAGAGCTATTTAAGCATATTCAAAGAATTAGTTAGGGAACACTTTTTTTCAACATTATTTTTCTCTAGTTTAGTTTTTCAATTCCATTCCTCCTCGTCCAGTTTTGTTCTTCATTCTCTTTAGGCATAAGATTTAGATTAGTTTCTGTTTTTGCTATTGAATATTTATTGTATTCGTTGGATTAAAATTGGATTAAAAAGCTGTCATTGGAGTTATTGAGGTATTTTATAAGTTTTGAATGTCATTTTTTTTTTTGATAACCTGGGTATCTGAGCCTCTTAGAGCACTCGCCTAATCCCAGAGGCACATGCGCATCCCAAATTCAGCACATGCAGGGTCAGCACATGATATAAATCCCTAGGGTGGCCTCAAGGGGGGGAGGGGATTCGAACTCAGGTCTCCTGCTTTTAGAAGCAGGTAGCTGGCAAGCTCACCTAACCCCTTGAGGTTATTTTGAATGTCATTTTGCAATTCCATTTTAATCACATTATTCCTTTCAATCGTGCGTGGCTAGTTTTATTAAGGATGGAGATCCAATGAACCCTATCCGAAGTATTCATTCATAATAATACAAATTTGTGATTGAGATGCTAGATTCTTTTACGGACCCCGATGTTATTATTGACATGGATATAATCCGATTGCTATTTGAGATCTAGGAGCTAATCCATGCCCTGTGATCTCAAATTTGCAATCGTGATTCTATTTTAATTACTGTCATCTCAGAGGTAAATTCTACTACTATCTAAGGTGTGAGTGGTAATTATACACTTATGGAATGTTAATCATGCATGTCTGTGATCTCAGATTGATAGTGTGTAATTTACCTAGAGATTGGGTTCTAAATGCTATCCGAGGTGTCAGTGTTAATCATACACTCATGAGATGTTAATCATACATCTCCGTAATTTCAGATCTGTAAGTTAGAACTCGTGTGTTTAGGGTCAGTGCTCCCACGTAGACATCTTTTGAGAATCTTATGTTTTAATCTACAAATTTGTATAGCATGAATGATAAACCTATGATGGGAGGATTTAGTATCCCAATCTTTATCTTTCAGTATCTTTTTAAATTCCAGTTTATTGTTTAGTGTTTATCTCATCCATCAAACTCTCAGAACCGTTAAACTAGTTAAATACTGTGTTAGATTTGTGGTAACTCTTTTGGTTAATTGCTATTTCCTCTTTTAATTTTATGACCAATCCTCGTGAAAACAATCTTATACTCTGCACCCACTAATTACATCACCATTCGTGCACTTGCGAGTAAAACTCATTTAAAATCACAACATCCAGTACAAAACCCGACCTCGATTACAAGGCATTGAAAAGAGATAGAAGATCCTCGGCTTCAAATCATTTGATAGCGAAAATGGATGGGTCTTCTATCCCAGGGGCAAAGACCCAGGAGCATAGGATAAGAATGTTTTCCTGAGTTAAAGATCCTTCGCTAAATTGACCTCCGTTATATCTGATATGGTTTCTTAAAAGCCAAACGTTCCATATGAAAGAAAATGGTTTCTCAAAAACCAAACGTCCCAGATGAAAGAAAGGAGAATTTGTGACAACAACCATTTGTCCACCGGATAAGTGAGTATCCCAGCCGTCCAAAAGTTCAATCATTCCTTTTTGCAAGCAAGCAGTACCACCAAAGGCTTTGAAGTTTTTCATCCAAATCAGCCATATCTTGCGAAAAAGAAAAAATAGATAGTCTATATCTTCATAAGAAGCAAGGCACAAGAAACACTTTTGATCAATGCAAATGCCTCTTCGATTTAAGTGAGTAATGGTAGAGATTCTTCTCCATCGAAGCGTCCATAAAAAGAAAGGCGATTTTTCAGCGGGATCTTGAGATCTCAGATATAACACCAATCAACGTTGTTGAAATTTTCCACCATTGATTTATAGGCCTATTTGACGGAAAATGGCTTGTTGCAATTATTAGCCCAAATGCGACGATCCAATAGGTTCAATCTGTGGCTGATATTGTCCAGAATGGAAGAAAGATAGCAGAATTCGGTGATCTCTATATGATTAAGTCTCCTCTTGAACTTGATGATCCAATCACTAGAAGCATTTGAATTAAAAATGTCACAATATAAGCATCCGGAGTATCGGCAACATTTATATGGAAAAAGATTGGTACCATCAAGGTAACGCCAAGCACTACCCACGTGCAATAGGTCACATGTCACGTGACGCGATTTTGGAGTTTATACTTATGTGACATTTGATTTAAAATATATATTTTTTAAGATTTTTTTATCTTGAAATTATAGGTCAAATATAAAGTGATGAGACACCCACCCAATATGGTGTGTTGAATATATTTTTCAACTTTAACCACATTTTCCAATGATAAATAAGTACACTTTTATTTTAATTTTTTTGACATGATTCTTGAAGGAGCTTAGTCAAATTGCCGTAGCACCCAGTCATTGGGTTGGGTGTCACAGGGTGCCAATTGGCTTGTAGGTAGCACCAAAACACTATTTCTTGGCTCATACCACGTGGTTGAACTCTATGCGTGTAACATTTGGAAGCCAAGTGTCACATACTATGAAGATCATGTGCTAAGAGGACAATATGCATAAGATCGATCAGTTCCATCAAGAAAATTATTAACCATAGGCCCCGCTACATGTGCAGCCAGTCACTTCTTACCATATAAGCTGCCTATAAAATTATCTATAAAAACTGTCTATCATATAACAGTGTCTAAATCCTCCTCCTCCTCCTCCCCCTCCCAAACAATAACAATAGAATAAAAATAAATATATTTGAAAATAACATCTTATCTGCTGTTCAAAATAAAAAAATATTAAAACACATGTCACGTGATCTACAACGTGTGACTTTTTTTTTTAGGGCACTTTAGAAAAACAACCTTGAAAAAGATACGTTTTAACCTATTATATAGGCTGCAAACATTTTAGAGAAAGAGACATTTACTGTTTTTTAAACTTCTAATTTTCATAAGATTGCCAAATTAGTTACACATGTGTATTGCTTGCATTTGTGAGATTACTAAACTACCCTTCTATAAAGAGGGTAGTTTAAGGGCAAAAAGCCATCGGCACTTCAAACCAAACCAAAAACAAGCCCCCCACTAGTCTTCGTCTTCACTAATCATCAATAACTCTAACCCTAAACCTAGATCGCTTGTTATAAAAAAATAATTAGGTTTTGTTACCAGACCTCGGATTTGATATTCAATGGCCGAAATCGAATGATGAGTATATTAATTACTTCATTGTTTGGACATTCGAACAGCAAAATCTAGCACATCGTTTGGTTTTAATGGCGCCCGAATTATGGTTTAAAGACCCGATCAGATATCTGATAACTAATGTTAATGCCTTTTTTCATAGATGATTGCAGTGTGGAGAATTATTTATTTATTTTTTAAATATATGGATGCTTGGTAGCCGAATCACGAAAAATTCGTGCTTTAATAGCGGAAACCATAAGAAACAACGATAAAATGACGAAAACCATTTGAGGGTTTGAGCTTGAAATCGCGTTTTAATGGCGGAAATCATAAGAAACGATAAAACGGCGGCTTGGAGCTTAAAATCGCACTTTTCTCTCTCTCTCTCTCTCTGGTTTCTCTCTTTGTTTTCTCTCAGTACAGAGGAAGAAGATGAAGAATGCTCAGATTTTTTGCCCTTAAACTACCCTTTATAGAAGGGTAGTTTAGTAAAGTGACTTTCCATCTCACAGAAATTATAAGTAAAAAAAAATGCAAAAACCTTTTTCTCTAAATCGTTTGCAACCTGCATAATAGGGTAAAATGTATCTTTTTCAAGGTTATTTTTTTAATTTCCCTTTTTTTTTATCAGAAATCACGTAGCATCGTGTGACGGGCCAATACTCGAGCTTGCAGCATGGTGCTTGGGGGACGACATGTGGTGCTAGGAGGGCACGCGACATGGGGGTCAAGAGGGCCTTGTGACATGGTCGCGCTGCGGGGTCGCGACACGGTCGCATGGAGGGGCAAGACGCGGGAGAGACGCGGTCGTGACTTAGCCAAGGTAGGCTAGCGACGCAGGAGGCGTTGCGGTATGTCAAACCAAGGGATTTGAGGTCCTCCCGCCATTTTGGCTGAATAACTGTTTTACCCTTCTATGTAGGAGAGTTGGTGGAGACTGGCTCCCACCCACACGAGGCCTTGCGTTGCCAGAGGGGGCGCAAGTGTCTCTTAGGGCTGAAAGGGTGGGCCTAGGACGTCGACGCAGCGATGCCGTGTGACACCCAAAGGAGGTTGAAGTATGGCCCCGGACTATGCGTCGCGGTGCATACGGCTGGGCAACCTCGCGTGAGAACACCGGGGCACTACGTGGGACTCAGTTGAGCACGACAGCATGTGGGCTAAGGGTGAACGTGTGCTAGTAATTCGGAACGCACACGAAGGCAAGCTGCGTGGGACTCAGTTGGGCATGCGAGCGCGAGGCACAAGACTGTGGGCTTGGTTCGGTATGTGAGCATGACATGGTGGCATGAGAAGCTGCATGCCAAGACTATTGCGAAGTGGGGTACTAGTGCAGTACACAGGGTGAAGCTTGAGCAGGCCAAGTTAGCACAGCGGTGCAAGTGGCGTGTCGTAAGGGGTACGATAAGCAGAGTGGTAGGCCGTGAAACAGAGGTAATCACGTTGGGGGAGTTCCCGTCCTCTAAGCGGGTGGTATCAGAGCTGATGTGTAGATGAGTTGGCTTCGTTGCACGCGGTAGAGAAGCACCGCGCGGGTTGAAAGCGTGTCGAAAGTCGCCCCGTGACAGTTGGTATCAGAAGTAGGCTGACCTAGCGAAGCGTGCGTTAGGTGTCGCACGGGACTGAGGTTGTGGAAGTGCGACCCCGTGACAATCGGCCCTATTATAGGGTTCAACCCTGGTCTTTTTCTCACTAAGAGAGGTTGCATTCTTCGGGAGAAATAATTTTTGAGAGAAGAATTTCTAGATTTTGTGGTATAGCTAATACCAACTTTTGAGAGAGAGAGAGAGAGAGAGACTGTCATGTCCTTTTAATTCAGATGTTGGAGAATTGTCTTTATAGGTGACTATTTTTTTTTTAGTAAAAAATCTCTCAAATTTTGTTTTGCCCTGCAATCGCGTTATTGAAGAGGGACGTTGTTGGGGTAAATCTAAGGTTGATTCTCTTGGGAGAAATAGGTTGTATATGGTATAGCTCTTTACTTTAGGTTTTTATCCTCTTTGCTAACATCTTATTAGTTGTAATTTTCTTTAATAACTCTTTGAATAATAAGATTTATATGTTCCCAGAGAGCATGAAGGTATTGCGGCTAAAGCTGGTAAATCTTCCTTTAAAGAAAAGAAAAAAAAATTAGAAACTAATTAAAACATGTGGACTGGACTGTGGAGCTATGCCGTACACAGTCAAAGAGGCCTACCAAATCTTGGAATACACTCACGCCAAAGATTATTAATTACTTTAAATCAAATGATAAAGATAGTGAATTTCGCCCCAATCTTCCACACAAGTGATGTAACAACCCGAATTTTTGAACTTTCTTTTATTGGTGTTAGATTGTGCTTTATACCTTGCATGGTGTTAGTTCTCTACACCGGAACCTACACTAGTTGAGAAAATACACATTTTGATTATTAAAGAGGTATTATCTTTAAAATTGTCTTTATTTGACACAAGTTGTGTTGTAGCCTAGTGGTTGGAAGGCTTTGGATATAGATAAGAGGTCTAAGGATCAAACTTTGCTACGTGAGATTTAAACCTTTATTTTAAACTTTGAATTAAAAGCCTATACACCCTTATTTGGTGCGACCGCTTAGCACTGAATTAATGCCCATATATTATAAATAAGAAAGTTACGGAGAACCCTAAATCATTATTATAAGAATTCTTCTTAAAAACCCTAGCCGTCACTCCATCTTCTTCTCTAGCCACCCTTCTTTAAAAACACTCAAATCTCTTTTAAATTTCTTGTGTATTCTTCCACAAAGAACACCGTGGTGTTTTTCTGCCGTCAAATCGTGGTGAAAGAAGGCGGCATAATCATGGACGGATCATCGTGTGGACGCCAATCTCTATCGCCCTAATCGTCGTCGATCTGTCAGTCACGCTTCAAGAGGTGGGTACCCATCCATCCATCTCATTCTTCTCAGATCCCGTCGCGTAGGATACGTTCGATCGCGTATCGACGGACTAAATAAAATAAACTTTATTTCATTCTTTATAATATTATTTTAAAATAAGTAAAGTGGTTAGCATAAATATGATTGCTTATAATCTAATCTTATTGATTTTGCCCTAGATGTGATTGCTTATAATCTAATCCTATTTATTTTGCCCTAAATGTGATTGCTTATAATCTAATCTTATTGATTTTGCCCTAGTTGTGATTGCTTATAATCTAGTCCTATTTATTTTACCCTAAATGTGATTGCTTATAATCTAATTTTATTGATTTTGCCCTAGATGTGATTGCTTGTAATTTAGTCATAATTATTTTCCTAATTGTTAATGTTATTATTTTTTTTTATACTTTGTTATTTTAATAATTAAAAATAACACAAATGATTAATACTCTATTCCATCATCCCTCTAGTAAAAGACATTTTATGGAAATTATAAAATCGTGAATCTGAGTTCAAACTAAAAATCTACGCAACCATGATTTAAACCTATAATTTCCTTAAAATTTTTATAATATTTTATATTTTCTAGAAACTAAGCATTTGTATATATATATAGACCCATGACCTATTTTAAACATATCGTTTTACAAAAGGTCCCATGTAGTATCTAAGACCTTATTTTAAGGAAAGAGATATTACATAGATTATTTTAACATAAGACTCTATACAATAAAAATCAAGAAGTGACTACATTTATATTAGCAGGCAACAATAAATCTTGCGGTTACTTATCAAAACAAAAAAAATATATATACATATATAATTATTTCCCAAGGCTATAATTTTCAAACGATATAAATCATGTAGGCGTGATCAAATTTTAATAAGTAATATTATTATTAATATCATGAGGTCTCAATTGAGTATTGACTCTAAAACTAGAAAACCTACCACGGGATCACCTTATAATGCCCAACGATGGAGTTTGAATTTTCTCCCATGGGAGGTAATATATATATGGTCGATAGAGAGGATGAGTTAGCACTAAATAAGCAACTTAAGCGTTAGACAACTTCATACTTAGGTTGCCACGTGGGATTCTGATGTTGGAGGTCTGTGACCCATCTGATGTTGGACCGTCACCCATCTGATGTTGGACTTTGACCCATCTGATGTTGGACCGTGACCCATCTGATGTTGGACTGCGACCGATCTGGTGTTGGTCCATGACCCATCTGATGTCGGACCTTGACCCATTTAATGTTGGATCTTGACCCATCTGACGTGGATCGTGACCCATATGATGTTGGACCGTGACCCATCTGATGTTGGACTGCGACCCATCTAGTGTTGGTCCGTCACCCATCTGATGTCGGACTTTGACCCATCTGATGTTGGATCTTGACCCATCTGACGTGGATCGTGACCCATCTGATGTTGGACCGTGACCCATCTAACGTGGATCGTGACCCATCTGATGTTGGACTTTGACCCATTCGATGTTGGACTTTGGCGCATCTGATTTAGATCAGCCCATCTGATTTCATTTCATAGGATGGTATTAAATTAATTAAAATATCTTTTATAATATATTATGATATATTTAAAGAGAAAGTGATTTTAGATAGTAATATAAAATTAATAAATATTATATACTTATATTTTATTATCATATAAAATAAATGTACTTGGTTACTACCTTATTTTAATATTATAAAATTATCTTATAAGATATATGAGTAGTATCCCATGTCAGAGCCCAATTAGTTTCCTTTTTATCGATGGATTGACCTATTAAAATCGACCAATCAATCATGAGCCAAACGACAACTTACACCTTATTAAATCTGATCTATCGATTTTCATTTTTTTCAATCGATCGATTCTCATCCGAGTAGACGACCTGATTCACACCAAAATTTCATTTTTACACGACCAAAAAAAATTTAGTGCACTTGCACTTTGCGATCGATGGTCGTGATGTACTTAACTTTAAAAATAATAATATTTAATTTGGGCATTTAATAATGATAAATAATAATATATAAAAATTTCGCTTTTACTGCTTCAACGCGACCACTTCGATAACATAAAGTGTTAGAACTTCGATGTCTTTATGAAACCGAACTCTGACCTTTACGATTATCGAAATTACACTTATAACCCTATTATATAATTATATTGGTGTATTATGTAAATAAATATAAATATAAATATAATCCAAATCTAAGTGTAAACCGTTCTGTATGTGTGATGCTTTTGTATTTGCAACTTAATCAATTTATGAGTTAGGGATATGTTAGATCATGAGTACGAGAGTATATGAGATCATGCCTACGCTTGGGCGTGGTGATTCGCTGAGATGGTATCGAAGCGAGAAATACACCGTATTCACATGCCTTACAACTCATGGTGGAATGGGACCCATGACGAGTCGGGTGAGTGTGAATTCAGTGTAACCTCGTATACGGTGGCATATACGGCGACCCGATCACCCCGAGTTCAAATATGATAGTATGAGTTATGAGTTAAGTTATGAGGTTCGACCATAGGCTTTGGCTGTGGTGAAGTTTCTTCTACGATCACGTGAAACTCGAAATATTGGCGTCCATGTACGGATGCAACGCCTCTATGATAGTATGGGCTGTCACATGAAGTACATCCAGGTTACTACGGAACCTTTTCTTGGGAAGCGTAAATTAGAAAAGTTGCCTCACTATAGTTTGTCCTAGGATTAAGTATAAGAGTATGATAAGATATGAGTATGAAATAAGATAAGTTATGATACGAGTACGATAATAAGACATCGCTGTGTAGGCCAGCAAAAGATAAAGAACTTAAGTCTCTGTACGTGCCGTTCCTTGCGTAGCCAAGACGAATCTCAGAGAGAGATTATAAGTATGAGTATGCTATGAGTGACTTTGGCCATTATGTCTTCCCATTGGCTAGATGGTGGAGTATGAGTATGACACGAGGGAGTTATAATATGATGGTATGATACTATATTGACCCTCCCATGATAGCTCGGCGTGACTTCGCAGGTCGTTTAGAATTTCACGAGTATGTTAGTTACGCTCATGCGATGTACAGGCGTATGCGCGAGAATGATAATAAGACATGATATGATATGTTATGAGATATGGTAAGGTACGTTAGGATATGAGTGTCTAGATCATGGTCTTGCATTTATGATATGAGCTTTACTATATGCATGTGATTTTATCATTCTTTTGCTATCTGCTTTGACATGTTATATTTATCACTCACAAGATGCACCCACAATGCACGAGTATGGGGTGGATTGGTGGTGTATCCACGAGTTTACGTGGTGAGTAAACTCATCCCACGATAATCTAACGATTGCGGTGATTACGCTAGTGAGTGACGTCGGTCATCGAGATCCGAAGCGATTCATTGATCCATGTGTTGAGTACCAGGAGGGCTACGGTGTTGATTTCGATCCGAGTGCTGGATATTGATCGTTGCAGACTTGGTAGTAGATTGGATTCCTATTATTATCATTAATTTTATGATTTCCTTTATCGGATTTGTCTCCAACTTCGAATTATGTTTTATTGGTAGATTTGTTGATTCTATTGCATTTATTCATTATTTATGACTGCTTTTATTTCCACCTTTATGTGTTGGCTTTCACGGATTTCGTGGAACCATTATTGCGCGAGAACTCTGATTAGGTGTATGTCCGCTTAGCATATCCGGGATATGTGCGGGTCATAACTCGGAATTCTAGGCCATCGGGATGGGGTAGAATTTCGGGTCGTGACAAGTGATCTTGAGGCCATGACCGTACCGTCAAACGACCAGTTTCGATTCCACATGGCACAGATCCCCAAAAATGTAGTCCTAAAGTCGTGTTGCACACATCACGCTCAAGCATGACTTTAGGTGTCTGTTTTTGAAATCTGTGACATGTTGAATAAAAAACTAACCGTATGATGATACGTTCATGGCCTCAAGATCTCTAGTATGAAAGATTGGAGTGAAACACGATCTCTATCGTCGGATTTAAAGTAATCAATGATTTTTGGCTTGGATGTAGTGAAAGCTACCCATTTCTAGATTTTCTGGTGTGGCCATGTCAAGTTGGCAGGCCGAGATTGATTAATATAATATTTGTTGTGCAGGAAGGTCGTCCTCTCTAGCTTCGGAATAACATTTGAATGATATGGCGATTATTTGGCATTGGACCAAATAATAAAAATAAATTTCGGATTTCAGTTTCCGTCCCCACTGAAACCAAAACGAAATCTGACATTTTGATCCTTGGTTGGACCCAACACAAGCGTCTTTGAAATCACATTATTGAATAAGGGCATTATTGGGGGAAATAATTCTTGCTAGGTATAAGCATGAAAGCCTAAAAGGGCACTCTCGTAAGGTTCAATCTCTACAGCACAATCTTAGGGACCCCTTTTCTCTATACATTTGCATTACGATCTTACAGTTGTAAGTCATATATATATATATATATATATATATATATATATATATATTTATATATACCTTTCTATGTGTATATATGTTATACATTGTCTTCGTTCAGTAGTTATCAAGTGAGTTATGCAACTATTTGGGTGATTAATGTGTTGTAGGCTACAAGTACGGAAGGATGTAATTAGAGAAGGAAAGAAAAGGATTTTTAAAAGAAAATAAGTTTGATCTACTCAAAAGAATCACACTATCTATTCAATCTTCTGATTAATTGTTATTTCTTATTTTTAATCTTCATTATTACGTTATGATCAAGCAGTATCATAACAGTGTGGGTGTGCTCGAGACTGCGTTTTAACCAGTTGGGATCCACGTGGCACACATTCAAGGGATCAGGTGCCATGATAAGTTGTTTAAAGGCAATCAAGTCCATTTAAAAATATTTTTTTTTGAAAAGGGTCATTAACCATGATTCAAATGCTGATCAAAGGTACAAAATTCAATGCATCATGTTCAAAAGGCGTATGAAAACTTTAACCTGAATTTTAAAGGGCATAATGGTTCAAAAAATAATTTCTTTTTGTAAAAACTTAATCATTTCTTTGATAATAAACCTAGATCACCTCTTTGCAATTTACAATGTGCATGATTCACACACTTCACAATATAGTCACCAAGGTACAAAAAATGGGCCGATACCGATATTTATCGGCCCAATATGTATCGGTATCCCAACTCGAGTATCGGATATCGTATCAGCTGATACATCTCGGTTTTGGCCGAGACATGAATTTTCTTTTTCTTTTTTTATAAAAAACAGGCCGATACGTATCGGCCACTACGTGAAAAAAGCCAAAAAAATCACTGCCCTAAACAATTGTAAAAAAATCAGTGGTTTGTTTTTACCACTATACAAGACAATGGTTTATGAACTTCAATTGCTCTTAACAGTCATAGAAAAAATCATTCTTAAAAAGCAGTGATTTTTTTATGCAAATTTTAAAAAAATAAAAAAATTTACGTCAATAATTTTTAATGTAATTTTTTTTTTTAAATAATTTTTTTTATGCCTTTTTTAATGCAATTTTTTTTTATGCTTTTTTTAATGCAATTTTTTTAATACTTTTTTTAATGTAATTTTTTTAATGCAATTGTTTTAATGATTTTTTTTTAATGCAATTTTTTCAATGCTTTTTTTCATGATTTTTTTTTAATGCTTAAAAAAAAATTATATAAAGAAAAAGAAGTTATTAATCTCATATTTCAACACATCCATTCAACTCAAATGCAAATCATTCAATGTCTTTCATAAAAAAATAGATACCCAAAAGGTTCCAACCTTTCAAATGAGCCAAATATTTTAAACTCTGTATGTCCAATCCTTTTATTCAAACAAAAAGAAGAAAAGAAAGAGCTAACAATCTAAGGACCCCATGGCCTATTTTCAAAATAAAAGAAAAAAAAAAAAAAAAATTGCTCCGCCTCTCCTGCCAAGTGTCCACGTCTCCTAGTGATCTGTTTAAGGTGAGCTTGAAATCGAAAAGTTTCGCCTGAAATAAAAAAAAGAACATTATTAAAGTCTAGACCGTGGTGCATTAACTCATGCAATTCATTTTCCTAATTCATACGTCCTTGAATTCATTATCTTGATGTAGGGCAGGGCAGTATGTATTAGACCAACTTCACTGGTGATATCAGTTGGATGTAATATCAGAAAGTTGTTGTACCTGAGTCATAAGAGCCAAGAAGGTGTGAATCCAAGTGCCTCCTTCAAGCCAAAGAATGAGTATTGAATGATTTGCAATTAGAAGCAATGGAAGACTGCTCATGCAAAGAAAAAAAATATTCCATTTAAAATCTAAATTTGAGTATTTCATTTAAAATCCAAAGAAAGAGTATTGAATTATCTACAATTACACGGTAAAAAGCCCTTATTTTTATACTTTTTCCATATAAAATATCAGGTTGGGTCGGGTCAACCAAACTCAAGCAATACCCAACCCCCACCCAACCGGACACGACTTCTTGGTCGACCCAAAGGTCGGGTCGGATGTCTCATGCCTGACATGATGCGTCAAGTTTATGTGCCCGACCTGTTGCCACTGAAATCAACGAATTCGAGTGATCCTACGAGATCGACTCAATTGTAGCCATTGCATATGACATATTCATCTGGCAAAATTAAGAATAACAACCATAGCTAGGCAAGTCGACTTAATATGGTTATGCTCCCAATATTATAAAAACTTCAATAATTCATTTGGCAAATATTTTATAATGTGGCTTTCATAGATGCTGCAAGAGTGAACTTGAGAATCGAAAGGACTAATTTCTGTGAGGAATGTATGTTTTTATACAACAGTTGAGAACAAGCTAACATAAAAAGAGTACTACTATAATACTGTACACAATAGCATGGAAGACAAATGATTTTGCTTCCAAGTAGAGGATATAGCAAAGATAACAATTCTGCCGACTGATAATATACAAAAGTTAACCATTTAAAGAGTGCAAGATACATAATCTAAAATTACCTAAATTTGTCTCAATATTAGAACACAATATTAGAACACAAAGTAATCAACTAAATAATTTTGCTTCCAAGTAGAGGATATAGCAAAGATAAAAATTCTGCCAACTGATAATATATGGATAGGGGGAGTGACAGGCCAGATTTGTGGGTCATTTTATAGTGAACAGCAACCGAAATCAAGTTTAAGAGCTCAGGTTCATTTGAAGACAATTCCTAAAGAGCCGAATACCCTCTAACAAAAAAAAGAAGTCTAAACCGAACCCAATTAAGTCCAATTTAATAACAAGACCCAACTCAACCTTATCTGAGCTAGACTAGACGGGAACCCATTTTCCCTAACTAGACTCAACCTAAAAGGGACCTATCGTTGCTCAATCTGATTTAAACCCAATCTAACCCCAACTGGTTTTGGCCCAACTTGATTAGGCATCAAATCTATTTAAACCCATCAACTCTAGACCATCTTAAAAGCTAATTTGGGCTTTATCAAGTCCAACCCGATCTCAACCTAAACTTGACTCAAGCTGTCCAAGCAAAATCTGCTGGCACAAGTACATGTAAAGGGCACTCAAACAACTGGAGAACAAAAAGGGCGCTCAAACAATAAAATGAGGCACTTACAATGATTATGCTGGCATAAATACACGTAAGATCGTCATTATCTCAACTTTATTGATGCAAATCTTGTTGCAACATCCATCGCCTCTTCGATACATGATGCATCTGTGCCCTGCAATTTCACCATTACCATAATTACTATATAATGTCCAATCATATATTAGATTATAACGCTCAACACCGTATCATTCCCACTTTTAGATAACTATCCACTTACCCATGTTCAATCCCACTTCTAGATAACCACTAACGTTTATATTTGTAATTTTACTTATACAATTTCTTATCAGAGAATTAAATATACGGTAAACAATGTAATCGATTGTGGCCATTGGTCTTCTTCTTCTCTCTTTATTGTAATCTTACTTATACACTTTCTTATCAGAGAATTAAATATACGGTAAATAATGTAATCGATTGTGGCCATTTGTCTTCTTCTTCTCTCTTTAATCTTATTTTATTTTCTTTTGTTTATCCCTTTCTTTATGGTATCAGAGCACCAATGGCTCACGCCTTTTTTGATTCATTCTTTTTTTTTTTAAATAATTTTTAAATTTTATCCTTCCTATGAACACTCGTTAAGAGACTTGTCATATGATTTGTCTTCAATTGTTGTTGAGAGAGATCATGACAGATCTAATCTAGTGTGCCACTGACTCCGACAACTCTAAGATGAACGGGATGCGACAGTGATGGACTTCATAGACAGGCGGTGACCACCAACAAGCAAGATCAAGTTTTGGCAACATCATCGCGAATCTTTAAGATTATGTTTATCTTCCAAGTTGGATGTTCTAAGCGTTGTTAGGAGAGATCATGACAGACCTGATCTAGTGTGCCACCAGCTCCGACAGACTCCAAGATGAGCGGGATGCGACAGTGATGGACTTCATAGACAGGCGGTGACCACCAACAAGCAAGATCGAGTTTCGGCAACATCATTGCGAATCTTTAAGATTATGTTTATCTTTCAAGTTGGATGCTCTCAGCATTCACATTCTAACTTGAGGGGGAATATTAGATAATAACGCTCAACACCGTATCATTCCCACTTTTAGATAACGATCCACTTACCCATGTTCATTCCCACTTTTAGATAACCGCTCACGGTTATATTTGTAATTTTACTTATACACTTTTTTATCATTGAATTAAATATACGGTAAACAATGTAATCGATTGTGGCCATTTGTCTTCTTCTCTCTTTAATCTTCTTCTAATTTTCTTATGTTTATCTCTTTCTTTATCAAACACGTAAGATCAGTGTCATACTTTTAGAAAGAAAAGAACAAATACTGTGCAAAAAAACCAAAAAATGTTCCTACCAAATTTTTTTCCGTTATTGCTATAAGACTAAAGCATAAGAAATTTTCATATTAAACTCATATGGACACAATAAAATTTTCAATCGAATACAACTGTAGATGGTAGACATGAAGGTCATGTAATATTTGATGTTTACTTAATTTTTTATTATTTCATATTCAAAACTTTGATCAACTTTTAATCATTAAGTTCTATAATGTTGAAAATCCATATTGATTATTCTCATAACATTCATTGTAAGCTCTGATATTGTATGCCTCCAAGAATAGTTATAACAGTTTAAATCAAATGATTCAAATCAAGAATTAAAAGTGCCTGCAAATAAAAAAAAAATCAAAAAACAATTATCTATATGCAATGAAGATAAAACTAAAGATGAATCTCAATCTCGAGAAACTAGTCTTTAGCAGATGTGAAAGGCAAAGATCTTCAAAGCTCCCATTAAAATTAGGGTCTTCCTGTTCAAAAGCTTCATTGCTTTCAACATTAGCAGCATCGTGGCTTTGCTGCAAAATAACTAACAAACTAAAAATCTAACTTGGGTCTTCAAAACAGAATTAACTTTTATCACTCAATATAAGCCAGGCATGCTAACCTTTTCATGGAAGCCATTTTCCATATATATAATACCTTCAATTATCCACACCAGACTGAAATTTCCATAAACAAAATTAGAATAAGAAAGAAATAAAAGATGACATGACTTTAAATAATGTGAAAGAATTCATAAATGCTCAACTGCTTTAAGTGAGAAGGAAAGAAGGCATAATAGCAATAAACCATGAAAAATCGAGAAATTAAACAGATCTCAATGCTTGCCTACTACATCATATTCAAGATGTTAGTGCCCACAAGTAAATGAATGAATGTTATTGTTCCACATAACAATTATCTGCTAAATATTTATTGATGCTACAGGCAAGTCACTCTCAGATGCTCAAGAGAAAAGCATATGTTGATGCATGAACTACTTGCAATCACAATTCAGTTAAATCAGCCAAACAACAATATACTTGGAATAGTAGAACTTTAATGATGCATGCATTAGAGTGGCTTATCTATTCCAGATTTCCTTGTCAACACAATTTCCTCAAGGGAAAACCCCAAGAAATTACATTATTTAGCACCTGCCATCCTATGCAAGTTATGAAGTTGTTGCCTATTGCCTTAAGATAGATGAAACGGCCACAGCAGTCAGCACTGATTACATGCATAGTTAAAAGGTGAGCCAACTATGAAGTGTACAACAAGCAAATGCCAATCATATCAGTATCAATCCATTTAATTAAGGCAATGGAATATGTTCACGAAACAAGTCAAAAAGCACACCAAAAAGTATCCTTAAACAATGGGAATGAATGGAATTTACAATAAATGAAAAATAAATTAATAATATAAGTGAGCAGAAAATTTTCAAACAAAGGAAGATATGCAGGCTTCCGCATCAATGCGAAGACTCAATATTCAACACTAATACCACACTAAACAAATAATGTAAAAAATACTCGCACTATGAGAATTTTTGACAAGCAGATAAAATACAGAATGCAAAAGATGACCTCCTTAAGCTTCACATTATTGGGATGGTACGTCCTTCGCAATGACTGCGAAAGCAATGAGGATGATCTTCGTACAAGAATAGGGGAATGAACTTGAAAAAGAAAAGAATAATATTTCATCTTCATTTTTTTTACAAAGGTATTGGGCTCTTGAGACACCTCTTTAAGAAATGAGCAGTGCTATCACACCTTTATGAAGAATCGAACTCAAGGCTTCAAAGAAAAAAGTTGGATAGGAAGAAGAGGACACACAACTGCTCCTATTAATTGAAAAAGCTGCTAAGGTTCGGAATGTGTTGGGCGTTTGCTAGAGAATGCATTGAAAATGCAAGGGCTTAAACTTCTTCAGTAACACCTTAGCCCTAAAGTTTGATCTTCAGAATTTCAAAATACTTAAATGGCAAGAATCATATGATAAATTGATAATAAAAGTGGAAGGGAGATAATATCATATTGCAGTACAAAATATAACATAAACAGCTACACTAGCTAGAAAGGTGCCACTATGTAGAGAGAAAGGCCACTTTGTTTATTTAAGTTGGCACATGTTAGATGCACGCTGGACAAGAGTTAAGCTTTTATGGTTCTAGTATATTTCAGTTTTCTAGATACATTTCGGCTATATTTCAAGCTTTTATGAACAAATATCTGTATCATAATATATCCTTTAATATTGACATATAATTAATTGCACAAACATAATTTTCTAGGCTCCCCCTTTCAGAAACCTCGTATCCATGTCTGCACCAACAGGTGTTGATACCTACTTTATAAGTTTGCAATAGGCTTGAATTTGTCGGGACAACAGTGACCAATCAATTAATGTAAGACTGAAAAAAGTCAAAGATATATATATTTACCTGGCACAAGCATCTATCTCTCTCATCCATTAAGCGCTCTGCTTGTCCGAAATGCACATGCAGCTGAGAAAAGAACTGCTAACCATGTTTAAGTCGTTATAGGGGTCCACAGGGATAAGTCATTGCTACTCACTGAGAAATAAAATAACTAACCTTTTAACTTTCTTGAAAAATGCATCTTCATAAGCTTTATATTGGGGCTTCACTTGCGGTATGAAGTCTTAAAATTTTAGATGAACTTATTAGTACAAAAGAAAAATGGAAAAGACACCAAGGACTATTAATCAGGAACAACCACCATCCAAATTTTGATAGAAAACACTAGGTACCATCAATCAGGAACAAAACCAAATGAATATTAAGATTCAAGAAATGAACCACAATCACCTTTATTAGTATTTCAGTGGTGTTTGTCCAAATATAAAACAAAATTAACCCAAAATCGACCTGAAAACTGGCCAAATCAAACCAACACAAACTGGACCAAAACTGATTCGAAACTGAACCGATTATGGTTCTCTTAGGTTTTGGATTTTGATGGCAAAAACCGAAAACCGATTATGTAGGATAAGAATACAAAAAACAACTTCAGAAAAACCTGAAAAAGCCCTGAAAATTAATCCAAAAAAACTTTAAATAAAAAAAATAATAGAAAACCCGAAACCATACCGAAGGAGAGAGATATGAGAAAAAATATGATCAAGACCTCAGACTGCTCCTTTTGTTACCGATTAATAAATGAATAAGGATCTCAAACAGTGAAACAAACATGATCTCCATTAGAAACTACATCAAAACTCAAAAAACAAATGAAACTATATTTACAAAAGCTAAAAATCCAAACACTTTCTTTATATAAATCCACAGGAAATCGTTGAAGACGATCAAATCTCAAGCATATGCCAAAAAAATAATCTTTATAATAGAATCAAACAGATTTTAGGCCGATCAAGCACGAAACCAAAATCAAACAATAGAATCAAATGTAAAAACAACAAATCCGCAAAATCAGCAATGGAGCTTAGTCAGAGAAGAGAAATTAGGTTGAATGAAAATGAAAATGTGAAGGCAAAAGAAAGATAGCTGATATACATATAATCATGGGTTGAGTGAGTCGGTTCCGTGGGTCTGGCCAAATTCGACCCAGCAGCACATTTCAACTATTTTAGGCAGTGGATTATTTTTCCACTCCTATAAACAGTGGTTCTTCTTATATTGCTGGAGTCGTTTTTGACTCATTTTGACATGACTATCCGTTCTCACAAATGGACCGCCATAGCCAGATGGCATGAATGATGTTATCCTCCTTGTCATTCAAAAGAACATATTACCTATAAAAAAGCTCATGAAATATCCTTGTGAATCATAGTTTCAAAGCTTAGAACTAATCTCTTTGACCATTACTTAATAAAACACAATATATTTCTTCCACAAAATGAAAAATCAATACACGGGATATAGATCCCAGAGGTACGTGCCTACCAACATCATCATCTTCTCGCGAAAGGTATATCTTATATTTTCTAGTTTATTATATGCATGAAGAAAAAAAAATCTCTTTCCTCCGTGGTTTTGATCTCGGAATATTTTTACGAGATTGTTGTTGTGTTTCCACCTTCCAACACCTAGACACTCATAAGATTGGTTATTTGTACTTTAAATTGCTATTTAGAGGATATCTTCCATGAGTTGTTGATGCAAGATATGTACATAACCCATCATATTTATATGATTAAAATTTTGGTTGCTTATGATTAACATTTGGGGGATTGTTTTAACCTCTTAACAATGGTCAAAATATCAGTTTTCCGATACGTATCGGGTATCGGCCGATACATTCAATGTATCGGCAATACATTGAATGTATCAGTTTGATACATTGAATTTATTTTTATTTTTTTTCAAAAAATCTCAAAAAATGAAGAAAAATAAATTTAATGATTTTCTATTTTTTTTTACTTTTAAAAAAATATATTTAAAGCTTATTTGATGCATATTTCATAATAGGACAGATCCCTAATTAAAGTATTGCATAATTACGATTAAAAGCTTTCAATTTTTTTCTTTCTTTTTTATTGTTTAATAAATGAAAATTTTATTAACAGACAACAAAACTATATTAGGATATAAGTCTACAACAAAGGATAGATCACTCTTAACATAGTTGATTCATTGTACATGACTAATGATCAAATATTTATTATACATGACTAATTATAAAAGTTAAAAGGCATATTATAAAAAAAAATTAATTACTTTAGAGCCATATTGAATTTCGTAGTGGTTCTTAGCCCTCTTTATCATCATCATCGGTGCGCGAGCTATCCCTATAATATTGGCCATATTGATACCCATGATCATGTGTGCCTCCTTGAAACTGAGGCATTAGCGACAAATATGGCTCAGTGTAATAGGTGAAGGTTGGTCCTCCAAAAATTTGACCAACAAAGTCATATAGTCCAGGATAGGTTGGTTGAGGCCGATAGTATGGGTTACTTGCTATTGAATCTTCGGTATTTTGCAAACTAAATCCCCTGAAGCTAGAAGTCATATAACCCACATCATCTTGTGGACCTTGTGGTGGTGGTGGAGGTGGTGTTTGGTAAGATTCTGACGCTCCTCTTCCTTCAATCCCTTCACCTCTAAATATAGGAGTGTCATACATTGTAAGCGGGTCCTCATCCCATGCGGCAATACCTCCAAAAATATAGGGACCAATATCATCTGCTCCACCATTAGTGCTAGCGTGGGTTTCATCACCCCCACCATCATCATTATCATTATCGGGCTGCGTTTCGTCATCAGATCTAACCACTGAATGACGATTCAATCTCCATTTCCGCCTCAGTGGTTGGGAAGCATGCTCATCTGCTGCTCTTTCAGTATTATCCAGTCATGCGGTGTCCTCAGTATCCAACACTGGCTCTTCTCTCTCTTCGATCCACTGATTTAAAGGGTCATCCTCCATAAATATATAATTCAACTAGATAGGATCAAAACATTCACTATCTGTAAGGTAAAATATGATAGATGAATTAGTACATGTCTAATGCCTCATCAATTAGATCAAATAAAAATTATATGAACTAAGACTTCATATAATACCTTACCGCGATTAGCCCTCTACATATTCTGACCCTTAATCTCATGTTGTAGTGGCAATAGACTAACTTTTTTAATCGTTTCATAGTTAGCCTATTCCTTGTCTTCATGTAAATGAGAGAGAAGGTGCTCCAATTTCGCTCACAGTTGGACAAGGAACAAGTTTGCGATAAAACTCTCATGGCAACCCGCCTTAATATTGGGTCATCACTTCCATAATGCATCCACCAATCAGCGGATTTATCATACTTGATTTGGGATTGCGCCAATGGGGTCCCAAATGACCCATGCCTCTTACGGAATATATCAATCTATATATTAATAACCTACATATCAATAAACAGATCATATGACGCCTGTATTATAACTTATAAGGTATTATTACTCACATCTCTTATGGCTTGACCTTGCTCTGCCAACTCAGGGAGCATTCGCTGGATCACATTGAGCAAACCACTGTACACGTCATCGGCCTCAGTCAACTCAAAGCGTCCGTACACTGGAAGGCCGGATTTAAGTAGTGTGTTATACATCAAATATGAATAATCTCATTAATATATAGAAACAATGAATAATATAAAAAATAATAAATAAATAAAAATTACTACATAAGTAGTTTAGCATGTTATACCTGCGGCATATAAGTACTGGTAGAATTGTGCATCCCACTTGTCGATGATTGCCCAATATCGTTTATATTTTGTCTGGCATTTACTTTTAATAGCCAATTTGGCTTTAGCCATTCGACTCATAAACGTACCCCATCATTGGTTTCTCATCACCATCTATCAACCTCAACACTTGTACCAACGGGGTAGTGACGGCGATATGGTGGTCAACATCTGCCCAAAATTGGGGACTGTAGATCAGGTCGGCAACTTCATTGTAAGAACTTCTCTTTGCTCGTGGGAGTTCTAACTCATATTTTCTCCATTCTTCAGAAGAAACCATACTTTTCAGCTCACGCCTATATCTAGCCAAGCTCTATAGGGCTAAAAATTATGTCGTAAATCGTGTAATCGCAGGCCGGAGCTGCTAGTTATTGGTGAAATATCTCATCAAATTCACCAACTTGTCACTGTTGTATAGGTAGGAAGTAATCGTTCTTCCCTTCTGAATAGTTGCTTGTGCTTTGCTTCTCTTTCCCAAATCTTCAAGAATGAGGTCCACGCAATGAGCGGCACACGAAGTCCAATACAAGTGACGTCTCTTCAACATTAACTGGCGACCTGTAGCTTTATAATTTGTGGCATTGTCGGTTACCACCTGCACAATCCGGCGCTCTCCAACATCTTCAACTATTTTATCCATTAGTTGAAAGAGGTAATCAGCTGTCTTCGCATGTTTTGAAGCATCAGCTGATTTTAGAAATATTATCTCGGCATCGCTGTAGACCCAAAAGTTGATCAAACTCTTCTTTGTGAGACCTATCCATCCATCACACATAATTTTGCAACCTCTCTCATCCCATACTTTGTGGAAGCTATCCACGTAAGTTCGTATCTATGCATACTTATCATCTAGTAGGAGCTCGGATACCTCATATGCAGAAGGCTTTGTAACTCCTGGACCAGCTTCTGCACTTGTATCAATCATACTTTTGAAGTACGACGACTCCACAACTTGACTCGGAATGTGACTATATATCAAGAACTTTGCAATCTATTTTCCAAGCCTCTTTCCCCATTTTTTCAGTGAAATTGTGCTCAATTTACTTTGCTTTGAGCTTTCTGTCCGATGCATGAACGGATCCATGGGACCTATAGTACGACCTGTAGTAGACGGCTTGGTGTCCCTCACTGATGCTGACCTACGTAACCTGGCAGTGTTATGAATATCCTCCTCATCATCATCAATAACACGTGGCCTCTGACTAGATCGACCACCAACAGTAGGCATGGATGGGCCCCTCAAGCTGGATCGAAGCTGATAATCAGCTTCTTCTTGATCTCGTCGTTGTCGTGCTTCTCTAGCACTCTCCCTCATGACTCTCGTTGTCACAACATCCTCATCTTCGTCCTCATCTTCATCATCCCCACGTTCAGGTGCAGAAAACTCTGGATCTACCCTCCTTATTCTGTCATATATTTTTCTATCACGATCGGCTTCTGCCTTTTTCCTTCCCTTAGCCGCCTGTAAACTGGCTCTGACTTCTTCTCTTACCTCTCTGGGTACATTGGGACACCCTTTTGTCTCTCCCTTTACGTGAGCCAAATGCTCCTTCAACCGTGTGATACCTCCTCCCAATAATTTTCTTCTACAAAGTTTACATTATATTCGGAGTCTATCACCATCTATTATTCTGTCGTATTGCCAGGTTGAATCTGATGATCGTACCATATTTATTTCTTTCACCTGCATTAATGACCAAACGATTGGACTAAATTAAAACATTTAGATAACACTTGAAACTAAAATTTATTTGATATGTATCGGTTTTGGACCTCGGCGGTATGATACATGGGCATTGCATGATTGTATCGTACCCAGTGGCGGAACCAGGATTTTGATCTAGCCGGGGCGCAAGTCAGAAAGACAAATTTCGACAAAATCCGCTAAAATAGGGGTCGGACAAAACTTTGAACGAAATTGCAGTGATTTCTCTGCAATTGCAAAAAATTCATTAATTTTGACAAATTTAACAAAATTTTGCCAAAATTAATGAATTTTTTTAATTTGAGACCACAATCTCAACTCTCAAGATCTGTGGCATCAAAAATTGGAACAAACAATAATTTCCATTATTTGATTAAAAAAGTCAACAGTCTTAGCACTTAAATTCATGTGCGAAGAAATCTATTTTGTAGATGAGAGATGGGTACCTCTATTTTCTCCCGTGCATTCTTTGAAAGTGACCATGTCTCAAACCAGTTGAAAATCATTGATTTGTTCGGAATAGATGATGGAGATCGTTTTTCACCTCGATCTTCCATACAGTAGATCTTGAGATTATTTCTCACTTATCAGACGGTCATTTTTTTATTCCATATATTACAGATCCCAAAAAATGACCCTAATTTATGTTTGAGTATGTTGTGTGTCATATGATTCAAGAAATTTTTGGGATCTTTGACACATGGAATGAAAACGGACCATCTGATACGTGAGATATGATCTCAAGATCTATTTTGTTGAAGATTGGGGTGAAAAATGATCTCCATCATCTAATCTGAAGCAATCAAATGCATTCGCGGGATCTGAGACGTGGGCACTTCATTAGCGCTCTCTCTCTCTCTCTCTCTCTCTCTCTATATATATATATATATATATATATATAAAATAAAAAATAAAAGGGCATTTTATATTACAAACAAAATGGAAAAGGAAAAAAAGCCATCTTATTATTAATATGCAAAGAGAAGTCAAATTGACTGCATAATTTACTAGAAACCCTAATTTTCTCGTCGATTCAACAGAGAAACCCTAGAAAAATTAATAGTCGGTATTGCTCGGTGGGACCTAATCATCGTCTTGCTTAGACGGAAGAGGATTCCCACCTTTGATGATCCATCCAAGGGCGAAGAATGAGACACCAGCCAGCATGGCCGTGCCCCATGCCTGCGGGCTGTGAGTACCATCTACTGACCATCCTCCTCTCTTTCATATACCCAAAAAAAAACCATCTTTTACCCAAAATTACCTTAAATGAGAAGAAGAAGATGAAGAAGGAGAAGAAGAAGAAGACGAAGCAGAAGGAGAGGAAGAAGAAGAAGAAGAGCAGGGGGTTGAGACTGAGAGAGAGTCGGAGAGAGGCTTACCGGAGGGTAGCGTCCGGCAGGAGGGGGTAGCAAAATTGTCGCCAGCGTCGGGTTCAAGAGGGCAAACCAAGAAGAAGAGGAAGAGAGGGCGTCGGGCGACTTGGGAGTTTAGAGAGAGAGAATAGAGGGAGGGCGCACATTTAGAGAGGATTTTAGGGTGTTAGAGAGAGAAAAGAGGGAGCCACTAGCAAGGATCATAATCTCGGTTTTGGTTTTGGTTTCGGTTTCGGTCAGGACCCGAACCATAAATTGGTCAAAATTTCGAAAATTTCGGTCAAAATTTCGGTAAATTTCGAATATTTTTTAAAATATGCTCTGAACTTTACCGAACTTTATTTTCTTAATTTTTTTAAAGATATTTAACATTATTGGAACAGATATATACCATGGATCAAAATATTAGTTTAGGTTTCAGTTTCGTTCATGACCCGAATCGTAAATTGGTCAAAATTTTGGTAATTTTCGATCAAATTTTTTATAAATTTCGGAAAATGCAATATGAAGATCATATGTACTTGCACTCACTTTTTAAGTGATTGCACCAAGGTTAAAAAAAAAATAGTTTGTATTTTAGGGACATATGATACGTGAAAATGCAATGTGGGCCGTCTGATCTAAAGTTCATGATCTATAGATCCTTAGTGGACAAGATTGACACCAAATATAAACTTCACCATGTGATTAAATATAGTCAAAGGCTATTATATCATATGATAATTTGAAATGCAATCTGGGCCGTCTAATCTAAAGTTCATGATCTATAGATCTTTAGTGGACAAAATTGGCACGAAATATAATCTTCATCATGTGATTACCTACATCGTACGATGTAGATCACTTACATTGTAAACCCTGCTGGTGTAAGATCACTTACACACTATTCTAGTGTGTATGTGACTAACATGTTTATGTTTGCAGTTATGTTTATGTTTGCAGTTATTTACATGTGTATGTTTGCAGGTCGGTAGAGAAACCAGCGGCAAGTCGGCGGCAAGGGTTATTTATTCTTCTTCCTTCTTTTTTTTTTTTCTTCTTCCTCTTCCATCCATGGGTTTTATAGCTAAGGAAGAAGAAAAATGGGGTATTTTTTCCAAAAATTGGGTTTTAAAACCCTTAAAAAAAGCTGTTCTTCTTCTTCTTCTTCTTCTTCTTCTTTTAGGGCGAGAATGCGTATTCCGGCCGATAATTTGAAATTATCGGCCGATAATTATACAGTTTTAGAAGGGGGCGGTTTTTATGATTTTTCGGTCTCGGAACCAGCCGAAACCGAGACGTCTCGGCCGAAAATTTGAATTTTCGGCCGAGATTTTGATCCATGCCTACAATGCCTTTTTTGGCCATTTATGATTGCTTAAATCTTCCAATAATGCCTTTTTTTTATCTCACACCATTGAAATTTGATTGATTAGCTACCAATCTAAATTGTCCAAGTAGCAATCTAACATTGGAATGACAATCTCAGCCCAATGAAGTATGCGGATAAGTGGATGTCAATAATTTGATTTACGAACTTTAATATCAACCATTAAAACTAAAAGCACCGGTGCTATTATAGTCAATGGATTGGATGGTTTAGATCTCCTTAAAATACTATTTTTAGGCATGTTACACTTCAATATATGATCGGTCACTTTGATGGTTCTGGTGCGGATCACCCACATCTTAAATCATTGATGGTGTAAGATCATTTAAATACCAATGACAGTAAGGAGAGTCGGTCCCTTAAAAATTATGTGGTTCAATTTTTAAAAGCATAACCCATTTTAAACCAATTTTAAAATTTGCAACTTTAGGCCCATCTTAAATCATTGATTAATGGTCTTTAATATCAGCCATTAAATTGTAAACAATGATTGATATTAACTCCACAAATCAGATGGCTTAAATTTTCTTTAAAAAAATATTTTTGGGCCTATCACGATTGCAATCAGATGGCTTAAATCTCCCTAATTTGAATGGCAATCTCAGCCCAATAAAATATGCGAATAAGTGGATGTCAACAATCCGATTGACGAACTTTAATATTAGCCATTAAAATTAAAAGTAACGGGTGATATTATAGTCAATGGATTAGATGGTTTAGATCTCCTTAAAATACTATTTTTAGGCATGCTGCACTTCAATATATGATCTGTCACTTTGATAGTTCAGATCACCCACATCTTAAATCATTGATGATGTAAAATCATTTAAACACCAATGATGATTAAGAGAGGTGGTCCCCAAAAAATGATGGGTTTCAATTTTTAAAAGTACAGCCCATCGTAAACCAATTTTAAAATTTGTACTGCCCATCTTAAACTAATGATTAATAGTCCTTAACATCGGCCATTAAATTGAAAATAATGGTTGATATTAAATCCATAAATCAGATGGCTTAAATCTCCCTAAAAAAATATTTTTAGGCCAATCAGCTCATAAAAATTTACGCATCACTCGAGGTTTGACCAATCATCTAAAAAAGATCCTTTATCTAACCTCCCTGCACAAGATAATACCCTGTACTAGTTCAACACATTTATTTCTCCTGAAGTTAGTCGGTTACATATATATGATATATATCATATATATACCATCGCAGAAAAGAAAAAACCTTGGGAGGAGGAGGAAAAAGGAAAAAGGAAAAAGAAGAAGAAGACGAAGACGATGACGATGGGTTTTTTGAATTTTTTTGTTTCCCTTTCTTTCTTCTTTCTCCTCCATTTTTTGTTTTTTTTACTGTTAGTGAAGCAAGCAAGGGAAAGATGGGTTTTTTTAATTTTTTTTTTTTCCCTTTCTTTCTTTCTTCTTCATCTCCTCCATTTTTTGTTTTTTTGTGCTGTTAATGAGGCAAGCAAGGGAAAAGTTGGTTTTTTTAAAAAAAAAATTGTAAAAAGTGGGTTTTAAAGCCCTTTAAAAAAATTGGAAAACTAGAAACCGGCCGATAATTCGAAATTATCGGCTGATAATTTGATTTTTCATATTATCGGCCGATAATTTAAAATTTTCGCCGACAATTTTATTCTTCCGGGAGGGGTTCGATAACTTGCATATTTCCGTCCCGGTTTAGGCCGAAACCGAGTCATATCGGCCGAAATTTCAAATTTTCGGTCGTGATTTGGATCCATGGCTGCTGGGCGTGGGTTTAGAAAGAGAAAAGAGGGAGGGAAAAGAGTTAGAGAGCGTGTGGGTTTAGAGAGAGAAAAAGAGGGAAAAGTTTAGGGTTTATAATATAGAAAAAAAAAGGGGTTGTTTTTGGGTTTCAGTGTGGGCGCTCACCTGCACTCCTTTGTTCGTGGTTCCGCCACTGATCGTACCCCCTAAAAAAGTTTAATAATTTTTTTATTACTAATTTTTCTTTAAACTAAATTCTTTTTAATTTTTAATGTTACTAATTTTAGTGTTACTTTTTTAAACTAAACTTTTTTTATTAGAAATTTTAGTTTTAAAATTATTTTTAATTTTGTGTTACTAATTTTTTTTTAAAAACTAAACTCTTCCTTTTACAAATTTTGTTTTAAAACTAAATTTTTTTATTTTGTGTTACGAATTTTAAAAACTAAACTAGTTCTAAATTTGTTTTTAAAACTATACTTTTTTTCTTTAAATTGAATTTTTTTTTCGTTTTATGTTACTAATTTTTTGTTACTAATTAGTATTTTTGTGTTACAAATTTTTTCTATTACTAATTTTTCTTTAAACTAAATTTTTTTAAGTTTTAGTGTTACTTTTTAAACCTAAACATTTTTTATTAGTAATTTCAGTTTTAAAATAATTTTTCATTTAATGTTACTGATTTTATTTTAAAACTAAACTCTTTTTCTTTACTAATTTTGTTATAAAACTAAATTTTTTTGTTTTGTGTTACAAATTTTTAAAACTAAACTAGTTTTAAATTTATTTTTAAAATTATACTTTTTTTTTTTTAAATTAAACTTTTTTTTTGTTTTCTGTTACTAATTCGTAATTTTTTCTGTTACTAATTTTTTTTATTACTAATTTTTCTTTAAACTAATATTTTTTAATTTTTAGTGTTACTAATTTTAGTGTTACTTTTTTAAACTAAACGTTTTTTATTAGTAATTTCAGTTTTAAAATTATTTTTAATTTTGTGTTACTGATTTTTTTTTAAACCAAACTCTTTTTTTTATTAATTTTGTTATAAAATTAATTTTTTTTTGTTTTGTGTTACTAATTTTTAAAACTAAACTAGTTTTAAATTTGTTTTTAAAACTATACTTTTTTTTTTTAAATTAAACTTTTTTTTTTCTCTGTTACTAATTTTTTGTTACTAATTAATAATTTTTTTTTTTACTAATTTTTTTTTAAACTAATTTTTTTTTAATTTTTGCTGATACTAATTTCACTGTTACTTTTTTAAACTAATCTTTTTTTATTAGTAATTTTAGTTTTAAAATTATTTTTAATTTTGTGTTACCAATTTTTTTTTAAAACTAAACTCTTTTTTTTTACTAATTTTGTTTTAAAAGTAAATTTTTTTATTTTGTGTTACTAATTTTTAAAACTAAACTAGTTTTAAATTTTTTTTTAAAACTATACTTTTTTTCTTTAAATTAAACATTTTTTTTTTCTGTTACTAATTAGTAATTTTTGTGTTACTAATTTTTTTTTAAAGCTAAACTTAGTAGCACAAAATTAGTAACAAAAAATTAGTGTAATTAATGTGTCATGGGTTATGTGACACATGAATTAAATGTGTCGCGACACCTGTGTTACTGTGTCACATGTATGGGTCAAAAAATTAGTAGCACAAAATTAGTAACAGAAAATTAGTGTAATTGATGTGTCATGGGTTATGTGTCCCATGTGTGACACATCAATTACATGTGTCGCGACACCTGTGTCACGTGTCACATGTGTCGCGACACATCACACATGATATGTGTCACATGCATGGGTCAAAAAATTAGTAGCACAAAATTAGTAAACAAAATAAATAATACAAAATAAACAAGTTTAGTTATAAAATAAAATTAGTAAAAAAAATTTTAGTTTAAAAAAAAAGAGTGATAGATCTAATGATAAAATTAGTAATAAATAAAAATTAATCTAAAAAATAATAATAATAAATATAATAGATCTAATGAAAAAATAATTAAAAATATAAGTTAGATGATGAAAAATCATACATTCTCTTAAATATCTGACGAAAATATAAGTGTGGCAATCCGGTGTCTACGATTTCGGTCTCCGATGGCTAAGAAATAAGAAGTATAGTGAATTACAAGTGGCGAAAGAAGAAGTATACTGGTGTAGAAGAAGGGATCCTCATGTGGTTTGCAAGTAAAGAAGAAGAAGAGATCCTCGTGTGATTTGCAAGTGAAGAAAAAGAAGATATTCTCGGGTGGTTTGCAAGTGAAGAAGAAGATGATGGCTTGCAAATGAAGAATCCCTCTTTGGTGGGTTTTATAGCGGGTAGGTTTTATCCGTTGCCACTTGCCAGCTTGCCGCTAATATCTGTTGCAAAAAGCAAATGCAACGGATATAATTTATTATATCCGTTGCTTTTGCAACGTTTTAATTATAAAATAATAAATAAAAAAACTATGCAACGATATAAAATTATATAGGTTGCATCTTTTGCGGCTATTGTAACGAATATAAAAATAAAAAAATAAAAAAATAAAAAAACAAACAGAAAAGGATAAAAAACCAAAGAAAAAAGAAAGCAGGTGGGGCCCGTCTGATAATTTGAAATTATCGGACGATAATTTCAAATTATCAGATGTATCGGACGATACGGGTGATAATTTGCCCGTATCGTCCGATAATTTCAATTTTCTAATTTTATTTTATTTTTAAATTATCGCCGTATCAGACAATAATCCCCTTATTTTTTAGGGGGTATAATACATAGGCAATGTATCGTACCGCCTACGTCCGAAACCGATACGTATCGGTATCGGACAATTTTTTGACCCATGCCTCTTAGTATCCTTTTTAAGCATGAGAAAAGCATACGCTTCACTATATTAATAGCAACACACATTGTATCCAGAATTAGATACTTGATTATTTACATAGCCTAAAAAACTTAAGGTTACACATCGAAGTCACATATGGAACATAAGAGAAACAATTATACAAGCAACTTATTTGCATTTGGGTGTCCACAAACATCCTAGAAGAGAGCTTAAGCACACAACCAAAGAAGTATACAAACAAATTATTGGTTTTGGGGTTTCTACAGACCTCCTAGAAAGACCTTAAGCACAACAACTTATCATAAAATAGATTCAAATAGAAGAAAGTGATGTTGCAAAACTCTTAACATCTGACCAACAAAAAAAGTTTGATAGGATCACCATCTTAGAGCACAAATTCTAAAAGATAGAAGAGTTCTTACTTTGTAATAAAATGATATCGCCAGCACATATCATAGATCCCATTTGCACTGATGATGGTGGTAGCCTCAATTCATTTTCGTCTACCATTAAGTCTAGAACTAGAGGAGCAATACTTCGAAGAAGGGGCTTTTGTTATACTAACTAATTCTCTCAAATCTATTTGACAAAACAAGTTAGTCATGGTATCAGATTCAGATTTGCCAAGCCTATTTACTATATTGATAGCCATATTTATTTGTAGGATATCAACTCAGAGCTATGAGATTTGAATATGGCTATCACATATGTTCATATTGATATGAGAATATGACTACCAGATTCATGAAGCTTTTTGTTTTCTTTTCTATTTGATAGCTACTCTATATGCAGCTATTAAATATATCTTACTCCATAGCTTCTCAACATGAGGATATGAGGATATACCAAATATATCTAGAGCTTCATTGGGATGGAATGGTCTGTTTTATGGGTCAACTTGAGCTTCCACACATGTTAGCAGACCTGAAGCTGAACCGAGCCGTAGTCTAATGTAATCATTGGATTGGTCATCTCTATATGAATGGTATCTAAAGTTATAAGCAGCTGCCCTTGAAAAGGACCATATACTGAATGGTTCAAAACATCTAATCAGTTGAATTGTGGTCTATACAACATGTGACCAATGGATTGGATGACCCAGATTGACTAAAGTTTCAGTATTCGATAGCTTCTAACAAGGATTAAAGTTTCAGTATTTGGTATTCGACTCGGTGATGACTGAAACAGAGTCATCGGGTATTGGTAAACCTTGCTGTAAAATGACAAAAATTTCCCGATGAACCATATTGTTACAGCCATGTCAACAATCAAGCATGATGCTGCTCCTGGTATTGGTGACCCACATTCCATACTTTTAAAAAATATTAATTCGTAGACTTCTATGGATAAGTGACTCGGTGATGATTGAAACAGAGTTGCACGTGACGAGAGCATAGAGTTGCACATGACAGTGTTTCAACTTGTAAAACGACTGTTTTATAAGTAATACCACTATTTTAAGCAGTGGAATATTATGCTGCTATTTTAAACAGTGGTTTCATTAACTGTACTATGTAATTGGAATGACCTGATTCAAGATTTGGTAGACTGAAAATTGCATCAAAAAATTAAATCTGCATCCTCCAATTAAAATCAGTTTTAACACTTTTTAAAAAAAAAGAAGAAAATCAGTTTTAACACTTGATTTAATAGCATTGACTGATTTGATTCACATGGGATTTCTAAATCAGTTTTGCCCCCAAGAGACAATAGATGGTTTTGTCCCCCTCTTCCAAATTGGGAGATGCATGAAAATTTTATGAGCAACAAATAAGTGAAAAGTCAAAAATATAATTTCACTGGTTGGCGCTCATAAATATATTTGCATCTCTTGAGATTTAATTTGCATGATCTGAGAAATAAATCCAAAAAAATAAAAATAATAATTATATATTACTAGGCTCAAGCTCTATAAAGTTGAGCTAGAGCTGAGTTGTTTTAGGCTCGAATATAAAAGAGCTTGGATGGAATATAAAAGAGTCGGTCTCAAGCTAACCTTGAATCGGCTCGTTGAGAGCCCTACAAGCAATCTTCCGCAAAAACAAATCTAAGAAACAAAACAAAGAAAACCTAAAGTGGAAACTCAATGCCAGATAAAGAAGAAGAAGAATTAATCCTTAGAAGAAGAAAAATTCCTTGGCAACTACAAGTAAGCAATGCGTACCGAACCCTACGAGATCTTTATACGAGGAGAAAGGTTCACTGGCCTCCTTCGACGTTATATCTTTAACCAGTTCTTTATATGCATTCCTCTCCAACATTTATTCAAGTTTTATCAATCTATCCTTCAACTCTTTGATCTGAAATCAACAACAAAAATTATCAAACATAAAATTAAAAATAAATAAATAACTGAAATTGAAAACCAATTGATTGGAGTACCTTTTCTTTAGGTTTAGGGCTAGAAAAAACGAAATCGAAGCCAGAGAAGAGGTGCAGGAGAGTAGGTCGAGTGGAAGAAGGAGATGCAGACCAGCGATCTCTGAGGGATTTGTATGGAATCGAAGTCTGAGAGGAGTGGTTCAAAGCGATTTCTCATCCTTCCTCGCTGAGAAAGCGGATTTTGTGATGCGGAGATTAGAAAGGAACAGAGGGTTTCGTTGTTTGCGATGATGAGGCCGCTTGATTTCAAAGCCGAAGGCGTGTTGGCCATGTTGGTGTCTTCTTTGATAAATTGTTTCATGTTTTTAGGGTTTTGGAGGGGTGGAATGGTGCGTTTGCAGAGATTTGAAGAAGGAGAAGAAGAAGATCAACCAACTTCGATTTCCGGCGAGCTAGGGTTTCCATGGAGTCGTCTTGCAGAGCTTTGAAGAATGGTAAGAAGAAGATTTCGAGATCGGAGCTCCTCACGGTCTGAATCCCCAATCCATCCACCAAAACCTCCTTCAATAATGAATGAATCTGCTGCCGGAGCATTGCTTGGCGCTGATCAGTGGAGAAAATGGATTTCATCTTTTGCAGGGAGAGGGAGAGGGAGATCGGTTTTGTTAGAGAGAAAAGAGATATATATTGTTTTCGAATTTGGGCTTCTTTTGGGTCGGCCCGATAGATTTGCACGAGATGTGCACATGACGGTGTTTTCACTTCAAAAACCACTGTTTTAGGGAGGGGAATATTACACCACTATTTTAAGTAGTGATTTATTTTATATTGCTACAATAATTTTTCCCTTATTTTGACATAGTGGTATCGTTCCTCGAAAAACCGATACCCAAGACTGATACCGATTTTGTTACCTTGATTGTGACGTTAAAAATAAGCTACGGACCGCAAATAGATGGATAAAGCTATGATGACGAGGATGACCTAAAAAATAGGGGGATTTACATAAAGGCATCATGTGCTGTTTTTATCCCAAAAAAAATCAAATGCCTCTTTTTGTTCCTTAACCACGCCTCAGCGTACAAAGAACATGCAGCCGACACATGACCCTAAGTATGGTGCAGGTCAATTAAAATTTCTTATTACAATCGTGCCCTTGCCAAAAAATTCTACTTTAGTTGATCAACTAGGCGACGGCGATAGAGATCAAACGGTTCAATATCGTCGTAGAGGTACCTGATCTGCTCGAATCTTTCTGTATGGAACCAAAGTTGGTTGATTTTTTTTTTCCCGGCGAGCGATTATCTGAACACTATCGAAAACGGTGCAGGAGAAGCCGGCAGAACCAGCGGCTCTGGCTGCCAACATAAAGTATTGGATCTGTTTGTGGTCGGAGAAGAGATTTGGAAGACGTATGGTTTTTCGGAATTTTTTTTATTATCCCCATTCAATGAAAACCCTAACTCCATGGAGAAGATGACCTCTTTTGTCGCATCGAGCAAGACGATAATAGCCAAGTTCTCCTTTTGCCCCTTCAAATCTACCCTACGGTATATTAGTAATTTAAAAAAGATTAGGAGCATTATAGTCCTTCAAATGCACTTCAAAGGGGCGAATTTATTAGTAAAGACAACGGTGGTAAACCCACGTATCCATAGGGTATCCAAACCCTATGAATACGCCGTTGGGGTGCTGAATCATAATATAAAAAAATTTCCACCTTTCTTGTGATAAAAATGTTTCCTGAGCGCTTTTCGTATTGTTCTCTATAAAATAAGTGACATTCAATTTTGATGAAGGGTACCTCTATTAGCACCCCACGAAAACTCTAAAAGCACCACACTTCACAGTATTTAAGGTGTTCACTCAAAAATAAGCAGCACTCTAATTTTATAAAGGATATCTCTTTTAACACGCACTAAAACTCTGTAATGATTTGACAGGTGGGGGCAGTGGGTGCTTTCACAGTTTTAGCGGGTGCTAATAGAACTACCCTCTTTGTTTTCAATGTTTGTTATCCACATTTTGATAAGAATTTGGTTAAAAGTCTCAGCTTATTTCAAAACCGCTGGCTACTAGGATTATGATATGGAAACCATATGTAACACTATCCTATAGTCTTAAGGGTGTCTTTATCTAACACAAGATTCTTTCTACTCAACCCAGGTTTCGCGTGGTAGAGCCATGGTCTCCTTTGAACCACACGATGGAGATCTTTGTCCCAATCTTCTGACATAATAGCTAGATCTTGAGATGATGGTCCTATGAGCCATTATATTTTGATTCCATGGAGCACACATTCCAAAAAATAATATGATTATGGGCATATATCAAACGGGGTTCTCCAATCACTTTTCAAGATTTATGTCATGTGAAATCAAAATTTGGTAGTCTGATGGTCGAATCATATCTAAAGATCTATTGTGTCGAAGATTGGAATGAAAAAAGATCTCAATCATCCGATTCAAAGCTGCTTAAGCATGTGAAATCCTGATTTTGAGGAAGAATCTTGCCTTGAAAAACAAGGTAACGTACTCTTAAACCTAATAATTTTTTTAGTCATTAGATCTCTCTAATATATATATATATATATATATATATATATATATATACCATCATAGATGTAAAATGTAATGACTAAAGAAGTAAAGAGTACATTATAATCTTACTTCTCAATTCAAAATGTCTTATATCTTAAGGATTTATAGCTTCGGAGCAAGGTAACAAACTCAGAATCGGTATCAGACATCAATCCTTGGAGGACTGATACGAATCGACCGATACCGATACGGATCGGCCCATTTAAAAAAAAAATAATTAATACAAGTATCGGCTGATATGGATACCGAAGTTATCGATACGTATCGGTTTTCGAAACCGATACGATCGATCCCACTGCATCGGATATCGATATTGATACGGCTGACCGATCGGCGCGTATCGGTTTCAGTCGACACGTGGATTTAAAAAAAAAAAAAAAAAATCGATACGTATTGGTATCGACCGATACGTATTGGCCGAGTCCTATCGGTCCTCGGCAAACCGGTACCCAAGAGTGATACCGATTTTGTTACCTTGATTTGGAGACACTTAGACAGTTGGAGTCAATATTAGATAACCCACTACGCTCATGACATGCGATCTGTTGGATGTACCCTAATATGCTCACAGATCTCCATGTTCTTATAATATGCTCATCACTCAAGTTCCATACAGCACATAGCATTTTGTGTGCAGGAACGCAGGTCGGGCACCTAATACCAAGTCATCATTTGGACCAAGTGGACCATATGAACTTTTGCAGTGTGTGTGAATATTTTGTGTTGGATGCTTTTGTGAATCACGTAGAGTTGCAACCCAAAGCAATCAAATGCCTTTAAAATGAATGGATATAATTGATTTTAGAGATCTACATGATTGCCGTTTATTTTAAAATTAATTTTTTATCAATATTTATTTTAAAAATATTTGACGGATTTGAATCACATGATAATTTTTTTTTTATGCAACTTTGACCCACCAATCTTTATATAAGGTCCTTCAAATTCGACGATATACTTGATGAAACAATACGCCATGTGTCCCAAATTAGTGACCCATTCCAAATCACCATTAGGAATGGGTCAGTTACTGAATACAAAGTCATTTTTTTAATATTAAAAAATGAAAGTGTACAGATCGGATGGTTTGAATTCTTCGATAGTCATGAATGTTTGGCTAAAGTATGTACCAACCATAGGCTGCTAGTTAAACTACTGGTATAGATCAAAATGTCAGCCGGATAGCCTAATACACGCGATTAGGGGATAGCTTTCCTTCTAAAATAAAATAAAAACATAAGATGCAAGTGGATTTATAAAATTAAGTGCAGATTCGATGATTAAGTTGACCATTGTATTGGAGGTTCAGGGGTTGGGTATGTATTGGAGACATGGATAATATTTTGATTGGCATTACGAGCTTAAAAAAACAACATTAAAAGATAAATTTTTTTTAATTTATTTGATTACAATTTTAATTATGAAAAATCCTAATATTTTGGGATTATCACTCTTGATGATTAAATATTGGTTTAGAGAAAATTTCTTTGTTCTTTTTGTTTTTTGAAAATTATTTGTATTATTAATAAAAGCTATACAAATGCTTTGAAAAGTCTGATAAAAATACATGTACGTGCCACTAGCATTGCTATTTGGAAAATTGGATTTCAGAGAAAACCAGGATAGTTACCAGGGAAAATGTAGGAAACCCAAAAGTCAAAGGGAAAAACTTATATCAAGAGGAAACCAGAGTGACCGAGAAAAAACCTCCAAAATTACATAGAAAGAAAACTCTCCTTACCCATCCATCCCGAATACAATGAAAAACGCGAGCCCAAAAGCTGGTTTATAGTAAGTTGTTCAGCTTCGAAACTATGAAGGTTGGAGATGGAGATTGTACCGGCTCCAATAGCCGTCACCCACATGCATATAGTGATAATGTAGTCTTTGAAAACCTTTTCTTCTAAGAAAGGAGTCCCATTACATCTGATATTATTTCTAGTTAATTATATATTCCACAAAATTGATATATGAAAGTGATCCCATATCTACTTTTTCGATCCCATGAATAACATTTTTTCCCAGCACAAAAGCAGCTTAGGAGCTTCTTTGTTAATGCATGATGAAACTCGAAAGGCTTTGAAGCATCTGGAGCATCTGGTCCAGAGGGGCCACACTTTATGGCAGTGCATGAAGAGGTGATTTGTGTCTTTTTCTTCTAGATCACAAAAATAACATGTGTGTTCTAACGACATAGCTCTTCTGCTGAGATTCGATATAGTAGCAATTTTGTTCCACATAACTGTCCATAGGAAGAAATAATTTTTGAAGGGACTTTAAAATCCCATATGAATTTCCATTCGATCATCTGAAGGTTGGGGCTTAAAGCTTTATATGCATATTTGACTGTGAAAGTTTTTTTTCTATTGTAGTTCCAGAGACGTTTATTGGGCTGGGAAGATCTAATAATAAGATTATCAAGAATATTGGAAAGGGTCCTATACTCCACGATTTTCTCATCATTTAATCTCCTTTTGAAATGAACTAGTCAACTGCCATCCCATCTAAAAATATCTGCAATAGTGACATTCTTCATAGTAGATATTATGAAAAGGTTAGGTATTTTGAGAGATAGAGCTCGGTCCAGATTCTCCCATTTAGTGCTTCAGAGGGAGATGTTGTCTCCCTTACAGATTCGATAATAAATGTTATTAGCAAATTCATCTCTAGTGGTAAGGATGCCCTTCCACCACCAGGAAGAGTTGTAGTATTTACTATTCTTGATGTTCTAACCTCTTTCGCACATACGATATTTTCGAATGACAACATCCTTCCACCAACTTGGATTATTGTCCCCTAGGTGCCACCACCATTTCATTAGCAAAACTTGGTTAACTTTATCGATTGTTCTGAAACCAAGTCCGCTAACCCATTTTGGTTTCGTAATATTACCCCTATTTATGAGATAAATTTTCCTAGCATCACCAAGATCATCCCAGAGAAAACTCCTCTCCAATCTTTCAATTTCCTGACTAACCTTGGATGGGCATTTATACATTGATAAAAAATAGGTGGGGAGAGCATTTAGCACGATTTGAGTAAGAATAAGTCTTCCATCTTTAGAGAGCAGTTTACTCTTCCAACCGCTTAGTCTACTTTTGATTTTGCAAATAACCAGGTCCCAATCCAAAGCTTTAAGTTTTCCAATCCCAACGGGGATGCCAAGATATTTGAGGGGGAAATTGGCCTCCAATAGATTTGCATTGTGAGCCCAATTTAAGAGAGAGGTATTCTCCATATTTACACCGTAAATGCAATATTTGCTGTATTGACACATTGCCCAGAAATATCTTCATAAGCTTTAAGAATCTTGCACACTTGATGGATCTGTTGGAAATTCCCATCACACATAATCAGAGAATCGTCGGCGTATTGTAGCAAATTCACGTTAAAGTTAAAGTTACATCTAGAGTTAGAAAAGCCAACGACGAAGCCCTCTCTTTTCTTTTTTCTTTGTTCTTCATATCTTGAAAATAAAAAAAGATTTAAAAATTTTCAACAACTACCTCAAACTTGAAAATATGAATTTAGGGCTCGAAATGGCTCAGGTTCGGATTGGACACAACCAAGAAATAGCAGGCCTTTTGGATGTGTAAGCCCAACTCGAGACCCATTCCGGGCTAAGCATGATCCAACACTAATTAAACAAGGCAATAATAGGATTTAATGAATGATTTAATCTTTGGGGCATTTTTATCACTAATACTCTTATAAAGTTCATATTTTATCAAGATTTTTCATCTCAACAACGAAATTGTTAAGGATCCTTTAATTTATAAAAAGCCTTGGACATGACCCTGCTAGGGCCATCAGCTCAAGGTAGGGTCGAGCTAAAAAAAAAACTCTATACTGCCCAAGCAAATAGGGGCGTAGCCAGGAATTTTGTTGGTGAGGACTACAAATGATAAATATAATGTTAGTAGTTATTTTATCATCGATTTGGAGGCTTCTATATAATAGATTTGGGGGCTTAATGGCTTATATACAAACAAAGGTTGTATAAGAATCATACTTAATAGAAACTCTAGAGTTAAATGGGGGCTTGAGCCAATTTGGAGGCTTCTATATAATAGATTTGGGGCCTTGTATACAAACAAAGGTTGTATAAGAATCATGCTTAATAGAAACTCAGTTAAGTGGGGCTTTGAGCTCCCACACCCTTCTATGTGGCTACTGGAGTGCGAGCAGGTCCAGGCCAAGTTTAATCCTAACCTTGCTCTAGTGAATTTCAATGGTGAGAACTAAAGCATATGAGAGCAAACGCCACAAAAGTGTTAGGAATACCTCACGTTTTAGAGATTGAGAGAATTAAGCTAATATAAACTAATCATGGTCCAATATTTTTTACAATTTTAGGTACAATCACATGAAATATGTGCAAGGGCATATTTTGATTAATTCGGTGCAATCACTTAGAATATGTGTAAGTAATGGCTCCTATTTTGTATTAGGTGCCCGTTGAGGCAATCTCCCTTTGCCAACATTTTAGGGATGCACAAATATTTATGGGCTTAAAAATACAGGAACCTAATTACCTAATATGACACGAACTCAAGTATAATGCGAAATAGGGAGCATTGGGGCTTTTGAGCCTTCAACTTGGTTGAAACACTTGTTAGCTGCCAAACATACTGACTATCACATATTAAGGTTCTCAAAAATCTGTGGAAGGCAGTTTTTTTTAGGATTAGGAGGCTAGAAGGCTCTAAAAACCGAAAAAAAATCAAAAAATAAAAAATTCTTTGTCAAAAAAGAAAAAAAAACTGAACCGAACCAACCGAAACCAAAATCGGATCGGTTCAGTTCGATTTCGAGTTAGGAGGGTGGGAAGTTCGGTTAACATCAACTGAAATGTTTCGGTTGATCAAGTTTGGCATAACAGGAAGCAACCCGAAAACTTCGGTTTTGGTTTGATTCAATTCAGTTAGCCGAATTTACACCCCTAGTTAGACCGATTTTAGTAGGGTAATTAAAGGTGATGTCACATTGCTTTACCATTAATCACGCATCAACCGATGGCCTTTTACATCTACCAAACTGCAAGCTAATAACACACCCCTCCAAAGCAGAGTGGTCCTACTCCTCAGTTGTGGTTGGTTGAGTGAGTCGTATAGTTATGGGCACTTTAGAAAAACAACCTTGAAAAATAAACGTTTTAGCAAAACAACCCCGAACTTAAACGTTTTAAAAATACAGTGCTTTCACGGTTTTCAGAACTTCAAAAACCCGTGATAGCACCATTTCACGAGTTTTTAAAGTTCTGAAAATCGTGAAAGCACTGTTTTTTTTAAAAGTTTAAGTTCGGGGTTGTTTTGCTAAAACGTTTGTTTTTCAAGGTTGTTTTTCTAATTATCCCTATAGTTATTTATATGAGGGGAGTGGTTGAATATACCAATAATAATAAAAATAAGGGAGTCATTACTTGCACACATTTTTTAAGTGATTGCACCGAATTTAAAGAAACACTTAGCATTTTAGGGACATGTGATATATAAAAATTCAATATGTATCGTCTGATTTGAAGTTCATAATCAATAGATCTCTTGTACATAAAATTGGAGCAAAACACATAGTTGTCATATGATCTATTATAGTCAACTGTTGAATTATATAATAACCTTTGACTTCATTTAATCAAATGATGAAAATCATTTTTTGTTCAAATCTTTTGCAATCGATATCTTTAAATTATGGCCTTCAAATCAAATGACTTAGATGGTGTTTTCACATAGTAGAGGTCGCCAAACTTGCAAGTCTTTCTTTTAAATTCAATGCAAACCGGTGCAATCACTTGAAAAGCATGTGCAAGTAATGGCTCCCTAATAATAGTAACAGTACCAGTATTTGCAGCTGAAGATTCTGCATTCGCAACCAGCATTTCTATACGTTAAAATCGCTCATTTTCTAAACCGCTCATTGCCTTGAATCAGATAATGGAGATTGTTTTTCGGCTCAATCTTCTCCAGTACTGATCGTTAGATCAAGGATCATAGTCATTTTCTAAGATTGCATCCTGTGGAATTAACATCCAACCGTCTGATAGGTGATCCATGATCTAACGACCAATTTTATGAAAATTGGGTCGAAAAACAATCTCCATCGTCTGATTCAAGGAAGTCAACGATTTTAACATGCAGAAATTTGGCTGCAAATACTTGCATCCAAATACCAATAATGATCCTTTCACTTAGTTGGAAAGACCATTTAGCTATAATGGTCTAAAGCAGCACCACCTTTTGAAAGATTAAGGGAGTGCTGGTCTAGACCAACCATAACTGCAAGGTGTTTTTTCATTACTAGGTGAAGAGATAATAATAATAATAATAAAAAGAAAAAGAAGAAGATACATGGTTTGAGGATACTACTCCAAGAATTGTCTACAAAATGAGCCCACGGCTTATTATAGAAAATGAGCCGAGTCTTCTAAGTTTTAAATATGCAATGAGTGATCTTATGACGTACACAGATTTTGAAGAGCGTTGGGATCGGTGCGTTTCTCAAAGTCCAAATGACTAAACAGCCAAGATTCTTCTTTCTCAACCCCGATTTCACATGCTTAAACTATCGAGTGCTTTGATTATGATAATAGAGATCATATTTCTCTACTTATTTTTATCAGTGCTAAGCTCTATGTAACTTTGCAATTTTTCTTATCCCTTTTCGTTGCTTCCTTTAGTGGCCTTCTTCTTCTTCTACTTTCTTGTGCTTAAAGTGTTTCATACCTTTGTACAAAATTTGCTTTTGGTCTCCGATGAACATATTTAAATAATCTCGAGAGAAATTCAATAATTTTTTATTTTATTGATATCACTTTTAAATTTCCTCTTTATGTACTCGTTCCAAATTTTATCTTTTTTGTTACTCTACGTATTCATCTCAATATACACATTTAAGCCATATGTACTTTATTTGATTTTGTCATTTTTTGTTGCTCAATGTTTAATAACATATTATATAACAAGTCTCACGGCCATCTTACAAAAATATCCCTTCAATCTAAGTGAACTTTGTCAGCCCTTTTTGGTAAGTTTGCTTAGAGGTAAACTCCACTCAACCCAAAGATATATCAGACCATTGAACCCATCTCCTAAGAGCGCTTTAATATTGACTTTTAAAATTCCCCCAATGAATGATTTTTAGGCCTTTACAATAGCTGGTAATATAAGCTACCACTTTGACAACTTTATTTGCTCAAACGATGCGCAATGTGGTCTAAAATGAATCGTTCTCATGGAAAAGTCTAAATGTTCCTCTTATCTCATTATTTCAAGCTTAAAAGTGCCATGTCATTACTGTGTGAATCTGGAGGGTAAATGGCTGGCTTACACTCTGCATTTAAATAAAAGATGAGTACATATGTTCTTTTTTTTTTTTTTTTGATAATTCACCAAAAGATGTATAAACTAGAAAAAAAGCCAAAATAAAGGAAAACAAGAAAAAAGCCGAGGACCACCACCAGTCAACCAGATCCCAGAAAACAGAGCTCTACCACAGGCTTAAAGACAAAAAGAAAAAAGTAACCTGGAGACTACAACTAGAGATCTACTCTGAAGCTCAGAGAGAAGAGAGAGTGACTATCCAATTTCTCAATCCATCCTGAATGGAGAAAGAGCCAAGGAGTTTGAGGCTCTTGGCCCATTGTAATGATTTGATCTTGATGCGCTCTGCCCAAAAAGGAGGTGAGCAACCTTTGTTATAAAAAATTCTTCTATTTCTCTTCTATCAAATCAACCAAAGTGTAGCGAAAAGAATCAGCTTCTAGCAAGCTTTCTCTCTTTTAGATTCACCTCCAAAGGCCCAAGAGTCCATAAAGGAGCTAACCGATAAAGGCATAACCCAACTATGATCAAGCCACCTCAAGATGAGATTCCACACTTTAGAAGAGTAGATGCAATGGATGAAGAGATGACTACCTGTTTCTTCGTTCTAACCGCATAAAGCACATCTATTCGCTAGATGGAAGCCTCTGTGTTGGAGATTGTCGACCATCAAAACTTTATCAAGAACAAACTATCATACAAAAGAGATAGATCTAATAGGAGAATGGGACTTCCAAATCCACAGCCAGGGAAGTTCCGGAGCCACCACTAAGGCTAAGAGATTGTACATTGACGAAACTGAGAAGCCTTTGCCTTTATCAAGCTTCCAAACCAGCCGATCGACCGAATTATAATTCTGCAAGTTCACTTTGATAGAGTTGAGAGTCGACGGTGTTAGATAAAATTAGGAACAGAAATCCGAAAATGATTAAATGAGCAAGAGAATTGGACTCGAGACACGTAATCGTTGTCTTTAAAACGCTATTTGCTCCCTACTCGAATAAATTCTCGAGTTTGCAAAAGGGTTCCAGCGAGACGTTTCCAAGATACAACGAGCTCAATCTCTTGGATGCAATCCGTTACTTTGCAACAGTAGAGGATTGCCCCAGAAAACTCAATCTAATGAAGTACCACCAAAAGAAGAAAGCAAGAGGAATTTTCAAGTTTTTATACAAGGAATCCGATGGATTTCAGAGTATTCAAATCTATATCCTAAGACCTCCTTATATAGAATTTTCAATATGACTGTTGGACTAATAGTCATATTTTGGACGGCTCAGATTTTTCAAAGATCTCAACCGCTTCATCCAACGGCTGTATGAAAGATTATAACTTTTCGAATTCAAATTCGAACGATTGTACACCTTTATAAGCAGTTATGAAATGGTTGGATCCAACGGTCAATATTTGGCAAATCCGTTTGGCCCAATAAAACCGAATTGACCCACTAATTTGTGGCCCATTAAGCCCGACCCGGCCCATGAATAATTTAACCGTTTGATCTATCTGGTCAAAAAGTCAAACCTCTCCTTGCGACGATGCGCACGTGCAAAGTGCTAAGTGCGTGTACGCCTAAAGCGCCAATGCACCTAAATGTCAATCACCACGCACGCGCGGGCGTGCGCGAACGAGGCGGCTCGCCGCTAGGCACACTCTTCTCTTCTTATTGTCAAACAATAATAGAAGGTGAAAGATTCTATATATAGTCTAGACCCTTTTTACTTTTACCAATGCAAATTATTCATTTGCATACAAAAATGTGAATACCTATTACCTAAAAATTAACTCACAAAATTAAGAAAAAAATTAAAAGCAAGTTTTATTTTCTTTAAAATTATTTAATATATTTATTATATTCTAAAATAATAAATAAATATAACAGATGGGAGATCAAGAATTTTGCTGATTTCATGATGGTATAGTCTTCAAGAAATCCGAAGGTTCTAAGAAATATCACCAGAGGGGTTGAAGGTAACAGCGCCTCATTAACCATAGCAAATTTATTTTCAGTGATGACGTAGATGGCTTTAAACCTCAGAGAGGGGTGTAGTACCCGCCCAAACATTGTGCCAAAAGGGAGTCGGAATCCCGTCACCGATAACTATCGAAGCACCTAAATAGAAGAAGTGCTTTCGACTAAAAATGGCCCTCCAAACCTGGTTCTTTTGTTTGCCACTATGATTCCCCACATGGAGCCACCGCTGCCGTATTTATCATAGATAATCCTTCTCCAGAGACTACGGAATTCAGAAGAGACTCTCCAATGCCATTTAGTCAAAAGGGAATTGTTGAAATATTTAAGGTTAGTGACCGCCACTCTCCATCCTTCTTTTTGCCCAAAACATAAGTTCTCTAATAGTCAACTTTTCTAAATGTATTGCCGGTTAATTATATCATTAAGGTGCATTCTGACTAAATAACAGAAAAATTAGAGCAATGTGATTTCTTGAAGTGATCAGCTTAAGAAAGGTTTCTCTAAATCCTGAACTCTGGGCATCCGTTGATCGTGAATTTCGAGCATCCTATCATCCTCTAGGTGCATGTAATCTTCTTTCTTCTTCCCCTATAACACCCAATACAACCCACAGAACATGAGGATCATTCTAGTGACGCTGTGGAAGAATCAAAATTTAGTACAAGGTTGAGTTGATTTTTATTTTTATTTATTTATTTTTATCAGTTTTATGGGTATTCAGCCTCTTAGAGTACTAAACCTAGTCCTCTTGTATGTGCAACACTTGCACATCACACATATCAATCAGTCAGTAGAGAGAAGTCCCCTTGAGTGGCCAACAAGGTGTGGGATTCAAACTGACAACCTCCGTTGCTTAAAGTGTGGTCCTGGCTGATGTGCCAACCCTGGTTGATTTGATTTAGAGTTAACTAGCAAAATGAGATACTGAATAGAATCTTTCAGCACAATATAATGGAAGAATATGTTTAAGCAAATTGGGATGCTCCACTTTTCAATAGTCATAAAATCCGTGAATTCTAATTTTTTTTAAAAGTCATGCCATTAACCATTGAGCAATGTCATGTATACTTTCATATATATTCCCTAGTTTTAGGGCTGCACTTTGCTTTTCCACTACTCTGACTCTCCGCCCATGCGAACCCGGCAATGCCATTGTAAACCCTACTGGAAGCTAATTATGACTGTTGAAATTGTGTGCAAAACGGTTGCTATACTCTTTGTATAAAACACCTAATTTTAGGGCTAAAATTTGCTTTTCCAAAGTCGGCTCGGGCTCTCCGATGATGCCTCTCGGACGCCATTGGTGGACCATACTGGAAACCTTGTTAGAAAGAACACATGAAATCAAAAACCCTTTGAAGCTCTATTAATGGCAGTCCCGATTAATACAGTGTAGGTAGTATGAAGACGACGTTTTTGCCGGTTGTATGAAGACGATTCCTCTCTGCCGACGATTTTTGTAGATGTATTTCTGCTAGAGTTTTGAAGGACAAGTTGTATTTGCATAGGAATATGAAAATCACCTAGATTTACTCATTTTGTAAAACGCCCGATTAAAACTCAGATCATAAGCTTTATGTAGACGAAGTTTTTTTTTTGATGAATGATGTAGACGAAGTTTTCGCTGGAGTTTCCCCGGACGATTTGTTTAGAGTTAGGATTTGCCTCAAAACAATGGGTATTTGTCACGACCCAGAATCCTTACCCGACCTCAAGGGCCTAGAATTCCGTGTTATGACACCGCACGCTTGTTAAGGCGATAAGCGGACATACACATAATTCTTATACCGATTTAGCATATGGATCAAGGCATTTAATGGCATCATTTAAATATAAATTATTCAAACAAACAACAGCGGAAAACGTAGATGACGTTAATTAAGTGATAAATCCTAACCATGCATCTATAATTGAAAGCAAGCAGAGGTTTTACGTGGAATAAAACAGTCCCAACGCAAACCCATAATTGGTGCTGAAAAATAAAAGTATCTAATAACAAATCACCCCTGAAAATAATAAAACTATGACTACAAATCTCTCAATGCTCAAAGTAATCCGCCGGATCTATTCCCTCATCCAGATGGTAGCCGACGTCTTCACGCTCTTGAGCCGCATCAGGAACAGCAGCATCCCCATCCTCAGTGATGGAAAAATCAGAGTTCTCACCTGCAACTGTTAGTTTTGGGGAGGGTGAGTTTACTCGATCCGTAAACTTCGGCGGAGTTGTCGATCCACCATAAAATACTCGGTGATCGTGTGTCCAATCGCTTGAGTTGCGGTACATTTTGAAATAAATCAAACAACCATAAATGATTACAAAAACATCTACGATCTCACATCCATCATAACAAAAGCTGAAAATATAGCATAAAAAGAAAAAGAACATAAAATGAAAAGACTTGACATAACATGAAATAAATATGATGCATCAAGTTCGATCTCCTTTTTTGTATGCGCTTTATCGACTTTTCCTATGTGGCATATCTTAAGACTTAATATTGCTCCATACGCCTACTACGCGACTTACATCTTACCTTATTTTCATTATCGACACTGCGCGGGAACAGCGAGCCTATCACGCGAGGTCACGCGTAGATAACCACCTAACCTCCATATCATATCGTATACCACCATCCGATGTGGTTGCATGCATTTAAATCAGTGTCCGCTTACATTGGGGACACAGTCGTATCATATTGTCCGTAAGACCCGTCTTGGCTGCAGACGTTAGATCTTGGGGTGGCACGCAAGACATGGCGCGTGTAGAAACTTAATTTGTATTTTCTTTGGCCTTCTAGCGTAACCAATTATCCGTATTCGTAGCTTACCTTATCTTACATATCATTTCTTATTGTTTTAAAAACTTAATTTGAAGTGAGCCGCGTGCGATAAGATTCACAAAATCACGCTTCCCAAGGGGCCGGGTTCCGTAATAACTGGATATACTTGTATGGCGGTTGCATCCGTACATGGATGCCTACATTCCAAGTTCCACGTGGTGTGGCGGAATCCCACCATGACGAAGGCTTAAAAGTCGTGTGACATAGATTATTTCATTTATATAGTGCGTATGCGCTATCGTGATTTTTCTATATGGTGCATGCCATATGATGAAATGACTATCTTGGCCAAAAGAACTATTTCATACATCTTACATACTTGTGAATATAAAATAATAATTAATATTTGAAAAGAACAGATATTTCATACAAAATTTTGGAGAAACCTTCATGGTAGTCGATTCTTGATCGGGCCTTCTATTTAAAGTTTCCTAATATTTATGCGGTCTTAGTATCGACACCTTTTACTAATTTGACCTAAGAGTGGGTCAATGTGGCGATCAAATGATCCACTTAGCCTAGTTATAAGGGTTAATATCCCTCACTAAATTTTCCAATTTGTGAGCCTCAAAGCGCGTCTAGAAATTTTAGTGACACTTTACGATCCATTAGATTACCTTGAGTTACTATTGAGATCATTTTGAAGTTGGTCCTGTATGGGCCACTTGCATAATTCTCAAAAATTAAGGGTCAAAGGTAACCCATGTATTATTCCATGTGGCACCTAAGGCTAAAATAAGAAGGCACGAACTTTGAGTCATTTATCCTCTAATCTGAACCATTTGATGGTTAGACAATAAAATTTTACCTAAGGTTGATTCTTTTGTCCCGATCCCGATTCGATCTCTAGCACACTAGATCTTCCAGTCAACGTTTTACAAGATCTAGCAGTCAAGTCCTTTATCCTCTTACCTACCATGTGGCGATCAGATTGAATAGATCTGAACCATCAGATATTTAAGAAAAATGATTCTAAGGTATTAGGTCGTTGGGCCCAATTTATTTTGACCTCTAAGGTCTCAAATCTAAGGGTCAAATCCTTCATGTTCACTGATATCTAAATAGCCTTTTACTTTTTCTTGATTTGTGGGCTAAGTTCTCGAGTTCTGAACCATTAGATGTCTCGAGGATTTCAATTTGTGGAGATGGTCCATCTCTGTTCTATTTTTTGGGTTGGGCCCATAAGGTCCAACTTGAATCTATTTCATTTGAAATCAATGGTGCTAGAAGGATGGTTGCACCAAAATATTCATATCAGGTAAAATTCTTCAAAGTGCCCAACTACAATAGTTGGCACGGGCAAGTTATCACCGGCATTGTCGGCGTTTAGTTGGGCCGATCCCCGAAATATATCTTATCTTCACTGACGAAATTGTGGAGAAGAAGAGCTCTCTCTCTCTCTCTCTACCATAAAACACCTATATAGAATACAAAACCCTATATATTCATTATATATCTATATATATTAAGGGCAACTATTATATGTCCATGTATAGGATTTATGCTATTATACACACCGAAATACATGTATATATATATAACTTTTGAATACCTAAATAAGATAAATAGATATTCATTTAATATATATATATATATATATTTATTCTTATTATTATTAAAATAAAAAGTTGAATATTTTAAGATCGATCGAGGGGCACCCACCTCTTGAAGCGTGCTCGGCGAATCGATGGCGGTTAGGGCGATAGAGATCGGCGTCCACACACGATGGGCAGCGTCACGATTACTGTTTCACCTCGATTTGATGATAGAAAAATACTATAGTGGTTCTTGTGGAAGAACACACAAGAGATTTAAAAGAGATTAGGGTGTTTTTAGAAAAAGGTGGCTATAGAAGAAGATGGAGTAACACTAGGGTTTTAAGAAGAATTCTTATAATAATGGTTTAGGGTTCTCCGTAGCTTTCTTATTTATAATATATGGGCATTAATTGATTAGCGGTCACACTAAATAAGGGTGTATAGGCTTTTATTTCAAGGTTTAAAATAGAGGTTTAAACTCACGTAGCAAGATTTGATCCTTAGACCTCTTGTTTATAACCAAAGTCTTTCAACCACTAGGCCACCACATAACTTGTGTCAAATAAGGATAATTTTAAATATAAAACATTTTGAAAAACCAAAATGTGTACTTTTCAACTAGGATAGGTTAGGTATGGAGCACTAACACCACGCTCTGTGCAAAATGAATCTAACACCACAAATTCAGTTTTAAATTTTTAGGGTCGTTACATTCTCTCCCCCTTATAATATTTTCGTCCTCGAAAATTACGTACCAGCTACTCGAAAAGTTCAGGATCAGTTGTTTTGTGGGCGTCTTCATTCTCCCAGGTTGCTTCCTTTGGCGTGTGATGTTGCCATTGAACCAACACCAACGTGATCGTCTTATTTTTGAAAACTTGCACCTTTCGATCGAGGATCCTAATGGGCCTTGAAATGATAGTAAGATCCTCTTTGATATTGATGGGCTCGATTTCCACTATGTGTGAGGGGTCATACACGTATCGCTCAACATAGACACGTGGAATACGCGGATTCCCGAGTATTGTGGTGGTAGAGCAACTTTATAAGCAACCTCGCCCACACGCTTGGTGACTTGAAAGGTCCTACGTGTCTGGGCTCACTTCCCACGCTTTCCAAAGCGCATAACTCCTTTGGTGGGGAGACACGAATGAATACAGTTCTCCAACGACAAAGATTTTACCATTCAAAATACAATAAAATTTTAATGAAATTCAATCTTTTGAGTAAAAGTTGTACCTCGTATTCTAAGTTACGACAGTGGGGGTTGGCATACTTCCTTTGACGATCCTGAGCGATTCTAAGCCGTTCGCGTATCAGCTTTACTTTTTCACGTGGTTTGAACTAGTTCTCCAAGCATCTTTCTCACCCCGACTTCATCCCAACACAAAGGTGTTCTACAACTTCTCCCAGATAACGCCTCGAAAGGAGACATTAGATGCTTGCCCGGTAGCTATTATTATAGGAGAATTGATCAAAGGGAGGTGATCATCCCAATTCCCTCAAGTCTAGCATACAAGCTCTCAACATATCTTCGACTACTTGGTTAACCCTTTTCGGTTTGTCCGTCCGGTTTATGCGGATGGAAGCGATCTTGAAATCCAAGCGTGTCCCCAAGTTTGGAAGGTAGTCCAATATTTGGAGGTAAATTTCGAGTCTCTATCGGACACGATGCTTCGGCACCGTGCAATTTCACGATTTCCTTCAAGTAAGTCTCTACAAGTTTTCTCCATCTGCTGATCGTTTTAAAAGGTAAGAAATGTGCGAGACTTTGTTAATCATCGACTATTACCCAAATGGCATCGTTCTTCTTCAACGTTTTTGGCGAATGCGATGATGAAGTCCATTGATATATTTTCCCACTTCCATTGAATGGGTAAGGGTTGAATAAACCGACTGCTTTTTGGTGCTCTGCTTTGACTGTTGGCACACTAAGCATTTTGATACATATTACTATTTCTCGCTTCATGTTTGGCCACCAATACAGTTCTTCAAATTTCGATACATCTTAGTGTTGCTGGGTGTCGAGTACCACGATTTGTGACCTTCATCGAGTATTTCCTTTTTAACCTTAGGGTCATTAAGTGCATTACAATCTCCGTCTAAAGAGTAATGCTCCATCTTCTCGAGACTAAAATCAGTTTGATTCCTTATTCATGGCCTTAATGATTAGTAGAATTTACGGATCATTTCTTTGCAACTCCTTGATTTTATCTATGATAAATGGATTTATCAATTTTCGCCATGATATACACCTTCTTGAGCTTTTGGAGATAAAAATCTTCTTCGCTAGTTCATCGAGGGTCCTCGAAGTTTTTAATCGCCAAAATCACAGCGTTTTCTCCGAGTGCCAAATCGTTGACGGCGTTAAACTACCGGGTGATAATTAATCGAACAATCGTAATCCTTCATGTACTCGACCCATCTGTGTTGTCTGAGGTTCAAATCTTTTTGTGAGAAGAGGTACTTGAGGCTCTTATGGTCAGTATATACTTTGAACGTTTCACCATAGAGATAGAGTCGCCACAATTTGCGAGCGAAAATGACTGCTGCCAATTCTAAGTCGTGAGGGTAGTTTTTCTCATGTGGCTTGATTGTCTTGACCCGTATGCAACGACCCTCCTATCTTGTTGCGATACACAACCAAGTCCTTGGCGAGATCGCGGTGAATAATTCAAATTTACCCTTATGCGTATTAGAGGTAAGGTTAGAACTGGTCGTAGTAAGCTTCTTCTTCAACTCACGAAAACTCTTTCACACTCATCCACTGCCAAAATTTTGTGTTCTTCTTAGTAAGGCTTGTAAGGGGTAGAGCAATTCGAGAGAATCCCTCAACGAAGCGTCGATAGTAACCTGCGAGTCCGAGGAAACTCCTTATTTCGGTAACAGTTTTTGGTGCCTGCCAATTGATCACTGCCTCAATTTTTGTTGGGTCAACAGTAATACCTTTCCGCAGATATCACATGCCCTAGAAAGGTTACTTGTTTGAGCCAAATCGCACTTGCTAAGTTTAGCATATAATTGGTGATCACGAAGTATGGAGTGAGGCGGAGGTGTTCTTCATGTTCTTTCTCCGATCGTGAGTAAATGAGGATGTCATCTACGAACACAATGATGAATTCATCAAGATACTGCCTGAATACTCGATTCATCAGGTCCATGAATACAGCTGGTGCATTTGTTAGTCCGAAGGGCATGACTAAGAACTCGTACAATCCATTCTTGCAAGTTTAAAGTCATCTTTGGAATATCCTCGTCCCTCACTTTCAATTGATGATAACCCGATCTAAGGTCAATCTTAGAAAAACACTTGGCTCCTTGGAGCTGGTCGAACAAATCATCGATACGGGGGAGGGGGTATCGATTTCTGATGGTTACGCTATTCAACTGACGATAATCGATGCATAGCCTCATCGAACCATCTTTCTTCTTTACGAAGAGCACTGGGGCTCTCCATGGCGACTGACTTCGTCTGATAAATTTCTTTTCTGACAGCTCCTTGAGCTGTATCTCCAATTCCTTTAATTCTGCAGGAGCCATACGGTATGGTGCCTTGGCAATTGGAGCGGTCCCTGGGATCAGATCGATCTTGAACTCGATTTCTCGGTCGGGTGGGACACCGGGTAAGTCCTCAGGAAATACGTCGACGAAGTCTCTGACGACTGGAATTTTTGTAGGATCGACCGCCTTATCTTGCTCTTCGTCTAATGCTGCCAATAGAGGTGCGCCCTTCGTTTTAATTCCCCGAAATCTGAATGGAGGCTCTCCGAGTGGTTGGAAGATGACCACTTTAGAGAAACAGTCCACCGTGGCGTGGTAAGTGGCTAGCCAATCCATGCCCAATAGGATATCGAAATCCTGAAAGTCTAACACGATGAGATCTACTGGGAGTTCATGACCCTTGATGTTTATGATAGTATTTCGGCATACCAGGGTAGCTATCAACTTGCTTCCTGACGGTGTTGAAATTACCAGTTTCTTCTCCAGGGGTGTAGGTATAGTACGTATTTCTGACACGAATCCTGGGGTAATAAAAGAGTGTGTAGAACCCGAATCTATGAGTGCGAGAGCTAAGTGCCTATTAGTATTCTCTGGGTGGATGACCAATAAATTACCTGTTTATACGATATGAGATTAAGAATATTATTGATCTTATATTGATTATGCAGACTTTTAAATTTAATAAGTTATGCTAATAATTGAAATAGTAACTTCTACTAGAGAGGCATACCTTGGATCACTTCGTCACTAGCCAGGGTGTCCTGTTGTGACAGTGCGAATACTCGTCCTTGGTTCAAAGGCCTCGCTTGTAGGCCTTGAGGTTTCTCCCGACATTCCCTAGCAATATGTCCTTCCTTTCCATGTTGTAGCATTTTCCTGCCTTGCATGCACACACGGTCGATGTCGCTTGTTGCACTTAGGGCATGACTCGAGCGGTACATAACTTCCCCGTGGTCATTGTGAAGGGGGCACGATGTTTCTCGATTGGAAGGTAGTGGCTGGTTGAGTTTGTTGAGATAGGAATCGAGGCTTTTTATTCACTTGAGGGTTAGTGTAGGGCTGAAACCTCTGATAGGAGGTAGGTGTCGGCCTCTGAGGAACAATAGGGGCTCGCTGGACCGCCTTGCCTTTCTGAGCCTCAATTCTAGCAACTTTTCGGTTCACCATTTCTCCCGACTCTCTCTCCTGGATCTGGGCACGTTCCACGAGTTCTCCATATGTTTCAATCTTCATAGCAGCTAACTTCTCACGAAAGAAGGGTCGCAAGCCGTTTTGAAATGCAAAGCGCTTATCGCCTTTCATCTGATCGATTCCCAAAGAAATCTAGATAATCGGTCAAATTTGGCCTCATATTCGCCACCGCCATATTCCTTGTCTTAGGTCAATGAATTCTTCTTCTTCGAGCCTCGTGGTGCAGAGATATACTTCGTGAAGTAAGCATTCCTAAACTGTTGCCAAGTCCATTCCTCTTCATTGTTTCGATTTGCAGCTCTCTTTGCTGCTTTCCACCGCCGCTTCTTGGTCTAGGTAAACGCCCACTTTACCTTTTCGTGTTCGCAGTGAAGAGATTCCGAAGAATTTCTCGATTGTACTCCTCCAATCTTCCGCGGCGACTGGCGCGAGCTGACCATGGAAATAGGGAGGTCGAGTTCTGCTGAATACTTGGAATCCAGTGGGTGCATAGGGTAGAATTTCCTGTCGAGGAGAAGGCTGGCGTTGATTGACAAGCTCTTGGATGGCCTGCCTTTGCTGCTCCCTTTGCACTTCCATCTCCTACAGTAATTGAGTCCTTTCCTGCTGGTGTAGTACCGAATTTGAGTCATCGTTGACTAAAAGTAGTCGCCATTTCACGTAATAGGCGCATCGCTTCAGATTCTTGAGGACCTTCTTGTGATGAGGCCTCATTCACTTGAGAGCCATTAGTTTCTCTGCGTCGTGGAGCCATTAAGTCCTGATTCTACAAAACGTCGTATGTTAGTAAATTCGTACGACATAGTACCAAAAGGAAGTAAAGCCTAGTCTCTGATACCAACTCTGTCACGACCCAGAATTCTTACCCGACCTCAAGGGCCTAGAATTCCGTGTTATGACACCGCACGCTTGTTAAGGCGATAAGCGGACATACACATAATTCTTATACCGATTTAGCATATGGATCAAGGCATTTAATGGCATCATTTAAAAATAAATTATTCAAACAAACAACAGCAGAAAACGTAGATGACGTTAATTAAGTGATAAATCCTAACCATGCATCTATAATTGAAAGCAAGCAGAGGTTTTACGTGAAATAAAACAGTCCCAACGCAAACCCATAATTGGTGCTGAAAAATAAAAGTATCTAATAACAAATCTCCCCTGAAAATAATAAAACTATGACTAAAAATCTCTCAATGCTCAAAGTAATCCGCCGGATCTATTCCCTCGTCCAGATGGTAGCCGACGTCTTCACGCTCTTGAGCCGCATCAGAATGAAAGATCCCCATCCTCGGATGGAAAAATCGAGTTCTCACCGCAAGAATCGTTAGTTTTGGGGAGGGGTGAGTTTACTCGACCACGAATCAAAGAGTTGCACAATCGATCCACCATAAAATACTCAGGTGATCGTGTGTGCAATCGCTTGAGTTGCGATACATTTTGAAATAAATCAAACAACCATAAATGATTACAAAAAACATCTAAGATCTCATATCCATCATAACAAAACTGAAAAATATAGCATAAAAAGAAAAAGAAGTAACATAAAATGAAAAGACCTGACATAACATGAAATAAATATGATGCATCAAGTTCTGATCTCCTTTTGTGTCTGCTTTGTCGACTTTTCCTATGTGGCATATCTTAAGACTTAATATTGCTCCATACGCCTACACAACGTACTTCACATCTTACCTTATTTTCAGATACACGACGTGCTGTACGCCGAGCCTATCACGCGAGGTCCACGGTAGATAACCACCTAACCTCCATATCATATCGTATACCACCATCCAAATGATGGTTGCATGCATTTAAATCGGTGTCCCTTACATTCGGGACAATGTCAGATCATATTGTCCTTAAGACCCGTCTTTGCAGACGTTAGATCTTGCGGTGCACGCAAGACATGGCGATGTAGAAACTTAATTTGTATTTTTTGGCCTTCACAACGTAACTTAATTATCCGTATTCGTCTTACCTTATCTTACATATCATTTCATTTGCTTAAAAACTAATTTGAAGTGAGCCACGCATGCGATAAGATTCACAAAATCACGCTTCCCAAGGGACGGTTTCCGTAGTAACCTGGATATACTTCGTGTGGCAGCCCATACTCCCATAGAGGTGTTGCATCCGTACATGGATGCCTACATTCCAAGTTCCACGTGACCGTGACGGGAAGCCCACCATGTCGAAGGCTTAAAAGTCGTGGGACAGAGCTTATTTCTTTTAATTGATGCCCTATCGTGATTTTTCTATATGGTGCATGCCATATGATGAAATGACTAACTTGGCCAAAAGAACTATTTCATACATCTATACTTGTGAATATAAAATAATAATTAATATTTGTAAAGCACAGATATTTCATACAAAAATTTTGGAGAAACCTTCATGGGCCGCCGACATCGATCGGGCCTTCTATTAAAGTTTCATAATATTTGTGCGATCTTAGTATCGACACCTTTTACTAATTTGACCTAAGAGTGGGTCAATGTGGCGATCAAATGATCCACTTAGCCTAGTTGTATAAGGGTTAATATCCCTCAGTAAATTTTGCAATTTGTGAGCGTCAAAGCGCGTCCTAGAAATTTTAGTGACACTTTCTGATCCGTTAGATTACCTTGAGGTACTATTGAGATCATTTTGAAGTTGGTCCTATGGGCCACTTGGCGCCTTTAATTCTCAAAATTAAGGGTCAAAGGTAACCCATGTATTATTCCATGTGGCACCTAAGGCTAAAATAAGAAGGCACGAACTTTGAGTCATTTATCCTCTAATCTGAACCATTTGATGATTAGACAATAAAATTTTACCTAAGGTTGATTCTTTTGTCCCGCTCCCGTTTCGATCTCTAGCACACTAGATCTTCCAATCAACGTTTTACAAGATCTAGCAGTCAAGTGCACACTTAGTGTACCTACCATGTGGTCAGATTGAATAGATCGAACCATCGATATTTAAGAAAAATGATTCTAAGGTATTAGGTTGGGCCCAATTTATTTTGACCTCTAAGGTCTCAAATCTAAGGGTCAAATCCTTCATGTTCACGATATCTAAATAGCCTTTTACTTTTCTTGATTTGTGGGCCAAAGTTCTCAGTTCGAACCATTAGATGTCTCGAGGATTTCAATTTGTGGAGATGGTCCATCTCTGTTCTATTTTGGTTGGGCCCATAAGGTCCAACTTGAATCTATTTCATTTGAAATCAATGGTCTAGAAGGATGGTTGCACCAAAATATTCATATCGTAAAATTCTTCAAAGTGCCCAACTATTATCACCGGCATTGTCGTTAGTTGGGCCGATCAAATATATCTTATCTTCATCGAAAATTGTGGAGAAGAAGAGCTCTCTCTCTCTCTCATCGTAAACACCTATATAAGCAATACAAAACCCTATATATATTCATTATATATATATCTATATATATTACAACTATTATATGTCCATGTATAGGATTTATGCTATTATACACACCGAAATACATGTATATATATATATAACTTTTGAATACCTAAATAAGATAAATAGATATTCATTTAATATATATATATATATATATATATATATTTATTCTTATTATTATTAAAATAAAAAGTTGAATATTTTAAGATCGATCGAGGGGCACCCACCTCGGCGAATCGATGGCGGTTAGGGCGATAGAGATCGGCGTCCACACGATGGGCCGTCCACGATTACGCTGTCTTCACCTCGATTTGACGATAGAAAAATACTATAGTGGTTCTTGTGGAAGAACACACAAGAGATTTAAAAGAGATTAGAGTGTTTTTAGAAAAAGGTGGCTATAGAAGAAGATGGAGTGACACGGCTAGGGTTTTTAAGAAGAATTCTTATAATAATGGTTTAGGGTTCTCCGTAGCTTTCTTATTTATAATATATGGGCATTAATTCGGTGTTAAGCGGTCACACTAAATAAGGGTGTATAGGCTTTTATTTCAAGGTTTAAAATAGAGGTTTAAACTCACGTAGCAAGATTTGATCCTTAGACCTCTTGTTTATAACCAAAGTCTTTCAACCACTAGGCCACCACATAACTTGTGTCAAATAAGGATAATTTTAAATATAAAACATTTTTGAAAAACCAAAATGTGTACTTTTTCAACTAGGATAGGTTCCGGTATGGAGCACTAACACCACGCTCTGTGCAAAATGAATCTAACACCACAAATTCGGGCTTTTAAATTTTTAGGTCGTTTCTTCCCCTTATAATATTTTCGCCCTCGAAAATTACGCATCACCTACTCAAAAGTTCAGATCCGTTGTTTTGATGTCGCCTTCATTCTCCTGTGTTGCTTCCTTTGGCGTGATGTTGCCATTGAACCAACACCAACGTGATCGCCTTATTTTTGAAAACTTGCACCTTTCGATCGAGGATCCTAATGGGCCTTGAAATGATAGTAAGATCCTCTTTGATATTGATGGGCTCGATTTCCACTATGTGAGGGTCATACACGATCGCCTCAACATAGACACGTGGAATACGTCGTGGATTCCCGAGTATTGTGGTGGTAGAGCAACTTTATAAGCCCCACCACGCTTGGTGACTTGAAAGGTCCTACGATCGGGCTCGACTTCCCACGCTTTCCAAAGCGCATAACTCCTTTGGTCGGGGAGACACGAATGAACACACGTTCAACAACCTAACAAAAAGATTTTACTATTCAAAATCTAATAAAATTTTAATGAAATTCAATCTTTGAGTCGAAAAGTTGTACCTCAATTCCAAGTTACGACTGGGGTTGGCATACTTCCTTTGACGATCCCGGGCGATTCTAAGCCGCTCACGATTAGCTTGACTTTTTCAATGTGGGTTTGAACTAGTTCGGTCCAAGCATCTTTCTCACCCCGACTTCATCCCAACACAAAGGTGTTCTACAACTTCTCCCGTATAACGCCTCGAAGGAGACATTCCGATGCTTGCACGGTAGCTATTATTATAGGAGAATTCGATCAAAGGGAGGTGATCATCCCAATTCCCTAAGTCTAGCATACAAGCTCTCAACATATCTTCGACTACTTGGTTAACCCTTTCGGTTTGTCCGTCTTATGCGGATGGAAGCGATCTTGAAATCCAAGCGTGTCCCCAAGTTGGAAGGTAGTCCAATATTTGGAGGTAAATTTAGTCTCTATCGGACACGATGCTTACGGCACACCGCAATTTCACGATTTCCTTCAAGTAAGTCTCTACAAGTTTTTCTCCATCCGCGATCGTTTTAAAAGGTAAGAAATGTGCGACTTTGTTAATCGTCGACTATTACCCAAATGGCATCGTTCTTCTTCAACGCGTTTTGGTGCCAACGATGAAGTCCATTGATATATTTTCCCACTTCCATTCCTAATGGGTAAGGGTTGAATGAAACCGCCTGCTTTTTGGTGCTCGCTTTGACTGTTGGCACACTAAGCATTTTGATACATATTCAGCTATTTCTCGCTTCATGTTTGGCCACCAATACCAGTTCTTCAAATTTCGATACATCTTAGTGTTGCTGGTGTCTTGAGTACCACGATTTGTGACCTTCATCGAGTATTTCCTTTTAACCTTAGGGTCATTAGGTACGTACAATCTCCGTCTAAAGAGTAATGCTCCATCTTCTCTGAGACTAAAATCAGGTTTTGATTCCTTATTCATGGCCTTAATGATTCGTAGAATTTCTGGATCTGTTTGCTGCAACTCCTTGATTTTATCTATGATAAATGGATTTATCAGAATTTTCGCCAGATATACACCTTCTTCGAGCTTTTGGAGATAAAAATCTTCTTCTGCTAGTTCATCGAGGGTCCTCGAAGTTTTTAATCGGGCCAAAAAAATCCTGACGTTTTTCTACTGAGTGCGTCGGACGCTACTGTGGTGATAATTAATCGAACAATCGTAATCCTTCATGTACTCGACCCATCTGCGTTGTCTGAGGTTCAAATCTTTTTGTGAGAAGAGGTACTTGAGGCTCTTATGGTCAGTATATACTTTGAACGTTTCACCATAGAGATAGAGTCGCCACAATTTGAGAGCGAAAATGACTGCTGCCAATTCTAAGTCGTGAACTGGGTAGTTTTTCTCATGTGGCTTCAGTTGTCTTGACCCGTATGCAACGACCCTCCTATCTTGTTGCAGTACACAACCAAGTCCTTGGCGAGATGCGTCGGTGAATAATTCAAATTTACCCTTGTCTGTATTAGAGGGTAAGGTTAGAACTGGTGCTGTAGTAAGCTTCTTCTTCAACTCCTGAAAACTTCTTTCACACTCCTCTGACCATACAAATTTTGTGTTCTTCTTAGTAAGGCTTGTAAGGGTAGAGCAATTCGAGAGAATCTCAACGTCGATAGTAACCTCATGAGTCCGAGGAAACTCCTTATTTCGGTAACAGTTTTTGGTGCCTGCCAATTGATCACTGCCTCAATTTTTGTTGGGTCAACAGTAATACCTTCTGCAGATATCACATGCCCTAGAAAGGTTACTTGTTTGAGCCAGAAATCGCACTTGCTAAGTTTAGCATATAATTGGTGATCACGGCGTCTGAAGTGAGAGGCGGAGGTGTTCTTCATGTTCTTTCTCCGATCGTGAGTAAATGAGGATGTCATCTACGAACACAATGATGAATTCATCAAGATACTGCCTGAATACTCGATTCATCAGGTCCATGAATACTACCGTGCATTTGTTAGTCCGAAGGGCATGACTAAGAACTCGACAATCCATTCTTGAAAGTCGTTTTGGAATATCCTCGCCCTCACTTTCAATTGATGATAACCCGATCTAAGGTCAATCTTAGAAAACACTTGGCTCCTTGGAGCTGGTCGAACAAATCATCGATACGGGGGAGGGGGTATCGATTTCTGATGGTTACGCTATTCAACTGACGATAATCGATGCATAGCCTCATCGAACCGTCTTTCTTCTTACGAAGAACCGGGCTCTCCATGGCGATCGACTTCTCGATAAATTTCTTTCCGGCGGCTCCTTGAGTCAGATCTCCAATTCCTTTAATTCTGCAGAGCCATACGGTATGGTGCCTTGGCAATTGAGCGGTCCTCGGATCGATCGATCTTGAACTCGATTTCTGGTGGGACACCGGTAAGTCCTCGAAATACGCCGACGTAAGTCTCTGACGATCGAATTTTGTAGGATCGACCGCCTTATCTTGCTCTTCGTCTAATCGCCAATAACGGTGCGCCTTCATTTTAATTCCCGAAATCTGAATGGACTCCGAGTGGTTGGAAGATGACCACTTTAGAGAAACAGTCCACCGTGGCGTGGTAAGTGGCTAGCCAATCCATGCCCAATAGGATATCGAAATCCTGAAAGTCTAACACGATGAGATCTACTGGGAGTTCATGACCCTTGATGTTTATGATAGTATTTGATACCAGTAGCTATCAACTTGCTTCCCGACGGTGTTGAAATTACCGCTTCTTCTCCAGGTGTAGGTATAGTACGATTTCGACACGAATCTCGGGTAATAAAAGAGTGTGTAGAACCCGAATCTATGAGTGCGAGAGCTAAGTGCCTATTAGTATTCTCTGGATGGATGACCAATAAATTACCTGTTTATACGATATGAGATTAAGAATATTATTGATCTTATATTGATTATGCAGACTTTTAAATTTAATAAGTTATGCTAATAATTGAAATAGTAACTTCTACTAGAGAGGCATATGATCACTGTTGCTACCAGTCTGGTGTCCTCACAGAATACTAGCCTTGGTTCAAAGGCCTCGCTTGTAGGCCTTGAGGTTTCTCCCGACATTCCCTAGCAATATGTCCTTCCTTTCCACAGTTGTAGCATTTTCCGGTGCCTTGCATGCACACACCCGGTCGATGTCGCTTGTTGCACTTAGGGCATGACTCGAACGGTACATAACTTCCCTGTGGCTGCTGTGAAGGGGGCACGATGTTTCTCGATTGGAAGGTAGTGGCTGGTTGAGTTTGTTGAGATAGAAATCGAGGCTTTTTATTCACTTGAGGGTTAGTGTAGGGCTGAAACCTCTGATAGGAGGTAGGTGTCGGCCTCTGAGGAACAATAGGGGCTCGCTGGACCGCCTTGCCTTTCTGAGCCTCAATTCTAGCAACTTTTCGGTTCACCATTTCTCCCGACTCTCTCTCCTGGATCTGGGCACGTTCCACGAGTTCTCCATATGTTTCAATCTTCATAGCAGCTAACTTCTCACGAAAGAAGGGTCGCAAGCCGTTTTGAAATGCAAAGCGCTTATCGCCTTCATCTGCGATCAGATTCCCAGCAAATCTAGATAACTGGTCAAATTTGGCCTCATATTCGGCCACTGTCATATTCCCTTGTCTTAGGTCAATGAATTCCTTCTTCTTCTGAGCCCGTGGTCGCAGTAGATATACTTCGTGAAGTAAGCATTCCTAAACTGCCAAGTCCATTCCTCTTCATTGTTTCGATTTGCGACTCTCTTTCTTTGCTTTCCACCGATTCTCGCTTCTTGGTCTAGGTAAAACGCCCGCCCACTTTACCTTTTCGTGTTCGGTGAAGAGATTCCAAGAATTTCTCGATTGTACTTACCATGATCGGGTCGTGACCATGGAAATAGGGAGGTCGAGTTATTTGAATACTTGGAATCCGAAGGGTGCATAGGGTAGAATTTCCTGCCGAGGAGAAGGCTGGCGTTGATTGACAAGCTCTTGGATGGCCTGCCTTTGCTGCTCCCTTTGCACTTCCATCTCGTGCAGTAATTGAGTCCTTTCCTGGTGTGACTGCGTCAGCTGAGTCATCTGTTGACTAAAAGTAGTCGCCATTTCACGTAAGAGGCGCATCGCTTCTGATTCTTGAGGACCTTCCTGTGATGAGGCCTCATTCACTTGAGAGCCATTAGTTTCTCTGCGTCGTGGAGCCATTAAGTCCTGATTCCACAAAACGTCGTATGTTAGTAAATTCGTACGACATAGTACCAAAAGGAAGTAAAGCCTAGGCTTTGATACCAACTCTGTCACGACCCAGAATCCTTACCCGACCTCAAGGGCCTAGAATTCCGTGTTATGACACCGCACGCTTGTTAAGGCGATAAGCGGACATACACATAATTCTTATACCGATTTAGCATATGGATCAAGGCATTTAATGGCATCATTTAAATATAAATTATTCAAACAAACAACAGCGGAAAACGTAGATGACGTTAATTAAGTGATAAATCCTAACCATGCATCTATAATTGAAAGCAAGAGGTTTTACGTGGAATAAAACAAATTCCCAACGCAAAACCCATAATTGGTGCCGAAAAATAAAAGTATCTAATAACAAATCACCCCGAAATAATAAAACTATGACTACAAATCTCTCAATGCTCAAAGTAATCCACGGATCTATTCCTCATCCAGATGGTAGCCGACGCCTTCACGCTCTTGAGCCGCATCAGAATAAAGATCCCATCCTCGGTGATGGAAAAATCGAGTTCTCACCGAATCGTTAGTTTTGGGGAGGGTGAGTTTATCACCACGAATCTCAAAGAAGTTGCACACAATCGATCCACCATAAAATACTCGTGATCGTGCAATCGCTTGAGTTGCGATACATTTTGAAATAAATCAAACAACCATAAATGATTACAAAAACATCTACGATCTCATATCCATCATAACAAACCGAAAAATATAGCATAAAAAGAAAAGAAGTAACATAAAATGAAAAGACTTGACATAACATGAAATAAATATGATGCATCAAGTTCGATCTCCTTTTGTGTCTCGCTTTGGTCGACTTTTCCTATGTGGCATATCTTAAGACTTATTACGTTCCATACGCCTACACAACGCATTTCACATCTTACCTTATTTTCAGATACGACTGCTGTGCCGCCGAGCCTATCACGCGAGGTCCACGGTAGATAACCACCTAACCTCCATATCATATCGTGATACCACCATCCAAATTCGATGTGGTTGCATGCATTTAAATCAAGGTCCCTTACATTCGGACACCGTCAGATCATATTGTCCTTAAGACCCGCCTTGGTCGCAGTAGACGTTAGATCTTGCGTGTGGCACGCAAGACATGGCACGGTAGAAACTTAATTTGTATTTTGTCGGGCCTTCACAACGAATTTAATTATCCGTATTCGTAGCTTACCTTATCTTACATATCATTTCTTATTGTTTGCTTAAAACTTAATTTGAAGTGAGCCACTGCATGATAAGATTCACAAAATCACGCTTCCCAAGGACGGTTCAGAGTAACCTCGGATATACTTCGTGTGCAGCCCATACTCCCATAGAGGTGTTGCATCCGCATGGATGCCTACATTCCAAGTTCCACGTGACCGGACGGAATCCCACCATGACGAAGGCTTAAAAGTCGTGTGACATAGCTTATTTCTTTTTAATTGTGCGTATGCCCTATCGTGATTTTTCTATATGGTGCATGCCATATGATGAAAGGACTAACTTGGCCAAAAGAAACTATTTCATACATCTTACATACTTGTGAATATAAAATATAATTAATATTTGAAAAGAATGATATTTCATACAAAATTTTTGGAGAAATCTTCTATGGGCCGACATCGATCGGGCCTTCTATTTTTAAAGTTTCCTAATATTTGTGCGCTTGTATGACACCTTTACTAATTTGACCTAAGAGTGGGTCAATGTGGCGATCAAATGATCCACTTAGCCTAGTTATATAAGGGTTAATATCCTCACTAAATTTTCCAATTTGTGAGCCTCAAAGCGCCTAGAAATTTTAGTGACACTTTCGATCCATTAGATTACCTTGAGTTACTATTGAGATCATTTTGAAGTTGGTCCTGTGGGCCACTTGTTAATTCTCAAAAATTAAGGGTCAAAGGTAACCCATGTATTATTCCATGTGGCACCTAAGGCTAAAATAAGAAGGCACGAACTTTGAGTCATTTATCCTCTAATCTGAACCATTTGATGGTTAGACAATAAAATTTTACCTAAGGTTGATTCTTTGTCCCGATCCCGATTCGATCTCTAGCACACTAGATCTTCCAACAACGTTTTACAAGATCTAGCGATCAAACACACTCTGTACCTACCATGTGGCGATCAGATTGAACAGATCTGAACCATCAGATATTTAAGAAAAATGATTCTAAGGTATTAGGTCGTTGGGCCCAATTTATTTTGACCTCTAAGGTCTCAAATCTAAGGGTCAAATCCTTCATGTTCACTGATATCTAAATAGCCTTTTACTTTTTCTTGATTTGTGGGCTAAGTTCTCGAGTTCTGAACCATTAGATGTCTCGAGGATTTCAATTTGTGGAGATGGTCCATCTCATTCTATTTTTGGTTGGGCCCATAAGGTCCAACTTGAATCTATTTCATTTGAAATCAATGGTGCTAGAAGGATGGTTGCACCAAAATATTCATATCAGGTAAAATTCTTCAAAGTGCCCAACTACAATAGTTGGCACGGGCAAGTTATCACCGGCATTGTCGGCGTTTAGTTGGGCCGATCCCCGAAATATATCTTATCTTCACTGACGAAATTGTGGAGAAGAAGAGCTCTCTCTCTCTCTCTCCACTGTAAACACCTATATAAGCAATACAAAACCCTATATATATTCATTATATATCTATATATATTAAGGGCAACTATTATATGTCCATGTATAGGATTTATGCTATTATACACACCGAAATACATGTATATATATATATAACTTTTGAATACCTAAATAAGATAAATAGATATTCATTTAATATATATATATATATATATATATATATTTATTCTTATTATTATTAAAATAAAAAGTTGAATATTTTAAGATCGATCGAGGGGCACCCACCTCTTGAAGCGTGCTCGGCGAATCGATGGCGGTTAGGGCGATAGAGATCGGCGTCCACACGATGGGCCGTCCACGATTACGCTGTCTTCACCTCGATTTGACGATAGAAAAATACTATAGTGGTTCTTGTGGAAGAACACACAAGAGATTTAAAAGAGATTAGGGTGTTTTTAGAAAAAGGTGGCTATAGAAGAAGATGGAGTGACACGGCTAGGGTTTTTAAGAAGAATTCTTATAATAATGGTTTAGGGTTCTCCGTAGCTTTCTTATTTATAATATATGGGCATTAATTCGGTGTTAAGCGGTCACACTAAATAAGGGTGTATAGGCTTTTATTTCAAGGTTTAAAATAGAGGTTTAAACTCACGTAGCAAGATTTGATCCTTAGACCTCTTGTTTATAACCAAAGTCTTTCAACCACTAGGCCACCACATAACTTGTGTCAAATAAGGATAATTTTAAATATAAAACATTTTTGAAAAACCAAAATGTGTACTTTTTCAACTAGGATAGGTTCCGGTATGGAGCACTAACACCACGCTCTGTGCAAAATGAATCTAACACCACAAATTCAGTTTTAAATTTTTTAGTATACATTCTCTCCCCCTTATAATATTTTCGTCCTCGAAAATTACGTACCAGCTACTCGAAAAGTTCAGGATCTGTTGTTTTGATGTCGTCTTCATTCTCCCAGGTTGCTTCCTTTGGCGTGTGATGTTGCCATTGAACCAACACCAACGTGATCGTCTTATTTTTGAAAACTTGCACCTTTCGATCGAGGATCCTAATGGGCCTTGAAATGATAGTAAGATCCTCTTTGATATTGATGGGCTCGATTTCCACTATGTGTGAGGGGTCATACACGTATCGCCTCAACATAGACACGTGGAATACGTCGTGGATTCCCGAGTATTGTGGTGGTAGAGCAACTTTATAAGCAACCTCGCCCACACGTTTGGTGACTTCGAAAGGTCCTACGTATCTGGGGCTCAGCTTCCCACGCTTTCCAAAGCGCATAACTCCTTTGGTCGGGGAGACACGAATGAATACACGTTCTCCAACCTGACAGAAGATTTTACCATTCAAAATACGAATAAAATTTTAATGAAATTCAATCTTTTGAGTCGAAAAGTTGTACCTCGAATTCCAAGTTACGACGGTGGGGGTTGGCATACTTCCTTTGACGATCCTGGGCGATTCTAAGCCGTTCACGATTAGCTTGACTTTTTCTGGTTTGAACTAGTTCGGTCCAAGCATCTTTCTCACCCGACTTCATCCCAACACAAAGGTGTTCTACAACTTCTCCGTATAACGCCTCGAAGGAGACATTCCGATGCTTGCTGGTAGCTATTATTATAGGAGAATTGATCAAAGGAGGTGATCATCCCAATTCCTCAAGTCTAGCATACAAGCTCTCAACATATCTTCGACTACTTGGTTAACTCCTTTCGGTTTGTCCGCATGGATGGAAGGCGATCAAATCCAAGCGTGTCCCCAAGGTCGCTTTGGAAGGTAGTCCAATATTTGGAGGTAAATTTCGAGTCTCTATCGGACACGATGCTTCTGCGCACAAGTGCAATTTCACGATTTCCTTCAAGTAAGTCTCTACAAGTTTTCTCCATCTGCGATGCTTTAAAGGTAAGAAATGTGCGACTTTGTTAATCATCGACTATTACCCAAATGGCATCGTTCTTCTTCAACGTTTTGGCGTGCCAACGATTTGATATATTTTCCCACTTCCATTCCTAATGGGTAAGGGTTGAATGAAACCGCCTGCTTTTTGGTGCTCGCTTTGACTGCTGGCACACTAAGCATTTTGATACATATTCACTATTTCGCTTCATGTTTGGCCACCAATACCGTTCTTCAAATTTCGATACATCTTAGTGTTGCCTGGGTGTCTTTGAGTACTCGATTTGTGACCTTCATCGAGTATTTCCTTTTTAACCTTAGGGTCATTAGGTACGCATAATCTCCGCTAAAGAGCTTCTCTGAGACTAAAATCAGGTTTTGATTCCTTATTCATGGCCTTAATGATTCGTAGAATTTCTGGATCTGTTTGCTGCAACTCCTTGATTTTATCTATGATAAATGGATTTATCAGAATTTTCGCCAGATATACACCTTCTTCGAGCTTTTGGAGATAAAAATCTTCTTCTGCTAGTTCATCGAGGGTCCTCGAAGTTTTTAATCGGGCCAAAAATCTTGACGTTTTTCTACTGAGTGCGTCAGCGACGACGTTCGCTTTACTAGGGTGATAATTAATCGAACAATCGTAATCCTTCATGTACTCGACCCATCTGCGTTGTCTGAGGTTCAAATCTTTTTGTGAGAAGAGGTACTTGAGGCTCTTATGGTCAGTATATACTTTGAACGTTTCACCATAGAGATAGAGTCGCCACAATTTGAGAGCGAAAAACACTGCTGGCAATTCTAAGTCGTGAACTGGGTAGTTTTTCTCATGTGGCTTCAGTTGTCTTGACCCGTATGCAACGACCCTCCTATCTTGTTGCAGTACACAACCAAGTCCTTGGCGAGATGCGTCGGTGAATAATTCAAATTTACCCTTGTCTGTATTAGAGGGTAAGGTTAGAACTGGTGCTGTAGTAAGCTTCTTCTTCAACTCCTGAAAACTTCTTTCACACTCATCTGACCATACAAATTTTGTGTTCTTCTTAGTAAGGCTTGTAAGGGTAGAGCAATTGAGAATCCCTCAACGGCCGATAGTAACCTGAGTCCGAGGAAACTCCTTATTTGATAGCTTTTGGTGCACCAATTGATCACCTCAATTTTTGTTGGGTCATGATATACCTTCTAGATATCACATGCCCTAGAAAGGTTACTTGTTTGAGCGTAAATCGACTTGCTAAGTTTAGCATATAATTGGTGATCACGGCGTTCTCAAGTGAGAGGCGGAGGTGTTCTTCATGTTCTTTCTCCGATCGTGAGTAAATGAGGATGTCATCTACGAACACAATGATGAATTCATCAAGATCAATACTCGATTCATCGTCCATGAATACCGGTGCATTTGTTAGTCCGAAGGGCATGACTAAGAACTCAGACAATCCATTCTTTGCAAGCGAAAAGTCGCCTTTTGAATATCCTCGTCCCTCACTTTCAATTGATGATAACCCGATCTAAGGTCAATCTTAGAAAACACTTGGCTCCTTGGGCGGTCGAACAAATCATCGATACGGGAGGGGTATCGATTTACGATGGTTACGCTATTCAATCGACGATAATCGATGCATAGCCTCATCGAACCGTCTTTCTTCTTTCTGAAAACCGGGCTCTCCATGGCGGTGACTTAAATCGATAAATTTCTTTTCCGCTCCTTGGTATCTCAATTCCGGTATGGTGCCTTGGCAATTGGAGCGGTCCCTGGGATCAGATCGATCTTGAACTCGATTTCTCGGTCGGGTGGGACACCGGGTAAGTCCTCAGGAAATACGTCGACGAAGTCTCTGACGACTGGAATTTTTGTAGGATCGACCGCCTTATCTTGCTCTTCGTCTAATGCTGCCAATAACGGTGCGCCCTTCATTTTAATTCCCCGAAATCTGAATGGGGGCTCTCCGAGTGGTTGGAAGATGACCACTTTAGAGAAACAGTCCACCGTGGCGTGGTAAGTGGCTAGCCAATCCATGCCCAATAGGATATCGAAATCCTGAAAGTCTAACACGATGAGATCTACTGGGAGTTCATGACCCTTGATGTTTATGATAGTATTTCGGCATACCAGGGTAGCCATCAACTTGCTTCCTGACGGTGTTGAAATTACCAGTTTCTTCTCCAGGGGTGTAGGTATAGTACGTATTTCTGACACGAATCCTGGGGTAATAAAAGAGTGTGTAGAACCCGAATCTATGAGTGCGAGAGCTAAGTGCCTATTAGTATTCTCTGGATGGATGACCAATAAATTACCTGTTTATACGATATGAGATTAAGAATATTATTGATCTTATATTGATTATGCAGACTTTTAAATTTAATAAGTTATGCTAATAATTGAAATAGTAACTTCTACTAGAGAGGCATACCTTGGATCACTTCGTCACTAGCCAGGGTGTCCTGTTGTGACAGTGCGAATACTCGTCCTTGGTTCAAAGGCCTCGCTTGTAGGCCTTGAGGTTTCTCCCGACATTCCCTAGCAATATGTCCTTCCTTTCCACAGTTGTAGCATTTTCCGGTGCCTTGCATGCACACACCCGGTCGATGTCGCTTGTTGCACTTAGGGCATGACTCGAACGGTACATAACTTCCCTGTGGCTGCTGTGAAGGGGGCACGATGTTTCTCGATTGGAAGGTAGTGGCTGGTTGAGTTTGTTGAGATAGAAATCGAGGCTTTTTATTCACTTGAGGGTTAGTGTAGGGCTGAAACCTCTGATAGGAGGTAGGTGTCGGCCTCTGAGGAACAATAGGGGCTCGCTGGACCGCCTTGCCTTTCTGAGCCTCAATTCTAGCAACTTTTCGGTTCACCATTTCTCCCGACTCTCTCTCGGATCCGCACGCCCACGAGTTCTCCATATGTTTCAATCTTCATAGCAATAACTTCTCACGAAGAAGGGTCGTAAGCCGCTTTGAAATGCAAAGCGCTTATCGCTTCATCTGCGATCGATTCCCAAAGAAATCTAGATAATCGGTCAAATTTGGCCTCATATTCGCCATCATATTCCCTTGTCTTAGGTCAATGAATTCTTCTTCCGAGCCGGCTGGTAGAGATACTTGTGAAGTAAGCATTCCTAAACCTGCTAAGTCCATTCCTCTTCATTGTTTCGATTTGCTGCTCTCTTTGCTGCTTTCCACCAGTTCTCTGCTTCTTGGTCTAGGTAAAATGCCCACTTTACCTTTTCGTGTTCTGCAGGTGAAGAGATTCAAGAATTTCTCGATTGTACTTATCCAATCTTCCGCGGCGACTGGGTCGAGCTGACCATGGAAATAGGGAGGTCGAGTTCTGCTGAATACTTGGAATCCAGTGGGTGCATAGGGTAGAATTTCCTGTCGAGGAGAAGGCTGGCGTTGATTGACAAGCTCTTGGATGGCCTGCCTTTGTTGCTCCCTTTGCACTTCCATCTCGTGCAGTAATTGAGTCCTTTCCTGCTGGTGTGACTGCGTCAGCTGAGTCATCTGTTGACTAAAAGTAGTCGCCATTTCACGTAAGAGGCGCATCGCTTCTGATTCTTGAGGACCTTCCTGTGATGAGGCCTCATTCACTTGAGAGCCATTAGTTTCTGCGTCGTGGAGCCATTAAGTCCTGATTCCACAAAACGTCAGATGTTAGTAAATTAAATGCGACATAGTACCAAAAGGAAGTAAAGCCTAGGCTTTGATACCAACTCTGTCACGACCGTAATCCTTACCCGACCTCAAGGGCCTAGAATTCCGTGTTATGACACCGCACGCTTGTTAAGGCGATAAGCGGACATACACATAATTCTTATACCGATTTAGCATATGGATCAAGGCATTTAATGGCATCATTTAAATATAAATTATTCAAACAAACAACAATGAAAATGTAGATGAGCGTTAATTAAGTGATAAATCCTAACCATGCATCTATAATTGAAAGCAAGCGAGGTTTTACGTGGAATAAAAAATTCCAACGCAAAACCCATAATTGGTGCTGAAAAATAAAAGTATCTAATAACAAATCACCCCTGAAAATAATAAAACTATGACTACAAATCTCTCAATGCTCAAAGTAATCCGCCGGATCTATTCCCTCATCCAGATGGTAGCCGACGTCTTCACGCTCTTGAGCCGCATCGAGAATGACAACATCCCCATCCTCAGTGATGGAAAAATCAGAGTTCTCACCTGCAACTGTTAGTTTTGGGGAGGGGGTGAGTTTACTCAGTCACGTAAACTCAGCAGCTTGCACAATCGGTCCACCATAAAATACTCAGTGATCGTGTGCAATCGTTTGAGTTGCGATACATTTTGAAATAAATCAAACAACCATAAATGATTACAAAAACATCTACGATCTCATATCCATCATAACAAAACTGAAAAATATAGCATAAAAAGAAAAAGAAGTAACATAAAATGAAAAGACTTGACATAACATGAAATAAATATGATGCATCAAGTTCTGATCTCCTTTTGTGTCTGCTTTGTCGACTTTTCCTATGTGGCATATCTTAAGACTTAATATTGCTCCATACGCCTACACAACGTACTTCACATCTTACCTTATTTTCGTATACGACACCTGTGCCAGGTCACCGCCGCCCACCTAACCTCCATATCATATCGTATACCACCATCCAAACGATGTGGTTGCATGCATTAAATCGGTGTCCCCTTACATTCGACACTGTCAGATCATATTGTCCTTAAGACCCGTCTTGGTCAGACGTTAGATCTTCTGCGGTGTACGCAAGACATGGCACGGTAGAAACTTAATTTGTATTTTCTTGGCCTTCACAACGAATTTAATTATCCGTATTCGTAGCTTACCTTATCTTACATATCATTTCTTATTGTTTGCTTGAAAACTTAATTTGAAGTGAGCCACGTGCGATAAGATTCACAAAATCACGCTTCCCAAGGGACGTTCCGAGTAACACGGATATACTTCGTGGCGACCCATACTCCCATAGAGGTGTTGCATCCGTACATGGATGCCTACATTCCAAGTTCCACGTGAGTGGACGGAATCCCACCATGACGAAGGCTTAAAAGTCGTGTGACATAGCTTATTTCTTTTTAATTGTCGATGCCCTATCGTGATTTTTCTATATGGTGCATGCCATATGATGAAATGACTAACTTGGCCAAAAGAACTATTTCATACATCTTACATACTTGTGAATATAAAATAATAATTAATATTTGAAAAGAATGTATATTTCATACAAAATTTTTGGAGAAACCTTCTATGGGTCGGATTACGACATCGACGGCCTTCTATTTTTAAAGTTTCCTAATATTTGTGATCTCAGACGACACCTTTTACTAATTTGACCTAAGAGTGGGTCAATGTGGCGTCAAATGATCCACTTAGCCTAGTTATATAAGGTTAATATCCCTCACTAAATTTTCCAATTTGTGAGCCTCAAAGCGTCCTAGAAATTTTAGTGACACTTCTCGATCCATTAGATTACCTTGAGTTACTATTGAGATCATTTTGAAGTTGGTCTAGGGCCACTTGCCTTTAATTCTCAAAATTAAGGGTCAAAGGTAACCCATGTATTATTCCATGTGGCACCTAAGGCTAAAATAAGAAGGCACGAACTTTGAGTCATTTATCCTCTAATCTGAACCATTTGATGGTTAGACAATAAAATTTTACCTAAGGTTGATTCTTTTGTCCCGATCCCGATTCGATCTCTAGCACACTAGATCTTCCAAATAACGCTTTACAAGATCTAGCATAAGTGCACACTCGATTGTACCTACCATGTGGCGATCAGATTGAACAGATCTGAACCATCGATATTTAAGAAAATGATTCTAAGGTATTAGGTCGTTGGGCCCAATTTATTTTGACCTCTAAGGTCTCAAATCTAAGGGTCAAATCCTTCATGTTCATATCTAAATAGCCTTTTACTTTTCTTGATTTGTGGGCTAAGTTCTCGAGTTACGAACCATTAGATGTCTCGAGGATTTCAATTTGTGGAGATGGTCCATCTCTTCTATTTTTTTTTGGTTTCCAACTTGAATCTATTTCATTTGAAATCAATGGTGCTAGAAGGATGGTTGCACCAAAATATTCATATCGGGTAAAATTCTTCAAAGTGCCCAACTACAATAGTTGGCACGGGCAAGTTATCCACCGCATTGTCGCGTTTAGTTGGGCGATCCCCAAAATATATCTTATCTTCATCGACAAATTGTGGAGAAGAAGAGCTCTCTCTCTCTCTCTCCAATCGTAAACACCTATATAAGCAATACAAAACCCTATATATATTCATTATATATCTATATATATTAAGGGCAACTATTATATGTCCATGTATAGGATTTATGCTATTATACACACCGAAATACATGTATATATATATATAACTTTTGAATACCTAAATAAGATAAATAGATATTCATTTAATATATATATATATATATATTTATTCTTATTATTATTAAAATAAAAAGTTGAATATTTTAAGATCGATCGAGGGGCACCCACCTCTTGAAGCGTGCTCGGCGAATCGATGGCGGTTAGGGCGATAGAGATCGGCGTCCACACGATGGGCCGTCCACGATTACGCTGTCTTCACCTCGATTTGAGGATAGAAAAATACTATCGTGGTTCATGTGCCAGAACACACAAGAGATTTAAAGAGATTAGGGTGTTTTTAGAAAAAGGTGGCTATAGAAGAAGATGGAGTGACACGGCTAGGGTTTTTAAGAAGAATTCTTATAATAATGGTTTAGGGTTCTCCGTAGCTTTCTTATTTATAATATATGGGCATTAATTCGGTGTTAAGCGGTCACACTAAATAAGGGTGTATAGGCTTTTATTTCAAGGTTTAAAATAGAGGTTTAAACTCACGTAGCAAGATTTGATCCTTAGACCTCTTGTTTATAACCAAAGTCTTTCAACCACTAGGCCACCACATAACTTGTGTCAAATAAGGATAATTTTAAATATAAAACATTTTTGAAAAACCAAAATGTGTACTTTTTCAACTAGGATAGGTTCCGGTATGGAGCACTAACACCACGCTCTGTGCAAAATGAATCTAACACCACAAATTCAGTTTTAAATTTTTAGGGTCGTTACAGTATTTTAATATATTCATTTTAACAAGATTACCCACACCTGTCAAAAAAAAAAATATTTGAAATCACTGAGAGCATCTCCAGCGGGCTCTCTATTGTTCGGAAAATCGCTAACGAGAGGCAGAATAGGTCTACCGACACGTCAAAATAGGTCACCGATACAGGGCTCGGTATACATAACGAGTAAAGTAGCAGATGTTGGGTATCTGTGATCCACACACTAGCCTCTTTACTTATTTATTAAAACTTGAATTGGTGAGACTTTCTAAACGTGACACAATAAGAATCACCACGCAATCTGGTGGAATTCCTTATTTATAGGGTTGTGATAATCCCTTTATATATGTGACATACTATTCTCAATGTTATTTCCATCAATAGAGATAGAAAAAAAGATAGGTGATTTTTCTAAGGGTTGTGATCTGGTACCGAGGATCTGCCGATCAAGCACGTCTTCGCGACCATCCAATCAGGTAAGTAAGATTTATCTTACTAATTAATTGTTCTATTTGATATGTTGATCAAACGATTCAAACCTAGATCTATAAATATTTAACAATTGGTATCAGAGCTGTTGGTTGGCATGATTTCGTTTGATCCATACAACAAAAATATATATATATATATATATATATATATATATATATATATAGACAAGCCACCGGTCTGATCCCGTCCGGCGATTTCCGGCCACCGGATCGACACCGATCCTCACGGCAAGGTAAAGTTCGCTCTTTATTTTCATCCCACGGCGAAAACTATTATATATATATATATTATATGATGGTGCAGCGACTTATTAAAAAAAAACAAAATTCTTACGAGCCTTTGTTGGCCTCTACGGTCCGTGCAATATCGATACGAGGTCATCTTGTGTGGCGGCATCATGAATCGGATGGCTCACCGACCGTCAGGAGGCCGGTGATGGGTCAGATCATACATTTTTATGGCTGCAGTTGTTATAAAAAAAAAAAAAAAAAATTTATATACTTTAGGCCGACGGTCAAACGTACCTGGGATGCAGTCAGTCAAGGCGTCCGGCGATGACTGCCGGACTCGCCGTATCGATATGGAACATATCTAAGCCCTTTTGGGGCCTGCAAATCAGATTTAAAAATAAATAAATAAATAAATAAAATTTATACTTTAGGCTGACGGTTCGGCGCCGTCAAGAATCGTACCACGGACGATCTTGGCCGTAAACTCAAAATCGTCGGACGTCTGGGACCCGTCGCACCGGTGACCAATGAGTTATAAAAAAAAACAAATTTTTTTTTTTTTTTTTTAAAGAAGACGATGAAACAATGGCTGGGTTTTTTTCCTAGGGCGGTCGGTCACATTGTCGGCCCATTATGACTGGGTGACCCGGTCATACTTAGTCCTTATCTTAGTCCTTTCACTAGCCTAATGACCCGATCCGCGGCCCAACCCATAAGGCCCGTTGACTCTTCGGCCCACTAGACACCCGGCCCATGGCCCTGACCCACTTCCGCCCGGTACCTAACCCTTGGACCTGGCCCATCTCAACCCGGTTCCATGACCCATCACCGACCCACTATTTTACCTTAGGCCCATATGGCCCTGGACCAATTCGGCCCATAACATGACCCACTTGGGCCCATCAACGGATCGAATACGGGTCCAAGACCCAACCCAAACCATTTATAGTTTGTCTACAGCCACCATATACTTGCCGCTTGCCGGTGCAGACAAAAGTTTTAAACTCGGAACTTGTTTCCGTAACCAGACTGAACACTTTTTGGGTTCAAACTTTAAAATGCGATAGCTGGAGTTTTACAACTCTGTTTCATGCATATGACCTATCAATTTTAATCTACTCGACGAGATCTACACGTTGGACTGGTCTATGGGACTGTTTAACACTATTTTGGATATGAAAATTCCAGTCAAAGGTTAATAAATATATTTTGTTCCAAATACATAGTTGAACTGGTTTTGAACATTTTGTATGGACACTCTTACACTATCATGTCATTGTTCATAGTTAATGCATGTGCACCTTTCCTTTATAACTCTACTTTCCCTAAAATTTAGTAATGAGCGTATTTAGGGTATGAAACCTTGAACCAATGACATGATAGAATACCTTGAGATAGGTTCTTCCTATAAAGGGGTTTAAGAAGACCGATAAAGCAATCGTTCAGGAAAACGTTGCCAAAGTAGGTGTGTAGTCTGTCCAAAGGTGACCGACCTATGGAGGTTACGTTATTCTTGAATTTTGAGACAATCGTCTCATTAAGATTGCCAGAGCATTCACTTTCGTGAGTTACTACTTCTGGCCAAAGCTGACTTAGAAAACTCACGAAAGGGGAATGGATAGAATAGTTATGCGTGTCTAGGTGAGAAGAGCGACGCTTCTGGCCTAAGCTGATGACTAAAACACAAATGACTAGGTCTATGCGTGTCTACGGACACAAACTAGGGAGACATACAATAGGTCAAAGCTTCTGCCTTAAGGTGATGCTGAGACAATGAGTCATGTCTGTCCCTCAGAGTGGATGGTTCTGCACATGATTAATACACTCTTATTGATTCGACCTTGACCCCAGGTACGAACGCAAATTATCTAAAGTTCTAAATGAACGTGTGCTGACAATGATCTATGTCATTGTAGCTATGGACGGATCACTGTTGCAGCAACAGATGGCGAGCATTGAAAAGCTCACTAGTACTAATTATTCCACTTGGCGAATGGGTCTGGATTTGACCCTTGGTTATCTAGATTATGATTTTGCTCTATCAGAAAATAAACCAACGACTCCTACCGATAACTCTTCAAAATTTAAAAAAGCTCTGCATGCCAAGTGGGAGAAGGCAAATCGTATGTCCATCATGATTATCCGCGCTTCTATGAGTGAGGTCATCCGTTGTGGTATTAAGACCACTGACACTGCACGCGAGTTGTTGAAAATCATCGAGGATCAGTTTGTTGGGTCTACTAAATCTCTGCAATATGGTTATCTTGTGGAGTTTGTGAACATGCGCTATGATGGTAATGGTTGTGTGAGGGAGTTCATTCTCAAGATGTCTATGTTAGCAATGAAGCTCAAGGAGCAAGGTATTCCCATTGAGGAAACAGCTATAGTACATTTAGCTGTTGCATTCCTTTCGAGTCAGTTTGATACATTTAAGGTAAATTACAATGCCCAGAAGGAAAAATGGGACTTGAACCAACTGATCTCAATGTGTGTAACAGAAGAACAACGGTTGCGAGGCAACAAAATTGAGTCTGTTTATTTTTCCTACAATTCTGCCCATAAGAAAGATTTTAAGAAAAATGGTCAAAGAAAGAATCACTTCACAAATAAAGGGAACAAGAAGGACTTCAAAAAGAAAGTTGTTGTAAATGATAACGACGATGGCTGCCATTTCTGTAAAAAGAAAGGTCATTTTAAGAAGGATTGTTATTTATGAAAAAATGTTATGAAGAAGAAGCAATAAGGAGAAGCTAATCAGCAGAAGCAGCACGAGGAGCCACAGACTGAATGAAAAGCTATTCTTTAGCAATGAGGAGAAATTCTGGACTTTTATTCTGCCTTTTAGACAAAATTTTTTTTTTTTTTAATTAGAGTTGTTTATAGTTTTTACTCCTCTAGATGATAGTTTAACTATTACTTTAGATTCTATTAGTGTTGGATATGATTCTCTAGTACATAATTTATTTTAATTATAACTGTTGAGACTAGTTATATCAACTGTCTTGAAAATGAGACATTCAGTGGGAGTCAGGAATAAAGGACAACATCAAATTCACTAATGATTAGAATATTCATTTAAATTGAGGTGACCAAGTTGGGATACTAGAGTCTTTTATGGTCTCTGTTTGAGTGGGAGTTATCTCACAAAGGGGCTTCAACCAAAAGTTTTTTACAGCCCACGTGATCCGAATGGGAGTGTTAGAAACACTCGAGTACATTAATTGAGTGGGAGTTTCTTCCACAATGTTTACTCCATTCTATTTTATTGTCGACACTCTTTATATCTTTGATTATCATTTGATGCATATTTTTCATTCTACTCAATATTTATCATGATTATCATTATTAACATATGCAATGTTGGCCTGGGACCATAAGTGCTCAAATAAGGAAGCTTGGACTATCGTGATTAGGCACCACGATTGTATAGCTTTTATCCTGATAGTTGGGTGATGGTTTTCACATGGCGTATGCCGTAAGATATCAGGATAACATACCTTAGGGTATGAAGCAGGACGAATGCAAGTATACACACAAGTGATTGCATTAAAGTGTGCGTATACTAGTGTCACAAAACCATAAGTAATACTCTTGGGTTCGTTAACAGTAATAATTTTTGTGACCATGGAGCTGCCTTATTGTCAATTGTAAAGCATGGTACATTATAGGCATTCATGATCCATTATTATAGTTGTTTCTTGAACTTGAGGGGATAATGTTGATGAGTACTGAAAAATGATGATATTTCACCCCTAAATACCTATATTTAGCTGTCCGATGAAGGCTATCTGACGAGAATGATTAGATTTGAAGTGTTTCAGGTAAATACAAGCCAAGTATAGAAAACAGTCCAAGAATTCTGAATATAATGTCAAAACACTGCAACTTTGGGTAATCGAGAACTTAGTGCGACTTGCGGCTAAATTTTGACCCTCAAGACAGCCGAATTATGACATTGTCAAAACATAAAAGTTGTAGATCTTTTCTCCAGCTTTCCAACGACATAAGAATTGCCTCAATCCGAGTTCGGGATAGAAAGTTATGGCTGAAATACCGAAGCAGTGTCTGATACAAAGAAAGTGCTTAATTTCACGGATTTCTGGGGTCGATGCATCGACCCTATAGGTCGATTAATCGAGGATGAGTCAGAGTCTGACACGAAACTGACACTGTAAAGCAGATTTTTGGGACTTTTTGGCGGCTCGATGCATCGACCCTCCCTGGTCGATTAATCGACCCTAAAACTTTGGCTTGTGAGACTTCCGCGAGGAGGGTCTATTTAAAGCGACTCAAACACTTCGGGAGAATTACGTAGGAATTAATTAGATAGAATTAATTTTAGGAAAGAGTTTTAGTTTTAGAGTTCTTAGTTTTTAGCCATTATTTTTCATAGTTAGACATAGAAATAGGGAAGTTTTATTATTCCTTTTTGAGAGCTTTATTCCCTTTAATTTTTCAGTACTCATTCCTAAATTTTGTTTAAAGTTTATTCCTGCATTAATTTCGTTTCTGAAGATCATCATACTTTTGGATCAAAGCAATTTCTTTTGAAGTTTGAGATAATTTTAATTAATGTTATTTTCCCGTCTTTATTTATTTATGCCATTTACTTACAATATGTGTGGCTAAATTTATAGGGATGGGGATCTAATGATTCCCATCCGAGGGATGTACTTTTAATAATATAAATTAAGGATTAAAATATGAGATTTTATTTTATGGTTGTTGTGCTATCATGAACGGATGAAATCCCCGCCACTAACTGGGATCGCATGTGCCTAGCCATGCCCGGGATCTTAAATCTGTGACGGTAATTTTACCCAATCATTGTTATGGTCTTTTTGCTTTCATCGTGTGGATCTAATTACGATTATTTTCTGGGATCTAGTGTGCCTAGCCATGCCCTGGATCTTGGTTTTATAATGGTAATTTTATCTTAAATACTCCCTAATCTGAATAAAGTGTGTCTAGCCATGCCCTTGATTTCAGATTTATAAGTGGTATTCTTGTTAGAATTTTCACCCACTTTGGGGATGATTTTTATTTGAACCTGAGATCATGTGTGCCTAGCCATGCCCTTGATCCCAGATCTATATATGAAAATTATCTAAGTCCTGATTGCAGGGATGCAACGTGGAGCCTATTAGGGTGTTGACCATTGATCTTCCATAAAAGATGTTTGTTACCAATGAAATATCTCATAATTTAATCCTTAGATTTATATTATAGGAAGAACGGACCAAAGATGGGAGGATTTAACATCTTCATCTTTATCATCATCTTCACCTTTACTTTTGAATTATCAATTGAATTTTAGTTTGTAGTCATTAATTACCATCTCATCAACCGCTTAAATCATAAAACTGGTAGAATACTGTTAGATCTTAATAGATTTCTAGAATTGATTGTCTCTTTTAGATATTTTAAAATTAGTCCTCGTGGGAACGATCTCGTACTCCGCACCCACTATATACAAACCGATTCGTGCACTTGCGAGTAAAACATTACACATTAAAAAAATCACATCAAGTTTTTGGCGCCATTGCTGGGGATCAAATTAAGAAAATCTGAATTTTTGGTAGACAGTAAATTTTAAGAATTTTCGAGGATTAAAATAGTATTTCTGCTTAATTAAAAAAAAAAAAAAAAAAATTTTGAGAGTCCCTTGCCTCGATTGATCGAGTGACTCGATCAATCGATCTCTAAAAAAAAAAAAAAAAAAAATTTTTTTGAGGTTTTCCTGCCTGAAACCTCCACTCTGTGCATCATTTGCATGCACACTAGGTCTTCTAAAGAGAGAAATTTAGAACCGTTAAATTCTGAGATCGAACGTGCCTGCCGGTCAAATCGTAAGGACGCTAGATCAAGGCAAAAATTTTTAAGTGAATCATCCACTGAAGTTAATATGACTGACAACATGAATGGGCAACTCGAACAAGAGGAAGAACTAACATTGAGAGAACTGTTTTCTCCGATAACTACAAATACCCCATCATGCATTGTATACCCCGCCACACCTGGTGGCCGGTTTGAAATTCGGACAAATGTCATCCAAATCCTTCCAATCTTTCATGGCATGGAGCGAGAAGATCCATACCAGCACGTTAAAGACTTCGTCGAAGTCTGCTCATCTGTTTACCAAAATTTCAGCGAAGAATCTGTTAGGCTGCACTTATTTCCTTTCTCTATAAAGGATAAAGCAAAAGCATGGTTAAATTCTCTACCATCGGGATCCATAACCACCTGGGATCAGATGGTCAAAAAGTTTCTGTCAAAGTTCTTCCCTATGGCGAAGACGAATGTCCTTAAACGTGAAATCACGGATTTCACGCAAGAGGAAGATGAGAGATTATATGAAGCTTGGGATAGATTCATGGATCTCTTACTCAAATGTCCGCACCATGGATACTCAAAGTGGAGACTGGTCCAGTGTTTCTACAATGGACTGAATCAACCAAATAGACATCTGGTGGAGTCAATGAATGGCGGAGGATTCCTGGGCCTTAAAGAAACCAGAATCTTATGCTTTCTTAGAAAAGCTAGTGAGGATTCTCGACCGGATTTCACAAAGACTAGAACAATCAGTCAAAGCCCGTGATCAAGCCGGGAGTTCAACCAAGAAAGGAGGACTATATGTAGTAAAGGATTCCCCAGATCTGATGGCTAAAATTGATTTCCTCACTCAACAAGTGGAGGAATTGAAATTAAAGAAGAATGTGCATATGGTCAATACACAACCTGAGCCATGTTCAATTTGTGCAAGTCCAATGCATATGGCAGATGATTGTCCTTCAATGCAGAACTATCATGAAGACACATCTGAACAGTTAAATGTTGTGAATAATTATAGGCGGAATCAAGGAAACGTTTTCAATGAGAATAACCCAAATAGCTGGAGATACCACCTAAATTTCTCATGGAAACAAGATAATCAAAGAATGCAGCCCAGGAAACAGGGGACGAACTTTTATCCCCAACAAAATTTCAATCAAGGACTGCAGTAGAACTACGGTCAAGGGCAATTTCAGCAGCAAGGGTTCAATAACCCGAATCAATTTCAATACAATCAAAATCAGGTTGGCGCACGGCAAATGAACCAGAATTTTCGGGTTCTACGCAACCAATGGGAGGTTAGCAAAACCAACCACAATCTGATTTTGTCCCGACATTTCCACCACCGATTTAACAACCCACGAAATCACCGCCCAACGTACACAAACTCCTTCTCGAGGACACGATGAAACTCATTCATTTTTACACGTCCTCAATCTCTAAAATAGAGACCCAAATTGGGCAATTGGCATCCTTTCTCTATGAAAGAGAAAAAGGTTCGTTTCCAAGCCAACCTGTTCCTAACCCAAGGGGCCAAATGGTTGTTGAACAAACATCAACTTCAACACAAGAGGATAATCAACAACAGATTCGGGCAATCACAACGTTGAGATATGGAAAGCAGGTCGATAACAAAGTAGTGTTGCCAGAGGAGGAGGAAGAGTCTAATAGAGAGACGCAATCTGAAGAGAGAAAAAAAATTGATGACAAAGTATAAGCAAAAGAAATATTAGATGACGAGAGTGAACAGAAGAAAAGTTTTGTTCCGAAAGCACCGTACCCGCAAAGATTGATGGCACCACTGAGAAATCGCGATGTGGAAGGAATAAATGAGATTTTCAAGCAATTAAAAATTAATATTCCCTTTCTGGATGCCATCCGTCAAGTACCTGCTTATGCTAAATTTTTGAAGGAATTGGTCACAATCAAAAGAAAGACCAATATTCCGAAAAAGGCTTTCTTAGCCGAGCTGGTTAGTTCAGTGTTGCAAGCAAAGCTCCCAATCAAATACAAGGACCCAGGTTGTCCTACAATCTCGATCATCATCGGCGATAATCGTATTGATCAGGCCCTTTTGGATTTAGGAGCAAGTGTCAACTTGTTGCCTTATTCTGTGTACAAGGAGCTTGAATTGGGAGAACTTAAGACCACTGCGATGACCCTTCAGTTAGCTGATCGGTCTGTAAAGATCCCTCGAGGAATTGTAGAAGATGTCCTCATCAAGGTGGATTCTTTCTACTTTCCTGTAGATTTTGTTGTTTTAGACACTGAACCGGCATCAAATTTGAAGAATAATATTCTAGTGATTCTAGGAAGACCATTCCTAGCAACCTCCAATGCGCTGATCAATTGTCGAAACGGGATCATGAATCTTTCATTCGGGAATATGACAGTGGAACTCAACATTTTTAATATTGCCAAGCAGCCCATGGAGGATGATGAACATGCACAAGCATGCATACTCGATGAAATTGTAGAGGAAATATTTCATGCATCTGAATCTGAAGATCCTTTAGCAGCTTGCCTTGCGCATTTTGGAGAAAATTTCGATGTGGATCAACTAATCCAAGAAGTAAATCACATGTTGGACTCCACACCACGTCTGGGTGAAGAACAGGAAATAGAGTGTGGAACTCAAATTGAATTAATCAAGAAAAAGCCGAAAGAGGAGGAGAAAGTGTCCTTAGAACTTAAACATCTTCCGGAAAATCTCAAGTATGCCTACCTGGGGGAGAATGACACTCAACCCATTATAATATCATCAACACTGGATGCGAATCAGCAGGGCCAACTCATGAATGTGCTTAAAGAGCACCAAAGTGCCCTCGATTGGTCGATAAAAGATATCAAAGGCATTAGTCCGACGGTGTGTATGCACCGAATCCATTTGGAAGACAATGCTAAGCCTTCTAGAGAACCACAAAGGAGACTGAACCCTATAATGCAAGATGTGGTCCGAAATGAGGTAATCAAACTTTTAGATGCTGGAATCATATACCCCATCTCGGACAGTAAATGGGTCAGCCCCACACAAGTGGTCCCTAAGAAATCGGGAATCACAGTGGTGAAGAATGAAGAAAACATACTGGTCCCTACAAAAATTCAAACAGGGTGGAGAGTGTGCATTGATTATCGGAAGTTAAATTTGATGACGAGGAAAGATCACTTTCCACTTCCATTTATCGATCAGATGTTAGAAAGATTGGCCGGGCATGAGTACTATTGCTTTCTCGATGGCTATTTCGGGTATAACCAAATAGTCATGAAGACCACTTTCACATGTCCTTTTGGTACTTTCTCCTACCGACGAATGCCGTTTAGGCTTTGTAATGCACCAGCTACATTCCAAAGATGTATGCTGTGTATTTTTTAGGATATGGTCGAGCGATTCCTGGAAGTCTTCATGGACGACTTCTCGATACATGGAAACAGTTTTGCTGACTGTTTGAATCATTTGTCACTAGTGCTTGCATGATGCCAGGAGAAGAACCTTGTTCTTAACTGGGAGAAATGTTACTTCATGGTTAAAGATGGCATTGTTTTGGGACACATCATATCGTCCCAGGGTATTGAGGTCGATAAGGCTAAAGTTGATTTAATTGTCGACCTACCACCACCAAGGACAGTGAAGGAAATCAGATCTTTTCTGGGCCACGCCGGTTTTTATCGACGTTTTATTAAAGATTTCAGTAAGATAGCACGGCCGCTCTGCAGCTTACTTTCAAAAGATGCCCCATTCATCTTTGATGATAAATGTTTGCGTGCCTTTGAAACCATTAAGGCCGAATTGATAAAAGCTCCAATAATTCAATCTCCGAACTGGGAGTTCCCGTTCGAAATTATGTGCGACGCCTCTGATTATGCAATTGGAGCTGTTTTGGGACAACGAATAGAAAAATTACCGCATGTAAACTACTATGCGAGTCGCACTCTCAACGATGCCCAGTTGAACTACTCGACCACTGAAAAGGAACTTTTGGCAGTAGTTTTCACGTTGGATAAATTTCGATCCTATTTATTAGGATCTAAAGTTGTGGTATTCACAGATCACGCTGTTCTGCGTTATCTGTTCGCTAAGAAAGATGCTAAGGCACATTTAATTAGGTGGATCTTGTTGTTGCAAGAGTTCGATTTGGAGATCAAGGACAAGAAAGGTTTAGAAAATGTGGTGGCCGATCACTTGTCACGAATAATTATTGAGAAACCTGACGAGCCTGTTCCGATCTTGGAGCACTTCCCGGATGAACAGTTGTTCAGGATTGATTGCCCACCTTGGTATGCGGATCTTGTCAATTTCCTAGTCACCGAGAAATTACCTCACCATTGGTCGAAGAATGAGAAATCTATTTTCTTAGCTCGGGTGAAACACTATTTTTTCGAAGATCCGTACTTATTCAAATACTGTCCTGATCAAATCATACGAAGATGTATTCCTGAATCTGAGCAACCACGAATCATCTCGTTCTGTCATGAGTTAGCTTGTGGAGGTCACTTTAGTTCCAAAAAGACTGCAGCAAAGATCTTTCAAAGTGGTTTTTACTGGCCGACGATCTTTAAAGATTGTCATCAACATTGCATATCCTGTCACAACTGTCAAATGCTGGGCCGAATCTCAAAGCGCAACATGATGCCGCTCAATCCAATTTTAGAAGTTGAATTATTTGATGTTTGGGGGATCGATTTTATGGGTCCTTTCCCGAATTCGTTTGGAAATACGTTCATTCTTTTCGGTGTTGACTATATTTCGAAATGGGTAGAGGTCGTGGCTTGTAAATCTAATGATCACAGAGTAGTGATCAAATTTCTCAAGGATCAAGTGTTTTCATATTTTGGCATTCCAAAGGCGATAATCAGTGATGGTGGAAAGCACTTTTGCAATAAAGTGTTCACCCAATTAATGAAGAAATATGGTATCACACACAAAGTTGCTACACCTTATCATCCTCAGACAAGTGGCCAAGTTGAAGTCTCTAATCGGGAACTTAAGCGGATTTTAGAAAAGACAATCAATCCGAACCGTAAAGACTGGTCGTTAAAGTTGAATGACGCTCTATGAGCGTATAGAACTGCATTTAAAACTCCGATTGGCATGTCGCCGTATCGGTTGGTCTTTGGTAAAGGATGTCACCTCCCGGTTGAATTGGAACATCGAGCATTTTGGGTCGTTAAGTCATTGAATTTCGATCTCCACAATCAATAAATGAATTAGAAGAAATCCGTGCTGATGCATATGACTGTGCTAAATCGTACAAGGACCGTATGAAACAGGTTCATGATCAATCTATTCTGCGGAAATCGTTTGTTGTTGGTCAACAGGTTCTACTCTACAATTCCCGACTTCATCTATTTCCAGGGAAACAAAAAACCCGTTGGAATGGCCCTTTCAAAATCTCTCGAATACTCCCCAATGGGGCAGTAGATATTATCAACCCAAAACACGAAAATGTTTTTCGAGTTAACGGTCAGCGATTGAAACCGTTCCTTGAGAATGCGATTGCATTCTCTGCCACTCTTTCTTTGAGTGAGCCACTGGCTCACCCTGACTAAGTGATTCTCAAGGTCGAGCTATCGACTTTAAACTAGCGCTCATTGGGAGGCAACCCAAGTGTGTACTTTCCGTTTGGTTTTGTTTTGTGTAAAAAAAAAAGAAAAAAAAAAAAAAAATTTGGGAGTCGATGCATCGACCCCCTCTGTCGATTCATCGACCCACCCTGGGTCGATGCATCGACCTTCCCAAGGTCGATTAATCGACAGCTTTAATGCAGTGTCCTTTTTCAAGGAGACTGCATTTATGAAGGTTTTGACTTTTTCTTTAGTCGATTAATCGACTCCTTGAGTCGATGGATCGACTGCTGTTTTTGGAAATTGGGCTGCTTTTCGAATTCTGTCCATTTTTGTCTTATTTGGAGTCGATTAATCGACTCTTTATGGGTCTATTAATCGACTTTTATTTTGGTACATGCGTTTTTGGTTTTTATCTGCCTCGATTAATGTCGATTAATCGAGGAAGTACGTCGATTAATCGATTCTTCCACTTCCGGACATTGCGTCTTTTCACTTAAAGACGTTGCGTGTTTTCCATGCGTCGGGACTTCTGACGCTCCAGTTTTCAATGGAGTCGATTAAATCGACTCTTTTGGTCGATTAATCAATTATTTTGCGTGTGTCCGTCCCGAGAGGACGCGTTTGCGCCTATTTAAATGGAGCAGTCTCTTTACGATTTTCATTGAGTTTATATCCTATTTTTTTTTACTGCCTCCAACATTCCGACAGTGCAATCATGGCTTCGACCTCTGCCGCGCCGCAAAGACTTGTACAACGCCCTGCTGGTCATCCACGTGACCAGCCAAGTGATCGCTTCGCGACCCGCGACCTATGTTCCGAATATGTTTTTGATCTTGCGGCTTTTCAAGCACTGCCTATCTGCGCCGTTTCCCTCGCCTATGCGATGGCTCTCAATGCCCATTTTTTCCTCACTCCGCCCATGATCAAAGTGTCTGAACGCGTTGTTCGGTTATTCTATCAGAACATGGCATGGGTGCCCGCCTCCATCGAGAATCAAGTCGCTGCCCACTTCACTGTTTCAATTGATGGGTGGTCGCGCCCGATTTATCCGCACACCATTGCGGAGGTCTTTAATGTTTCGTGCGAGCGCCCTCACAATCACACTTTGGGTGAGGAACTCGACGAGTCTCAGGAGGATATAATCAACGAGATGTGCCGCGGCATATTTTCTTCTGGGATCGCCACTAGGCGATCGGCATTGCCGCGCCCGCTTTTGTTTTGGGATAGTGTGGTCAGTAGCAATCTCTGCCCCCGTGGCCACATTTCGGAGCGCACCGGTGATCGGGTTCAAGCACTTTATGGGGCCCACCGCAATTCATGGATCAACGTGCCCAGGATTATTCATGATGGCATGTGGCGATGTCATGACGAACTCACTAAACCTACAACTGGTGAAGCCCCGTTGGTCTACTTCCCCCATTATGTTATGAAGTTGCTTAATTTTCTTCGTTTCCCGTTCTACTGGGATGATGATATCGAGGACCTTGCTTTCTATCGTTATGGTGCGTCCCAATGGAACCGCAGTATGCGTCTCTTGAGAAATATCCCTGATGCCCCTGCTGATGCACCAGCCCAACCGGCTCCCCCACGCCCAAGCCAGTCTCAAGATGACCAACATGCACCTGATCAAGGACCGGAGGAGGGTGTGTCGCTTAGTTCGCTCCAAGCCCAAATTACCTCTTTACAAGAGGAGCAGCAGCGACAACATGGTGCACTCCTGCGCCGTAGCCACTATGATCGTTCCTTCCTCCATCAGATCGGGCAGCGCATGTGGCCTGATAGTTATGATGAGATGCGCGCCGAATGGAGATGATTAGTTTGATTAATCTAGGATTAGGATTTTTCGTTTTGTGTTATTTTTCTTTCTTTTGTTTAGGCTGTTTATTTTAGGAGTCAAATCAGAAGTGTCCATGTAATCATCGTATTTATCAATGAAGAAGTGTGTTTTCTAATCTGTGTGGGATTGTCAAAATTTTGCGAATTACCGGTTGCCTTTAGAGTAGTTGAAAAGCACCATTACAATGCCATTTTTTTTTTTAATTTCAACTCTCTGCCAAGATGGTGTCGATTAATCGAGGGTTATACTCGATTAATCGACCCACTGTTTGCAGAAAATAAATAAATAAATAAAATAAAATAAAAATTTAGGAAGTCGATGAATCGACCCCTCTGTCGATTAATCGACCCCCAAAGGGTCGATGCATCGACCTTTAGGGATCGATTAATCGACCCTATGTTGCGAAAAATATATATATATATATATATTTTGGGAGTCGATGCATCGACCCCACTGTCGATTAATCGACCCCCAAAGGGTCGATGCATCGACCTTCAGGGATCGATTAATCGACCCCACCGTTTTTTGATTTTTTGTTTTTTTTGCGACGGCACTCCTATTGGAACTCTAATTCGCCACTTTTCTCACGCCAGTCGACTCCCTTAGACGTACTGCCACACTTTTCATTGTTTCTTTTTTTTGGAGGACACCTCCTTCCACTCCTACTCCAACTCTATATATTTTTCCCTTTATATTCCCCTTTAGGCTCACTTTTTATTAACTTTGCACAATCTTTCTCATGGCCCCACGATTATATCTCACCAGAGCACGATTATCAAAGATGGCGGAGACTGCTAAAAAGCGGGAGCGCCGCTCTCATCGGACGGTCCCTTTTGTGTCAAACAATGTTGAAATCATCGACCTTGATCCGATGATCATTCCTTACTGGGGAGAACCATCTCGAAAAAAGGTATATCGCTCCAAATCTCCTACACCGTGCTTCAATACTGATATCGAGATAATTGATTTGATGTCGTCACCGTCTCCCCCATCTTCATCTCCTACTTTCGCCCCCCCACCTCCATCCATACAATCGGCGGTGTCTCATCAATTTCCCCTTGATCTTTGGGAGAAATTGTTCCCTGTGCCTAAGAATATCAATTTAAGTGACCCGAGGTGGATGGGTCCGCCTGCCAATGATTAACAGAGTTGGATTCATGTTTAGTTTAGGATTTAGGATTTAGGCTTTTCAGTTTTTTCTTCTTTCCTTTTTGTTTTGTTTTGTTTAGTTTAGATTGTTTTTAATTCCCTCAATAATGTAACCATATTCCCTTCAATATATTTTTTGCCATGTTCCAATTTGATGCACATATTCTCTGCACCTGATCTTTGTGTTGAGGTACTTTTTTTCAAACAGGTTTGGGGGTACGCTACTTCTTTCAGTCAACGCGAACATTGTCATCTTTAGGTTTGGGGGTGTGGTTAATTATTTTGCGTCATTTATATGTTTTATCTGAAAAAAATTAAAAAAAAAAAAAAAATTATTTTGAAGTCATCATGCACATTATTTTACGATTGTTTTCAAACTTTAGTTGATGATGCATGTGAATTTAATTTTGAGAATAATAGTGTCATATTTTGATTACTTGTATCTAAGATGATGAAGTTGAATGTGATATGTTGTGGATAATTTTGATATTCATGCCTAGAATTTTTGCACTGATACCAAGCTAAGACTTAGAAATCGATGAACTGTTTTGAATGTTGAATCTTAGGATCTCAGTGGAGACTAAACCCAGTGAGCTTTAGAGCTAATTTCCCATCATTGATGAGTGTATATATAAACTCGGAGTTTTCTTGGAATACGGATTATTTTGCATAATCTCATACACTTCATTTTGACTTGTGACTTTGCATGAAATCAAATTTATATCATTATGTTATAATGTACTGTATATCTACTCAAGACAAATAGGCAAAGTTACTATCTTTTAAGGACATGATTGAAGGCCATCTTTGGCTCGTTTGTGCTTAAAATGCCCCACCTCAAATAAATTTATCTTTCTAGTACCCCTTTGAGCCTATTGAAAAATTTACCTTTATACATTCTTTGATAAGCCACGTTAACCTTTGACCCTTCACCATTTCTGAAAATTCAGCTTTACCCTTCTTATTTCTGAGAAATTAGGAACGAGGGATGAGAGAACAAAAAGAGAGTAAGTGGAGAGATACTGAGTTGTGATGTTTACTGAGAGTGTATGGCAAAAATAAAAAGAAAAAAAAAGGGGGGGAGAAAAAGAAAAAAAAATTGTGAAAAATAATGAAAAATATGAGGTGCTTCAAGAAAAAGGAAGAGAAAAAGAAAATTGAGAAAAATAGTGAGAGATTAGAAAAGAAAAAGAAGAGAAATAGAAAAAATCAAAAAGGTGTTTCTTTTCCAATTTCTCAGAAACTTTGAATCCCAACTTTCAATTCTTTCTTACCCTTTCCTGAGCCCCATTACAACCCTAAAAAGACCTTCATGATCTGATCTTGCATTAGTAACTGCCTTGTGGAGAGTAAATATGTGATACTTATGACACTTAATATGACATGCGTAGGATATACAAGTATCTTCTTATGAGATTTATTTTTGTTCATTGATTGCATCGTGTTTCATTTATCATGTGAGACCTTTTTATTTGCTTTGTATTGACCTCTCACATATGTGCGAAAATTATCCACTATCGGTGTCTGTATATTTTGAGAGTATACCTAAAGTGAGGATTGAGTCAAAACAACAGATCCAACGGTTTTCCGTTTGAATTAGTTCTGAGATGAATGAATTTTGGTTTGGTTATGCACACACTTCACGTTTAGGCATGAATGGATGAGCTATCTAACGATTTGAGCATTAGACTAATTTGAATGGATATTAGTATGATTAGTATAACATTGTTATTTAAAATTGAGAATTAGCATGTTGAATTGATTAATGATTTTTGTTTTTGAATGGTATATATGTTATCAAAATCATGTTTTGAAAACTCAATTTTATCTATGATTTCAAAAATATATTGAAGTTTGTGGGTAACTTCACTGTAAACCCTCAGGAGACACAACTCCTCCACTAGGATCACCTAGGGGTTTAAAGGCTTGTTGCACATGTTAAGTGCAATCGTGTTCCCTACGAAAGTGACATTTATTTTCTTTAGTTTGCTTTGCTCGAGGACTAGCAAAGTATAGGTTTGGGGGTATGATGAGTACTGAAAAATGATAATATTTTCACCCCTAAATACCTATATTTAGCTGTCCGATGAAGGCTATCTGACGAGAATGATTAGATTTGAAGTGTTTCAGGTAAATACAAGCCAAGTATAGAAAACAGTCCAAGAATTCTGAATATAATGTCAAAACACTGCAACTTTGGGTAATTGAGAACTTCGTGCGACTTGCGGCTAAATTTAGACCTTCAAGACGGCCGAATTATGAAATTTTCAAAACATAAAAGTTGTAGATCTTTTCGTCATCTTTCCAACGGCGTAAGAATCGCCTCAATCCGAGTTCGGGACAGAAAGTTATAGCCGAAATACCGAAGCAGTGTCTGATACAAAGAAAGTGCTTAATTTCACGAATTTCTGGGGTCGATGCATCGACCCTATAGGTCGATTAATCGAGGATGAGTCAGAGTCTGACACGAAACTGACACTGTAAAGCAGATTTTTGGGACTTTTTGGCGGCTCGATGCATCGACCCTCTCTGGTCGATTAATCGACCCTAAAACTTTGGCTTGGGAGACTTCCGTGAGGAGGGTCTATTTAAAGCGACTCAAACACTTCGGGAGAATTACGTAGGAATTAATTAGATAGAATTAATTTTAGGAAAGAGTTTTAGTTTTAGAGTTCTTAGTTTTTAGCCATTATTTTTCATAGTTAGACATAGAAATAGGGAAGTTTTATTATTCCTTTTTGAGAGCTTTATTCCCTTTAATTTTTCAGTACTCATTTCTAAATTTTGTTCAAAGTTTATTCCTGCATTAATTTCGTTTCTGAAGATCATCATACTTTTGGATCAAAGCAATTTCTTTTGAAGTTTGAGGTAATTTTAATTAATGTTATTTTCCCGTCTTTATTTATTTATGTCATTTACTTACAATATGTGTGGCTAAATTTATAGGGATGGGGATCTAATGATTCTCATCCGAGGGATGTACTTTTAATAATATAAATTAAGGATTAAAATATGAGATTTTATTTTATGGTTGTTGTGCTATCATGAACGGATGAAATCCCCGCCACTAATCGGGATCGCGTGTGCCTAGCCATGCCCGGGATCTCAAATCTGTGACGGTAATTTTACCCAATCATTGTTATGGTCTTTTTGCTTTCATCGTGTGGATCTAATTACGATTATGTTCTGGAATCGAGTGTGCCTAGTCATGCCCTGGATCTTGGTTCTGTAATGGTAATTTTATCTTAAATACTCCCTAATCTGAATAAAGTGTGCCTTGCCATGCCCTTGATTTCAGATTTATAAGTGGTATTCTTGTTGGAATTTTCACCCACTTTGGGGATAATTTTTATTTGAACCTGAGATCATGTGTGCCTAGCCATGCCCTTGATCCCAGATCTATATATGAAAATTATCTAAGTCCTGATTGCAGGGATGCAACGTGGAGCCTATTAGGGTGTTGACCATTGATCTTCCATAAAAGATGTTTGTTACCAATGAAATATCTCATAATTTAATCCTTAGATTTATATTATAGGAAGAACGGACCAAAGATGAGAGGATTTAACATCTTCATCTTTATCATCATCTTCACCTTTACTTTTGAATTATCAATTGAATTTTAGTTTGTAGTCATTAATTACCATCTCATCAACCGCTTAAATCATAAAACTGGTAGAATACTGTTAGATCTTAATAGATTTCTAGAATTAATTGTCTCTTTTAGATATTTCAAAATTAGTCCTCGTGGGAATGATCTCGTACTCCGCACCCACTATATACAAACCGATTCGTGCACTTTTGAGTAAAACATTACACATTAAAAAAATCACATCAGATGTATTGTACCAAATTCCTTGAAAGTCAATGGTTTTATAAAATTCTAAGAATGATCATCCGCTTTTCAAAAGGATCAATTCATGAATTTATTTGAAACAATATTTTGGTAGTGTGTGGATCAAGTGGGAGATTGTTGGTTATTTGTGACCCACACACTAGCCTCTTTACTTATTTATTAAAACTTGAATTGGTGAGACTTTCTAAACGTGGCACAATGGGAATCACCACAATCTGGTGGAATTCCTTATTTATAGGGTTGTGGTAATCCCTTTATAGAAGTGACATATCCTCTAGATTTAGTTTCTTTGATGGGCTAGGAAACTAATCAATGTCTATTTAAGGAGGACAATGTCCCCTCTTTGGCTATTCTCAATGTTATTCTCATCAATAGAGATAGAAAGAAAGAGAGGTGGTTTGTTCTGAGGGTCGTGATCTTGTACCGAGGATCTGCCGATCAAGCACGTCTTCGCGACCATCCGATCAGGTAAGTAAGATTTATCTTACTAATTAATTGTTCTATTTGATATGTTGATCAAACGATTTAAGCCTAGATCTAGAAATATTTAACAGCAGAAACTATTCTTTATTTTATTATGTTTTTTTATAAATTTAGCATTTTACATTTAGACCTCTCTCTCTCTCTCTCTCGTGCCAAACTTAACTTTAACTTTCCATATGACGGCGATGAAGCAGGTTTTTCTGATATCGGAGGGTCCGTACAAGAGGTAGCTCCGCGTCCAAACTCGGCTGAGTCTGTGGTAGAAATGTTTGGATTTGAGGAACGATTTTATATCGGATTTGATTTTATTTTTCAGATCGGAACTGAACCGAAACCGGTTTGGGTTTTGGTTTTTAAAAAAATTGAACCGAACCGAAACCCAACACAAACTGAACCGAACCCCAATTCGATTCGGGTGGCTTGAAACCGAAAAAACTAAAAATAAATGAAAAAAATACTCTAAAAAAAAAAAAGTAGGTATTTTAGGTATACCGAACCAAACCAAATCGGTTTCGATTTCAGAAAAAAAAAAATTGAACCCAACCAAATGGGTTTCGATTCGGTTTTGGTTTGGGGTGTACCAAACCAAACACTAAAAATTTCGGGTTTGGTTCAGTTGGTTACACCGAACTTGCATCCCTAAGTGTGGGTAGTAAAATATAATAAAATAAGAATAAATAATAATATTTTAAATAAATGAGTAACTAAAATAGAATGTTTGTTGGTAGATGTAGCTAGAGTCATGTTTAGCCAAACAAATTAGCTCTCCTTGCCGGAGATGCTCTAATAAAGTAGCTACCTAAAATCGTGCAATCCTGATCCTCTAAAATTGTTTAAAAAGTATAATAGCCTCAAACTCTTTCTTTTTAATCCCAATTTGCTAAAATGCCCTTTGATTTAGGTATGTTTCAATGTATAAATCCGACTGGTAATTAAGATTGCGACTTGGATGAAATTACGAGGCAATGTTTCGTTAAGTTTCAAGCCAATTGTGAATATTTTTATGTTCCTAAAATTGTCGGTAGAAAAGCTCCTAGATGCTTTTACTGTGGTAGATAAGGGCACATTATTTCTAACTGTGTTATTAGGAGAAAGGGATATATATCAATTCTCAATAATTTGAAAGAGTTATATAAATAGGGAGAGAATTTGGCCTAATGGTAGACTTATGGGTTTTTTGCATATACCCTCCCATGTTATGCTAATATTATAAGAAACCCCCTGAGTTATGGGTATTTATTCTGCAGCCCCTACTTTTGTGTTTCTGTTTCATATAACCCCTGCCGTTAACTAGCCGTGAGTTAATAGACGGAAAGCCTATTTTGCCCTTAATGAAACCAATATTTTAAAAATACCACCATTTTAAAAGGCCTTTCATTCATCTATATTTACAAGTCGCGCCATTAAAGTTTATCACCATTCTAAAAGGCCCTTCATTGACCTTTATTTACAAGTCATGCCATTATAATTTACCATTATTATAAAATGAGTACCTTTAAATCCACCCACAAAATCTTTGAGTTCACCTACGCTGAAACACATCGACTGCATTGAATCAAACGATAGAAATTTTTTATCATCCCAATATTTCATGAGATCGATCTTTAGATCATGGGTGTACCTTCGACTTCGACTTTATTTTATTTCATACCCTAAGTGACCTTAATATCAATTTTAAGCATGCACGTGATGTTAAGGTCACTTTTCTGAGATGTGTGCCACGTGAAATAAAACATTGACCATCTGATGGTACGATCATGATCTCAAGATCCATCATGTGAAAGATTGGGAGGATAAATGATCTCCATTGTTCGATTCAATTCAATTAACATGTTTCAGCGTGGGTGCACTTAAAGATTCAGTGGGTAGATTTAAAGGTACTCTTCTAAAAGGCCCTTCATTCACCCATCAGATTTAAGACTCATCAGATGAGTGATTCCGCCATTAAAGCATGCCAACGTTTGGACGAATACTCAACCAATGGAGGATTTGTGACAAACGATGCAATTATTCTTGAAAAAAAAACCTTCAATCTACGTGTTCCACTCAAAATACTCGTTCCTCCAATTTCCTATATGATTCAACACTAATTTTTAGGAATTGGATTGCCTAATCGTGTTTGCTTCCATCCACCGAATCTTTGAGTTCACCCACGCTAAAACACATTGATTGCATTGATTAAGACGATGGAGATCGTTTAGGCATATCATTAGACGATCAGTGTTTTATTTCGTGGCACACATCACAGAAAAGTGACCTTAATATGACGTATACAATTAAAATTAATTTTAAGGTTATTTTTTTGGGTGTGTACCACATGAAATAAGAAATCAACCATCTGATGGTGCCACCATGATTTCAAGATCCATCGTGTGAAAGGTTGGGACAATAAACAATCTCCATCGTCCGATTCAGTGCAATCAATCGTCTGATGGTGCCACCATTATCTCAAGATCCATCGTGTGAATGGTTGGGATGATAAACGGCCTCCATCGTCTAATTCAATGTAGTCACTTGTCTGATGGTGCCACCATGATATCAAGATGCATCGTGTGAAAGGTTGGGACGATAAATGATCTCCATCGTCCGATTCAATGCAGTCAATGTTTTTCAGCGTGGGTGAACTCAAAATTTTGGTGAGTGGACTTAAAACTATTCTTTTTTGTAAGTGGAAGGGTGGATTTCAAATTACTCATATTATGTGTAGAGGGTGGCAATTTAGTAATTTAATTTTAAAAAGAATAAATATGGTATTTAGGCTATTCTTTAACGGCTGGTTAACCATTTAAAGTAGCATCCGTTAAAGAGGGTGTTTTATAAACACCAAAATGCTAACTCAGGGGTCAAATAGCTATAACTAGGGGGGTTATTTGTAATATCAACATAACTAGGGGGGTATTTGCAAAAAACCCTAGACTTATTCCTATAGGTACCAAAATGCTCATAATAATAGAAAGAGAAATATGGACTTCAATAAACCTAACTCTAATAAGTATATAAAGGCTTCTCAATATCATAAATTGATGTCAAATTTAAGGAATGTTAAGAGAAGCCAGTTTTGTACTGGTATTGTTATTCTTAGATATACTCTCAAGTGGATCAGGAAGAGCGATTTGATTTGAGCTTTTTTGTTTTTGTATCTTAGTAGGTTTTTATTTTCTACTTATTTTTTTAAAATATATATATATATAAATAATTTTTTTTGAAAATATTTATAAAAAATGTTTATAAGTGTCATATTTATAATCATATGCTCAATCCTATTATCTTGCATGCAAATTTGTATATGATAGGCATCTCCTTATATTCATTGAAATTTAAGTGCATGAGTTGTCTTCATCACATTGTGTACATATATGTTTTTTAGTCAATTAATCTTTGAAATCATGCATATGTAACTTTTTAATTCACTACCATATAGTTGATAAATTGTTTGAAATTGATGTTCTAGCTTTGGATGATTGTCCATTTATATTGAGTGTCACCTATGCAATTAGTCTTTTTAGCCTTATTTTTTTCATAGGAAATGATTACACAGACAACTCGTGTGAAAGTCATCACTAAGTAGAGAGCGAAAAGGGTTACAGAGTAAATTGTAGAGTAAAAGTTATTATCCTCAAATTCCACTCATTCACCAATTTTTTTATGTAGAATTTAAAAATAATAATAATAAAAAAATAGAAAAAAAAAATATTCAGAAGTTTTATTCTCCTCAATTTAAAAGTTATAAGGAATAGACAAAGATGACTACCTACACAAGTCTGGTGACAAAGCCACCATCCTCTTCGGTAAAGCGATTGGGAAGTCCACTTAGGTATTTGGGTTTATACAATTTTATAAATTTTTTTTTGTTATTTAATGAAGATTTACATGATTTGAAAATGTAGTTGGGTTAAAAATATTTCACATCTTATATTCCTTATTTTTTCTTATACTCTTTATGTTTGAAACAATTATCTTTAGTCATTGCATCATCATATTCATCTTGTCAAATATATGTGAAAGTTGTGAATTTGCATAAATAAGACATGTGTGCGGTGTATATTGTTTACTAGTCACTTGAGATTTAATGCATTGCAGAACTATCCTTTCTGATTCGATGTGTATAATTGATTATTTTTTGAAACTTATGATTGTAATAATGACATACTTGATCTTAATCATTATTGAAAATTTTGAAATTGATTTTAAAGGTTTAGGTGCTCTGATTATTTGATCTTAGTTGGTAAATGAGGGGGAGAATGAGTTTGTGTGTCTTGTTTTGTTGATGGTCTATATTGCTCAGGATAATCAGTAATGTTAGTTTCTTCACTTCAATGCTACTGATAAGTTGATTCGTGTTTTTAATTATTTAAAAAATAAAATAATACTCTCGGTTGATCGTGACTGATCTTCGGTCGACCTTGATGCTTCCTTCCAAAATGTACTGATTAAGCCAAGTTTTTTAGTACAACAATCAACCGTGTTTGTAGTGCCAGTCAACCGTGTGCACAATCTTGCAAAATCCCAAGGTTGTTGCTTCCGAGTTTGCAGTGTTTCTCCTTTCCATGGCCAATTGTTGACTAATCGACAGTCAATCGCTAAGTATAACTACTCACTTGTGAGTCCTATGGTGTTTGATTGAGTTATACATACTCATAAGTGATTATAGTTCTAAGAAGATCAGTTTATAAAAGTTATAATTCTATTAATGATTGACTACGTAAAGAAACATGGTTAACCACATTTGGTTTCGTGGTTGACCACCACTTAAGTGATGGTCAATTGTGAGATTGGTTCCGTAAAAGAGTTTTTCAAATCTCTTTTTAAGGTTATAACTTCTATAAATAGTCTCTTAAGGATTTCCAGGTTTTCGCCTCTCTTGAATTTATTGCTTAATCGTCTTTGTGAGAGAAAAAAACTTTTTGACTTTTAAAACTTTTAATCGGATCCCTTGGTAATTCAAAAGCTTTTGTTCTGCTTCTATTTTCTGAATAAAATTGCGCTTGAAGTTTCGAGTGTGTCTAGGCTCATGAAATCGAGTGATCTTGATGGAATTCGGGATATTGTTGTGGCTCGTCTAAACACGAGTGGACTATCGTACGACTCGGTGATTAAAGGCCACAAATCGATGAACTATAGAGACGCACATAAAATTCTAGCGATACGATTTAGAAAGGTTTGATAGAACTAGAGAGTCTGCATTTATTCGGTACTTTTTGTAACCATTTAACTAATCATAATGTATTTGTTGTCTTGAATCTAGCATAGATCCTGCGAATTTTTTCCTTTTGAGTTTCTACGTAAAAATTTTGTGTGTAGTGGTGATTAATTTATTTTATATTATTTATTTTCAATATCAGCGTTAGGCAAATTTAGGATACTGAAATTTCACTACTCTTTAAAGAGGAACCAAAGAATTCGTACAATTGAATCCAAGTATTTTAATATAAACCCTATGTTAGATATGAGAAACGGTCTATATTATCTATTAAGATTAAATAGTTTGAATACTCATGCTTGTTTTTACCTAGATGGTTTTCTTATGTTGGTTGGCCCCTTGGCCAAATTGGTTTGGCTTAAAAAGCCCGTTGTTTGGCCCAAAAGCGAGGATGGTGAGGACTTTATCCATTCACCCTTAAGCCACATGGGTCAAGATTCAAAAAAACGATACTAGTTGGGTCAGGTCTGGTCAAATCTAAACGCGATCTGATGACTTATTGGCGTGGGATTTCGGTGTAATCCGATGCATATATTGGGATTCTTGTGGTTTCCGTTCGATTTCGGATTCAGAAAATTAAAAACAAAAACAAATCAAACCCGAATCATTTGATTTCAGTTTCGGCTGAACTGAACCAAAAACTGACAATTTCGGTGTCGGCTTCTGTAAACCTAACCGGCATCCCTACTGACAACCGACTTTTAACTACATTTGATGGATCTAAGGATGCCTATGATCACATTGCGTAGGGGAATGTTTATACTACATTTGATTAAAAGGCAAAAAGTGCTGAATTTAAATTTCTATAGAATTTGTCTACAATAATCCAACAGCTAAATTGCAACTCAACGTAGACAATGAGTGGCCACTTGTTCGTTGTGCATTCATTTGGAGAATTTGTCAGATCCAGTAATTTTTTGTTTTGTTTTTAGAACAGTTAGATCCAGTGTTTGGTCTTTCTTCATTGTCAATTCCCTCATCTGATTTGAAAATTTTCCAGATCCAATACAAAGCTGTCAACAGCTACTTAAATGCCTTTGAAAGGTAACAAATGACAAAAATGTCTTGGGCACTTTAGAAAACAATGCCTAAAAACAAACTTTTTAGTAAAAAGATCCGACCTCAAATATTTTAGAAAAACGTGCTTTCGCGGATTTTGGAACTTCAAAAAATGGTGAAAGCATCATTTTTTTAAAAATATATCGAAAAAACAGTGCTTTCACAGTTTTCTGAAGTTCTAAAATTCATGAAAGCATGTTTTTCTAAAACATTTGAGGTTGGGTCTTTTTTGCTAAAAAATTTGTTTTTGAGACATGTTTCTCTAATTATCCCAAATGGGGGGGGGGGGGGCGGATGAAGCACTAAACTACCCCCTAACTAATTTCGAATTCCGTAGCGGTCTCCGACTAAAGTGATTCTCGGCGGACCAATCAGTCTACTATGAACTCAGAGGTTGATAATACACAGTTGCGATCTATAGTAGATCGCAGTAGCTTATTATGGATTGTTTCAATGAATTAGTAGTTATTTATAGAAGATTCGTTGTTGAAATGCGGAGGTGGTCTTTTAGGCTCTCTTTGGGTTAGCTCTTTTGGGGCAAATAACACTCTTTCACTTGTTGGCTCCGACAGAGAATTACTTTTACATTTGGTAACACAACTCCTTGCCTCATTTGCTATGGCAGGGAGCTGTTTCAAATGATAAAATTGCTCTATCTCATAATATATTTTATCTACTCTGATAGAGAGTTGACAAAGAGTTGTTTCTACTCTTATAAGAGTTAACCCAAACACAACCTTAGATTCCTAGTTTCATAGATACAAGTTGTAATTTGGGAGTTTATAATAATCTATAAAATTAAATACTTTATTATTACTCACAATCACCACACAACAAAAATATGAATGCAAGTTGTTTTTAACGTGGAAAACTCATCACAAGTTGTTTTTACCTATGATGGGTTTTCCACATTAAAAATAACGGGATCTATCTCAGATTCAAGAAAAAATTCACTATGAATTAAAAACCTTACAGTGCCTCTTTGGAATGATATGCCCTATCACTCCTATCACCAACAATGACAGTCTCTCACCATCATTCTATCCACAGTGAACAATTCTAATAATTGTCGTCTTTCACGAAGGTCCACTTGTCTCTCACAAGCCGTACACTCTCAAACAAGGATTAAAGAAAACACACTAATTATTGAGATTTAGGATTGAAATGAACAAACGGTAAGTAATCCCAAAGATAAAAAATTTTGGACCAGAAACTTGAAAATAAAGGATTTTCGGATCAGTTATCAAACTGTCCGAACTTCCTAGAATTTATAGGATTTCGGGTCACGGACGTCAGTGAATCACTCACGGTCGTCCGTGATCACGGACATCCGTGAGTGTCTTACGGACGACTGTGGGTCCAAAAATGACAAATTAATTTGTCATACAAATTTACTTGGCAAGACCATATTCCTAAGGAGCAACACTGATTTTTTAAGTCATGATGATGACAAAAATTCTCACAGTCTCTCCCTTTGTCATAATCATGACAAAAATCAGTTTACAAAGACTCAAAAATTAAAAATTACAATATAGTCATTTTTCATCTAAATCCTATACATCAATCTAGAATGAAAATGCTAAAATTACAACTCTATTTGTTCCCCCTAACTATTTGTCAAGTAAAAAAATAGCCTAAACACTATTTTAGGATTTGATCTTTCACTTGTTACTTTTCACCTGTTGAAAGAAACATAAAATTTTAATAACACAGGTATAATATAATTGTAACAATTTATGACATGAAGTTCAATTTATGGTATTAAGTTTATCTTCCCCTTTTTGTCATAATGTGACAAAGGATCAGGTGAATTAAAAAATAACATAAAATATCTCAATTTAATCACAATTTAAAATAACTTTGCACATTCATTTAAGATTTGAAAAGATTTGTACATACCATGCAAATATTTAAAATTTTAAACTATCTTCTTCAAATGCACCATAAAAAAATATATAATAACAAATAAAATATTAACATTATTATCATATTTAAACATGTCAGAGATCACATCACAGAAAAGACACAATCACTCAGGCGGCGAAAAATGTGCTCCAGGAGGCGGGAAGACACTGTTAAAGCGATGCGTCATCGCTTCAAAACCGTCAATCATAGTCATTTGTAAAGAAGAAATCTGCTCCCCATATATATTAAAACCAGTTTCTATTCTATCAGATAGGTTTTGAATATCTGAATTCATGTGTTGCATATCAACATTCATCCTATCAAAACGATGGTCATAGTAATTATTATAGGTCTATTAATTAATCTTTAAATGGTTCCTTAATATTGTTGGTTGCATGTGGAAAGATGTTTTTTTACAATACTTGAACATTCAACCTTCAAGTCAAAGTGATTTGAATTTTGAATTATATTGGAGGGAAAATATTTTCCACCACAAGTTTAAAAGAGTTGTAAAAGTTTTGTCTCACCTCTCTATTTTATAAAAAAGATACATGCCATATATATAGAAACTTACCTTCCATATTGTTTGATTTGAAAAGAAGAAAATAGCTCATAGCGGCGGTTCGCTGTCCTGCGCGCGTATGCGAATGGAACAATTGGCGCTTTTAATGCGCACTTTGCACTTAACTGTTCAAATGTGAACCGTCGAATCCTTGCAACCGTTGATCGGATCGATCTATAAATAGAGGCCAGAGGAGGGATTCAAATTACATATGTGTCCTCGATATTCGTGTGCCTACTAAAGCAATCTCTGTGTTTCATTTCGTTGGGTCGCACACTACAGTGCAATGTAGTGTGTGGCAGATCGATATTTCACCGAAGCTTCATTATATCCTGAAGGCGAATTTGTCGTTATCCCGTTGCATATATGGGGCAAATATTGTCTTAAAGACAATGATCTAATCGCGCCTTGATGCATTTTCCCATCTGTTTTCTGTCAATATTACACAATGGAATATCTATATTTTAATTTTTTCACCCAAAGAATTTCCTCTCAGTTAACTACACCTACTACCATACCAGTCAGAACATACGATTCTTCAAAAATCCGTAGGCCTTGTTTGGAATTTGCAATGCAAAAGCAATTTTTTTTTTGGCATTCACGAGGAATAGAATAAAAAAAAAGTATGCCATTGCAAATGGAAACTTATAATTTTTCCACAGATTGCAAGCACCACTTTTAGGACCTCTGTCCATAAAGTTTGTGCCCTCAATTTTTATTCGCTTCTTGCGCAGTCCCCAGATTTTAGTTAGAGCAAATCAAACACACAAAATCATCGGGGATTTGCTCTTTTTTGTATAGAAAACGAAGGTCAAAAAATATTTATTTCAATTGTACGTACATTCCATTGGAATTTAGGGACAAAGATCAGGACACAAACAAAGAAAATTGAAGTGCTTTGTGCAAACACAAATTTCATTGACGTCCATAGGATTCTGTAAAGATATATATAATTAATGACAACACGTTGGTGTCAAAGATTAATCTCATATAGTCTCATTCTGGTATTAGAGCAGCCTTGCTTATGTCATCTTTCCCAGTGCTAACATTAGCATGATGTCATGTTGATGTCAACAAGGTCAAAGGATTGACTACAGATCAAGATGAGTAGAGTCACATTTTGATCAGATATTCATCCTAACTCTGACTTTCTCAGTTTTCTACTTCACATATTTTGTGTTCTCGACATCTGTGCCGCTACTCGTTGTGAGTTGTTCGAGAGGGTTTTTATTGTAACACCTTATGTTTATTGATATCTGTTGTTTGATGGATAGAAGCAGATTGGAGCCCATCTGACGGTTTTCTTGACCTTGGTAAGTTCGGTTGTGTTTGAATCGTATCTTTTCTGTATTTCACTCCATTGTATTCTTGTTGAATTTGGAGATGTGATGCTTTTTCAAGTCAGCGATCTTAGTTTGACGGTTTCAAGCCTTTTACCAACCACGTTTTACCAAATTTTCCCTGTATCCAAACTGGCCCTTAGGCCTCGTTCGGCAAGAATCTGAGTTTCTTCTCAGATTATAGCCAGAATCTGAGTTTTTTGGGAAGAATCTGCCGTTCGAGAGTCGTCCTTAGGAAGTGGGATTCCGAATCATTTCCGAGTGAAAACGATAGCAAGTCGTCCGAGAGAAACGCTCAGATTAGCTCAGAATCTGAGCTCAGATTGTAGGCAGAAAGTATATTTTCAAGTTTGTATACATAAGATCCAACCTCAGTCAACGGTCATATGCCCTTCAAAAGTGTGTCTTCTTCCCCAAACGTCTTTGAGGATTGCAGCAAAGACAGGGATTTGTAAATTAGGTATTCTGCTCTCTAGAAATTTCAATTCCATTTACCTCCTCTGTTATTTTTTATTTTTAATTTTTGATATTTCATCTAGCATTTCGAAATTGTGTCTGCATTGTGCAATGTAATTCATTATAAATTTATTTCATTTTTCCATTTAAAGATGTAGTTTTGTTTTATGATTCTGATTTAGGAACTTGTTGGTTAGTTTCTTAAGGATCTCGGTTGAGATTACAATTAGGGTTTTCTTAGTTATGTGATTTGTGTGGAATTATAAACAGGAATTCACATGTATCGGTTAGGTTATGCAAAGTTTTTTACAGTCTTTGATTTATAGCTAATCTGGCTCTATTTTTGAGGTGTCGGATTCATAGTTGCAAAACGTCATGAAACAAAATAATGAATTAAAAAATAGTTAAAATGTGTAAAAATTTATTTTAAATGGTAAAAACTATAAAATTGCATAAAATATGAGAAAATTGCATAAAATTAGCTTTTTTTAAGAGCAAGAGCTCTTATCAAAAAAAAAAAGAGTAAGAGCTCTTTTTCGTGTTGTTTCAGCTTCGAATTGACTCAACAACAATGGTGAGTTCGTCTCCTTTTATTTTTATTTAAATTATTTGCTGATATGTTTAATTTATTCTCTACTATTTCATTGCCAATCGTAAATTTTTTTCTCCCCAATTCAAACATAGAAAATCGAGAATTTTTATCCTTTTTCTAGGTCTAGCTTAAGGACTATTCCCAGATTTCGTTGTTTATTAATGAAATCAATCAACTCATGTGCAAGGTTTTAATCTACAAGGTTTTGTAGAAAGTTCTTAGTTTTATTCGATCGTCTTATGGTTTATCTCCATTTCATGTAGAAATAACAAGTTATTTCACTATATATATATATATATATATATATATATATATATATATATATATATATATATATATATATATATATATATATATATATATATATATATATATATATTCGGGCCCGGTGTTGGAACACTCAACCCAAGCCTAGCCCGGATTTATCAAGGTTGCAACATGTTTAGCCCGATCCGGATATCGGGCCGGGTTTGCTTGATAAAAAGTACCACTTTTTTCGGGCCGGGTGCAGACCAAAATCCGGGCTGGCGCAACCCATTGAGAGCAGTAGTAATTTGCAGGCATAGTCACTAACTTCGGTCTTCCTCTTGAAAAAATCCGATAAATTTGTATTTTTAGTTGAAAATTTCGCAATTAATTTCGCGAATTTTCAATAAACCACAATTTTTCAATATAAAAACTATCTAGTACTTGATACCTTGTATTGAAGTATCTCCTTGGGCACTTTTTTTTTCCAATTAAGATGTTGGGTTATTGCAGGCATAGTCATTAAATTCAGTCACTGTATGAAAAAGTCGCGAATAAAAAGCGACTTTTTCAAGAAAATTGTTTTTTTGGTCGCAAATTTTGCAATTAATTCACGATTTTTTCAATAATCACCAATGTTGTCAAATCGCTTAAGTCATGGCTTAATGATTTTTTTTTTTGAATAAATTAAATATATATATATATATATATATATATATATATATATATAATAAGAAGTATCTTAAGTCTAACAGCTAAAGTAACGCTAACAAAAATGAGTCAATGGCAAAAAAGAGAAAATATACATATATATATATATATATATATATATATATATATATATATATATATATATATATATATATATATTTTTTTTTTTTTTTAAATGTCATACTAATGAGAGGAGATTGAGAGTCTAAAATGGAGATTAGAGAGAAAGAATGAGCCAAAATAGTTTTGTGAAGAGTGTAGGGCCCAACAAACCCTTTTATAGAGGTAATGGGACCCCAAAAATGAATTATTTTTTAATAAAGTGCTCCAATGGTCATATTTATGACCATTGGAGCATTATGCCATCGCATATTGAGTTTGCGATCGCTTAGTCTACTGCATCGCATAAGCCAAGATGGCTTATGCGATTTGGGTGCTCAAGATCGCTTAAGCGATTGCTTATGACAACACTGATAATCACAACTTTTCAAATATTGTTTTTTATATTTTTCGTTTTTTGATCAGTGGAAAGCTATAATTTCTTTAAGTGAAATGAATTACAATGGATAAATTTTGTATTTTTATATGGTGTTTAATTGAAATATGGTGTCTCGCATCTTGGCGATACAGTGTGAGATGAAATATGGTGTTTAATTGATCTTACATCATTAAAATGTGTATGATCTTACACCATTAAAGTACACTGTAATCTCACACGGCATATATCTGTTGTCAATCTAAATAGTCCAAGTGACTGTCCATCATTGGAACATATCTCAGTTAAAGAATCACACCTATAATAGAATGTAAACCATCCGGTTGATTAGCTTCTATATTAGCCATTAAAAAATAACAACGGCAGATATTAGAGTGCACAAATTTGGACAAAGCATGATAGCTGATCACGGGATGATCACATAGATTGTATACAACCTAGGATTGTATCAAAATAGTGCCACGTGTAGTTCACTTTCAAATGTGAACTAGTATAACATCCTAATAAAAATTCATCCTAAAAAGTTAAGTTTCTCTCCGGCGTCTCGGGGCAAGACGTGGTATGATTATTGTCTTGCTCATTTCAAGACACAAAACACAGCGTCTATGACGTCTCTTCTCGAGCGACATTTAAGACCATGGTTATTCTGTATCTCTCTTTGCTGTGTAAGCTGTAGTCAAGCTGATGCTTCATTGTTTCGACTCTTATGTTCTAATTCCTAATATTAGAAGCATGAGGCCTGAGCACAGATATCCCCAAGGGGAGAACCCCGACCGTGTTGTAAATGAAGTATGTGGATATCTAATGGCTTGATAAACTATGAATTGAATCAGGGATAAGTAGTAGTACAACTGTTCATTCCAGTAGAACATTCAAGCTTCCAACTGCTTTTCGTTTCGGTGGGACTAGGGGTTTAGGGCAATGGTCGGGTCCAAACCAGGTTGAGCCGAATTTCAAGTTCAGCCCCAGCTTCTGCCCTTGCAAATAGGATAATCTTGACTGCACGTCATCCTATAAAAAGTGAAAACCATGAAAGTCAAGATTCTCCTATTTCCAAGGGCAACAGATGGGGTTGAACTTGAAATCCGGTTCAACCTGGTTGGACCTGACCATTGCCCTAGGGGTTTATGTAAATTAATATTTTGCAAGTCAAAGAATCGTTTTCCTCAACAACTGATAAAAAGGTTTATTGAACATCATTGGGAAATGAAGAAATGTGGGAATTTTTGAAAGGTACTACCTGATGATTTATGTTCTCTGATTCTCCGTATTCCTCCCCTCACTCTTTAATTGTTTGATGGTAACAACTCTTTATTGATGAGACTTCCTCATTGTAGTTAGGCCGGGCTTTTATTACTCTTTATTTGGAAAAACTGGAATAGAATTGACAATGGAGGGGCATAATGGATTCTCAAAGTAGTCATCTAAATTGGGATCTGCAAGCTGATCAGTGTGTCACATACTCATATGCATAATTAAACAATCTGTATCCCTTTTCAAAAATTTTGTAACCTAAAATTTGCCAAAAGCTCGTCTCTATTTGTCAAGCCGATATTTTGGGCTCGATTTGGAAAGCTCTTTTCGTTCTAAACACGCTTGAGTGGATTTTTTGAATATGTTATTCCTTGTTGACTGATGTCCCATTTCTGAATCCAAGGCTCTACCTGTCATGTAAGATTCTATTGAGTCCTTGGAGAACTTCTGAATTGCTTTTGACTCAACTAGCCAAGACTTGGGTTGAGGTGGTTGGGTTTCTTGTTTTTTTTATTATTATAAAGCTAGACGATCCAATTGTGTGTACTCGATTTGATTACTTGAAAAGAGACAACAGCAGTAGTTTTTTATTTATTCGTGAACACTAGCTAAAAAAACTCAACTTCAAGCCTGTGGAAGAGGATCCTTCAGAAATGAAAGGTGGTTTACGGTTTACCCATGGCAGCTTCCCAATTAGATACTTGGACAGATGAAGCCATAGGCTTGTGTGCAAACTGATAAATAACTTTTTTATCATGTGCACCGTCTCTCTTGCTAGAGATGGGGTGAGGACCGAGGAGACCCTCTCTGAAAATCAGCAGATCTCTCCTCTCCCACCATTTCCGAATGTTCATTTTGCTGTTTTAGTTTTTTACTTTGTTTATTTAGCAGTTGACCAGCTTACATAAGGCTGTGCTTGTAATTGTATGCTTTTTCCCTTATACCTCAATAAATTTATTGCTTTCAATAATAAAAAAGTTTCTCTGATATTACTTTTGACACCAGGACTCAATATTTGAGCGATTTATCTTGATTTGTGTTATAAAATTTCTTTTACCGTATTTGTATTTCATTTGAGAAGGTCTATGTCGCTCAATCATTCTGGCAAGAAAAATGCTTGTTTCATATGGTTTTTGGTTGCCTTACTTTCTTTCTGTTGTTCGCTGGGGTACTCTTTTACATGTAGGCTGTTACTGCAATGGTCCAGATATCGATGCAATATATTGATGAGACACCTGATGTTGAAACACGTATAGAGCTAATTAAAACACTAAGCAGTGTTTCTGCTGGGAAGGTAAATGCATTTCAAAATCCTGGTCGATGGCTCAGCTCTAGCTTATAGTTTCTTAGTGCATTGAATTTGCAAAGGCACTTGTTAATATATGTTACATATCTTTTTGCAGATATATCTTGAAATAGAAAGGGCGCGGTTGATCAAGAAACTTGCAAAGACTAAGAACAAGGGCTTATTGCTGAGGCTGCTAATTTGATGCAAGAAATTGCTGTAAGTGTAGAAAAGCTAAACTTCCTATAATTTAAAGAGAAGTTAGTGCATGGTATTGTGGAGGTTTAATTTCTTTGACAGTTAACACTGCTGTCTCCTGATGAATATATTTGGAGCAATGGAACAAACAGAAAAAATAGCCTTTATCCTTGAACAACTATGGTAATCCCTTTAGTATCACTTTTGAAAATCATGAAAGGGCTTAATTAATAAACTGATAATGGTTATAGAAAATTGGTCCTAATGTTAACTTATTTTCCTGTTGATTTGTTGAATTTTAAACCTACGCATGCTCGTTTGTGTTTAGATCGCCAAGATTATGTACGTGCACAAATACTCTCTAGGAAAATTAGTCCTCGAGTGTTTGATGCAGATACTTCAAAAGAGAAGAAAAAACCTAAGGAAGGTGATAATGTTGTTGAAGAAGCTCCCTCAGATATACCCTCTTTGTTAGAGTTGAAGCGGATATACTATGAGCTAATGATTAGGTACGGTAATATCTGCCACCTTTTGTCAATTCTCGCAGGACAGGAAATACCTTTCCTTCTTTCCATTTTATTCTCTAAAAATTCTCTTCCTGTTCTGAATTTTTTTATTGGTATTTTGTTTTGCATGCTTTTCAAAATTCTAATTTGGCTACATTTTACTGGTCTTATTTATGTTGGAAATCAAATCCTATTTGTAGCTCATTTTCGCCCGTTGCCTTATTGGCACCAGTCCAATCATTTCTATTTCCATTTTCTAGATATATAAAGCTATTGTAGCAAGTTCAGCAAAAGTTCAATTATTTGTGGGAGGTTATCTGCCTAGGCATAGCCAGCATATGCTTAGCCACGTTGCACATCATGAGGATGGATATGTTGGGGTTCTTAGAGAGCGTTTAGGCGAGGGTGCTTGAGGTGGGGTTGACAAATACCACAAAGTTAATTGCTTTCTTTTTCTTAGGGAAAAAGGATAATAACTCTCATCTACTATCATCCTTAATCCCTTAAATACCACTTTTTTATGGGTAAAAGGTGTCTGAGTGGGGGTGGGGTGTGAGGTATGATGTTATAAAAGATGACAAGATTCCAAAAAGGAAGAAATAACACAAACTTAAGTGTACCTTCAACCAGGGTTATCCAATTCGCTTTCACCCCTATGGAACCGTGAATCAGTTTGGTTCGGTCCAATTTGGCTAGCTGGTTCAGTCCAATTTGGCTAGCTGGTTCAGTAGGTTTAGCACTTTAATTTGATTTAATTTTTTTTTAAATACTAAAACTAAGAGTGTTAGTAGCAAGGCTTGAACCTTGGTCTCTTGCTTTATCAAGTATGTACTTAGCCAACTAGTAATTTTTATCAACTTTTAGCCATATTTTCATTAACTAAAATGGAGATACAGCGGATCAAGGATCCAACAAGGAGCTAAGCTAGGGGGAGAAAAAAGGACAAAAAGATCACAAAAGAAAAAAACAACAGCATAAAAAGAAAAGACGACACTCTAATGAAAAGGCAGCAGCTGAGCTGGACAGCGCGCCCTCAAAAACAAAAGAACCGTGGCTGTCGGATTTGCACTTTGTACTTTAAAAGAACAATATTATTAAGTATATTTATTATTATTTCTTTAAGAACTTATCAAAGTATGTTATATTTTCATTTAATACTCATCCTACTTTTACCAAACCGGGTTTGCATAGATGTAGTAAACCGTGATTTATGAACCCGAATTCAAACCCAGCGAACCAGTGAATTAGGTAACATTGCCTTCAACCAAACAATCATCCACAAAAAAGAGGGCATTCAACTTGATAAAATGAGGTTGTAACTAAACCTGTGACAAATCTACATAAGAGGATATACAAATTCATAAATACGGATCAATAGAATTGGTCCCATGTCTTCCCTATATATTTTAATCCAATTCCTAGAAGTAGTAGCCATAACACAACTTAGGTATTTTTGATTGTGTCACATGATCACTCTAAGTGATCTTGTGATGAGTAGCTACCCGATCTCGTTTTTGGTGTACTTTGAGATATCTGAAAGTTGATTTAAAATGAGATAACCACTTTTAAGCGGCACATGAACTACTTAAGTGGTCATGTGACCGCTTAATTTAATTTAGTGTCACTGATCTGACACTTAGTACCCCTTTTATTTGGGTTTTTTAATGAAGCCCTTTTATGACCTCTTGGCCTTTTCTTTGAGGCCGCAAATCACTTATTCACTATATATTGTCTTTCTTTCTTCTTCCTTCCTTTCTCTTGATTTTGTTCTTTGCTTTTTCCTTGTGCATCTTCTTTTGCCTTCAATTTGCTTTAATTCCTCCCAATTCGAGGAAACTGATCATCGAGTTTGACTTGTCGAACATCCTTCGCTTAATTGAAACCCGCATTATGGAAGAAGTGTTACTTCACCACCATCATTGAACACAGGCATGTATCCTTGGTTCTAGGAAACGTGTCACCTGTCCATTCCTATTCCGCCACATCATATTTCGTCCCTATACTTCTCCAAATGGACATTTTGATAAAAAAATTGATGTTTAACTAATATTCACCTCCTTTTTTAATCATCCCACCTTATATAATTCAATGATCCACTCTTCGGTCTTGTGTTATTTGTCCTTTCATTTTCTGAAGTGTATCACTGCTCAGTACTTACGTGTGAGTGTTCGAATCCAGTTTTCAATAATCCTTATTAATGTTGGGCTTTTGCTGGAAGTTCAAGTGCCTGATTCCTTGTGGTCCAAGTGAGTCGCATGCTTCTGTCTTGTTTTATTCACTTTTTTTCTTTTTTTCTTTTTTTCCTGTAATGTATTTCTCATTTTTTATCCAGTATCAAAAATTCAAAATATGAAGTTGGCTTAGAGGTTGAGTATTGCATGCTTCTCTTCTCTTTAATACTCTTGGGCTTTTGCTGACAGTTTGAGATGCTGTGTGCATCCCAAAAGAAGCCAATCTGTTCTGATCATTTTGGTATATGATGTTGTGATTTAGCTTGTATATAACCCCCCTTATGTACATGTTTTTCATGAATTTGATTATCTCATTAGATTGATTTTCGGGGATTGAACCAAGGGGGGAAGAACAAGGCCTCTATAATTGGATCAGCATCATTGAATCTTGTAGAGTTTGCATCTAGCGCTGAGGAAAAGGAGCTAGATATTTGTATCCCTCTCTCTGTCTGGCACTGCTGCTGAATCCCATCCATCTCTTTATGTATGTGTTTTTTAATTAATTTGAATAGCCACTATACTTGCTTGCTTTATACCATATTTAGGGAGTTATCAGTTCCAATACAGATACTTATCTCAATAAAATCTTTTCTGTTAAATTTAATCAGGGGTAGTTTTGGAAACTGTTGCAACAATCTTAAGCTTCATGTGATCACTTAAATGATCACACCTATTATTAAGTAATTAATAATAGGTCTAAGCCAATTCATTTGTACCCATTGCCAACTTTAAATTCGATTAATTTTCAAAATCATATGCAAAATGCTAGTTTTCCTGAAGCATATGCGCACTACCTTGGTTTCCATTCCATGCAAACAACTCCTCAAGTCCGTAGTTTTCATATCTTGTATTGTGTTGTTTGCCAAGAAACTTCCCTAAATTTTTTATGAATAGTCTTGTAGGCTATGAATTTGTTTGAATACGGTTCTCAGGCAGTTCAGTAGAGTCAGAAGATCTCACCGCCCAATTGTAGCAGTAGTCATTGCAATGGAGGAGTTTCTTTTGACAATATTCAGAACGGCAAGATGGGTACGATAGAAAGAAGGCCTATTTCGTTGGAAAAGAGAAATCTAGTCCTTAATACCTTGTGAACCAATGCTCTTTTAAAATGGCTCCTGCTCCATTTAATTGTTATGTACATAATCAAATTATTTCTAAGTTTATCTATGATGGATATGCTTAATTTTTCTTAAAGAATAAATACAAATCCCTGTTTTTTTGTGACAAATAAAAGTAAAAATGAGGGATATCATCATCATCATAGCCTTAGCTCATCTATTTGAGGTGGGTAATTCTCTTCATAGGGATTTAGAAGGAGCTTTTTACGGCTGGCTATTAACCTGACACCAACATTTTTTTCTCATCCGGGCTTGGGACCAACAATAGCGGACTTAAGAATGAGTCATTTTTATCTTCAAAGGTTAATAGGTTCTTGATTGTGTCTCGTTGTTGCTTTAGTGAGAATGGAAATCCTCCTTTTATTATTTTTTTTAATCTTCAAAGGTTATGGATGTCTAGCATAATTTAACACCAATTTTTCTTGTAGAATAAGTGGGGCAAATGCATTACGCCAATGATACAGTGGCCCAACAAATCTTTTTCACTTGGACTTGCACAAACCTTAGCGTGGCAACAATTTAGTCTCATTGCCGTCATTTGGACAACTAATAAATTTGTGACAAAAAAAAAGGTCTACGCTGACGACATAGGGATCATTAATGAAAAAGACTGCAACCATCGGCGTAAGCGCATTTATTTAAAAATAAATATAAATTAAGCCGTCGGCGTAGAATATTTGAGTTATGATGACGGCTTACAACCGTCGGCATATGTATTCGCCGATGGATGTATCGCCAACGGCTGGAAGCCATCAGCGTAGAGGTTCCAGCCATCGACGATGTTCTTTACCGACGACTAGTGTAATCTACTCCGGCGGCTGCCAGCCATCGGCGTACGTACTTTTATTTGTAGTGTTAGTGGTCCATTTTAAAAGTAATGGTCATTAAATTAGATTCGGAAAAAGACTCCGTCAAATATGTTCAATTTCATCTGAATTGGTTGCCCGTAAATTTTGAGAGAAATCCGAGTCCGGCATATAAACTGATGATTAGATCACGTTTCTACGGTCATAGTATAATTATTGATTGAATCGATTCTGAGGATTTTCTGAGAAGAACTTAAAAACAAATGATTATGAGTTTTATAAAATTATGTCAGGAATCTGAGTAACTTAAGAACGGATATAGGAAAAATCAGGAATTTGAGTCTGCTAAGAATCTGTCAGGATTCTGAGTGTCCAAGAATCTGAGTTTTTCTGGGAAAAATTAGGAAACAACTGAACGAGCCTTAAAAGTCACGCCTACAAGGTTGTGTATTTTTCTCTTATTTATTACCAATCAGATAAAAAAAAATGATTAGAAAAAGGCGATTATGATGATTCATTGAGAAGAAAAAGTACCTATTCGCACACAAGCAATCTCTGAGGGCGCCTACATTCGAAATCGCCTAAAACCCATTGACTACTTCAAATCAGGATTTAAATCATTTTTCACCCCAATCTTCTACACGATGGATTTTGAGCAGTGGCGGGCCCAATTAAGGCTCAGCATGGGCAGATGTCCACGGTAACTTTAGAAAAAAAATAAAAAAGTTTCATACAATACACACTAGTATTTGAATTCCAAAAAAGCACCGACGGAGTTTGCACACTAGATACTATCTAAGTATCTCCTTCAAGTGTCTAATAAAAGGGTACTTCTATTAGCGCCTAGGAGATCTCTGAAAGAGCCTACGTGTGCAACTCCTTCAAAACATTGATTGCTTCGGATTAGGTGATGGAGATCGTTTTTCACCCCATCTTTTACACTCTGGATCTTGATATCATGTTGCACTTATCAAATGGTCAGTTTTTTATTTCACATGTCACTGATCCCCAAAAAATGCCCCTTGAATTCTACGGCAGGCATCACTGTCAAACATAATTTTGTGGTCATTGTTTGGGGATCTGTGACATGTGGAATCACAGGCTGACCGTATGATAGGTGAGACATGATCTCAAGATCCATTGTGTGGAAGATTGGTGTGAAACACGATTTTCATAATCTGATCTAAAACAATCAATGGTTTTGAAAAAGTTTCCGATATGGGTGCTTTCAAAGATTGAGTGAGCGCTAATAGAGGTACCTTTAATAAAAACTCATAGTCTCAAGTTGTCTTATTCCGGAAAAATAAAATAAAAAACTACGTCTTTATATCTCTTCAGGATGCACTAATAGAGGTACCTTTCTCTCCCTCGCCCCTCTCTCCTAGTCTTACCTAAATAGCTCCATCTGAATGGATGCCCAACGGCAACAGACGATGGTTGATAGTCAAAGCGCGACTGGCAAAGGGCAATAGGTGATGACAGACACACAACTGTTTCGAGTAACATGAGAAAGCGTCAAGGATAATTGCTTTAAGAATTACTCACTAGATTTTTTTTGTAATTTGAAAAATATAACATTGTAAATTTCAATTTATTGAGAGTTACATTTTGTAAGTGTATGATTTTAGCTGCCAATGATGTTAAGTGGATTCAAAATATATTTTATATATTTATATTTTTTAATTTTAGATGTTAATTAATATTATGCCCACTATAGAGGAAAATCTTGAGCCTGCCACTGATCTTGAGGCCATGTCGTACCATCAGATGGCCTATTTTTCGCTCCATTTGGTACAAATCCTCAAAAATAGAGAGTAATTACTTGCACACAAGAGTAGATTCTACATGGCACACATCACGCTCAAACTTGTAATAAAAAAAATAGACCGTCTGATAGTATGTTTATTGTCTCAAGATTCATCGTGTGAAAGATTAGGATGAAAAATGATCTAAATCGTCTGATTTGAAGCAATCAACGGGTTTCAGGGGAGTTCGAACGTAGGCACCGTCGAGATTGCGAACAGAGGTAGCCATAGTATTAAAGATTGAAAATGTCTTTACCCGTTGATATTGCATTTATGTTGCAATGTCTTCATTTCAACTTTGCTTCACCTTCAAGTGTCGCCATTTCAACTCCCTTGATGACCGTGTTTAATCTTTTAGGAGATGATAATGTTGGGGGTCTGATTTCAACTTCATCCACCTCTTCTCATTTTCCCATATACTAACGTCCATGACATTTGGCTTTGGCCTTGTATCATTTCAAGTAATTTGCTGTTAGATTATCCTAGGTCACCCCAATCTCAACCTCCTCAATTACAGATCTAATGCAAATATGGTATTGGAGCATGTGTCATTCACCTCCATTACCAAGATGATACCCATCGTCTAATCGCAGTCTCATACTAAAGTATTCTGCACCAGATCGTAGAGAGAGCTGCACTTTGCCTCCAAAGAGCGAGCAATTCCAAACACAGTCTAAATGTATAGTCGATCTTTGAAGAAGGTTCCATAGCAAATACAGAAAGGAGATATAGGTTAATTATATCCAAAGGATCTGTCCATGACTTTTGTTCATGTTTTGAGTGATGCTGTTCCAAGGCAGATTTGATAGCCACGGAGGGGAAATTTTGGTGTCTCTGTTTTAACTTCAATGCTTTATTTTTGATGAAATTTTGACATCTAAAGAAAAGGTTAGCAGGTTGTAAATTAATTGGAAGTTTACTAAGTTCCAGCTGCATGTTTCCGGATTTCTAAATCTCGTGAATGGTAATATCTAAATCTCATCTACAAACTGTAGTTCTGTGAACTTTGTTTGATGCTAAATTTTTGGACGTAATGAATCTAGGAATTTGTTATGTCCAACATGGATCAATACCCATTTTGCTTTCCCATTTTGTCATCACAGGATTGGGAGGTGGAAACGACCGAATTGAGCATTAGCCCAGGTCACTGTGCTGCAGCTGGGCACGGATAAGGTTTCGATGGATCTTATTTGGCTATTCAGTATCAGTAATACCAACAATTTGAAGTACAATAATCTTTTCTAACTCTACGTGTTATCTTAAAAAGGGCATGATTACGTATGGCATAGTTATCTGTTAATCCTTGTCATAGCAGAGTTTACCTACTTTAATAGGTTTCCATCCTCTTTGCTAACATGCTACTACCTGTTTTACCAACTACCCCTTCTCTTTAATAACTCCTTGCTTAGTAAGATTTTATGTAAGATTTACTTATTCAGCAGTTCTACACTACTCTTTACTCACTCCTTGCCAGAGCAGATTTTGTTTGTGCTGGTAGGGAGTTAGAGAGTAGGAAAGTTGCTACTAGAGTAGGTAAATCCTCTTTTGCAAGGAGTTAAAAAAGAGAATGAGGACCAACTAAAACAAGTGAACTCTGTTGTCCAGGAGCTAGCAGAGAGTTATGTCATACGCAACCTATATCTCTCATATTTTCACGCCTTTTACAGATTTGGAAAGACAAAAGAAACCACTTTTGCTGCTTGAAGCATGGAATTCACTTCATCATACAACAACCTGATTAGTTATATTTGGTTGTTGCTTTGAAATCTTTTCCGGTTGCTGAGATGTATCATGCTCACAAGATCAATCATGCAATTTAGAAAAAATCCTATATCATTTGTCCTTTATTGTGACATATAGGTTAGTAGTTGAAGGTTTGAGCCTAAATTAGTCAGTAATGCCTTCCATAGCTCTTGTAGGTAATAGTTGTGAATTAGGGTCATAGAATGTTAGGTTTATTATTTTTTTAAGGGGGGAAAATAGATAAGAATGTAAGAGTTAGGATTAGGAGGAAGAAGAGAAGAGAAAGAATAATAAGTGTTGAGTAAGTTGGACTCAATACCTTCTATTATTAGGTTATATACTTCTTAAATTATTTAATTCGAGCATAGATATTTATAGGCCAAAATTGTGTTGTACTGAAGCTCATAAATTAATCAACGATCTCACAATGAACGATTAAATAAGAATGTAAAAACAGAAGAAAATCGATCACAAATACACAAGAGACAATATTTACATGATTCGGCAATATGCTTACGTCTACGGGCAGCGATAATCCACTTATTGATGATCACACAAGAATACAAGAACACTCAAGCCTCACTAAAGCTCTCATCAAAACCCTACACTGATTTTTCGAAGCTTTACATCTCAATTCTACTCTATAAATTGGCCAAGAGCTTTCCCTTTATATATAAGACACAAATCCTACTTTTAATCTAAGAAAAACTAGTCTTATATAGAGTATAAACGTAACTGGGCTATCGCCCGTTAGAGTCAGACTACAATTCAACCTCCAAGTTAGAGCCAACCTCTAAGTTATAGTCAAACTATAATTCAAACTCTAAGTTAGAGCCAAACAATAATTCTCCACTTGGCTCTAAGCTTCACCATGTACTATTTCTTCTGATCATCGCTATTCTCATATTATCGCTGCCACCAGTACCTCGAGGGCACTCAAACCTGTTGAACATTGATCAAATCCAAATAATGTTTAGTCCTGACCACCGGTACCACCTTTGTCATCATATCCGCAGGATTGTCCTTTGTACTCACCTTCTTTAAAGATATCTAGCCACCTTCGATTACTTTTCGTACGAAGTGATAGCCCTTTGCTACCAACTAGTGCCTTGTAACTCGTAGCACAAATTTTCGAAAAACCCTCTTTCTTCTTATAAACTCACTTGCACTCAATCACTCTTTTTCCCTTAGGTAACTCTGTCAGTTCCCAAACTTGACTCTTGTAAAAAAAATCTATCTTTTCACTCATTGAGGTCTTCCATTCCCGTACACATCTACCACTAATTGCATCCTTCAATGAAAACGACTCACTGTCATTCAACGTCAATGCGTAGGCGACCATATCCTCGTAATCATAGCAAATTGGTGCTCTAACATTCCTTTTAGGTCTTCCACCTGCTAAGGATTATTATAGCTCTCTCTGCACTGTTTTTACACCTTCTTCTGATATAATAACTGTAGGAGTTTCTAACTCTACCTCAAACTGATCTTCCTCCACCTCTTCTCTAATTTTCATGATCTGCTTGCTAGAAGTTCGTATAACAGATTCATCAAAGGTCATATCTCTGCTGATCACAACCTTATTCTATTTAGGACATCATAACCTGTATCCTTTCACACTATTTACATACCTAAAGAAAATCACTTTCTTAACCTTTTGGGTCAATTTTACTATATCTGACTTGCACTACAAAAAATATGACCATTAGCGACAGTTTTTTACAGTAAAAAACTGTCGCTATTAATAAAAAAAATTGTTAAAACTATTAGCGACAATTTTTTTGTTAATAGCGACAGTTTGTGGCTGCCGCTAATAGTCTTACTTTTGATAGTGATAATAGTAAATTGTGCAACCAAAAACTCTTAATATACTATAATCTGCAGGCTTTCCTTACCACACCTCAATCAGAGTCTTTCACTCTACTGTTGTAGATGATGACTTGTTTACTTGATAGCGCGTTGTACTGACTGCTTCGGCCTAGAACTCTCTACACAATCCCGCATTGGATAACATATATCTTATTTTTTTCAAGTAAAGTTCTATTCATACGTTCTGCAATCTCATTTTGTGGCGGTGTATTCCTCACTGTGAAATGCCCAACAATATCATTCTCTTCACAGAACTTCTGAAACTGTCCACTGGTGTACTCACCACCATTATCGATTTTCAACCACTTGACCTTCCTTTCAATTTGATTCTCAAACTGTATTTTTCATCTCTTGAAGATTTTCAACACCTCATCATTACTCTTTATCATATAGATTCATTCACACCGAAAGTAATCATCGATAAAGGTGACGAAGTAGTTAACACCACTTTTAGAAGGAACCTTTGAAGGGCCCCATACATCTGAATGTATATAATCTAGTGTGCCTTTTGTAGTGTGAACCGCTATGTTGAACTTAACCTTGCATTATTTTTCGAATACACAATGCTCACAAAAGTCAACCTTGTCAGCCTTTTCACCTATCAACAAGTCATGTTTGCTCAACTCTGTCATTCCTCTTTCTGACAAATGCCCTAGGCGCATATGTCATAACTGTGTCGAGGACAAACCACTATCATTTGACATAAATACTGCTGCTCCACCTGTCACTGTACTCCCTATTGCTCCACCTTTAAAACTTCACCTTGAGCTGCAAACTTGAGCCCATTAGAGTCTAATGTACAAAACGATATGAGGTTCTTTTTCAGTTTCGGAATATAGCATACATCAGTCAATATTCTCTCAACCCCATCATGCATCTTTCTTATGATACTTCCCTTACCAACTATTTTACAGGTCATATTGTTGCCCATCAAAACCTTTCCACCATCCACCTCTTTATAAGACGTGAACAAGTCCCTACTTGAATACATGTAGTAGGAGCACCCTGAATCAAGTATTCATGCATTCTGTGAGTATTTATCTGAAACCACTGATAACACGTTTCTATCATCATCCGGAGCTTCTTCGGCTATTCCAGCCTCATCAATAACCCCTTTCTACTTCTTATCATGAGCATCGTCCTCTTTATTTGTAAATATAGATAATGTCTTCTGATGTGACCCTTTTCGTGATATTTATAGCATTCTAGTGTCTTTCTGTTTTTAGATTTAGAACTAGACTTTGATCTATTCCTTTCGGATTTATGGTCCTCTGCTCTTCTCCTAACCAATAAGTCATCTGCTTGTGCATCACTATCTAAACCTTTCTTCCACATATCGTTACAAAGCAATGCCGATGTAACCGACTATAAATCAATAGTATCATTTCCATAGAGTAGTAGTGCTCATAGGATTCAGGGAGGGAAGACAAAAGTAGTAGTGCTTTGTCTTCATCCCTAACCTATTTTCTAATATTTAATAATTCAGATATTATTTTATTGAATTCATTAAGATGCTCGTTGAGAGAAGTATTTCCCTTCATGTCTAACTTCTACAGTTGCTTTCTTGAGATATAAACTACTAGTTAGAGATTTCGTCATTTAGAGACTCCAATTTGGCCCATAGTGAGGTCGCCGAGTTCTCCCGCATTACATTGTACATAATCTCCTTCCCTAAATATAGTTAAATCGTACTACACGCTTGAAGTTCGAATTCTTTCTAATCACCATCGAACATATCCGCCGGTTTATCATAAAATCCTTTCAATGCCTTGTGCAGCCCTTATATATCAAGATATCCCGGACTTGCTCTTGTTGAATCAAGATATCTCCGATCATAGAACAAAAAACTAATCGCTCTAATACCAATTTGTTGCGCGAAAGCTCACAAACTAACCAACGATCTCACGATGAACGATCAAATAAGAATGCAAAAACAGAATAAAATCGACCACAAACACAAAAGAGACAATAGTTACGTAGTTCGGCATTTTGCATACGTCCACGGGTAGCAATAATCCCTTATATTGATGATGACACAAAAATATAAGAACCCTCAAGCCTTACCAAAGCTCTCCTCAAAACCCTACACTGATTTTTCAAAGCTTTATATCTCAACACTACTCTATAATTTGGCCAAGAACTTTCCCTTTATATAAAAGACACAAATCCTACTTTTAATATAAGATAAACTAGCCTTATATAGACTATGAACGTAACTGGGCTATCTCCGGTTATAGTCAAATTACAATTCAACCTCCAAGTTAGAGCCAACCTCCAAATTAGAGTAAAACTACAATTCAAATTTCAAGTTAGAGCCAAACAACAAATCGGAGGCAACATTTCATTGTGAATCTCCTACATGGATCCTATAAAGTATAAGACGCTTTGTACCTCTATTTAGATGTACAAAAATAAATGATTTTTTTTCGAGATTTAGATGACGTTTTTGGAAATGGTCAAACTCGAGATAGGATTTTAGAATTTATCAAATTTAGGATGCAACTATCACAACCGTCATTAGCTAAATCGAGTTGAACTCATCTTAATCGGTCTTAGAAAGATAGATTGGTTCTGTAAAAGGTTGCAGCAATCTTTAAAAGACTAAAATCGATCGTTAAAAGATAGATTCGGCCTTTAAAATGTTACAGCAGTCTTTAAAGACTGCATCGATATTAATAAGATTGCAACCGTCCTCTTATGTAAAAAGTGAGGATGCTTTTGCCATTTTACATGTTTGGTGAAAGTTGATATTGGCTCGAATAGTTAGATAATTTTTAGACTTATATCGTGGATTTGATAATTTTGAAAATCCGATTTCTGAAAATAGGGTGACCAAAAGGTGAATTTTCCTATAAAATTTATATATTTTGCACATAATATTGTTGCTTCACCCCGAAATGCATGAAGCCTAAAGAGTTTGTAGGAGGTGGCTAGCCCATGACAAATCTATCGAAGGTGGAGCATGTGTATGAGTCTTCCTCTTCCAACCTTTAAGATGTAAAATTTCATGGGCCTAACTTAATCTCACAAAACTGGCTTGTAAGGTGAGGATTGCCCAAGTTATATATGGCCCAAGGCTTTCAGTTCCCAGGCGATGTGGGAGTATCATTCACACCCCCTCGGCCTCACATGCATCGTGTCTCTCTACATCTTTGTTGTGCATGCTTTGATACCATGTAATATTTCATGGGCCTAACTCAACCTCCCAAAATCAACTTGTAAGGTGAAGTTTGCCTTCATTTTATATAATCCAAGGCTTTCACGGATTTGCATGCTCAGAAATATCTTCAATGGCCTTAGTGCATGATTCACGCAGAGAATGCCTGGAGCTCTGAGTCAATCTCAGCTTGGTATAAAGAGGGTTACCTGGCTTTTACGTAACTAGTCGTCGCACATAGCTTGATTGAGACTATTAGGCATCTTTCAATAGTTCCAAAAAGTTGAGAATGGTCAATATTTTAGATGATATTTTTCCACTTTGAGCCAGGCGATAGGTAGAGATCATTCTTCTTTCAATCATTACACAAAAGATCTTCAGACTACGAGCATCAAATCACACAGCGGCTTATGCGGATTTGCCGGCGGTTTTGGGATGCCCGTAAAAACCTGAAATTTTGTGGTGATGCATGATCCAATTTCACATGAAACACATACCAAAAAGTGAATCAATTACCAACAGGTGTTTGGGTCACATAATTTTTTTATCTTTTTATTTTTATATGAAATTTTATCCTTTTAATTGGAAATGAAGAAAGATTACAAAGTAGAGGACTATAATAGTGGTAATTACAATAACTAACATTAAAATATATTGAATGGCATCTAAGACTCATCTAACACCGACACGAAATTCAGGGGCTTTCAAAGTAAGGTAAAACTTTAATAATCCACCACCATAATCCGCCAGTAACCAATACCGAAGATTCATCTAAAAAGACGTTACTATCATCGACAAATTCACGATTATGGACAAATATATTGAAACTACTCTCAAACTGGTTTCAAATATTTGTTTTGATGACTTAGGATGGCACAAGTGGTGCCGCATGGCCTAAAAAGGGTGCATCTTGGAGAAAGTATCTGAATTTCTTTTTCACGTCTTTGCATTTCTAAATTAATGAATTAAGAATACGCACAAGTATAATCAAATGGAAGAGCGTGCGGTCTATATGTACAACATTAGAATAGGTTGGTGTGAAATTTAAAATTTTCAATTAATTGGTGTGCAATTAGCAAAAGTTAGTCTGCTTTAAGGAAACTCCTTAACTGATGGCTGATGCAAGCAAAAATATTTTGCGTGTCCCTGTAGCAGCCCTCTATTTTCAGAGGCAAACTAGTGAATAGTGAAAAGTGGACTTTCACGGATTTCTAGATTATTCATGCTACGTGTACAACATTCTAGGAACACTTGGGTCCCACTCCCACCAGATGCCAGTTGCAAAAGTACATGTAATATGTGCATCCCGAGAAACGACTTGAACTTAATGATTGATAGCAGTTGTCAGTTTTATGGTTGGGATGAGATATTCTATTATGGGCCGTGGGTTGATCGTAGCCATCGATTTTATGGGTTGAGATGAATGAGAGGAATATGGCAGTCGTCAACTTTGTGGATAGAAATGAGAGAGGCACATCGATGGATTTTGTGGTTTGAGATAAAAATGAAATAGATCACAACCGTTGAATTTGTGTGTTTTGAGAGAGAAGCCATCAATTTTGTGAGTCAATCCCAATCGTGGATGGATTAGATCAAAATATCCCAATCGTGGTTGGATTTTTCAGATTGAGATGGGCAATAAACAGATCTCAACCAAAGATTAAATTAGCGGGCAAAATATTGGTTTCGGTGATATTTTGACTGAAAATTTTAAATTTCAGTCGATAATTTAAAGTTTTCGATCATTGAATTATATTTAAAATAAAAAAATACATATCTTACATAAAATTGCACGGTACACCTTGAAATTATTGACATAATTTCAAGGCTTAATACAAATGACTCGTAAATTTTATGTTTTCATATCTCATTTCCAAATCCGTATAAATCGAGTTATAGGGTTAAAAAGAGAGAGAAAGCACGAGCATCGACGCATCTAAGCCGTAAAGGAATATTGCCCTTCACGAAAACCGAAAATAGATCATATTTTTAAATAGGTATTGTATTTGTAGGGGAAATTTATGTGATCGACCTTGTTAGATATATCTTTTACTAAAGAGGTCTTGTATTTTCACTTTTACCCATACCGATCAGCTTTTAGTCCAAGCCATTTTCAGATAGCACAAAAAGTCCAAAATACCCCTTCTTACACATTTTTTTGTTTTATATGATTTAAAATTTTAAATATTTACATTTTTCTATATTTAAGCAATGTGAAATCGGATCTATGCCGTTTGATTTGAAAGTCACATAATAAAATAGATTGCGCCAAAGATAGATACAAAAAAAAGTGATATCGTCTCTTTAAAAAAAAAAAAAAAAATTTAACAATCGATGGCGATTCTTAACATAGTCGGTACCGACCATTTTAAAAGTCGTCATCGACTGTGTATAAAGTCGTCATCGACTCTGTACATAGTCGCCATCAATTATATAAAATAATAGTTATTATTATTATTATTATTAATTTTTTATTTTTATGACGACTCGATGGCGACTCTCGACTGTATAAATTTTTTTTTTTTTTTATGGCAACTCTATGCAGAGTCGATGGTGACTCTGTATAGAGTCGCCATCAACTGTGAAATTATTATTATTATTATTATTTTATTTTATTTTTATTTTTATTTTTATTTTTATGATTTACTCAGATAGAGTCGATGGCGATCGCTAGACAGAAGTCAATGATGACTCGTAACAAATGGATTTAATTTTAAAATGGTCGGTACTGACTGTATACAGAGTTAATATCGTCTTTTTTTCATATCTATCTTTGGCACTATCGATTTTATATCGTGACCTTCAAATCAAACGGCATAGATCTCGTTTCACATCATGTAAATATAGAAAAATACAAATATTTAAAATTTTAAATTATATAGGTGTATTCTCTTCTTCCTCATTTTAATTTGCTACAGTCTCTGACGAAAAATGTGTATCTGGGTCGATCCAAATAGTAGATCGAAGTAAATTGGTCTAAGGAGAAGACGCCGTCACCTTCGCCACCTCTGACTTTTATAAACTGTAACAGATTAAAATGAGGAAGAAGATAATGTTTTTGAGCGTTAAAGAAATGGGATAATTTGAACTTTTTGCTATCCTTAAAATCGGCTAAGCTCCCAACTGATAGGTTTGGGTAAAGATGAAAATATAAAGCCTCTGACATAAAAGGTGAATCTGACAGGGTCGATCAGATAAATTTCCTTATTTGTAATCTCAAGATTCACAGTGTGAATCTTGACAATATAGTCATACCATTAGACATTAGTTTCATTCCATGTGACACACATCTCAAAAAATTACGATTATAATTGTTTTGATAGATTACTTGACTAAAATAATCTATCAAAATATTACTTCTCAAATAAACCTATCATCGGCCATTCTCACTTATTTTGTCTATATATCTGGTTTATAATATGAAAATTATAAATAATGGCCAGGTTTGATGTAGGCAAAATATAGGCAATTAATATGGCACGATGTAATTTGTTACATTAACCTATATTAATTGGACATTAATTGAGCCCACTGCACTTACAGTCAAGTGCGTTGTACCACATCAGTTGCCTGCGCTTTATTTTAAAAAAAAAATGATAACCAACACAATAAAACAAGTAAAATGTAAACACAAGATTTAACTAATTAAGCAATTTACCTACGTTCATGGTAATACTGAGTCTTTTCACTAATCTTTAACCATTAGGGTTATAAATCTCCCAAATGGCACAATTGTAGCAACGTATAGAGACCGGTGATCACGACCATCAAAAGAATTCAAGACACAAAGTCAACCGTCTCCATAAAATCTGTCCTCGCATAGCAGTGTAATTATAATAAGGGATTTTCTATGATTCTTTCTATAAACACTCTGAATAGAGTTCTTAAAATGGAGATATTTCAACTTTTTAACGCCTTGTGGAAGTATCTCTTGTATCGTAGTACGGCAAATATGACTTTAATATTTTGGAGCATAACGCGTGTGTCCTTTTAAGCGCTTCACGATAAGTTCGAAGCCTTCTGTTGAGCAAATGGTGCATGGTGTTGAACGTAAACAACTTATAATATATTTTCGACTGAACAAACGGCTAGATCCTTCTGCAACAAATGCCCTAAATTATTCTAACAGAAACCCTTCCCTAAACATCCGTGCGCTGCTTTCAGTTGAACTGAAGATGGTCAACATTTCAACGCAAAGCGTACAGATCCATGTGTATGTTTTTCACAACGAATACCACCTGCTGAAAAGATATATTAACCTTAATATTATATATAAAAGGATTAAATGGATCAGTGGGCCTCACCAGCTTCGCCGAAAATCCAAAGCGCCTTTTAGAAATTGAACGCCGTGGAAAAAATTGTTGGGAAACTTGATATCTGTGCAAAGTAAACTTTTACAATGATTATGTCTTACAGTTTGGATAAGGCTACCAGTATTTGGACTGTAAATACTAATTTTGTGCATGTGGAAACCCCAGCTAAGCTGCTGCTTACTTTGATTACACATACCTCTTCTGCTAGAAATTGTGTTTCGCCCCTATATTTTGCATCAAAGATTTTTAGATCATGACCTTTGAATACCGTCATCCTTTGGTTAATGGCGGCGGTGGTGAGGGAGTAATCGAAGGCCATATTTGCAAACAATTCCATTCTGAATACCCCAATGCTCCACTCTGTCTGCCCCCCACGAGCGAATTTTACTCTGTAGAGAAGTAGTCGGTTGAGCCCTTTTTTTAAGAGCCTACAACTCACCGACACTTCTAGTGATGGGCTTGGGCCAGGCTAAGACAATCCAAGCCGAGCCCGTTGATTTAAACTTGACCCAAGCCCTGGCTTAGCCTGTAACGTGCTTATGACCTTAGCACAAGTGACGTGAGACGGGAATCCTAAAGTGCGTGAACATGATTTTAATGCGATTTGTCGAAATTAAATAAATTAATTCAAGAAAACTTTCAAAACTATCTCGATTCCTTCGGATTCGTAGAATTTCGATTGGTAAATCACGCGAAATCCGAATAAGGTGTCCAATCCAATGCGCAAGTCTCATTAGATTTGGCGTGGGATTGGGCCTAGAGATAGGACTCTAGCTTTTCTAGGCTTGGGCGTTCATCTTCGATCCGATGTAAATTCATGGGTTCAAACTAGGATTGTAAAATTGGGTAGGTTTGATAGCTCGGATGAAAACTAGGGTTTTAATAAAAATAGGTTTTGATTAGGGATTCAATATGGGTAATTGAATATAAGAGGAAGACAGAGAAAATATATGGCAAAGATAATAAAATATCAAAAGAGAATAAATGGGAATCACTCCCTTGATCTCACACCAGACCCATCTCGAGAAGAAGGATATTCAAGGATAAAGCATTTAAAATATTCAATAACTAAATAAAAAGTGTTTACAAGCCTCTTTATATAGGCCACCAATAATTAATTCGAAAGAAAAAGAGGCCTAAAATAATAAAGACTAAAAAAAAGATAATTTTTGCAAAAAATCGTCTGCGAAGTTGTTTCTTATTCACAACATTCAGGTAATCGCTTATTCATATATTACTATTCACAGCTAGCTGTGACTATTTTATTGCTGTGCTGGTAGAGTCCAGAGCGAGTTGTGGTCTTATAACAGCGAGCCGTCATAGATGACAGCGAATTGTGACTGTTTTCAAGCCACAGTGAGCACTTATGTTTTCCTTTCTCCCTTGAAGCTGAAAATTTTATTGTCGCCCAACTCCAATGCTTTCGATCTTGACGTTCCCCGTTATTCTCTCCCACTCAAAATATTTCATCACCGATGAAACACGCAATGGTATTAATCAAGTGTATCGGAACTCACTCGGTGGCACTCCTTACAACTAGCCCAAACAATCTCGATCTCGGGTGGCGTATGATCATGATCTCAATCGTGATTTCGATTGATTATAGCGTGACGCACACTGTAATCCTCTCATTGATGAACCAAATAATCCACCTTGTCAACCCACTTTATCAAATATTTTTTAGACTTCTCATCAACTCTCCTGGACCCGAAGAAATTCTTCCCCGATGAAGAATGATTATGATATCATTTGGGAAAACGAGAACTCAAGCGATAAACTCTTTCATGACTGGCCTATGTACTCTCGGTAATCAAAGTATCAGCAGATAATTTGTAATGATTGTTGCTTGAATTAGTCTTCTGTTTAATTTCGACATGCAATACAGAATGAGACGCAAAAGTTGGCTCACAATAAGACTCGAAATGTATAACGGTATGCAACTCGAGATTATGATGTGCATGCGTGTCTATGGACTCGATACTCACATGTGCATGCGACGCTAACAACTCACATGTAACCGACACATGTGTGATTGAATCAAGTGACACTAATGGCTCAGGTGTACTTGGCTCGAGTAACTCGTGCGTACTCGTGTCAACCAAAACCAGGGACTTATGCACAACTAACTCTACGGACACTATTAGATCGTGTGTAGGTGACTCGATCGAATCCTATGTGGGTGACTCCACATCACTACTCACATGGGTGATAGAAGTCTCTTTAACACAAGTTAGACTTTTTTATATCTCCTCTTCACTCATCACAGTTCTAGGGTAATACAGTTCCTCTTTAACTTTCATATTTTTTGGAGTGGAAAGTTTAATGGAGCACTAGTAAGCAAAGTGTCTGAACCCTTTACACTTAAGGTAATCAGGACACCTATCTGTCTTGATTTTCAGACATTATAGGAGGTGACGGTGTGTGGAAGTCGATCCCTCATGTCTTCTCATTGAGTGATGGGTTTACGATTAGCTAACTCGCGTAGAAGCTCAACATTATCCCATAGATTTTGGTACTACCCTCCAACTTTATTTTCACTAGCCTAACTTTGTACTCATTCGGTGCGTCATACCAATCAAAATACTCTTCCATAGTAGACAATCACTCCACGAAGGTTTTAGGGTTCGTCGTACCCTCAAAATTTGGTACTTCATCTCGAATAAATTTTAGAAACTTCTCGGCGAGTCGTACTCGGGTTCACAATGATGGGATACCCCTTGACTCTAGTTTCATCACAACTTTTGGGACTCTGTCAAGACTTTGGTGTGTAGCAACTACTATTATTAATTGCACACATTTGGGCCTTGATGTCCTTAAGGGCATCAACAATCTCGCTCATGCTCATGGTGAATACGACTTACTAACACAGGTGCTAGATGACATACAAACATGAACCACAATGGATGAGAAATTATGTCAAACAGTAGACGTGCTTACTTTTAAACACAAATGAGATAAAATGCAATGAAAATTAAAATCACACACAATATGCCCTAACCTAGAAAACCTGTGGGTATTATGACAGCTCGTTGTCATAAGACCGCAGCTCGTTGTGAACTCCACTAGCACAAGAATAAAATAGTCACAGCTAGCTATGAATAGTACTACAGCGAGCTGTGAACAGTGTCACAGCTCGCCGTGGACAACTACGTCTAGCGACGAGATTTCTAATTTTCTGCGGAAGCGTGCTAGACCCACAACCCACATGTCCGAGGATCGAAACCTGGCTCTGATACCAAAACTGACGCGGGACGGGAACCCTAAAGTGCGTGAATATGATTTTGATGCAATTTGTCGAAATTAAATAAAATTAATCTCAAAGCTATCACGATACCTTCGGGTTCGTAGAATTTCGGTTGGTAAATCACGCGAGATCCAAATAGGGTGTCCAATCCGATGCGCAAGTTCCGTTAGATTTGACATGGGATCGGGCTTAGAGATAAGACTCTAGCTTTTTCAGGCTTGACCGTTCGTTTTCTATTCGATGTAGATTCACAGGTTCAAACTAGAATTATAGAATTGGGTAGATTTGATGGTTCAGATGAAAACTAAGGTTTTGAGTTTTGGATTAGGGATTCAATATGGGTAATTGATTATAAGAGGAAGACAGAAAATATATGACAAAAATAATAAAAGATCAAAAGAGAATAGATGGAGATCACTCCCTTGATCTCACACCAGACCCATCTCAAGAAAAAGAATATTCAAGCATAAAGCATTCAAAATATTCAATAGCTAAATAAAAAGTATTTACAAATCTCTTTATATAGGCCACCAATAATTAATTAAAAATAAAAAGAGTCTTAAAATAATAAAAATTAAAAAAAAAGATAATTTTTGCAGAAAAATAGAAATCCCATCGCTGGAAGTAGTCGTCCACGGCGAGCCGTGACACTGTTCCCAGCTTGCTGTGGTACTGTTCACAGCTTGTTGTAGTACTATTCACAGCTAGCTGTGACTATTTTATTGCTGTGTTGGTGGAGTCCACAGCGAGCTGTCATAATACCCACAGCAAGTTGTCATAGATGGCAATGAGCTGTGGCTGTTTTCAAGCCACAGTGAGCACTTATGTTTTCTTTTCTCTATTGAAGTTGAAAATTCTGTTGCGGCCCAACTCCAATACTCTTAATCTTGACGTTCTCCGTCAATAAGCCTCGCTTTCATAAACTTTCAAAGCCCAATCCTAACCCTGTTGTACCTATTTATTGATAAATTACTTATTGATTTACAAAAATTACCTCTACATTACTAAAATTAATTCTATATTAATAAAAATAGAAACATTAATATATTATAAAAATCCAATACGAAGTTAATATCTAATTACCAAGAAAGTGTGGAGTTTAAAAATTGACAATCTAAAGTTCGTGAAGCTATTTTTTTCAAAAGTTATTCTACAATGAGTGTCTACCCATTGTAGAATGTCCCCCCATGACGTGTGGACACGACAGTCTCCACATGTATGATTGCTTGACATGCATAGACTTTCAATGCATGAAAGTTTGTGCGCGTCATGTAATCACATAGGTGTATGGACTGCTTTACCGCTCACGACGGATGGACACTCACGGTAGACTAATAATTTTTTTTAAGAGATCATAAGTAAAACCCAATATATATATAACATAGGAGAGCCCACCAGGCTTAAGGGCTTAAGCCCAAGCTTGGCCGTTTAAGTTTTGGGATTGTTAGCCCAATGAAAATATCGTGATTTTTTTGCAAAGTTTTTGAATTTTTGAAAAATACATAACGCTGTGTTGGGGAACGTGGATTTGGATTTGAAACTCCAAAATCCAAATCCACCATTTGGCTCCACCTTTTTTGTGTTTGGATTTGGATTTGGATTTGGTAAATCCACCAGAATTTGGAAATCCATATCCTCATTGTAACAAAGTGGATTTGTAAATAACACTTCTTAGGAATTATTTGAAAATTCAAATCTTACTCCAGCATATAACTGGCTATGTTTAGTGAATAAAAAGTTGTTACTCAGTCCTATCATAGGAACGGTTTGACCTGCTACTCGACTCGCCTGAGCCGAATATTTTTAAGCTTGACCGATCTAATTGGGTTGGACAACCTGAATTAAACCAAACCGAATCGGACTGAGCTAGTGGTAAATGGACCGATTTGAACTAGTGCCAGACCAAACCAGACCCAATCCGACCCTAACTGACCCAACCAAGCTTAAGTAGTTACTGCAATGGCTAGAAAACTAGCCATTGCAGTCGTCATTGGGCTACAATGGCTAGTTTTTGGCTATTGCAGCCCACCTTTGTACAGTGCACCTTGAGTGCAACCAGGAAATTGCTGGTTGCACCCAATTTTCTCCCCTGAACCCAAATGAAGCAAATCGAATAGAAAATAAAAAAATTCGATTTCGGTTCGGGAACAGTTTATGTGTTGGAGGAATCCGTGTATCGAAATCGAATATTTCGGTGTTCGATTCGGTTCAGTTCAGTTTGCTTTAGTTTGGGCTCGCCCCCCACCCACCCCAAAACCAAACCGAACGGAACACCGAAAAATTTAGTTTCAGTTCAGGAACGATTTATGTGTTGGAGGAATTCGAAGTACCGAAACCGATATATTTCAATTCGGTTTCGATTTTTGGTGTACTGAACTGAAAATCGAAAAAATTGGATTCGATTCAATTTGGTACACTGAACTTGTATCCCTACTTTCATAGAATATATGAAGGAAATCAATGAAATATAAATTCTTTTTATTAAAAAAAATAGCCAAATAAAGTATCTAATAAATCCTTAGGCCAAATTTTAAGGCAATGCTTAAACATCCAAACAAGAGATTTGCAAATCCAAATATTTCAAATTTTGAATATGAAATACTTAAAATTTGAAATCCCCAAATCCAAATTCACGTTACCAAACCCAACCTAAGAAATTTTAGGGACTTTTGCATTTACACCCTAAGATATGTCGTATTTACACTTTGCCCCCTGTGTTTCACCTATTTACACTGCAGACCCTACCTTTTAGTTTCCTTTGCAGTTAGCCCCCTCCAATGATGAATCAACTGTTGACTTTGACTGTTTGAAATAAGATGATGGAGATTATTTTACATCATAAATTTCTACCCAATAAATCTTGAGGTCAAGAGTCTACCATCAGACCGTCAGATTTTGATTTCATATGGCATATAATATAAAAAGTGATCATGATTGTGGGTGTGCATCAAGCATGATTCTTTGATCACTTTTTAATATGTGTGACATGTGAATCAAAATCTAGCCGTCTGAGAGAAGACTAATGACCTCAAGATTAATTGGGTAGAAAATTATGGTGTAAAATGATCTCCATCATATGATTCCAAGTAGTCAAAGTTTAGTTTTGTAATAGTGACCGATTGATTCGTCATTGGTGGGGGACTAAATGCAAAGGAAATACAAAGGTAGGGTCTGCAGTGTAAATAGGTGAAACGGGGGTGGGGGAGCCGAAATTTTAAAAATTTATGAGTAATTTGAGATTAATTTGTAGAACAATAAATTCATGAATTTTACAAAAAAATTGGAGAATTTGGCGACTGTGAGGACAGCCATGCCATGTTCCTCGGCCGCATAAGATTAGTTAAAACTTAAAAGCCAACTAATCCATATTACGGTTAATCTGGATCGATATAACCGATGCGACATGTGATATTCAGAGGAGTTTGGACAACGCTTTTTTGTCAAATGTCAACTCACAAAGTAAAGTTGCTATGTCATGAACATAAGCCATGCTTGGTCTCGTCTTATTTCTTTCCTGTATCACAACGTACCTCTATTTATAATTTAAGATTCTTTTTACTCAACAGAGTTTCACCTGCTTAAATCATTGATTGCTTCGAGTAAGACGATGAGATTTTTATTCTTCATGGTACATATCCTGAAAGGTGAATATGATCATCCATACATCAAATATAGTTAGACATTTTTTGAGATTCATACCATGTGAAATAGAAATTCGACCGTGCCATGAGAGATCATGATATGAGGATCAATTTCATGAAAGATCGGGGTGAAAAAATGATCCCAATCATGTGAGTCAAATGAGTTACTAGCTTGAGCAAGTAAAATCTGGCTTGAGAAGAAAGAATATTGGCTTAAATATAAAGGTTTCCTTGTCAATTTAGTAATTGCATTTATCATCATTATCATCATCATCATCATCATCATCATCATCATCACAAGGTATCCCATGAAAACTCATCTTATTATTTTTGCTATCAATTCATACAAATTTATTGCACACAAATTTAGACCTAAGGCAAGCTTGTAGTGCGACGGTCAGCATTTAGGGCATTTGTTTGCATTTTAGGATTGCCTATAATCACCATATCACCCCCACCACAACCATACCAACAAAATGGACAAGCTAAACAGTAAAGCAAATATTAAAATTTGTTCAAATTATTACAAAAAAATAAGGCTATTAGCGATAGTTTTTTACTGTAAATGTCACGACCCGAAATTCTACCCTATCCCGAGGGCCTAGAATTTTGAGTTATGATCCGCATATATCCCGGATATGCTAAGCGGACATATACCTGATCAGAATTCTCGCGCAATAATGGTTCCATGAAATCTGTGAAATCCGATAAATAGGGTGGAATATAAATGCAATCATAAATACTTAATAAGTGTGATAAAATCACAATCTACTAATAAAATGTAAATTCAGTCGGAGACAAATCCGATAAAATAAACTACAAAATTCGCAATACTAGTATCAATAAAACTTAATACCAAGTCCACAATTATCAGTAACCGACACTCGAATCAAGATCAGCATCGTAGTCCTCTTGATAATCGGTAGCGTCACCCTCCAAAGGCTCCTGGTACTCAACGCCCGCGAGATCAATGAAAACAGCGTCGGCGAGATCTAAATGGCTCGCATCTACTCCACCAGCGTAATCACCTGTAATTATTAGATTATCGTGAGATGAGTTTACTCAGTCACGTAAACTCAGTGGGATACACCACCAATCCACCTCATACTACTCAGGTGCATTGTGGGTGCATTAAGTAAGTGATAAACATAATATCTCAAAGCAGATATCAGAAGAAAGATAAAATCACATGCATATAGTAAAACTCATATCATAAATGCAAGACCATGATCTAAACACTCATATCATAACGTACCTTACCATATCTCATAACATATCATACAATGTCTTATTATCATTCTCGCTCATACGTCTGTACATTACATGAGCATAACTAACATACTTGTGAAATCTTAAACGATTTGTGTCAGAGTCGCTGCTCGAGCTACCATGGGAGGGTCAATATAGTATCATACCACCATATCATAATGTCTTCGTGTCATACTCATACTCCACCATCCAGCCAATGGAGAGACATAATGGCCAAAGTCACTCATAACATACTCATACTCATAATCTCTCCTAGAGATCCGTCTTGGCTGAAAGACGTTGTTGCCCTTACTGTGGCTACGCAAGGAAAGACACGTACATAGACTTAAGTTTTTTATCTTTTGCTGGCCTACACAGCGATATCTTATTATCGTACTCGTATCATAACTTATCTTATCTCATATTCATATCTTATCATACTCTTATGCTTAATCCTAGGACAACTATAGTGAGATAACTTTTCTAATTCACGCTTCCCAAGAAAAAAGTTTAGTAGTAACCTGGATATACTTCGTGTGGTTGTCTATACTATCATAGAGGTATTGCATCCGTACATGGACGTCAATATTTTGAGTTTCACGTGACCGTAGCCTATGGTCGAACCTCATAACTTAACTCATAATTTATACTATCATATTTGAACTCGGGGTGATCGGGTCGCCGTATATGCCACTGTACACTGAATTCACACTCACCCGACTCGTCATGGGTCCCATTCCACCATAAGTTGTAAGGCATGTGAATACGGTGTATTTCTCGCTTCGATACCATCTCAGCGAATCACCAAGCCCAAGCGTAGGCATGATCTCATACAGTCTCGTACTCATGATCTAACATATCTAATGTGCAGTGAAATATGATGATATTTCACCCCTAAAGACCTACATTTAGTTATTCGATGAAATCCATTTAACATGTTTTATATAGTTTTAGTGATTTACAGGCCTGGAGATGTGTTGAGCATGGAATAACCCAAAAGTTCAAAATATAACGTCAAATTCGTGCTACATTGGATCATTCGGAACTTATCCCGACTTGGAGCTCAATTTGAACCTTTAAGACGTTAGATTCAGAAAATTATCAAAACACAAAAGTTGGAGAACTCGTCGTCAGCTTTTCAACGCCGTAAGAATCGCCTTAATCTGACATCGGTATAGAACGTTATGGCCGAAATACCGAGGCAGTGTCTGAATGCAAAGTGTAGCGGGAATTCACGAAAATCTGGGAGGTCGATTGATCGACCAAATTTGAATTTGAGTTCAAAATTTTGTTTGGCCGCGAGAATTTCGGTACTCTTTTCACGGAATAAAATCTTGGAGGAAAAAGCAGCTTCTTTTTTGGCAATTAAGGAAAAAGATATTCTTGGAGATATATTCATTCGGGGAGTCCTTGGGGCAGAGAATTCTGATTATTATTATTATTTTCTGCATTCTTCTTTTGAGAGAGTTCTATTTTTTAGAGAGTTTTCATTTTTCTGTATTCTTCTGTTTTAGTTTCTCTGCGTTTTAAAGTGTAAGGGCATTGAGTCCCATTTTCTTGAACTACCTTTTTAATATTCATTTTAAGAAGAAGATAAGTCTTAGTTTTTCTGATTTGGGATCCACTTTCAAGAAGGAGGTGTACGTACTTTGGATTAAAGCTTTCGTAGATTTTTGTGGATAATTCTTTACGGTATTTTAATGGCATTTTCAACTTCTGCATTTATTTTATTGCTTATTTCAGTTATTCGTGGCTAGTTTCATTAAGGATGAGGATCTAATGAACCCCATCCGAGGTATTCATTTATATTAATATAAATCTGTGATTGAGATGTCAGATATTTTTTAAGACCCTAATATTCATTGAAAATGGTGAAATCATTATTTTAGTCTAAGGTCTAGGAGCTAATCATGCCCTATGATTTTAGATCTGTAATAATGATTTTATCCTAATTATTACCCATCTCGGGGTGAAATTTTAATGCCATCTGAGGTGTGAGTGTTAATCATACACTCATGGGTATTCATTTATATTAATATAAATCTGTGATTGAGATGTCAGATGTTTTTTAAGACCCTAATATTCATTGAAAATGGTGAAATCATTATTTCAGTCTGAGATCTAGGAGCTAATCTTGCCCTATGATTTCAGATCTGTAATAATGATTTTATCCTAATTATTACTCATCTCGGGGTGAAGTTTTACTGCCATTTGAGGTGTGAGTGTTAATCATACACTCATGGGGTGTTAATCATACATCTCCTTGATCGCGGATTGATAGTATGACTTTATCTCAGTGGTGAGTTCCAATCACGATCTGAGGTGTGGGTGTTAATCATACACCCATGGGGTGTTAATCATACACCAATGGGGTGTTAATCATACATCTCCTTGATCTTAGATCGTACTTTGGAAATTATCCTAAAGATTGGGTTCTAAATATTATCCGAGGTGTGAGTGTTAATCATACACTCATGAGATGTTAATCATGCATCTCCGTGATCTCAGATCTATATTTTAGAACTCACGTGTGTATAGGGCAATACTTCTTTTGAGAAATCTGTTAAAGATCTCATATCTCAATCCACAGATTGATATTTTGTAAATGATAAACCTACGATGGGAGGATTTAGCATCCCAATCCTTATCTTTCATTAATTATTTAAATCTCTTAGATTTCGTTAGTATTTATCTGTTTTATCAAAAGTTATCAGAATTCTAGGTTGTTAGTTACTGTAAAAGATCTATGAAAATTCTTTTAGTTAATTGATATTTCTGTTTTTACATTTTCTAACCAATCCTCGTGAGAACGATCTCATACTTTGCACCCACTGACTACATCACGATTCGTGCACTTGCGAGTACAAATTTTAGGACAATCTCGTACTTTTCACTCCAGGTACGCATATTTCAAATCGAATTTTAATTTTAATTAAAAAAAAAATTTATTTTAAATTCGATTTTTAATTTTAATTAAAAAAAAAAAAAAAAAAAAAATCAAATTTTAGATTTTTGCTTTGCAAAATCTTCTTTCCCTTATTTTTCTCTCTTAGGTAAGTATTTTTTTTTTAGGAATCTTTTAGGAAGTTGAGATTTTTAGGCTTTTTATTTTAGATTTTGTAGGAGTCTTTTAGGAAGTTGAAATTTTTAGTCTTCTTATTTTAGATTTTGTAAGAGTCTTTTTAGGAAGTATAGATTTTTAGGATACCTTCCTTAGGAAATTTAGGAATCTTTTATTCTTTCCCTTATTTTTCTCTTTTAAATAAGATTTTGTAGGATTGCCATTAGGTTTAAAATTTTAATTTTTAATTTTAATTTTTGAAATGTGGATAAAAAAAATAATAATAAATTAAAATTTAATTTAAATTCGAATTTTAATTTTAATTGAAAAAAAAAAAAAAATCCTGTTTTCCTAATTCTGTTCTAAAAAAAATAAAATAATTTTTTGCACTATTGTGTATGCACACAAGGTCCTCTAGAGATAAATCTTTAGAACCTCTGAATCCTGAGATTGAGCGAACGTGTCGTTCAAATCGAAAAGAAATTAGAACAGGTCGAGAAGTAAGAACCGAACTATCAATTCAATTCACAATGAATGCAAACGGTTGTGAAAATCAACATCATGAAAATGAGGAGGAACCAACCCTGAGGGAGTTGTTTGCCCCAATTACTACAAATACCCCTTCTTGCATCACGTATCCTGCCACACCTGGTGGCAGATTCGAAATCCGAACCAATGTGATACAAATCTTACCAATTTTTCACGGTATGGATAGAGAAGATCCATATCAACATATCAAAGACTTTGTTGAAGCCTGTTCATCGGTATATCAAAATTTCAGTGAAGAATCTGTGAGATTACGTCTATTTCCTTTCTCTATAAAGGATAAGGCCAAAGCATGGTTATACTCTTTACCAGTTGGATCCATAACCACCTGGGATCAAATGGTTAAAAAACTTTTGTCAAAATTCTTTCCCATGGCTAAGACTAATGCCTTAAGACGTGAAATCACCTATTTTATACAAGAAGATGATGAGAGATTCTATGAAGCCTGGGATAGATTCATGGATATCTTATTGAAATGTCCTCACCACGGATTCTCAAAATGGAGATTGGTCCAATATTTTTACAACGGATTGGATCAAGCTAATCGACATTTGATTGAATCCATGAACAGTGGAGGATTCTTGGGATTGAGAGAAAATGAATCTTATCAATTCTTGGAAAAGTTAGCAGAAGACTCACAACAATGGGACTTCTCTAGCAGTCGAGATCAGCCAAAGAAGACTCGAGATCAAGCAGGAAGCTCAGCAAAGAAAGGAGGATTGTATGTGATGAAAGAAACACCCGACCTGATGAAAAAAATAGATTTCCTCACTCAACAAATTGAGGAATTGAAATTGAAGAAAAATATAAGTGTTATAAATGTACAACCAGACCCATGCTCATATTGTGCAAGCCCAATGCACACACAAATGGACGTGAACAATTAAATGCATTGAACACCTATGGGCGGAATCAGGGAAATGTTTTTAATAAAAACAATCCAAATAGTTGGAAATATCATCAGAATTTCTCATGGAAACAAGGAAATCAAAGACCTCAAGGCCGAGGTCAAGGGATGAATTTATACCCAAATCAAAATTTTAATCAGGGACCACAACAACAATTTGGTCAAGGACAATTCCAACATCACTATGGAGGAGGAAACCAATTTTACCCAAATCAAAATCAAAATGTGCAATCCAGGCAATCAAACCAAAATTACCAGTTCTCACAATCAACAAGTCAACCGGGGTTTGCACAAAATTTTCCTCCACCAGGGTTTAATAATCAACAAGGAAATGTTGCTCCGCGTCAGTCTCAAAATCAATATCCTCAGAGTGAGGATATGTGGAAGTTCATTCAATCCAATACCTCTTCAATATCAAGGATAGAGACGCAATTAGGGCAACTGGCGACACTCCTCTGCGAGAGAGAGAAGGGATCATTCCCGAGCCAACCGGTCCCAAATCCACGAGGACAGATGGCTATTGAGTATGCCTCAACCTCATCTCAGGAGGAGAGCCAACAACAGATCAAGGCTATCACTACATTGCGATCTGGGAAGGAAGTCAACAACAAAGTAGAAATGCCAGAAAAAGATGAGAAGCATGAACCTGAAGTCGAAATTGAGAAGGACAAGGAAGCAGCAGAAGAAGAGAAACAAGGAAAGCAAGAGAAGAAGATGGCAGATAAGAACGAGAGAGAGAAGAGTTTCATACCCAAGGCCCCATATCCTCGAAGGCTAGTGGGACCGAAAAAGACTCGCGATCAGGAAGGAATCATTGAAATGTTTAAGCAACTGAAAATAAATATCCCCTTCCTAGACGCCATTCGACAAGTGCGTTATATGCTAGGTTTCTAAAGGATTTAGTCACGATAAAGCGAAAGACTAATGTCCCAAAGAAAGCCTTCTTAGCAGAACAGGTAAGCTCGGTTCTACAAGCGAGACTGCCAATCAAATATAAGGACCCTGGATGTCCTATGATTTCAATCATCATAAGAGAGAATCGCATCGATCAAGCACTCTTAGACCTTGGAGCAAGTGTCAATTTGTTGCCATACACGGTGTACAAGGAACTTGAGTTGGGGGAACTAAAACCCACAGCTATGACCCTTCAACTTGCTGATAGGTCAATTAAGATTCCTAGGGGAATAGTCGAAGATGTTCTGATCAAAGTAGACACCTTCTACTTTCCAGTTGACTTTGTTGTATTGGATACAGAACCCACTCCTCAACACAGAAACAATGTTCCCATAATTTTAGGAAGACCATTTCTGGCAACATCGAACGCTCTAATCAATTGCCGAAATGGGATAATGAATTTATCATTTGGGAACATGACTGTCGAACTGAATATTTTTCATATTTCGAAACAGCCTGCTGAAGATGAGGAACATGCACAAGTTTGCATGATTGATGACATTGTGGAAAATGGATTTTTTTTCTTCAAAATATGAGGACCCTTTAGAGGCCTGTTTAGCACATTTTGGCAAAGACTTTGATGTGGATAAGGTGATACACGAGGTCAATGAGATGCTAGACTCAACGCCTCTCTTGGGAGAAAAAGAATGTCAACTGAAATATGAGAAGAAGGAAGAAGATTGCGAAGACGAATCGCATCGATCAAATGAATAAGAAAAATCAAAGCTGGAACTAAAACCACTCCCTGCGAATTTGAAATATGCGTACCTGGATATTGATGAAACTGAGCCAGTAATTATTTCAGCGAATTTAAATGAGGACTAAGAAGAACAGCTCATTGAAGTACTTCAAGACCACAAGAGTGCGATCGGATGGTCTATCAAAGATATTAAAGGAATCAGCCCAACGGTGTGTATGCACCGAATTCATCTGGAAGAAAGCGCTAAACCCTCAAGAGAACCACAACGTAGATTGAATCCCATAATGCAAGAAGTGGTGAGAAATGAGGTCATTAGTCGCTAGATCTTTGGGATCATATATCCAATCTTCGATAGCACATGGGTGAGCCCAACACAAGTGATACCCAAAAAGTCTGGAGTTACAGTGGTGAGAAATGAGGAGAATGAGCTAGTACCAACAAAAGTTCAAACTGGCTAGAGAGTGTGTATTGACTACAGGAAGTTAAATTCAATGACTAGAAAGGATCACTTTCCTCTCCCATTCATTGACCAAATGCTCGAAAGATTGGCAGGGAACCAATACTATTGTTTCCTTGACGGCTATTCTGGGTATAATCAAATAGTCATTGCACCAGAAGATCAGGAAAAGACAACGTTCACTTGTCCCTTTGGAATATTTTCTTATCGTCGAATGCCGTTCGGACTTTGCAATGCTCCAGCTACATTCCAAAGGTGTATGCTGAGTATATTTTCTTATATGGTGGAAAGATTTCTGGAAGTCTTCATGGACAATTTTTCTATTTATGGAGAGAACTTCGGTGATTGTTTGTATAATCTATATCTTGTTCTTGCGAGATGTGAAGAGAAAAATCTTGTTCTAAATTGGGAAAAATATCATTTCATGGTGAAAAGTGGTATCGTCTTGGGACATATCATATCATCCCGAGGTATTGAGGTGGACAAAGCTAAGGTAGAATTGATCTCAAACCTTCCACCACCAAGAACAATAAAAGAAGTTAGGTCATTCCTTGGACACGCCGGTTTTTATCGACGTTTCATAAAGGATTTTAGCAAAGTTGCAAAACTATTGTGCAACCTACTGGCTAAAGATGCCCCATTCATCTTTGATGAAAAGTGTACAAATGCCTTTGAAAGTATTAAGGCAGAATTGGTCAAAGCCCCTATCATCCAATCACCAGATTGGAAGCTCCCATTCGAGATCATGTGTGACGCATCGGATTATGCAATCGGTGCTATTTTCGGACAACGGGTAGAGAAAGTTCCGCATGTCATTTACTATGCAAGTCGCACCCTCAATGATGCGCAACTGAATTATTTTACCACCGAAAAAGAACTCCTAGCAGTAGGCTTTGCTTTGGACAAGTTCCGATCCTATTTGTTGGGATCAAAAGTGGTAGTGTTTACTGACCATGCAGCTCTTCGTTACCTCTTTTCAAAGAAAGATGTAAAAGCTCGATTAATCCAATGGATTCTACTCTTACAAAAATTTGATCTGGAAATCAAAGACAAAAAGGGATCAGAAAATGTAGTTGCTGATCATTTGTCTCGAATCATTGTTGAAAAATCTGAGGATCTGATTCCAATTTTGGAAAGCTTCCCTGATGAACAATTGCTCGCTGTTGAATATCTACCATGGTATGCTGATCTGGTTAACTATTTAGTGATGGATCGAGATACAGCATTGAATAAAAAGAAAAAGTCATCTTTCCAAAGACGAACCAAGCATTATTTCTTTGAGGACCGTACTGCTCAAATATTGTCGATCGGATCATCGACAAAGGTGCATTCGAGCATGGGAGCAACAAAATCATCTCGTTTTGTTATGAGTTGTCCTGTGGAGGACATTTTAGCTCAAAGAAGACTACAACGAAGATTCTCCAATGTGGATTTTATTGGCCAACAATCTTTAAAGATTGTCATCAGCACTGCATTTCATGCAGTAATTGTCAAATGCTAGGCAGAATTTCCAAAAGAAATATGATGCCTTTAAATCCAATCCTGGAAGTTGAACTGTTTGACGTTTGGGGAATAGACTTCATGGGCCCATTCCCCAATTCTTTTAAATTTATCGTCTTAGTTGCGATGGATTATGTCTCAAAGTGGGTGGAAGCACCGGCAGAAACCAATGACCACAGTGGTGGTTAAGTTTCTAAAAATGAATTATTTCCAAGATTTGGTACTCCACGTGCAATTATTAGTGATGGCGGAAAACACTTTTGTAATAAAGTTTTCGCTCAGCTGATGAAGAAATATGGGATCACTCACAGGGTGGCTACACCATACCACCCTCAAACTAGTGGACAAGTCGAAGTTTCAAATCGAGAAATTAAACGTATTCTAGAGAAAACGATAAAGCCCAATCGGAAGGATTGGTCGTTGAAATTAAACGACGCACTCTGGGCCTATCGGACAACATTCAAGGCTCCCATAGGAATGTCTCCCTATCGAATGGTTTTTGGCAAAGGTTGTCATTTACCTGTTGAATTGGAACATCGGGCCTATTGGGCTATTAAGTCTTTAAACTTCGATTTGCAGAGAGCTGGGGATAAGCGAAAATTGAAAATTACAGAATTAGAGGAAGTGAGAGCTGATGCATATGAGTGTGCCAGATCCTACAAGGACCGCATAAAGCGTGTTCATGATTCATCTATTTTGAGAAAATCATTCACTGTGGGACAGAAGGTGTTGTTGTATAACTCAAGACTACATTTGTTCCCTGGGAAACTCAAAACCCGTTGGAGCGGTCCTTTCCTAGTCAATCGAGTATTTCCAAACGGGGCAGTTGAGCTATGCAACTTGCGAAATGAAATGCGTTTGAGTCAGCGAACGCAGGTAAAACCGTTTTTGGAAAATTACACTGAAAAGTTCGATGAACTTGAGTTGAGGAATCCTGATCAATCGGGATGAAATACAAATTTCTGAATGTCGAGCTAGCGATGTTAAACTTGGCGCTTCTTGGGAGGCAACCCATGTTATTTTTGGTGATTTACACATTTGAAAAAAAATAAATAATAATAATTTAAAAAAAAAAAAGCAAAATCAATCGAAAAAAAAATAGAAGAGTTTTCTATTTACTATTGCGCACTGATAACAGTCGATCAATCAACCATGACTGGTCGATCAATCGATTTTTTGAGAAAAAAAAAAAAGGCAGTCGATCGATCGACTCTGTAAAGTCCATAATAACAGTCGATCAATCAACCATTTCTGGTCGATCGATCGACTCTGCCAATATCTTTTAAAGTCAACTTTCGTTGACTGGATTAGTCGATCGATCGACTCTTCTTGGTCGATCGATCGACCGATCGGCTTCCGAAAATTTTAAGTTGTTTAGTACGATCGGATTCTTTGTTTTGCTTCGTAGACGTCTTTCATCATATCTCAAACACTCATTTTCTATTTAAACTAAACACCCTGCAACCTTGCCTCCATCCTTTCTTCATCACCCCCTCCTTCTCATATTTCATCAATGGTCGGCAGAACTTATTTTACGAGGTCCACCCTCAGGAAAATTGAAGAACCAGCAAGGAAACGAGAACGGATTTCGGGTACACACCCTCCATTGGATCTCACCAACGTTACTGTGGTTGATCTGAACCCCTTCCCTGTTCAGTTTTGGGAAGAGCCAGCACGTAAAAGAGTGAATCGTTCCGTCAAATCTACCCCATCCTTCTCCACCGATATCGAGATGATTGATTTGGATGCGTTTAGTCACATCCCAAATTCTCCATCACCCATTCCTTCCATTTCATCTCTACCACCACCTACTTCATTGGTCGATTCATCCCTAAATCAATCCCCAAGGAGGTTATTGATCTCATTCCAACTGAGACTTGGGCGAAATTGTATCCGTCTCCACCACTTCGGGATCTACCCTCGAGTAGTACGCCCAATCCTTCCTCACCACAACCGCCGGATGTGATTCCTAATTCCTTCAATCTGCGGAGGATCACCACTGCAATGGGGGATTTCGCATTTCCAAAGCCGAAGCCAAGTGAGGGGATCGATGCGGATGTTTGAGTGCCGAAATCAACGAGTTTTTATGATGTTCTACGAAGTTTAGGATATTTTAGAAAGTTTAGGATTAAATTTTTAGCGATTTATTTTCTGTTCTTAGGTAGCTTTAGGATTTCCCATTTTCTGGTTTGAATAAGTGTAATTTCTACTACTTTTCTTCATTTAATTTTATTTCAATTTCACTTATGCGTCTCACTTCCTTTGCCTGTTTGGTCTGTGAGTATTTTCATTGCAGGTTTGGGGGTGCCCCCGTTAATTTTGGTCCAATGAGGACATTGCACAGATTAGGTTTGGGGGTGTAGTCTCTCTTATAATTAAAAAAAAATAAAAAAATAAAAAAAAAACAAATCGGATTTGGTCGATCAAGCGACCCTTCTTGGTCGATCAATCGACCCCTCATGGTCGATCGATCGACTGAGCACAGTGATGGTTTGTGTGGAATTTACAAATTGATAATTTATGCGATCTAAAACGAATATTAAATGCAATTTTGTTTCATTGTTCTTAGGAGAGAATAACTAAGGTGAAATTGACATATAAATCTTAAACCCGCTCTTGAGGAGTTTTTGATGTTTGAGTTAGTTCAAAGAGTTTAAATCATGAAAATTTATCAAGTTTGTGAACTGTAAGGATTTTAGTGGAGATTAAAATTCGGTGAGCTTTAGCGCCAATTTTCCGTCCTTGATGAGTGCTTAAACAAACTCGAAGTTATCTTTGAATACGAATTATTCTTACATAATCTCATACATTTTATTTTGACTTGTGACTTTGCATGACATTAAATTCATATTATTGTGCTAGAACGTATCATATGTTTGCTCAAGACAAATAGGTAGAGTTACCATCTTTTGAGGACGTGATTGAAGGCCATCTTTGGCTCGTTTGTGCTTAAAATACCCCACCTCATATAAATTTATCCTTCTAGTACCCCTTTGAGCCTATTGAAAATTTACCTTTATACATTCTTTGATAAGCCACGTTAACCTTTATCCCTTCACCATTTCTGAAAATTAAGCTTTACCCTTCTTATTTCTGATAAATTAGGAACGAGGGATGGAAATGAACGAAAAGAGAGTAAGTGGAGAGATACCGAGTTGTGGTGTTTACTAAGAGTGTATGGAAAAAATATAAAAGAAAAAAAAAAAAGGGGGGAGAAAAAGAAAAAAGAATGAAAAATATGAGGTGCTGTAAGAAGATGAAATTAAAAAAATAATAATAAAAAAAATAATAATAATAATATATTGAAAAAAAAAGAGGCGAGAAATTAGAAAAGAAAAAAAGGAGAAATAGAAAAATCAGAAGTTTGTTTCTTTTCCAAATTTCTCAGAAATTTTGAATCCAAATTTCCTTTCTTGCTTACCGCACGAGCCCCATTACAACCCTACAAAAAGACCCTCATGATCCGATCTTGCATTGCTAACTGCCTGGTGGAGAGCAAATATGTGATATCTATGGAACTTGATATGACATGCTTAGAATATACAAGTATCTGTTCTTATGAGATTTATCTTTGTTCATTGATTCCATCGTGTTTCATTTATCATGTGAGACCTTTTTGCTTACTTTGTATTAATCTCTCACATGTGTGCGAAAACTTACCCATCATCAGAGTGATTTTAGTTTGAGAAGTATACCTATTGTGAGGTTTGAATCAAAACAGAAATCTATGCAGTTCACAAATAAGATAAATTCTCAAATAAAAAAAATTATTTGATCTGATGACCACATTGAAACATCTAAAGATGGGTGAAAAATTTATCTGTAAATTGAAGCATTAGTTTAGCTTAACTAAGCATCAATGGAAATGGCATGGCATCATAGTACTTGTGGAAGAAATGCATAATGAGATCAATTAATAAATTTCACATAAATCAATGCCTTGAAGTTTGTGGGTAACTTCACTGAAAACCCTCAGGAGACAAAACTCCTCCACTAGGGATCACCTAGCGGTTTAAAGGCTTGTTGCATATGCTAAATACAATCGTGTTCCCTACGAAAGTGGCATTCTTTACTTTTCTTAGGTTGTTAGTTTATTTTTCAGTTTTGTTTATCTTCTCCTTTGCTCGAGGACTAGCAAAGTGTGGGTTTGGAGGTATAATGTGTAGTGAAATATGATGATATTTCACCCCTAAAGACCTACATTTAGCTATCCGATGAAAGCCATTTAATATGTTTTATATAGTTTTAGTGATTTACAGGCCTGGAAATGTGTTGAGCATGAAATAACCCAAAAGTTCAGAATATAACGTCAAATTCGTGCTACATTGGATCATTCGGAACTTATCCCGACTTGGAGCTCAATTTGAACCTTCAAGACGTTAGATTCAGAAAATTATCAATACACAAAAGTTGGAGAACTCGTCGTCAGCTTTCCAACGCCATAAGAATCGCCTCAATCTGACTTCGGAATAGAAAGTTATGGCCGAAATACAGAGGCAGTGTCTGGCTGCAAAGTGTAGCGGGAATTCACGAAAATCTAGGAGGTCGATTGAGAAAAAAGCGGCTTCTTTTTTGGCAATTAAGGAAAAATATATTCTTGGAGATATATTCATTCGGGGAGTCCTTGGGGGAGAGAATTCTGATTTTTATTATTTTTTTTCTGCATTCTTCTTTTGAGAGAGTTCTGGTTTTTAGAGAGTTTTCATTTTTCTGTATTCTTTTGTTTTAGTTTCTCTGCATTTTAAAGTGTAAGGACATTGAGTCCCATTTTCTTGAACTACCTTTTTAATATTCATTTTGAGAAGAAGATAAGTCTTCGTTTTTCTGATTTGGGATCCACTTTCAAGAAGGAGGTGTACGTACTTTGGATTAAAGCTTTCGTGAATTTTTGTGGATAATTCTTTACGGTATTTTAATGGCATTTTCAAATTCTGTATTTATTTTATTGCTTATTTCAGTTATGTGTGGCTAGTTTTATTAAGGATGGGGATCTAATGAACCTCATCCGAGGTATTCATTTATATTAATATAAATCTGTGATTGAGATGTCAGATACTTTTTAAGACCTTAATATTCATTGAAAATGGTGAAATCATTATTTCAATCTGAGATCTAGGAGCTAATCATGCCCTATGATTTCAGATCTGTAATAATGATTTTATCTTAATTATTATCCATCTCGGGGTGAAGTTTTACTGCCATCTGAGGTGTGAGTGTTAATCATACACTCATAGGGTGTTAATCATACATCTCCTTGATCTCGGATTGATAGTATGACTTTATCCCAGTGGTGAGTTCCAATCACGATCTGAGGTGTGGGTGTTAATCATACACCCATGGGGTGTTAATCATACATCTCCTTGATCTTAGATCGTACTTTGGAAATTACCCTAGAGATTGGGTTCTAAATATTGTCCGAGGTGTGAGTGTTAATCATACACTCATGGGATGTTAATCATACATCCCCGTGATCTCAAATCTATATTTTAGAACTCACGTGTGTATAGGGCAGTGCATCTTTTGAGAAATCTGTTAAAGATCTCATATCTCAATCCACAGATTGATATTTTGTAAATGATAAACCTACAATAGGAGGATTTAGCATCCCAATCATTATCTTTCATTAATTGTTTAAATCTCTTAGATTTCGTTAGTATTTATCTGTTTTATCAAAAGTTATCAGAATTCTAGGTTGTTAGTTACTGTAAAAGATCTGTGGAAATTCTTTTAGTTAATTGATATTTCTGTTTTTACATTTTCTCACCAATCCTCGTGGGAACGATCTCGTACTTTGCACCCACTGACTACATCACGATTCGTGCACTTGCGAGTACAAATTTTAGGACACATCAATATCCTTGACTCGTATAAATTGATTAAGTTGTAAATACAAAAGTATCACACATACAGAACGATTTACACTTAGATTTTTATTATATTTATATTTATTTACATAACATACCAATATAATTATAGAATAGGATTATAAGTGTGATTTCGATAATCGTAAAGGTCAGAGTTCGGTTTCATAAAGGTATCGAAGTTCTAATACTTTGTGTTATCGAAGAGGTCGCGTTGAAGAGATAAAATGATATATATATATAGTATACTATAATTAAATGCTCAAATAAAAAGGGACAACCCAATTTAAAGTGGAGTACATCACGACCATCGATCAAAATATTAATAAATTAGAGTGCATTGAGTTTTAGTTGAGCAAGTAGAGTTATAGGAGAAAACAATATTGATAATATTGTTTGATGTATGTTCGGACATAGATAAATCGATTGAAAAGTGTAACTCAATCGATTGAATTTAAATAGGTGCACACACTCAGTTCGATTCAAGATCAATCGATTGAAAAGTATAACTCAATCGATTAAATTAAAATAGGTAAGTGTATATAGTCGATTCAATTCAATATCAATCGATTGAAAAGTGTAACTCAATCGATTGAATTTAAATAAGTGTGCACAATCACTTTGGTTCAAAATCAATCGATTGAAAAGTGGAAATCAATCGATTGAATTTAAGTGTATACAGTTGGTTCAATCCAAGGTCAATCGATTGAAACGTGGAACTCAATCGATTAACATAAGCAGAATACAATTTAAACAGGGAACAAGAATTAATGTCAACTATAAATAGAAGACAAATTTATACTATAAAATAGGGTAGTACTTGAGTGCCTTGCCATATAAAAATAAATTAAATATTACTAACTTGAGTTACATGTAACAATTAGTTTATAAAAACAAAATAAATAATGTTTTATAAGGGAGTTGTCCTCTCACCCTATCTAATAGAATATTAAAATTCAACCCTCTTTATTCACTAGAATCGATTTTTTCTCTAACAAACAGTTGTCAATCGATTGAGTATTAGAATTCAATCTATTGACTGTCGTGATTTCTGAACGAAATAAGGTTTCGAAATAAATCCAAAAATACATCCGAAAAATTCACAAAAATAATATAAAATAAGAATTAATTATTATTTTAATCCTAAAAGTGATTTTATAATATAAAAAATTTAGATTTATTTTAAATAGCCCATCGATACGCGATCATACGTATCCTATGCGATGAGATCTCCGTAACTTTCTTATTTATAATATATGAGCATTAATTCGGTGTTAAGCGGTCACACTAAATAAGGGTGTATAGGCGTTTATTTTAAAGTTAGTAAGGTTTGATCCTTAGACCTCTTGTCTATAACTAAAGTCTTTCAACCACTAGGCCACCACACAACTTGTGTCAAATAAAGATAATTTTAAATATAAAACCTTTTGAAAAATCAAAATATGTATTTTCTCAATTAGGGTAGGTTCCGATGTGGAGCACTGACACCATGCAAGGTACAAAGCACCATCTAATACCAATAAAAGAAAGTCAACAATTCTGGGTCGTTACAGTAAAAAACTGCCGTTACTAACAAAAAGACTATTAAAGGCTATTATGACTATTAGCGGCAGTTTTTCTATCAATAGCGGCAATTTTTTACAGCCAAAAACTGCCGCTAATAGTCTTATTTTTTATAGTGAAATTACAAAGTTAACGATTGAGCTATAGCTCAGTTTGTATATCCCTTTGAGCAATTGCGGTAAGGTATTAGCGGCAATTTTTTTATTAATAGCGGCAACTTTTTACACAAAAAACTGTCGCTAATAATCTTATTTTTTATAGTGAAATTATAAAATTAACGATTGAGCAATAGCTCAGTTGGTATATATCCTCCCCCCCACCCCACTTCCTTGTGGGGGAATGGGGTCGTGGGCTCAAGACTCCACATATACTTTATATATATATATATATATATATATATATATATATATATATATATATATATATATATATTTTATTCCCTGAATGTTTTTTTGAAACTTTTTCAATTTTTTCACCAAACTTATCTGAAATGAACCAAAATAACTCCTACAGAAATATTGCCGATAACAAAAAATTTCACCATGTCTGCTGCTACCATCAAAGCATATAGGTGTTGTTAAGTGGGTGCTTTTAGACTTTGGTTGGTGCAAATGAAGGTACCTTCGTAGAATTGTACGTCCAAACTAGCCCTAAATTTTTTCACCTCACTTGATTCTTATACTAGTCATAACCAAGGATCAAAATTTCGGCCGAAATTTTCGGTTTTGGTTTCGGTTCCCACCGAAATGATAATATGGGACCAAAATTTTGGTCATTTTTGTATGGGGTTGAATTTTTCGGCCGAAATTCAAATTTTCGGCCAAAATTTCGGTTTGGGTTCCCTCTAAAACTGAAATGAAACCTGAAATTTTGATCCTTGGTCATAACTCATTCAGGTGGAGAGAGGAGAGATTTTTAAGGATGGGAGATTGAGGGAGCCGAAAGAGATGAATAACCACTACGAAAATAAGGTGTTTTAATGGCACTTCCTGTTAAGGCAATTTTTGGTAACGGCAAGACTAATAGCGGCAATTTTTTGTAGCGACAGGACTAATAGCAGCAGTTTTTTTAATATTAAAAAAATTGCTGCTAATAGTCTTATTTTTTGTAGTGAACCCTCTGTTTGTTTTTTAAGAATATAATAATAATTTCATATTTGCAATCACAAATTCCTTAACACAATCCTAGTTGCAATTAACTGTACCCTTTAATAATTTATTAGATTTTTAAAATGGAGCCACAAGTGGCATGTGCGATTTGTAAAGAAAGACTTGATATTTTTGAGATTGTGCCCTTTGAAGCACATCACATCTAAGCTCTTTGATTTGAGTGCTATGATGTAAAGATCTTTTCTGTCAAAGATTGACATGAAATGTGATCTGTATGATCGGATTCAATACAGTCAAACACCATCGTCGTTTTTAATGATGATTCAATGGTTGACTGAGACAAATTAGATGGTAAAAATTATGTTTTGTGCTAATCTTTGACAGCAAAAGAGACCTTTACATCGGGACTTTTAAGTCAAAGGGCTTAAAAATGGCCTAAAATCACGTGATGTGTGCCTATAATTCAAGCGAGTTTAGAGGTACCATTAATATATATATATATAAAAGGTGTCCTTTATGGTGTGTAAAATGGTTATTTCTTTCTTAGAGAAGTTAGCAACCAACATAATTTTAAAGATATATATATATATCTTTCCTCTATCACAGGGTACCTGTATTTATAACCTAAGATTCTTTTTTCTCAACCGAGTTTTACGTGTTTAAATCATTGTTTAAATCATTGATTGCTTTGAGTAAGACGATGAGAGATCATTTTTTGAACAATAAATCTTGAGATCATGGACCTACCATCAGACATCAAATTTTTATTCTTCATAGTACATATCCTGAAAAGTGAATATGATCATGCATACATCAAATATAGTTAGACATTTTTTGAGATTTATACCATGTGAAATCGAAATTCGACCGTGTGATGAGGGATCATGATATGAGGATCAATTTTATGGAAGATTGGGGTAAAAAAATAATCTCAATCATGTGAGTCAAATGAGTCAATAGCTTGAGCAAGTGAAATTTGGCTTGAGAAGAAAGAATATTAGCTTGAAGATAAAAGTTTACTTGTCACTCAAGTTAGTAATTGCATGCATCATCATTATCATCGTCATCATCACAAGGTATCCCATGAAAACTCATCTTATTATTTTTGCTATCAATTCATACAAATTTATTGCACAGAAATTAGACCTACGGCAAGCGTGTAATGCAAAGGTCAGCATTTAGGGCATTTGTTTGCATTTTAGGATTGCCTACAATCACCATATCACCCCCACCACTACCATACCAACAAAATGGACAAGCTAAAAAATAAAGCAAATATTAAAATTTGTTCATATTATTATAAAAAATTAAAATTATTAGCGGTAGTTTCTAACTATTAAAACTTGCCGTTATTAACAAAAGAAAACTATTAAAGGCTATTATGACTATTAGTGACAATTTTTTTTATTAATAGCGGCAATTTTTTACAGCCAAAAACTGCTGCTAATAGTCTTATTTTTTATAGTGAAATTATAAAGTTAACGATTGAGCAATAGCTCAGTTGGTATATCCCCTTGAGCAATCGCAGCAAGGTATTAGCAGCAATTTTTTTGTTAATAGCGGCAATTTTTTACGGCCAAAAATTGTCGCTAATAATCTTATTTTTAATAGCTCAGTTGCCCTCCCTCTCTCCCTCCCTATATACACACACACACACACACACACAAAGGGAGGGGGGGGGGGATGGGATCCTGGGCTTAAGACTCCACATATACTTTATATATATATATAATTTTATTTTTTTATTACCTAAATGTTTTTTCTGAAACTTTTTCAATTTTTTCACCAAACTTATTTAACATGAACCAAAATAATAACACCTATAGAAATATTGCGGATAACAAAATTTGTCACTATGTCTGCTGCTACTATCAAAGCATATAGGTGTTGTTCAGTGGGTGCTTTTAGACTTTGGTTCGTGCAAATGAAGGTACCTTCATAGAATTGTACATTCAAACTAGCCCTAAAATTTTCGCCTCACATGATTCTTATTCTAGTCCAAAATTTCGGCCGAAATGACCAAAATTTCGGCCGAAATTATCGGTTTCGGTCCCCACCGAAACGATAATATGGGTCCAAAATTTCGGTCATTTTTGTATGGGGTTGAAATTTTTGGCTGAAATTCAAATTTTTGGTCGAAATTTCGATCTAAAATTTCGGTTTCGGTCCCCTCTGAAACTGAAATGAAACCTGAAATTTTGATCATTGGTCATAACTCATTCAAGTGGAAAGAGAAGGACAAATTTTTAAGGATGAGAGATTTTGAGGGAGCTAAAAGAGATGAATAACCCTCTATTTGTTACTTAAGAATATAATAATAATTTCATTTCTGCAATCACAAATTCCTTCGACACAATCGTAGTTGCAATTAACTGTACCCTTTAATAATTTATTAGATTTTTAAAATGGAGCAACAAGTGGCATGTGTGATTTGTAAAGAAAGACTTGATATTTTTGAGATACGTGCCCTTTAAAGCACCATAGCATCTAAGCGCTTTCATTTGAGTGCTATGATGTAAAGATCTTTTCTGTCAAAGATTAGCATGAAATGTAATTTGTATGATCGGATTGAATACAGTCAAACACCATTGTCAGTTTTAATGATGATTCAATGGTTGACTAAGACAAAGTCGATGGTATAAATTATGTTTTGTGCTAATCTTTGATAGCAAAAGATCTTTACATCGGGACCTTCAAATTAAAGGGCTTAAAAATAGCCTAAAATCACGTGATGTGTGCTATATAATTCAAGCGAGTTTAGAGGTACCATTAATATATATATATATATATATATATATATATATATATATATATATATATAAAAGGTGTCCTTTATGATGCGTAAAATGGTTATTTCTTTCTTAGAGAAGTTAGCAACCAACATAATATTTCATGCCACAGTAATATTAGATTTGAACTTAAGCTCACCATTCATTGTAAAATGGGGCATCCCCCTACCGCATATATGACGAATGTTAGGAAAATTTAAATGGGCCTCATCTAAACCACCATCGTTGATCCCTACAGATTTAGATTTTGTTTATTATACAGTTTGACCGTTTCTAAAGTGGATGTAACATATACTCTTGACGACATTTTTTAGATAAACGTTTATGAAGTCCTACACGCACATATACAAATGTATAAAAGGTTGTGGATTAAAGATCCATACGGTCCAAATGCTTAGAAAATGAAATATTACACAAACTATCAATGAAAATGCATAAAAATCAAATGTTAACCTTGGCATATGCAAGTCTCAAATATTTTCAAACATTTTGAAGCGTTCTCTCTCTCTCACACACTCACTCAGAGCTCCTAATTGTTATATATAAACTGCGTTTGGGCACTTTTGCTCTTTAGTTTTAAAAAAAAATTACTTTCATATTTGATAACACAGCTATTTGCCCCATATGTTTTGATGGAGAATTGTTTTAAGTGATAAAAATGTTCTCTGCTTATTCTATGCCAGAGCAGATTTTATCGGCTTTGACAGAGAATTGCTTCTGCTCCTATAAGAGCTAACCCAAACACAACCCTAGAGAATTGGAGTTCTCAAGTCACTCTTGGAAAATTGCGAAGTGATATGAAAATTGTAGCGCTTAGGAATGGGTGTTGAAGATTCAAACTAATCAAAATTGGGGCTTAAAAATCTCTATAAGAGATCCTCTCTAATTTTATGAAGATCGAACCAATTCAAGGAATGAAGAAAATTCTATTTAGGAAAAAAAAAGGACACTTTAGAAAACAATGCCCCAAAAACAAATTTTTTAACAAAAAAGACCCGACCTCAAACATATTAGAAAAACGGCGCTTTCATGGATTTTAGAGCTTCAGAAAGTCGTGAAAGCACTGTTTTTTTTACAAAGTTTTAAAAAAACAATGTTTTCACAATTTTCTGAAGTTCTAAAATCCGTGAAAGCACCATTTTCGTAAAATGTTTGAGGTCAAGTCTTTTTTACTAAAAAGTTTGTTTTTAAGCCTGTTTTTCTAATTATCCCAAAAAAAAATGCCACTATAATCCAAAATAAGAGCATCATAGGCCTTGTTTGTTGTGGGTATAACTTCCTACTTCCACTTAAATAAATTTCTAAAAACACCAAAACAAAAGGTTGATGTACTTCTAACTTTTAACTATTTTCAACATTAATCGGCTTTTGCAAGAAAGTCGTATTAATTGAATTGGGCGGGAAGCTCTATTAATTACTAGTTGATATAGCTAATAACCAAATAATGATAATAATAATAATAAGGCATTGGGGAGAAAACAGACGTAGAGCTCCATGTATATTTTGGAGGACGGCCACCATCTTTCACCGGAGGACCTAGCCGGCTCCCTATATATATACTTTTTGCCCTCTATTTGATGGCAGTGAGGGGAGCTACATTATCTGATGGGGGATTAGGGATCCCCATCCTTTAAAAAAAATCTTAAGCTCTCTAAGGAAAGTTTTAAAAAAATTTAGGCTTTTAGGGATCCTCCAAGCCCATCTATATATATTAAGTGACCAAAATTTTTAAAATTTTATTTTGCCAAAAATGAAGGAAAATACTATTTTTTCTCTCTTGATAGATTCCCCTAACTTCTCTCTTATCTTTGTTTAATCACGGGATTTTTAATAAAAAAAATCTAATACTAAGCATTCAAGTTACTTTATTTACAACCATAATATAAAGAAAAAATCTCAGATTGCAAATAACCTTGATTATTAAAATTTTCTTACCCCTCTTTTTTTGAACCCATAATATCTCGTGCCTAAGAATAAGGGCCGGCATTACTACCACATCACTTTATGTTATAGTCACTTCTCTTAAGACAAAGAAAAAATCAGTTGACTCCTTTGAATCTAATGATAGAGATTGGTTTTCGTCTTAAGCTTTTATATAATAGATCTTGAGATCATGGGCATCTTATCAAACGGTAAGATATTGAGTATAAGTGGCACACATCCTACAAAGTGAATATGAACCATGTTTGATGGTTCATTGCACGAGGAATAAACATTTAACCGTTTTATGGTAGACTCGTGATCTCAAGATCAATTATATGAAAGATTAGGGTGAAAAATAATTTCCTTCATCATATTCAAAGTAATTAATAAATTTTTCCTTTGCTTAAATGAGGTGGTTGTAAAATAAAATGTAAGGCCAGCTTTGAGCATACGCGAACAAGAGGCCGCCACAAATAGACCCAAATGAGGCTATCAATTCTTCGGTATTTGTAATGCCTAAAACCGAAAACGAAACCGATATCGTGATCATTGGGGGAGCATATGTTAATCTTTTCCATCATTAGATATACTCAAATACTTTTCACGCACTAAATGCCAACTGGAACTTAGAGACGTGCCATAAGGTATCTCACCCAAGCCCCAACGGTGGCGCTCGAGTCAAGCTCAGCTTATATTAAAAGTGGTAGGGTTCCGTTATTGACACCGCATGAGCTGCTTTCTCACCCTAGCATTGAAAAACCCCACGACGAGAGGGCTAATTTAAATCTTACACCCCGACTTTTTGTTTTTTTTATCTCTACTGCAGTGGGAAAGCAAAGCAATCTGATGGGGATATTTGCCTTTAACGTAAGTAGTCATACATAGCTTGATTGAGCCTAATAGGCCTCTTTCAAATAATTTCCAGAGTTGAGAAGGGAGCGGGGCACGTAAATTTTAGATGATATTTGACCACATTGAATTTTGCGATGGAGATCAATTTTCAAATTATGAGCATCAAATCGCACAAAACAAATGATAGTTTCACATGAAACACATACCAAAAAGTGACTCTTGAATAGAACAAACTAGGTCCGGCTTTGGTTGGTTCAGTTCAATTGTCGGTTTTATGATATTTTTCATATTTTGTTTTTGAAGTAGAGAGGTTTTTTTTTTTCATTTTTTCAGTTTCATTTTTATGTTTTTCAGCTTTTTAAAATTTAGGGTTCGTTTACTCTCTATACCCAACTGTTTTTCGATTTCTGGCACTCAAATAAAATCTGAACCGATCAAAACTGGTTGCAGTTTTTCAGATTTTAGGTTTTAGATCAAGTTTTTGTCGGTATTTTTCGATTCGATTTTGTTGATTTTTGTTTTTTCAGTAATTTTTTCACGCCTAATTGTAGGCATGCTAGTGGCTGCGAGCATGTAAATGTGGGGGACAATGGGACATTAGCCCCATAAGTGCATGTGCCTTGTGAATGCGTTCTTAATGGCATGGAAACCGTCCACGAATCTTTCCTAACAAAACGGCCTTCACTTCACGCCCACGCCCATATAAAAATCCTTCTTCAAAGGAAAGGAGGGCTATTTACTTAGTTTTTCTTTGTTTTTTTTTAATAGAGCTGTTTACTTAGTTTTGCTTTCACATATTACCTCTTACCTTAACCATATAATATCTAATTGATCAAAATAGGAAATAGAGAGGCGTTAAGACATCATCACTAGTGAAGCTCCTTTTAGCCACCGAATCTTCTATAGTTAGGTCCTTTTCGATAGCCTTAGAAATCAGTATATGTCAGCCGTTGACAGAATTTTATTACAGATGAGTCACTTCTAAATGCCTATGACACATTGAACCCAATATCAATCAAAGACGTCCGGGGCTATGCATCCATTTCAGTTGGGCAACGTTTAACAAGGATAGGCGCCACGGAAACTTAGACAACGACTACCATTCAAATTATATGGGTATGATGTGGTGCATATGCACCTTAGAAAATTATAAATGGAAGACAGAGTTATTGAGGACAAAGTATAAATGATTGACGTGGCCTAATGTGATGTGACGTAATGTGATTGACTGCACCGACCTATATTAATTGAAACTTACTGGACTTACAGTCAATTGCGTCATATCACATCAACCACTTACACTTTGTCTGCATGACATCTGTCCTCCAAATAACACTGTCCCAATCACACACCTTATTTTAAACCCATAAAATGAAGGCCAAAAAAGTAAATGGAAAATATTTTTTTATTAAAATCACATGCCCCATGACTTATCTACCCAAAACGGGTATTTTTTTAGATTAATCATGTCACATGGGATGTGATCTAGCATCCGGATGGAGCCCTTCAGGGCTTCGTCTAAAGGGCTGCCCCGGTTCACATCTTCCCATTTCTCTCAATCGAATAAAGCAGCTGCCATTTCCACTCCAACAATTGCTGACCGCACTTCGTTTAGGCACCATATTCAATAGTTTATAACTGGACATCACTTTTTGCTTCCTCGAGTTCATCTATGTCGGATGAACAGGGGGAAGAGGTGGGTTAACAAATTTTCAGGGGTTGTAGGTAAGTTCTCAGTGGTGGTGTTTTCTGGTTGAGAAGGGAGAAGGAATGATGGTAGTGGGTAATGAGCAGATAAGCGCCAACAACAAATCAATTCAATCTAAACCCAGCCGCCACTACCACCACAACTCTTTGTATACCCCACTCTTCTAAACTCACCTTCTTCCTTGAGGGCAATGTTCCTTCAATCCTGTTTTAACTATTAGGGTTTTTTGCACATACCCCCCAGGTTATGCTGATATTATAAATAACTCCCCCAGCTATTTGCTATAAACCCCCTAATTAATATTTTAGTGTTTATAGAATACCCTCTATAAGGGATGCTATTTTAAATGGTTAACTAACGGTTCAAGAATAGCCTCAATATTATATTTACCCTTTTCAAAATTAAATTATTAAATTGCCACTGTTTACACGTGATTAGAGTTGGCGCCTCTACACTTACAAAATAGAGTAGCTTTAAATCCATCCACCAAATCTTTGAGTTCACCCACTCTGAAAAACATTGACTGCATTGAATCGGACGATGGAGATCTTTTATCGTCCTAACCTTTCACACGATGGATCTTGAGATCATAGTGGCACCATCAGACGGTTGACTGCATTGAATCGGACGATGGAGATCGTTTATCGTCCCAACCTTTCACACGATAGATCTTGAGATCATGGTGGCACCATCAGATGGTTGACTGCATTGAATCGGATGATGGAGATCGTTTATCGTCCCAACCTTTCACACGGATCTTGAGTTCATTACAAACATAAAGCATCACTTAACGAGAAGCAAAAAGTTTAGGCGACATTTAAAATATTTGCACCTCGAATTCTTCTTAGAGTTTGAAACGCGACGCATTGACGGCTTTTGACAGTAGCAAACAGAGGGGTGTTTCCTTTCCTTCAAGCATCTTCTTTTGGGGGCAATCTTTGACCCAATGTCCACACACCCGACATTTAAAACACATGTCCCTGAAAATTATGAAGCTTCTAATAGCAAGTTGGCCATTAGGTCCTTTTGAAAGGTGAATTTCACGAATTTTAGGGTCCCTGACATCTGTGAAGGTAAGCTTGATAATTTGATAATCGAAAAAGGAGAGACTGATATATTTTGAAATTCAAGTGAACGAAGGACAAGTTCTTGAAAATTTGTTTTGTTTTCAAAAAACTATTACCTCTATCAAGATGTGTTTTGGAGGCTATGGTTGTTCGCACTTATAACAAAGAGACAAAAATTATAAGGCAAGCCACCATGATATTGTTCCTGTGAAGCTAAGGCAGGCTTTCAAATCCCCATCTTAAGAGGTCCCTGAGGCCACATAGCTTAGAACACAAGCTAAAAGTACTATAATCATTACCTAGCTCCCAGTTACATAAGAAATTAAGGAACCAAAAGGTCCAAAACAAGAGATGCGAACTACAATAGATAATCCAACGGCAATGCCCACTAGACTAATGTTGGTCGTCTTGCTGTTGGAGCCTTTGAGGTTACTTGTTATCCTAATGAATATATAAAGTAAATGAAAGACAAATTTTATGCAGTTTTTTGAAAGGATATACACACCATATAAACTTGCAACAATATTACTCATGAAAGAAAATTAGAATAAGATCTCCCATTGTGTCCAAGCGCAAGTTAAAGCAATTATATAATTTCTCAACACCTTAGCAGGATAAGGAAACTTATTGTTTAACAGAAGGGCTATGGTTTTGAAGTTAAAAACAAATTCACCCATGGGAATACTCCATTCAAGGGCTATGCAAATGACAAAAAACCCTAAAATATTGTATACACAAATCTAGTCATTCAAAAATCACTGCAAATAGGGTTTAAAAGTAGCAGAAAATTACTTGAAAACCCAAGAATAAAATTGAAAATGGCGACTCTTCGAATGTACCTAAAGAACAAACGTTTGAGATCTTCGATTTTTTCACATTTGAGATCTTTGTTTTTTGCTTGAAAACCTTGGGAGATGCTACGAATCTGAACCGAATATGGATTCTCTCTTATCGGATGCGCTTCGACGCTTTGAAGAGAATGTACAAAATACCCTTCGTCCCCAAATCAGTGGCAGCTGGATGGTGGTTGTGCTAGGTGGAGAAGAAAAAGAATAAGTGTTGACATCGGCCTCTAAGAGAAAGAGATTTTCCTTCTAACTTTTAACATAGCAAAACATAAAGTCAGGGGCATTTTGGGTTTTTGTTTTAAGTTAACTGGAGGTTTTTAAATTAACCAAAGCTTTAACTAAAGCTAGGTAACCGCCAATTACAGCAGGGGGTTATATATACAGGGAACATAAAAGTAGGGGGTTTGGAGCAAATAGAGATAAATGGAGAGGTTATTTATAATATCAGCATAACTCAGGGGGGTATTTGCAAAAAACCCTAACTATTATGAGTGTGCTCCCAGATGAAGCGTGGCTAGTAATTATTATAGTGGCAGTAAGAATACCGTAAATAATAAAAAAATGTTTACATATTAGGGTTGATATGCCTATTGTACTCCATGCGATCTAGAGGCTGGCAGTCTATGCTACCTTTCGTGATGGTACATTAGGCAAACGCCATTGTTATATGGAGACAAATTTTATGCAGACAAATTGAAGGCAGGTGATGTGGCGCGATGCAATTGGTTACAAGTGCGGTGGGCTCAATTAATGCAGGTCGGTACAATCAATCATATTGCGCCATGTCAGCGACCTATACTTCGTCCTCAACAAATCTGTTTTATGTTTATAATTTTCCTTAGGTAAATGTAATTTCAATGGCTCAGATCCTAACATTGTGTGACACTCAAGTCCAGCGTCTTAATGTTGGACCAGAGTGCAATTTGATGGGCGACTTGTCACTCTGCTCACATGGCACCAAGGATCAAAATTTCAGCCGAAATAATCGAAATTTCGGCTGAAATTATTGGTTTTGGTCCCCACCGAAACGATATTTTGGGACCGAAATTTTCTGTCATTAAATGTATGAGATTGAAATTATCGGCCGAAATTTCAGCCAAAATTCAAAATTTCGGCCGAAATTTCAGTCCAAAATTTGGGTTTCGGTCCCCTCCGAAACCGAAATGAAAACTGAAATTTTGATCCTTGCATGGCACCCATTTCTGTAGGACTTTTTCAAGCCAGCCGTCTCCACTTTGGGTGTGTACCACATGCAATAAAAAAAACCCATTATATCCAAATCTATTGCGTGATAGATTGGGAAGATTAACAATCTCCATAGTCTGATTCAATGCAGACAATGTAGGTGTGGGTGAACTCAAAGATTTAATGGGTGGATTCAAATGTACTCAATATGTATATGGCACAAAGTTTTATAGGAATAAATTGAGAAAATAGCAAAATGATTAATAAAGCTTTACAAGGAACCTTTTATCCCGTTAGTCCTGTGAAGAGCTGACATCACAGAGTCAGAGGCTTAGAAATCTGTTAAATTCATCCTTTAAGCCTTCATGCACACACAAATAAATGAATTAGGACAAAAAGAAAAAAAAAAACATGAAATGTGAGAAGAATTTATAGATATTACTTTTGAGAAGCACCCATGTTTCATCTTTGATCATTTTATAATTTTCGTTTAGATGGTGATCACTTATATTATACTTAGCCCAAAAATCACATACATAAGAACTTTGTAACTATTCAATCAGAGCACTGCAAGACTTTTAGATAAACCATTAAATAGATATAGCTAATGCTCTTAGATCAAAAATCACAATACCAAAATATTGAAATCATCCCATTTGAACGCCTTAATCTGATGATCCTAATGCTCTCGTATGTGCATGACATTTGCACTGACCGATAAAAGTGATGGTCATCCACTTAAAACACTTAGGCCATGTCCGACAAAGTTTGCTTTCAAAAGTACTTTTTAAGGTAAAAGGTTGGGTGAGAATCACTTTCCACCCTAGGCCGTGGCCATCTTTAGCTGAAAATGAAGAAGCAACCTCACATTGCTTCTCCAAATGCACACTAATTTCAGCTAGAGGTGCCATTTCTTTGGTGGAGAGTGCTTCTCACCCAATATTTTGCCTTGAAATGTTCAGGAAGCAACTTTGCCAAGCATGACCGTAACTGTGACAGCCCGGATTTCCACACCCGAAAATCCGTGCCATTATGAACATACTCTGGATGATCCTCGAGACAAATCGTAAAGTATCTGCTCGTATAACGGAAATCAAGCAGACACTGTCCAGCAGTAGTAGGTCGAGTCATCACATAAGACATTTAAAATAAAAGGAATAATAACTAATCATGCATATATATATAACAAAAAGAATGTACATCCACAAAAGGAACCAAGAAGAACCACTAGTGATGGACATCCATAACCCAAACAGTGGTTCCTGATAGTAGTTCCAATAGGGTGTGTAAAAGTACATAAATACAACATCTATAATAATATATATATATATATATATATATATATATATATATATATATATATATACAAACGGTGGCCACCAAGCACACAATAATCCTGAGTATCAAAATATAAAATGTCGGACTCAAGTACCCAGGGTACGGATAGAACTCGTCCGCCTGAATGTCCGTCTCCTCGTCTTCGGCCTCAGCCTCTGGGTCAGGCTGGTAATCTGGGTCACTCTCAGTGCCGGGAGCTACTGCCTCAGAACCTAAAATGTTAATGAAAAATCAGGTGAGCTACATCATAGCTCAATAGAAGAATTCCAACTAAAATGAAATGAATATGCAAGACATGATATCTCAAGCAGGAAGTCAAATCAGAATGTGTAAACAGGACAAAAACAGATTAAATACTAAGCTTGTAACCAAGAAACAGGTGTTATGCATGTATATCATCAATGACTTAAATTGTGAATATTTCTGACTTAAGAAACTCCTGTGACTATATAGCACGGAGTAAACAGGAATATTCCGATAGGAAACCCCAACCAATCGTCGTTCACATGAACAATTTTAGATTGCAACAATGCCTCATCTATGGAGTGCAATTGTGCCGAGGGATTTCAAGCAGATGCACAAGTGTGCTAGGCATCGGATATACCACCGGGTCGGTGGGGATCATCTGATTAAATCATCAAATTATATACACACATAAACCTCACAGATCAAATAACATAAATCAGGAGCAGGTTTCGAGATACAAATCAGAAAACATAATTCAAAGATAGCAGAAATTTATGGTATGCTTACATGCTTGTTAAAACATAAATCAGGGCGCAAACATGAAATAAACATGAAATCATACTCAAAACAGTTTAAGTTGGTTTTCCCCTACCTCAGATTAGACCTCTTTCTAAGTAAATCCAAAGCTTTTCAAGGCGTCATGGTTTGATCCTAGACCATAAACATAGTATTCTATATGTCAGGAATGTCGGGACGTGAACTGGCGCGGTATCCAGTAGTATTCAACTCACAAAATCAAAACAGGCTGAAAATAGGGGTGATTGATCGATCACTCTCTTGTTGATCGATCAATCCCTCTTGTTGATCGATCAATGATCCCATTGATCGATCAATCCTCTCTTAGCTCTCAACCAGGAACAGAATCAATTGATCGATCAATAGCCCCTATTGATCGATCACTACTCATCATTGATCGATCAATACCTCTATTGATCGATCAATAATCTCCTTTCTTTACACATTAGCTCAGTCAAAATTGATCGATCACCAGCTTGGTTGATCGATCAATGCTTCCTATTGATCGATCAATAGCCTCTATTGATCATTCAATAGCAAAAAATTCAAACTTCCCACCTTCTGTTCACATTAAATTTTTATACAGATTAATCGATCAATGCCTCTATTGATCGATCAATACCCACCAGTGATCGATCAATACCTTTATTGATTGATCACCAACTGTCATTGATCGATCACTCTCCTGTTGATCGATCAATGCACGAGATTGATCGATCAATCCCTAAATTGATCGATCAATGCTCTTCGAGCACTGAACTTCCAGAATTCTCAAGGTTTTGTTCACTTCTTTGTCCTATATAGATTGATCGATCAATGCCTTCATTGATCGATCACCACTCATCATTGATGGATCAATTTTGTCATTGATCGATCAATAATGACAGAACTTCTGTCATTAATGGAGGTCATCTACATTCCTATTTTTAACCCATTTTCATTAATGATTTCTTACTGATGTGTCCTAAAATTTGTACTCGCAAGTGCACGAATCGTGATGTAGTCAGTGGGTGCAAAGTACGAGATCGTTCCCATGAGGATTGGTGAGAAAATGTAAAAACAGAAATATCAATTAACTAAAAAAATTTCCACAGATCTTTTACAGTAACTAACAACCTAGAATTCTGATAACTTTTGATAAAACAGATAAATACTAATGAAATCTAAGAGATTTAAACAATTAATGAAAGATAAGGATTGGGATGCTAAATCCTCCCATCGTAGGTTTATCATTTACAGAATACCAATCTGTGGATTGAGATATGAGATCTTTAACAGATTTCTCAAAAGAAGCACTGCCCTATACACATGTGAGTTCTAAAATATAGATCTGAGATCACGGAGATATATGATTAACATCCCATGAGTGTATGATTAACACTCACACCTCGGACAATATTTAGAACCCAATCTCTAGGGTAATTTTCAAAGTACGATCTAAGATCAAGGAGATGTATGATTAACACCCCATGGGTGTATGATTAACACCCACACCTTAGATTGTGATTGGAACTCACCACTGGGATAAAGTCATACTATCACTCCGAGATCAAGGAGATGTATGATTAACACCCCATGAGTGTATGAATAACGCCCACACTTCAGATAGCAGTAAAACTTCACCCCGAGATGGGTAATAATTAGGATAAAATCATTATTGCAGATCTGAAATCATAGGGCATGATTAGCTCCTAGATCTCGGACTGAAATGATGATTTCACCATTTTCAATGAATATTAGGGTCTTAAAAAGCATCAGACATCTCAATCACAGATTTATATTAATATAAATGAATACCTCAGATGGGGTTCATTAGATCTCCATCCTTAATGAAACTAGTCACGCATAACTGAAATAAGTAATAAAATAAATGCAGAAGTTGAAAATGCCATTAAAATACCGTAAAAAATTATCCACAAAAATTCACGAAAGCTTTAATCCAAAGTACGTACACCTCCTTCTTGAAAGTGGATCCAAATCAGAAAACTAAGACTTATCTTCTTCTCAAAATAAATATTAAAAAGGTAGTTCAAGAAAATGGGACTCAATGCCCTTATACTTTAAAACGCAGAAAAACTAGAAAATAAAAGAATGCAGAAAAAATGAAAACTCTCTAAACAACAGAACTCTCTCAAAAAAAGAATGCAGAAAAATAATAAGAATCAGAATAATCTCCGAAGGACTCCCCGAATGAATATATCTCCAAGAATATCTTTTTCCTTAATTGCCAAAAAGGAAGTCGTTTTTTCCTCCAAGATTTTATTCCGTGAAAAGATTACCGAGATTCTCGCGGCCAAACAAAATTCCGAACTCAAATTCAAATTTGGTCGATCAATCGACCTCCCAGATTTTCGTGAATTCCCGCTACACTTTGCATTCAGACACTGCCTTGGTAATTCGGCCATAACTTTTTATCCCGAAGTCAGATTGCGGCGATTCTTACGGTGTTGGAAAGCTGACGACGAGTTCTCCAACTTTTGTGTTTTGATAATTTTCCGAATCTAACGTCTTGAAGGTTCAAATGGAGCTCTAAGTCGGGATAAGTTCCGAATGATCCAATATAGCACGAATTTGACGTTATATTCTGAACTTTTGGGTTATTTCATGCTCAACACATCTCCAGGCCTGTAAATCACTAAAACTATATAAAACATGTTAAATGGCTTTCATCGGATAGCTAAATATAGGTCTTTAGGGGTGAAATATCATCATATTTCATTGCACATTACTTACAACCATTACTACACACTCATATGCACATATAAGGGCATCTAACTGCCTATTTTTAAACACACGGACTCACCTTTAGTTGGGCCCTTTCGGGGTTTCGACAAATCGATCCGAACGAGGGTTTCGGACCCGGCTCTTGCAGTTTATCACCGATCCGACTCTGACGAGCAGACAATTAGCTCTAGTTCAGTACGTAGAGACCTCACGCATACTTAGACCATACTTAAGCTCATGTCATTAAACTTTACATACCTTAACTTAGACAACTCACCATCCTGGGTATTGCTAACCCTTCTTTTCACGAAGAACTCGCCCAAACCAAACCTAGCTCCAAAGTTTTGCTCAAGAATCAGAGGAAGAAGAAGAAAGGAGATCTTTCTAGGTCTCTTCCTTCCTTTATAAGCTAGCAACTAAAATATCCTTGATATTTCAGTTTTCTCTAATTTAGACTTCGGTGTGAAGCACGAACACGGTCGATGCGGCATAGCATGCCGTCTCGACGTCTTACATGACTCGGATTTAAGTGAGAATTCACACGTGAACTCACCTAATCACAGGCTTAACATTATTTCTAATAATATTATTTTAAAATTTTAAATTTATCTCGATTCTCGTGCCGAGCACGCATATCGAAACAGTCAGGTTCTTGTTCAGAATTTTCAAACTATTACACTAACTTTGTTTGGCGTGGCTTTCGAAATCGCTTCCTTCTTTCTATTGCGAAAAGCAACATTATTGTGTTAGATATTGTTTGATTAGTAACCATTTTTTTTGTGGAACTTAAAAGGGAGCCATTACTTACACACGCTTTTCAATTGATTGCACTAAATTTAAAAGAAAGACTTGCAACTTGGCGACCTCTACTATATGAAAACACCATTTACGCAGTTTGATTTGAAGGCTATTAAATAGAGTCAAAGGCTATTATATAATTCAACAGTTGACTACAATAGGTCATATAGCAATTATCATGTTTTGCTCCAATTTTATATACTAGAGATCTATTGATCATGAACTTCAACTAAGACCGCCCATATTGCATTTTGACATATCACATATCCCTAAAATATTAAGTCTTTTTAAATTAGGTGCAATCACTTGAAAAACGTGTGCAAGTACTGGCAAAGTTGAAAATAGATAAAAGTTACAAGTAGTTAAAACCATCTTTGGGCTATAGTATTTGCTGGAATCCCATTTTCAATAGAAGTAGGAAGTTGGAGTTACAACACAATAAGGAAGTTGGAGTTACAACACAATAAGGGAACCGTTACTTGCATACTAGAAGTTGCCCCTTGCTCATGATTTAAACGAAAGATTTGATATTTTGGAAATTTATGCCATGAAAAAACTGCAATCTAAGCTGCGGGATTTGAAAGTCATGATCTGAAGATCTCTGATGATAGGATAAGACTATGATGAAGATGATGATGATTTAAAGATCTCTGATGAAAAAGATTGGCCCCGAATATAATATTTTATCATATAAATCAATGCAATCAAAAGTCATTATCTGATCCAAAAATTGGTTGTGTTGAATCATATAATAGAGATCAAGTTTTTTGTTAGAGTTTGTGTAAAAGATCTCTAGATTATGGCCTTCAAATTACATGGTTTAGATGGTGTTTCTACATGACACAAGCCCCTTTTTAGGGAGTATTTGTTTTAAATCGTGTGGCAACTTCTCGTGTGCAATTGTGGGAGTAAGGGCCCCCTAAAATAATTGAAAAGGATGCTTCTCATCAAAATATCATGTAATTATGTATGACTCTCCTTTCCGTTATTTAATCACCAAATGGTGTTTAAACGATCTCACACCATTTATTAGCTTATTATTTTGGAAACTCATATCATTGAAGTGATATATAATCAATTGAAGGGCTATGGGTAAAAAAACACTTTTTTTAGAGATTTGAAGTTTTCGATCTGTGCACTCTAATATCAACGGTTGTTCTTAGTTTTGATGGATAATATTAAAGTTCACCAATTAGATGATAATCTTTTGGCTGGGACATGTTCCAACGTTGGATTACCACTTGAGAATTTTAGATTGATCATAGATGAGTGTCTTATGGTACAATATTGATAAATCACACTTCAATGGTTTAAAATAAAAAGAGGCATTTTAATGGTGGAACTTGAAAGATCATTTAAACACCACCATTGGCCGTTAAAATATTAACCATTATCCTTGTAATTAAAGCGGTGTTTGTTTTTTAGGAAAATTAATTAAAGCAGAATTAGGACTCGTTCAAAGATAAAATTATTGACCTTCATGGAGTCATGAGAAAGCTTCCAATTATCCCTATAATTATAGTCACGAAATTGGAGTTCGATAATAATTTAGCAATGTTAAAATTTAAAAAAATTTAATAAATTCAGAAAGTTGAGGGAAATATTTGGAGAAACAATCGGTAAAAAAGTTAGGTAAAAAAAATAAAAAGATTTAAAACTCTAAAAGTTTTAAAATATATTAAAAATATTAGAAAGTCACAATTTTTTTGAAAAATTAGAAATTGTTTGCAAATTTTGGTAATAAGGTGAATTTTTAACAATATCACAAATAATTCAGGATTAATTCAGGAGACATTAAATTTATGAATTAATCGTAATTTATTTCAAAATTTTGGCTATTTTTATGACTGCCTGTAATTAAAGCGGTGTTAGGAATCGGTCCAAGACAAAATTATTGACCTTCACGGATTCATGAGAAAGCTTCCAACCATTACGTACTAGCGCAGTAAGCCAGTGAGTTTACCCGCAAAGTAATAATATAATAATTATATAATAAAGAAATATTAAAATTGGCAGAAAATAAAAATAATAAAAAAAGAAATAAAATTAAGGGTAGTTTTTTTTTTTTTTATGGAAAACAAGAGTAGTTGGAAGAGATGAAAATTGAGAATAAGCAACCGCTTCTCGTCCACGTGGTTTTATCTGCAATCCCCGTCGTTACAACAAACCCCAGCAGTTCTCTTGACTTGTACAAGCGAGCCACGGATTCATAATACGAGAAAAAGGAGAAAAAAAACAATGAATATAGTGCAGAATCTCTAAATTGGCCCTGTGAGTAAAAGAAATTACCCAAATGGTATCCTCCCATTGCTTGGATCTGAACGAAGATCTCTTTCCACCTTACTAATTAATGCCAGAAAATAACAAATGAAAAGAGAAAACACCAAAAGCATTTGCTCAGTCAGGTTGAGCTCGTGTCAGCCGGCCCCCTTTTCTTCTTCCCAATAAGAAAATGGTTTATAAAGAGGAAAAGATCGTGTGGCCCTTCGAAACACTAAACAGAGATAATGGTATCCATGATCTTGATAAATCAACCCTGACCGTCGGATCAATGGGTCCTTAGTTGAACTTTTGGCTAACCATTAGACTATTTTCTACAGGGTCGTCAAAAAGCACAATTTGTGATATCATGAACCTATCATCTAACGGTCAGATTTTTATTCTATTTGAAAAAATAAATATGACTATTTGTCATTTGGAATCAAATTCTAACGTCTGACGATGATAATGTCATGATCTAAAGACCTAGATTGTGGAAGATTGGGACGAATAACAATTTTCATCTTCTCATTTGAAGCAGTCAAACAGTAAAAAACAATGTAAAACCCGAGTTTTTTTTAGAAGCCAGAATCGTGGGTTGAAAATAAAGGTGCCCTTAAGAAGTCCCACCTAAGAAAAGCCACTTAATTGAGTAACATTTCTCATAACAATTAAAAAAGAAAAATAAAAAAAATTAAAACCAAGCATGAGTTGCATGTTGCATGTCTTCTCTTTCTCCCTTAAGCCACACGCTTTACGGATTAAGGCGTTTTTAATATTTATATCCATTTATTTACCAAATAAATTTCCCATTGATTTCTCCTCCTCCTTTTATTTTCTCATTCATTTTTTTAATTTTATTTTATATTTTCTTTAAAGGCGTGTCTTTTGGTGGAGGAATGCTTGTCACCTACTCCTTTTAGTTTCCACTCCCTCTGTACTTCCTTATAAGCTCTTAAAAGAAAAGAACAAAAGAAACAAAGAAGAAAAAATAACACTCCACCACCATCTTCTTCTTCTTTTCTCTCTAGCTCTCTCTGTTTCTCTCTCTTCAATGGAGAGACGAACTTGTAAGCTCTGCTCTAAAAGCTTCGCAAACGGCCGAGCCCTAGGTGGTCACATGAGGTCCCACATGGCAGCTCTCGCACCAGCTCCCAAAATCGAACAGCAAAACGAATCTTCTTCTCCATCTTCATCCTCATCATCTTCTCTCAAACAAGACCAAGACGACGAAGAAGAAGTAGAAGAAGACGAAGAAAGCAAATCACAGTGTTACGGCTTGAGAGAGAACCCAAAGAAGAGCTTCCGTTTAGTAGATCCAGAATTCTCCTTCGCAGTCGACGCCGGTTCGATCGTTCAAGACCGAGAAAGTGAAACCGAGTCGTCGAAAAACCCAAATCGAAAAAGATCCAAGAGAAATTGGAGTTGGGGACACAAATTAGAACTCGATCAAGAACCAGTAAGCTCGGTCTCTGATACTACTCCAGAAGAAGACGTGGCTTTCTCTCTCATGATGCTTTCTAGAGATATTTGGATGAGAGAGAAGAAGAAGAACAACAAGAAGAAGAAGGACGAAGAGATTGTTGGAGAATTAGATTCTTCTGATGAAGAACTGAAGTTAAATCAGAGAGGAGGAGGAGGAAGTAGGAGAAAGTTCCAGTGTGGGACATGCAGAAAAGTTTTTGCTTCTTATCAAGCCTTAGGTGGGCACCGGGCCAGCCATAAGAAGATCAAAGGGTACAGAAGTAGTAGTACTACTACTATTACTATAACTTTAGCTTCCAAACTTCAAGAATCCGATTCCGAAACCAAGTTAGATAATCGAAAAATCCATCAATGCCCTGTTTGTTTTAGGGTTTTTGGGTCTGGCCAAGCGTTAGGTGGTCACAAGAGATCTCACCTCTCTGTATCGGTTTCGGCTTCTGCTATTGTTACTACTAATATCGGGTCCACTAAATTTGGCGACAATTTGATAGATCTTAATCTACCTGCTCCTGTCGACGACGATGATTTCAGTCAGGTCGAGTTTTCCGCCGTCTCCGATGCCGAAATGGATGGTCGAGATTGATTGGTATGCTTCTTCTACTTCATCTACAACTTGTTGATTTCTATTACTGAAATTCATTTATTTTCTCTCTCTTCTTTTTTTCAGTTTGGGCTGGTTGGTGTTTAAGTAGTGTTACTATTTACTGTAACAAACTCATTAGCGGATCGATTAATGGGAACGATAAAGATCATTTTTTTTTCTAAATTTTTAATGGGTTTTCAATTTTATTTTTTAATTTTTAATTTCTGTATTTGAAGATGGAAGTTGTGCTTTGTAACAACCGAAGAGATTGAGAATTGGGTTGGTCCTCTGTTTCCAGCTGTTCTAAGCTAGCTTAACTGTTTTTTTTTTTTAAAATAGAAAATTAAAAAATATATTTTTTTAATTATTAATTTATGAACATAGTTTGACATCTCACTACTACCTTTTGTACAGTTGGTGGTGAAGCTCATACACTCTGTTATCTACATGTTTCTTCTTCTTTTGTTGTTTTCCTACTTTTTTTCTTGGAATTTAGCTCACTCTAATCTTGGAAACTATAAATTTTGCATACTAATAATGCAGAATTTTTTATATTTTTCTGCATGAAAATGGAAAATTGGAAAATGTGAGTATATTATTTGCTTAAATAGGAATCTTTTATACTTTATAGATTTTTAATGGTATAACTGGAACCTTGCCAGAAACAATCGAAGCGTCTGGTAAAGCTCCTCTGGTATGCCTATCTAAAAATCTGTATGCATTTATTAAAATTATAATGAATGAAATCAATGCCCTTGAGTTTATGTTCCCTTTAGCATCTCTGGATTGAAGGGCATTTTCGTCATTCTCCGAAAAAGATTCCATTTTCTTCTTTCTTTTTTGTTTAAAAAAAAAAAAATTGTTCCTCATTGATGCTGATAGTGTGCGTTTTTACTTTACGACGGTTGCTACAACTTCTTTTTATTTATTTATTTATAGATTTCTTATTATTATTATTTTTTCTTTAGTTTATGGGTTTTAATTTTAGGTGTTGCTGTTAGGGTAGTTCGTATCTCATTTGAAACCTACCATTTACCAACCGTTATCATGAGCCATATTTTCAGGGATTTTTGCTAATTTTCAAAAAGGGAAGCGATTCGGTGTGGTAATGTATACTACTTTAAATATATAAAAACAATCGCTACCGTCCAGTTGGTGCTCATGCCCATCTATTTGATGATCGAAATGGACGGTAGATTGGGCACTTGGTTTTGTATCCCACGGATATCAGTGGATCTAGAACTCTACCTACAAGGGATTTGTGGCTCATCAGCTTACCCACACAAAGAACGCGTGTATACCCTGCTTCTGCCGTTCTATAACAATTTTTCACACGTTCACTAAAATATGGTAATGTTTGAGCTCTAAAAAAACCGGGCACTAACATATGTTGGGGCTCACGAAATCCGTGAAAGTCATCTTTATACAGTTTGAAGCTATTGATAACCTCAAAGATCGGATGAAACCAGTGACGAGATATTTTAGGGCAATTTTTTTACCAAATATTATATTGACTTGGTCAGTCTAATGACTTAAATAGGAGGGACTGCGATGACTTAGAAAGGAGAGACTTTGAACATGGCAGCAGCTATAGCGAATTAGTGATGGTCAACTCATGGACTCTAAAATATTATGAGTCTTTTATTTTCCTTTGTTTAGGGAGCCATTATTTGCACACAAAAAGTTGGCCCTTGTGCTAACGTGAAAACACCATTAGCCATTTTATTTTTAGGCCATGATTTAAGAATTTTATGTGCAAAAGATTGGCACGAAACATAAACTTTATCATATGATTTTAGGGTTTAGGGTTTAGTATGTAACGATTCTTTTTCTCAATGCCAACTCTTTCTTTTAAACATGTGTTGTTAGCATGTAACGATTCTTTTTCTCAATGGGAGCCATTAATTGCCCAGAGAAGTCCCTCCTTTGCATATAATTTAGGAGTAGAGACTTGATATTTTGGAGGACTGTGGAACGTGAAAACATCATCTAAGCGGTTTGATTGGAAGGCTATGATGCGAACCTCTTAGGTGCAAAAGCTTGGCACGAAACATGAAGGATTTTTATCATATGATTCCGAATTCACAAAGACTGATTATAGGAATAAAAAGGTAAGAGAAAATTTCCAAAAAATGGCAAGTACGGGAGAAAAAACGGAGTACAGGCAGCAATGTAAAAATATATAAAAAATTGGTAAACAATAGAAAGTACGGAACCAAAGGGCTAAAATACAAAAATATGTATATTAAAGTTAAAAATATCAACATATATTTATTTAAACCCTTTTTTGGTTTAACATGCGTTTTATACGGTTTAATATAAATATATATTTATTTATACAATTCTATCAGTTTTTTTTTTTTTTAATTTTATTTTTTATAATAACAATTCTATCAGTTTAAAGAGGGTTTTATACCGAAAAAACGTTTAAAACACATTTGTAAACGAAAGAAAAATACATGTTATATACATTTTAATTTTTAAAACGCCTATTTATACATTCAGTCAAAAATAAGTGTTTTGTACACTTTTATTCCAATAAAACATTGGGTAGCTCTAAAGGAACCCACGCGTTCTCTCAAAACACCTACCTCTAAAACAATTGATTGTGTCAGATCATATGATCGAGGCCGTGTTTCACGGAAATATTCCACACAAAGGATCTTGAGATCATGTCGCACCTATCATACGGTCATTTTTTCATTCCACATCTCACAGATCCCTAAAATATCTCCCTAAAATCACGTTTGAGCGTGAAGTGTGTCATTACACACAAAGGGCATTTTTTGGGGATCTGTGAGATGTGGAATCAAAAGCTGACCGTCTGATAGGTGAGACTTGATCTCAAGATCCATTGTGTGGAAGATCGGGGTAAAACACAATCTCAATCCTTATATCCGAAGCAATCAACAATTGTTTAGGGGTTGCACACATGGGTGCTTTCAGAGAACGCATGGACCCGAACAGAGCTACCCTAAAACATTGTTTTTGGTACTATTTATTATTCAATAAAGTCAAAGGCAATTGTCTCATTTGGCAGTTGAATCTATGATTCAACGATCGAGATCTCTAGGGCTGCGTTTGGGTAGCTCTTTTAAGGCAAAGAGCAGCTCTTTCACTTTTTGGCTCCTGCGGAGAACTACTTTTACATTTGGTAACACACCTCATTGCCTCATTTGTTTTGATGGGGAGTTATTTTAAGTAATAAAACTATTATATGCATGCTCTATCTAAAAGTGAATTTTATTAGCCCAGACAAAGAGCAGGAAAAGAGGTGCTTCTGCTCTTATAAGAGCTAACTCAAACATAGCCTAATTATTTTAACTAATTCTTTCACAAGTGATCTTTAGATGACTTTTAAATCAGACAACTTAGACGGGATTTTTAGGGGACACGTGTCCCTAAAGGTATCTAAAACTTGCACACGAGATCTATATTACGGCACATGGTTAAAGGGAAAGACTACGTTATTTTGGGATTTGTGTCAAGTGGATTTCCATCAAAGCCTCTGATTTAACGATCATGATGAAAAGATCTTTGATGTCAATGATTACCACGAAACATAATCTTTATCATCTGATTTTTTAGAGTCAACCATTGAATTAGATGATGGGCTTCGACTGTATTCAATAAGATGATTAAGATCATGTTTCATGCCAATCTTTGGCCTTAGAGATCTTTCTATCATTGGTTTTCAAATCAGGTGGCCTTGACGGTGTTCAACGTGGCACTGATCCCAAAGATATTAAAGGCTTTCTTTTTTTATCATATGTCACGATACAAGTCTGATGTGCAAGTTTTAGCTCTCGTCCCCAAAGTACCAAGCCTTTCTTTAGGGTACCCAATTCACCCCTATCAAATTTACGGATGATGACACCTTTGTATTTTTATATTTTCGTACCAATCATCCTCACGGTGAATCCTAAATCTTAAGACTATGAACGTACCATCAATATTTCGGTTTTGATTCCATGTTGCACACTTATAAAAAAGTGACTGGAGAGATATGGGCCACACATCATGCTCAAACATAAATTTTAGGTCACCTTTCGAGATGTGTGCCCCATGCAATAAAAAACTGATTGTCTGATGTTACGCTCGTGATCTCAACATCCGTTGTTAGGAAAAGTGAAAAAATGACATCTATCATCCTATTCGGAGGAATCAATGCTTTCGGGGCTATAGGTATCCTCAATCATTTAGTACGCACACATTGAGCTACCCTTCATTTAAACTATGTGCAAGGGACCAACTTCGTGTGCAAGTAATGACTCTTTTTTACTATATAATTACATTTTGGTACCTCTGTTTCACGCCTACATGATTTCTTACCGCGCCTAGGTTTGAAACCCAATTACCCTCTGACATTCCTTTTTTATTTCACGTGGTACAAATTTCCAAAAAATGGCCTGAAAATCACATGACACACATCACCCTCAAACGAGATTTTAAGGGCCATTTTTTTGGGATATGCGCCCTATAGAATAAAAGATAGACCGTTTGATGGTACGCTTATGGTTTCAAGAACAAATGTGTGAAAGATTCGGGTGAAAAACGATCTCCGTATGATGGCAATACATATTGGAATGAGACGACATGAGAAGCTATATGCTATTGTTGCGATGTGAGGTACTAAGTATGATGCATGGGTGAAGCTTGAGCTGGCCAAGTGAGGCACAGAAGTGCTGATATGCGTGTCGCAAAGGAACACGACGCATTAGTATGGTAGGCCTCGGAAAAAGGTAATCATGAGAAAAGTTCTCGTCCTCTAGGCAGGTCAGAGCTGATGGAGGATTAGGTTGGCCTGTGATAGGTGTTCGCGCGGTGTGATTAGTATCGAAGCAGTGACCTAGCTTGGGAAGTTAGGTGTCGCATGTGATTGCATGTCGAAAGGAGTGACTCCGTGACAGTTGGTATCAAATCCAAATTCGATCCGAAAGGGGCGATATCTGATACAAAGTCAGATCGATCCGAAATGAATTACGCTGGAGAGCTAGTGGGAAGGGAGAGAGACCGTGGGACTAGAAGGTCAGATTGATCCAAAAGGGGTGATATTGGGTGAGCTAGCAGGAAGGTGGAGAGACCTTAGAGCTAGACAGGGGCGGATCTACATACAATGGTAGGGGGGCACCGGCCCCCCAAAGTTTTAAAGAAACATTAAAAGGCCTTAAGTGTCACGGAATAGGGCCACGCATATATCTATTTAAAGGCCCCCTCAAGCTTTTAACTGTCTGATAGGTTGGTCATGATCTCTAGATCTACTATGTGGAAGATTGGGATGAAAAACAATCTCTTTCGTTTGATTCAAGACAGTCAATATGATAAGATTGGAGCCTTTGGTTGTTGAGACCGAATCATGGTTGTAAATACCCGTTCCCTTAATTTAATATGATAAAGCAAGAAGAGGGAATTTAGGCCTAATAAAATCATAAGGGGAACCCTTATTTGTAGCTATAGTTTTAAATATACTTCATACGGTTGGATAGGTATCCATTTAAAATGTGGTGCCTCTTTTCTCGCTCCCTCATCTCATACCTACAAAAAATTTCTCTCTCATAACCCACCTATTATAAAGAGTTGAGTACCTCTTTTCGCGTCCACACAAGCTCTTAGGGTGCCTATGTTTGAAACCCTTAAAATTGTTGACTGCTTGGACTTAGATGATCTAAATCATTTTTCATCCCAATCTTCCACACGATGGATCTTGAGACCATGAACGTACCATCAGACGGTCTATTTTCTATTCCACATGGTACAAACCCCCAAAAGTAGAGAGCAACTACTTGCACATGAGACAAAATGTCACATGGCAATTATCACATTTAAGCCATATTTTTGGGGTAAAAAATAGGCAAAATCGATAATCATCATGTCTCAAATCCATCAATTTGGGGTGAAAAATAATCTCCATCGTTTGATTTGAAGTAGTTATTGAGTTTTAAGGGGTTTTGAATGCATGTGCTCCTAGAGAGTGCGTCAAAGCGAACAGAGATACCTAAAGAGTTTTACCGTTGAGTACCTCTCCTCTATTCATGCATAATGCATTGACTACTTTGAATTAAACGATGGAGAACATTTTTCGTTCCTATTTTCAACACAACGAATCTTGAGATCATAGGCGTACCATCATATAGTTAGTTTTTTCTTCCACGTGACACACATCCCAAAAAGTGACTCTAAATTATGTTTGAGTAAGACGTGTTCCATGTGATTTTAGATGTGTACCACATGAAATCAAAATTGACGGTATGATCGTATGCCCTTAATTTGGGGGAAAAAAATTGCACCAGAACTATTGACTATCGAGTGACCCCCCTTTAGGAAAATCCTGCGTCCACCATTGGAGCTAGATTTAGTCGAAGGAGAGCTTGAGAAATAGAGGACTGAAGGTCGGGCAGAGGTACCGGGGTGTTGCAAAAGCTAAATTTGGTGGACGAACTCTTAGGTGAAGATGAAAGTTGAGGTACTAGAGCGAGTCACGTGTTTGGTACATGACATAGTGATGGATAGCGCTGATAAGGGGCAACGTAAAGAATCAGTGTGTTGCTTGTTCGTAAGTGAAGCTGGCTTCATACCGAGTGAAATGCGGATGGGGCTAAGTTTGAGCAAGCGGGGAGGTGTCAGTCTTTGAGGCTAAATATTTGGAGAGAAACTTTGCATGAGATAAAGATGAAGGTCGAGGAACTAATGCAGGTTTTGGTGTCAGCAGGGGGATGTTGACGTTAACAGCTTGGAAGGAAATAGCGTGATCATTCCACTGTGATTATTGCGTCAACGAGGACGTTGACATTATGGAGTGGTGGAGGATGTAACGGAGCCAATACTCTGGGGGTTTGGAGCTGATTGATTGTGTAAGGACCTATTTGTCACACTCTACTCCAAACTTCGTGTCGATCTCCTTAGAGTGTGTGTGCCAAGATGTTGGTGGTCTTCTACATTGGATCAAGGTCTTTTATATTCTGTTGTGATCGGCCTTTAAACCTATGTTGATAATTTTTCAAAAACCTCAAACCTGTCTTGTTGCTGTCTCACACTGACAACGCGCCGTGATTGTCGGGCCGTAAGATCTGTTGCGTGTCTTTTACGAAAAAGGTGTGTTTTGTCTTTTTTCCTAGGTTTTAGGGTTTTTATGATTTTGATATAAAAGATATTTTTTGGAAAAGTTTTTTTTGAAAAAAGCTAGCAAAAGCTTCTTCCCTCTTGTGCCTAAATCCATGATCTTCTTCTCTCTCTCTTTGAACCCTTTGAAGGTTTTGCAAAAATATTTTTACTCAAAGAGATCTATACTTCTTCACCCTTATTTTAACTCTTCTTGCTCAAGTGTTTTGAGTGTCTTTCCTCTCTAGAGATTAGGGTATGTGTTTGATATCCTTGTGGGTTTCAAGGTGATTCATTGTGTGATCATCAACATAATAAACAAGCGTCCGAATCTGAAGCTATTGAGGTGCTCCGGGAAGAGATGTGTTCTTACATTGGGGTTTGATAGGGCATGCGCATTTGTCGGTACATCATTCGAACTCATTGTAACTCTCTTTATCTTCTTAGTGGATTTGGCTTGTGGACTTAGGTCCCGTGATTTTTCCCAGAGATTGGGTTTCCACGTAATTTCCTGTGTTGTAGTGATTGTTGGGGTACTTGTATGTAATCTCTAGATTAATCAGAATTAATTGAATACCATTTACTTTTCGTAGATCGACAGAATTTCAGATTGGCTAGCAGGAAGGAGTGTGGGCCTTGGAGCTAGGTGTGTGAGGCACGAGTGCGAAGGCAGGTAGGCCTTGCATCGTGTACGTCCTCCATATATGTGGCGTAGATGGCTTCTTAAGCTAGATGGTGTGCTAGTGTGGTGACTAGACTCACGTGGGCGTGGAGTGGTGACTTGGATGTGTGGTTGGTGTTACATGGGTCATGGGCCATGGACCGGATGTTTGTGTCATGGGCAGCATGCCAAACTAATACGTTTGTGGTTCTCCTGCTATTTGGCTTGAGATAGTGTTTAACCCATATATGGGGGAGGAGAGTTGTGAAGCTACTTCCCTACACACGAGGGTCATGCGACACTGGAGGGTGAGCAGGGATCTCCTAAGCCTAAAATGGTGGGCCTAAGACGTTCTTTCGGCAATGCCATGTGCCACCTAAGGTAAGGTTGCCATGTGACCATGAACTACGCATCACAGTGCACTTGGGTCGATTAAGAGGGAGGCACTCGAGGGTTGTGTGAGACACTGTAATGCACATTAACTGAGATCCAGATGCAGAGGTGTGCTGGTTACGATGACCACACACGATGGTGGGCTTGTTTCAGTATGACGGTAAGACATGTTGGAATGAAATTGCATGAAGAGCTGCATGCTACTATTGCGAGGCGAGATATTAAGCATGATGCGAGAGTGAAGCTTAAGCAGGCCAAATGAGGCACGGAGGTACTGCCATGCTTGTCGCAAAGGGGCACGGTGTGTTAGTATGGTAGGCCTCAGAATAAGGTAATCATGAGAGGAGTTTCCGTCCTCTAGGCAGATGGTATCAGAGCTGATAAAGGGTTAGACTAGCCTCGTTGCACGCAACATCAAAGCACCATACGAGTGTGATAGTCAGTGTCGGATTGCGCCCCATAATAGTTGGTATCAGAGACAGACTGATTTAACTTAGAAAGTTAGGTATCGCACGCGAGTGCATGTTGAAAGAAGTAACTCTATAACTAGCTCTGTGTTGGTATGCTCAACTCCCCCCGGTCAAGTGGGGGTCGTGGGTTCCCATCTCGACAATGATTCCCTCCCGATGTCTTTATGTTTACGTAGGTGAGTGGGTTTGGTTGTTTGGTAAGCTCGCAAAATTCATGAACTCAAAGATTGGAATGTATTCCGATAGCTGTGAATGCCTTGAAAACATTTATTGGTTTGAATCAAACGAGAGAGGTCATTTTTCTTCAAAATCTCTCACACAGTGAATCTTGAGATTACAGGCACGCCATCAAAAGGGACGTTTTTTGATTTCACATGACAGGCCTTCCAAAGGTATTTAATTATTTTTTTATTTGTGTGCCACATGAAAAGAAAATTAACCCTATGATAGTACAATCATGATCTCATATGATCTCATATATGGAGTGTAAGAGATTGGAAAGAAAAACGACATCTATCTTTACTCACGTCTATCTTTATTCAAAGTGGTCAAATGGTTTTCATCATAACTCATAAGCCTGCTGCATGAGTTCAACTGAAAGTACCCAAATGCCTACGTTGGTCGCATGGCACTGTTGGTCGCCAATATCAAATGTCTTGGCCCCACTAGGCCTTTGTATGATGGGATATTGCTTGAAAATCACAATGATTGAACAATCCTGATCACACGATGGACAGATAGTGATGAAATCATACAAATGGATGGTTAAGAGAACGACTTAATATTATAAGCGCAACCCGTAGCGCATAGATCAATCTCCATCGGCCAAGCTGATCAAGGTTTGAGAGATTCAACGATTATATTATTTGAATGAGTGCTTGACATGTTTTATTAATACAATTAGTCAAGTCTCATTCATCAAAATGGTAGCTGACATATATAAAGCTATTATAAAAAATCTGGATTATTCAATCTATACATTTTAATATAAAGGATCGTGCATAATAAGGTGTACACGCAATAATAAGGTGTACACCTTAGTATCGAGACATGCAATAATAAGGTGTACACGCAGTCAGCAGTCCCTCTCCTTCACGAATCTTATGCTCATAAATACTTGTGTATGTTTAAAGATTTGACCAGTTTGGTAGAGAGAGATTGACGTGCACACGAGTAATACTTAATGCCAACACAAAAGAAAATTTTATGAGCAGTGGTGCGATGCAAGCGAGTCGGGCCCAGAAATGTATGTCGGGGCAGCCACTTATATCATGCCGCAGAAGCATCTTTTGAAGGGTCTGTTGTTTCCCGTCCCTTCATTATACTTTTTCTAAGTCGGAATCCACTTGAAGTTTTCAGCTCCCTTGCATCCACATGATACAGTATCTGATGTTCTGATTAATAACCATGCGTACCAGATTTGCAATCTAGATGATCCGAGTACCATAGATGGTGCTCGGGTCCATGCACTAAATACCAACTACTTTTGTATTCACTTTTGGGCTGCTGTGGGTCTTGCGTGAGTAGCGAAAACAGGTTGTTACTTTTCACATATAATTACCGAAATAACCTTGTTCGAAGTAACTCAAAGCGAAAATGATCTAAAACCGCGAAAGTATCACAGAAATTTTGTGCCCCCATCACTAGATTTAACAAACGTGTGATCAGACGGTCATAATAGGCTTCCTTAGGTTATATATTACCTAAAATCCACACAACATTTTCCGTTTTCGCACCATACTCGGCCCTGAAAAGTGAAAACGATTTAGGTCGACGGTAGCTACCAGCTTAGACCATTGGCCTCTAGGGGCATTTGAGTTATTTTAACAATATATATACCCAATCACTGCTTAGAAGAAAAACAAATTATATATCTGTGGGGTCTGAAGGTCTCACCCTGCTTAGAAACTTAAGGGTAACAAAGAAAATATTCCATATTTTCATTTTTCCTTAAATTCTTTTTTAATTACACAAGTAGATCTCATCGTGTGGGCCCTCAAAACAGCTCGGTAGCTTTATATCTTCATTTTATTTTTTGATTTTAAAGGGTACCTTCATTGACCGCACAAAATTCTTCATTTTACGTGCTTAAATCGCAAACGTGCTTAAACAATTGACTGCTTTGAACAAGAAATTGGAGATTGTTATTCATCCCAATTGTCAACACAATAGATAGATTTTGAGATTATAGGGCTACCAACAATCAATCAAATTTTGATTTCATGTGGCACACATCTCAAAGAATGAACATGATCATTGTGTACATCAAAGGTAGTTCTTGTTTCACTTTTCGATATGTACGACACATGAAATTAAAATCTGATCATCCGGTGGTAGGACTATGATATCAAAATATATTTTATTGATAATTAGGCTGAAAAATTATATTATTCATAGCAGGCAGTCAAATAGTTTAAGCAAGTGAAATCAAGTTGAGAAGAAAGAATATCGTGTTAAAAATAAATGTACTCTTTTTGAAAAAAGTGGTGAAAAAGAAACACTAATTGGTGAGTGTAGTGCTCTCCACATTCTCCTACAAGTAGTGGGGTGGACTCTATTATCTATTGGTTCTCTCTTATTTTCAACCATAATCTATATGTTTAAAAAAAAAAAATCAGCCGGTCAAATTTAAGTGGAGTTTTTACCACATAGTCTAAGATTGGAAATCAGATACCGAGTTTTTAAAGCATTCTTTGTGTACAGATTTTTGTCACGAATCATGCATTTATGTGCTTTGTGTCCTCAGAGTCATATATTACCATATGGGGCCAATTAATTAAGGCTGTCAATACATGACGTTGGGTTGGGCCAGGTTCGGCTAGGCTGACTTGAAGATCGGGTCCCTGCCCGTAAATTTTCAGTCTTACCCTACTTGATAATATGGATTTTTTTATATACAAATATAAGTCAGACCTTGCATTACCGATGTAGAGTTCATCTTTGAACTAGTGCCATTTGGGTGCCAAGTGGCACCTAGTCCGAAAATCAAGTGTCAAGACAACATGGACAAAGTCATTTAGGCGCATCCAAAAATATTGAAAAAGATATCTTATCCACTGTCTAAAACCTAGTCAAAATTGGAAAAAAATTCAATGTTATTGAGTTTAATTAAGCAACAAATGAAAAACTTTGACCAGGATTTTGAAGGGCAAAATAATCCTAAATATGATTTTTTAGATCATGTGCCACATGACTGATGATCCCAAAACGGATGTTTGTTTTGGGATCACATATCATGTGGCACATGATCTACACTTGAGTATGGAGTTCAAACCCTACATGTGGGTAATGATTCCCTCACTCAGAATCATGAGCTCATTCATTACCTATGCTCACTTTGCATTGCAACAACTGCAGGTTGACATATAACAGCTCCAGTAGGGTCAAACAATCCCATCACTAAAAATGACGACATCATTTTTCATTATATATTTATTATTTTCATCATTTATTTACTAAAATGTCATCGGAAGATGACATTTTGGTTCAAGGGGACGCTACCCTCACAATATTGTTTGTCCTTCATTTATTTATTAAAATGTCATCAGATAAGGGCATTTTGGTCCAAAGTGACCCTAACCTCATAATATAAAGGGTGAAGCCAATAATGTATTAAGATGCATGCTAACTTGACAATTGGATGGTTGAAATCCTTCGATGAGGATAACGTTTTAGTAGATCTCATCGAAAAAACAACCTTTAAAAAGAAAAAAAGCACTTTTCCACATAGACATCTCTGATTGATGGAGTTGTGTACCAAAAGTACAAAATTTAAGACGCACGCACCATCCACCAAAATCTCTGGTCTTTGCACCATCATATGGCAACCTAGTGAGTTCGCCTTTTGTAGCTCGGCTTTTTTACCATGCCCATCTCGCATTTTCTACTCTTTTTTTGAGTTTTTTTGGTCCAAAACTTTTGCTGCACTACACCTCTATTTTTTAATATACATGCCGGTAGGTCTAAAGGCAAATTGCCTTTGTATCACGCTAGAAGCACCATTATTCGTCGCAATAAAAGGCTTAGTCGCTTACTGCACATGTGCCATGCCACTCGTACACAGCAACTCAACAACATTTCGTCTTGGACTGTTTTAAAATTTTTAACGTCTCTAGTCCTACCTGAACATAGGGGCGCAAACCGAAAACTGAGCCTTCCGAACCGGCCTGAATCAGATTGAAACCGGTTGAAAATCGAACCGGACTGAATCGGTTTGGTCTGGTTTGGTTTCAATTTTGGTACCTAAAAATCAAAAATCGGTCAAGTAGGTTGAGAAAAACGACAAAAAACTGAAAAAATTGAAAACCAAACGGACTGAAATCAGATAGGTTCGGTTTCGGTTTGGAGGGTTTAAAAGTTCGATTAACCAAAATCGAAATGCTTCGGTTAGAGTTTTGGTTTTATAGAAACCAACTCAAAAACCGAAATTTCGGTTTCGATTCGGTTCGGATAACTGAATCTACACCCTTACCTAAAAACAACTATAAAAGTAGGGCTGTCAATGAGTTGGGTCGACCCAATCCCTGACCTAAATTTTTTAACAGGTTAGACACAACTGCATGAGGCAAGGTCAGGTTAGACACAACTACATGAGACATAATTTTGACTCTCTCTTAAAGTCTCCACACGGCAGCAACCTTTGAACCCAATTTAAACCCAATCAATATTCTCTCTCTCTTCAACTCTCTCCCTCTCTATATGTAAATATATATTACCCCGTCGTCTTGTTTGTTGAAGCCCGAAGCCCTCCTATTAGCAGTTCTCTCTCTCTCTCTCTTTTTTCTCTCTTACACCAACCTCTTTTTATAAAACTCTGTTAAAGCCCTCACACTAGGTCAGGAAGGCTCTCATGTATGTGGTTCCGCAAACGTACACTATGTCCAAATCAGTTCATTCAAGCAAGTCAAATGTTAAGAAATTGAACACCAAAAATTGGACTGTGTCGATCTAAGCTGATTATTATGTTGCAATGTTTTGGTCTTGCTCATCATGCCGAAACCACTCCGACCCCGAGCCAAAGCGATGCGTCAGATCTTATTTGCGTCAACGCGAGCCCATCGATCCGAATCAACTGAATCTTCACGAAATCAGTACGATCACGCTACAACAGGTGGGTGCCCTTCTATCCATCCAAATCTACACATTTACATTTTTTATAAATGTAATGAATATATATGTGATGAATTTAGTAAAAGTGAAAATTCTCAATATTATGTTTTGTATGGATTCACAAGACGGTTATGATTAAAGGGTTTACCTTATGGTTGAACCCATCGACCGAGAACCATATGGTACATGAGTGTGCCGGCAAAATGGATCCTAAGGACTAAACACCGGGCACAAAAACAAAAATCCCCGGTCAAGAATGGGTTGTTGCCCTACTTTGTTTTATTATGCACTCGATTGGAGGTCATTGTTTGACCGTTTCAATCTCGATGATTCGATCAGTTTCTGACCTTGGTCAAGCCATGAACTTCCTATAAAATCACATGCTTTATACATCTAAAAATTTACATTGATCCACATGTCCTTACTTTTATAAATTTTAGTACCTCAAAAATGTAAATATATTTATTTACACTTATAATATTTCTTGTGTTTATTTATTTAAATCTGCTTATACACTGGCTAAATGAACGACTATAATGGTACTCAGGTTGGTACCTAACAACGCAACGACTATAATGCCTACCAAAGAAAATAATAATGAACGATCGGAAACAGCACACCATTCAACAGATGGTTATGCGGCGCGATATAAGCGACTGCCCTAAGGTGCATTGTTGGATTCGTTGAATGGTTTGTCTTGTCCGCCTCCCGATGGTGATGTGAATGGGGTAGCATTATTCGCACCTGCGAGACTCTAATCTCACCCCATCTAGTATGACCAACATGCATTGATTGCTATGGATAAGAGGATGAAGATCTTTTTTCATCTCCATCTTTCACAATGTGGATCTTCTGGTCATGGGTATACAATCAAACGGTCATTTTTTTATTTCACATCGCACACATCCCAAAAACTAATCCTTAGATCACATTACACACATCACATGTAAAAGTCCTTTTTTAAGGATGTGTGCCATGTGGGACAACAAAATGACCATCAGATTATACAATCATGATCTCAAGATCCATCTTATAAAAAATTGGGCTGAAAAACGATCTCCATCATCTTATTCAAAGCGGTCAATTTATATTGGGGAGAAGAGATGAGGTGATGCCACAGATTTCATGGGATTGTAAATAATGCTATTAGAATGAATTTACCCACTGTTTTAACTAAACTGGAACCGAATTTGCAAGGGGGCAATGGTCAAGTCCTACTAGGTAGAATCAGAGTTTCAGTCCTATTCGATCTGCTGCCCTTGGAAATAGGAGAATCTTGACCGCACGTCATGCTATAAAAAGTGAAAATCAAGATTCTCCGATTTCCAAGGGCAACAAATGGGGTAGGACTGTAAATCTGGTTCTGCCTGGTAGGACCTAACCATTGCCCTTTGCAAGGTGACCCGTCTCATTACAAATTAGCAAGGTATAAAAAATCGGTCAATACCGATTCGTATCGGTTTTTCGGCAAACTGATACTACAAAAAATAAGACTATTAGCGGCAGTTTTGCAAAAAACCGCCGCTATTAACAAAAAAAACTATTAAAGGCGATTAAGACTATTAATGGCAAGGGTATTAGCGGTAATTTTTTTATAAACATAGGCAGTTTTTGGCTGCTGCTAATAGTCTTATTTTTTTGTAGTACGATACGTATTGGTTCTCCAACTCGGTATCTGTATCGGTCGATACGTATCAGGTATTGGCCGATACGTATCAGGTTTAAGCTGAGACCTTGTGTATTTTTTTAAAAGGGTCGATACGAATCAGTATCGGCCGATTCATATCAGTCCTCCATGGACCGATACCTGATACCAACACCGAGTTTGACACCTTGCAAATTAGTCGGACCTGCTTGGTTAGCGAACAATGTAACAAACTAAAATATATCTTTTCTTTCATTCTCTTTTTTCTCTTCTTCTTCTTCTTCTTCTTCCTCGACTCGGGCAGTACGCAACGACGTTGCCGATGTCGTTGAATCAATCCTCTTGTTGTTTTTCTTCTTCTAATTTCTTCTTTTTCTTCTTCCTCAACTCTCACCAATGAAAATAACAATGCCAATATCATAAAAAAAACCCTCATTTTCTTCCTCAACTTCGGTGCAACAACGACACTGGCATCATTGAAGCACCCTTTAAACTTTTCCTTTTTCTTTACCTCTTAGGAAGGCTTAAAAAATTTACAAAACAATGAAGAAACCCTTTAACCAAGGTATCAAATATCGGTTGATACCGATACGTATCGGTTTTTCAGCAAACCGATACGTATCGACATCCAACTCGGTATCAATATCAGTATGGCCGATACGTAATCGGGTATCGGCCGATACCTATATTTAAAAAATAAAAAAATAAAAAAAAAGGCCGATACATATTGGTATCTGCCGATTCATATCAGTCCTCCAAGGACTGATACCGATTTTGTTACCTTGCCTTTAACAAACAAAAACCCTAAAACTTAAATTTTTTTTTTTGAATATGGTGGCTGTGGCGACTCGAGATCTCACAACCTCTTGATTGTAAGATCTTAGATTGTACCTTCATATCGTGCATCATAGAAACATAATAAGGCAATAAAAATACCTTAAACAGCGGAAGCTAAAATTTTGTTAAAATATTAATTAATCAAAATAAAATTCATGATAATATTTTTATCCCAATAACAAGTCCAACATGATTAAAGCTTAAACAGTTTTGATAAAATACTAACTGATCAATGTCTAATTTATTTAAAACTACTAATAATAACTAGAAATGAAAATAGCTAATTAGGCCACGAAGTCATGATCGTCATTCAGTCTACTTTCCTGAGCACCATGTGCGGTCTCATCGCTATAAACCCATACATTGTCATCGGCGACACCTGTCTCATCTGGTCACCCACATCAACAAGGGGTGTAAGTTTATACGTGTATGGACCAGACATGCAATCCATTGAAGCATAAAATATCAGTCATAGCCATATAAATATTTCGGTATATGTCATGTGTGTGTGCATGTGGCATGTATAATCTCAATAAACTGAAATGAACTGAACATAAACATAGATATCAATGTTACATGAATGCATCATTTCTTTTAATTTCATCTTTCTTGTCATTTAATGCACGTTAGACTCCGTCGCGTTCAAGGCGTTATGTCGTAATCATGCTTATCACTTGTTTAGTTAGACTCCGTCATACTCAAGACGTTCAGTCTAATCATATCATTTATTGCATGTCAAACTCCGTCCCACTCAAGACGTTGAGCTTAATCATGCTCATCATATCCTTGTTTAGTTAGACTCCATCTTTCATAAGATGTTGGGTCTAATACCTTCTTAGACTCCATCATGTACAAGATGTTGGGTCTAATGCTTCTTAATCATGTTTAGTTAGACTCCATTAAGCACAAGATGTTGGGTCTAATACCTTCTTAGACTCCATCATATACAAGATGTTGAGTCTAATACTCGTTGATCATGACTTAATATTTTATCATATTTTACGCGTCTTGATTATGCGTTATATAGATCATCATGGAATATGTAAGGTGAATAAGAGTAATATCATAATGCATAAGCATTTAATTACATTTAATCATGATACATAAACATTGAAGTGTACACAATCATGGTGCATAAATATTATAGTGCATATCATACGATCATAGTGCATAAACATTGACATTTAATGATACTGATATGAGAAGAACTTGAATATAGAACTTAACTACTCACACTCAATCTATTGCGTTTATGTTTAAGCTCAATCTATTGATTTTAGCTCAATCCGTTGATTTCTCAATCCATTGAACTCTATTCATGCTCAATGGATTGATTTCTCAATCCATTGACATAAATCCATGCTCATGCTCAACCCATTGACATAAATTCATGCTCATGCTCAATCTATTAAGTTTTGTCTGTTACCATTTAATGTTCATCCTCAATCGATTGACATCCAATCGTCAATAAATTGACATCTAATCGTCAATCGATTGACATAATTTAGTATATTTTTTTAAAATAATATTATTTAATTCTCAATCGATTGACATATAATCGTCATTTGATTGACATAATTCTGTATATTTTTCTAAAATAATATCATTTAATCATCAATCGATTGGCATCCAATCGTCAATCGATTGACATAATTATGTGTATTTTTTAAAAAATATATCATTTAATCTTTAATCGATTGACATCCAATCGTTAATCGATTAACATAATTATGTGTATTTGTTCAAAACAAAATTATTTATTAGTATCTACTTTAATATTCATCCTCAATCGATTGACATCCAATCGTCAATCGATTGATATAATTCTATGCCCAGTGTCAATCTATTGAGCCTGACTCAATCTATTAATTTTCTCAATCGATTGAATTCTCAATCTCAATCGATTGATTCAAATCTGTGAGCACATATCAAAATGCATCAAATCATATGGTGGGATTTCAATCGTCTTCTTCTTAATCAAATTATCAATATTAAGGATCACTAATCATAACATGCATCAATTTAATCATCCATTCATTATTCATGAAAAAAACTCACTAATTTACATAAAAATCTATTTAAAAATTAATATTTTAAGTTCAATGGAAAGCATGATTTCTCCATACCTAGATCGATTGTACCACCACGATTAGTATAAGATCCTAACAATGATGATGATTCTAGCAGGAAGTGAAGGCCACTTGATAATGTACGTCAACGTCTCGCCAATCTTCCAAAAGAAGGGTTCTAGGAAGATAGATTTAGAATTTCTTCTCTAAGGTCTCTAGGATTTCTTACGGCTCTATTCTTAAGAAGAACTCTAAATGAGATTATAATTTAGGGTTTTCCTTTAGACACTTATTTATAATATTTAGGGATTATCTGATGTTAAGCTAACGCACTAAGGAAGGGTGTATAGGCTTTTACCTCAAAGTCCAAAATAGAGGTTTAGAACATATATATAACAATGTTTGATCCCTAGATCTCTTATCTAGAACTTAAAGCCTTTAACCAGTAGGCTGCCACATTACTTGTGTCCATAAATAACGACAATAAATATAAGAGCTTGAAAAACCAAAACATGTATTTGTAGATAAAATATTTTGAAAAGTCAAGGCATGCGGTGAATACGTTATTAAGCACATACATATAATTTTAGGTATATCAAAGTCATAAAATTCAGATCATAACATCAGTAGGAACCCACTGTTAGATGTAAAAGACTGGCAGTGAGTGTTCACTAACAATCTTTTTACAACTAACAGTGGGAATTATTGTGCAAAAACTCCTAGAAAGCTTTTGCACTTCCAATCTTGTTAATGACTTTCACGTGCGGAGAACGCAATCAACCAAATAATAATTATCACACGAAGAGAGAAAGAGAAAAAGATCACACCACAGACAAGAACAAGATTTACGTGATTCCTCCTAAGCCTATGTCAACGGGTAGTCAAACAAAGTGTTTCTACTATCAAGAAGAACATGTTCAAAAGGCTACAATGAAAATTGTATTCTCCAATCTTAACCAACACAAGAAAACTACAAAGATCCAAGCACAAATACAAAACCCCAAATTCAAATCAAACACTAAGGTCATCCCAGATAAATACCAAAGTGCACCCTCACCAAAACCCAACAAGAGAGCCACACAATGAAAACAAATCTCAAGTTCTCTCCATAAGAGAGACCCAAAAAACCCTAGATGGGTTTTTCAAAGGATTTATAAAACCAATACCAAAAGCCCATGTTCTAAAACTCTTACCACTTTATTCTCTCTCACTTACCAAATATAACTAACCTTTTATTCTTACCTAATTTCCCACTTAGACTAGGACTCTTCTTTCTCTTTGCTTTCTAATGTTAAAGAATAATACAAGTTTCCAATTCCAAATGAGTTGCCACTCACACACACTTATTGTCTAAGTAGGATTACTAAGATCATAATAGTTAGGATTCCAATTTTATCCAAATCTAAAATAAGAAGGGCCAAACTAAAACAACTTGGGTCAACCTATTTAAATCCAAATCGAGCTAAAATCCAACAATCTCCACCTTGGCTAGATTTGCAAACCATCAACACTCTCCACCTTGATATGAGATCTCACAACATTCAAACAAAGAAAACACAATCAAACATCTTCAGTTTCAACTTCAAAAATTATCTTCAAATGTGCCCACTGACACCAATGCACCTCGGAAGTGTCAAACTACCAATACACCTGAAGTGTCAAACTCTCAATACATCCGAAAGTGCTCAAATTGCCAATGCACCTGAAGTGGTCAAATTGCCAACGCACTTGAAGTGCCAAACTGCTAATGCACCCGAAAGTGTGTGCCAAATTGCCAATACCAATACATCCGAAAGTGTCAAATGTTCCTGTAGGCTCCACTGCACCCGAAAGTGCCAAAATGCAAATGTCTGCAGGGTTATTTCCAATATAAATCTTCATATCAACAATGGTAGCTGCTTCACCTAACAAAGTGCTTCTTTGCAACTAGTGTCCTTCATCACAAATTATTTCTGATATTTCACAAAATACAGCCGAATTGTGCCACCAGTCTGCCAATTAATCTTGTCTTAATCTTTTTTCGTCACATCTAACCCTTCACACGGTCAATCGTAAAAAAAAATCAACAATAAGTGAAAATTTCTCGCCGAAGCAAAACGATGCCCAAGTTAAAACCTAGCTCTGATAGCAATTGTTGTGCAAAAACCCTTAGAAAGCGTTTGCACTTCCAATCTCGTTAATGGCTTTCACGTGCAGAGAAAACAATTAATAATCAAATAATAATTATCACAAAAATGTAGAAAGAGAAAGAGATCACACCACAAACAAGAACAAAATTTACGTGGTTAGGCCTAAGCCTACATCCATGGGCAGTCAAACAAAGTGTTTTCAAGAAGATGTTCAATAGGCTACAATGGAGATCGTATTCTCCAATCTTACCCAACACAAGAGAATCACAAAGATCCAAACACAAATACAAAATCCCAAATTCAAATCAAACACCAAAGTTCTCCCAAAAAAATACCCAAGTGCACCCTAACCAAAACCTAACAAGAGACTCACGCAACCAAAACAAATCCCAAGTTCTCTCCCTAAGAGAAACCCAAAAAACTCTAGATGGGGTTTTTCAAAGGGTTTACAAAACCAATACCAAAAGCTCTTTCTCGAAAACCCTCATTTTCAAATCTAAGATTCAAGCCACAAAAAACAATATTTTTTTTCTTGCACTCATAAACCCCAAGTAAACCCACGTTCTAAAACTCTTACCAATTTATTCTCTCTCACTTACCAAATATAACTAACCTTTTATTCTTACCTAGTTTCCCACTTAGACTAGGACTCTTCTTTCTCTTTGCTTTCTAATTTTAGAGAATAATACAAGTTTCCAATTCCAATTGAGTTGCCACTCTCACACACTTATTGTCCAAGTAGGATTACCAAGATCCTATTTGTTAGGATTCCAATTTTATCCAAACCCAAACTAAGAAGGGTCAAACTAAAACAACTTGAGTCAAATCATAAGTTCAACTATAGTTTTATTAGGTTTTAGGGTTTCTTAGGTTTACATTCTTTGGTTTAGAGGATTTTTTTTTTTTTAATTTTTTATTGTGGTTGGTAGTTCGGTAATGTTGTGAGTTGTCGGAGAAGAAGAATCACTTAAAAAGGGGAAGAAGAAACGAGAAGATGATGATTCAGTGATGCCGACGAAGACATTGTGTATTTCAAATGGGTGGGTGCCCCCATGGAGAAACTAGTTAGGTCCTCCCCTTTCTTACCCTTAAAACAAATCAGTCTCATTAAGTGAGAGAAAGAGCAATCTTATTGTGGGCGCTTTCAGAAAGTAGGGACTTTCAGAGATTACATGGGTGTGAACAGGGATACCCAACAAATACATTCAAGGTAGCTACAAAATGCACACGAGATATTGGCTCTTGCATATAGTTTAAAAGAAAGCTGAGGTATTTTGGAACCTACGCCACATGAAAACATCACCCAACCTGTCAGATTTGAAACTCGTGATCTAACGTTATACTTTGCGAAAGAATCGCACAAAACTCGATTTCTATCATTTGATTCAGCGTAGTCAAAAGGCCCTTATTTGTTTTAGTTGACTATATTGAATCATATAATAAATATTGTGTTGCGCGCAAATCTTTTGCACCTAACAACTTTTGATCCTAAAATCTTTAGATCATGACCTTTAAATCAGACGGCTTAGGTGATATTTTCATATGAGACAAATACCTAAACTATTGTCTTTCTTTTAAAAAAAAGGCAAGGGACACCTTCTCGACCGCAATTAATTAACCCCTGGCCGCCCACTTCTCTATTTTTTTTCTTCGTATGGCCCCATTTTCTTAAAGGGTGGCTCCAATAAAAGGTCCATGGAATCTTGTAGGGCACCTACGCCCAAAATCATTGACTGCTTTGAATTAGACGATGGAGATCATTTATCACCCAAATCTTCCACACAAGGGATCATAAGACCATAAGAATACTATCATGCGGTCAATATTTTACTCCACATGGCACAATTTCTAATAACATGGTGTTAAAATCAAATGGCACACATCACACTCAGACACTATTCTTTGGGATATGCACCATAAGGAATAAAAAATTGATCGTTTGATGATACGCCTATGATCTCAAGATCCCTTGTGTCAAAGATTAGGGTGAAAAACGATAACTCCATTATCTAATTCAAAGAATTCAATAGTTTTTGGGGTAGGTGGCCTCTAAGATTCCATGAGTGTTAACAAAGCTATTTTTTAAAATTCACACAAATTAGGTATCCCTGGTTTGACTTCTTTGGCGGCCACTCCCACGCACAATACAGAATCTTTCCCACTTTATCGGTATAATAATCAATGCATATACGGTGTTGTACATAGTAGAGAGAGGCTCTATGAAAGACTCCAGAAACTTAGAGAAAGACTATGGAAGAATATGGATAAAGGAGACTCTAGAATCAGGAAGAGTTTAGATTCTAGTGAGTGTAGAGATTTGGAGAATAAACCTAGGAAGAGTGTAGAACAAGGGAAGGATGGAGAAGGTTCTAGAGGAAACTCTAGAACATTCCTAACCGTTGGATGAACAACACATGAACGAATATCATACCATTCATTATAACCCATATAACCTATAAATAGGGTAGAGGACCTCATTTGCAAGGCACTTCTCACAACTTGTAAAACATTCTTAAGTTAAATACAAAGAGCACTCTTTCACTTCCCTCTTTTGAGTTCTCTTCTACTCTCTTAGTCTCTTAGCGAGTCTTCGAAGATAGGCTAATCTTGAGACGTTAGGGAGCGTTTTGACCCAAGAGCCGCACGGATTGTCGAGGCGCGACGCTAGGTCTATGACAGTTGGTATCAGAGCCAGGTTGGTTTAGGGGAAAATCACGTTGGTTGAAAGGGAAGACTTATCCGAGTAGGAAATCGCCATGTCATCCGAGATTGTACAAGAAGGAGGACACGACAACAATGGCGACAAGCCAAGGAGGGAGAGGTCCCGTGATGTGGTCGCTAACTTCAACACACGGCTAGGCAGGGTGGAGCTAGTCATCACCGACGGGAATGATCGGTTTGAGGAAGTGGGTCAAAACATCTCAGCTCTTGAGGCGGGACTCGAGGAGCTACGTGATGCAAGGTCAACTCAATATCATAGTGCACAAGGAAAAGGAGGCACGCAAAAGCCTCGAGGCCAAGGTATGGGATGCCTCAATGCCATTTATGCACAATTAGAGGAAATGAAAGGTGATTGGGCTTTATGCAAAAAGGCAATGACCAGTGGTACGGTCACGACTTGGGATGCCCCGATGAAGGTAAAAGCACCTAAGCCCAAAGCATTCAATGGATCTAGAGATGTTAGGGAGATTGATAACTTCTTATGGCACTTGGAATAATATTTCAAAGCCATCTCCCTGGTCGACGAGAGGCAAAAGGTGCAAGCAGCCACACTCTACCTCAACGACATAGCCATATTGTGGTGGAGTCGTCGCGAGGCGGATATTGAACGAGGCACTTGCACCATCGACACTTGGGAAGATTTCAAGAAGGAACTGAAAAAACAATTCTATCCCGAGAACGTCGATTATTTGACCCGGAAGAGTTTGAAAAGATTGCGGCATACGGGATCAATCCGAGACTACGTCAAAGAATTCTCCACACTAATGCTCGATATCTCGGATATACCAGATAAAGACCTCTTCTTCAATTTTATGGACGGATTGCAAACATGGGCGGAGCAAGAACTACGACATCGGAAAGTTCAAGATCTTGCCTCGGCCATGGCCGCCACAGAGTCCTTAGTAGAGTTCAAGAGATCAAATTCTCTTCGGAGGACTACTTTCAAGGACATTCATGATAAAGGTGTGGGAGACGAACCCTCACACGATGGGAAAGAAATGGGCAAATCCTCACATTGGAAGAATCAAATTGGCAACAAGCCGAAAAATGATTATTCTAACGCACGAGAGAAGTGTTTCCTATGCGATGGGCCACACATGATAAGGGAGTGTCTTAAGCAAAAAGCACTAACTGCCCTTGCTGCCAAATTGGAAGAAAAAGAAGTTATTGTTGACACAACAATAGGGTCATTACAGCTCCTCAATGTTATCAAGAAGTAATCAGAAACCCCAAAGCAACTCGCTCAAAAACAACTCGAGATGCCAAAACACACAAACCAAGGGCCAATGTACAAGAAGGTAGTCATCAATGGCAAGGCTACTCGTGCAATGGTGGATATGGGTGCCACACACAATTTCGTCTTGGCGGAAGAGGTGAAACGGTTGGGTCTAAAGACGACTAAGGAGCAAGGGTGGCTCAAAGCCGTCAACTTGGAGGCGAGACCCATCCATGGCATAGTGCGAAAAGTAACATGAAAGTAGGAGAATGGAAGGGGACCGTGGACTTGTCGGTAGTCCCCATGGATGAGTATCAAGTAGTATTGGGGATAAATTCCTCAATAAGAAGAAAGTTATGCTCGTACCCTTCACCAACATCATCAGCATCATGGAAGAGGGATTCCATGCACAATTCCTATAATTAGAGGAACAAAAGTAGGTACAACGAGTTTATCTACCCTACGACTTATAAGTGGAGAAAGAAAGGGCGAACCGACTACCCTGGGGAAGGAAAGAATGTCTAAGAATGCCGAAAACATCCTCTCCAAGCGGAAAACAAGGTGTAAAGACTCACGTCTATACAAGGAGTATCTCAAGAAATGGAAAGACCTATCGAATAAAGAGGCTAGTTGAGAACATGCCAACACGCCATGGCAGTTACGAAACAAATTCGACGATTTGAAGGGAGTGCGACGAGGATGTCGCCAGTATAGGTGGGGGAGAGTGTCACGTCCCACGCATAACACCGAATCTTTTCCACTTATCAGTATAATAATCAATGTATATACGGTATTGTACATAGTAGAGAGCAGCTCTATGAAAGACTCCATAAACCTAGAGAAAGACCATGGAAGAATATGGATAAAGAAGACTCTAGAATCAGGAAGAGTCTAGATTCTAGTGAGTGTCGAGATTTTGAGAATAAACCTAGGAAGAGTGTAGACCAAGGGAAGGATGGAGAAGGTTCTAGAAGAAACTCTAGAACATTCCCAATCGTTGGATGAACAACACATGGCCGAATCTCATACCATTCATTATAACCCATGTAACCTATAAATAGGGTAGAGGGCCTCATTTGCAAGTCACCTCTCACAACTTGTAAAACATTCTTAAGTTGAATGCAAAGAGCACTTTTTCACTTTTTTCTTTTGAGTTCTCCTCTACTCTCTTAGTCTCTTAGCGAGTCTTCAAAGATAGGCTGATATTGCGACGCTAGAGAGCGTTTTAACGTAAGAGCCGCACGGATTGTCGAGGCGCGACGCTAGGTCCGTGACAAACTGCTCTTTATTATTCAATGAAATGTGGGGAGAGAGAAGGATTGGAAGTAGTGGGGGACTCAAGATTTTCTTGTATGGGGCATAACATTAATTAATATTTAAAGCTAAAAAATATAAATATAGAAAATATATTTTGAATTCGCTAACAAAATGATGTCTCATTAAAATCATTGGCAACTAAAATTCATTACGTGCTTACTTGACTATTTTAAAAAAAAAGACAAGTGTTCAGCTCCGGTCTTGAGTTTTTGGTGGCCTATGTCGAGATTCCAAAATGGGTCCTACGTATATTCATAATAGCTCCTAGGGCTAGTCCCAAGTATGTGTGTCATGTGGAATCAAGATATGATCTTCTGATAGGTGCACCATGATCTCAAGATTGATTGTGTGGAAGATTGGGACAAAAAATTATATGCATCATCTAATTCAAGGCAGTCAACGATTTTTTATGGTGGAAATGCGTGTGTTCTTCAAAGGAAAAATGGGTGCAAATAACGCCAACCTTCCTAGAATACATGACATTATTTTGATTTTCAAATATTACATATGGATTAAAGTTTTTATTTCTATATATAGCTAACTAAATCACTTTAGGGGTTCAATTAGTAGTTTGTGACCCATAGGTTCTAGGTTTAAACTTTCTTTTGTATAAGGTTATACTTTTAATTAATTTTACTAGAGCCTATACACCCTATCTGAGTGTGTTTGAACACACAATAGCAGAGCCTCTTGTGAGTTAAATCTCTCCATAAATTTTTGGGAGCCATTAATTTCACATGAAATCCATGCGATTGCACCGAATAAGTGAAAAATATTAATAATTATTATTTTTTTCAAAATACTTAAGTTACCCTAGTGGTTGCACCAGAGTATAAAAGTTAAAAAGAGGAGACCAAGAGACGTCAAGTGCAGAATTCTTCAATACACGTCAAGCACAGAATTCCTCTTGAAGTCCAAGAGGAGACCAAGAGACGTGAGTTACAGAGACGCGTGGAGACCAGTTTGCAACCAGCCTCAGATATTTGTTTCAACAACCGATGGCAGCCATAAAACCTTCAAATCAAAGCACATAGAAGTCAATGGAGAAGAAAGGAGCACAACAACGACAGCGTAGATGGAAATCCCCCAAAAATAATCAGATCTATTGTTCAGCCCTTTGAACCACCATTAAAGCTCGATGAAGCTCCTCGGGTTCTATTAGAAAACCATTAATCAGCTACCGTGAACCTGGGCTTGATGAGGGGGAATGCATCCCACCATATTTCCGATCAAAACCTCAAAGGTTCGAGGTGAAACAAGTGTAAGAAAGAAACAAAAAAATGTTATGAGATTAGGGTTTACAGAGACGCAGGCTTGTTGGAGAAGATGAAGTTGGGCTGTGTGAGATTTCCTATCTGCAGGCCCCTAAATCCTAAGCAAAAAATTACCACAATAAAAAAAAATTATGGTGCAATTTTTTTTAAATTTTAGGTGCAATCATATGAAGCATGTGCAAGGACAAATTTCACTTAACTCGTGCAATCACATGAATTTTGTGTGCAATTAATGGCTCCCTAAATTTTTCCTCATAAAAATTTATTAGTCGTCCTAAAATAAGGGAGAGAGAAATCTCTCCTAAAATTAGTCTGAAAATAAGTGCAAAGGGATTATTTCCTCTCATTTTTCTATGAATAAAACACACGTTTATACCCGTTGACCGTCCTGAATCGGAGATGAAGATTGTTTTTCATCCTAATCTTCGACACGATAGATGTTCCGATCATGGATCAAAATATCGTCTGATACCGATACGTATCGGACGATACGTATCGGTTTGGGACGTGAACGATACGATAATTTGGGTATTTATCGCCCCCCTGAAAAAACAGTCAAATTATCATTCAATGTATCGTCCGTATCGTTCAATGTATTGTTCAAATTATCAATTTTCATATTATTATTTTTTTGGCAAAAAATCGGACAATATCGTCCAAAACCGATACGTATCGAAAAAGTGATATTTTGATCCTTGATTCTGATCATGGTGCTCCAATCAGACGGTCAAATTTTCGCTTCGTTTTATCGGTAAACTAATTTTATTTTATTTTTCTTTTAAACTGACTATTTTTTTATTTCTATTTTGTTTTAAGTCATCGTGGGCATCTGCCCATGCTAGGCCTTAACTAGTGATTGGAAGAAAATAAAAGGGAGGAGAGTCTTTGAAATAGGAAAAAGAGTCATCTTCAAAAGAGTGTAAGTTTTTATGCACTTTTAATAAAAAGGGTTATTTTCTATGTTTTAAAGAGCAAAGTCCCCTATTTTCTTCCTCCAATCCTTCTCTCCCGATATTCATTTGCAACAATAAAGCACAACAACTGCTCTTTTCTACTCTTCCCGAGAGCAATACCAAACACATCCATAAAATCTTAACATTATCTTCCACCTGAACGGGGGGCCAAAGGTTTTATTCCTTGTGAGTCACAAGTACTGCCTTTCAGCCATCAAATACTATGAGGAGGAGTGATCACTTCATCATTCACTGCAATTACGCTTCATTGATTTGAACTTTGGAGTACACTTTTGGGGGTGTGTGAAAGGAAAAAAATAGGTCATTGGTGTTTTCGAGTCCATTGGAGAGGAAATCAGAGGCAAGGTGCTTTAACTTTTTTTATGTTCCCAGATCAGCCAATGCTATGCAGATCAGTGCCCTAAATTGGGGATGATCTGGGCCCTACTGGTGTGGGCTAAGGCCCTTTTCTCTTTGTAGTTATGGGTGTAAGTTGGGAGGTTGTTGAGCATCTTGCTCACTGCCTCCTTCTGTCTCAATTTTTTTTATTGGAATCTTTGTGATTTCATAAAAAAAAAGAAACCTAAATATTACAGAGTTTAGGACCTTGAAATATGTAGAAGTCAGCATTTGACAATGACAAAATGTTTTTCATACTACTACAAATCATCTGACAAGAAAGACACGCCCATATATAATTCCACTTCAACTGCCAGATCAATAAAAAGGCTAGGTTCAGGTCAAGCCCAGCGGCCCCAGCCATAGAGAGGCAAAGGCAGGTCCAAACTCTATGGGGTCCATAGCGACCAAGTTTAGGTATGGAATAAAACGGCTTTCGAAATATAAGAAAACGCGGTAAATTTCAGTAGTTTCGGAAAATAAAAGAGAAATTTAAAAAAAGATTTACAATTTTTACAAAATATTAATAATTATAAAAAATAAAAATATATATTATAATGAAACATGCATGCCATTTAGACGGAAAAAAATGGGGAAAAAAATTATATTTTCTTCAAAGAGGGGGAGTGTAGCAGTACAAAAGAGGGTAGAACGGATCAGGTCAGATTGGGCCTTGATAATGTAGCATTGTAAAAGAGGGGGAGTGAGGAAAGGGATGAAATCTTGTTGACTTGTTGGTGAGTTTATAATTTTCTTTTTAAAATAATTATACATTCTAAGTTATCTAAGAATTTCATTTCCATTATATATATATATATACAATCCCATGGGCCTAATTCAATCTCACAAAATCGGCATGTAAGATAAGGATTGACCCAAGTTTATATATAGCCCACGGCTATGATACTCAGGTGACGTGGATTACTCATGGATCAAAATGCCGGAAAATCAATACGTATCGTCCGAGCCCAAAACCGATACGTATCAGTGCTAGACGATACATTCAATGTATCATCCGGCTATGTCAATATATATCAACGATATGGTATATTGAATGTACCGTATCGTTCACCACCGATACCGATACGTATCGGTATCGGACGAAATTTTGATCCATGTTTTAGATGGATATAAGTTGCATCAATAAAATTAAATCAAATAAGATATCGTAAGGTTGTATACTTGTATAGTATTTTTTATTTTATTTTTAGAGAAAGAAAAAAAAAAAGCCTATATAACTTGACAATATTGATGCAAGGTTGTGTAGTATTATTAACCTTTGAATGAAGAACATAAAAAGAAAGAATCAAAGCAGCTGCTTGTTTTTTTTAAGGAGATTAGTTGACTTCAGGGTCGTGGAGAAAGTCCTAGCTCTGCCCTTGACTGCATTAAAAAATGTTAGCATTGGCTTTGATTGCGTGGACCTTTAGACTACACGATCTTTAAGAGCATGGAAATTTGTATACCTCACATTGACAGCTTGGTATCAGGTGCTCCACCCCTGCACAGGGCATGCACATAGTGGACCACTGCCCTTAATGATGCATGCATCTCAAGTGTCTACCAATGCATAGGCCCTTAAGGACGCATGTACTCAACACGGTAAAATATTGAGCCGGGTCAAGTATTGGGTCCACCCGACCCGGGTCAGGTATGGGCGTGATTGACCAATTCAGGCCCATGTCGTATACAACCCGTATGCCTAATACCAACTCTATTGGACTTGCTCTTAGGTACACCACCTTAGTGCCAGCAGCCGGCCAGCTGGATGGCCAATATATAACGGCTGGTATGGAGTCGATGTGATTTTTTATTTTTTAAATTAAATTGCGGAAATATATATATTGGCCAATATGGTGTAAATAATATGATGCCATTTTTGTGTTCAACCATGCATGGCATAGAATCTCAACATATCGGCCGATATGGGATCAGAATCGTCCAATATTTAAAACCTTAGGCACAATATCATTGAAAGGTTAGAAGTAATAGTCGCGTCCACCTAGGCTTGACCAGTTGGGATGAGAGGGATTGACCGTTTGTAGCCATTAGCACTTAGGTGGGGTACGTAATAGCAACTCTCTAAACGAACCGCGTGTAGGAAATGACGATTGTGCACTGTGGATAGGACTCTCAACGAGCCGAATCAGCTGGGAAGCTCACTAGGTTCAGCTCAAAAAAAAAAGCTGCCAAGTACTTTGGGCTCAGCTCGGCACTCGAAAAAAATCAGCTTACAAGTACCTTGAGTCGACTCGTGAGCCAAGCTGACCTATGAGTTGAGCGCTCGTTTATAATCAAGTTGACCACAAGCTAGGTAGGTTGTAGCTCTGCTCAACTCTGCTATATATATATATATATAATATTTATTTTAAGTTATATACTATATAAATAATATTATATAACTTAAAGTACTAAAATAGTTTAAAAACTAATTGTTAGAAGCTTTTCTTGATTTAGGAAATGTCAGTAAACTAACACAAATTTTTCATAAGGGAGCCATTTCTAGCCTATAGGAATTTGGACCTTCCACCGAATTTAAAATAAAGACTAGCAAGTTTGGTGACCTCTATTATTTGAAAACACCATCTAAATCGTTTGATTTAATGGCCATGATTTAAAGATATTAAGTGCAAATGACTAATACGAATCATAATCTTCGTCATGTGATTAACTATAGTCATAGGCTATTATCTAATTCAACAGTTGACTGTAAATCATATGATAAAGATCATGCTTTGATCCAATCTTATGTAGTAAATATCTCTAGATCATGAACTTCAATTCGGACGGCCCAAATTGAATTTTCATCATCACATGTCCCTCAAATACCAAGTATTTCTTTGAACTTCGGTAGAAGGGCCAAGTTTCCGAGTGTAAGTAATGGCTCCCTTTCCACAATCTACTTATAATATCTAAATCTATGGGCTCATAATAACTGATAATTTTCATCTTCTCTGTATCTCTCGTTTGGCCTTAGACATAGGCCTAAGAGGCGGTTTCCTAGGGCTCCCATATTTTACTTGAAATTTTATGTAAAATATAAGGGGCCCTTTTGGCAAAGGTACAGCCTAGTTCAACAATTCAAGGCTCCAATTTAGGAACTCGCCTAAGGCCCCCAAAATATGAGGGACGACCCTTCATGCTAATTTTTTATAAAATGAAATATTTTGATTAAAATATTAGAAGTTTTAATTATTTAGATAAATAAATGAAAATATAATAATAATAATAAGAAGAAGAAGAAGAAGAAGAAAAAAGAAGAAATAAATTTAAATAAAGGAAATTAATAATAACATATTACTAAGCTCAATAGAGAAAAGCTAGAATTGAATAATTTTATACTCAATCTAAGAGAGCTTGGCTCAAATAAAAAAGAGCCGATCTCTAGAGCCAATCTCCGCGGCCTAAAACCTTTCAATCGAGCGATTTTGTAGTTGGCAGCCAAGTCTACATGGCAAACTATAATGAAGATTAATTGCACAATGCATAGAACTGAGGACAGTATTATATGGAGGACAGATTTTATGCAGGTAAAGTGCAGGCAATTAATGTGATGCGACACAATTGGTTGCAAGTACAGTGGAGCTCAATTAATGCAAGTTGGGCAGTCAATTACGTCGCACCTCATCAGCTGCCCACACTTTGTCCTCAACAAATCTGTCATTTGTTTATAATTTTCCCATGATAGATGCACTACTTTTAGCATTCCTTCACATATAAGCGGTGCATTTGCAGTTTAGGATCAAGAGGGTGGAGGGGTCAAATGCATGGTATAAAAAATCGACTGTTACCGATGCGTATCGGGTTCTTAGAAAACTCATATGTATCGGCCGATATGTATCGAGTATCGGCCGATATAATATCGGTTTCAATTGATACCTCTATTTTATATATATATATTATTTTATTTATGTATTTTTTATTATTATTATTTTTTTTAAATAACCCGATACATATTGGTATTGGCCGAGTCGTATCAGTCTTCCATGGATCGTACCCCGAGTTCAATACTAATTTTGACACCTTAGTCAAACGAATAAATGAGTCACCTGTCAACCTTTTCTTTTGATTGTAAACCATTTTCTTCTCCTACTGTGGTATAAAATCCTGGATTAATTGGTACACGTGGCTTGGTGGCTTGGACCATATTGCAAATTGGTACTAGTTTGTATCGGCTGCGATGAACTTTCGTTTTAGCTTAAGACTATAATTTTAAATCTCGGAAATCTGTGACATACCCAAAGACGTGGTCGCACGTATTTTTTATCATCTAAATTGTAAATGGCCGTTCATCAGTGAAACATATCTCAATTAGCCATTAAAAACATAAGAACACTGGGCGCAGATTTGAGCAAAGCATGACGATCGTTCATGGGGCCTGGGATAGATTAGATACAGCATAGTATTGTATTAAAGTAGTACGGTGAAAATAATATTTTGTTTACAAAAATAACAATTCATAACTTTCAATTGTGTGCTAGTATAATATCCTATACAAATTCATCCTGAAAAGGTATGTAGATAAGTTAGGAAGCGGCTCTTTATTATTGTTGTAAATGAATACGGGGAGAGAAAGAAAGAGAGACAAAGAAAAGGATTGGATGAAGGAAAAAAGGAGAGGTTGCTCTTTAAAAGTGAGAAACATCCTTTTTGAAAGAGCATGAAAAATAATACTCCTTTAAAGAGGGCTGAACTTCCCATTTCAAAGAGCTGCCTCTCTTTGATCTTCTTCCGATCCTCTCTCTCAGAGATGTCCCTAATAATTTGGGGCCCCTCTTTCGTATTAATTTTAAAAATAATAATAATAATAATAAATAATTATCATAATTTTTCTTTTTTTTGACAAATAAAATAATATTTATTGCTTTTAGATTATAAATATCTTCATATTCCATCTATGCAACTAACAAATTAACGAAAGTCTATTTAAAAAAAAAATGCAACACAAAAAGAAAAAAGTTAAACAATAGAACGTACTCGACGGATCTGAGTAACCCAACCAATAACATTTTAATATTTTCTATTATTTTAAGTGTCATTTTTCAGCACTTTAATAGCCTTAAAAAATTTCAAAACTAGGTTCATTGAATAAGTTTCGTTAAATATATCAAAATTGATAAGTCATTTGTAAAAAATAGAATTGGAACGAGCCTGAAATCGCTATTTGAAGTTAAGATCATTTAATAAAAAAAATTTATATGCGTACCGCTATACGTGCCCACATTTCAAACCCCTTAAAAATCATTGAATCCTTCGAATCATATGATGGAGATCATTTTTCACCCATATCTTTCACACAATAGATTTTGAAATCATGGTGCCCCAATCAAACAGTCGATTTGTGATTCAATGTGTCATAGATCCCAATAAAATGACCATAAAATCACATTTTAGTGTGATGTGTGTCATATGATTCAGGGCCATTTTTTTATGGATTTGTGATACATGGAATAAAAATTGACCGTCTTATAGGTGAGCTATGACCTAAAGATCTATTTTGTGAAAGATACGTTTGATAAGTGATTTCCATTGTCTCATTCGAATGAATCAATAGTTTTCAAGGGATCTGAGACATGGGTGCTTTCGGAGAATGTGTGGGCGCGTTTAGAGGCATCCTATATATAAAGGATTTGGTCAAACAAATCTAGTCACGTCAAAAATTAGGTTAAAGAATCTGCTAGGTCAATATATATGGCTGGCCTAGCCCAGTGAGGTCACTAATCAGACCAATGACCTGCACCGACCCAACTGAGATCAGATTTATGACCCATTTAAAAAAAAATGTAAATATAAGACCCGAGAAGAGTTGAACCCACAAACAGTTGTGGCAAAAAGTAAAACAATACTAGTCACTTAACCAATTAAACAATGAGATTATTTCAATATATTTATACATTAAAAATTATATTAAGCAACTAGATGAATAATAGTAAAGACTTCTAAGATTTGAGGCCCCTAAATGTTTGGAGGCCAGAGACGGCCGCCTCTTGAGCTTTGGCCCAAGGTCGACCTGCTCTCTCTCTCTCTCTCTCACTACATTTTTTCGCAATAACAAAGTGCAATTGCAAAGATTAAAGTCAAATACAACCTAAGTTTCCCTCTAGCATGAGATGTAGTATTATTATCGTTTCGCTCGGCCCCGTGATGCTAAATGTATCCCGAGCGTCTCAGACGATATTTTAAATCATCTTTAGAACACCATTTCTAACACCGTAAAAAGGCTTTGGTCCGCTATTGGATACCCTAAGAACACATGTGAACCCACTTTGTTTTATTTCAATTCTATGGCGACTTAGTGGAAATACGTAAGAAATGATGGGAAATAGAGAAAGACTCGAGTGTTGGAAAAACCAAAAAAACACTGCATCATAACTTTAAAGCACTTTGTATAAGGTTGCTTTTTCTGATAGAATGGTTGTCATCGTGTCGTTGAAATAGATTACAAAAGAGTCTTCACTGGCCTTACCTCCGAAATGCAACGATCTGCAATGGTACATCAAAAGTGTCGGCAAGGTTGTCAACGGGTCGACCACACATACTGAACCCAACCTTATTTTATCGGCCGGGCACATAAATTTTACCCGTCAGATACTCGTATAGGTTTAGGTTTTCAGATCGGGCGCTGTGCCGGGTCAGATTTTTCTGGTCGGGTCAAGTGTATGATCTTGTCTGGTCGGGTCGTACATATGCCATTTTCCTATTGGGCAGTCAAGTTTTGGCCCGTCGCAACCTGACCCCTTGACAGCCCTAACTGTCACGCAACTTGCAAGTTTAAGAGGGTGACACCATGCATGTGATACGCACGGTCACAGATCCTCCGATTGGAATTAGATGGTTAGATCTCTATTTGTTAAATTCTGCTGGTTAGATCTCTACTTATGGAATTCTATTTCCATGGACCTTGAAAACCAAAAATGCCATTGCTTTTCGCCCAACTGATTCTCGTCAAAGCTACATTAGCTTAAAATCAGCCAGAATCTGGAAGCTACTAAACCCGCTTCTGGATACTCGCTGGAATCAGATCCCAGAAGTGACACTAAGTCAAAGAGAACCGTAACATATAGTTAAGTAGTATAAGTGGGGGAGAGATGACACCTAATCACAGTTGTTAAAAACACGTGCCATGGATAACCTACTAGGCCACCATCAAAATCAAACTTAGGAATAATTATTTGGGTACCTCTATTCACGCTACCCAGATTATTGGTGGACGCCCACATTGAAAACCATTGATTGCACTTAATGAATTTAATGATGGTGATTATTTTTCATTCCAATCTTTCACAAATTGGATCTTGAGACCGTAGGCGTGACATCAAACAGTCAAGTGTTTGAGACCGTAGGGCCACTTTTTGGGATCTATGCGGTATCGGATAAAAGACTTGATCATATGATGGCACACGCATAGTCTCAAGATCTATTGTGAGGAAGATTGGAATGAAAAATGATCATCATTATCATTTGATTTAAAAATGGTCAACGATTTTCAGGTGCCCACCAGTAATCTAATAGGCTCAAATAGAGGTACCCCAATTATTTGGAGTGCAGTGGATGCACCGGTACTTTAATGCATAATGACAAATTTCGTTTTCGATAATTTTTCAGCAGGGGGTTCTTTTAGTACATTTCGGATTGATTTCCATATATTTCGAAAAGATTTCGGAAAAATTTCGGGGATTAAAACTATATAAAAATATATTTAATATTTAAAAAAAATTTAGCAATTGATCCAAGTGGCCAAACACTGAGGCCAAGCTCAAGCATAAAACTATAGAAGGCAAATTGGCAAAAGGTACCATTATAATCAACCCAAAAGGCTGCTTTTTCACCTCATCTCCTCTACTTGGCATGCATTGACCACCTTTGAATCAATGGTGGAAGTCATTTTTCGTCCCCATTTTTTGCACAATGAATCTAGGAATCGTGAGAGTGCCATCAGATGATTGATTTTTTATTATACATGGTACACATCTCAAAAGTGATGCTAAAATTGCTTGAGCATGATGGGGGTCATATAATTTTATGGTCACTTTTTGAGATATATGTCATGTGTAATAAAACATCAATTGTTTGATGGTACCCCCAAAATCCATAGATCAATCGTGCAAAAGATGGGGATGAAAATTGACCTCTACTATCCTCTAGCCACCTATATAAACGGACAATCCATGCAACATAATCCATTCCAATCCACGCTTGTTGTGAGCTGGTGAGGGAAAATATCGAAATTTACTGAAAATTATGAAAATGCCAAATGGTACAAAATTTATGTGCCACAATTTCGAGAGTGATGAAAAAAAAGGGTGGACTCAATACCTGACCCAATCTAAGCGATTTTCTTATCGGGTTGGGACCGACCTTATTCCCAAGGTGTCAAACTTGGCATCGGTTCATGGAGGACCGATACCAAAGTTGATATCTAATATGTATCAGCGGGATTATATATTGTTATAGGCCGATATTTAATATCATATATATATATATATATATATATATATATATATATATATATATATATATATATATATATATATATATATATATATATATATATATATATCGTTTTTAAAGTCAAGATTTAAAGATTAATAGGTTACGTTAGATCTATGTCAAAGAAACTGGTTAATCGGTAAAGCTCAAGTTAATCGTAAGTCGTCCCAAACCCGACTCTTTGCACCCTATAAGGGTGCTTGGCCCTTTAATAAGGCGTTTGACCTCACTTACCACTGCTAAGGCTGACACTTGGATCAGTTACCTAATATCAAAAACCTAATTTTAAGAGCACTATCCAATATTTTACTTATAATTTCCAGTGTGTCCAAACTCATTAGACACAAAAGTCATCCTTAAGTCATCATCAATTCTTTGAACACATTCATTGTGGATCTCACCTGCCTGCCGGCCATAAATTGATTTTTTCTTTCCCTTTGAGCTGGTCTTCGGTGCACCACGTGTAATAATTTCACAGCAGTGCTAAACTTCATCAACTCTGTACACGTGGCATGTGGGTTTAGATTGGATTCAACCAAAAAATTATGATGCTGAACAATTTTGACTTCGTGAGGAAGAAGAACCCTTCCGTTCAAATGGACTGCTAAACAGCATGTGGCTAGTTTGTATTAGGTACACCAGTTCAATCTCCTTATCACGTGGTCAAGCCTTGGGGAGATGTCCAATTATTCATGATCATGCAAATCCGTGAAAACATACATTTGACCTTTCACTGATTCGGTAGTCAACAATATCATGGCAAGACCAAACTAATCACGTCTTAAGAAGCGAATGTTCTGAGTTCCGATCTCATCCTTTGTTAGCCACTCGCAAGGATTTATTCCTACTAATGTATACATGTGATGTGTGGGTGTTCCATATATTTGGAGACTTAGTCGGGTGCTCTAAGAGGCCACAGAGCCCCTTATCAAAATTTCATCGCAAGACCCAAGTCAAGTATGTACTAGCAGTTTGAAAAGTCTTTGATCAGATGATTAAAAACCTTTGACAATATTGAATTTGAAGCTTGGGTACCATCTACATGTTTGCTTATCACTGCAAATCTCAAATGGTGAGTGGGCGTGGCAGTTACAAATTTGGACGAACCCTGCACTGTAGCTAGATATGGTGCTTCACACCATAGTCACCAAAGTCTCCGTATTTTTGAATAATTTACGAATATGAGGTTTTACCAATTGTTCAAGAATTTTGCGAATTTGGTGTCTTTTGTTAAACAGAAACTCGTTTTAAATGCAGTTATTTTTTCATAAAACGTTGGGAACATTTTTTGGCTAAGCTCGTTGGGAACATGTTTAAACATGTTTTTGTTGTAAAAAAAAATGATTTTTTTTCACAAAATTTGTAATTTTGGTGTTCTAAACACGTTTTTCACAAAAAAATTCTTTCTTTTTAGTTGAAAAAATATTTACCTTTTATATTTCCGCTACTTTGTCCCATATTTTTTCCGATTTTCCCACGTTTTGCACTTTTTCCCCGATTCACACTTTGTAACTACGCATGACACTATAAAATATGATTTACAGTGCCCCTTCTTTTCTACCAATTGGTAGATGTGGCCTTTGATCCGTGCCATTAAATTGATGAGCTGCTTCTTCGATAAGTTAAGAGCCAAAATGATCCGATAATTCTAATCATCCAATCTGTTACTTTCTTTTTAGACTATTCTAACCACTAGAATTATACAATCATAACCAGTGGGGGATAGAGATGGTGCACCATTATTTTTTGTTGGATCTAACCACCATGCACTACATAAAGAACCAATCGGTTGACTCCAAAGTAATAAGGGCTTAACTTTGTGCTCCACATTTTTAGAGTTTGGTTAAGTCCTTAACAAATGAGATTAAGCTAACACCACGTCTCAAGTTTGAGTCGCGGAAGGGCGATCAGAGAAGAGGGCTGCCTAGGGAATTAAAAGGAGTGCCTGAATGAGAGCTACCACAGAGTGGACCATCGTAGAGTCCCTTCGGGAAAACTTGGGGCCACTAAGAGGGTACGTGAGTAAAAGCTGTCACACAGTGAGCCACCGCGAACATCTGACTATAGAATATGGTGATGTGTTATAACCGTAATTAGCAAGTTAGCATTCCATGTTTTTAAGTCCAATTCACGTTTGGCCATTAAATGTATCAATGGTTAGATGCACTAGCCAAGGTAGATATACCATGGAGAGGCCCGGACCTCTTAATGTGCTTCCTTTACTTTTGCAGGCATGTGGTGACCATTTGTTTTAATAAATGGATCCGGGACCACGTCAACCCATTGTTGACTAAGGAGAAAAAAAAAAAAAAACCGAAAGAACTCTCTAATAAAAAGTAGGAAAAATAAAAAAGGTTGGGTTTGAGTTGGATTTGATTGGGTTGACGAAGTCCTTATTAGGTCAGATGCATGTTTAACCTTACCTAACTCGTGCTGCCATTGGGGAAGCTCGGGCCATCACCAGTGTCGCAAAATTATCAAGCTTACGAAGAGCCTTTTATTTATCAGAGCCTGGAAATTTATCAAAAATAATTTGTTGACAATTGGCATTGTAAATAATGTTAGGATGGCTTTTTTTGCACCCATCGAATTATTGAGGGTACCGAAGTCAAAAAATTATTGGCTGAATTGAATCTAACGATGGAGATTATTTTTCACCCCTATCTTCAATATAATGGATCTTGACATTATGGCCAATTGGGCATACCATCAGATGATAATTCTTTCCTTCACATGACACATATCCCACAAAAGTGATTGATAAATCGTGTGGCTCTCAACATGCTCGAACATGATTTTTAGGACGTGTGTCACATAAAACCAAAAACTAATTGTCCAGTGGTATGCCCATGATGTCAATAAATGTTGTGGAAGAAAGGGTTAAAAAACGATGTGCATCATTTGAAATGCAATTAATGGTTTGTGGCATAGGTGCCCTCAAATATTTGGTAGGTGCAAATAAAGGTACCCATAATGTTATTTATAAGTTTACAAATTTATGAGAACCTGAGAATCGACGCTTTATTTTTATAGAAAGTGAATGGCCAATATGTAGATTGATCTAAGCCTAAAAATTCACGTTTCATGTTTGCCGGAGATCCCCAAATAGATGGGATAAAGCTTAAGGATTGTTAAGGCCCTTGTAGCTAGGCTCTCAATTTGCTATGGTAGAAATTGTTCAGTGGCATATCTATATACAGGTTAAAAAATATACATTAACAAAAATAATAATCGCCATAATGGTGATATTTCCATTAATGAAAAAGAAATAAATATAACAATGGAAAGAAGTAATCGTAAGTGACCTGCTGCTAAGAAGTGTTCCAGTCTTCTTCACAATCCTGAGCGCTTGACATGATGAAATCCCTATTATATTAAAGCTTGGTAATGATCAAGTCCAACTGGTTGAATAAGAAATAGATATCATATTCAATCAATTTTACAACCATTGGATATAAGAGAACCTTGATTCCATATATTTATAAAAATGGAAATCATGAAAGTCGAGATTTCTATCAATCTAAGGGCTGTAAAACTGGTTGAACACGAAATCAAGTTCAACCAGTTGAATGATCTGACCAGTGCCCACTAAAGTTAACCCATAACAACAACTATAAACTCGAGTTGCAGTTGTTGGATATTTTAAAGGTTTTAAAAAATAAGCTTTTGAAATTAGGATTTGTCCCACATCGTGTAAACTCTTTTTTGGGTTTGGCTTATATTTCTTTGTCTTGGCTCAAGGCTTGTAGCCTTCACCCAGGGGGCACCGAATTTTGTAGCTTCCACCGCCATGCAACCCATCAGTCACACACACGCGCGCGCGCCGAGCCGAGCCGGGTCGGGTCGGGACGGGACGGGCACGCGCACGTGTACGTGTACGTAGCGTGGCGATACGGTAATTTAATTAAACTTTTGAATAAGTGTCTAACCGCCCATTTAAATTTTAAACGGATATGTCTTATCCGACCGTTCAGTTATATGCTACGGATATGTCCGTTCGGTTACACCCATTTTATTTATAAAAGGGCCCCAAAACCCCTCATTTTAATATACTGCATATTTTCGCAAATTTCTTTAAGCTTTCTCCTTCTCAGAGTTCGGCTTTAGTTTTTTGGTGTTACAGTTGCGATCGATTCACCAAATCGATCACACGGAATCTGTTGCCGGTTTGTTGTATCCTGGAACCGATTTGCCGGTAACCTATTGGTGACCACTAGATCATAGTGGTAGGGGCAAATCTCGGTTTAAAAACAACGATATTTAACGTGCCTCGAATCGGATTAGCGTATATTTTAATTTCAATCTTTATCTTCTTCTGCAACCTGAACCTATTTTTCTAATAGTTTAAACCGAGATTTATGGCTCATATTCTGTCCTCCACTTCTGCTCTAGTGAATGATAAGATTCATCCAGCGCTGCCTAACAACATCCACAAGTTAGAGAATTTTGATGGTTCAAACGGTGGCAAAATTGCATTTTCTGTTAACCACACTAAAAGTTGTATACGTTATTACAATTCCGTGTCCGACTATTACCGAATCATCCACCCTCGCTGAAGGCCGTAAAAAGCAGAAATGGGACGATGACGACTACACTTGCAAAGGCTACATTTTGAATGCACGTCCGGATTCTTTGTTCGACGCTCACCGCTCTTACGATACTTCAAGGAACTCGATGCACTCGAGAAGAAATACAAAGCGAAGATGCAGGTATAATTCTTATATTATCATCAATTTTAATTTTACGATGGTTGATGATAAACCTATTCTTAGCCAAGTTCATGATTTTCAAGTTATTATTAATTATATGGTTGCTAATGGTTCTCATTTCGATGAGGATTTTCTGGTTGGTGCGGTAATCGCCAAGTTGCCTCTATCATGGAAAGATTACCGAAAAATCCTTAAGCGTAATAATGAGAAGATTTCTATGGAAGATCTTCTCCTTCATTTACGTATTGAGGAAGAATCCCGAGTTAGGGACAAAACAAAAGATCACATTGATATGACATCAAAAGAACACTTGGTTGAGTCTAAGGTTGTTAGTGGACCGTCCAAGAAGAGGAAGAGAGGATATTCTCATTCTAAGGAGAATAAAAAATTCGCCAAGGAGAATAAGACCATGGTACCGAAGAATGGTGGTTGCTATCACTGTGGGAAACCCGGACATTTCAAACGGGATTGTCGCCTCTTCAAGAAGTTGAAAAATCAAGCGAATGCAGTGGAAGTGAAAAATAACTTCGTAGTCGTTCTTTCGGAAGTCAATCTGGTTGGTGACATCAATGAATGGTGGATCGACACTGGTGCCACAAAACATGTGTGTAATAATCGTGACATGTTTATGACTTATGACAAAATTGATGATGATCAAGATCTCTTCATGGGAAACTCATCTACGGCAAAGATCATAGGACGTGGAAAAGTGAAATTAAATTTCACATCTTGCAGTCACTACCCAAGGAAGGATGTGGGAGGGTCAAATAAGCTTTCATGGCCTACGCTGAACTCTTTTATGATATCAAATTGCCCAAGTTGAGCATTGTAATGGATCAATTTTAATGCTAATATTAAAGTCGTGCTTGCTATTTCAGTTCAACGACAAAGAAATTATAAGAACAAAAGTTGTATAACTATCCTGCTCTCATTCAGTTATTGCTATATTAGAATTTTCAAAAATCTAGTACCCATTACCCAACGGGGTGAAGACTCTTAAATTTATGACAAAAATAGAAAAAAAAAAACAACTTTAAAATTCATCTACTGTACCCTTCAATTTCCTAAAATCAACTAAAATTTATCACTTGTTAGACTAGAAATTCTCCAATCCCTACTGCCAGTCAATCACTCTGAAAGTTAGTTATTAAATTCCTCCCCACTAACAAAGGAAGAAAATTTACCCTACCAGAATGAGTGGTTTGTTGAGGTTGTGCTTGGAATTTTATTGATGGTACTGATCAACAAGTTGAACTTTGCGAGACCCGAAAATTTTCTAGGTTACGAAGGTATTTTATTTTTCATATGAGGCGTTTACACTTTGTATTAGATATAAAGTTTAATTTTGAGTTAAGATTCTATCAAGAAGGAAACTCACTTTTGAATTGGGAGGTGAGGTTTGAGAGATGTTAAACCCTATTTTTTTTAGATTTAGTGAAAGGAACTTAGCATCATCCTATTTTTCATATGAGGCGGTTACACTTTGTGTTTGTGATTGCTTGTTTTTATTTATTTTGATTTCCGTAGTTCTACATAGTTCTTCAAATGTTGTTTTTCAAAGAGGTCTATCACATGTTAAAAATGATGTTATGCGAGAAGCAACATGAAAAACTTTTCAACACAACCCCATTTTTTGCTAGAGGTAGTCAAGTCATTGAGTGAAAAGTGTTTTTCACCTAATATTTAACCCCTATTAATTACTTTTTGCACAAGGATTGCCAATCAGGGCTTAAGTAGTCTCCAGAAGCCAACCAAATTAGGAAACATATGAGACAAGCATCATGTAGAACTAGCATGTGTATAAGCTATAACTTATAACACTTCAAAAATAAATAAATAAATGTATAAATGAATAAGATCAGGCATTTATTCATTTCTGAAAAAATATTTGAACAGCTCTTTTCAATATATAGATATATCAGCTCAACCAAATCAAGTACAAGAGTTTGTGACACACATTAGCCATACCTAGTGCTACCAAAAGGACAGATAATAGGATACAAGCGCAAATTTAGATGCTCCTAAATTTGCATGCATAGATGCCCATCTATGCACCTAAAACCGGACATGAGAGCGTCAGGTGCACAGCTGAGTACCTAATACAAACCCTTTAAATATGAATATACACCAACTTGTTAATGCAATTTTAGTTGCCACTCCAACTAATCACACTGCTACGGAGGATGACAGGTATGTCAACCATATGAGTTATTATTAGGTAAGAGGCTCGAATTACAAGTGACTTGGTACTCAATTTACTTTTTGGGATATGTGCCACAAGAAATTATCGTGTGTTCCACTTGATAGGTGATCCGTGATCTAAGAATCTTTGATATAAAAGATTGAGAGGAACAACAACCTCCTATGTCTAATTCAAAGAAGTTTATGTCATCAAAGATGAACGACAATCATGTAAACCCCACATGTAAAGTTTAGATGGCCATTAATTGCTCCGAATCAGATGGTGAAGATCATTTCCATCTCAATCTTTTACAGTGAAAATGTTTACAAAATGGTGCACCTATTAGTTGACACGCATAATGACTCCACATGACATACATTTTAATGTCTTAACTCTATACAAATATCATGTCACACACGAATTAATTAAACGGATGTTTTGAAATCTGATCGGACGCCAAACTGGTGAGGGCATTGGGTTGGTCGAATCGGGTCAGGTTGGCTTTGTTTAAAATAAATTAGTTTAAAATAAATGTTTGCATAAATTATTATTTTATTATATATATAATTATCAACTCATTCATAACTATTTAATTGAAACAACAATTGATTTTGTCTATTTGTCGAGTGGCATATCCCGTTTCAAGATTCATCCAGCAGAATCTGACTTACACTTAACTTGGATTTGATATTCAAACTAATATTAAATATGGTGTAGGCATATTATGCTATTATACAAATCACTCTCTTACACTTTGAACGAGTTCAATATGAATATTAAAATTGAGATTCATCAAAAAAAAAAATTTAAAATTAAAATACTTAATAATATATGATATATAATCAAATCAAAGAAGTGGGCTGGCTCATTTTTTATCTTTTTCTTAATGGATATGTTTTTTTTCTCCATTATCGGTCCCAAGCTCGGAGGAGAGTTAGCATTAGGTTGACGGTCAGTTGTAAAAGATCTCATTAAATATGTATGAGTTCCAAAATGCTTAATGTTGATTATAAACGAGTAGATAAATAGGAGTTTGAAAGCTGACCACAAAGAAATATGATAAGGCCGTAATGATAATGATATATATTCATATAAACTATTTAAAAGTTTCCTCGATGGATTATAAGTTTATATATTTTTTTCTAAATTATTTAAGTAGCGTATATGAGTTTTCCAAACTAAGTAAATTGTTGGTATCTTTTTTAAAGCTTTTAATTTGTACAATAACAAATAAATAATTAAAAAAAGAAGATAGCCAATAAAATAACTTAAAAGGAGTTCCAATTAGACAAGACCTATAATCATAGGGTCTAAATTTTGTTATTTTTTGATTGAACTGAATCGGCTAGGGTCCTGGCTCTAATCAAATCGGGACAGACCGACCGACCCGATCCAATTTTTAAATCATTGGCCCTACTTGTGCTCACAAATAACTTTAACTTACCATGGCATTTTAGGGTTTTCACCATATTTTCTTGGTAAAAGTAGGCTTCTATGATAGAAAATTTCTAAGTGTAATTCACTGAAACATTAATACGATGGTAGTATCATGAGTAAACATGTAAAGAATCTAATGGTTTTAGAAAATTTAAACCACTGTTGCCTCTTAGAAACCACTGTCTGCTTTTTAATGATGAAAAACTGCATTATTTGTTAGAATAGTACCACATCAATTGAGAGGTGGAGGCCTTGGATTATATATAATAACCTCATTTTATAAGCTGATTTTGTGAGGTTGAGTTAGGCCCATGAAATTCTATCATGGTATGAGAACACCAGTTGTGAGCCGAAGACATTGGGTATATATAACCTCACCTTGCAAGCCGGTGCTTTAGCATTTGTGAGAATTTGTTTTCAGTAGAAGCAGGAAGCTGAAAAAAGCAGTAAGCTGGAGCTACGGGAAATAGGTTCTTACCAGAGTAGAAAAAGCACTTTCGAGTAGAGCAGAAACAAAAATTTTAAAATGTGTGCGTTTTACATGTCACAGTCAAGTGGCATTACAGACGGAAAAATAGATACCTATATAAATAGAGGAAAAAATGATGCAGGAAAATAAATAAAATAAATAAATGAATAAACGAGGCGTGGTTGGTGTTTGGTGCTACGTCGAAGGCTCGATCTCTCCCCGACTCCCTTTGATATATCGATTTTGTTGGTAAGTCATCGTCTTCACGCAATTGTTTCGTAAATGCATCCATTAACAGCGTTAAATTTAGTGCGTGATTCGTATTTTTATATATATATATCTTCGTTGTCTTGAATTTAGGGCGAAAATTTGAAATCCCTAGATCGTGGTTATTCGACATTTGGATCTTGCAATGCAACCCTAATTTAGTTGTTGGAGTCGGAGATTCGATTTGTTTTAAGTCGTTTCTGTAGATTTTGGATCTAGATTTCAGAATTTTGGAAGAGATCGGCACGTCAGATTGATCCCGAGCCGTGCGTTAAGGTTTTTAGGGTTTCATCCTATATTCGATGGCGTCTTCTCTGTCCCAGGTGGAGGATCAGACGGATGAAGACTTTTTCGACAAGCTCGTCGATGATGAGTTCGAAATTACCGAATCCGTAGGTATCAAATCCGAAAATGCAAAGGCATTTTCAAATCTGAGTATCAAAGATGTTGATACGATTTTGGAAGATTCCGGAAGTGGAATCCCCTTGTTGGATGCACCTGAAAAGGACATTTTGGTAGCGGAGGAGAGCATTTCCCTCGTATCTTCGATGGATTCCGCTCCGGGGAGGGACGTGGTATCGGACACAACTTCAAGCAAGAGTGCCGGATCTAGGAGTACGAGCGTTAAGGAGGTGCAATGGAGTTTGTTTAATGCTGATTCGGATCAGAAGGGAGCAGAAGAATTCGGATCGTATTCAGATCTTTTCCCTGAGTTGCCAAATAGTTCATTAGATCAGTTCAAGGTTTCTGGTTCAGATACTAAAGCTAGTACTATAGGAAATACAGTTACTGATTTGACCACATCTATTAATCCATCAGATTGCCAAGAGGGTCAAACTTACGAACCAGTGAGCAGCAAAACTACTGAGGGGCAGGATTTATATAATATTCAGTATTGGGAAAATCTCTATCCGGGGTGGAAGTATGATTCAAACACAGGTGTATGGCACCAATTGGATGGTCAGGGTGCAACGGAAAATGCCCAATTGGGTTTTCAGGACAATGATCAGTCTGTGGGGGAGGCTGTTATTTCAGAACAGAGATCAGAAGCTTCGTATCTGCAGCAAACTGCTCAGACCATTGTTGGAACAGTTTCTGAGGGCTGCCTAACTGGTAGTGTCTCCAATCTGAATGAGGTTTCTCAAGATAATACATTGTATCCACCAAACATGGTATTTGATCCTCAGCACCCTGGTTGGTACTATGACACGGATACCCAAGAATGGCGCCTGTTAGAAACATATAATCAGACTGTTCAGACTACTAGTATTGTTCACGATCAGCAAAGTAAAGGTGAGAACGCACCTTTGGCGGACATAAGTTCTAGTGGATATAGTGGATTTGGTCAATTTGAAAATTATAACTCGCAGAATCAAGGCAATCGGGACCGAACTACAGATTGGGCTGGGTCTGCAATTAACTACTCCCATCAGAATGCATTGCAATCTGGGCTAGTTGCTCAGCGAGAAGATGTGTCCAGGCTTCCTGGAAGCCAACGGACAGGGGACCTTTATGGTTCAATGGGGCATGTAAAAAATTATGCAGATCAACAAATGTGTTTTAATACCATGAAAACCATTGCATCATATGGACAGGCAAATTCTGGCTATAACAGTAAGAATGATGTGGCTGGGATCCAGAGCTTTGTTTCTTCGGAGAATCCATATCAGTTTAATCAGCCCAAGGTGGACCAGCTCCAGCAGACATCTTTCTCCCACAGTCATTGTGGGAACCAGAATTCGATAAACTATTCTCAGCAGTCGTTTCATACAGGAAATTCTTCTTATTCTCAGTTCTCTCATGTTCCTAATGGAGGGAGGTCATCGGCGGGACGTCCACCACATGCGTTGGTTACTTTCGGGTTTGGTGGAAAACTTGTAGTCATGAAAGATAGCAATCTTTTCAGCAAAAATGCAGCTTATGAAAGCCAGGTGAGGATCTCAGATCCAATTTAAGTAAAATATACCCATCAAAACTGAATTTTTCTCTAGTTTGATATGTAACTTGTGTCTGATACTATTGCCATCATTGATAGTCTTGATTATGTGCATTATATGTGAAGGACCCTGTAGGACACTCAATTTCAATTCTTAACTTGATGGAAGTTGTCATGGAGAAAATTGATTCAACTGATTCTTCATGCATTGCAAGTGGTGCTTTTGAATACTTTCGTACTTTATGCCAACAATCCTTTCCTGGTCCACTTGTTGGTGGGAATGCTGCAATGAAGGAGTTAAATAAATGGATTGACGAGAGAATCACAAACTGTGAATCCCCCAACTTGGATTTCAGAAAAGGAAAACTTTTGAGGTTGCTTCTTTCTTTGCTGAAAATTTCTTGTCAGCAGTATGGAAAACTTCGATCTCCTTTTGGCGTTGACCCAACAATACAGGTAAATTCTTTGGGTTATTAGGCGTGTCTTACAGTTTCATTTTTCATTGCATTTCATCTTGTTGTCTTTTTTATTTTTATTTTTTATAATGATTGTGTTTAAGATTCAAATTTTGATGCCAAGTATAACTACGGAAGTTCCTAGGTTATTATTTTTTTTTTTGCTGACTTTATATTATAGTACTCTCACTTGGTTTATGATGAGGATAGGTAAGTAGCGACTGAAAGATGATACATAAGAAATTCTTTCTCTCCTATTTGTTTTTTTCCTATGGTTATGGCATCTATTGCTATTTTCTTATCTGACAACTATGCAAGTCTTTGATTTAGTGAACATTGAAATGTTAGTTACGTAATGGTTTTCTATTGCCTAAAGTGGGGGCAAGATTTCAGTTATAGACCCAAAAAAAACTTTAACTTTCTATTAAACAACTAAAAGGCTATTTAAAAGATTACTAGCACTTTAAATCTTCCCAGGATCTCCATCAGCAGGATGGTTACTTTGCAAGAACACTATGTGGCAATCTTTGTGTGTGTAGGGAGGGGGGGGGTGTGAAAAGATTTTGTAACGATGATTTTTCCTACGTTGTTGTCACGACCCAAAATTCACCCACCTAGATCTCGAGTCGTGACCTAGTCAGGTCAGAGGAAGACCTTTAATAAAACTTTACTCTAACAAGGGGCATAATACAGACATGAAGAAAAATCACATTTTCAGAAGAACAGAAGAAACTTTTCCTTTCATTATATAGAACTGGTCAATACAACTCACTAAACTTCTAAACACAACTCCCTTGAAGTCAGACGACTATATATAAAGTTTTGACACTACTACAACCGAGTCACTCGCTATTAACATGCTTTATACACAGATAACCCTACCAAACACAGAAGCTTTCACCAGTCAACACTAGCCAAGAACTCCGTCTACAGCTCTTCCTATAACCTGCAGGGTGATTAAAACCGCCGTAAGAGCTAATCCACATGATCCTTAAGTATCCAAGTATAACAAATAATGGCTAAACCACTAATAGGCTGATAGTTTCGGATTATCAAAATGCTACTCTAACGTTTCTTTTTATTTTTCAAACTAATCAAATAATTCATTTGTAATCATTACTGTAAGTGGTTGAAAACAAATCTCGTACACAGGTAAATATTAACATACATATGTTAATCCATTAGTTTAAATAACTGAACAGATATATAACTGTGAGGCTACTTTATAGCTAACAGCACGACTACTAAGTGTTTTTCTCAACGACTTATTTAGTTGAGAACAGATAACAGATTCATACCAGATTACGGAATCACCACTGGCCAACGTGTTAGTTTTGCTCCATAAAAGCTCATAGCATTACTTCCATGCTTCTTAGATATAGGGTATTCAAATCAAATGAATAAATATCATGAAATAATGGTGACTTCCAATTCGGAGACCAAACATGTTACAATCAGATTTTAGTTCATACAAACTGATAAAGGGCCAAGTTTTCAGGGACAAATTTTAAATCAAACATGCGGATTTCAGATTTGATGCAAAACTTCAAATTTTTGGGTTTAAATAAAATCTCATGTAAACAAGAAAATCCCAATGGATGTACAATTTCCTGATTTTCATGGAGATTTTCAGTTTATAATTGTACCATCTCTAAAATAATTTTATATTAGGCTTCTTGTTTTAACACTTAATCAAATGCCAAATTTTCAGGTAACTGGTTTTAGGAAAAGATTTCAGATTCCAGCTCATACTCATTTAAGGAAAATCAAACAGCCCCAAATGTCATTTATATTCTACTAAATACCAGTTAAAAGAAAAACCCCCATTTTAACAACATTTGTGGGAGTTCGACATAAAGGAAAAGAAAATAGAAATCAGGTTCATGAAATTTCAATTTCAGAGCAAAGCAAAAGTCCCAAAATAAGGGCAGATTTAGAATTTAATAAAAAAAAATATTAATAGAAGAAGATACTTGCCTCAAAATTTTCAGGTTAGGGTTTCAATTCCTAACAAAACCCCTTTCTTATACTTTACTTTCTTCTTCAAATTCCTGTTCTTCTTTAACTCTCTCTCTAGATATCTCTTTCTATCACGTTTTCATCTCCCTCTCTCTCTCGGTCTCTTTCTCTATTCCTTCTTTTCTTTCTTTTATTTTTTTTCTTTTTACTTGGTCTTGCTGCCCACGCAGACCCTTCTACACAAGACCTGACTTCTCTTGCCCCTTCTAGAAACCCCTCACCAACTCTCGACTCTTCTGAACTCTTAAGACCTCTCTAATTAATTAGATTACTATTATAACTTTATTATTCATACAATTACCTAATGTACCCGTTGGTTTATTAAATTACTCTCATACCCATCACAACCACCTATGTGCCTCCAAAGCCCTTTTATAAATTAAATTACCTTATATCCCCCTTTCAACCACTTAAATGTCCCAAACACCCATCTATTTATTGAAGTACCAAAAGACCCCTTAATACAATATGCAAATTCCTAAATGCATTAATTAACTAAGTAAAATTAAATATCTGACCTGGTTTCAAATTGGATCCTTACAATTGTACTTGGGATAGTTTCGTTTCTTCCTTTTTGGTATCCATATACTTGGACCTTGGTAGTCATGAGCATCTTCTTTTGGCCTCCTGGTTCTGTTGACTAGGTATTCTGCCTTTTTTAAGGAAATGAATATTGTAGTTAAAATCAAACTTTCTATTGATCTGGGCACTTCGAATCCAATGGATGATGGCATGGTCTCTATGAACCCCCATTGAATTTCATTCAGAGGAGGAACCATATAGCGATCATATAGATTCTTATCAAAGAAAGACAGGTTTAACTGAAGCTGTTCAAACATGCATACGTAAACTATACTTGGTGGAATGTGGCGTATCTTCGAGCCCAAAATATCTATTCATTTAAAAAATTCATGATCTGTATTTGAATGAGATGAATTACTTATCCTTTGGTCTTTTCTGAACTATCTATGTCAATCCTCAAGTTCAACAGACTTTGCTTTCTTTCTTGCTTTTTTCTATCTCTCTTTTTTTAATCAGTAACAAAGCAGAACCATCAAATTTGAGTTATATCACTTGTAGCAATATGAATGTGAGCCTAAGCCAAGCATTTATTTCATATTGATGTGTTGGAGACATGTTCCTCCATTATATATTTGATTATTCTTATTGAATTAAATGATGAGTCATGCATTTGACAACTTAAGGTTATTCAATGGTTTCTTCTTTCAAAGAAGTTGTGCCCCTAGGGAAAATTGTAAGAGGTTAAGTATCATGATTCTGTTCATAGAACATGAAGTTGACTTATTAAATTAAAGTGAACATTACATGTCCCAACTCCTAAGCCAGAGGTGATGTTGACTGCTGTTCCTGGTACAATAATTTACTGTTGTGGTTGTGTACTTCACGTTCACATGGAGTATGCATGGACAGGATCATCATGAAGTAATACTTGGAAGTGCCGTTGTTAGGTATTAATTGTGAACGTCATTTCATCATTTCATAAGTCTGTTGATCTAAAAAACTTCTTATTTTATGGGTATTTAAATCTGAATTTTTTGACTCAGCAAAGATTGATGTCACTAAGCAAGTTCCTTGATGTATTGAGTATTTAGTTGGGTTCATGAGAAGCTTTCCTATTTCATCCTCGAATCCATAATCTGATATTGAGATTTTATTGTCATATGTAATCATCAAATTATTTAGGGAACCATTATTTGCACATATAAAGTCTGCCCTTGTACACAATTTTAAGAAATTTGCCATTGCACATTACATGCTGTGATTGCACATTAAATTTGTTTTTACACATCTCTTCTTCTTCAGCACACTCTAGCAACTCCCATGCAGCTTAACAAGTTACAGAAGGAGGTGACCTAAAATCCAAGGGAGTGCAATTAATCAAAAAATAAATAGGAAGAAGAGCCATCGACTAATAGGTTTTATGCATATGCATCCCTTGTAACAAAGACTGAGTCATACCAATGAGATGAGGATGCTTATGCTCCTCAACCATTCTGTTGGGGAGTATAAGGACAGGAAAACTAATATGGACAATGCCATGCTCTAGAAGATTTTAGGCAAATGAATGAGAGTTGTACTCGCCATCATTATCAGAATAGAAAGTTTTAATAGGAACACCCTGTTGAGTACGAACCATAGAATGGAATTCTTGAAACTTAGAAACACTTCGCCTTATCGACTTCATGAGATGAACCCAAGTAACACGAGTGTGATCATCACTAAAAACAACATAATATCAAAATCCCTCAAGAGAAGCACTGGGCGAAGGGCTCCAAACTTCGGAGTGGACCAACTCAGAAGGAGCGCCGCTCCTATGTATGCCAGAGGGATAAACATTTCTCACTTGTTTAGTGAGAGCACAAATATCAGATTTAAGCTTAGCAGACTTGCAAATGTATGCAAAAGATGGAATCAAGCTGCACATATGAAAACTCACATGCCCCAACTTGGCATACCATAAAGAATGAGTATTAAAACTAGCAACAACTGGAAAAGAACATCGAGAAGAAAGATCAAAAGAAGGATTGGCAGCAAACGAACGCTCATGATTCACATCAAATGGTAAAGTCCTGCTCTGACCTTTACCTATAATCCTCTTTGTGCTGACATCCTGAATAATACAATATGAAGGATAAAACAAGATAGAACAATGTAATTTTTTAACGAGACTACTAACAGAAAGAAGATTGGTTATAAATGAGGAACATGCAAGCGTTACATAAGGAGAAAGTGGAGGATACATGATTGGTCCCCATTCCAATAACAGATGTAGTGGAGCCATCAGCTAAGCAAACTTGTGCAGAGGGAGGAGGAGGCGAATATAGTGAATACCACTGAGAATCTCCAATCATGTGGTCTGTAGCTCCAAAGTCAATCACTTAATAAGGAGAAGGGATTGATGATGAGGCAACCAACACAGAGTTAACACGCTGCATCGATAACTTAATAGCAGGAGGGAGCCCAGATAAATCAACAATAGAGGCCATCTCAGTCATCCCAATTCATTAAGCCACAAAGAGATACTTCAACGTTACTCTGTCGCACAGCAGTAACAGCTCCAAAGCACAGGCTAGACAGCCACAAATTCAGTACATGCAGACTACAATAATTGTGGTAGACCCCAACAACCATCCCAACACAAATAGCAAAGTATTGTCTCAACACTGTTTAAATACCAACATAATTGATAGGTTCCAGCTCATACGAAACTCATCAGATCTCCCATGATATAACTCCAAACTATGTGCAACCACAACCACTTCCCCGAGTAAACCAATCAAACAATGTCACAAGCGACAGAGATTAGGAAAATCGTGAATATGAACCATGAGATAGGTATTCATGAGAAACACAATATCTATCTCAGAATCTTAATGAAACTTCACCAGACCAGTGGTAGATGGCTCCTACACAAAAACTGATCCAATTCCGTACAAGTTTGCCTTTGATCCAGCCCTCACGGAGGCCAGGGATCCCAAAAATTGAAAACCAGACGATCTTCAAATGCATCAAAAAGGGCTCTAAACCCACTTTAAATCCTCAAATCATCTCGACCCAAGAGGAAAAAAGTTGCAGCAGAAGAATCTGAATCAAATGGTCTTGATTTTGATTCAATCCAAGGTCAACAGTGTTGACCTTGCAGACTTCAGTATGACATCAGCAATGGCGGTGGGTTTGGCTTTGATACCGAAAAAAAGGAGATGATTTAGGTTAGATAAAGGAGGTTACAGTGAGAGTTAGGAGAAAGGTGCAAGTATTGGGGTTAGAGAGAAGAAGAAGAATGGAGAAAGATAAGGAGAATAGCTTAATTCAGCAATATGCTCTACTCTCATATTAGGTATCAACAACAGAAGTACAATAATACCCACACCGTTAACTAATAAACACCAGTTACACTAACATTATATGCACCAATAATTGAAGATTACCTTTTGATTGCTTGATTCAAATTAAATAAAATAACGTGATTGCATGAGATTGATCAAGATATGTTCATTCATTTTCTTGTGTGATAATGGATGTGGTTTATCATATGACTTAAGTGTGAATGTATACCTGAAATGGCTTAGTAAAAGTGACCCATAGGGACATCAGTTATGAGACTAATGGTCACTGAAAGGGTGCTTTGGATATTCATACAAAGTTAATCTTAACCACATAAGATCCCATGTCCAATCTCTTTTCTCTCTCTCATCTGGGAAATCTCTATCTCATTTAAGAGATTCTTTTCTCAGCAAGGAGATCCTATCTCAAGTAGGGAACTTAAATCTCCTTAGTAATATAAAATAGGTGGACTTCTAGAACCCCCAATGAATGTGCTAAAGTACCCATGCCTTTCAAAGATTGAGGAAAGCAATAGAGGTGATGGGAGTGTATTCCTTGGAGACTGGAGCTTCATATTTAAGATTGGTTCAAAATTCAAACTTTTCCTCATCAATATTTAAATTCATTCATCATTAAGGTAATAGAATAACGTTTCTGGATTTCGTAAATTAGGTTAAAAGGGTTGTAGCATGGTGTTAAACTAGCAAAGTGAGCTTAGTTTTGCTTAATGTTTAATTTCAATACAAAATCAGCACAAAGACTGCTGTTAATAATCAATAAAATTATTGCAATAGAACTCCTTTACAGTGGTAAGGACTTCTTTACCTGTGTTGAAATTCTAAAAATTTGTGTGTGCGTGCACATGAGAGAGAGCAGCAGCAGCAAAGTTATTACTGTCATGTGTTTCCTGTCATATTTGTTAAAAGAATATTGATAATATTGGCTGATACACATTGAATGATATTTTAAGGGGAAAATTGCTAAAAGCTGCCTCTTTTGGTTTATTGTGCCCGAAGACAGCTCATAATTTCTCTAATGACCACATACAACTGTTTTAATCATAAATTCAGACAGTATCCCGGACATAAAAAAGTTGGACAATGGGAAATCAAAGTCCTCATCTCTTGGAGGAAAAGAGTAAAATTCCTCTTAATCCTGGAATCTGTTAAAAATTCTTTTATGTATTTTGTAGTTGAACAAATATATTGTTCTGCCTTGAGATCCAAGGAAAGGTTTTTTCTTTTTTTTTCAATGGTTGCCAAGGTATCTCTTTCGTGAGACTCATAGAGGAGAATAAATATCTTTTTCAGTATATTCTCTGAATATATGAACACAATGGCTATTATAGAAAATATAAGCCATGCCAATACCAGTAGACTACCAATATCTTGTATGGACTTTTGGCAGTTATGTTATGAACTAAAGAAGCAGCGTTTGGTAATTTTCCCTATTTTAGGCTTTACTTTCTTTTTATATTCTCCATAGCACCCCTAAGAATTTTATCTTATAGATTTGCGTTTTCTCTATCTTATATGTGTTTTGTATATTTATTATTTTCTTATATATAGGAAACTGATGGTCCAGAATCAGCAGTAACTAAGCTTTTTGCCTCTGCTAGAAGAAATGGTGCTCAAATGAATGACTATGGTGCCTTCACTCATTGTATGAAAAACTTACCTTCTGAAGGGCATCTTCAGGTGTGCCATATTCATTGTGCAAGTTCTTGTTATTGTTTTTGTAAACAAGAGTTTCCCAATGTAATATGTATATCATATGTCTCAGGCAACTGCTGTTGAAGTTCAAAACCTTCTTGTCTCTGGCAGAAGGAAAGAGGCTCTCCAGTGCGCACAAGAAGGCCAGTTGTGGGGCCCTGCTCTTGTTCTTGCAGCACAACTGGGCGAGAAGGTTTGAACCACATTATTTTGGTTTTTTTTATCCCATTTCTTCCCACATATGTTCTGGAATGACATTAATAATAGTGATATGAATGCTTTTAAGCTGGCATGTATGAGAAATAAACTAACACTCATTGTCTGATGTTGTTCCGGTGCAGTTTTATGTTGATACAGTGAAGCAAATGGCACATTATCAGTTTGTATCAGGATCTCCATTGCGGACATTGTACCTGTTGATTGCTGGGCAACCTGCAGATGTGTTTTCTCCAGATAGGTCCATCAATTGTAATCCATCTGGTGCTGTAACATCTCAACAGCCAATGCAGGTACTTGATCAATTTCTACTGTAACAGATGGTCATTACTTTCGGCTGTAACCCATTTTTATGTGCTCCCCTTCAAAATATTCCCAATTCCCATATTACACAGGCTTGACTTGTTTTGTGGGTAACTTCCATATGCTCTACAATATGGATAGTTCTAGTTCATTTCTGTCAGGCATTGTGTCTGACAATTTTTTTTGTTTGGTAATAAAGAGAGCTCCATCAAAATTAAAGAGCTGTATAAGACCCAAGAAGTGAGCAGCTTTAGAAAGAGGTCAAAAGAAAATACACCAAATGAAAAGAAAAATTAGAGGAACTCGATATGGTCCCACCAATGTCAGAATGAACTAACATGCAAATTAAACAGCTTTAATCGTGTCCCCCTACCGCTAATGAGTTTTTTGGTTACCTTTTTTTTTTTATTAATGCATATGTGACTCTGTCTACTACCCATGAAATTTGATGGAATTTGATCTAATTTCTAAAAAAATTTATACGTGGATCCCAAATTACTTTTGGAGATTTCCCAACACGAAACGGAAGATCAAGACAGGTGTGTGGCAACAATGTTACCTAGATACGTGGCATGGGTGCCAAGTGTCAAGGTGTCATAGATGTTTGGCACGCCAATTTCTAAAGATTCCACTACGGCGGCACGGCCTTAACAGAAAAAAAGCGTATATAGAAAGAAAGAAAAACTTGAAAGGAAATCTTAGAGAGCCAAGTGAGGTATGTAATGAAAATCCTTTTCAAGGACCCGACCCCCTTTTACTTATAAGTTACTAAACTTTATGCAATTTATATATATATATATATATATATATATATATATATATAATGATGGTTCATTTTATTGTGGCAAAACGAGGAACATTTTGATGGTATTATGGGATATTTTCGTACATGTCTAGAAGTATCATGTTGTGTTGAAGAGTGTCCAAGTGCCACCATGTGTCAGCAAGGCAAAAATCCCAAAAGTAGAAGTGCCTAGGTAGCACTGGTTGGCAATTTCCTTATCAAAGGCATCCACAAGTTGGGGAAGATTATCATCTTCCACATTTGGCCCATCACTATGGTTTTTGTTACAATGACTTTTGTACTGAAACAACCTGGTAGCACCAAAGTATTACTTTTAGGTTTGTTACCACCTCAATGGATGCGTTATAAAAAAGCAAAATTGTTCGTTTATTGTAAGTGAGAAATGACATATATCCATCCACCACCTTGAACTGTTTTATCATTCCCCATGATTGAGCACATTCTAGGAGTTTTTCAAGTGCTTTGACGACCATGTCAAAAAGGATGGAGAAATAGAATCAAGCATAGAAAATCAAACCAAATAGAAGCACATATGCATCCGCTTCCTTCAATGTAGCCAAAAGATCAGACTCCTCATCATGTATACCGAGAAATTCAATCCACCATAGTGTAGACCTTCTCCATATTGATTTTGCCAATAATGTCTAGAATCTGGGTCTCCCTTTCTGTCTTAAGTAAGATTACTTACGAAGTAAGTAACATATATATATATATATATATGGGGAATGCTAACCTCACTCTCTTCATTGTGAGGTGAGCATTGTCCCCAGAAAAAAATGCCAACATGAAATAAAAAATTGATCGTCTGATGGTACGCCCATGATATCAAGATCCATCATGTGAAAGATGGGGACGAAAAACGATCTCCATTGTCTGATTCAAAGCAGTCAATGGGTTTCAGCATGGGAGAACTCAGAGATTCGGTGGGTGAATTTAAAGGTATTCTATAAAAATTGACTTTAGTGTTTTATCAATATGTGCTCTCTCATAGAACATTGAGAATATCTCCATTAACTTTTCCTTTAGCAAGTCCCAAAATTGTTGATAAAAAAACATTGTGAATCCGTCCATTCTTGGAGCTATATCTTCATTCCATTTAAAAATAACTGTATGAAGAGATTAAAAAATAACAACTTTATAAACTTCTTCCTCTGGAAACTTTCCTTCCAAACGTAATGACAAAGGACTATCCAATTGGGGAAAAATGTAAAGCCTTTTAGCATTGATGTCTTCCAGTTGTCAACCAAGTATCATGTCAATTCTGCCTTTCGGTTGTGGATGTCTGTTACTATTGTGGGAAATTTGCAACTGTCATGCCTCCTGTACATCCAAAGGGAAATATATGAACCTAGTACCAAGTCTGCCAATCAAGGAATCTGTTAATTGATGACGCTTTGATTGGAACTGGCTTTCATCATTTTATAAGTTTGACTTGTTCATTCTTAATATTGATTGTAAGTTAAACAATATCATGAATCTGAGATTTATTTTGTGGAATTTAGGTTCAGCTCGATGCCATGCTAGATGATTGGGAAACAAATCTGGCCGTTATAACAGCAAACAGAACAAAAGATGATGAACTTGTAATTGTTCATCTCGGAGACTGCCTATGGAAGGAGAGAAGTGAGGTCATTTCGTAATTTTATCTCTCTAAGTTGATTGTTTGATCGAAATATGTTTATTGTGAAAATGGCCTCAGTCTTACATGAAAGGTATGATGCAGATTATTGCTGCACACACCTGCTACTTGGTTGCAGAAGCAAATTTTGAGTCATATTCTGAGACTGCAAGGATGTGTCTTCTTGGCGCTGACCACTGGAAATGCCCTCGAACATATGCCAGTCCTGAGGCTATTCAGGTCAGTTATCCTCATCTTCAGCTGGCAAATTATTTGTTTCTTTAGGAAGTTTGATGATTTCCATTTGCTTTATGATAGAGCAGTCTTTAATCTTAATATGTCTGATGCGCCATTGTTCTGATTTTTATAGCCAAGTGCTTTGGCCAAGTAATCAGAATGACTTAACTATAAACTAGAAATAATTTCCCCAATGCTTTTTTCATATGTTTTTTTTGGCATATCCATTGCCTGCAGGAGTCACTTCTATGTTGTCTCTCTTTTTCCCTGCATAAAACCCAAGCTATTGAGTGGAAGGGTGACCCTAGTGATTGTATATATAGTCAACTTACTACAGCTGGTGAACAGCAACAATGGTGATGTCTCTTCACTTACAGTGATGAATCACCTTGCGTGAATTTCTTACAATCCTAAGTGTGGCTGTTTATCATTTTAAGAATGCACACAGACACGCTAGTTTGGTTTCCTTGCAACTATTATCATATTTTTAACGTTTCCTTGTTGTGGTTACTAGTGATGTCATTTGTGTCTGCCTAGGTGCTTTGCTATCACTCTCGTAGGCACAGATCACTTGACATCGAAGTCAACGCAATCATCTAGTTTTTCAGCATGTTAGGCCATTGATCCTATGTGCTAGACAGCCTGCAGCTTGGGGCAGAAATAGATGAAGATTCTCCAAAATCCCTAGGAACTTCCATATTTTAAATGAATGCCATTTCTTCCAAAATACCATTTTTGAGGTTATGAATGCCCTGTTAGTTGAGACAAACCTTATATCGTGATTTTTAATTAATATCCTTTCTCATTATGGTTTAATTTCTGTTATGATTCTAAATTCCTTTTCTATATTAGTTTAGATCGAAATAAACTAAGTCTGTCAAATACACATATGCATGTGAGTTTAATGGTTCTGTGATCTCTGAGCACTTACTTTGGTGTTCAAGTGAGTACCTTGCAGTGTTATCTAGACTACACCTTCGAAATACAAATTGGCAAGTCAACACATGTCCCGAGTTAACACTTGTCACTCTTTGGGAGCCATTTCCAACAATTGGTTTGTATGGGTGAGGCAAATTGACCATTTTACCAAACATGTGAATGCATCATAAATGAGATAACCTTTATTTTAAATGTTGGTCGAGGCAGCATTGCTGCACACTTGGACGCATCATAGGAATGTTTCTTTTCTATACTAGAGGGACAAAATTTCCATCTTCATTATGTGAAATTAAGCCTCTACAATGATTCATGAAGGATGAAAATGTAAGCAAGAACATTTAGCACATACATTATCATTCGCTATTTGCCCATATTATTACACAGGTGTGTACCTTAATTTACAGAATGTAGTTATAATATGATCATGTCTACACAAATTTCATTTATAGTAATTTATATAATATACGTTACTATAAGACATTTACACCTTTTTTGTGTGATTGATTCCCCCTCTCCGACATTATAAGATTATCAAAGATTATGAACAGCCTTTTAGCCATCAAACTTTTTGTCAAATCCTGTTAAAAATTCGGCAAAAAAAAAAATTCACAAATTTTGTAGGAATACTACATCTGGAGAAGAATTTTTTTAATAGGATTGATGGGGTAAGAGACTCGTCATAAGCTTGATGATCTTATATATATGGAAAAAAGGAGAATCCATTTAAGTGCATGGTTTGAACCCTACACTTGAACGCTTTTTCCCATGCCAATTGGCATGGGTCCCCTCTGGGTTCACTCCTCCCTTGGTCTTTTTATAAAATTATAATTTTTTTTATAAAAAAAAAACAGTGAACAACCTTAGCCTAATAGTGCGAAAATGAACAGTGATTTGATTTTGCATTTTACCGTTCATTGGCCATCATGGTCAATGGCATGGTATCAAATATTGGCCGATATAGATACGTATCGTCAATATGTATCGGTATTTTGGCCAGGCAATACCGATACGACCCATACCATTATCTGGTATCGGTATCGGCCGATACAGGATAGTATCGGGTAGCGGCCGAGACCTCCTTTATTTGAATTATTTTTTAAAAACATGTTTCATTTATAATATATAAAAAAAACGTATTGGGCGATACGTATTGGTCCTCCATGGACCGATACCCGAGACCGAGTTAGACACCTTGGTCAATGGTGATTAAAATAAGAATTTTTTTTAACAGTTTTGAATCAGCCTTTTGCACGTCTGTGGCACCCAAAATGACATGAGTGCAAGGTTCAATTCTGCACTCAAATGCGTACTTCCACACCTAAAAAAGCATACTCTCGCCCCTAAAGAGAGACATGTTCGTAGTTGGTACATAAAAAGTGGAGTGGACGTCGAACTGGAAAAGAGATTGATCTGGTCCAAATTGGATAAATGTAACCTAAAACTCTATATAGTTATTTATTTTTAACATAAGAAAGGATTTCATTAAAAGGTAAAGAGAAAAAAAAAACATACCTGGGCGGGTAGTGAGGAACTACCCCACAAGGCAAGCCCGAGAAGGAACAAGAAAAACAGAAAACCACACCAAAGAAACAGCAAACTCCACTCAACTCCCCAGGCTAAAAGCAGCAAAGCAGGGCACCCACCACTAGCGAGAGGAATTAAGGGTTCAAAAGCAAGTTATCCCATTCACCCAACGGGCATAGGTCCACAATTGTTGCCCTTGTGTCGAATTCTGCGTCAACTGAGCACAAAGCCCCAAGCCAGTATTGACCAGAATTTTAACAGCCTCCCAATCTTAAGAAACACTCTATTATTTCTTTTTAACCAAATAGCTCACATCACGGCATACACAACAATCTTCCAAAGATCTTCCAGGATATCCCCCGATTGTAAACCATACCAATGTTCAAGCACCTTCATTTTCTCAGGAAAACCTAGTTGACCTTAATCACCTCTGAGACTTCCTTAATTGTTGCCTCCGGCTGTGTGACAATCTGAAAAATTCTGGGGAACATCTCCTTCAAGACACCTCCTCCTGGCCATCTATCCCCCCCAGAACTTGATTTTCGTGATCGAGTCATTAATCACCTCTGGGACTTCTTCCTTAATTGTTGCCTCCAGCTGTGTGGCAATCTGAAAAATTCTGGGGAACATCTCCTTCAAGATACCACCTCCCGCCATCTATCCCCCCAGAACTTGATTTTCGAGCCATCACCCCAACTAAAGAGAAGACAGTCGTTGAAGTCATTCACCACAGACTTAACACCCTTCCACCATCCAGAGTCATTCCTGCCCTCCATCCAAATATCCCACCCATTGCTAGGAACTCCGTATTTGGAAGATACAACTTACCACCAAAGCTTTTCTCTTTCTCTTCCGTCTCCCAGCCTCCAGATCCATTTACCCAGCAAAGCTTTGTTAACGAACCCCAATTTCATAATCCCCAATTTCGTAATAAGATGGATGGGGTACCCCATCTATCTTATTACGACAACAGATATCCCAGTTAAGAAGGTGGCACTTCTTGGTCTTCGCCCTTCCTCCTGGAACAATTCTCGAACAATCTTTTCAAGCTGATTCACTACTTTGGTAGGAGCAGTAAACATAGACATGTAGAAGATGGGCAGCAAGGCGAATGTAGACTTAATGAGGGTCAGGTGTCCCCCATTACTAAGGAGCTTACTCATCCACGTGGCCAGCCTCTTCTGAAATCTCGACTTTGGCAAGATACCTGCTTCATAAATCGTTAGGATATATCGCTTGGAACTCCTCCGTGGTGGCACCACAAAAGATGATCGTGTCATCGGCGTACAGTAGGTGAGGTGAGTGATAGAAGGGTCGCTCTTGGACACATGAAATCCGGAGAAGTGATTTAAACCAGCACATCTCTGTAGTAAGCCATGGAGAGCCTCCCCAACTATGTTAAACAACATTGGCTAATGCGAATCCCCCCTAGCTTAGCCCACTGGAGTTTCTAAAATATCCCATTGGTGACCCGTAGAGAAGAATTGAGAATCTAGCAGAGGCGTAGAGGCGTAACAACCCCTCATCCATTTTCGCCATTTACTATCAAAGCCCATTCTCACCATCATATATTGAAGAAACTCCCAATCTACCCGATCATAAGTCTTCTCCATATCCGCCTTCAAAATAATTGCCCCCTCTCGTCTTTTATGGATGGAATCAATAGCTTCGTGAGTTGTTACCATGACATCGAGCATCTGACGACCCGGGATGAAAGCTCCCCAATCACCATCTTCAACCTGTTGGCAAGAACTTTTGCGTAGATCTTATAGACACACCCAAGGAGGCTAATGGGTCTGAAGTCTCTGATATCCTCTGCGTCGTCAACCTTCGGGATGAGGACACTGAATGTGGAATTCATGTTTTTGCCCACTAGCTCATTCTGATGGAACACAAGCAATAAAGCCATAAAGTCGGATTTGACCACAACCCAAAAGTCCTGAAAGAATTCCATGGTAAACCCATCCGCCCTTGGGGCATTGCTTTTGCCAGCGGAGAAGACAACCTTTTCTAAACCACCGCTTTGTTCGACCGTGAAAGAATTGAAGTGCATCTTGTCAAGCACCGAACGATTGCACCCTTCATCTTTTTATAGATTGCTCGTGATCTAGCTCGAAATCAGTCCTCCCTCCATGAACCTGACATTGTTGACGATAATCGAGAAGATGTTTCTCTTGCGTCTTCCATTCATAACAGTATGAAAGAATTTAGTATTCCCATCTCCCTGCTGTAACCACTAACCACTGAGCCTTGGATTTCTGTTTCCACATGGTCTCCTCTTCCAAACATTTCCGATAATAAGCCATCTGTCAGGCAGTTCTGAGATACCTCTCTTCCCCACTGAGAATGGCCTCTTCCTCCTGTATATCCAAGGCCCTGATCTTCGTCAGAATATGCTTCTTAATTTTGGAGACATTGCCGAACACCTCCCTCATTCCATTTCTTTATTTTGACTTAAGGAATTTTCCACTTGGAAGAAAGGATCTACATTGATGTCCCAACAAGGTTGTCTTCATTCCACCAGATCCGCAACTCTGACTCTGCAATCATCGTTTGAGAGCCACACATATTCAAATCTGAAAGATGATGGACCCCCCTCGTTCCTCTGAATACATTTAAGAAATATGGGAATATGATCAGAGCTAGTTCTAGGCCCTCCTTCCAGCTCAGCATCAGCATAAATGTCCATCCATTCTACCAAACATAGGAAGCGAGCAAGCCTACAGAAAGTAGGGTTATCCTGCAGATTGGACCAGGTGACCCCCCCCCCTTTCATCTGATAATCATACAGCGCACACGGGTTGATGAAGTTCCCAAACTGAGCCATTGATCAACGATCCACTCTACCTCCCTTTTTCTCATGCTGAAACCTTAGGGCATTGCAGCCTCTTCCCACACACAAGGCTTCCTCCCACCTGCTGGAAATAGTGCTAAGCTCAAGGAAGAAAACATCCCTCAGCTCATTTCCATGAGGGCCATACACCCCCAGAGAAGACCCATTTGCTTCTACAGTTCTACTGACACCGTCTTTATGAAAAACAGAGATCGAGAAGGTGTCCGGATCAGCATCGATTCTTTCCAACCTCCTAGTGTCCCAGGCCACCAAACTTCCCCTCAACATGCCACAAACTCCAAACAATCCCATTCCCTTGGCCTCCTACCCAGCACCGAACTGACCATCTTGGAAGAAACTGATTCCCATTTGGTTTCTTGAAGAGAACAATATGTGGTTTGGTAGCCTTCACCATAATTTTCACCAGCACTCTTTTATCCGGATCCCCTAGACTCCTCACATTCCAAGAAAGAATCTGCATAAAAAGCAATCGAATGACAAAGAAACCCAAGACGCGAAGCGTGGTTGGAGATTTACTCCTCCCCCCCCTCCCTCCGCTCCTTTCTACCGGGGCTTGTTTTTGAAGTAAGAAAGCCCCCACTTGAGCTTCTGTAGTTCTCTTGTACCCTTCACTTTAAACAATCCTTTTAGGCTGCTTCACTGCTTTTGGATGTCCAGAAACATCCCCCATTAATTCCCCTTCTGCCCCCCTCATTAAAGATCATGCCATGAGCTCGTCCAAACGCAATTAGCTCATCCATTTTGCCCTGGTTCAGCGGATCAATCTGAGTACTCAGATTTCACCTATAGAGTAGATCATCTCCTCCCTCATTATCGGCCTTGCTCGTCTGTCCTTCCTCAAAAAATTATGTTGCCCCAAATTCTGCATCTAGATCTTACTATTATCTGTCTGGAAGAAAAAGGGTTCTCCCTGCTAACTGAGTGGGTGGCGCTCAAATTTTTAGAGCTGCCATTAGTGCTGGTACAAGATCTTCCCATCCCTCTTACACAATTCAGACCCATTTGTCCCCAAAAGAGGCCCGTTAGCATTATACAACAGAAAGATACTTATTGTATGGTATATATATTGCTGTAGTGTATAATAATTACTTTTGATCTTATACAACTTTACCTGTTGTATTATATGTATCAACATGTCTCCCTTTCGTTATTTAATGATGACTGAAGATTCATCATCAGCTCTGGGATTTGAGATTGTTGGCGGTATATGTTCTCTGAAAATTTGGGACCATCACCAACATTGTACTAGTCAGTATCTCGAGAAGGCCCTCCAATGAACATCCAATCCGGGCTCAATGTAGAATCATGCACACAGTCTCCCTCTCTTTCTCCCTCTTAATTGACGGGGACACCACATACATGGACATCGGATATGGACCTTTTCGCGTGTACCGACGTTGGAAGAAGCGGGATGGAAGTTAGAACTAGGCGAAAGATAAAATTTTAGAGAATTGGAGGAACATGACTATTTCGATCGATTGAACTATGTCGACAGAAAACACTATTTCTGGAGTGACATATATATATAATTCGATCGATCGAATGTCCATTTTGATCGATCGACCTCAGTTCGATCGATCGAATTCCAGCGGCAAATTATTGATATATGTTTTTCGATCGATCGAGTTTCACTTTCGATCGATGGAATTTCAATTTCGATCGATCGAGTATCGCTTTCGATCGATCGAAATCGCACAGAGTTATTTTAAAGTTCTAGTTTCGAACTTAAGTTTTAGGGGCTTATTTGTCTTTCATTTAGTATTTGTTTTAAGGTTTTCTTTTATTGTAAGACCTATATAAGGTCATTAAGAAAAAGCATTATAGTTAGTTGATTGATTATTGAATCAGAGCTTTTGCTTTATGAAGAGAGTCTTCTTCCCCGTGATGGGTTTGGTGTGAGACCAAGGGAGCGATTCCGATATATCTTATTTATCTTTGTCATCAATTTGCTTTGATCTAATATATTTGCTATCTCTCGATCTGTGTTTGCTTTTCTAAACCTTAGTCTAATTGTTTCCATTCGATCCCAAAACCCTAAACCTTTTGAAACCCTAAATCAAACAAAGCCAACTGTCACGGGGTCGCACTTCCGCAACCTCAGTCCCGTGCGGCACCTAACGCACGCTTCGCTAGGTCAACCTACTTCTGATAACAATCGTCGCGAGGGCGTTCTTCGACGCGCTTTCAACTCATGGTTTTAGCCACCGCTGCGCAACGTGAAGCCAACCCATCCGCACATCCGATACCACACACTGAGGAGGAACTGAACCTCCCAACATGGTTGCCTCTGTTTCACGGCCTACCATTCGAATCATCGTGTCCCTTACGACACGCCAATCGCTGGCCATTGCGCTAACTTGGCTCGCTTGCTTCACCTGCAGCACTAGGTACTCGCCGTCACGAACCAAGCCTGACCTTGTGCCTCGCACTCGCGTGCCCCACTGAGTCCCACGCAGCTTGCCTTCGTGTGCGTTCCGAATTACTAGCACACGTTCATCTATAGCCCACATGCTGTCGTGCTCAACTGAGTCCCACGCAGTGCCTTGGTGTTGTCTCGCGAGGTTGCCCAGCCGTATGCACCGCGACGCGTAGTCCGAGGCCATACATCAACCTCCATCGGGTTCCACACGGCATCGCTGCGTCGACGTCCTAGGCCCACCCTTTCAGGCCTAGGAGACACTTGCGCCCCCTCTGGCAACGCAAGGCCCGTGCAAAGGGAATAGCTCTCTAGCTCCCTTCCCCTATATAAGGGTAAAACAGTCATTCAGCCAGAATGGCAGGAGAACCTCAAACCTATTGGTTTGACATACCGCAACGCCTCATGCATCGCTAGCCCACCTTGGCTATGTCGCGTCCGTGACGCTCCGCGTCATACCCTCATGCGACCGTGTCGCGTCCTCGCAGCGCGACCACGTCGCCAGGCCCACTTGGCCCCATGTCGCGTGCCCTCCTGGCACCACATGTCGTGCCACACGCACCATGCCGCAAGCTCGAGTATTGGCCCCGTCACATCCTCCACCACTCCATAAAATGTCAACGTCCTCGTTGACGCATGATCGCAGTGAACTGACCCCGCCAACTCCTCCCAGCTTGTTAGCAACACATTTCTAGTTCTTAGGTCCGCACCTTCCCACTAGCTCCCCACTGTCACCCCGGTCGGGTCAACTTGGTTCTGCTGTCACAAGGCCCTCACCTGTTAACTAGCTCAGGGATGTCGCGTGTCAACTTGACACCACATCGCGTGCCTCCGCACCACTTGTTCAGGGATGTCGCGTGCCCTCTTGACACCACATCGTGTGCCACCGCACCAATTGTTCAAGGATGTCGCGTGTCCTCTTGACACCACATCGCGTGCCTCCGCACCAGTTTGCTCATAGCATCATCGCTTCTGGATCGAACTTGGCTCTGATACCAAAATGTCACGGGGTCGCACTTCCGCAACCTCAGTCCCGTGCGGCGGCACTAACGACGCTTCGCTAGGTCAGCCTACCGATAACAATCGTCGAGGGCGCCTTCAACGCGCTTAACTCGCGGTGCGCTATCGCAGCGGCAACGGCCAACCCATCTCGCACATCGCTCGATACCACCCCGCTAGAGGCGGAACTCCTCCCAACATGGTTGCCTCTGTTTCACGGCCTACCATTCGGATCATCGTGTCCCTTACGACACGCCAATCAGCACCGCAGCGCTAACTTGGCCCGCTCAAGCTTCACCCTGTGCACTGCACTAGTACCTCGCTCGCCGAACCAAGCCTGACCTTGTGCTCGCGGTCGCGTGCCCCATCGAGTCCCACGCAGCTTGCCTTCGTGTGCGTTCCAATTACTAGCACACGCTCATCTATAGCCCACATGTCGTGCTCAATCGAGTCCCACGCGGCGCTTGGTGTTGTCTCGCGAGGTTGCCCAAATTGCATGCACCGCACGCGTAGTCCGGCCATACATCAACCTCCCTCGGGTTCCACACGGCATCGATGCGTTGACGTCCTAGGCCCACCCTTTCTGGCCTGGGGAGACACTTGCCCCTCCGGCAACGCAAGGCCCTGTGCGGGGAATAGCTCTCAGCTCCTTCCCTATATAAGGGTAAAGCAGTCATTCAGCCAGAATGGCAGGAGAACCTCAAACCTATTGGTTTGATATACCGCAACGGCTCATGCATCGCTAGCCCACCTTGGCTATGTCGCGTCCGTGTCGCGACCGTGACGCTCCGCGTCATACCCTCATGCGACCGTGTCGCGTCCTCGCAGCGCGACCACGTCGCCAGGCCCACCTGGCCCCATGTCGCGTGCCCTCCTGGCACCACATGTCGTGCCACACATGGGTTAAAATGTCGGAAAACCGGTACGTATCGTCCGGTCAAAAAACCGGTACGTACCGGACGATACGTACCGGAACAGTAAAAAACCGGACGATACATTGAATGTATCGTCCGGTATTACACATATAAAAGGGCGATACGGTACTTTTAATGTACCGTATCGTCCACCTCCGATACCGATACGTATCGTCCGATACGTATCGGTATCGGACGATATTTTGATCCATGGTGCCACACGCACCATGCCTCAAGCTCGAGTATTGGCCCCGTCACACAACGCCCTTTTCCAAACCATAAACCGATCTGAAAACCATAAGCCTATTACAAATCATAAATCTCTTTCACAACCCTATTTGGAAACTGTAAATCTACATTGGATTGAAGACGGGCGCCTAAGCCTGGAAAAGCCAGAGTTCTATCTCTAGGCCGATCTCGCCTCAAATCTAAAAGTACTTGCACATCGGATTGGACCCTATTAGGATCTTGTGTAATCTACTCATCACAATTCTCCAAACCCCAAGGTATTTAAGATAATTTTGCGATTCAACTTGAATTAATTTATTTGATTTCGGCAAAATCCGCATCAAAATCATATTCACGCATTTTAGGGTTACCGTCCCGCGCCAGTTTTGGTATCAAAGCCCTAGGTTTTCTAGGTTAGGGCGTCTTTGCTTGTCATATTTATTTTATTGCATTGTTTTCTTTTGTGAGTCCATCTTGCATTCCATACTAATAGACCTTTGTGATCACCATGGCCTCGGATGAGGTTCTTAATACCCTTAAAGCTATGCAAGAAGAATTGAGTGCGATTAATGCACGTCTGAATACCATAGAGCAAGCCCAAACATCCTTAGGAATTTCTAATGGCCGATTACGTGATCGAATCAACCGATTCGAAGCGGAAGATGAATTCCAGGATCAACACCAAGAGCGTGAAGGTCCTCACTTTGAACGCAATGGTCGCCAAGACATTCGGAACCGGAACTGTAGGGATCATCGTAGAGATGACTATGACCCCGAAGTTCAACTCCTCAAGAGTGTCCTAGTTGAGATTCCGACTTTCGATGGAAGAATGGACCCTACCGTCTTCCTCGATTGGCTTTCCGACATGGACCAACACTTTGATTGGTATGCCATGAATGACGACCGTTGCGTCAGGCTCGCTAAAATGAAATTGGTTAGTCAAACTCAACTTTTCTGGCGCAATGTCGAGCGCATCAGGGTGAATGCAGGTTGTCCTCCCATTACCTGTTGGGACGACATGAGGGAACGACTTACTGAGAAATATGTTCCTTTATCATACCACCAACGCCTCCTCGACCAGTGGTAAAATTTATGCCAAGGTGGTATGCCCGTTACCGATTACATTGTCAAATTCGAAGAATTCATGATGAGGGCTAAAGTATCAGAAAACCCTGATATCACTCTCTCTAGATTCCGCACCGGATTGCGACTTGATTTGCAACAAGAGTTGATTTCTCACCCGTGGAAACTCTTGAAAGATGCTATGCCGTTGTGCAAGATCTTGAACGGTACTTGAAGACCTCGGTGGGGAAGAGAACCGAGCCACAATATAGTAGTCAACGATCCAGTGAGGGACAATTTAATCCCCCTCCCAAGCCTACACAACCTGCCCCTACTAATTCGAGGTTTGAAAAGGGAAAAGGTGTAGTCGGAGAATCCTCAAGGGTTAATTCTTAAGTAAAGTGCTATAAATGTCATGGGATGGGACACTTTGCCGCCCAATGCCCTACGAAAGAACCCCAAAGGACTCTCTTCATTGAGGGAGAGGATGATGATGATGAGGTAGTGGTCGAAAAAGAGGTAATTGAGCCGGTTAGCACACCCAGTGATGAGGAGGGTGATGCTATTGGTCATGCTTTAGTTGTGAGGTGTGCCCTTGCACAGCCTCAACGGGATGAAAATGATAACTGGCGAAGGAAGAACATCTTCCACACCTTTGCCAGATTTGGTAAAAAGAATTGTAGGGTCATCGTGGATAGCAGTAGTTGCACTAACATAATATCAACTCATGTCGTACGCCGCTTGGGGCTTACACCTGAAGCCCACCCAAGACCTTATAAGGTCGCATGAGTCAATTCTTCTTCCATTCCCGTGTCGAAAAAGTGTCGTGTACCAATTCAATTAGGTTCTTATTCGGACACCTTATGGTGTGATGTGGTGCCGATTGATATGGGTCATATCATTTTGGGAAGGCCGTAGCTCTACGACATGGACGTGACTCTTTCTGGTCGATCAAACATATGCACGTTCATGCATAAGGGCAAAACAGGTCACTTTACATCCTTTGCCTCCCAAAACACCATTGACCAACAAAGTCGAAAAGAAGGGCGAGTCTTCTAAAGCCATTAATATTGTGGGCCCTTCTGAGTTTAAGAAAGCATCGATACATGAGAGTGTGGTGTACGTAGTTGTCACCGTAGAAAGTGCTCCCAAGTCAGTGAGCGAGTGTCCCAAGGAGGTTGAACCGATCATGAAAGAGTTTACGGATGTCTTCCCTGAAGACTTACCAAACGAACTCCCTCCCCTGCGTGATATCCAACACGCAATAGACTTGGTTCCCGAATCTACCTTACCGAACCTGCCCCACTATATGTTGAATCGGGTTGAGCATACCGAGTTGACTCGGCAAGTCAATGAGCTCCTTCAGAAGGGGTTCGTCCAAGAGAGCATGAGCCTGTGTGTCATACCTGCCCTACTCACTCATAAGAAAGATGGTACGTGGCGCATGTGTGTGGATAGCCGTGCAATCAATAAGATTACAGTTAAGTATCGGTTTCCCATACCAAGGCTCGATGACATGCTCGATATGATAGTTGGTGTTACTATTTTTTCAAAGATAGACCTTAAGAGTGGCTACCATCAAGTCCGCATCCGCTCCGGTGATGAGTGGAAAACTGCCTTTAAGACTAAGAATGGTCTTTATGAGTGGATGGTCATGCCATTTGGGCTTTCTAACGCTCCGAGTACTTTCAAGCGACTTATGACCCAAGTGTTGAGGTCGTTTCTAGGCAAATTCCTTGTTTATTTCGATGACATTTTGATCTATAGTTATGACAAGGATCAACACTTGACCCACCTTAGGTTGGTTTGTGAGACCCTCAAAGGCGAGAAGTTGTTTGCAAATCTCAAGAAGTGCACCTTCATGCAACATTCCGTTGTCTTCTTGGGATTCATTATCTCGGCCGATGCACAATGGCTTTAACCCCGAAAAGATTAAAGCCATTGTGGAGTGGCTCGAACCTAAGAACATGCACGATGTCCGCAACTTCCATGATTTAGCTACTTTCTATCGTCTCTTCATCAGAAGCTTTAGCACCATTATGGCCCCAATCACAGATTGCATGAAAAAGGGGGACTTTAAATGGGGCAAAGCAGCGACGAAAGCCTTTGTTCAGATCAAACAACGAATGAGTAGTGCACCCGTCATGCGATTGCCGGACTTTTCGAAAATCTTTGAAGTCGCCTGCGACACATCGGGTGTGGGCATAGGAGTGCTTAGCCAAGAGGGTCATCCAGTGGCCTATTTTAGTGAAAAACTTAACGAGGCAAAGCAAAAATACTCCACCTATGACAAGGAGTTCTATGCGGTCGTTCGATCTCTTTGGTATTGGAAACATTACCTTAAACCGCAGGAATTTGTGATGTTCTCTGACCATGAAGCCTTACGCTTTCTTGCTTTACAGAAAAAGTTGAACCCAAGGCATGCGCAGTGGGTCGAGTACCTTCAAGGGTTCACATTCATGTTAAAACATAAGGCTGGTGCTGAAAATAGGGCCGCTAATGCACTTAGTAGGCGAGTGGTGACTTTGCGCACAATGAGCACCGAGGTCATCGGGTTGGAAAGGTTAAAGGATGAGTACCCCGAGTACCCAGATTTTGGGGTCGAGCACACTGCTCTCCTTAGTGACCCGACCAGCACACACCCCATGTACACCATCCACGATGGGTACTTGTTTAAAGGCAATCGCCTTTGCATCCCTCGCACTTCATTGCGTGACTTTCTCATTTGGGAGTTACATGCTGGAGGGATGGTCGGACATTTCGGACATAATAAAACTATTGCGCTCGTAGAGGATAGGTTCTTTTGGCCTAGCCTAATGAGAGATGTCGCCTAGGTTGTTAAACATTGTCGTACTTGCCAAGTGTCAAAGCAGACTAAACAAAATACTGGCTTGTACACCCCGTTACCCGTGCCACATACATCGTGGCAAGACCTCTCAATGAACTTCGTGCTTGGACTTCTCAAAACTCCAAGGAAGCATGATTTCATCTGTCGTAGTGGACCGATTTTCCAAGATGGCCCACTTCATTCCTTGTTCCAAAACCTCCGATGCATCTCATATTGCTAAATTATTTCTCGCAGAGATAGTACGTCTTCATAGGTTGCCCAAAACCGTTGTGTCTGATAGGGATGTTAAATTTACTAGCTATTTTTGGAAGATCCTTTGGCACATGATGGGCACATTGCTCCAATTCTCGACAGCTTACCACCCTCAAACGGATGGCCAAACTGAAAGCACCAATAGCAGCCTTGGGAATCTCCTTCGTAGTCTTGTCGGTGATCATGTTAGGACCTGGGATACCATCTTACCCATAGCTGAGTTTGCCTATAATAATTATGTCAATAGGTCCATAGGCATGGGTCCTTTCGAGATAGTACATGGTCATAAGCCTAGGACCCCATTAGATTTGATCCTCATGTTTGCATCCCATAGAGTGTCAGAGTCCGCTGATGTATATGCACAACACATTCATAGCTTGCATGCCGAAATTAAACAAAAAATTAATTCAAGCAACAATCAATATAAATTATCTGCACATGCTCACAGGCATTTTAAAGAATTTCACGTGGGTGATTATGTGATGGTTTGGGTTAGGCCTGAGCGGCTCCCATCGGGGTCCGCAAAGAAGCTCCAATCCCGAGGCACTGGACCTTTTAGAATTTTGGCTAAGAGAGGTCCTAATGCATACGTGCTTGAGCTTCCTCCAGGTACGGGGGTTAGTTCAACGTTCAACGTGGAGGACTTGGTTCCTTACTTGGGTTTCACCCCACCTCCTGAAAACCCACTCTAGTCACCTCATAGCCTCAGCCCCAACCCAACATTGCAGCTCGTACCTCTTCCATCCCCAAGTCGACAGAGAAAAAATGAGATAGAGGATATAGTAAATGATCATGTCGTCTCCACACAAAATGGGGGATTTCAGAAGTACTTGATTAAATGGGTTGGAAAATCGGAGTCCGAAAACACTTGGATCCACGAGAATGAGGTTTGCCGATTGAACCCTGATTTGATTGGCATTTACCACGAGTGCGTTTTATCAGTAATGAAACCTATTTGGTCCGAGGGAATTGACAGGGACGCCACATACATGGACATCGGATATGGACCTTTTCGCGTGTACCGATGTCGGAAGAAGCGGGATGGAAATCTGAATTAGGCGAAAGATAAATTGGAGAATTGGAGGAACATGACTATTTCGATCGATCGAACTATGTCGACAGAAAACACTATTTCTGAAGTGACATATATATATATATATATATATATATATATATATATATATATATATATATATATATATATAATTCGATCGAGTTTCACTTTCGATCGATCGAAATCGCACAAAGTTATTTTAAAGTTCTAATTTCGAGCTTAAGCTTTAGGGGCTTATTTGTCTTTTATTTAGTATTTGTTTTAGGGTTTTCTTTTATTGTAAGACCTCCTATATAAGGTCATTAAGAAAAAATATTGTAGTTAGTTGATTGATTATTGAATGAGAGCTTTTGCTTAATGAAGAGAGAGTCTTCTTCCCCGTGATGGGTTTGGTGTGAGACCAAGGGAGTAATTCACATATATCTTCTTATCTATCTTTGTCATCAATTTGCTTTCATCTGTTATATTTGCTATCTCTCGATCTTTGTTTGCTTCTCTAAACCTGAGTCTAATTGTTTCCTTTCAATCCCAAAACCCTAAACCTTTTGAAACCCTAAATCAAACAACGCCAACACCCTTTTCCAAACCATAAACCAATCCGAAAATCATAAGCCTATTACAAATCATAAATCCCTTTCACAACCCTATTTGGAAACCGTGAATCTACATCGGATTGAAGACGAGTGCCTAAGCCTGGAAAAGCCAGAGTTCTATCTCTAGGCCAATCTCGCCTCAAATTTAAAAGTACTTGCTCATCGGACTGAACCCTATTAGGATCTCGTGTAATCTACTCATCACAATTCTCCAAACCCTAAGGTATTTAAGATAATTTTGCGATTAAACTTGAATTAATTTATTTAATTTCGGCAAAATCCGCATCAAAATCATATTCACGCATTTTAGGGTTACCGTCCCCGTTATTAATATTTTTTTTTCCTGCCCGATCTAGCCGGTAAAATTGTTTGAGCAACCTGATTTTGTGGACGCCTGATTCTCCACAGAACACCTGGGACAGCCAGATTTTGAGGATTTTTTTTTTTTCCAGCCAGATTTGACCCAAAAAATTGATTGAGCAGCCTGATTATGTGGCCACCTGCTTGTCCACAAAATGCCTTGTCTAGCAGTTGAACCAAGTTGTTCCCACACGATTCTGTGTTGGGGAGCTGGTAAACTGAACCGCAGAACCCAGTCTGGTTCATTTTCAAAACAGTATATATATATATATATATATAAAGGGACGGTACCTATGAAGGTAGCCTTTGAGTGCTAGATCACATGGCACGTGAGGGTTCAGCCAGCCCCTTAGGGTTTTAGAATTTTTTTACTTTTTTGCCCTTCAAATCATAGGTCAAATATGACAGTTTCCAGCCCAAACTTGGTGCATTAAATTTCTTCCAACTTTGACCCAATATTCAACGGCAGAAAACACCTTGTTTTAGATCGTACTTGATCGACCTTCGGCAAGTTGTCGTGACACCTGATTATCGAGTTGGGTATCATGTCCAACTAGTCGATGGTAGCACCCAAATGCTACCATCATAGGTGGTGTCATGAGTCTCTCTCTCTCTCTCTCTCTCTCTATATATATATATATATATATATATATATGTGTGTGTGTGTGTGTGTGTGTGTGTGTGTGCGCGCGCGCGCACTTGGACTTTCTTGCCCTTCCAATCCCATGTTCATGATCTTGGTTCACCACCCAAACATGAGCCATTGAAAGGTTTGCCCTTTGACCATTCAGTGGTCAAACTTACCCTTTATTTTTTTTCGATGGGCGTTTATTGACCTTGTGCATGTTTACATGACATCTGATCTTTGGGTTAGGTTCCACATGGCACACCCAACTGGCTTAAGTGTAGTGTCCCGGGCTACACTCGAACATAGTGTTGGGCCTCTCTCTCTCTCTCTCTCTCTCTCTCTCTCTCTCTCTACACACACACACACACACACACACACACATATATATATATATATATATATATATATATATATATATATATATATATATATATATATATATATGGGAAAAGGGCATATGGTTGGAATGCATGGATGAATTTATGCATTCCAATTTCGGATGGCGTGCCACGTGGCAGGTGATCCCAAAACAACACCCATTTTCGGATCATGTGCCATCTAGCATTTGATCTATAAAAAAAAAAAAGTAAAGTCTTTCTTGTGGTCAAAGCTGTGATCAAAGTTTGGGTACCGCCCCACATAATTTGGTGCATTTAATATTTCTGGATATGCATTGGATCATACCTAAATTTTTTGAGTGATCTCTGATCATGTCTGGGACATGTTTCCATCTCACCCGATCCCCTTGATAGTTTCCACATGGACCCCACCTGATTGAAATGCATTGATCCACTATGCATTCCAACCCATATCTCCGGCCCTCTCTCTCTCTCTCATATATATATATATATGATTAAGGGGTCCCTGCACTTGACGTGCAGTGTTGGAACGTTACACTCAAGTGTAGATCACATGCAACGAGGCACATGATCCCAAAACAAACACCTGTTTTGGGATCATCAGCCACATGGCACGTGATCTAACGAAATCATTTTGACGACTTTCTTACCCTTCAAAACCTTAGTCAAAGTTTCCCATCCGCCTACTTAAATCTGGTGCATTGGATTTTCTCCAACTTTGACCAGGTTTTGGATGGTGGATAAGATGTTTTCTTTTTTATGGACATGATCGACCATGTGCATGCTTCCTTAGCACCTGATCTTTGGATTAGGTGCCACTTGGCACCCAAAAGGCCCTAGAGCATTGTTGAACCCTACATCTCTAGTTCAGGGATCCCGTGTCATATATATATATATATAGGAAAAGGGAGATATAAATCCGTGTGCAGCCAAAAAATGCTGCACATGGATGCCATTTCATGTGGCACGGCTTCCTCTAAGGGTTCACCAGTCCCCTTTGGCTTTTAGAAGAGATAATGGAAAATTCCACATGTATGACCCTGATTTAAGTGGTAAAACATATCGGTTTTCCTTGCAAATATTTCTAGGGGTTGGCATAGAAAAACACACTAAAAGAGACACCTGTGCTCATAGAAAGAGTTCACAGAAACCAGCCAAACTACCATCCACGTTATATGTGTGTTGATTTTTTGCCATTCCCTAGGGAGTTGTCTCTGTGGCACCAAGACCCTGGGGATGTTTGCCTCAGGAAAGTTTCTGTCTTGGGCTTATGATTTACCAAGCCTCCATTTTCCATTTATTTGCTGCCATGCTGTTTCTACCGTTCTCACCATCTATGAATAAATGTTTGTTCATCATAGTTTGGAAATTAAGTACAGTATTTATAGGTTTCTTATTCTTATAAAATGTTCTTTGATTCCTCTCTTTGTGGAAGAAAATGTCGTTGTCCTTCTTTCTTGTTTTGTGTGGTCTTCTCATTACCATTGCATCAACTTGCACCCAAGGCTATTTAACTTAAAACATTTTGGTGAGTTTCAAGTATTTTATTCATCCGGCATAAGTATTCTGTTTCTTTTGTGAATATTAAATGCTCTGGATGTCTGACACTGTGAAGACACTGGATTGATTAACTTTACATCTGGACAGAGGACAGAGTTTTATGAATATTCAAAGGTGCTTGGAAACTCTCAGTTTATCTTGCTACCATTTCAGCCATATAAGCTTATCTATGCCTACATGCTGGCTGAAGTAGGGAGAGTTTCAGATTCATTGAAGTAAGTACTGGACTTTTCTTTATCTGTTTATCACTTTTGTTTTTGCCTTCAGCTATCTTAGTTAGCACTGTTAGCTCAGGTACTGTCAGGCAATACTAAAATCACTGAAAAATTCGGGTCGTGCATCTGATGTGGAAACATGGAAATTGCTAATATCATCTCTTGAGGAGCGCATACGAACCCACCAGCAGGTATTCCATAAACAGCTAAATACCACACACAAATGTCTCCAGTTGGATTATCTCATATTGAACGAATGTTCCATTGACAGGGTGGATACGGGGCTAACTTAGTTCCCACAAAACTGGTGGGTAAATTATTCACCTCCATTGATAGATCTATTCACCGCATGATTGGGACCCCACCACTACCCCCGCCCTCTACATCACAGAACAGTGTTCAAAATAGTGAAGTCAATAGCTTCTCAATGGTCCCAAAGGTAGCAAGTAGCCAATCAACAATGGCCATGTCATCATTGATGCCATCGGCATCAATGGAACCCATAAGTGATTGGGCAGGGGATGGAAATAGAATGACGAGGCACAATAGAAGCATTTCAGAGCCAGATTTTGGTAGAAGCCCGATACAGGTGGATATTTCCTTCCAAGAAATTAAACCCTTTTATGGTTTTTTATTGGATTTATGATTTAATACAATGCAGATTCAGTTTTTATTCTACTATATAAAACAAGTATTGGATAATGCTGAATCTTACTTTTCTCCTTAACAAACTAGTCAGCTACTGTTCCAAAAATAAGTAGATAAATAATGGTCTGAAATCTGAATCTTGAATATAGCACAGGCCCCATTTCTGACTTGCTTTAACCTTTACTTCATCATTCTATAAATTCTTTGGGAACTCTTTGCTGACTATGTTTGGAGCCAGATGGATCCGTCAAAGGAATCAACCTCGGCCGATAGAGACAACTCATCAATCTCAGGTGGATCAACCCGTTTTGGCCGCTTAGGCTCGCAGCTCCTTCAGAAAACCATGGAATGGGTCTCCAGATCCCACCCAGACCGCCAGGTAATTTTTGCCATATAACGTGAAGCAATTGAGTTTTTTCTTCAGTGGATTCAATGTTACAGGCTAATTTTTTGTGGTTGTGTACTCGTTGTGTTGCAATTGTAGGCAAAGCTGGGTGAGACGAACAAGTTTTATTATGATGAAAAGCTAAAGAGATGGGTTGAGGAAGGAGTTGAACCTCCAGCTCAAGAAGCAGCCTTACCACCCCCTCCAACAACTGCATCTTTCCAGAATGGTATGTCAGATCATTATGTAAACAATGCATTCCAAAGCCAAAGCTCTCCTACAAACGGAGGGGCAGAAACGAAAAATCTGATTCACGCAGACCACCAAAGTTCAGGAATTCCACCCATCCCACCCAGTGCAAATCAGTTTTCAGCTCGTAGCAGGACAGGTGTTCGATCAAGGTAGATGCATCAGAAGTTCTTGTCATAAGCCTTTCTTGACCTATGCTTTATGACTCTTTACTAGAAGGCTCAGGCTGTGTTTGGCATTGCTCTTTGGGAGAGTAGAAAAGAGCAGCCAGCAGCTGCTCTTTATTATTGCAAAGAAATGTAGAAAGAAGGATTGGAGGAAGATAAAAGGGGAGGTTGCTCTTTGAAACATGAAAAACATCCATCTTAAAAAGAGCATGGAAAATCATGCTCTTTTAAAGATGGCTGTTTTTCATGTTTCAAAGAGCAGCCTCCCATTATCTTCTTCCAATCCTTCCCTCTCTCCCCATGTCCATTTGCAACAACAAAGAGCAGCAGCCGCTCTTTTCTACTCTTCCAAAGAGCAATGCCAAACACAGCCTCAATTTCCTTTTTTAGGTTTTAAATAGTGTTCAAAAAGTTGACCTGGTCTGACTTGGCCAATTTGACTTAGCTTGGCTGACGCCGAGTTTATCTTATTGGACCTTGCTTAAACTCTGTTGGACTTGGTCAATCTCGCCTGACATGGCTTGGCCTTAGTTGATGAGTCAAATTGGCTGAACTCAAAATAATTGTGATACAAGCATTAAGGTTCAATGCCAGAACGTACTTGACAACAACACAATCAAATGCTCTGCTAATAGTATAGTTCTTATAATTACATTTTAACAATAGGATGGTGCAAAATCTCAGATGCTACTGATACATATCGGTATCAAAGGCCACCGATACAAAGTACATTGGGTATGTATCGGCAATACATACCCAATATATGTCAACATATTCAATGTATTGCCGATACATTCGATGTATCAGCAATACATACCCAATATATTCAATGTATCGCTGATACATTCGATGTATCAGCAATACCCGACACAGATCATCTCGGGATTGATGGTGGACGATACATATCGGAAAACTGATATTTTGATCCATGATAAAAATATGCATAATGTAGCATTGCATCGGTGTAATATACTATAAACTTAATGTGTTACTGGCAAGGTGAGTCATGTTCAGAGTCTGAGTTGGGAAGCTCTTATCCAAGGCTGAGTCCCTAAAACCTTGGTTCAAACAATAGGGGGTATTGAAATCCTTTTTCCTGTTTTTTGCAGGTATGTCGACACCTTCAACAAGAAGGGAGGAACTCCAACGAACTTATTTCAGTCACCTACTGTTCCAGCTGCAAAAGCTGGGGGCGGTGCCAAATTTTTCATCCCCACCCCAACAGCCACAGTTGAACAGAAAGTAGATGCAACAGAGGGGGGCGTTCAAGAAATTGGGATTAATGAAGACCACCCTTCTCCATTTTTCACAAAGGAATTACCATTTTTGCCCCCATCATCATCATCAGTGCAGACAATTGAACGGTTTCCAAGCATGAATAATATTGCCCTTGTTGGAAATGAGGGAATGGGTGCATTGCAAAATGGCAATGGCTCCCAACCCTACCATGCCAGGGCAGCTTCATGGGGTCCAGATATGTATAATCGCAATGAAATAAAAACTTTGGGAGAGGCATTGGGCATGATGCCACCTTCTTCTTTTATACCCAGTGACCATTCATCAGTGCGTCCAAACGGCAATGGTGGCAGTTTTGGGGACCTTCACGAAGTTGAGCTCTAAATCACTACTGCAAAATGTAAATCTCACGGCCTCTTTTTTCATATTACCGTGATGTTTGTATCAGGTTTACACTTCTCCCACACCTCTTGCCCCAAAAAGTAAGGTTGGCGAGTGGCGGGGTGGAGTTGAGTTTTGGACAGGGAACTTGATCAGAATCTTGTGGTAATTGCCGTTTCCTACAACCATACAACCATTCCGTTCCCTGTATTTTGCCATTCAGAGTTCCCAAGTGGCTAGGAGTTGAAGCTCCTCTGTTGGGCAATAGGTGTTGATTTTACAAGCCAACTAGGGGTGTTGGCACCGTTGTACAGATCATTTATTGATTTATTGGAGAGAGTTCCTATTTTGTTATGGGTGGCCCCTGATGGAGAAAGCCTATAAGGCGCACTGCTTTTCCCAATTCAATAGAAGTATAATGGGACTTCAAAATAAGATGTTTTTTTTTTTTTTTGGTTAACTTTTTTAAGGCCTCAGATTGATTTGCACCTAGTAAACTGGATGCTTTTGGCCAACATGTAATGAACAATTTAATACACTTTAGAATACAATTGATTCTTCATTTGAACGGATCCATGTAGTGATTTTTTCCAATCAGATTCATTTACGCATCTGTCTTTTGGACATGGAATCAAATTTGGAGCCCAAAAAAGTATATAACAAAATTCATTGGCTTCTTTATTGAACGGATCCATGTAGTGATGCTGACATTGAACTTGCAATCTTTAAGTTGCTTTTTGAAACAAACTAGGGTTCAGCGAGTTCAGCTTAATTTGTTTCCAAATTACTTTCTGAAAACAACTTCAGACCTACAAGTCATCTGAGATCTTGGATGACATGCTGTTCAACCTGCATGCCCAATCGTTGAGCAAGCTGATCTGGCATTTTCAACAATCTCAGGAGTACGTTTTGGGCAGCTGGTGTAGAGATATATCTAGATCGACCAAATTCAGATGAATTCAGGCTGCAACAAAGTCAGTGTGACAAAAAGTTACGGGTGGCAACAGGCCAGGTTCGATCAGATTTATGACTAGCTGGGCTCAGGCTTAACTCAAAAACCACAAAGATGCAAGCCCAATCCTGGCCTATTTCCACCCCTTCAAAAAATAAAAAGTAAAATTGGATGACTGAAACCAAGGCCTGCAAGCTCCCTCTCACACACACACACACACACACACACACAGGGGACCTAGGGAATCCACGTTCTTGGGTGAGGTTAAGAGTTGGCAACAACTTTGGGTCGGTGATGGGTATTGGATTTAGGGACGTGCTTTGATAGCAGCACTTTAAGATGCACCGGGTTACAGCTAAAGTTGCTAAGCACTCATAAAACCATAGTCACCAAGTTGGAATTCGGGAAAAAATGGACGACGCAAATAAACCGAAATAGAAAAAAGGGAAGAAAAAACTGGCAGGGAAAAAATCGGGAACACTTGGGAAAAAATAACAATATTAAAAATAAATATTTTTCTGACAAAAGTAAATTTTTTTTGGGAAAACTCACAAAAAGTGTTTAAAATGCAAAAGTCTCAATTTTTTTCAGAGAACCTTTTTTTTGAAAAGTGACATGTTGCCAAAATGCCGATTTCAGTAACTAAGGATGAACCCGTCTATATAGAATAATATGGTCATGATCTAATTACAGATTAAACCCATTTTTGACCACCCAATGTATAAAATTTATACCACTTTTGTTCTATGCAACACTGTTGCAAATGTAAAAACTAAATATACAACAAATATTCAGCATTTCTTTTGCTATTACATAATTTATGACTTTACAGCACTATTCTGTGTTCCTACTGAAAAAAAATTATCTTGTGCTTGAATTCATTCTTCTGTTACGCCCCGCAACAAACAGAAGCAAAATATAATAAGAAAAGGTAAAGAGGAACAGGAGATGGAGCAAGCTTTCAACAATTATGCAAGCTGTTCGTCAAGAACTTAAAAGCAGCCAAAAATGTTCCTTAATGGGGTTTACCAGTTTTGCGAAGAGAATCAAAATTCAGCAGAACCAGGCGTTCGGGGGAACGGGATTGCATCACGTATGTTCTCTATCCCGGTTGCAAACTGCACTAACCTTTCAAAACCCAACCCAAAGCCAGCATGAGGAACTGGCAAACAGGAAGGCAGCAATTAATCATTTGCTTTGTTGCATTGATAAACAAACGTGCTAGAAGAGTAAGGCCATAAGATATTATACATTACAACCAGAAGTAAAATTAAGATATCATACAACCACAACAAGAAATTTGGACTGAGCGAATGCCATTAATCTGTAAAACAAGGACGGAAATAGATCTTTTAAACATTGTTCTAAAACCCGAAAACTTGACTCTGCTCGAAGTCAGCTGGGTCCGATTCAAAGTAACTTAATTGCTTGGTTTGAATTCGGGTTCACAATTTGCCGCTATCAAGTAAACCCGATTCGCTCCAGGTAGAATGAGTTTTAAAAGGTTTTGAAGAAACACAAATCGCTATTTAGTTAGCTATAAAACAAAAAAACCATAAGACCTTGGTTTAAATCCTCTCTCTGTATTGTTAAAATTTTGTTTTAAAAAAAATAAAATAAAACAGTTAGCATTAACCAATAAATTCACTTGTCATACTGCATTGGACCGAATTGAACCATGAACCGATTCGTTGTTCGCTAGATGAATGAACGAATTAAGTAACATAGGTCAAATAACTGAAAATGAACTTGAATCAGTGCAACTCGATAATTTAATTAATATTTTAAATATAACTGTTTTACAAAATTAGGAAAAAAAATTTTAATTAAAAAAAAGCAGAAAAAATGACCTAGAAAGAATAACATTGATTTTCAATGGATTCTGAAAACAAAGAAAAAAACCCTTTGTACCATAGACTATTTCATGGAGGATGAATATAATATAAGGGGCAGTTAACATAGTTTACACAACTACCCGTAAATAAATAACCTGTATACTATAAATAACCTGTATACTACCCATAAATAAATAACCTGTATACTATAGACTTAACTGATTCCAAGTGATTCAACTCGAAATTGTGGCTGAGTCAAATCAACTTGACCAAGTTTTACTACCATGCTTTTAGACTCTATTGTTGAACAATAAAATATGAGTAGATGAATGGGCCATCACCGCTTGATTAAATATAGAGCCATGACGGGCTCACTTTGAGGCCACATGGTTCATCTTTTGGTTAATCCAAGTCATCGAAGTGATAGCTCATATTTGGAGCTACCATGTGCCCAAAAATCTACTCATTGCAGAATTAAACCCTCCAATCTATGGCTCTAAGATGGATGGTTGTGCGTGAGTAGTAAAGGGTAGCGATTGGATGGCTCCAATCCTCTCATTGGCTTGATTCTTGGCTGAGTCATGTCACAATGACGGGCTGCTAATTGGATTGATCAAAGATGAGCGCCATTGGGGCTTAAAACTAGACAAGTATGCCCCTATCTAAGCACAAATGATGATAGGAGTCGGTCTCTGTATCATTATATGGAAAAATGTAATGTTTCAATGAGAAAATCAAATTTCATGAAAATATATCTTGGCTAAACTGATACAATTTTTGTTTGATATAAATCTGTGAATATTTTAATCAATGTCAACTTTAAAGAAAACAAAGAAAAACATTTCAACAATTGTCGGAAATTTCTAAAATTTTCAGAATGAAATGATTAGATACACCACCGAGTCCCGTCTATTTGGGGTTGGCATTATTCATGGAAAACGGCATCTAGTAAATTTGGGAAATTTCCACATAGTTTTCTTACGAAGGGGCATTTAAATTAAATCTTTAAAAAAACCTGGAAAGTTTGTAAAAATTTGAAATAGGATCCAGAGTTAGTCGATTAATCTAATCAATGTCAACTTTAAAAAAAAATAAACATTTCAACAATTGTCGGAAATTTATAAAATTTTCAGAATGAAATGATTAGATACACCACCGAGTCCCGTCTATTTGGGGTTGGCATTATTCATGGAAAAAGGCAGCTAGTAAATTTGGAAATTTCCACGTAGTTTTCTTACGAAGGGGTATTTAAATTAAATCTTTAAAAAAACTTGGAAATCTTGTAAAAATTTGAAATAGGATGGTCGATTAATCGATTTGTCCTCAAAAGTGGCTCATAAATCCAAACATCATTTTTTAATGAGTAAAAATCTGAACATCATCTATATCATTAAATTGCAAAACCAGTTACATGATCAGCTGACATAAAATTCGAAGCATTTAATTTTGAATAGTCCTCAAATTAGACGTTTCATTAACCATATAGGTTTCGAGGAAATCATTTAGTTATGGTTAGGCTCTATAGTGTGGCTCACACAAGAATGCGCAAAGCACCGGTTGCATGAATCTTAAAATTCTTACAACTTTATCTGGATAATTTGATTCATCACTACCTACCTTCTTTTTATCGATTCTATCCATTTCTTCTTTTCCTATTGCCCTTACTTTGTAGTCAACTCTCTTTTGCTAAATTGTCACTGTTAAGTACTCCACCCTCTACCCCCCTTCCCTCCTCCCAAATACACGTGCACGATTTTTTCCTTTCCCTAAGCTTCCGACTCTGCAGTCAACTCTCTTCTTTGATAAAATAGCTGCCGCTGTTAACCCCTCCCCCCAATGATTTTAAAATCATTATGCCTACCCTCGAGGCACAAGAAAAATGACTCAACATGTTGAGGTCTACGCCTCTGCCACGAGGCGTACAGATACACATAGGGGTGTAGATCCGCAGGGCCTGAAACAGTTGGTCGGATTATTAATCCAGCCATAAGATCTGACCTGAAAACTTGGGCTGTTTAATAATCACGTCGGGCCTGATGCAAATACTCAAGTCCCAAGCCCGACCTGATGTGAGCTTGGCCCGGTATATTCGAGCCATTATTTGGGTGGGTCTGAGAACAGCCCAAAGCTTATTAATATGTCTACCTACCTAATCATCTCCCACACTTCAATCTTTCATCTCAGCGTAACACGGAAAAAAGAAAGGGTTTTTTCTGCAACAATCTAAGGCACTCTAGTGCTCTCATAAGTAACTTACAAGGGTCCTGTAGTGTTAGGGTGGGTTTGTGGCTTTTATAGAAGGGTAAAAGGGTGTAAAGGTAAAATTACTCAGTAAAGGTCAGTAAATCACCTTTATATCCTAGAGTTTGAAATGTTTGAGCGAGTCTAGGATATAAAGGTAATACTACATCTTTTTTACTTTATATATAATAATATACTATATGTAACCAGTGAGAAGTCAGATGATGGATTGCAAAGTTATGAAGAGCTTGCAACTTTGTACATAAACGAGTGGAGAAATATGACTTGCAAAGCCGAGCCCAAATAGGTGGGATAGAGGCAAATATAAGTATTGGTGTGGTTGATTAATTGTAAAAGGATTTGCAATTGTAAAACTTTTTACAATTAATCAAGTATCCCGATACACATATTTGCCTCTATCCAATCTATTTGGGCTCAGCTTTGCGAGTCCTATTTCTCCACTTGTTTATGTTTTCCCGCCTAACAACAAGGTAAGCAAGCAAGTCAAATGCTAACACTTGAAACTGTATACCTAATTCTCCTTTCCATGTATCCATTTTCTCGGGGGACAGCCACAAAACAGTTTAACAGGGAGGCTCATTACAAACTTCTCTGCTCCACATGGAGCAACCTAGATTTATATGCATCAGAGTCAGTACAGGAGAGCACAAATTAACAGCCATGACATCGGGTCTCTGTCTTCCTTGTGATCATTGTTTCCCATTTGCTAGACTTAAAGTGAGAGTATACAATTTGAAGTTCATATAAAAGTAACCAATAATATTAGAAATGCACAAATCAAGGAAAGAGAAAAACATTAAAAGTGAAGCATGAAGGTTGGAGTTTGATGAGTGTATGCCAGATAATAACGCAATATGGCTATTTGAAAACCCTCAGCTACTTCTTATGGAACAATTTTAAGTAATTATTCTAAAGATTACACATGTTTACCACATAATTTTATGGACACCACATCATTCAGAAGCATAAAAAATTCAGAATGAAGGAAAAATAAATTTCTTACCTGAACCAAACCGCCGCAGATCGAGATACCACCAATAGCTTTCTTTGCTTAGTTTCAATTCGTCCAAACGATTTTCAAGATGTTCCAGGCGTTCTTCTCGTTGGCTTCCACCAATAAGTTCGCCAATCTGATAAATTAAAAAGATCACCGAAAGTAGGGACAAGAAAGAAGTACAATATTCAATATTGTCACTGATGAAGTTAACAATGAGTTCATGAATTTATTTACAATACCACTTTTTAAGGTTATTTATAAACCAAAAGCATCCCCATTTTCCAACACTACTTTGTTCAGGAAATAATATTTGTCCACATCTTGACTGGGATCTTCTCCTAGAGAATCAATCCATAATATCAGAACAAACAAATATGGACCTGACTCTCCTGACTTGGTGTTTAAATGATCTTACACCATTAATGGTTTAAGCTGTTAAAGTGATGGATCATACTTTAAAAGGAAATGTGACAGAAAATGACTCATGTATAATTTAAACTATCAGAACTGTGCACTTTAATACCAGCCTTTGTTCTTATTTTTAATGGCTGATATTAAAGTTCATCAAACAGATGGTTCTCATCCACTTATAGGCATGATTTTTTGCATGAGACATGTTTCATTGATGGATTGCCACTTGAACAATTTAAATTGCTCATGGATGTATGTCACATTAGTATACCTCACTTTATGGTGTAAGATTAAAAAAGCCTAAAATAATGGTGGGAGATTGTTTAAACACCATTTTGATGATTAAATGTCGGTCAGGAGCCATTATTTGAACAAATATACCTGATAAAACCATAAATAAACTTGTATGAACATATCATCATCACAACCTTGTTCCCTATGTTTGGGGTCAGCTTTGTGAGCCATATTTCTCCATTCAATTATGTATAGAGCTAAACACTTTACCACGTCGCAATCCTTCATGTCACTTCTCACAGCTTCCCTCCAATTATGCATAGAGCTAAACACTTTACCACTTTGCAATCCTTCATGCCACTTTGCAATCCTTAATGGTCTTTCTCTTCTACTTGTATCGGTAGGTATCAATCAACACCACAAAGACATATGGCTGTCGGGCAATACGTATTGGAATTTTCCTCCCCCCCAACCCCCCATATTTGCCAATATATATGACTCTAGGCATTGACCAATACGAGGGACAATGCCTCAATGCCAAGATTTAATACCTGCTTCATAGTCTGTACAAAGGCTGTTTCAGTTCTCCACTGGACCTGACTCTTTGATTTTCTCTTTGTTCGATGCTCCCCCTATACTACTTACATCCTCATTCATAATTCTATCCTTTCTTGATGCTCCCCCAACATATCCACCTTAGTTATTGTCCTCTTCTCAGCTCTTCACAAGTGTGAAAACACGTGAAAATGTGGGTTTGGCTGTCAAATGTGTGCAATGATAAAAGGCTTGGGCTGTCAAGTGTGTGCAATGGTAAAAGGTTAGGTCTGTATCTCGTCCACCCCTCCCAGCACTCCATACATATGGACCAGCACTGGGTAATTGCCTTTATTGGTCAGCTCTTCGCATACCAACACTAAAAAATAATGCAAGTCTTACTGCTGGCCTCATAAATCGTTCCTTCAATCAAAGCGGCACTTGTTTGCTTACAACAAAATTCATCTGCCTCCACTATTATAAACAAGCGCTACTAAATCTCTCATTCGAGAATATGGAGAAGTTTGACGTAAATTTGAGACCAGAGAGAAGTTTATGGAAGAATTAGGCTCTCCGTTTTTTGGCTTTCGAAATAAATCCATTAAGCCTTGAACCATCTGGAAAATCTCCATTCGGGTACTAAAATTTGTAGGTCTACGTTTTGTGCACGATTGCAGTCCTAAGAGTCACAAACTTGACCTAAGTTTGTTAGTACCTTTGTTTATTACTCAAGATCTAATAAAGGTTACATGAGATACCATCCTAGGATGAAGAAAAAATTAGTGTCCATAAATGCGACATTTTTTAACCTCATAATCAGTAACTAGTTGAACTCCTATGATTAAAGTAAATCCCGTATTCACGATATCTCTGATAATCTGTCTAATCCTGAGCCATCTCATCTTCATCTCATGTTTCCCTGGGAAAAGGAAAAAAAGGTTGCATGTCACATTTTATTAATCAATCTGTGAAAATACTTCTTAGGATTGAAGTAGCTCGGTCCAGGAAAAGTATATTCATCTCTTAATGCAGATACTAATTCGAAATTTAGACTTTAGCCAAAAAACAGTAAACAAGGACTACAACCTAGATTCCTTCATGAAACAAAATCACCAGTTTCATGCTCATGAAGGGGATCTACCTTGGACTTGGAGACTCTAGAAAGGCAAATTTCCATCAGTACATTGATATATATTACCATCACAAACCCTGACATTGTCCATGTTGTCAGTGGAGTTCATGCATTCTCCTAGGACTCCTAGAGATTGCTTACAGAAAATTGAGATACCAAATCTTCTCTTTATTGCGGGATCTTATATTCCAACAATGGTCTTTTAAAAGACTTTGGACACTTAGATGCTGAGCCATTGGATCATCAAAAAAACTCAGATTCACGCTTTGGGTATTCTATGAAAGTTAAAAGAGAATTTCGTTGACTGAAAATAAGGAAACAATACATTTTGGCTATGTCCCATAGTCACCCAAAGCACATCTGTTAATTTGTTCAAGACTTGGCATTCTGAGCTTGGAATGCAAGCTAATATACTGAAGGCTTATTCTACGTCTCTATGTATGTTGCATCCAACCCCATTTTCATGACAATCGGTATGAAGCATATAGAAATTGATTATCATTTTGTTCACAAGAAGGTTGCATCAAGAGAGATATCTAATTGATATGCATGCCGCATGCACAACTAATCAGATGGTTGATATTTTCACGAAAGTGGTTTAAACTATATTGATTTCATGTAATCAACATTGAGTGGGGCATGGGACATCTATGCACTAACTTGGGGAGCATTAATACAAAATGTTATTGGTAAACCAAAACTTCATTGAAGGAAATAGAGAGCAAATAAAAAAAGGGCCAAAAATGAAAGCCTTGGGAAAATCTGACTTTCAGACACAAGAACAAAAAAAACAAAATATAGAAGACACCATCATGAACTAGCACAAGCTTTGGACTCTGTCCTTAATAAAAAACCTCTCTTAAGATTATCAAAATTTACCCTCTTTCTGCAAGTGAATCTGCACATCATGAGCATCTCCAAGTACTTGTTCAAAAGAAAATTACCCCCATTGCACTTAGATCAAATATTTCCTTTAAGGCATTTGCAAGTGTTGATGGATAGTTCGTTCGCTTACTCACCCATCTAATGACATTAATGATATCACCTTATAAAATAATCTCAAACTTCTAGTAGAGCCCATGTTTACACTTCCGTGTGGTTCCCCCAACTTTATCAGTCTGAAGAAAAATATACGGATGATCCATTTGATTCCTAATTAGTCCTCCAAGTCCACTTAGGCCAAATTTCCAATAATGCATCCATTGAAATTCTTGAAGTGTAAGTAAAAGATGATACTCTTGAGTTGTGGCCACCCCGTTTAGGGAATATTGGTTTAAAATATCATGGGATTGCTTTCCTAGTTTCAAATCTTTATGCACTTCTATTAAAACGAATATTCCCTAAACAGGTTGGCAATCTAGCGCGAAAGGAATGACCGGATTTTCCGTAGGAGGCGGCGCCCAGTCGGTGTGATTCTAAAGGGTATCTTAGAGCTGATGTGTCTTTGGATCACCCTCAATAAGCCTGGGACTGGTGACCCTTCGGAGTTGTTCGATTTTGGTTAAGTTGGCTGCCGAGTTTGGGGCTTGGGTTGAGGGGAGGGTGTTGTCCGGCTCTCTTCTTTCTTTTTTGCTTTTGTTTTTTTTTTTTTTTGGTCGGTCTGGTCGTCCTATATTTTCCTAGCTCCTCGCTGGTTTTTTTTTCATTAATATATGATGCCTTTATCGATCAAAAAAAAAATGTGAAATTTGTATATTGTCCAAGCATATTCAACATTCTTATCCAACTCGTATGAATAGTTCCCTTGTTCTGTTTGATTTGGTGCATTCGGATGTTTGGGGACCTTCCTCTGTTGTCTTTGCATGGTTTGAAGTACTATGTGAACATTGTTGATGAATATAATCGTCTTAGTTGGGTTTATCATTAGAGATCCAAAGACGAAATTTTCTAAAATTTCAGGAGTTTCATTCTATGAAGAATACTCAATATGGGGTTGTATTAAAACCCTTTGTATTGCCAATGGTGTAGACATCTTATTGGAGTGACACGCTCCTTGTTAAGAGGTATGCATGTACCAAAGTCTTATTGGTCAATGGATCTCCTCACAGTGTGTTTGCTAATCAATCGTCGTGTCTTAGATGGTGGTATTACCTATCAGTATTTGCATCCTCATGAAAAGTTTTTTTCATGAATCCCAGTGTTTTTGGATGTGTTTGCTTTGTTCAAAATTTTAGTCTACATAGATAAAAACTCGATGATAAAGCTAGCAAATGCATTTTTATTAGCTATTCTACTCATTCCAAAGGGCATAGGTTATGATCCTACATCTCATAGGCTTTACACGTCCATGAATGTTTCTTTTTTTGAGGATGTGTCCTATTTTTCTATTGATCAGATGACTCCTTCACCTATTGCTTGTGTTCCTATGTTGGTTACCATTGAATCCTTTTCATCAAGGTAGCAACACCATGAGGAAGACTATATCACTTATCAATGCCAAAGGTGGCATGCAACCACCTCCACTATGCAGCATCCACCTTCTTCCTCACAAGCTCCTCTTGTAAGTACTTCTCCTTATTATTTTCCTATCTTATTGTCATTGATACCATGGGTTAAAATCTCGGAAAAATGATATGTATCGTCCAGCCCCAAAACTGATACGTATCGGTTTCGGACGATACATTCCAATGTATCATCCAAAATTTTAGGTTTTTGTATGGGAGGCACCAATACGGTACCTTGAATGTACCGTATCGGTGAGGTCCAAAACTGATACATATCATCCGATATGTATCGGTATCGGACGATATTTTGACCCATGATTGATACTCCTACTAATATTGTGGGATGATCTTAATCTTCCTATTTCTCTTCGGGAAGGGGGTTCGCCAATGTATCACCACCCCTTATCCAATTGCAAAATATGTCTCCTATCACCTTTTTTTTACTGTCTATAAGGTGTTTCTTTCAGAGATTGATGCTATCACTATTCCTTGCTCAGTACATGAAGTCCTAGCTCACCCTCAGCGGAAAGTGGCAATTTCTTAAATAAATGGATGCCCTTCAGAGGAATCATACTTGGAATATAGTACCTCTCCCTCGAGGGGAGATTGATGAGATGTAAATGGGTGTTTGTTGTCAAGCATCATCCTAATAGCACAATTGCTAGATATAAAGCTTATCTGGTTGCTCATGGACTTACTCGGACATATGGTTTTGATTTTGATGCTACCTTTGTTCCTGTAGCCAAGCTTGCTTTTATCTGCATTCTCTTATCTATTGTTGCAGACCATAATTGGCCTCTCTTTCAATTAAATGTGAAGAATGCATTTTTAAATGATGATCTCGATGAAGAAGTATATATGAAACCTCCTCTCAAGTTCTTGCTTCAGGGGAAGTCCTCCCATAATGTACGCCGACTTCGTAAGTCCATTTATGGGTTGAAGCGTCATCTCGCGCTTGGTTTCACTGCTTCAGTGGTGTTATTCTAGGGATGAGATTTCAGAGATGCCAGCCTGAGCATGTTGTATTTGTTCACTTCAGTCTAGTGGGTCGTACTATCTTACTTGTCTATGTGGATCACATCATTCTCAAAGGAGATGACTTGGAGTTCATTTCTTATGTCAAAAGTGAACTTCGCATAAGCTTTGAAGTGAATGATTTGGGAACCTTGAAGTACTTTCTACGCTTGGAGATTGCTCGTTCGAGAAAAGGAATATTTCCTAGAAAAAATATGCCTTAGATCTTCTCAAGGACACTGAAATGCTAGATTGTACATCTTCTATGGATCCAAAACTCTCCCTGCGTGAAAGAGGGGAAGATACTCTCAGATTTTCAAGAGTATCAACAACGTGTAAGTTGATTGATTTACCCTTACTTTGACTCGTCCAGGTATTACTTTTACAGTTAGCCTGCTTAGCCAGTTTATGCATGCTCCACGTGTTTCTTATATGGTTGTTGCTCATCGGATTTTGAGGATATCTCACATGCAATCTAGGAAGGGGAGTTCTATATCATTCTCATGGTCATCTTCACCTATCCCACATATACAGATGCAGACTGGGTAAGTGCTATTACCAACATGAGATCCACTTCTAGGTATTCTTGTGCATTTCTTGGAGGTAATCTAGTGACTTGGAAGAGCAAAAAGCAACATGTGGGAAAACAGTTGATGGATGAGGATGAGGCAGTAGCAAGAAGAAATAAATACAATTAAGCTCAAAACCACCCTAACAATATATGCCAATACACTTAACAAATAGATTAAGAATGTCGATCCAAAAGATAAGCTCTTTATTATATAAAATTATTGCCCAAGAGATATGATAACGTGACATTTAATTGATTTATATGTGTACCCAGAGTTGGACTAATACTCAAGTCTAGTAATATTAGATTAAACCACAGCATGTGTTCTTTTTATGCAATGACATCTTAAACCAGGTTCTTATTACAGCATGAAGTGCATTGTGCTGCTTCATGTCTACAACGGGATTCTGCAGTGTCAAAAATAATAAATAATCAAGATTCACTAGTATGATGGATTCGCAAATTCCAAAGACCATATGTTACATCCGACAATTAGAATCATAAACTAATCAGGCAATCATGTTCAAGCCATCAATCATAAACTAATCATGCAATCCTGTTCAAGCCATCAAAAGCTTAAATACTGAACATGTTCAAGGGGGTCAGGTAAATGGAAACCCACAATCCTGTCAATAAAGACCATCCATGTTGATTGGAAATGGCAGAAAAACAAGGAAACCAGGCATTCCGAACTGTCCGAGCGATAAATTTCGCACTAAATTTGGACCCGTGGTCATAAATTTGTTTAACTGTCCTTGGCAGGTACTCAATTATAAGGTTAGGATCATCCAATTGGTGAGATTTCCGGAAAGTTAGTCAATACATGATATGGATAATGTGGACGGTCTCAATGACCAGACTCGTGCCACCTACCACCTAGACATATGTGATCCATCTCGGAGCAGGCTCATCTGAGATCCCTTGTAATTATTCATATATCAAAATGGAATCAGACACCAATTATAAGCAACTCAATGAGATATCCTGAGAATTACCCGAGGAACCAACAGATCCATGGCTGCAACGGTCTTTCCGTCATCATTTTCTCGCATATAAAATGCCTTTATTTCCTGGAAATTTTAAAATTATGGAAACTTTAGATGTAAATTTAAGCATATTTATGATATCCTATAGGATCAAAACTAAGAGGTTCAACATTAGACATGCCTTAGGATAGTCTCTGATTATCACAGGACACCTAGCAAAAGCATCTTCAGTGATGTAACGTTCATGCTCACTTTGCAAATCGCATCCCCACTTTACCTATGAAATTTCCAGCATTCATACAAAATTATGGTTTAATGCCTTATGTCAAAATAAAGGTTTTGTGATAGCTATGTAGATTGAAATTGATACGCATCTTGCATATCTTCCTTTCTCTTTCGCGTATAACACAATTACACAGTAAATGTGTTTCTTTTATAGGCAGCTTACAATCAAAGATAGAAAGATCAGATATGCTTTCCATTGATGACAACCATAGATACCAAAATTGGCGTTTTATTAAATAAAAAAAAATCGTTTTAAACGGGTTTTTTCGTAAAATGTCGAAAACGCGTTGTTTTCAAAGATACTCCTATTTTTGGAAAAATCACGATTTTACGTTTTAAACACGTTTTCTACATATTTTTCTTGAAAGTTTCCTCATTTTTGTCAAAAAATATTTATTTTTTATTACTTTTAAATAATTTCATTACTTTTCTCAAATTTTGCCAGATTTTTTCAAGTTTTTTCGTTTTTTACCTTGCCCATTTTTTCCCAAATTCCGACTTGGTAACTATGATGACAACCCTATACGAAAGATCATAATAAAACCAACAACAATCACATAACTCAGGGCCTTGAAACAAAACACTATTTTGATGTGTTACATCATTTCTGGAAAAAGTAAAAACTCTGAATTTGGGATTGATAGGATCCCTTTACGAAATCTTGGTAAAGTCGAAGAGATTGTCTTCACTAAAAATATTTGCAGATGGAGAAGGGATATCCAACCCAAGAATTAAAATTACAGAAGACCATCAACAGTTGACAAAGCTTGAAACAGATCTGAGATCAGGCTGGCGTTCTTTCGTACTAAACAAGGACCTTTTGCTGAAGAAGATGATGCCAGCAAAAATTTTGTGAAGCACGTTAGTTTATTTATATTATTGTTACATTATTGATGCTTAACAGCAGTGCTGTGGACATCGAATCAAATCCAAAAATCATAGAGGGTGCCTAATCGAATCGTGAATCGTAAGATTTAAGAAAGGTCCAAATGAGGATTGAAAAATACATATAATAGTTGGGTTCATGGTTGTCAAGGCCACGCTATAGTCTCGCCATGGCGAATGGCGAATGGCGATGGGAACGTCATATATAACCAAATGGTCATGGCGGCTAAATAGAGACGACATAGCGTCGCCATGACGGAATAGCATTATGGCATCCTTATGCACGCTATTTAATTTTTTAGATAATAACGTATAATACTTATAAATTATAACATTTTTATAATATATAAATTATAAAAGTTAACTTACAAATTACAAAACCCCAACTTATAAGTTACAAAATCTTCGACTCTCTCTCTCTCTCTCTCTCTCTCTCACCACAACAGCTACCAACACCAACGTCGACGAAACTTCAGCGTCGGCGACACTACCATATGTGTACTTAATATTTTAAATTTGTTGATATTTCATATATATTAATTTATACTTACCATGTTGCAAATTTGTTGATGTTCCATATTTGATTTGTATTTATTGATATTTGTTTATTCCTAGTACATGAAATCTTCAATATTAAAATCAAAGTATGATGCTTTAGTAGTTGAATCTTTTTCTTCCTAAATTTTTTTCTTATATAAAAATATATCTATACAAAAATACTACTAATTAATAGATAAAATTAATTTTTTTTTAATTACAATAATAAATAGTCTCGCCATAGCTTTGCTATGGCCACGCCATGACTTAGCGAGCCTCTTCTTCATGACTTCGCCACACCGCCTTAACTACCTTGGTTGGTTTAACTTTAGTTAACTTTTTCGTTTTGAATAAGTAAGCTAGGATTGAACCAGCGACCTCAAGGTTAAAAAATTGCTAACTCAACTTTACATTAGTTTTTTTTTTTTTTTGATTGGTGAGTTCACTTTAGGTTTTTAAAGAAGAATTTTATTTTTTTAAAGGGTAAGAAAAAGTGAAAAGTGACGATATATGGACTTAGTTTTGAGGGTTTTAATGGACAGAGTTTAGCCATAAGATTCAGGAGTGATCTTCAATCCCACACTATAATATTCAATCTGAATTGTAGGACTTAGACTTGAATCATAAGATTCAAACAACATTGCTTAGCAGAAATAAACACTTGAAAGTGATTTGGTTTCAGTAAGGCAACCAAAGTACTTTCAAGTATTTCAGTACTGAACTAAAAGTCTAAAAACAGACAATTTGCGATTTATGGCTTTATTGCGAAGTGAAATTATATTTGCAATACCGGAAATTCAAATTTCTTCTTTGCTCTCAGTAGAAGTTCAATGGCATCAGTGTATGTCAACTGCACGAAATCTTTCTCGGCCACATCCTGTAAGCAATAAAATGGAATACTCCATAAATAAGTACGCAGAAAGAAGTACAACTTAATTCTTAAAAGGACAACTAAAACAGCAGGCATATATTTTCAAAGCTAGTGCTGCATCCATGGTTTTAAATATCGGCCATATCAGATACATATCGGCCGACAGGTATCGGATTAGGCCCTATCCGATATGGACATACACCCCGATTTTATATGAGGTCAAATATCAGGTCAAACAAGTCAAATATCGGACCATATTGGCCCCTATCGGATCATATCGGCCGATATGTGTCAGATATGACAAGGGCAAAATATCAAAATATCTTTTTTGCGAAAAAAAATATATTTTTTTTTATACATTTTTCTATTATTGTACAAATAGAAAAGGTGCTTGAATATCGGCCAATTTGGCCAATATGTTATATCAGATACCTATCGGCCTGGGACCTGCCGATATGCCAATATATATCAAACTTTAAATCCCTGGCTGCATCTACTAATCGATCAACATTAAAATATTGGCTGATGCATCATAGTCCGTTTTTTATAAGATACCATCGCACTCTAAATTTGAATGAAACAAAAAATATATGTAGTATAGATCCGTATCATTCGTATCAATATTTAGTAGCTAACTCAAAGGCAATATTGGGTCTCACCAAAATATATACCTAACAACATTTCTGCTTCCTTTCGCTCTTGATTTTTGTTTTTTAAAAGTTTTCTAAGTAATAAAAATACTAATATGATGAATTTAACACATGAATCAGTAATACAACAATATAAATTGCTAATAACACTACTTTCAACATCTTTCAAGGCCGATCTGTTTCAGAAAACTAATATTTTCAACACTGGTTTTAATAAATCAAATTTCATGCTCTAGGACAAAGACTAAAGATAGATATAAGTTACACAGAGTTCCATACGCTCAATCTATCGACAATTCCTTTCTCTATCCAAGTATTGAAGAAGTCCATATCTTCTTTGCAGTTCTCAAGAAGATACCTTACCTGCATAACAAAAGAACATACAATTTTAAGCATCCATGGACATAATTTTTTGGACCTGACTCTCCCAACCGTCCTTTAAACACCAAAGTGGTATTCAGATGATCTTACACCATCAATGGTTTAAGATCTGGGGGATCCCTACCATCCAATAGATAGAGTTAACGGATGATATTAAAGTTCCAATCGGATGGTTCACATCCACTTATGGGCATGTTTCTTTGGGCTGAGATATGTTTCAATGATGGAGTGCAATTTGGACAATTTAGATTACTCACAGATGTGCGCCACATGGCATAATGGTAGAATCACACTTAAATGGTGTGAGTTTAAAAGTGGACAATTTAGTGGTGTAACATCATTTAAACACCATTTGGTGTTTAAAATGTCAGTCAGGAGCCATTATCCCTAAAAAATTTAAACATGAATGAGTAGAAAATAATAAACATCGTATTAAAACTACGAGAAACTATAATCATATGTTTCTAGCATAAAGTATTGGAGAACGGATGTGAACAGAAACCTACTACGTACTGGAGATAGGCAGTTGCGCATGCCATGTCATCATTCAGATCAGCAAAAGCAAGTTCTGGCTCAATCATCTTTGAGACAAGAAAAAAAATTGTAAGAGGTATGCTTCAAAGAATTCAAAGGAACCCATGGCGTGGAAAATGAAAGAGAAATCTGAAAACCGTAAATTCAGATCAAAGAATAAAAAACCAAAAAAAAAGTAACAAGTACCCAGAATTCTGCTAAATGTCTTGAAGTGTTAGAATTCTCTGCTCGGAATGTTGGACCAAATGTGTAAACCTAGAGGATCATAATAACATATTAAAAATGATAACTTACCCAGGACCAAGTCAAAGTACCACTAGGGTTGTCAACAGGTCAGGTCGGGTCAAAATTTTGGCTACTCGCAAATGCCCGACCCGACCTGATGGTGCACCCAACCAATGGTGTACTAAAGCCGACCCAACACACTTCCCGACCCAAGAACCTGACCCGGTAAAAACCTCTATTTTGTGTACTTTTTACATATAAAATATCGGGTGAGGTCAGATCCACCCGACCCAAAATTCGGGTCGGATATATCTCATGCCCAACCCGACAAGTCAAGTAATGTACCCGACCCGGTAAAATATCAGGCCGGGTATGGGGCCGACCCGACCAGTTGACAGCCATAAGTACCACACTGTCTATTATGAATAACATCGAGGTCAAGCAGAGAAGAAATTCATACATCAGAAAGAGCAGATGCATATGTTTCAGCATTGAGTTGGCCTGACACTGTCAAGAAGGCTGGTTTGCCAAAAAAATCCTAGTAAAAAAAAGGAAATAAGAAACATGTCAACAATGTCTTGCAATGCTTTGAAATCAATAGTACCCTACAAAGCCTTAGAAAATAACAGAATATCTCCCAGAGATTTTAACAAATTGAAACAACACAATTTACAAAAATTTTCAGAATGGATACAAGATCAAATTTACTGTTCCTTTGGCACATAAGACTGCATGCTCAAAAGACACCACAAGGAGACCATCATCTGGATGCCTGCTTTAAGAAACTAAACAGGATCTGAATCAACTAGAGATATTATGTTCTATCCATGGGAGGTGTCACTGGAACTGCTGATATTTTTTGGGCTTCTTCACAAAAATAAATTAGTTCATAAGCTGTAGTTGAGGACTGAGTAGTATGATTTGTTTCCATATCCATAAACTTACTTCGAAGGAAAGCGGATTTGAAGTAGAAATTTGTAAGTTTTAGTACTTGTATGCAGAAAAATATGTCAACAAACTGGACTAGACCATCCGGCTCCCTTGCCTGGGTCATTAAGGGCCAGGTTGTTCTAGGCTGATAGATCACCAAATGGGACCGGAGCCTGAAATCTAGACCTGGAAAATGAATCAGTTGGGATAGACCCATGTATAGAAGGGATTTCATTCATGGCTGACAACCCAACCACTGGTGTCATAGGTGGATCAAGACACTGCAGGCCATTTTGGACACAAATTGGGCTTGAGATCAGGAGGACCAGGCTATATAAAATTTTCACCTGAACAGGCATTTTTCCTCCTCCTTTCCATTTCTACCTAGTTAACTGGTTGTTTGGGCAAAATACAAATTATATCTTGTCTTGATCTCAGAGAGGGATCAGGCTATATAAAATTTTCGCCTGAACAGGCATTTTTCCTCTTTTCCTTCCCTTTTGCTATCTAGCTAATTGGTCTTTGGCCTTATTATAAATTTCTTTTCATATTTTGATCAGTAAAAATGCAAAGAAATATATTAAAACGAAAAGGAGGTACATATCTGGAGGTATAGCAAGCAGCTAAACCAGACGAAGGCAAAAAGAAAGGGAAAAACAAGACGCCGTGCCAGCGCCAAAAGGCCCCTGGAACCCACAAAAGCCGCAGTCTGCGGCCAGACTCACAAGAAGACCATCAGCTGGAAGCCATAGCATCACATTGATCCCTGGTAAAGCGTCGACTCTAGAGCATTCTGACCATCAGTACATGCTTCACCCACCCATCAAGGATGCTCCTTTTCACGAGCCTGATAACCATGGTGTTAGATCTGCAAGTTTAGCAGAAGATTCTCTCATTTATTTCGAGCCACACATTCCACATCACAGCCAGGAAAACTTCGCTTTCAAACCCTTAAATCTGACCCCCTGCCAAGCGTTCATTAACTTGCAGCACAACTTAGGCTGACCCAACAAATCCCAAACACATTCAGCACCGAAAAGCAGATGATTAGCGTTTTCTTCATCCCCCCCACACATCACACAGTGGCTTGTCAGCCCCATGCCTCTTTTATTGAGTTGCTCCAAATGAGAATCCTCTCCCCGGAACCCAGCTATGGTCAATCAAAAGATTAAAATCCATGGAGGTGCAAGCATACATTTCAGCCCTCTCCAATCCAACTAGCAAGCCGGAGGATTCCTTAAACTAAAGCCTTATAGAAAGATTTAACGGTAAACATACCTTTTTTCTCGAAGGTCCAGATGCTTTTACTGTGAAATTGTTTGTTATGATCAAATCTCCTCACATTTTATTTTATATTTAAGGCATATAATTTTATTTTAAGAAATACAATAGCAGATACAAGATTACTTTCGACCAAAGGGTACTTCATTTATGCCCTCCTTAGCAAGCAAATAATCTTCTACATTTTCAGTTAATTTGGTGATTAGGGTTAAGGTTAGGTGGGAGGAAGAATAAGAAGAAGAGAAGGTGTGAGGAATTATGGTTACGTGTGTTAGTTGGCACACATCCCAATATTATTAGCTAATATTATTGTCACTTGGGATATCCAACCCCCTTTCTACCACAATGAGAGCACTTTAACTTCTCCTTTTGAAATTCAGAAAAGGAAGGAAGAGCAATGCTCTCAGGTGCCTCAAGATAAACATTCATCGATTGATATCTACCCTCCTCGTGGAGAGAACAGTTCGAAGAGGTGGGCATTCTTCTCGTCTAAGAATGCTAGCATGAGCATTCACATATTCAGGGTTCACCCCTATTAACAGATCAAAAATAAATATCATGTCATGAGTGCAACTCAGCTTACTCATGCATTCATCACAACGTGGTTTCCCAGCACAAACATCACATACATCTGCCTCTCAATATTGAGCTAATTCATCATACATGCTTCTCAACTGGGTGTAGGACTCTCCGATGGACTTCTCACATTGATGTATTTGTTGATTTTAACTGAAACGTTTTTGCTAAGTTCTGCTCTTCAGAGTAGGCATCTCATATAGCCTTTCACAATATTTGTGTCGTCGTAACACACACAAATGCATTGTGACAAAATACGGCTTTTTTCAAAAAAAAAGAAGATATAATACGTGTTTTTTTTGCAACTACGTACTAAATATGTATAATTCCCGTATTGTTTAATAAAATATGTATTTCATATTTTATGCGTATTTCATGCATTAAACGTGTTTTTCACGTATTAAACGTTTTTCCCCGTATTTTATCGTATTTTTTGAAAAACTGTTTTAAAACTTAAATTTTTTTTTTATAAACATGTTTTTAAATTTTTTCATATTCCCTCATTTTTTTCCCGATTTTCCCGTTTTTCGTCTTCCGTATTTTACAGATATTTTACCTTTCAATTTTTTCTAGTATTTTGCCGTTTTTTTCCTGACTTTCTCACTCACCATATTAAACCAAAGAACGACTGATGGCGGGTTGCATTGAATGAAGTAGTCAAGTCATGACCATCAAATTACCACAGCCTAATCTATGTATTTTGTAAAGGTGGGTTCAGGCTGAGGGATTGTACCATTCATACAATCCATTTTTCATTTAGATTCCAAATAGTTGAACGTCGAAGTTGACGGTGTAATCCATAAGCCATGGGGATTATTAATTCCACTCCTGACTCTGACTTTCGTTTCATCCATCTCAAAATATTCAACAGATATACTGTACTAATGCAGTAGACAGCCTACAATGGCCACACAACAAGAACTTAGATCAACAAAAAAAAAAACAGAAGGTACTACCACCATCAACAAAACACCATACACCCCATAAGCCATCACTACTGCCATAAAACAGCCGTGAACACCGGCAAAGAGATGGACAAGAGAATTATCAGCGCTCTTATCATGCACAGGACTGATAAAACAGCAAAAAAACAGGCCACATACCAAACTGGTAATGATTCCTGGAGATAGAGCATAAGATTAATAACAATTGTCACCTGTTCTTGAAGGAGATATGATAGTCCAAAACAACTCAGAATGACACCTTCACTTGGAAAGGACAGGCAGAAGGATTCTGATTCAGACTGATCAGAGAAAACAAGGCAACAGATGACACAGAAAGCTGGGTCATAGGATTTCGTGTAGTTTTTATAAAGCATGTCATATCTTGGAAATAATGCATCGGATTTCGTGTAGTTTTTATAAAGCATGTCATATCTTGGAAATAATGCATCGATCTAACAAACCATCACCACAAATAGATTTCTGAGTCCATTCCAATTCAAGTTCCCATCGTAAGCTCAGGGCCCAATCATACTCAAAAGAAGAGCTTGATCCTCGCTAAGAACGAACACTTGTCGCTAGCTATATGCTTAACACATGCAAGTCGACTATTGTTTTCGGGGGGAGCTGGGCAGAAGGAAAAGAGACTCCAAGCTAAAGATGCTTGTCTCGCCCAGCTGTTTTCAGCATCCCAAAGTTCGATTGCACAGAACTCGATAAATTCATTAATGCACAAAAAAGCCTTCAATACACCCTCAAATCTTTAGCAAAACAGCAAACAGCTTAATTCAAAATGTAGAGTCTGAAATTCCAATCCAAATTCTCCAGGTTTCACATCAATCCGAGATCAAACATTGACCACACTAACTTCAGTATGATGTCATGCTGATATCAGCAAGAAAGGATGATGTCAGCAAGACCAAGTTGTCGAGGCGATCCCACTCTCCTGTAAAGAACCTTAGCAATGATAGATTAGGGTTAGGGTTAGGTAGAATAAGGAGAAGAAGAGGAAAAGAGAAGAGAGGATAGGAAACTAGGCTGGGAGTTCTCACACCCACATATTATCGATATTTATACTAGTGTACAATAGAATCCCACATACATCAGTAGCATCAATATGTGTAAGCTATACTTACTCTCGACACACCATAAAAGCACTTGTGACACACCAACCGTTGGTGCTCTATTCTAACCAATGTTGCACTTACAGGGATCTAGATAATCGTGGATCTTTTATTCGTTAAATTATAAAGATTTTATCTTTGGAAAAAATTTTGAATATGGATTACTAGCAAGATAGTTTATTAACATGGTTTCACAAATATATGTTGGTCAAATGTTCGGATAAAGAAAAAGAATGAATGTAAAAGATAAACTATACATTTATTGACCATGACTAACTAGTAAGATACCAATGCTGACGCAGCAAAACTTAAAACATTCACAGCACACTTTTGTCTCATTCAATCAAAGCTAATCAGCTTGAGGCCGCATCACTATATATTCAAAAAACTGAGTGGCTGACACCACATCACTATAAGTATCTATCATAATAAATATTCCAATATCTGAGTCGGAGAAATGCATTCAGCACCAAAATGTGCCTCAGGGGCTTGCTCAATCCATTCTGTATGTGAGTGCCTTCTGTAGACACCTAAATTCGGCCCAAGGCCCGATCAATCTGTACTTCGGGAGAGATGTACCCCTGTGCTTCCGATGGCACCCCCCTGAACCCTTAGGAACCTACCTAGACCAATAGGAATCACCCTAAGACCTTTAGAGCCATTCCCCCAATCCTTAAAAGTCACCCCTACACCCTAGAATCCCTTCCCATACCTAACTTAAACCCTTCTGGCGGTTAATGGGAGGAGAGCTACAGAATTTCACACAGACCAGTACCATGGATGAGCCATATACCATTGGAAAGAGGACTTCTCCAGCTTTCCAACGAGCCAAAGATCACCCAATTTGGAGCTACGGTTCAAAAGTTATGGCCGTTTTAAGTTTCACATAAAATCATAGGACTTTTACTCAGGCGTAGATATTACATACGCCCAGCCATTTTTGCTCTAGATTAGTCAGGCATATATATTATATACGCCTGCCTATTTTGGGGAAAATTTGGTCGGGCGTATATAATATATACGCCCAGTATAGGTGGGACCTACCACGGGCTTCATCTTCTCAAAACTCCCCTGATTTTGGTGAAATTTACTATTTTAAATCAAGCGATATATATAATATATCGCCTTGACTTAGCTCGAATCGCTACATCTAGTTTGACCCTTTGGCCATCCCCTTGGTTGAGGTGGGTGTCTTGAGATTGGTTGCACCTCCTTTGAGCTTATTGGCAACCCTTAACTCACCCATGGTCTCACCCCATCATCCGCCATTGAAACCAGTTTTCCAAAACCCTAGGACCTTGAACAAAAAACCTTAGATGGGGGATTACCTAATTGCTAAACCAATTAGCTCTTAAGTAAGCCCCTAACCCATCCCTTCTCTATAAATAGAGAGGCCCCCCTCTTCCCAAAGGGTTGAAGTTTTGTTGAAGGATTAGAGAGTGCTTAAGAGAGAACCATAGTGAGAGAAAATGCCAATATTTTCCCAGAATTCCAGCATGCATACCTCACCTATTTCAGTCCATTTCCACCATTAGATCACTCCTTTTAGCTAAAACCTAGCCTCTAGCTTCACTCTACACCCCCTACTTTATTGAATCCTAGCATTAGAACTCATTTTCACACCATTTAAGCCATCGGAAGCACGCCAAAGCGAAGATCTTCCACGGTGCAACAAGGGCCCGTGAGCTCCGGCTCACCCCTCTCTTCCTCTACCTTCTTGGTGTCTCCTCCGTCCAAGGATTCAAGCCGTTACGCCGCCGAAATTTCGGTTTGGCTCAAAGCTTGATAGGACCGTATTGCCTTCGGGCAAGGGGAAACTCCGCCCTTTTTATTTTTATTTTGGCCATAGATAGAGACCGCTACGTGCGGGTTGATCGGGTGCCTAAACCCTTCCCGATCGATAACCGAAGCCCCTACCCTAGAGCCTTTGGCAAAGACCGGTAAATCAAAGTCATATTTAGCACTTCGGTGCTCAAAATATCGATTTGAAGGTTTCCCGGGTCACCAAAAGCTCCGGGTGGCGGCTCTACATTTTCACCAAAAGGCGAGCGCATCGCCGCGACGGGTTCGAGAGGATCCACGGTCGCACACCTTCATATACATATTTTCCAACCTACATATCATAAAATTATGAAGGGCCAAGGAACATTAACTTTGCAAGTCTTACCAAACACCCAGTGCTTTCCAACAGTTACAAGTCGAGGATGTTCAAGCACATCTCTTTTCCATATTTCTGTTTGCCATCTCTCAGGTCTATATGATAAGATGCTGAGGAGGTCCCCCTTGGAAGTTGGAATTTTGCAACTTGGCCCCTCACAAACAACAGCCTTTGCTTCCTTCATCAAAGACCGCTTGTAGTTCAATACCATTAAACATGGAATATGGGACATGCAATTGAGGGCTTCTTGTTGGCATGCATGTCGGTAGGTAGAAAAAACTTCTGGTCGGTTGTAGACAATATTATAAAATATATAATTTGATAATATTATATAATATTATCCAATTTCTCAGTTAATAATTGAAACAAGTAACTTCTTGTTTCCACTTTTTATGTTGTTGACGTGAATTATGTATGAAATTTTATTGTAAATCACTATATCTTAAGCCCAAAATCTATTTTCATGATTAACATGATCCTTGTGAATATATGACTAATTTTCAGAACTCAAGATATAAGGTTCAAGCGATAATCATTCAGCAAAAATAGAGGTCAACATGTCAATCTTCTACCACTTCCCTAAGAGAATAAATCACTAGAATCAGGTAAAGAGTCAGATGCAGATTGATTTGCAGCACATAATATCAAGGATTGTGCAATTTTGCCTAAAATACAAAGTTGACAATTTAATGATGATCTTAGACTCACCTGTGACCAATCAACTGCCCCATCCTTTGTACTAGGAATGCTTCCAACTGGTGAATTAGAACCTTCTCGGGAGCTCGGAATCTATCAAATGAACATATATAAAAGAAAAGCATCAAAGTAAACAACAAGCTAATGCTGAATATAATAACAAATTTTTATGTCCCTTTGATGAATAAAGCATTATTGAGTTAATTGCTTGTTTTAACTTCTAATCTGGAAACAATTAAATATGTTTAATAATTGTTTCTGGGTAGAGAACCCACGCACCCCCCTCTTGGAGACTCAAAGACAGTCATTCCATGTACACGTTTCTCGACAGTTGAGGAAACCTAAATGGCACTTGAGAATGCCATCTCCTCGACCAAGGCTTGGTTATCATCTCTCTCGAAAATGTCAACAAATTTGATGACAATAATAACACGGAAACAAATTTTCATCTAAAAGATTACAAATTTACAATTACCAATTCTAACCTTATTAACTTCTAGAATGCCTCGACTCTCCCACAAAATGTGTTTACTGTTAAGGTCCTTAACATTATCAGTAATTCTTTTCACGCATGGGTCAAAATTTCGGGTATCGGATACGTATCGTCCGAGCTTAAAACCGATACGTATCGGAATAGTAAAATATCGGACGATACATTGAATGTATCGTCCGACATCTACATACAAAATGGCGATACGGTACATTGAATGTACCGTATCGTCCAAGTCTGATACCGATACGTATCGTCCGATACGTATCGGTATCGGACGATATTTTGATCCATGTTTTCACGTCGTCCCACATGTGCGGCACCGTATTCGAATCCCATATTTTGCTGCAAATTCCCAACATGCCCCTACCTGATACTGCTCCTCGATGACCAGCCCTCTGGCTGTCCTGCATAATTTAAACCCAGATTTGAGGAGTCTGCCAATTTCAAATAGTCAATTTCCCTCAGCCAATGGATGCTTCCTGTTGGATTTGGCCAGCCAGCTATCGATTCGAGAAGAGCAAAGCATCCTTATTTCTTCCCTTTCCTTTGATACAGGTCCTCTTATCAGGAGCACCTATGATGCACAGCGAACATATAGTCTCAGTGGAGTATGGAGGTTTACCCACCATAGGATCCACAATGCCACATCGGTAGGAGCCACCCATCCCTTAATTTCTGCTGCAAGCAAGGTTCTTCTTCATGGCTAGTCAAGGTTTTTCCTGGTGAAAGCTTCCAAGTTTTCACTGAAGCAAGAAACTTCCACTCTCTAACCTTTGGTCTCGCATCCAGACTTTTCCGAAGAATTACAGGGCATGTACGAAGCAGTTCGTCTATTACATTTCAATCAGAAATATATCAATCACTATTGATGATTTAGATCATAGATTCTGACAGGATCCGGTTAAGAATTTGTGTCAAAAAACTCAATGAGAGACCCTCAACCTCATACGAAGGTTAAAGAAACTGCAATTATACAATTTCAAAAGATTCACAAAAGTTACAATCCAATGAGAGACCCTCAACCACTTGTCAATTGTAGCACTACCAAGATTCACAAAAGTTACAATCCAAGATATCTAACTCACTAATCATAGGGCTAGTTCAAAAATGATCACAACTAAAAGCAACTACATAAGTCAATAGATGAAATATAAGTGTAACAAAGATGAAATAAAAAATTTATTTACAAATTTATTTTGGATTGTATTATTTACAAATTTATTTCAAAACAGAGAACAATCGATATGCGTACCAAAGTAGTCACACAGAACTGTTCGCCAGCTCCTTCACAATCTGAAGCAGTAATAATAGGGCTTGAAATCCATATAAAACCATTTTCTTGGAAAAAGTTGTGAGTTGCATATGCCAAAGCATTCCTCACTCTCGTAACCTACAGACCGTTTGCATGATACAGAGATGAAATATTAATTTGCTAAAAAAAAGATAAGGTTAAGCAATTTCTTCTTAAAATGTATATAAGCAGCCAAATAATGATCGGGTAGAGATTTCCAAAAGATGGAACATATCTAAATTCCAATATTGAGGAGTAATCAAAAGAAAACACCGTTTATAACCTAGACAAAAATAAATAAATAAATTTCAGTGTCAGACAACAATACAAGGAATCAGACTTGCTACCCAAAGAAAAATAAAATAACAGACATGTATGTGCGGCGTCAACTGTCAATCATAAACAAAAGGTCTCAAAAATATAAACCTAGAAAGGCGGAAAGCTCATGTCTACAATATCATACTAAAACATAAGAATACTAATATAGAAAGAAAAATATAACCATCAGCATGATAAATAGGAACCTATTAAGTACTATTATACGCCCTATAAGTAAACCAGGAAATGCCTAATGTAAGGTTCCCCCAATTCTCGAGACATGTATATCTACGCATGTCTGACATATATAGTGCACCAATATTTTTTAAAGGCTGGTGTTACTACCACAGTACTTTATGTTACAGCCACCTCACTTAAACAAAGGAAAAATAGATTGACTGTTTTAAATAAGATGATAGAGATCATTTTCCATCCCAATCTTCCACTCAAAAGATCTTGAGCTCATAGGCCTACTATCAAACGGTCAGAAGTTGATTCCACGTGGCACACATCCAAAAAAGTGAATGTGATCAGTGTACCATCAAACGTGGTTCACATTCGCTTTTTGGGATTTGAGTCACGTGGAATCAACATCTGACCGTGTGATAGTAGGCCCATGATTTCAACATCTATTGCGGAAGATTGGGACGAAAAGACATCTCCATTGTCCGATTTAAAGCAGTCAACAGATTTTTCCTTAAGTGAGGTGGCTGCAACATAAAGTGATGTGATAGTAGCACCAGCCTTCTTAAATGATGCATCCTTGTTATACACATAAAAGTTTTCTCTTATCAACTGAAAGCAATTGTATTGAAAATTGAGTCGCAGAGATAATATGTAACGCGGAGACAGGAGAAGAGATAAAAATAGAATTATAAATTCAGAATTTTGTATGGTGCAGACTCACCTTTACCAGAAAAATACCCAACAAGAAGAGAGTAAATTAAAACACCAAACCTAGGATTGAACACCAAACCTAGGATTGACTACCACAGAAAACTCTTAATGCAGAAAAGAAATTTTTCATTAAATAATCTCATCTCATGGCAACTTTACATGCATATTTAAATAAGGTAAAAGTAAAATCCTAGTTACTTGTAATTTTGCTATTGACTTCTACTAGATTCTTATATGATTTATGAGTCTAAATAATTACCACAAGTAAAAACTTCTCTAATCTGCTGTTCCTATTTTCTTGTGCTTAAAAACCACATATATTAAGAAAGAAAAGAAACTAAACCTCTTGAGAAATTGTTTCCAGCAATGTGGATCCACGTGGCTTGTAACTTTCGGGAATTAGTATTCTCCTACTTTTTTCTGCCACTTCTCCATTTTCTCGAAAATTTGAATACTTCTCTAATTCTTTATCCATAAAGATTTTATAAAAGTCAAAATTCTGATCTTTTAGTCTCACACAGATTGTATAAGAAATTGAAATTCTGATCTTGAAACTCATGCAGGTTTTGGAGGGAGTTAAATACCAGCTGTCACTTCCTCGAAAGTCTAAAACTTCCTTATATTCATGGACTTTATAACTTCATTATATAATGAAATGAAATTTCAGTTCACGAGGATTAGGCTTTTCGAAATTAATATCACGTGCCCACTAAGGTCCAATAATGTGAGCCCCTTTCAAATACTCTAATGTTCTCCATTTTAACCTCCCTTTCATCACCTCTGTTCCGGACCTTATTCCTGTCCCTAAATTTTGTATAATTTGCCCTGATTTCTACCCAAAAAACTGCCCCCTTTTCTTGCCTTTTTCATCCCTCTTCTAGCCCAATAATGTTGAAATATTAAGCTAGACCATTTTGGCCACTATATGTGCATGGACCGTGGGCCTCATTCTTTTGGGTCTTTGACCTCATCTTAGAAGTTTGACTTAGTAGTTAAGAGATTGGTTATTGTAGCTTTGAACTTTGCAATGTTTTTATGTTTTGGGTTTATGTGATTTCATAGGAAAATGAGAAGGTATCTTAGGGAAAAGAAAGGTCACATAGGAATAAGAAAAGCTTCTTTAGGGAAGTGAAAAGTCTCTTGGAAATGTGAAATTCGTTCATGTACTTAGCTATATATTTTGAACCCTTGTCTCTCATCATATATGAAGTTTTTTAGTGAAATTTGAAGCCTTCCGTCTAGTACTTTATATTAGACTTCATTTTTGAGGTTTTTGAGCTCAAGAGAACAATTTTCTTCTCTTGAAAAGTTGCATCTATTTTTCCTCCGAATTATGATTTATTTTTCAACAAAGTGGTATCAGAGTCTTGTTCATGTCCATGGCTTCCAACAACAATTTGTTGCAACCTCAACTCCCTCGATTCAACAGGAAAAATTACAACCAATGGAGCATCCAAATGAAAGTTTTATATGGATCCCAAGACCTATGGGAAATGGTTGGAACCGGTTATGTTGAACCGCAAGATCAAACGACACTCTCGACACAACAACTCAATGAGTTGAAAGAGAATCATAAGGATAAGAAAGCATTATTTTTCATCTGTCAAGCGGTACATGAAGTCATCTTTAAGCGAATATCATCTGTAACAACGACAAAGAAAGCATGGGACACTCTATACATCCTATAAAGGTGAAGATAAAGTTAAAATGGTGTGTCTTCAAACTCTTCGAAGTGAATTTTTGATGCTTTAAGGATGAAAGATTCCAAGGCGGTTGAAGATTATTTCGATTGTGTATTTGCTCTTGTTAATCAACAAAAAGTGAATGGCGAAAAACTTGAAAATCAAAGGATTATAGAAAAAATCCTTAGAAGTTTAACTCGCAAATTCGAGTATATTGTGACTGCAATTGAAGAATCTAAAGATTTGTCTACATTATCTATTGAGAGTTTATTGGGATCTCTTCAATCTCATGAACTTCGCATAAAGCAATTTGATTCTTCTCCTCTAGAGCAAGTTTTTCAAACTCAAATTTCCTTCAAGGAAAATTCTAGAGGTGGAAGAGGAAGGCATTTTAATCGTGGACAACGAAGGCACAATGGAGGAAGAAATCAAGCAAATGAAAGAGATGAGAATGAGTCATTTACTTCATCAACAAGAAGAGGAAGAGGAAGAGGTCGGTCTTCTCTTTCTAATGCTCGATGTTACCATTGTCAAAAATATGGGCACACCATCAAGTTTTAAAAAAAAAAACGATTAGAGAAAGAAAGCAAAAAAATAATCAAATTTCATGTATGAAAATGAGGAAAGTAAAAAAGATGAAACTCTCTTTCTTGCTTGTAATGTTCAAGAAGTTGCACTCAATGAGGATTGGTCTCTTGACAGTGGTTGTAGTAACCACATGACGGGAAACAAAGGCATATTTGTTACTTTGGATGAATCTATTCAAAGTGAAGTACAAACCGGAGATGATAAAAAACTTACCGTTAAGGGAAGTGGTGTCAAGACGAAGAAAGGTGTTAAACGTATTCCAAATGTTTTTTATGTTCCAGGACTCAAACATAATCTTCTTAGTGTTGGACATTGAAGGGTCATAATGTTCATTTCAAGGAAGCGGCATGTGAAATCAAGGACGAGAACAATGTTCTTCTTGCAAAGGTGATGATAACATCTAACAAGATGTTTCCCATAAAGTTTCAAAGTGAAGCACTTCCATGATTGAGTATCATCATCAAAGATGAACTATGGCTATTGCATCTCCGCTTCGGCCACTTAAGTTTTAACACCTTGTCTCTCATGTGCAAGATGCATGTGGTACGAGACATGCTTAACATGAACCATCAAGATCAAGTTTGTGAAACTTGTGCACTCAAAAAGCATCAAAGGAATTCTTTTCCGATCAGAAAAGCTTGGAGGGCATCAAACCCTCTTGAGCTTGTTCATTCGGATTTATGCGAGCCCATGCACACCACTTCAATTAGAGGTAATCAGTACTTTCTCATCTTTGTCGATGATTATAGAAGAACGGCATGGGTACTTCCTCAAAGAAAAATCAGAGGTGTTTGCATACTTCAAATCATTTACGGCCTTGGTGGAAAAGCAAAGCGGTTTCATGTTGAAGACTTTGTGTTCCGATCAAGGTGGTGAATATGTCTCATGAATTTGGTGATTTTCTCAAAGAAAATGGCATTCGACATCAATTTACCACTCGTTACACACCTCAACATAACGGGGTGGCCGAAAGGAAGAATCGGACTATCATGGAATTGGCTAGAAGCATGTTAAAAGCCAAAGGGATGCCTAATACATTTTAGGCGTACATGTGTTGTCTATCTTTTAAACCGTGTCTCATCCAAAACGCCGGAGGCATGACTCCACAAGAAGCTTGGAGTGAATATAAACCATGTGTTTCTCATTTGAGAGTATTTGATAGCTTCTTTTCTCATCATGTGTCGGATGAGAAAAGAAGCAAGTTAGATGCTAAATCTGAAAATTGTATCCTTGTTGGATATAGCAAAAATTCAAAGGCATAGAAGTTATTTAATCCCATCACTAAGAAAATTATCATAAGTAGAGACGTAATATTCAATGAAGAAGAAGCTTGGGATTGGAACGAAAATGAAAAGAAGCAAAAGTCTACATTGCTAGATGCTGAATCGGAAAAAGAAAATGGAGTCGCAAGCCCGCAATTCTCACCATCTAGTGGGTATGAAGAACATATTAATGATAATGAAGAATCACCTCAAGCACCATTAAGGAGATCTATCCGATCACGTCAACCTTCCAAAAGGTATCCATCAAGTGATTTTTCCTTATTTGTGGATGCGGATCCAATCTCTTTTGAAGAAGCATCTCATGAAGAAAAATGGGAGCATGCAATGGATCAAGAAATTGATTCTATTGAAAGATATGACACGTGAGAGCTAACGGAGCTTCCAAATGGACACAAATCAATTGGTTTCAAATAGGTATATAAAACAAAATTTAATGAAAAAGGTGAAATTGAAAAATAAATAGTTTGTTTAGTGGTCAAAGGCTATAAGCAAAAACATGGCATTGATTACAATGAAATTTTTACTCCCGTTGCTCATCTTGAGACTATTTGAATGGTATTGGCATTGGCGGCTCAAAGAAATTGAAAAATACATCAAATCGACGTCAAATCAGCCTTCTTGAATGATCTCTTGAAGAAGAGGTCTACTTTTATCAACCACCCGGTTATGTGAAGAAAGGTGAACAACATAAGGTGTGTCAATTAAAGAAAGCACTTTATGGGGTTGAAGCAAGCTTCGAGAGTTTGGTATAGTCACATTGACAGATATTTTTTGAAAAGTGGTTTCAAAAGATGTCCTTTCAAGCATACGCTATGCATCAAGGAAAATGCGCAAGGTGAAATTTTAGTAGCATGCTTATATATTGATGATTTAATTTTCACCGGCAATAGTCTAGTCTATGTCAAGAATTTAAATGGGCCATGATGCATAAGTTCGAATGGTCTTGGCATTGGCGGCTCAAAGAAATTGAAAAGTACATCAAATCGACGTCAAATTAGCCTTCTTGAACGGATCTTGAAGAAGAAGTTTACGTTGATCAACCACCCGATTATGTGAAGAAAGGTGAACAATATAAGGTGTGTCGATTAAAGAAAACACTTTATGGGTTGAAGCAAACTTCGAGAGTTGGTATAGTCACATTGACAGATATTTTTTGAACAATGTTTTCAAAAGATGTCCTTTCGAACATACACTCTGCATCAAGGAAAATGCGCAAGGTAAAATTTTAGTAGCATGCTTATATGTTGATGATTTAATTTCCACCGGCAATAGTCCTAGGCTATGTCAAGATTTTAAAAGGGCCATGATGCATAAGGTTGTAATGACCAATATGGGACTTCTTCATTTTTTCTTGGCATTGAATTTAAATTAACTGAAGTTGGAATTTTCATTTCTCAAAAGAGGTATGCGAATGAGTTGTTGAAAAGGTTCAAAATGGAATGTGCTAAACCTGTTAGCACTCCAATGGAAGTAGGATTAAAGCTAAGCAAACATGGTGTTGAAGGAAAGATTGATGGGACTCTTTATAGAAGTTTCGTTAGTAGTCTCATGTATTTGACAGTTACAAGACCAGATCTCATGTTTGCGATTAGCATGATTAGCCGATTCATGGAATCCCCAAAAAGAAGTCATTCGAAAGCAGGTAAAAGAATTTTGATAAATGAAAGTGGTACCATGGATCAAAATATCATCCAATACGTATCAATTTTGGACCTGGACGATACAGTACATGGGTTATTTCTCGGGCCCCCTTAAAAACAGTCTAATTATCGGTCAATTTATCGTCTGTATCATCCAATTTATCATCCGTATTGGACGATAATTTGAAATTATCGACCAGTGAGGCCCCCAACTTCAAGTGACGAAGGGACTCAGGTTTCTTTTTTTCTTTATTTTTTCTCTTCTTTTCTCTTCTATTATCCTCTCTTCTTCCCTCTAAGCACCGGATCTACGATCTCCACCACTCGGAATCATACGAGAACGCCGCCGACTCCGCGTAGACCATACAAAAGGTATTTTCCCTATAATTTTGTGTGTTTTTTGTCCATTTTCTTCTATTTTTTTGTGGAAAAATATAGATTTACCCATAAATAGAGTAGATCTATATTTTTTATTTATCCCCAAATTTATGGGTTTTATAGTAAAACCCCCAAATTTGAGGGGCTAAATGTCTAGAATTTGAAAAAAAAAATTGAATTTGGGGTAGGGTTTCTATTTCCTAACCTAGATCGACAATGTGTTATGCTCAGTAGTCTACTATTCATATTATCATATACAATGTTAAGTAGAGAGGTTTTATACTTCTAAGTTGATAAAATTCTCAAATATGCCTCAAAGAAGCCTTAAATAATATTTAAAAATTTTGAAAAAAATATAAAACCATTAAATATATTTTACCAAAATTTTAGGGTATTTTTTGGAATTTTAAAAAAAATGTTACTAGGACGATATATTCAATGTATTGCCGATACATTGAATGTATCGGCCGATACGCCGACACATATCGTCCTGGAGGCTGGACGATACGTCTCAGAAATCCAAGTTAGTGACCCATGAGTGGTACTGTTGATCATGGTATACACTATGGAAGAGTTCAAGATTCAAGCTTAGTTGGCTATTGTGAAAGTGACTAGGGTGGAAGTATAGATGATAGCAAAAGTACTTCTGTTATGCTTTCAACATTGGTTCGGGTGTAGTTTCATGGACATCAAAGAAACAAACCATTGTAGCATTTTCTACGGCAGAGGGGGAGTATATTTCATTAGCATCGACAAGTCGTCAAACACTATGGTTGAAATGGAATTTAGAAGAATTAAAGGATCCTCATGGTAAAGCTACAAAATTATTTTACGACAATAGTTCTGCTCTTGCACTTTCAAAGAACTCGGATTTCCACAATCAAAGCAAGCATATTCGGATCAAATATCACTTCATTCATGATCTTGTCAAGGATGGAGAAATTGACATCAAATATTGCAAGACGGCAGATCAAATGGCGGATATATTTACCAAAGCTTTGAAGCACGTAACATTCATCAAAATGAAAGAGAAGTTTGGCGTAGTTGAAGTTTAGCTTAAGGGGGACTGTTGAAATATTAAGTTAGACCATTTTGGGCCACTATATGTGCATGGACCGTGGGCCTCTTAGGCCTCACTCTTTCTAGGTCTTGGACCTCATCTTAGAGGTTTGACTTGGTAGTTAAGAGTATAGTTATTGTAGCTTTAAACTTTGTAATGTTTTTATGTTTTGGGTTTATGTGATTCATAGGAAAATAAAAAGGTAACTAAGGGAAAAGAAAGGTCACATAGGAATATGAAAAGTTTATTTAAGGAAGTGAAAAGTATCCTTGAAATGTGAAACTCCCTTGTACTTAGCTCTATATTTTGAACCCTTCTATCTCATCATATATGAATTTCTTTAGTGAAATTTGAAGCCTTCGATCTAGTACTTTATATTAAACTTCATTTTTTAGGTTTTTGAGCTCAAGAGAACAAATTTCTTCTCTTGAAAAGTTGCATCTATTTTTATCCGAATTTTAATTTATTTTTCAACAGTAACCAGTCTCTTAGAGCAGCCCTTAAGTCTCTCTTAAAATGTCCATAAAACCTCCTAAACTTTGATATTAATCCCCTCTAATTGCTGCCCTCCAACACCACCTTCTTCTTCTTCAATTTTCCGATCGCATCATAATATTCCAAAGAAGATTTAAAAGATTGCACATCTGAAATATAGTTCTTTGTTCCAAAGAAAATGCAACCCACGTCAAAATCAGTAAATTGGGCAGTTTCCGAGTTTCCTTTCCTATGGATATGATAAATAGGACCGACAAAGTACAAGAGGATCAGCTCAATTTCCTGGAATTGGGGGAGAAAACCCTCAGCAAGAAATTGATCCCCACATAAGCAAGGAAATGACAGTGGGGAAAATCCACTATTTCAAACCTTTTTTAAAGTCGATCTGTTGTAAAATATTAAATTGGTTGGATAGACATAAAAAAACTGACATTTCAAAATCAATTATTATTGGCTAATTAAGCTCTTACAAGAATAAGGATGGATCTCAGAACATCTCTGAGAAATACTATTCAAAATAAGACCTCTGTCTGTATCTGAAATTAGAGCTAATACAAAGCAGGGTATCACCTTAGAAATCTGTTTGTACAAACGAAACATTAAGGCCTTGTTCAGGTGATTCTGAGCTTTTCCCAAAAAAGTTCAGAATCCTATCAGCTCATAATCCTGCAGATTCTCAGATTCCTAACTTTTCTGAGATGTGTTCTTGAGTTTAGTCAAACTCTTGGTTTTTCTGTGCTGAGCTTTTCCCAGAAAAAACTCAGATTCTTGTGTTCTTGAGCAGTGTATTAAAACTCGACGAGTCGACTCGGGCAAGTCAACTCAGCTCGACCAAGTTTCAAGCCGACTCGTCGAGAAACTCAAGTAGGCATAAAACTCGGTCGACTCGCCGAGTCGAATCAGAAAATCGACCGAGTTTGTCTGCTCGGTGAGTCAACTCATTCACTTATTTTATTGGGGATAGGTGGGGTTTTTCCCTATTTTAAAGGGTATTTAAGTAATCCTCTTTTTTTATAAAGCTAAGCCTCCTGAGCTATCGACCCTAAATCCTCTCGAGCCATCCGAAAATATAGACGAAAAAAAAACCCTAATCCTCTATCGCAAAAACCCTCAACCCTAACCCTTGCGAAAAGAAAAAAGAAGAAAGAAGAAGACCCGCTCGGCAACCCTAAGACCTCGTCTCCACTTCTCTTTCGCCACAAGAATCCATCTTTGACTCTCTCTCTCTCTCTCTCTCTCTCTCTCTCTCTCTCTCTCTCTCTCTCTCTCTCGCGCATTGGGGTTAAATAGCAGTCTGGAGAGGCAGGTGAAGGTTGTGACTAACATTTAAAAGCTAAAATGGTGTTAAATGATCGTACACCATTGAATTAAACTTTTGATCATACACCGTTAAAGTGTGGTTTGCTAATATGTCACGTGTGCAAATTTGTGATCAATCTAAATTATCTAAGTTGCAATCCATCATTGGAACGTTTCTCAGCCAAAGAATCATCCCTATAGTGGATATAAACCATCTGATTGGTGGATATTAATATCAGCCATTAAAAATTAAGAACAACAGTTGGATTAGAGTACACAGATCAGATGGTTAAAATTTCTCAAAAATTGTGATTTTTGTACCCACAATGTATTATTTATCAATTTGATAGTATGGATTACCAACATCTTAAACCATTAATGGTGCATAATCATTTAAATACCATTTTGATGTTCCAATGGTGGACTGTTTGGCTGTGACATGTTCCAATGATGGACTACAACATGGACTATTTAAATTGATCAGAAATGGATGCCACATGACATAACGGTAAAGCTTTTTTATTTTTTTTGGTCAAATTATATATATATATATATATATATATATATATATATATATATATATAATCCAAGTCGGAACGAGTTTCCAAGTTAACTCTACTCAGATGACTTTTGAGTCGAGTCGAGTTTTCGTGTTTTAAACAAGGGTCAAAATCTCGCGTTTCCGATACGTATCGTCCGAGCTCCAAACCGATACGTATTGGACGATACGTATATGAATAGTAACTTACCGAACGATACATTGAATGTATCGTCCGGGCCTTCCCATACAAATTGGACGATATGGTACATCAATGTACCGTATCGTCCTAGTCCAATACCGATACGTATCAGTATCGGACGATATTTTGATCCATGGTTTTAAAACCATGTTCTTGAGTTTTCACTTTCCCAGTTTAGAGGGGTATTTTGCTTTTAGGTTTATGAGCTCATAATCAGCGCATTTCTGAGTGTTTTGCTAAGAAATTAGTATGTTGCTTTCATGCAGAAAAACTCAGAAAACACAAGAAAGGCTCAAAAAAGTTCAGAAAACATCGCTTTCTGAGTCAAACACTCAGATTCTGAGCCTTTCTAGACTCTCGAACAAGCCCTAACTGTTCAGCTGGTGAAAATCCTAGCTCTACTTGGGTAGTACTGGCATATCATTACACTTGGGTAGTACTGGCATATCATTACCCACTATGGGTAAATCTTTACATGATTCTCTTCTTATCATGGTTACCAATCCAACGCATTCATCAACACTATGAGACTTGTGGTGGTTGATTGCAGTTTGCAATATTGATACCTTCGAGTTGAAATGGACTCTTAATAGAATTTTAGATGTCTTTTCACAAACAAGCACCTTGATCTATTGCGACATCATTAGCCAATTTTTTGAAAAAGTTAATAATTGGAAAACTGGTTATTTATTGTCATGCAGTAGATTTGGAAGGAGAAAAGGAGATAAAATGAGCGAAAGAAAGTGAATTTCCCTCCCAGCCATTCACTCGCGGGACAACGTGAGAGTGTATGGTAAGATGCTTTGGGTCACCTATGACTCGAGTCATATGCCAATTTCCCATATATATATATATATATATATATATATATATATATATATATATATATATATATATATATATATATATATAGCGCTTAATAATAGCAAAAGGTAGCAGCAGTGTATGGTGTGGACACGCGTTAAATGTGTGTGAAAGTTAAGTAGCAGCATGGGATTCATTAGGAAATAAAGTGATATACATGAGCAATGTGTCATCGTGAACTATTTTTATTAAGAGTTTTAATGGTTAAAGATGCATATAAAAGAGATCGACTCTCCTTACAGTCGCATTTTCTGGCTATATGGTGCTATGTTACACACATTACCGACCAATCTAAGTCATCAAAACGAGAACCACCATTTGAACTGATCTCATCCAAAAAAGAGGCATCAGATCTCTACAGTCCCATATGTTCACATCAATGTGGACACTACGATGATGCAAACGACGGTCTATATCAAAGTGCCCAAATAGATTGGTCAGATTCTTTGATGGGCATCTTCTGTAAGTTGATCATTATTCATACCTTACTTGATCAATTGAACGGTTAGGATGGATTCAAAAAGTCTACATTGCCCTAAAATATGGGAACGGTGAGTGTAGTATATGGAGAACGAAGGTGGTCTCCCATTAGTATAAGTTGTAACTAAGGGTTTTTATATTAAAAACCAAATTTTTGGGGACCCTTCTCTTCCCGTTCTATTAGCCTCTTACAAAGACAGGGGTTTCACCCCCAATTTTAGGGGTTTTTTTTTTGAAACAGTAACAAGAATATATTAAAACCCCAACTTTAGGGTTTTAGATCTCAAACCCTACTCTTTTACGATATGTAAACCTCAGAAACTTTAGGCGTGAGACCATGAGACCACCAGAGAGAGAGAGAGAGAGAAATACGCAATTTCCTCGACTTATCTCGCTGTAACAGCTGGAAATGGAGACGGAGAAGGAAAAATATCCTACACATTGAAAGCAAAAAGGAGCTCTCTTCAAACATCGCTTTCATTGGAGGTATTTAAGTTAAGCAATTTTTTTGGTTTTTGACCAATCCTTTTTTCCCCCCACGACAAGGTATTTTCTCCATGCCAAGTGTCAAAACTGATGTAGAAATCATCATGGCCCTGACACATGCCAAGCGGTGTCATACTGTGCCATAATGTGTCGTCTCATGCGAAGTTGCCGGCACGGAAAAAAATTTTAAAATAGCCGTGCCTAGGTAACACAGTAAATATACATATATCCCAATAGTATCAAGATCAAACGTCAAGAGATTTCCTTGGAAAACTCCATTCAAGAAGAAAAATATATTGTGATTCCAAAACTGTTTTGATCATCTTCATACATCATACTATGAGTAAATCCAAAGGAAAATCTAATCTAATCCTTAAACTCGGATATCTATCCTACCATCTTATCTGTTTTCTTAAGCCATTAATCTTTTTGTGCCCAAAATACCCCTAAATGCTTACACAAAACCTCCAGTCCTAATCTTAATATAGAATTCCTAAATGCCGGTACATACTTCTAAATATCCTTAAAATATTTAAGGTTAGTTTCTAATCTTGTCACAATACTTTGGGGAACATTTTGAAGCCTAAAGCAGTATTATTTATGTGTAACATTACACCTCTTGAAAATTACTGCATCAGTATAAAGCTAAAAGGCATGTAACCCAATTATAATAAGAAAAAAGACTCATGGACCTAGGCACATGCTCACACAAAAAAAGGAAATATAGCAAGTGATGTCCTGTTCTTTTCTTTTTTTAAAAAATTAATAATTGATGTCCTTGCAAGTTGCAACCTTCCTACTGGTACTCATTGATTTACATATTGAGCCCACCTCCCACAGAAGTGTTGCAATTATTGTTAGCAGCCCTTACAAATGTTGATTAAGGTTGAGCGGGGGAGAATAGTTGTTTACGTACAGATTCAATACCAGCTTATCTATCAAATATATATTTATAGTTGTTTATGTTTGCTAAACACAAGTCTTGACGCATTAGAGTGGGGTGGTTTCATGTCTGTTGATTTACCCCCAACAATAATTTCTTTCCTTTTCATATTTTTCTGCCTACCTAGGCAAAAAAAGGATTAAAGCTTAAAAGGTAACATTAAGCACAACAAGGTGAAGATCTTCTCCTTCGTATGTGCAGTTCTTCATTACATCCACCTCATTGGGTTTGCTCACCAAATTTTATATCGTAACTTATCCAAGCCTTGGCCTGACCCAATCTGATCACACCATTGCACAAAGGCTCAAAGAGGAGAAACATACAAAGAGTGGCTTGGAGAAGGGCAGTCGATTAACCAACATTCATTCTTCACTTTCGGTATGCACCACATAAAAACTGATTTATTTAAAGGGAATGCCACGAGTTAGCCTTCCACATAGACGATCAGGATTCTCATCCTTATCTTTCCATGTATCTGCTTTTTTATTGGTTAGAAGTGTGTGCCATGTGGCACTGGCATAAAAGTGGGATGGTGAGAGGCATATCTCAACCAGGTGATGTAAAAGATTGACACCATACACCATGTCCATGTATATCTGCTTTTTTATTGGTTAGAAACGTGTGCCATGTGGCACTGACATAAAGAAGGAAGGTGAGAGGCATATCTCAACCAGGCGATGTAAAACATTGAAACCATACACAATCCCTATTATGGGGATGTGCTCTACACCATTGATGCTTGTATAACACCATGATGTCATATTTTACCTCATTTATTCACCATACATGGTAGCTAAACGAAAGTGTGATGCCTAATATGTTTGCACACCAAACGATACTGATACTCACAGTATGTAACCTCTAAGCTTCTAGAATAATGTTCCTAACCTTACTAAAATGACATTGAAACTTCTTGACCAATTCAATCCACTATATCAGGTGTGAGGCACCTATACAAAGGTATGTATAATTATAGCTTCTTAAGTGAATGATTTCTATTTTTTTGGATAGCTTCCAAAGTAAATAAACAATAAACACAGCAGCATAGCCTGCCTTCTAAATGAAATAAACAAATAAAGAACTTCTAAGTTCTAATAATTGACAAAGTTTCAACAAAATGCAGAAGATAACTAACAGAGTAACACTATAAGTTGGTTATGAACTATCTCAAAAACTAATGTCATAGGTTCATATTTTTTTCATATTTTTTTTTCTGCTTGTAATGCTAATTAGTCTTTAAAGTTACAAATTGAACACTACCTGTTATGAACCCAGCAAAATGAAAGAGCAATTTGAAGAAGAAAAGCATAAATGCAAAACTAAACATTGACTACACAAACCTCTAAATGAATTGTATATCTAGCACCGTTTAACCAACATTTCAAACAAGCAGAAGCTTACCGCACTAAATGTGTTCGTCCTAGGACGAAGATGGGCTACGGTTCTCAAAAATTCTCTACTTGATCTCTTCTTTTGAATAGGAAAAGTTGAAGGATCACTCTTCCCAACCTATGAAAGAAGAGATACAGTTGGGTATGAGTGAAATCTCCAAAAAAAAAAAACGCACATATTACCATATCCTTATATTTCTCTTTTGTTTGATTGGAAACTTGCTGTATGGTTTTGATATACTCAGATATCGCCAACAAAACTATTCCTATTCCTCAGTTCACAGAGAAGAACTGTCCACTGCTACATATTTTAATATTTTATGTTCTCCCAAAGACAATGGCCTCTTGCTACAATAAAGAGATCACAGAATGAAAAGAGCAGTCTTCACTCAAAACAATATAGGGTAGCTTTGTTATCACCAACGGAAGTTTGGAGAGCACCTACGCCACAAACCATTGATTCTTTGAATCAGATGATTGCGATCATTATTTGCCCCAATCTTCCACACAAGGGATCTTGAGATCATGGGCGTACCATCAGATGGTCAGTTTCTTATTCCATGTGGCACAGATCCCAAAAGGGTGGCCCTAAAATCACATGGCACACATCACGCTCAAACGTGATTTTAGGATTTTTTTTTCAGATCTGTGCCACAAGGAATCAAAAGCTGCCCGTCTGATCGAACGCCCATGATCTCCAGATCACTTGTGTGGAAGATTGGGGCAAAAAACGAGCTCCATCGTCTGATTCAAGGAAGCCAATGGTTTTTGGCGAAGGTGTCCTCCAAGATTCAGTGGGTGTTAATAAAGCTACCCAACAATATATCATCTGAGTGGCAACCTTAACTTAGAAAAAAAAGAATCTGTATTAGAAAGAAACCATCCGGCCAGTTATCAAATAATTAATAACCATGTCAAGGATCACAATGACGGGATATAATGGTCAATGAAATTAAATAGTTTCACATGAAGCTACATGCAAATTATGTTTAACCAGCCCTGCTCACAGAAGAGAATCATCTTAAGAAATTTTCATTTGAAAAGGTAAACTATAAATCCAGGAATAGGATAATATACTTTAGGATTGTTGCCTATCCTGGTCAGGAATCATAATCAAAGTCTATGAAAGAGAAACTTGACTTTATTTACACCTATCAAAAAAATAAAAAGTTGAGTTTATCAGTTGACGTTGAGAGCGTGGGGCTAATTCAGTCTCATTTCAACTTGGACATCTAATTTTTCCAGCGCTGAAATCTCCATTAATGATCTTTTGGATTCAAGTGTGACACAATTTTGAGGGGTTCAAACAGCCTCAAGTGTGGTTCAAGGAAGTATCGAAGAGTTCGCTTCATAATCAATGGCAACTTTGGATTAGAATTTGGCAAGAATTTGAATGAATTTAATTTAGTTTGGGATTCCAAAGTGTTTTGAGTAGGAAATTAATTTAGTTTGGAATTCCAAGTGCAGCTAACTGAGACAGTAAACTAATGTTGACTGCAACTAACCAGAAAGCTTAAAAACTCAAAAATAATGGTAATCAATCCAAAATTTATAAAATTCAACAATTAAGAGCCTTTATATAAGCTTTGTAAGTTAAAAATAAAGGGTCCCAATTCAAATAAACTTAATGAACATGTTAATCCAACCAAACAAATTAAATAAAGTCCTAAATGATAAGGAAACTAAACCTATGTCGAATATAGGAATTGAGTCCAATTGGTTAGAATAAGCAAACATAAAATAATAAAAGAAACTACTCCTAATTCAACTAAAAGTCCTGAAATTTCTCACTTTGTAAACATGTTAATCCATAACAACTCTCCTAAACAAATTAATTTAAGTCCTAAACAATAAGGAAACTAAGCCTATTTCTAGCCAATCGTAAGGGTTCAGAGCATGAGAATGCAAGTGCCGAAATCGAAGAAAACATCAAAAATTCGATATGCCTCGTCTGTGGATGAAAAAAAATTTGGTGCGACATCAGGAAAGCTTTACTTTATTCTCAGTCGGAGAGACGTTGAAACAGATCTCGGACGACAATATGTTTTTTTTACTAGGAGTTGAGAAAGATGCACGTAGAAGCACGGGGTGATAGCAATTCACACTCCCACAATCCATCCTCTCTTTGGAGAATCTACTTCAACAATTTGTATCATATAAAAAATTCAATACTTCAAAGATGAAAGGAGCAACTCTGCTTATATATATAACACATGAAGTAATTATTTAATACTCGGATCAGTACCTTCTTCAACGGGTTGAAGCTGACGGCAGTGCTTGCTTTAGCATTGCAAACTAAGGATAGGAAAGTTGCAACAAAGGCTAACAGCTAATATCAAATGAATGTCGTTCCACTAGTGTCCCTTTCCTACTATCACTAATTCTCTTCGTGTTTGCCTCACATGCTTTCTTGATTGGACATCATAGGAAGACTCGGGACGGTCCCAGCTCAAATATCCGTTTGGGAGCTACTCATGACTTCACCACCTCATAAGGAGGCTCTCCTCAAGGTCTTGAGAGGTGACCATGTATCAACCAACACTTTGGAAAGCATTTTGGTCCCCCTCGCTCTTGTTTAAGTTTGAGTCATGTATTACTTTCTGATGATCTAATAGTCTTCACAAATGGGTCCTATTGGCTAGAATAAACAAACATAAAATAATAAAAGAAACTAATATGAATTCAACTAAAAGTCCTGAAATTCATCACTCTGCAGAGCAACATCTGAAAACTAATCATAACTTCTTCAACACTCATCATAATAATTTGTGTAGGAAAGCTACTTCAATAAGATTGAGAATAACAATAATTTCGCATCAATCTGACATCATTTCGTATTAGAATAGGTCAAACATAAAAATGACGGAATTGACAGTAGAGCACACTGTCTGATCAGCAACTTTTCATCAATAAGATCTAGACTTTTCTTTTCTTCCACCACTTCTGCCCATTATTCCATATCTTTTCCTTCTTTCTCTTTTTCATCATCTTTACATAATTTTGAGTAGCATCGTTGGCTTCCAACCTCCAATTCCCGACCCATCTCAAAGGCTCTCAAGCTTATTTAGGTTGGGAATAGGTGAGGAAGAAGAAGAGAGATGGAGGAAATTGGTTACTCAACCCCTCTTCTACTATTAATATTTACATTACTGACTTGCAATGATGACACACTCATTATCACTAACAAACCTACTTACATATAAACTCAAAAAATAAGAAATAAGGACTCACACACACACCAACTAAATGATAACTCCTATATACACACCAACACTCCCCCCGCAAGTTGGAGCATAGATGTCAATCATGTCCAACTTGTCAGTAATATCATTGAGACGATTTCTTGCTACAGCTTTAGTTGGAATATTTGTCAATTGATCTTCAGTGCATACTTAAGGAATGTTGAACCCCTGAGCTTCCACCTTCTTTCTTATAAAATGACAGTCAACTTCTATAAGCTTAGTGTGCTCATGGTAGACCGAATTTTCAGATATGAGTTTTGCAGCTTCACTGTCTCCATACAACAACAATGGGAGAGTAACATTAATGCCAAGATCCGCAAGAATAAACCGAATCCACATTCTTTCACTTGCACCTTCATTTCCCAATATTCACCTTCACAAATTGAATTTGAAACATGTTTTTTGTTTTTCCAAGTTATCAGGTTTCCTCCTATGAAAGGGAAATAACCTATGGTAAACCTCTTATCACTGAGCGAACCAGCCCAATCTGAGTCTGTGAACACTTCAACATCTAAGTGACCTGTAAACAGTATCAAGATGAACAGTCTTGGGAGAATGCATGTACTGGCTCACAACAGTATATGTAAGGGCTCACTCACACCATATGCAATATATGGCCAAGTCATAGTGATAGATAAGTGATGGGGACATCACGATCAAGATCATCGGACTTTGAATGTGAAAACATTTTAGTTGATTAAGATTCTTTTAATAAGTGGTTTGTTTTAGAATTGGTTTCCTTATTTGAATCAATTAGGGGTCAGGCACATATATGTAATATGTGACTGTTAATTCCGTCACTTTCTACGCAACCATCGGAAAAGTGGTCATAAGTCTACCAATATGTGTCGGAATTGTGTGATTCTTGTCTTGTTGGAAAGCTACTTCAATAAGCTTTCAAACAAAACAAATTTCACATCAATCGGACATCGTTTGACCCTTCAAAAATAGTCGCGTAATAAAAAAGAAGGGATTAATAGTGAAATTAATTGTGACCGTTAGATTAGAAAATTTTAATGATTGATTAAGAGTTTTATTTTAAGTAGTATTTTTTAGGGTTTTGGTTTGCATATTTAAAGGCTTGTAAACAATTTTATTATAGTTTTTTTATTAATGAAAATTTAAGAGTTGCTTTTGTGCAAACCCTAGAGAACTTGTGAAGAGTTTTCGATCGAATGAGCGAATCTTTCGAAACTTGAAAAGTGGTTATGCATTTCTCCCGCGACTTGGTGTGAAGCCGACGTGCAGCCTTGGTGTGAAGCCTTGGAAATCCTTGGTGTGAATCCTTGGACCTCTATCCTCTTATTTCATCTTTTCTCTATTTATCATATGGTAATATTTTTCCTTTGCTTTGATAAATTCCGAAACCACCAAAATATTATTAGTTTCAATCTTTTTATCTACCCTTTTTGTTTGTTTTAATCCTCCAAGCCTTATTTATTCACCTGAGAGGAATCAAGAGACGATACCGTGATTATCACTTGGTACCCTAAACTAGAGCGAAACTCAAATCCTTCATTGGATCCGCTTTTCTAGATCGAGAAATTTTAATGAATGCGAACGGTAAATTGAGTTACTCTAATTGTTTAATTAAATTTTTTGAACTTCTTTGTGTTTAGGCGATTTCAAATATTTTCATTATTCAATTTAATTTGTGGTTAATCCCAAACTTGCATAATTAGGGTTTTAGCATTTTTCCCGCATCAGTTTGGTATCATGGAAACCTTTAATACCTAGATGACTGCCATTCAAACCCAATTGCAAAATCAACAAGCCCAACAGGCTGATTTATCGATACAACCCCAAGAGTTGTCTGGATTGACTCATGGTGAATATCGTAGGGTTAATCTTGATGAGAGAATGAGGGATCCTCCTAGGCGTGAGTATTGTCCTGACCCGGATGAGAGAATCAAAAAATCAGTTAAGGTTGATGCACCCACTTTCGAAGGACAGATGGACCCCAAAATTTACATGGATTGGGCAGCCGCCATGGACCATTATTTTGAATGGTATGAAAGGTCAGATAAGCGCAAGGTGCGGTTTGCCAAAATGAAACTCGTGGGGCAAGCAAAGCTTTATTGGACTAGTGTGGAACGACATCGAGAAGCCCTCGATCGTGAACCCATCGCCATATGGACAGACATGAAGGAGAAACTTCATGATAAATATGTTCCCATGTTCCTACAACCAACAACTTATGGATCAATGACATGGTTTGAAACAAGGAAATATGTTCGTTGATGAGTACATCAATAAGTTTGAGGAATATTTGTATCGGGCTAATGCTTATGAGAGCCCACAAGTCACATTGTTTAGGTTTCGCACTGGTTTACGTCCGGAATTGCGAAAAAAACCCATCCTTCACCCTGTTGAGGATCTAGAAGAGTGTTACGCTAGAGTGCAAGAGTTAGAGAGGCATCTCGACGCTCCAGTTAGTGATCGATATAAATCCTCCAATCCTGAGTCTCAATCTAATCACACTGAAAAGGTGAACAACACCAGTAATCAATCCCTGAAACCCATGAACCCTCAGATTGACAAGGGTAAAGGGCAACTGATCGAGAGTTCTAGGCGCGCACCACAACAGTGTTACAAGTGTCAAGGTTTTGGTCACTTCGTGTCTCAGTGTCCCAGTAAATCACAAACCTTGATTATCCAACAAGATAATGAGAAGGAGAACGAAGAGTTGGGGTAGAAGTTTACGAACCTACGGGAATGTCAAGTGATGAGGAGGATGAGGTTCCCGTGAGAAGTAGGTTTTGTCAGAAGGGTCCCTATTACCGAAGAAAGTGTTGGCAGTGAGTCTGTACCGCATGAGTCATTAGAATCGGTAGGAACATATCATCATTCTAACTTGCATGGGATTAACAACCAGATTTTATTTAACAATGTAAATACGAATAATTGCACTGACCCATTGAATATGTTTACTGAATTTAATAATGGCAATTTTGTGTTGATTCACGATACTCCTAAGCATGTGGAACCTTTTCCAATCTTGAAAAAAGGGAATGATGGAGGTCTAGATCTTCCTCTAGGCAAGGGCAATTACCCGATAATTGCAGTAGCGGATCTTACACCTATTATAGGTCCAACCACCACGCCCTTTGATCCATTCCTGATTACCCAAACAACCGAGTTAGGTCCCTTTAATCAATGCATAACCCGTACCCTACCTGTGCAATATGAGAAAAGGGTGGATGATGAGGTTCTAGAGGATCCAACCTTCGATACCAAGGTGGATAAAAATCATACGTATCTCACAACATGAAAGGGTAAACCGAGAGTTGAGCATCCGAAAGGTACCACACGTGGGTTCTAAAACTCATCGGAGATAAGTTTTTTCCACCCGGGGAGAATTGATGGGGACGTCACGATCAACAGCATCGGACTTTTAATGTGAAAACGATTTAGTTTATTAGGATTCTTTTAATAGGTGGTTTGTTTTAGGATTAGTTTCCTTAATTAGGGGTCGGACACATTTATGTGATATGTGACTGTTAATTCCGTCACTTTCTGCGCAACCATCAGAAAAGTGATCATAAATCTACCAATATGTGTCAGAATTGTGTGATTCTTGTCTTGTTAGAAAGCTACTTCGATAAGATTTCAAACAAGACCAATTTCACATCAATCGGACATCATTTGACTCTTCAAAAATGGTCGCGTGATAAAAAAAAATGGATTAATAATGAAATTAATTGTGACTGTTGATTAGAAAGTTGTGATGAATGATTAAGAGTTTTATTTTAAGTAGTATTCTTAGGGTTTTGGTTTGCCTATTTAAAGGCTTGTAAACAACTTTATCATAGTTTTTTTATTAATGAAAATTTGAGAGTTGCTTCTGTGCAAACCCTAGAGAACTTGTGAAGAGTTTTTGATCGAATGAGCAAATCTTTCGAAACTTGAGGAGTATTTACGCATTTCTCATGCGTATAGTGTGAAGACAACGTGCAACCTTGGTGCGAAGCCTTGGAAATCCTTGGTTTGAAGCCTTGAACATCTATCCTCTTATTCCATCTTTTCTCTATTTATATGGTAATATTTTTCCTTTGCTTTGATAAATACCAAAAACCCCAAAATATTATTAGTTTCAATCTTTTGATCTACCCTTTTATTTGTTTTAATCCTTCAAGCCTTATTTATTCACCCAAGAAGAATCAAGAGATGATACCGTGATTATCGCTTGGTACCCTAAACTAGAGTGAAACTCGAATCCTTCATCGGATTCGTTTTTCTAGATCGAGAAATTTTAATGCATGCGAATGCTAAATTGAGTTACTCTAGTTGTTTAATTAAATTCTTTGAACTTTTTTATGTGTTTGGGCGATTTCAAATATTTCCATTATTCAATTTAATTTGTGGTTAATCCCAAACTTGCATAGTTAGGGTTTTAGTGTTTGTCCCGCATCAATAAGTTTCCCAACTATTTGTTAATATTTTCTGATGTCCTGGAAAGGCTAACTCCCTTCTCCACTGATCTTATGATTTTGTTCCATAAGAGAAGTTACATTTTAGACCCCAATATACTTGTATGACTCAAGACACCAAGAGTATACTTTCTATATGACAAGACAATCCCCTTTGTTGACCTTGCCACTTCAATTCTTAAGAAATATTTCAAGGGGCCCAAGTCTTTTGACAAACACTTTACTCAAGTACTCCTTCAACTTTGTCATCCCCTGTGACAATGATATCATCCACACACAGAACAAAAGCAGTAGTCTTCACACCCCTCTTTAAAAATAGGGTATGATCATAGTGGCTCCTCTAATAGCCATAACTCATCATAAACTCATCATAGCATCACTAAATATTTTAAACCATGCCCTTGGTGATTGTTTCAATTCATAGATGGCTCCCCTAAGCCTGCACACTTTATCTTTCTCTCCCTCACATGTAAGACCAAGAGGAAAGGTCATCTACATCTTTCAAATCACCATGCAATAATGCATTCTTCACATCTAACTGATTTAGTGGCCAATCTTTGCAAATTGCAATGGATATGAGCAACTTTACTTAATTTTACCACAAGAGCAAAATTCTCCTGGTAATCAACTCCGAATTTGTGTGAACCCCATCGTAACAGGCCTTCCTTTGCATTTTTCTATCTCACCATTTGATTTGTATCTCACAGTGTAGACTCACCCACATCCAACAACCTTCTTTTCAGTAAGAAGTTCAATAATGACCCAAGTCTTGTTTAGTTCCAGAGTGTTCATTTCTTGCGTCATGACCTCTTTTCATTGAGGTTGGGTTAAGGTATCAGAAACACAAGTAGGAATAGAAACAGAGTCCAAAGAAGATATGACTGACTTATGAGATAGATAAAAGGCATAATAAAACAAATAGTTACCAACGGGATACCGAGTGCAAGACCGAGGAACCTTCTAGAGAGAAATGGGAAGATCAAGATCAGAAGTTGAACTTGTCTCTGGAGAACGGTCATGATCAATGGTATGAGAAAAAGGCTCGCCTTGAGATGGATCCTCATCTTAAACTTCTTTCATACAAAGAATTTTTCTTGAAACTTTTCTATAGTCCTCTTTTTCAGACTTGTCAGGTTGGGGTTGCTCCTCTTTATCATGCTTTGCTCTCTTCTCAACACTTTCTTCACAGTCTTCTACAATATCCATATTAGGTAGCATACTAAGGTCCTCTTCAACACCATTACCACTTTTCCTTCCTTGAAGAGGGAATTGAGAATCTTCTCCCTGAAGCTTAGAGTAGGGAGTATCTTCACAGAAGGCAACATTCATGGGCACAAAAACCAAGGAGTCATTGGATTAAAACACTTGTACACTTTTTTGTAGGAGGATACCCAATAAAAAGATATCGAGTGGGTTCAGGATCCGACTTATTAGGCTGAATAACAAGAACATGGGCAAAACGCAAGCAGAAAAACACACGAGGTGGCACAAGAAATAGAATATTGGTAGGACACAACAGCTGGAATGGCGACTTACCCCCTAGAATTAGAGAAGGCATACGATTTCTCAAATAAGTACGGCATCCTCCTCAAAAAATTTGGAACATTCATACCAATCAAAAGAGAACATATCACCTTCAACAGATGACCTTTTTTTTCTTTCAGCCACTCCATTTTGCTTCAATGTTTGGGAAGATACGATTGAAGACGGTGAGAAGAGTATTCACCATCAATACTTGATCGCAAAACTTTCACATGAGCATTGAATTGAGTGTGAACCAACTGAAGGAAAGTCGGAAACAACACAGCAACTTCATCGTTAAATTTCATCAAGAATAACATAGTGTAACATGTTCAGCCATCAATAAAGAGACATGGTAATGATAACCACGAACAGAAACAATGGAAGAAGGACCCCACACATCATAATGGACAATCTCAAAGGAATATTACTTCGATTACCAGTAGGAGGATAAGGAACTCTTGTATGTTTGGAGAGTTCACACACTTGACATCTATAGAAATTGCCACCCACTGTCTTATATTTCTGAGGAAACAGATTCCTCAGCCTCTGAAGGAGAATGTAGCCACAACGAGTATGCCACAAATGTACCTCATCAACTGAATTAGTAGCAGCAACTGACCTCTGAGCCATTTGCTTATCAATACTTCTCTTGGCTTCAAATATATAGAGCCCTCTGTCCTCTCTACCATAACCAATCAACTTCTCTATGGACAAGTCCAGAAAACACAATATGAAGGATATAAGGTAACACTGCAAGTTCTTGTAAGCCTTTTAACTGACAAAAGATTAATCAATATTTTTGAAACATATAAAGTAGACCATAAAGAAAGAAAACTAGTAAGAACAGTCCATTTACCAACAGCAAGAACCAAAGATCCATCAGCAACCCGAATGTGACACTGTCCTAGCAAAGGAGACAGATTATGGAACAATACAGATTCGTCTGTTATATGATTAGTAGCACCGGAGGCAATGATCTGTGAGGTACAAGACGAGATAGAAGCAAGTGCAGAACCAGCAACACCCTTCTCATCTATAGTGGCAATATATCTACCACCAATCACAACTTGATTTTCTTCCATAACTGAGATACCTCAGTATAAGGCTGTCTACACAACTATCTCAACAAAAAAATGAAACAAACGTCCTCCGAATCAATTCAACAAACATCTTGTAGGCAATCAGATGCTCTGAACATCAATTCCAAGAAGAAATAAGTGTTGCAAGGGCTCCACAGCCACCTTATTTAACATAGAGAAGAGCTCCACTGCGACCTTTTTAACATATAGAGGGGGCTCCACAGACACCTTAACAAGAGCTGCAGGTTACACAACACTAACAACTTCTGATTTTGATATATGGTCACATACAACACCAATAACTTCAAGTTTTCAGCCAAATACCCCAACCTTCAACGACTAAAAACTTCATTTCTCATAAACCACAGCTCCAAAAGCACAAGACCACATTCAGATTGTAGGGGACTCAGAACCGAACCAATCACTACCAGGCTTCCTCACCAGATCATCACACATGGCTTCACGACCCAAATGCCATGAAACAAGGGAAAACATGGATTTTTAAAAAACGAATAAAACATTCATCAACCAATCCCCAAATTAAAAATGGGTTTTAGAATCATACCCAGCAGAGAAAACCGATTCAAACAAGTATAGGTTCGACCCCATTTGGAAATCCATGAAAAAGGTATCGTATCTGGCAATCCGAATCACCAAATCATGTTGATCCAAGAATTAAAGTTGGAGAGAGAATTGGGCCAATCAAAACCCTAACACCGGATCTTATTTTGAGGTCAAAACTTTGACCATGCTGATGTCAGCATGACGTCAACAAGCATGTGGTGACGCTACCAGATGAATAAGCCTTGGAACCTTTCTCTGATACGAAGTTAATTTTAGGGTTACATATTTAGGGTTTAGGTGAGGAAGAAGTAGAAGAGAGATGGGAGGAAATTGGGGTCGAGTAATTGCTACTAAAACCCTCTTCTATTGTTAGTATTTATACCACATACTTACAATGATGACATACTCATTATCATTAACACATCCACTTACATATAAACTCTAAAAATAAGAAATAAGAAACACCAACACATACGCCAACTAAATGATAATTCCTATATGCACACCAACAATATAGAGATTTGGTGCTCATATGGGATCCATGTGAACCCCAGAAAATCCACCAAGATGTTTCATGTGAGGCTTTGTTCCCATGCCAAAAAAATATATCATCACTGTGTACGAGATGCAAAAAAACTTCATGTTTTCACCCACACATCACCTTTGTAAATGCATTTTAAAGAGCTTATAGTATTTAAAAGGATTAAAAGTGGAAAAGGGAACCAAAATCCCCTTTTTTAGCTTTATTTTATTTTTTACAGCAAGCCTCATGATGTTAGGCAGTGTACTTTCCTGAGGTTTGCTGGTTATAAAAATTATAAAAAATTAATAAAAAATAAAAAAAGCCCTCAAGGTGGTAAGTAGCCTGGTCTTTGGTGTCTCCTAAATGAAGCATACAGATTATCCAACCTTGATGTAAAATTGTATAGCAAGTGACATATTTAAATGTCGTTGAATGACGATCAAGAAGTCTCAATATCTAATGTAATGTTTGTTTTTTGTTTTTTGTTTTTTGTTTTTTGTTTTTTTTGAAGTACCCTAAAGCAGCTTCAAAATCCTAATAAAACCCTAAAATATGCTAAGGTTGTCATTTGGGCCTTCAAGGTCATATTGAAATTTTATAATGAAAAAATAATAAACAAAATATAAAAAAAAATTAGGAAACATTTTATAAGGTCACAGTTTTCAACATTCTCATGACACACGAAAACTTTGTTTAACTCTTACAATTCCTATGAATTGTACTGTTCACAATAGATGAATAAATAAATAAAATTCAACTCTAATATTTTCCCAGTACAATTCAAATCAATTGAGTTGGAATTTTGAATTGTTGACCCTGCAATTCGATCTGAATCGTAAGATTCAAATTGTAAATCACATGATCTTAAAACAGTGTTTGTTTCTACTTCACACCCATCCTGAGCAATATAGAATATATCTCTATACTTACTAGAGGTCATTCAAAACTTCTACAAACCAACGGAAAAAAAGTGATTTAAAATAGGATAATATCTGAGTGCGGTTCAGAATAAATGTTTTAAATTATGCCAAGATCCAAGCAAGATATGAGTACCTTACCGTGATGATTTTTGCTACCTTTAACTCAACTTTCTGTTTTGATCCTTGACTGCTTACCAAAGTCCCCTCTATCCATACAGATGCACCAGTTGTGACAAAGCCAGAGTCCACCTGATAAAAAATTCCAACACTGGCGAACTTAATAAAAAATTGAGTTATTCAACTACTAGACAAGCAGCAAAGTCCCTTTCTTTCTGATTTTTATTTGCTTTTTCTTTTTTCAGTAACAATCACAAATTATAAATAAATAAATAAAAATCAAACCTCCAGTTGAGCTAAAAGCCCAACCCCAAAAGGTTAACTGGTAGTTAATAAGCAAATAGTTGGGAAAAGACTGTAAAGGGATCTCATATTTCAAAAAAAAATATAGCCATTCTAATAGTATCATATTTTCATGCATCGCATGGTTTAATATTAAAAAAGGAGTTTAGTTTTGTAAAGTTAAAAGTTGCAAAATTACTAACTAATCAACAAGTGTGGCAATTATTCATCAATAGCCTACTAAGTTTCAGTGTTTATATATGAATAATTGTAAGCTGGTACACAGTGAATTTAAATTTTTTTATTAATTACACAGTAAATTTACATTGTAAATGAAGAAAACATATAAAGTCACTCATTCTGATCCTAACAACGTTTATGAGTACTTCTTGGAACAACAATCTAACGAAAAGCTGACATCCTTTCAAAAAAATCCATCAACAATACAGAAAAACATTTTAATTCACCTAAAAATTTACAGCTCAACAGATCGAAGATATTTTTACCAAGTCAAAGAAAATGGTCCCCACAAGACGACCATTTCTTCATAATTATCTGACACGAAAGCGAACATTCCAAGTAGTATTGGAAGGCAATCAAACACCATATTCCACCATCACTAGCTTTATTTACTTATCAATCAGCAATGGTGAAGCGCACGGGCTTCTGTTTCTTATTCATGGACCTTAGGTCACTGGTAAGGGCGTAGAATGGAGTAGATAGCTCCCTAAGGCATCCCCCACACCAGCAAGAAACCATTGACATTAGGTTTTTGTTATTATGTCATAAAAGTATTTGTCTGTTACTTGGTTTTCATATTTCTGTAATCTACAGCCAACCAGCAGCCAAGAGAATTGTTGCATTCTGGCTGCAGCCAATCACATATCCCAATTATGGACCTGCAACAACACTGGGGTTTGATCTCTGGGTGTCAATTGCAACCAACAGTGGTGGGGACTGCTGAGATCCCCCTCAACACACTACTGTGGGCCATGATTTATTTGGAGTTGCTGTTTTGTTTATGGCAGATCCTGGATTCCCTGTTGATAATATTTTTAGGACACATGATTTTGGGCAGAAGGGGGGAGGCTTCAATTACAAGAATATGGCTCCGAGTGATATTTTGTCTTCAGAAAATTGTTTATGGAGATACAATTATGTTGTTTGAAGTTTGAACTTTATCGTGCGATTTTGGAACTGTATAACACATTGTGACAAAATACGGCATTTTTTTTGCCACATCGTACTAAACACGTATAATATACCCGTACGTTTGAATAAAACACGTACTTTCATATAATAGCGTATTTCACGTATTAAACGCTTTTTTCGCGTATTAAACATTTTTTCCCATATTTTGCCGTATTATATATATATATATATATATATATATATATATATATATAAACTATTTTAAAACTTTAAAAAAAAATTAATTTTATCTCGTTTTTCCCCATTTTTCCTTCTTCCGTATTTTACAGTTTTTTTACCTTTCAATTTTCCCTGTTCTTTTCCCATATTTTACCCTTTTTCCAACTTTCTCGCTCACCGTATTAAACCTGTACCCATATTTTGTCACTTTGGTATAACGTGATATGTAAAGCATGCATGAATCATGATTGAATCATTCCATTCATTTTCACTAATTACTTAGATTGTTAATTTCGTGCATTTATCGAACTGAAACAATACGTGGCAGAACAATCAATCATATTACAGGATAGTAAAATTTTCAACTAAGCAAATCAGAACGACAAGGCAGATGGTAGACAAGGGGAAATGGCACAATTGGCCAAATAATGAGAACAAGCCATCAACGAAATGGCACAGCAGCTACTTGAGTAAAAGACAAAAGGAAAACTGATAAACATCTTAAAATTAGACTATCATATTGTGTAAATGCCAAAAAATAAGTTGCAAATTAGAGGTGGTCTAATTTCCTCACAATGATGTGCAGCACAAATATTGAGTTCCCTCAAGTATAGTGCCAAATTTCTCTGAAAGTCACCAAAATAGGGATTGGATGAAACTGTCGGCGAAATTTCAATGATTTCTCTAAAATTTCATTAATTTCAGCGAAATTAACAAAAAATTTGCCAAATTAATGATCATTTTTTTTAGTCAATTTTAAATAATAAATAAATAATTTTATAAATTTTTATTTTTATTTTTTTTGTACTCCCTGAAACTTTTTCGAATTTTTCTCGAAATTTATCCGAAATGGCCTCCTACCGAAATATTGTCAAAAATGAAATTTGTCACTGTGCCCTTATGAACAACAAGTTCAATGAATGTGGAGTGGAGATTATGGCCAGCGTATAATAATGATTGAGTCAAGAGCTCATAGCCAAAGGACACTATAAAGTCCAAAAATTACAACAGTGTAATAGATCTCGTGAGAAGAACCCAATCAAAGACAAGTAAACAGTACAAATCTACAACTGTGTAATAGATCTCATTAGAAGAACCCAATTTGTCACAAGATCTCATGGTGTACAAAGTATAAACAAATAATAAAATCCTTCATATTCTCATTAAATTTTCAATATCTAGTGAAAAAATTATTTCTGTTTCTTGAATAATAGTCATGAGAAATAATGAGATTATCACGAGAAAAATAATATCCCACATAGAGATAACAAGTTAAACCAAAGTTTACAATTTTGTTATTTTTCTATTTTATTTTATTGTTATTGTTCTTCGAGATTTTCCCAATATCAACCATAGAAAAATTAAAATTTTCAAAAGGACAAGAAAAAAGGAATACAATTGCACATGTTCGACATCATAGCAGAAGGATTAATCATATATACCTTCAAGATAATACCTGATCATAGCCTTCCGCATCTGGGCTCATCACGCATTGCATGTTGGAAAGGCATGAACCATCATTAACCTAAATGTTCAAATACGAAACTAATTTAAGTGATTGTCCTAAGTTCAACAAAGACATTCATATAAGAATAGAAGCTAGATAATGCAAATAATGTCAATACCATCCTATTAGCAAGGTATATACATTGTAACCATTAACCAATTAATATTGAGGAGTTAGTATTAGGTGCCCTACCCATGCACCAAGGGTAGTACACAGGTCAATCGCCCTCCACCAAACTGGTCAAACCTCAGGAGATGCAAAATCAGTGAAAGGTCCAAAATCTACTTTTATAGTTCACTGATTTGGCGTTCATAAATATCTGGGTTCAACCTCTCCCAAGGTTGAACCCATCCACCACCCTTGGTGCACAGGTTGGGCACCTAATACCAACTCTAACATAGGGACACCCAATCAAGGACTGAGATATTGACACTGGGTGCATACCCAACTGCTTGAAAAACTGACACATGCAACGAAACCAATGCACACCGGAATAAGTTCCATTCTAAAAAAATAAAGCAAGCTTAATCAAATAAAAGATTGCTGATTTTTTCCATTTATTAACTTTCAAGAAAAATTTTAAAACTATGTAATAACTTCAATTATTAAGAGTAAGTGAAAAGGATTACGTATAACCCTCATTCTAGGATCGTGGGTGCAGTATTATGAACATTGGGTTTAATAAGAATTTTTAGGTTATGCATATTATTGGCATAGAGTGGACTAACTATATGTCATCCCTGTAGGCAGGATATAACTACACATAGGGATTAGACACTTTCCCATAGCATTTCAATGCTCATTCTATGCTCCATTACACCATCACTTCAATCACCTCCCATTGCAAAAGAACATGCATAGGAAAACACTAATGCTGCAGAATTCAGATGGCTTAAGGCATCTAGGCTTATGTAAGAAGGAAAGCAAAAAAGCACTTGAAAATTATACAGAATTTGAGGGTATTCCAGTTCGTATTAGATGGCAAGGAAAGAAATAACTTTGGATCAGTATTTTTTTCTAATATTCAAAGTTGGACCCTTCATGAACCCTGTTTTTCTGTCCATTAGTAACAAGAAAACCTAATAAGTATGACACATCTAATAACAGAGGATATTTTAACAGTTCCTCCTAATGCCAATGAGGTATAAGAAGGCACATGTCACTATATTTGGGACCTCTATTAAGATAATAAAAAGCACAAAATATCAAATTACTGGGTTAATACTAGGATGCTGCATTATCCTGTAACAAATGCAAAGGAACTGATTTGTGAGTTTAAAGGGTATACTTGTCTTTTGGGTAATAAAAAAGCTTGTAGGGTTCCTAACCTACGTTAATTCATTCTCTCTCTCTACCAACTCAACCCAACCCCAACCGTAAACAACTAAACCCTAATCCACCATTAAAGTGAAGTAGGTATTAGAGCCAAACCCCATCATCAACCCTCTTACTAATCTCATTCATGTCTCTGCTGATGTCAGCCAGGTCAAAAAATATTACCTCAGTTGACCCCGATATACACATTTCCAGAATCATTTTTCCAATCCCTACATCTTTAATGAAGGCTACAGAGGGTTTGAGCATCCAGTTTGTGATTCGATTGAATCTCTCCCTAAACCCCCTCTTCAAGATTTTCTGGGGTTCCAGGAACGTCAGCTGCTTGTCTGGGGGAAGATTTATGAATCAGCTGTGTGTTTTATACTATTGTTGTTCGTCTAAAACAGCAGATCGTTTGTATTAACATCCAAAGGGATTCATCGATTTTCCATTTTCACAGTTTTGTGTATGCTTGACCGAAATCCATCCAGATTTCTGCTTTTCACAACTTCCCTCTTTGTTCTTCACTCCTAAATGATGCATAAGAGGTAGCTGGTCCCCTCTCAATCCTCTGTTTACACTTCCACGGCTTCTGCGATGATGATTGGTCATTTACAATGGGTTTATCAACGTGTTGGGTCAATCTTTTGCCTCTAAATGATATCTTTGTGGCTGTTTATGGTGTTTTATGATCTGAGTTGACGCATTTCCAACTCAGCCATCTTTTTTTTATAGTGGAAGTGTTTCCCACATATGTATTCTTCTTTTGCCCCTTTTTGCATTATTATGGAGCCAAAAACCACCAATACCAGTGGGTTGATCACATAGCCTCCCATGAAATTACCAGTGCCAAATTAAATGGTAAAAACTTCCTTCCTTGGGCATGGTCCGTCAAACTAAACTTTGGCAGCCGTGGGAAGGTGACCCACATGTTTGGATCAACTCCAATACCACCTTCTTCTAATCCATCCTCTGTTCAGTGGGAAGTTGATAGTTACAGTGTTGGGATGGTTGTTTAACTCTACGGAAGATTCCATATGTAACATGTTCATGTTTCATGAGACCGCTGCACAGCTTTGGGAGGCCCTAACTCTAATGTATGCTCATGCCAAGAGTGATATACGTACCAGATATTTCGAGAGGTCTCTCGGGTCGAGAAAGGGGGATCCGTCTATTTCTAAGTACTTTGGCCATCTACAAAGGAGATGGGAGGAGCTCAGTCAGTATGAGCCCCCCTCTGAGTACCCTGGTGAGGATTCTAAGATTGTTGTCTGTCGCTTGGAATGCAGCAAATCTACTGTTTTTTATGGGATTTTGTCCTGAGTTTGAGCAGTTGAGTGCCCCGATTCTTGCAACTGGTCCCTTTGCCTCCTCTCTAGATGGTGTATGCCACTATTGATGGTGATGAGAGGTGACAAGCTATTATTTCTTCCCCTTCCTTGACATGGTCGTGAAGGTAGAGAAGGTCAAGGTCGTGGTGGTGGTCGTGGAGATTCTCTGATTGTTTGCTCAATTTGTCATAAGTCCGGTCACACGCACTCTAAATGCTTCAAGCTGCATGTCACCCTCGTCAATGAGAGTCTTCTTCGTTTCCGCATGTTGCCACTATAGCGGATGATACCTCCTCTGATGTACCAGCTTCTGCTCTGCTACTACTGGTAACACTGCATATGACCTTTCTGCCCTTTGAACTGAGATTGTTGATCTACGAGGACGACTTCAGGTGGCCCCAGCCCACCTCCTCTCCTGTACTACCACATATTTCATATGCCTATCATGCAGGCCTTTCGCTTGCTTCATCTACCACTTGGGTCATAGGTACCCCACATCACATGACTGGAGAGTCCCAGTTACTATCTTTTGTTATTCATCTCACTATGGCTCCCTCACTCCCATTTCTAGAAAAGGGAGTGCTCCTTTATCAGCTAATCTTTCTCTTTCAGATGTGCTACGTGTTCCTCATTTAAATACTAATTTGTAGTTTGTTAGTTTCGTACGAAATCATTAAGTTGTTCTCTAACATTTTTCCCTACTTATTGTTAATGACTCAAAATTTCAATATCAAACTTGTATCTAAACATGCTAGATCTTCTAACTCATATGACTCGCAATTATTCCTTGTTTGATTTGAAACAAAATGATGTTTGTTTTTTTTTTTTGTTGGGGGGGGTTCTTCTTTTGAAGGCTTTAAATACTATGTCACGTTTATTGATGATCATTCTCAATGTACGTGGGTGTATCTATTTAAGTCTAAAGTTGAAGTGTTTTTCACTTATATTAGTTTCACACCTCAATGGCCAGGTATCCGCCTCAGGAAGGGGGAGACCTGAGTGGCTGAGTTTGAATCCCCCCTTGAGGCCACCCTAGGGATTTATATCCCGTGCTGACCCGGCACATGAACATTGGGGCGTGCACGTGCCCCTGGGATTAGTTCTCTATTATGGTTCAAACATAGTTTGGCCGATTCTATTGAGGCCCTTAGGCCTGATAATAGTGGTGAGTAAACATCCTTAGACTTTTATTCCTAACTCCATAAGGTGGGGACCTTGCATCAATTCTCTTGTTTTAACACTTTGCAACAAAATGATATTGTGGAGCGTAAGAATAGGCATCTTATAAAAGGTGACCAGATCTCTCCTATGTGGAATGCAAGCTCCCCAATCTTACTAGTCTATGGCTCTTCTCACGGTCACTTACCTCATCTATCGTACACCCACATGTATCTTAGATGGTCAAACCCCTAAGCACATTCTTAAACCTAGCACCACTTTGTATGAGATTGCACCCAAAGTGTTTGGGTGTACTTGTTTTGTTCAGAACCTATCCTCTGAAAGACACAAATTAGACAACAAATTTATATGTTGTCGCTATTTGCAATGCTCGGGTCTGAACATTGTTGTTATGACCCTTGAACTCGTAGATTATTTATTTCCATGGATGTCTTCTTTTTTGAGGATGCCCAGTATTTTTCTGAGAGATCTTCTAAGTTTGAGGATGTCTTCTTTAAATACTATGTCACGTTTATTAATGATCATTCTCAATGTACGTGGGTGTATCTATTTAAGTCTAAAGTTGAAGTGTTTTTCACTTATATTAGTTTCACACCTCAATGGCCAGGTATCCGCCTCAGGAAGTGATAGACCTGAGTGGCTAAGTTCGAATCCCCCCTTGAGGCCACCCTAGGGATTTATATCCCGTGCTGACCCGGCACATGCACATTGGGGCGTGCACGTACCCCTGGGATTAGTCGGGTGCTCTAAGAGGCCGGAACACCCAAGTTATCAAAAAAAAAAAAAAAAACCTATATTAGTTTCTTACTTTCTCTATTATGGTTCAAACATAGTTTGGTCGATTCTATTAAGGCCCTTAGGTGTGGTGAGTAAACATCCTTAGACTTTCGTTCCCAACTCCATAAGGTGGGGACCTTGCATCAATTCTCTTGTTTTAACACTTTGCAACAAAATGATATTGTGGAGCGTAAGAATAGGCATCTTATAAAAGGTGACCAGATCTCTCCTATGTGGAATGCAAGCTCCTCAATCTTACTGGTCTATGGCTCTTCTCACGGTCACTTGCCTCATCTATCGTGCACCCGCATGCATCTTAGATGGTCAAACCCCTAAGCACATTCTTAAACCTAGCACCATTTTGTATGAGATTGCACCCAAAGTGTTTGGGCGTACTTGTTTTGTTTAGAACCTATCCTCTGAGAGACACAAATTAGACGACAAATTTATATGTTGTCTCTATTTGCGATGCTCGGGTATGAACATTGTTGTTATGACCCTTGAACTCGTAGATTATTTATTTCCATGGATGTCCTTCTTTTTTGAGGATGCCCAGTATTTTTCTAAGAGATCCTCTAAGTTGCCTCCTTTAGAGTCATATAATGTAATCATGTGTCTTGTTTCTCACACTCCTGCAGGTCCTCCCTCAGTTTCCTTGGACTAGTCACCTCCTACATGTGGGCGTTAGTCCAGTAGGCATTTGTATCACCATCGGAGCAAATTGGTGCCTCCTCCTCAAGCCTCAATGTCAACAGCTCACTCAGATTCAGATCCTCATATATACCTGCACCATCTTCACCTTCGGCTTATCCTTGTTTAGTAGGATCTCTCCCTGCCTATTACTCTTCATAAGGGTAAAAGGAGTTGTCTCACTGCCATCTCATTCTTATTGTGCTGCTCTAGTCAGGGTTTCCACTGTTTTCATTCCTCGCTCAATTGGGGAAGCTCTTGCACATCCATCTCGAACTGATGGTATGACTAAAGAAATGGTAGCACTTGAGAAGAATAGAACCTGAGAACTTATTGATCTTTCGACCGATAAGAGGATTGTTGGAGGGTCGTTGGGTGTTTGCTCTTAAACAAGGAGTGGATGGTATTGTTGAAAAGTTTAAGGCTCCTCTAGTTGCCAAAGGATTCACTCGGTTATCAAGGTTGAATTTCACGACTACTTTTGCTCCTGTAGCTAAGCTTGCTGATGTTTGAATGATAATCTCTTTAGCTGCCCACAATCATTGGCCCCTCTCTGAACTTGGTATCAAAAATGTTTTTCTTGCATGGGAAGCTGGATGAAGAAGTGTACATGGACCCCCCCCCCCTTTTGGCTATCGTCTTCAAGGGGAGTATTCTAAGAAGGTTTGCCGCCTTTTGAAGTCAATTTATGGATTAAAACAGTCTCTTAGAGCCTGGTTTCACAGATTTAATATGGTTGTCCTTGGCATGGGCTTCACTCGATGTCTTTTGATCATACATGTTTTCTACATATCGGAGTGGGCTGCTTGAGAACGATACAATTGATCTATGTTGATGACGTTATTATCATTGGATATGACACCGCATACATGGCTCTTGAGGGCATACCTTTGATGTGAAAGATCTTGGACATCTCAGATCCTTTCTTGGTACTGAGATAGCTCATTCTCCTAGAGGTCTATTCCTTTCCCAAAGGAAATATGCTCTTGAATTGCTACAAGACACTGGTATACTCGAGTGTAAACCAGCTAAATCTCCCCTGGATTTCAAACCCCACCTGCATGTTGATATTGGGGGGTTACTTTCCAATCCTTTGGAGTACTAGAAACTGGTTGGTCGACATATACCTTGCAAATATCCGGCCAAATGTCACATTTGTTGTATCTGTTGTTGCCCACTTTATGCACAATCTTAGGGCACCACATCTTGGTGTCATTCATTGCATACTCCGTTATATCAAGGCCACACATTGGGTGTATAACTAGAATAGAGACACGGTTAGAGCAATTTGTTTTTTGTTTTCTGGAGATATGGAAAGTGCAATTAATACATTTGTAGTGTCTTATGAATTAATTTTAAATATATCACAATTATTCTCTTCATTGTTTCTTCATTGAAGCTTTCTTATGACAATAAACGTTACAGTCCAATCAAATATATTTGGTTATTTTATTTATTTTGCTATTTATAGTGTTTTTTACTCTTACAGACCATCTTTCTATTTAAATTAACTTCCAACAATGAATTGTTAATTATACTTCTTTTTCAAAACACAATTCTTATTTGTCCTTTGAATTTTGAGGTTTTTACTTTGTCCCTTGATTGATATATGATCGAAATGTTATTCAATCAAAGCTTGGGATATAGGATTGATGCAGTGAGAAGTTCCAATTTATCCATTATTTTAAGGGCCAATGTTTATAATTATTTTACGACTGTTTTTTTCCCCTTCTATTTGTAAGGACCCGACCCGCTTTGTAAGGTCCCAATTTTGTACGGACCCGACCTGATTTGTAAGGACCTGATTTGTAAGAACCCAACCCGATTCTGCATGAGATCATTTGTTTCTATGTTTATTTAATGGTCGATAGTAAAGCACATTAAACGGGTGGTTCACATGCACTGAGAAGTATGATATTTTACAGGGCACAAAAATGTGTTAAAAATCATTGACTTTGTTAGATCTGACCATGGAGATCAGTCTTGGGCATGTGTGCTACGTGACACTACGACTCATTTGATAGGCTCTGTACCATGGGATTGGCAATCACAAACTAACCGTATGATGGTAAAGCGATGGTCTTGGGATCTAATGTATGAAAGATCGGACTGAAATTAGGTCACCATCAGTGATAAAGGCAGTCACACAATTTTAGACCTGGATTTCCACCAATAATTTGGTTGGCGCATTTAGAAGGGCCCAATTCATTGTCCCATGTAACGTGGGGGTGGCAATTGTAGGCAAAGGGATATATAATACCTGTAGGCAAAGGGATATATAATACCTGAAGAGCATATAATATAATACAAAAGACACTATCTAACATAATATAATAATATAATATCTAATATAAGATAATAATAATAAGTAGCTACGGAAGGGAAGAGGAGTGTAGAGGAGTTTAGAAGGGGCGAGAATTTTGGGGCGTGCGGATTTTCTTAGTCTAAGACAAAACAAGACAAGACAAAAGGAAAGAAAAGAAAGAGAGACAAAAAGAGAGAAAGAAAGAAAAAAAAAAGACAAAGGGAGAGAGAGAGAGAGACCGTACACGACAACGGCGAACCCTATAGCTACGCGATTTCTTTTGAGGCAAGTATATATTCAAACACATCTTGTTTAACCCCTGATTCAGGCTATACCCATATGCTTTATAAGTTAGAAATCGACATTTGTTAGAAATTGGACTTTGTTACATCGTGTGTATGTTAAGTTGTAGATCTATGTGATATCTGTTATACCTGTATAAGATGGCTTATATTTAGTGCAATGCTGCAGTTTATACATTCATTGGCATAGAAATGTTGGTTTTATGTGTTGATAGCTGGATTGACGTGTTGGTGTTGTACCCTCTGAGGCATATGAAGAGCTTCATGTGATCTGATAGATTAGTTTTATGAACACTGTATAACCGAAAATCAGACGAATTAGTTACACCTGAAAGTGTAAATATTTGTTACCTGAATCGGTAACACCTGAAAGTGTAAATATTTGTTACCTAAATCAGTAACACCTAAAAGTGTAACTATTTGTTACCTGAATCGATAACACCTGAAAGTGTAAATAGTTATAATTTGAGTATGTTACTTCTGACAGTGTAAATAATTGTTATCTGAATCGGTAACGCCTGAAAGTGTAGTGTAAAAATTTGATAACTGAATATGTTATACCGATTACACCTGTTTGTGTCAAAATTTGGTACTGAATATGTTATACCAGTTACACCTGTTTGTATAAAAATTTGATAACTAAATATGTTATACCGGTTATACATGTTTGTGTAATAATTTGGTACTGAATATGTTATACCGGTTATACCTGATTGTGACAAATGTGGTAATTGCATATTGTATACCGGTTACACCTAATCGTGTAAAAATGTGGTGATTGAATATGTGATACCGGTTACACCTAACTGTGTAAACATTTGGTAACTGAATATATTACACTTGTACACCTGATTATGTAGACATTTGCTAACTGAATCTGTACTGCGGTAGACTTGTATGTGTAACATGCATAAATTGCATGTGTTATGAGTGGTTAGATCTATTCTAAGACCGATGGAGTTTTGGGACATATAAATTTATGTGTTCTAATATTTTCTGATATTTCTGCACTGAATTTGAATACAATAATATCTAAAAGGCAATGAGATGATACCTCTTAGTCCGTAGTGGACAATTGTAAGACCCTGGCCAGGTCGTAAATATGATATCTGCTTTGTTATCTGTTATCTGATCTCAACTAACAGTTGAGTTGAGGAAAGCACTTGGTATTAATGCGGTTAACTATAAAATAATTCCCAACAGCAATAAGTCTGTTGTGATAGTTTAGTGTAAATTTCTAAGTTATTTGCCTGATATGGAATTACCTGTCTGATTTATCTATCTGGTCTGAAAATATTTGTCTAAATTATCTGTATGGTCTGGGAAACGTTAATACCTACCTGAGTTCAGTGAAAATATCGGATTGCAAAGTACCGTGAGACATAAAATCCGAAATGTTGTTCTCTGAGAATTATGTTATTTGCACTGAATTCGTTATCTGGTCTCTGAGAAAAGCATCCTGTAGTACCCTGTAGTTGACGATACTGGATTTGTATCGGTATGTGATATTGACTTGTGTACGAGATGTACCCTGTAGTTGACGATACTGGATTCGTATCGGTATGTGGTATTGACTTGTGTATGAGATTTGTTTGCAACCACATATAGTCATGATGGTAACTGAATTATTTGATTAGTTTGAACAAGAAAAAGAGACGTTAAGATTGACCTTTGCTAATTTGAAATTATCGGCATGCTAGTGGTTTAGTCAATATGTATTAGAATGGTTACTTGTGGAGCATGTGGATTAGCTCTTACGGTGGTTTAACCACCCTGCAAGTGAAAGAAAATGATTGGAGAAAGATCAATTAACAAAAATTCAGCTGTATTATCTGGCACAAATCTCTGTGACTGGTACGTAGTGTTTAGTTTAATGTATTAAGGTAGTGTAACCTGTTAAGAAAAGGAAAAGTTTCTCTGTTTATTATAAATCTGGTTATTTGGGCATCTGATTGTAATCCCTGATTCGAAATTTTTATTCAGATGTAGTGTTTTTTTCTAATCTGTCTGGATCACGACTCGAAATCCAGGTTCGTGGATTTGGGGTCGTGACACTATTTCCTTTTTGTGTTCGACTTTCTCTCACATGCATCGCACGTGCGTTCCACTAGTTAAAGTAAAATGTCCAAAACACAGAATTTATAGGTTTTGACAATGTATATGCTATGTTCAAAGCTTGGATATCCGAATGTAGGTGCCAAATAATATCCAGCAGTCCCTTAATCAGCCAATTTAATTTTGATAGTGTCACTTAGATTTTCCACCTCGCAATAATCTTTTTGCGACTTCATCTTCTTTGTTTGGATCTTCCAGTCCTGGTATTTTCATAGCTAAATAATTGTAATTCAAGATATATTTGGATCGAACATTGGTTTTTTTACAATACTGATAAGCTCTGCTTGATGAAACGAAAAAGGAAGAATAAGATTTTAGCCGAAGACGATTGCTTCTTGCTTTAGTCCATGGAGCAAAAAGGACAACTTCAGTATTCGTGAAATTCTCCCTTCCTTACGGCATCTGTCTATGGAACCAAGGTATTGTTATTCCCCATTGAGCGACTAGAAATTTGAAAGAATCCCACCACCAAAACCCTGGAAACCCCAGTGGTTTCTAGAACCAATGGACAAAAGCCCATTCAATGCCCGATTGATTAGAGATTGATGAGCACGTTGAAACATGGGAATGGAAATGCTACCTACCCTCTATTGATGCATTGGTCATCGCCCATGTCGGAATGATAATGGGGATGGAGAGAGAGAGAGAGAGAGAGGGGTGAAATATTATTGAATTAATCACTACAACGACCCCAAAGTAATAAGGACTTAAACTTTCCACTCCTATAAACCTAGGCATTTTTGGTGTACCTGTTAAGCCTTTAACAAATGGTATCAGAGCCACCACTAGATCTCAAGTTCAGATCCCAGAGACTCGAAGAAATTGCTACATGGGGGATCTAGAGGGGATGTCAGAGTGAATGACACCACATATGAGCCATCGTGTACACATTACTAGATGGGGCGACCTTGGGAAAGGGCTTCCTCGGGGCCCCAAAGGGTGTAACAGAGTGAAAGCCGCCACAAAGTGGGCCACCCAAGACATATGTTGCAGGCAACATAGTAGCGTGTTATAAACCCAAAGTAATAAAGGCTTAGAGCATCTCCAAGGGACTCTTCAAATGCTTCCGACTGCATCTTCAAAGCTGACTGGCCTTTGAAGATCAATCACTCTTCAACATTGACGATCCAAAAGTGGCTCGTCAAATATTAAAATAATATTTATTTTTTTTAAATTGCAGCCTATTTTTGGTTTGTAACACAGCCCTATTCGAAATTTTGACCTACTCGTATGAGACGATACAGGATCGTTTTTCTTCCAATTTTTTACTAATGGATCTTACGAACACAATTAACCTATCAAACAACTAATTTATTTTTTACATGATATAAATCTCAAAAAAAGTGACGTGTTTCAGTGCTAGTCATCATTTTTCCTCCAAAATATGATCTAAAAAGAAATTTGAAGAGTTGGCTAAAGAGTCCTTTGTTGATGCACAAAATAACCTAACTCTTCAACTCCCCCTCACTCTTCAAACAAACGCACATCAGCATCTCCTACGGAAACTTTTGAAGAGTGCCCTTGTAGATGCTCTTAGCTTTCCACCCCATTAACACCTAGGCATTTTAGGTTTATTGGTTACATCCTCAAGAATCATCGTAAGCATTTCCCCGATACGAACCAAGGTATCATTATCGGGTATCAGTGTATCTTGGACCGATAGGTATCAGCTGATTCGGATATAGTATCGTTGACCTGTGTCGGTCATTTTTATTTTATTTTTTTAGAAAAAAAGTGAAAAATAGAAAATAAACATTTGTAATCGTCAATATCGACCAATACCGAGATAGAACCGGTCAATACTGACCCGTATTGGTCCGATACTGATAGTGATATTGTAAAGTCCCATATTGTGTAAATTGTTGTCCTGACCTTGGGACATGAGTAAGGGCCCCCCCTCTTACATGTAGGATGCGTTTTGGGTGAGTATGGTGGCATGTGTCCAAACCTTGAAGGGAAAGGACTACTGGTGAGACCAGGGAAGTCTGGTGGGACCATGTGGAGGCACCCAAAGAGGACAATATCTTGACACATGACATCAGGGCGTTACAGATATCAATACCACCCCAATCTTGGTGAAACCGATAGGGATTGGTGTCGGCCGAGTTTTGATACCATGCTACAAACAATCAACTCAACAAACAGAAGAACATAAGTGAAAAATAGTGCTTTCACCTCAATGAACGAGATGGTTCTCTGCACGCGACACGTCCGAACCCAACCCTTCACGACGAGCACCTGTCCTAACCAGTCGAGCCCTTCGTCGGGCCCGCCCACTATATCAACGATCCTCAGCCGCTTCCTAAACTTTCGAACCTTCTCGACGGCTTCGGACGGCTTCTCGCTAGTCTCTGCCTTCGTATTCTCATACGCCTTGTCGGATGATACTGCAGAGGTGAGTCCACTACAGAAACGTTCCCAATTGGAAATTGAGTGCTGGGGAGGAGGGTGAGAGAAATGGAAATGTGGTGAATAGATGGAGGGAAAAGTTGAAAGAGAAGGAGGGTTTCTTATGGTTTTGAAGGTTCGGGAAGCATTTTGAGGGGTTTTGGTGGTGCAGAGAAGCAAAAGGCGAGCGGCTGAACGAGGGCGGATGAGTGAAGAAGAAGATGATGGAGCAAGAGTAGCAGCCATGCGTTTTCGCCTGGCTGTGTTATCTAAGTCGGGCCACGGACGCCGCTTTATTTGGTTATATGTTAAGTTCCCCGAGTTTTATCTCTTCGAAATTGCGAATTTAAGTAACGCTTCGATCCATTCGGAAAAAAAAAAAAAAAGAGTAAAACTTCGTAGAACCGCAGGTTACTCGAGCCAGCCTGAATCCCACCGAAACTCACTAAAACCGACACTGAACCGCTTTGGCCCAATTTGTTTATGTTTTGGTAGCTAAATTCTGAAAATCGATGAGTAGCATAGTGACAAATTTCGTTTTCGGTAATCTTTCGGTGGGGGGTCCTTTCGGTACATTTCGGATTAATTTTGATATATTTCGAAAAAAATTCAGAAAATTTCGGAGATTAAAAATATATAAAAATATATATTTAATATTTTTTAAAAAAAATAGCAATTGATCCGAGCACTACCCCCAAACTCAAGCATAGAACTATAGAAGAAAAATTGGCAAAGGGTACATTATACTCACCCATCAGGCTGCTTTCTCACCCTACCTTCTTCAGTCGTCATGCATTGACCGCCTTTGAATCGGATGGTAGATGTCGTTTTTCATCCTCATCTTTTGCACAATGGATTTAAGGATCGTGGGCATACCATCAGACGGTCGGTGTTTTTATTACACATGACACACATCTCAAAAAGTCGACCTTAAATCATATGACCTCCATCACGCTCAAGCATATTTTAGCATCACCTTTTGAGATATGTGCTATGCATAATAAAAAAACAGACCGTCTGATGGTACACTCACAATCCATAGATCCGGTGTGCAAAAAATGGGGATGAAAAATGACCTCCACCATCTGATGCAAAGCCAGTCAATGCATGCCGACTGAAGAAAGTGGGCTGAGAAAGCAGCCTGGTGGGTGAGTATAATGGGTGAGAAAGCAGCCTGGTGAAAAAGAAGCCATTTTGGCAAATATTTAGTTCCACATCGATTGAAAAAAAAACCTTCACACTTTTCCCCACCTATAAAAGATACTTTTGCTAAAGCTATTCAATGAGAAGTGTGGCGCCTAGTGAGCAACTAATTGCCCACATGTGGTGACTGTCTATTTATTACATTAAATAAAATTTAAACTTTAAAAGAAAAATATTGAAATTTCGACAAAAATATCAAAATTCTTGAAAATATCAAAAAGCAACGAAATTTCGACGAAACTTTCGCTGAACCTTCAATTCAGTGAATTTCATGAAATTTTGCTGAATTACATAAACTTTTTGGTTCGGGTTCAAGTTTCGGTGAAGCAATACTGAAGCCAAACTTTTTTCTACCCACCACATGGGTTAAAAGTTTAGAGAAATTTTGGTGGCCACCCTTACAACCCGAAATTCGTTCTTCTCCAGAGGGTTTTTTTTCACCATAATTTTTCATATAATGGATCTTGAGACCATGAGTTTATCATCAAATGCTCAATATTTTTGTTGATGTGGCACACATGTCAATACCTCTTTCTTCAGGCCCACGCGTTCTTTGAAAGCGCCTACACCCCAAACCCCTGAAAAAAACATTGATTTCTTCAGATCAGATGATGGAGATCTTTTTTAACAAAAATCTTCCACAAAATAGATCTTGGGTTCATGGTACATCAATCTGACGGTCAATTTTTGATTTCCTATATCACCGATACCCAAAATATGACTCTTCAATCATATAGCACACACCATGCTCAAACGTGATTTTAGGGCCATATTTTGAGGACTGGGGACACATGAAATCACAAATTGGCCGTTTGATAGGTGTTACATGAACTTAAGATCCATTCTATGGACGATCGGGATGAAAAACAATCGCCCTCATCTAATCCAAAGCAATCAATAGTCTTCAAGGGGTCTCGGACGTGGGCGCTTTCAGAGAACGCATGGACACGAACAGAGGTACCCATAAACAGCGACGCCAATAAATGTAACCCAATCATGTAAGCCAGTTAATTTGAAGGTCATGATCTAAAGATCATAAGTGAAAAAATTGGCACTAAGCATAATCTTTATCATATGACTAAATGCACTCCAAAGCCATTATCCGATTTAACAGTTGATTGTTTCGAATCATATGATAGAGATTGAGTTTTGTACCGGTCTTTTGCGTCGTAGATTTGTAGGTCATGGCCTTTATATCAGATGGTTTAGATGCAACCTCACCTCATAATCGTACTATTTATTTGCACTGTAAAATCATAATCTTGCCCCATCTCCTCCGGCCAACATGCATTGACTGCTTTGAATCTAATAATGGAGATTGTTTTTTATCCCAATCTTCTAGATGATGCATCTTGAGATCATGGGTATATAGGTTTTTTATTTCATGTGGCACCCATTCCAAAAAATAACTTGTGATTTATATTTGAGCTTGATGTATGTCTCACGAGTTCAGAGTTATTGTTTGGGATTTGTACCACGCGGAATAAAAAATTATCTGAGTGTATACCCATGATCTCAAGACCCATCTTGTAAAAAGTTGAGACAAAAAAATATTCATGTTCTAATTTAAAGCGATTAATGCACTTTGGCCTGACGAGATGGGGTGAGGTTACATGTTCACATGGTGTGAAGAATGGTGACTTAGGAAAATAATTTTACACAATGTAGCCAAACAACCGAAAAAAATAAAATTAAACCATTGTAAAATTTTAAGAATAAAACTTCCTATGAGTTTTTTTATTTACAAGTCCATGTAAAGTTAAAAAATAAAAATAAAAACATTTCCATGAGGTTTGTCAAACAAGGCATCAATTTCGAATGGATTAACTGAATATACCCCCTTATCAAACTGTGACCTTACCTCATGTCATCCAACCAATTTAACCACTTTGGATCAAAACATGGAAATCTTTTTCCATCCCAATCGTCAACATGGGTCTTGAGCTTATGGGTTTGGGAGTACACATGGTATGTGTCTTCAAATGTGACCCTCAAATCATATGGTACATGTCACACTCAAGAGTTATTTTAACGTCACTTTTTGGAATGTGTACCATGTGGGACACATTCCATAGCCTGATTCAAAGTGGGCAATGTGTATTTGGGGCGACATGTAATAGCTCTAGTTAATTTGTTATAATTTATTTTTTATTAGTGAGCCATTACTTGCATACATTTTTCAAGTAATTGCACCGAATTTAAAGAATGACTTGGTATTTTAGGGACATGTGATAGGTAAAAATGCAAAATGAGCTGTTTGAGTTGAAGTTCATGATCAATAGATCTCTGATACATAAAATTGAAGCAAAACACAATCCTTGTCATATGATCTATTGTAGTCAATTATTGAATTATATAATAGCCTTTGACTCCATTTAATCAAATGATGAAAATTATAAAATTATATTCTATTCTAATTTTTTTCAATTGATATCTTTAAATCATAGCCTTCAAATAAAAAAGGCTTAGATGGTTTTTAACATAGTAGAGGTCGCTAAACTTGCAAATCTTTTTTTTTAATTTGGTGCAATCCGGTGCAATCACTTGAAAAGCGTGTGCAAGTAATAGCTCCCTTTTATTATTCTAGTTATAACGATATTTCTTTTGAAGGCTCTTATAGTATGTCTTGCTCGTGGAAGGTAGGCCAATTTGTATACAACTTTAAAAAAGTATTTCTTTGTCAGAGCCAAATGTAAAAGTAGTTTTTTATCGGAGCCAAAAAGTCAAAGAGTTGCTCTTCGCCCCAAAAGAGCTAACCTAAACGTAGCCTAAGCCTGTGTTTGGGTTAGCTCTTTTAAGAGCAAAAGTAGCTCGATGACTGCTCTTTGTGAGAGTAGAAAAAATTTGTTTTGGCGTAAAACAGACAGAAAGCATCACTTAAAATAACTCCCTGCCAAAGCAAATGGGGCGAAAATTTGTATTACCAAACGTGAAAGCAACTCTCAGTCGGAGCCAAAGAGCAACATTACTAATGAAAAGAGCTAACCCAACCACAGCCTAAGGGCATGACTTATTTTTAAGAACATATAAAATTATAGGTTTTTTTAAAGGTACGTTCGTTTTATAGTAATATGGAGAAATCAGACGTAATGTGCCAAAGTTAGGGGTAACGGTCGGGAATTTTTAGTTGCCTTCTCGTTCGTTTAAGCATATGAGGCGATGGTCTCGTAATAATATTTTATTATCTACAATTTCTGATAAATGCAACGCAACGACTATATTTATTCCAGCTCCACCCACCTTCCGTTGAAGCCTCAAAACACCCTCTGAATGACTTTTTTGAGTTCTTTGGCAATATGAATGTTGCTGTCGTTGATCGTCAACGATAGATGGTATAAACCCTAGTTCGAGAGGTCGTCATCGAGCAGAGCACCGTCACGTAGGGTACAAACCCTACTTGCAGAAAATCTGGCCAAAATCTAGGCGTTAGACTGGAGGTAGGATGAATATGTCTGAAAATGGTGCTGAGGTTCGTCCATCGTCTCAACGAGGAAGACTAGTATGATGGCTATGATCGGATGGTTGATGCAGAGATTTTTGGGCGGCAGATCTATTGGAAATGACCCAACAGATCTAAAGAAGCAGAATTTCTCCTATAAAAGGGCTTCATCTCCTCACCTCCTCAAAGCCGACCCATCTCCGACAAAGGTATGCAAGTCTTAACTTTCAGTTTCAATTTTCCTCCTTTGAAAACCCTCATTTTTACAATCAAATCTTCCTTGTTTTTGCGTTGCAGGATGCATCGAAGTCGAAGCCCTAGGGAGCTTTTGATCGGGTACTTACCCTGTTGTTGTTGTTGGTTTATAAGGCAATTTTTTCCTTTGTAAGCATAAAAATTTGCTATGATTTATGATTTTTTTTGTAATTTCTAGGCCCTTTTTTATTATTTATTACCTTAAAAATTGCTCTGGTTTGTAATTTTTTGCTCTGATTTATGGTGTTTTTGGTAATTTTTTGCTCTGGTTTATGGGGCAATTTTTTATTTCAAACCCACACATTTGCTTTGGTTTAAGGTGTTTTCTGTAATTTCTGGGCCATTTTTTTATTATTTATTACCTTCAAATTTACTCTGATTTGTAATTTTTTGTTTTGATTTATGATCTTTTTTGCAATTTTTTGCTCTAGTTTATGGGACAATATCTTCCTTTCAAAACCTTCAATTTTTTCCTGATTTATGGTGTTTTTTGTAATCTCTGGGTCTATTTTATAATTTACTACCTTCAAATTTGTTCTGATTTTTAATTTATTACCTTCATGTATAAATTGTTATTTGCAATCACAGTGAAATAATTATTGTAGCAATCAATCAAGAATTACATCGGATTTAAATAATAAAGATGCTTTGAATGACTGTTAGCTTCAGAGATCTAACTGAATATTTTCAGAGCCTACTTCAATGCTTACAAATTAGTATACTCTGAGTTTCTCAAAGTCAATCTATATAGCAGATCGGCTAATTGATAAGTTTTCCCCTATTTTTACTAGTTCCAAATGTTTTGAATTTGAATCTTAGATCAAATTTGCAAATAATTCAATAATTAAAAAGTCCCAGACAGATAACATTCAGAACACTACAATGTCATATCGAATGTGTTTTTTTTCGCTTATGAATTATTATTGTAAAACCAGTCGTCTTATGAATTTTTTCGCTTATGATTCACACTGAATCTTACAGTGTGTGATTCAGGATTACTTCTTGAATCTTACACTAGCTAAATCTTTTACGAATCAGTATTGGGGGTTAAAAACCCACAAAACTGAGTAAATACATGAACCAGTTTGTGCATTGTCACTTTTTCTTTCCTTTTTCCTTTTCTTCTTTATTAAATTATCTTTAAAGACCCAAAATTAAGTTGAGGTAGCTTAATACACAAACTTGTAGCTAAACTGGAAGGTTTTTTCTAGCTGCTTTACTTATCAGGGAAAAAAGGGGTTAAATAATGTTAAACCCAACTATTAGATTGTTCTTTCAACCCGCATTTAGGGTTTTCGTGAATCTTATGAATTATGATTCAAGATTCAATTCGATTATATCCCATCTACGATTCAGATTTTCTGATTTGATTTTATTTCCCTATAATGTTGGGCTTGAAGTGGTCTCAAAGAAAATAATACTAGTAGTATTCAGATTTGTAGAAACCTATTTGAAAAAATGAGGTTTCATTTCAATTTTTTCTAAATCAGCTTAGAATCTCGAATCTAATTCAATCATTCTTCCAAAACAAGCTGGATTTGAAACTGTCTTCCGAGTCAAACTAAAAATTTTTGGATCGAAAAGAGCCCGTGGGCATCGTTTTCGATCCCGTGGGCATCGAAGTGCTCACTTTGCTACATCCAAAATTATAAACACTCAGCATATTTAGCTTTTATACTCAACAAGAATTTGAATCACCTGCTTATATCAGTCTCCGTTATTAGCAAAATCTCTGAGTTGTTTTAAGGGAATAAAAAAATTAAGTATTTCCTTTTCCGAATAAAGCATATGACAAAATGTGAAAGAATCAATTCCATGATTCCTTGATCAGATCTTAGGTGCTTCAGCTAATAGAATAGTTGCTTCTTATTTTGATTTAGGATCTAAATAACCTGCTTCGCCTAATACAGTGTCTTGTAGATTGGATTAGCTGGTAGAATGCAAGTGTGATGCGAAAGAGCTTCTTTGCATGTGTATCATCTTCAAGTTTTCTAGGCTATCAACTCAGTTTTTTGGTGGTACAAAAGTGTTGGAAAAAATAAAAAAATCAAATCTACACTTCAAAGAATAACTAACCAAAAGCTCTTCCAATATTAATATGTAGGCTATGATTAAAGTCATGGATCCAAGCTAAAACACTTGGAGAAAATATTTAAACTGGAAGGCTGATTCTATTGAGAAAAACTTTGAGAGATGGAACATTCAATCTGATTCTAGTGTTGATGTTATAGTAGGCATAGTTTTTATCAGAATGTCATAGTAGGCATCTATAATACTGGCACTTTTTTGTTTTGAGATGGTTTTGAAGGAGTTTCAGACAGTTCAATGAGATTTGGGGAGCTCATGGTTTACGGTGGTTTAGAACTCTGCAAGTGGGTAAAACTCAGATTGCCATATAGGGTTCAGAACTTCATATTAGTTTTCATGCTTCACATCCTAATAAGGCTCATTTTATTATTTGATTTCATTTGGTGGATGTTTTGAAGCATTTCCCGTCTCATTGTTTTCGTGCCATTTCACTAAAATCTGTCACAAATCTCTGAGAGATCTTTTAACTATCTTATTCTATTGGGTATCGATCGGGTTTTTGTCCCTTTCTTTTTCCTTTGGTAGCATTCTACTTGAACCCTTGTTCATTGAAATTCAATGATATTAGCGAGTAAAAGGGTATCGGTGTGTGCCATACTCCTTGGGCGTTTGAACTGTCACTGCAACTGAGTGGCATAGCTCCCATAAATCCTTTTTTTCTATATTTATGGTTTAGATAAGACCCTTATATTATGTGTTCCATATTTGTTGCATGTTCTCAGTAGAAATGTCATCGTCAGTTCCGAGTGGTACCCCTCCGCTCCCGTGAAGGAGACCAGAAACAAACTACACTTGGACGTACGCGTTGGAGGAGCTAATGGTAAATGAAATGGTCGAACAATGTCAACTTGGGCGTCGTATTTCTAACAAGGATGGAACGTTCCACCAAAAGGCATGGGAGGAAATGGTCCTGAAATTGAACTTGCTACCTGAATTTAGTGCTAACGGAGTACCAGTGAAGAAAACTAATCTCTATAATCGGCTTAGAGTTATTAAAAAATATTATTCAAAAGCAAAAACTCTACGAAGTGAAAGTGGCTTTGGTTGGGATGATGACCTACGAAGGGTCACTACAGAAAATGGCGTATGGGATAATTACGAGCAGGTGCGATCACAAGATATTAATATTTAAATTTCATTAAGTTGACTATCATTCTGAATAAAAAATAATGACTTAATCTCTATGGCTCATTTTCACTGGCTCACCTATGGGCTAGGACCTATCGGACAAAAATACTTCAGGATTGGGAGAGTCTTTGCATAATCTTCTCAGATAGTATTGCGGACGATAGAAGTGTTTTCCACCCCGATGACACTCCCACCGAAGAATATTTTGGGACCCAGAGTTTGGGTGACCCACCCACTCCAACAGGTGAACACAATGCATTCAGGCCTCATGGAGCAACGGATGACAATATGCATGAAGTTGGGTCCCATAACACTGCAAACAGTTCTTCACGTAACTCGACAAGTGGATGAAATAGGCGCGACTCTGCTTCTGGGTCACGAAGGAAGAGAGGTGACCCGAGGGCGGAATTGCAAGGAGCAATAGAGGGCTATGTGGAGGAACTTAAGCTTATTAGGACTAGACCAAGTCTAAGTGAGCGGTTTGTTCCGATCCTAGATGAGATTTATACTAGAGGTTTGATGACCCATATCCAGTACCTAGCTTGCCTATATCGCCTCTAAATGATTTTAGTTTTAGTTTTTGTCTATTACTACATAGCGAATGACTTATAGAGCGTTGAAACAATCTACTTATTGGCTAGTTTGATAAATGGTCGGAGTTGTTAAGTCTTGCCTTGTGCTTAGGGCCAGCGATTGGATTTGAGGTTGTTGCCGTAACGTAAATTTTCGTCGTCGCTTGGTTTGCCATCGCCATGGTTGCGACGCCAATCGAACACAGGGCAAGACTGTTATATCCACCGATGACTTAATTCCTTTATCGATGATTGGGAGGCAGACCATATTAAATGATTCTCAGTTACGAGACGTTAATCGTGGGTGGTCGATAGCTGCGAAGAAGAACTGATTGGTGATCATGTCCTCTTTTGAGACTTTTGACCACAGACCCAACACGTCTTATGCCAACGCTGTGAGTCAGTGCTCGACCGTTTCGCCTCCGAGTGGACTCTCGTCTCTGGGTGGTCACTCTCGCTCCAGGCCTCTCAGTTTTGACCTCACTCAGTTCCGCTCATTCGCCGTCAACCTTCGTTATTTTTGGGTTTTCATTTTTGCCAACAAAGACACATCATCATTCCTTTCTTTACATAGATGGATTAACGACAACTGGGGCGTTACAGATAGACCGATGGTATCTTCCATTACTTCTTTTAAGTTCCTACTTTGGTTCGGATCGGAAGAAGGTGCTTCAGAGTTTTGCCTCAAAAAATGTTTCTTCATTCATGGCTGTCTAGTTGAATGTCGACATTGGGAGCCTACAGTGGGCGATTTACAAGTTTAGAAGGAGGAGGAGGGGGTATGGATTCTCATCTTTGGGCTACCGCTCCATGCATGGTCCCCGGAGGTGCTCCTAGGGATTGGGAACCGGTGTGGTCGTTTCGTTCAGGTCGACCGTCGTTCGATGGATCTCTGGGATACGAATCATGCTCGCATCCTCGTGGTCGCCGACTCGTTGAATAGCATCCCCCCGTACCGTCAAAGTGCTGATTAGCGGCCAGAGTTGTCAACTCATTATAGAATTCGCTTGGTTGGAGCGGGTTGTCATCATGCATTAATCGGTCGAAGCTGCTTCGGGGCTCGTTTTCTCCGGCGTCAACTTCGCCGACCCTTCAGTGGCAATAGTTCAACCGTTCTGTGATCTAGTCGGACATGGAAGGGCTTCGTCAGATCAGATATCGGCGAGAGGCGTGGAGGGGAGCTCGGCCTCGAACCCGTCGCACAACCTGAGCCCACTCGTCTCTTCGACCTCGCCGGTTGGGGACGACGCCGCCCCTCAGATGCTTTGGCTCGCTCATTCTCTGTCGTCCGAAGCTTTGGAGATTGGAGTTGATGGTGTGCCGACGGTGGGTGTGTCGGCTAAGGATCTCTTGCCACCGAGAGATTCTACGGTCCATATCAACTCATACGATTGCATAAATTGTACACCTGCAAATACATAGGGTAGGTGAGATGAGGGTGCTGTCAGATAGGACAGACGAGGTTGGATGTCGTACCTGGGATCCGATGGAGCTCGAGGTGGTCGATCACCTTTTAAGGGAAGTCTCTTCTGTCTTCAGAAAAGGCTTTAGGTTTATCGCAGGAGAAGAAGCTGTTGGGTGGTGCCTCGGGGAGCAAGAAGGGCTTGGGAGCTGCCACGTCGCCTTGATCTGGAACTCTCTAGAGTTTCTCCGGATATGCTGAAGGGTTTTGACTGTGGGACAATTAGGAGGGGGGATTTATATCCCGTGTTGGAGGGGGGGGGCACGTGGTTTGTTGACGTGTCCTCCCATGAGGTCTCACCGGGGCGACACGTGTAGGGTGTCTGGGCTGGAGCAAGGAAACGATGTGATTCAGGTCAAGAAGTGTTTTTGTGGTTTGGTGGGGGAGGGTTGTGATGTGCAGTGAAATATGAGGATATTTCACCCCTAAAAATCTATATTTAGCCGTTCGATGAAAGCTATCTAACATGATTTGTCAAGTTTTCTAAGTTTCAGGACAATTGGTCATGAAACACATTAGGAAGCATAAAATGGTGCAAAAGCTGAAAGGAGTTGGAGCAAAGGGAGCAAAACAGAGTAGATTGACTTTTTGACTAGGTCGATCGATCAATCGACATACTCCGGAGGACTTGGAAATTTAAAAGCAAAATCTGATATGGTCAATTGATCGACCATATTCAGTCGATCAATCGACCAAATTCAAATTTGAGTTTTGAATTTGAATTTGAAGAGGCCGATCTCAGTACTATTTAAGAAGGTAAAATCTGAGGATCCGGGGATCAGTTATTCATTCTGCATTCTTCTGTTTAGTTTTCTGCTTTTAAAAGTGTAAGGGCATTGAGTCCCAGTTTCTTGAACTCTCTTTTTAATATTCATTTTGAGAAAGAAGATAAGTCTTAATCTTGCGTTTATCCACTTTCAAGAAAGGGTTGTACGAACTGGAGATTAAAGCTTTCTGTGGAAATTGTTGAAGCTCTTTACGGTATTTTAAATATTGATGTTAATGTTGATTTACATTTCAATCATTTTGTTTACTTTTACCATGTGTGGCTAGTTTCATTAAGGATGGGGATCTAATGAACCCCATCCGAGGAAGTCATCTATATTAATATAAATCTGTGTTTGAGATGTCAGATGTTTTTAAAGGCCCTAATATTGTTTTTGAAAATGGTAAAATCTGATTTCAATCTGAGATCTAGGAGCTAACCATGCCCTATGATTTCAAATCTGCAATAATGATTTTATCCTAATTATTATCCATCTCAGAGTGAAGTTTCACTATCATCTGAGGTGTGAGTGCTAATCACACACTCATGAGGTGTTAATCATACATCTCCTTGATCTCGGATAGATAGTGCGACTTTATCCCAGTAGTGAGTTCCAATCACTATCTGAGGTGTGGGTGTTAATCACACACTCATGGGGTGTTAATCATACATCTCTTTGATCTTAGATCGTACTTTGGAAATTACCCTAGAGATTGGGTTCTAAATATTGTCCGAGGTGTGAGTGTTAATCATACACTCATGGGATGTTAATCATACATCTCCGTGATCTTAGATCTATATTTTAGAACTCATGTGTGTTTGGGGCGGTGCTTCTTTTTAGTTATCTGTTAAAGATCTCACATCTCAATCCACAGATTGGTATTCTGTAAATGATAAACCTACGATGGGAGGATTTAGCATCTCAATCCTTATCTTTCATTAATTGTTTAATTCTTAAAGTCCGTTAGTATTTATCTCATTTATCAGAAGTTCTCAAATTTCTAGATTGTTAGTTGCTGTGGTAAATCTGTGTTTGTTCTTGTAATTGGTTACTATTTTTCCTTTTAAATTTTCTAACCAATCCTCGTGGGAACGATCTCGTACTCTGCACCCACTGACTACATCACGATTCGTGCACTTGCGAGTACAACTTAATTTACACAATAGGTTGGTTCCAGCCATTTCGGGCAAGCTAACCCATGTTTCTTTCGGGTTTGTTTTGCTGGGTTTAACCTATCGCTTGTGGATCGACCTGGGGGCACAGATCTTATCTATTTGTGAGGGAAAGGAGACCCGTGTTTCTATTTCAGAGGGAGAGGTTAAAATTTTTGGGAAGGGCAAAGACAACGGGATGGAGGATCTCCGGTGCTGCAGAGCCAATCCCCGGGACGCCAGTTCGGGCCTTGGTGCCATTTTGGCTTCGGGAAATGGTGTGCTAGAGATGGAAGCTTAGATGGGGAGCTAGCCGGACACAGAGTCTGATGAGCAGGGAAGCTAGATGGTCGGGAATTTACAGTTACAAGCTTGTCAAGATTCCTCTGAGGTTGGACTTACTCCGGAAGTTGGAATTGTGGCGAAGATCGATCGGCTGATCGAAGTGGGGCGAAACCTTGGGATGCCATTTAAAGGATCTCAGGCTGAGTTGTGGGAGGTGTTCAGGTTCATCCTCACATGTCTCCAGGATATCAAGAGGAAGAGGAGGGGTGGGTCGCAGGAGCTTGCGCGTTAACAATGGGGTATGTCGGATGGGAGAGGGGTAGGGGGTTTGTAATCGTCTCCTCCGGTTGGGCGGGCTTTTACAGTGTTTCGATTATGAAGATATTATCTTGGAATGTGAGAGGTATCAGTGATCATCTAAAGCGGACGGGGGTTAAGAAGGTGATTGCGGCGTTTAAACCAGTCATTGTTACCCTTCAAGAAATAAAGTGGGGAAGTTGTGATAGAAGGAAGGTCGAATCAGTCCTGGGGGGGTGGTAGCTGGGATTGGGTCAGCATTGATTCCATCTGATCCTCCAGAGGGATTCTTGTGGCCTGGTCTTCGGTTCTTTTCGATAAAGTGGATGAGGAATTGAATTGCTTTTCCGCCTCCATGGTGCTTCAGGATAAAGTGTCGGGGAAGCAGTGGAGTTTTGCGGGCATCTATGGCCTGACGTCTGACCGAGAGAGGGGAGATTTTTTGTTCGAGCTGAACGCTCTTGCTCCTTGGTGGGACTTCCCCCTCTACCTGGGAGGAGATTTCAATGTTATCCTGTGGGATTTCGAGAAGCAGCGTGGCCCTCCTAATCTCGGAGTCATGCAGGATTTCAATTCTTTCATTTCGGACTGAGGGTTATTAGATGTCCCACTAATTGGGGCTCATTTTACGTGGTCTAGTCTTCAGGACATGCCTTCTCTTAGCAGGCTGGACAGATTTCTTTGTTCTACCAACTGGCTCGATATCTTCCTCGAGGCCTGACTAGAAGCTTTCGCCCGTGCCGTCTCTGATCATCGCCCTCTTACTCTCACATGCGAGTCTCGTGGAAAGGGGCCCTCTCCTTTTCTATTTGAAAACATGTGGCTATTGGATGAGTCTTTTAAGGGTGAAGTTTCGGGTTTGGTGGTCGGAACCGGTGTCAAATGGGATGGCTGCTTACCGGTTCCTCTCTAAACTTCGTCGGATAAAGGATAGAATCAAAATCTGGAATAGGGATGAATATGGACGGGTACACGTTAGAAAGGAGAATTTGCTCTCGAAGCTGAAAATGTTGGATAATTTGGAGGAGAGCAGAAACCTATTGGGGGATGAGAGGGAGTTTATACTGCAAACGAAGGTGGAGTTCAGGGAGACCTGTAGGGCCGAAGAAGTGTTTTGGATGCAGAAAGCGAAGGCTCATTGGCTTAAAGAGGGGGATGCTAACACAAAGTACTTCCATGCGATTGCAAATGCCCGTAATAAATCAAAGTATTTGGGGAGTATCATCGTGGATGGGGTGTCGTATTCGGGTCACGAACAGGTTTAGGATAATATCGTTGATTTTTACGAATGGCTGTATACGGATGAGGGTCTTCCGAGGCTGAGTTTGGAGGAGCTTCAGTTTACCTCTCTTTCGGAGGAGGTTAGTAGGGGGCTGGAGAGTAATTTTACTGAAGACGAAGTGTGGATAGCGATCAGGTTTGGTGGCAGAAATAAAGCGCGGAGGTCGGATAGTTTCACCATGGAGTTTTACCGTGCCTTTTGGGAGACCATTAAGGCGGACCTGCTGGAGGTTTTCCATGAGTTTCACTTGACTGGTTTTATCGGGAGATCCTTAAACTCCACATTTATTATCCTCATTCCCAAGACTCATGGGGCTGAGAACATTTTTGATTACTGGTCGATCAGTCTGATCAATTGCCTACACAAGATTATATCGAGGGTGCTGGCTAACATGCTTAAGTGGGTGATGGGTACTATTATTTTCGACAATTAGGGGGCTTTCGTCCGAGGTAGACAGCTAACGGATCTTGTGGTGGTGGCTAATGAGACCATTAACTTGGCCCATATGCAATGTTGGTCGGCTGTGATTTAGAAGGTAGATATGGAGAAAGCCTATGACCGGGTCAGCTGGGGATATCTCGACTACATGTTGGGAAGGTTGGGGTGGTTCGGCGCCATTTGGAGGAAATAGATGCGCGGATGTTATTCCTCCCCGTGGTTTTCGGTGTCGATAAATGGCACGTCGACGGATTATTTTAAGAACTCTAGAGGCATCAGGAAGGGAGATCCCTTATCCTCGTTTCTCTTTAATATGGTTGGGGAGGCTCTATCTGAGCTGATCGGGTGTGCAAGGGACTTAAATATGCTTATCGACATTCGGGTGGGAGAACAGGGCAGATTCATCTCGCACTTGCAGTATGCAGACGATACAATTTTATTTGGGAAGGCATACGTGGCGGAACTCTGCTCTATGGTAGATGTGCTCTCGGTTTATGAGGAGATGTCGGGGCAGTGGGTTAATCACCTCAAATATGCTGTCTCTGGCATTGGTGTTGAGGATAGCCTGCTGACTAACCTAGCTGGTTCGATTGGGTGTGATATCGACGGGCTGCCTATTAGGTACCTCGACTTGCCACTTGAGCTCAGACAGCCCACGAGCCGCGATTGGCTCCTAGTTGTGCAGAGGGTTGAGCAGCGTTTGTCATCTTGGAAAGGTAGATTATTGAGTAGTGGGGGAAGGCTAATCTTGGTTAAAGTGGTGCTCTCTTCGATCCTCATTTTCTACATGTTCATGTTTAGATGTCCCGCTAAAATTCTCGATCGGCTGGAACGTATTCAACAGTCGTTTCTTTGGGAGGGGGCGGGTATGAACAGGCGGTATCATCTTGTCAACTGGGACACGTGCCAGCTGCCTATCGCCAGTGGTGGGCTGGGGATTTGGAGCTTAAAAAGGACTAATTTAGTCGTGCTTGGAAAGTGGATTTGGAGAGAGGGAAGGGTGGAGGAGAGGGGAAGCCTTTGATGGTTGGTGCTATCTGAAAAATATGGTCTATCCTGGGAGAGTTGGGGGATATGCCTTTCGCCCCACAGGAGTACCTCGGCGTGGTGGAGAGGTATTTCTGCGTGTGAGAACCTCTGGCTAAAGGGGTGTGATACAGCTGGGGGTGCGGCACCCGTATACGTTTCTGGGAGGATATGTGGTTGGGAGTGGGTCCGCTTAAGGCTGCTTACCAGGAAAACTATGCCCTTTCTTCGAATCCGGGTGGTAGGATTGAGGAGTTTGTCTCATTGGCTAGTGGGAGGAGGGTTTGGGATGTCGCCACTAGAAGGCTCCTCAGGGACAGTGAGCTTGAGAGCTATTTGGACCTACTGAGAAGGCTGTATGAGGCGTAGCAGGACACCTTACAGGCTGATCAGAGGGTTTGGGTTCTGAATCGTGATGGACAATTCAATGTCAAATCGTTGTATCATTGGCTATCGCGTCGCCCGCTTATCAGGTTTGAAGGCAAATGGCTGTGGAGTGAACCTATTCCTCTGAAGATTCAGTTCTTTGTTTGGGCGTTGTGCAAAGATAGCATCTTTACTAGGGACCAGTTGATTCGGAGGGGTAAAGACGTCCCGATTTTGTGTGTAATGTGCTCTGATGGGGGGGGAGTCCGCTGCTCATCTCTTCCTTCATTACCGTGTGGCTGCTGAGGTGTGGGTACCATTCTCAAATCTTTTTGGGCAGTGCTTTCGGGGGCCTATGTGTTGTTGTATATTATATTTTTTGTTGCTTGTTGTTCTTTTGATTGTGTGTGTCGAGGTTGTATTGTATTTCAGCGCCTTGCTGTTTATTTATATAATCTCTATTATTGATAAAAAAAAAAAAAAAAAAACTTGCCTCTATCACTTGTCTGACAAGTCGCTTGTCGAGACGTTCCTAGCGTTACCCCCAGCGATGAGGATGGCTTTTCTTTCAGGACTATTTCCTCAATAAGATTGCATTTTGAGATGTTTTTGTTATGTTATTTCTGGCGTATCGTATCATCCGTGATACACAACTACTGTATTTTCTTTATGATTTATTTTGACACAATATAGTACATATAGTTTAAACTGGTACATGACTTGCACTTTATTTTCTTTCTTATTTAGAACATAGTATCACAATGGATGCCATTGATAATGACACAGAGGTCGCAATTATGATGGCTAGATGTATGATAATGCTTGCAGCTTGCTACTATATTAGCCAGGTATGCGGTTCTAGACAACGCGTGCATTCCTCCATACTAACTGGACACCAATTTTTGCAAGAAACTATTGCCGGACACGGACGCACGCCATTCAATTTGTTTCGAATGCGAGTGCCGATTTTTTGGGAGCTCTGCTCGGCTTTGCGAGATAGAGGGTTCCTCCATAACACAATGCACTTGTTAGTGGAAGAGCACGTAGTGATTTTTATGTTTACATTATCTCATAATATGAAGAATTGCATCACACAAAATCGATTTCAGCACTCTGGCTCAACAATTAGCGAATATTTTAATGCCATCTTAAATGCTATTTTATGGCTTCATCACGATATTGTGGTCCCGGCCAATGGAGCTCTCCCACCTTAGATAGAACATGATCCACGATTCTTTCCTTATTTCAAAGTAGAGTTAAATATTAATATTATTCTGTTATAAATTTAAAATTAAGCGAGGTGCTTTCCTAATACTAAGCTAGCGACAATTAAAATGTAAAAGATTGCGTAGGAGCTATTGACGGCATGCACGTTACAGCTTGGATGCCAAAACGTGACCACCCGCGATATCATAATCGTAAGCAATTTACCTCATATAACGTACTTGCAGTAGTTTCATTTGACATAAGGTTTCGGTACGTAATTGCGGGTGCGAGCATCACAAACGAAGGCCGAAAGAGAGATTGCCCGAGAATACCGCGAGAGCATCATAAATGCACTATGGGAGGGGCGTGCTCCATGATATGTAGGACCATATATATAATGTGATGTTAGATTATCTTTAAGATGGAGAATACTCACTTATTTTTATGGCCCGTGCAAATTTAACCAACTGTTACACATACAAATGGAGATAAACTATACGTGTCATTATTTTATAGATTTCATCATTAGCATTAATTTCGTATAAGGTGACATCTTATCATCCATATATATGTCTTGAACAGATGGTTCGCTACTATGTTATTTTTGTTAGACGACGACCCGGGATATATCGTACTTGGGAGGAAGCTAAAGTCCAAGTAGACGGATATTCAAACGCTTTCCATGTTGCCGTGAGCACCCTTAATGAGGCTATTGAGCGATATAATAGATTCCATGGAATACCAAGCCCACGTGCAATGGATGTAGTTGGGAGGGAGGAAGTTGACTGGTTTTGGAAACCAGTGGCGAAGTTATTTTTCTTTATTATTATATTTCTCGTTGCTTTATATGTGAGCGGGTTGCTGTAAGACACCTAAGATTGTCGGCTTAATATATGTCCTCTCTCTTTATTTCAATGTGAAGATGGTATTTTAATGAAAATATTATGTTATTTCTTTACTATTTTTCTTTTCCTCACTTTGCATTTGTTATATATTCACTTGATTATGGTTATGACAATTATGATAATGATGCATAAATGGCCGATGACGCAAAATCGCATGCTTTAAACCCAATTACTCCGCCGAGACGTGTGTATTCGCCAGAGGTAATCGATGTTGAGACGTATGTCATGTCCGTAAAGTGCCCTGCCAACAACAATGCCAGTGAAGTTATTACTGTACTCAGTTCCAATGAAGAACCTATGGATGAAGAGAATGAAGCTGACGAAAAAGATGAAGATGAAGAGGAAGAAGAAGAAGACATAGTAGAAGAGGACGGCGAAGCTGAAGATGAGGATTACGAAGAAGAAGATGATACCTCAGACTCTGAATCGGATTCCAAGAGCGATGACGACTTTGCATCCGTTTCAGTGACCCTATAGATAGTAGTAGCTTTTGTGATCAACATAACAGTAAAGTATTTTGTATTTTGTATTGGACCGAGACTTTAGTTGGGTTTTAGAACTATGCTTGAAACATTGTTAAGTCGAGTTTTATAACTCTTGCACTTAACTCGAAATCCTTATTTTCTGTCTATCGTGTAATGTTGAACCTTATGCCGTGTAGTCTGTGCTTTCATCTTTTCCATATATTGATTAGCCTCAAGGATTTCTCTTCCAATAGTTAAGGATCATGACAACTTCAAGCTCTTGGTTAACCTCCCTCCTTGTGTTTTGCTTTATATAGCTTCGAGTTGTCAATAATTCAGAATTGTGTAATATAGTAATCATAAAAAAAAGTCACATTGCTTCTAGATCAACCAAAACTAAAAGGCAGGTAGCTTTAATGATTAACCAAAAAATTCAATTTCTAACCATTGTTTATTTTGCTTCGACTTAGGATGGTATCAACCTGACTCATTTGGGTTCAGTTATGAGAGAGGTTCCAAAATCAATATAAATTGTAAGGAAGTCTGGGGAAATGAGATAGCCTCAAACTATTGATTTACTTCAATGTTTTGCAATAAATGCTTTGGATTTCTAATTTCCCCTTTTGGTGAAATTATGCAGGATCATTGTTCTAGAATGGATTGCCTTCACAATCGGGTTCATTGGTGAAGATTGGCGACCTTGAAGAAGCCGAAATTGTGCTCAAAGAATGGATTTCTTCTGGTAGCAGCTACGATGGCCGTGTGCCCAATGTTCTCCTTTATGTAAGGTATCAACAAGTTTTGATTCATATCAGATTTTACTCTTTCCCTGGGTGATTTATGGGCACTTAAATTTTAAGAAGTTTTATCAAAATATGCCCAAAATCTTTCTTACTATCAGAAAATGCATCTTTGAGTATATTTACCAAAATATGCATTTGATTCATGTCAAATTTTACTCTTACTATCAGATTTTACTCTTTCCCTGAGCTCAGATTGTTAGTCTCATTTTAGGGAGTTTTATCAAGATCTAGATAAGTCCTATTTTCACAAAATCCCATGGAAAATTGTCTTGTACGTCATGATTATAAAGGTGACTAGGGAGAGTGGTGTAAGTGTCATTAATATAGCATGCTTGGCTTTTTCTACTACTGTAATCTTGTGAACAAATTTAATGACATCATTGTTTGCAATGATCTTGGTTGACATGAAAGATTAGCTTATTTATGTGTATTATGATAATTCTAATAGTCTAGGATTAGGCATATATTTCATCATTGTATTCTTTATTTATTTATCTGCACTCTTTTATTCATTTTTTATATTTGTTGTCATAACTGGTTCATCATTCTTTTCGCACTCCAGCTAATTCAGCTACCAAGAAAAATAAAGGATTGTGGGTTAATACTACAGTTAAAGCCTTCACATGTGCTAAACTTCACAAAGTTTTGTGTATTCAACAAATTAGGACAATCTTTTAATAAACATTTTTTGAGACGTGGTATTTGTTCATTAAGGAATGAAATTGTGGTTTTGTCAGATGGAACTGGGAATTTTATGGCAATAAGTAGACACAAAAAGGTAACTTATTTGAGCATGAATATTCTGCTTAGCCAACCATTTTCTTTCTCCTATATTTTCATTTGACAAGCCAAGATTTGATATCATTACTTATGCTTGGGATATGCTTAGTTGGCTATATTGGTTTGGAGGCTCTGCATTTTATTCTTATGATGAATATATTGAATGATGGCTTAATCAGGAACTTTAAACATGATCGCATGCCCAGCTTTTGACATATTATTGAGGGCTCTTCTTATCATGTATGTGTGCATGAGAGCATAGTTCCCAATTATAAGTTGTTGTGAATTTTTCTTATTGTACTTGGTGAGTACTTTGTAGCAGTAGTGTGAACCATGGTACATTACCTGAAAGCAAATCAAGTAAATGTGAACAAAAATTTGATTTCTATGAACCATAAATGGTTGAGACCGCCCACCATGATCAAGGGTGTTTCATGTGAAGCTTGCTCTACATACTAATATGATCCATTCATGAAATAGGTGGTCCGGATTGTTAGGGGCAATCCAACTCTTGACATATCGCTGGTCATGATATCTTTGGTCTGCTTTGTTCTTCCAGCATTTTGTGTAATCATTTTGCTCCTGTTCCATGCCTCTTATTGTCATCCAGCTCTCTGTAGGTATGTTTATTATCACATTTATCGACTTTTCCATATGTAAAATCAGTTATATGTTGAATGACATGCATCATCCCGGTGATAATAATCGATTGCGCTGTGAACCCTTTCATATGGGAAAGCATGATAACCTGCCATGTTTAAAGTACTGGTTCCATTTCATTTTTAATGAATTCTTATGTTATCTAGAAAAAAAAAAAACAAATATTATGATATTTTCTATATTTGTCATTTTTCTAACCTCTTTCAGCCCTTTACTTTTTCTAGGAAAACAAAAATTGGTAAAGGTAAATATTTTTTATTTCCGTGATACTTCAATATTCTTATGATCCTAAATGTTAATCCCATTTTTGTAGCAGTTTTATGGCGGCTTCCTTTTGCAGCCATGCACAAAGGAAAGAGTCATATGATTCCAAAACCAATGGTGATGCCTTTGGACGATCAAAACACAAGTCTAGTGACCCGTTCAACAAAATAAAGGAAACAATCCACAACATAATTTAGGGTTGGATCCAAAGGTAATTTTGATGACGTTGGGTTCTTGAAACTTCTTTATGTGTCCTATGTTTGTTGCTGCTGCAACTTGTTCTAATCGAGCAGATAAGGCTTCAAAGAAGATTAATATCCCTCGGCTATGGTTCATGAATTTTTTACTCTACACTTTTAAATATCTCTGTAAATCAGTGCACTTTTGTATGGAATCCAGCATTAAATTTTCTGGAATTATGCATGGGACTAATTTGTATATATTATTTGTTTGGGAATTAATTAATATTTTATGGCAATAGAAATATATTTTATACTTTATCCAACATGGTATAAAATGCTAAAAACTTTGTCCTCACCAACCATATCTATTGGGAAATAAGCTTTTGGCGAATTGTACAAAATTTCTCTCTAAAGGTATCATTTGCTGCTTTGATGTTGATGGGCTTTGGGGACATGTTGGTGACAAGTGCATTTGGACGATCACTACGCCAGTGCATCCAGCTTTGTGCCCACTTCTTGCTAAAGTAGGTTTTAATTTCTTTCTTGGGGAGCTCTTTTTTCACTTCAAACAGCCCCCTGAGTACAAATGGGTTTAGGAGCTCGTTCTCAAAATGCGCTCCAAGTCTAACACTAGTTTTAATTACATAAATTATGATCCCATGGTAGAGAAGCTTATGTTTTGGGTTGTTGTAGATGCCATGAGTTCCCAAATTTGTCATGTGATACACAACATTGGCCTCGTTTCCCTATTGATGATGCAAAACGAGATGACTCACGCAAGCCATTCATTGTGTAACAACTTGGCCATAAATCTGTACATCCATCAGTTGGGCCGAATCTATCTTCATGAGAGCCACCATTACGAAAGGCATGACTGCACCACTGCCGATCATACTTGATGAAGTCGGATACTAGTAACGATGAATGAGGAATGTCCCTTTTGCACACAAATTTAAAAATATTACACAAGTTATTCTTTTGGGTGTAATGTTAAAAAAAATCAAAAAGTGGATTTTACAAGAAAATTTTATACCCAAAAGAACAATTATTTTACACCCAAATATTATATGGTAAGTGAATAATGCATGTAATTCAGTTATCAAAAAATTACATGCATTATCTATTTTACAGGGTCCATATTACAACGAAACAAGCGTGCCCTAAGTTTTTCTCTTATACAAGTGAGGGAGCACACACTATTTCTCTGTCGTTGCACCTCATGTTAAAATTTATATCATTGCACTGACATCCAATGGTTGCACAGAAAAAATAAAATTTATAGATACTTCATCTTCTCAAAGGAATCGATCTGTCACTAAATGGTTTCCTATTATTCAATAAGGGAGCCATTAATTGCTCACGATTTTCATGCCCTTTCAAAATGTCCAAAACAAGGATCAAAATTTCGGGTTTCATTTCAGTTTTGCGAGGGAACCGAAACCGAAAATTTGAATTTTGGCCGATAATTTCAATCTCATACAAACAATGACCGAAATTTTGGTCCCAAATTATCATTTTAGTAGGGGCTGAAACCGATAATTTCGGGGCCGAAATTTCGGTCATTGCGGCCGAAATTTTGATCCTTTGTCCAAGATACCCTCTTAGTTGCACGTTTAATTATGTAGTGTTAAAACTGTTTGGAAGCAACTAGAAAGCATCAAAAATTGAAAGCTCCCGATAGCCCTCAACCTCGAGGTTGGCATCAACGGTTTCCTTGCAGAATCGCTGCCTCCGTACTTGGAGTAGGCATACGTATGTGAAATGGGAGCAAAGATATCAACAGAAAAATCATAGTTTTATGATCCAGGTAGCGATCATTTGGAAGAATGGGGAGAAGGCTTGGGCGGTGTGGGAGTTTTGGGGTGTAAGCTCTACGAGGGTACTACAAACAATGGTATTGGATTTGAAGATTTTATTTTTGGACATTGAGCAAAAGCTGAGATAAGCTTGGGGACTAGGAAGGGGTCTTGATGGAGGCTAGCTTTGAAGAGTTTGAGTTTGAAATTGTTTCAAATGGTTAAGTTTTGAGCATTTGTGGAGTACAAAGAGCTTTTCATGGTACTCTTCGCCTAGAGATCCAAGATGGTGGTCGAATTGCTGTGGACAGTAGAGTATGGTGCTTTCAGAGAGAAATTAGACAAGGCGACTCATTGCATTGCAGGAATTTGATAGAAGTTGGCTTTCTAGTATTTGAAGCAAACAAATTGGTTGGCTTACTCTCCAAAAGGAATCTCTAACATCATCAAAGTGAGGACCCTACCAACTAGCGAGCATCAAAGAAACACTAGCCGAAAGAACCCACGCAGCCCCGAAGGATTTGATGAGGATGCTCCTGAGGCTATTGGAAACCCAGCAGTGCTAAAAAGGGATAATTAGAGAAACAACCTGAAAAATAAACGTTTTAGCAAAACAACCCGGAACTTAAACGTTTTAAAAAAGCGGTGCTTTCACGGTTTTCGGAACTTGAAAACAACATTTTTTATTTTATTTTTTGAAAAAATAGTGCTTTCACGAGTTTTTAAAGTTTTCAAAACCGTGAAAGCACTATTTTTTTAAAACGTTTAAGTTTGGGTTGTTTTGCTAAAACGTTTATTTTTCAAGGTTGTTTTTTTAAAGTGCCCTCCAAAAAAAGGTGGTTTGCTGTCTTAGGATGTTGAAGGTAGCGGACATGTTGTGCATGTCTTTCCCTCTCTTGATCAACTGATCGACAATGAGACTCCATGCAAGACTCCAACCAAAAAACTTGATCTTGGGTGGAACAGGGACCCTCCATATATAAGCCCAGTCGTGGGAAGTCAGCGATCTGCAAGAAATGCCACGGTAGAAGTGGGCTTCTGTTAAGAGAAATGAGCAGATGAGAGAGAGAGAGAGAGAGAGAGAGAGAGAGACTTCATTATTGAATGGGAGCCATTACTTGCACACCCTTTTTAAGTGCTTGATTCAAGGCTAAAAAAAGAGCATGTATTTTAGGGACATGTGACATGTGAAATTGTAATATGGGTCATTTGATTTAAAGTTCATGATCTATAGATCCTTAAATAATAAGATTGGCACGAAATATAATCATTATCATGTGATTAAAAATAGTCAAAGGCCATTATTTGATTCAACGGTTGACAACAATAGATCATATGACAAATATCGTGTTTTGCTCCAATCTTATCCACTAAGGATCTATAGATCATGAACTTTAAATCAGACAGCCTAGATTGCATTTTCATATATCACGTGTCCCCAAAATACAAAGTCTTTCTTCAACCTCGGTGCAATTACTTAAAAAGCGTGTTCAAGTAATGGCTCCTACTTTTTTGTAGGAGCCATTACTTGTAGGAGCCATTACTTGCACACGCTTTTTAAGTGATTGCACCGAGGTTAAAGGAATATTTTCGGACATGTGAAAACTCAATCTAGACCGTATGATTTAAAGTTCATGATCTACAGATCCCTAGTGAATAATATTGGAGCAAAACACGATGTTTATCATATAATTTATTGTTGTCAACCGTTGAATCAAATAATAGCCTTTGACTATGTTTAATCACATGATAAAGATTATATTTCGTGACAATCTTATTCACTAAGGTTTTATAGATCATGAACTTTAATTCATGCGGCCCAGATTGCATTTTCACATGCCACATGTCCCTAAAATACAATCTTTTTTTAATCTCAGTGTACTCGCATAGTAATGGCTCCCTTTTTTTTTGTTCCTCACTGAATAATAGCGCATGACTGCGATTAGACAGTATATTCCATGAACGTCCACTTATTGGGCCACATGGGAGGTGACTTTGAGGAATCTAAATTCTAAAGTCATCGACTTCATATTTTGAATTAAAGTGAGTTTCGTTCAGTCATAGAAGAATGTGGGCTTAGGGATCTCGATTTTTCGGGGCCAAAGTTTACTTAATCAAACAAGAAGGAAGGAGATGAATTCATTGAAGAGCGCCTTGATAGGGCTTTAATTTCTTAGGTATGGTGTAATCACTTTCCTAACTTCGACGTTACCCACCTTTCATCGTCCAGATCTGATCACTCGCCAATCCCCACAGCTACATCTCCCCAACATAATTTATAGTGTAAGGGACCCAGAATATTCTGATTTGAGTTTATGTGGTCACAAGAAAAGCAGTGTGAAGATATTATTAGGAAAAGCTGAGATGCCCCCAACTATTCCTTTGACACCACTCAGATCCTGCAGTAAGATCGCCCATGTTGCACAAACTTTTGATAGATGGAATAAAACTTCCTTTGGTAATATTCATCATTATCTAAACAAGCTACAAAATAGATTAAATTAAATCAGATTTGGGGCTTCTAATGATTCTAATCGTAGGAAAGAGGAGCGAATTAAAAAAGAGATAAAATCTTGCTTGAGAAGGAGGAAATGCTATGGCACCAAAGATCGAAGGAGATGTGGATTAAATATGTGGACAATAACTCAAATTTTTTTCATTCCGTCGCATCACAAAGAAGGAAAGCGAACTGAATAGTTGGACTACACGATGAAAATGGTGTATGGAGAACTTAAAATGAGGATGTTGAAAGGGTCCTATCTTCCCATTTTACTAAGCTTTTCAAATCAGCTGGCTTGGTTCATTTGGATGAGACTTTGGAGGGAATTCATGGTCGGGTCTCTGTAAAATAAAATAATTGGCTAGTACGTGAATTATGATCGGGGGAGGTTCAAAAGGCCCTTTTTCAAATGCATCCGATCAAATCCCTAGGCCCTGACGGTATGCCCCCTCTTTTTTTCCAATCTTATTGGTCCATTGTTAGTGATTAAGTAGTGAGTTTTGTTTTAAAATATCTAAATGGAAACATGAATTTATATGGGTCAATCATACTCATATTGTTCTCATTCCCAGAACAAAAACTCCAAAAAATCTCTCATTTTCATCCTATTAGCTTATGCAAGTCCTTTACAAAATCATAGCGAAAGTCTTAGCAAATCGATTCAAGAAAATTCTTCCAAAACATCATATCTAATTCTTAAAGTGCTTTTGTCCCTGGGAGACTTATAACTGATAATACTCTTATCACCTTTGAGGTTGCTCATTACCTGAAAAATAAAAGATATGGTAAAGAATGGATGGTGTTCCTTTAAGTTGGGCATGAGCAAAACTTATGATAGAGTCGAATGGACCTTTCTTGAAAAAATCGTTAAAAAAATGGGCTTTATCCCTTGATGGATAAACCTTATTATGGGCTGCATTAAATCTGTGTCATATGAATTTGTGGTCAATGGTCATATCTTGAGCAAAGTTTGTCCTGAAAGAGGTCTGAGACAATGGGATCCATTGTCCCTCTATTTATTCATTGGTGTGCCGAGGTCTTTTTAAATATCCTCACAAATGTTGTCCAATCAGGTAAGATTTATGGTATTCGTATTTGTTGAGGTGCCTCTGTCATCTCCCACATTTTCTTTGTCGATGATAGCCTTATCTATCATAAAGCAACTGAAACCGAAAGTGGGAAAATTACCAACATCCTTAAGCTTTATGAAGATGCGTTGGGTAAAAAAATTAACTTTGATCAATCGACGTTATCTTTTAACTCAAATGTTTAACAAGATTGCAGGTCGAGATTTCTCAATATCTTTCAGATCAAAGGAATTTGCTCGTAGGATAAATATTTAGGTCTACCTATATGCATAGGTAGATCCAAAAAAATAGCGTTTTAAGGTATAAAAGACATAATCTGGAAAAAACTCAGCTAGTGGAAAGGAAAGCTATTATCTCAGGCAGGGAAAGAGATACTTATTAAAACAGTTGTGCAAGCAATTCCCACATATATGATAAGTTGTTTTAATCTTCCTACCACCTTATACAAAGAGGTCTCAGCAATGACATCAAAATATTGGTGGGGCAAAAAAGGAAACGATAGTAGCTTACATTAGAAAGCTTGGAAAGATCTATGTCTACCAAAAGGTGAAGGGGGGATAAGCTTCAAAAATCTCAAATCCTTCAACACTATGATGCTTGCTAAACAAGTATGAAAGATTATCTCAAATCCGTCCTCAACAACTAGTCGTTTATTGAAAGCCAAATGTTTTCAGCGTACCTCCGTTCTTGATGCTAAAATAAGACGAAATCCTTCCTACATGTGGTCTAGTATCTTATTGACAAAATCTGTGGTTGAAAAGAGCCTTATTTGGAGGGCTGGAAGTAGTAAATATATAAGAATCTGGCAGGATAGATGGATCCCTAGAGAACATACTTTTAAAGTTTTATCCCCAAAGAGGAATAGTCATTTGGAAAAGGTCGTAGAGTTGATGTACAGTAATCCTATGTGTTGGAATGAGCAACTTCTCAGAGAAGTTTTTTGGGAAGAGGATGTGATCGCTATCTTGGGTATTCCTATCATCACTGAAAAGGAAGACAGACTAGCATGGGCCTTGGAGAGGAGTGATAAATTTTCAGTCAACAGTGCCTATAAAGCTATTTTTGATGAACCTATGAAGGAAATGGAAGCTTCATCTTCTTCTAAAGCAGTAAATGTCTTCTGGCGAGATCTGTGGAGGTGCCGTATTTCGAATAAGGTCAAAATATTTGCATGGCGAGCATGCCAAAATATCCTCCCGATCAAAGGCTTTACTCCATACAAAAATCGAAACCAACTCACCAATATGCGATGTATATGGATCTACCGTTGAGTCAGTCAGTCATGCTCTGAGAGACTGTCACAAAGCCGAAATGAGTTGGTTTTGCTCATTGTTAGGGGCTCGAGTTCGTTAGAGTGCCCAAGTAGATTTTAAAGAGTGGGCTATGGAGTTTCATAATCAATTCGGCAGAGACTAGTTAGATAGTTTTTTCATTATTGCTTGGGGAATATGGAATGAGACGAATCAGGTGGTGCATGGGTTTAAACAGAAGGGCCCAACCTCAATCTCAATGTAGGCCGAATGCTACTTGGCTAAGTTCCAACATATTAAAACCCATGAAGCGCACTACCACATTCAAATGCCCTCGGATGTATCCTGGTCTCCTCCCACCCATGATCAACTTAAAATAAATTTTGATGATGCTTGGTGTGAAACGGATAAAACAACGGGTGTAGGAATTATAATTCGTGATCATGATGGAATGGTTCTTGCTTCGATGACTAAAAATATTTCAAATGTTTCTAAATCAGACCATTTTGAGGCTTTTGCTTTTCTCGAAGCCGCTCGTTTCGCTTATCAGTGTGAGTTTCAAGACGTAGATTTTGAAGGAGATTTTGCTCAGATAATAAATGCTGTCAAAGCTTCAAAGAATGATATCTCGAAGCTAGGCTATATTTTTGACGAAATCAATGATTGTCTGATAATTTTTAGGTCCCATTCTAGTAAGCATGTCATGAGAACAACCAATGTTGCGGCTGATTTATTGTCGAAAATCGAATTATAAAGAAACTGTGATGAAATCTAGATGGAGGATATCCCTCCCCAACTCCATGATGTAATTTTATCCGATTTTACTCATTAGTGAATATATTCATTATAAAAAAAATACAGTCATTGTATGATCTCTAGCATCCACTCTATGCATTCCATTCTAAAATGAATATTTCTTCAGATTGATTACTCTAATCTTTGAAATTAAAGTGAACCAATTTATTGGTTAGAATAATCTATTGAGCGTGATTTGTTTGTTAAGAGTTGCCAATGATGAGCTGCTAGTTGACTTATTAGATTGATTAAACATGAGTGTCACGAGATCAACAAGTAGATGATCATGAGATAATATGGTCAAGAGATTGCCATTTCAAACAATAACTTTCAACAATTCTTAACAATTATATTTTAGCTTGTTTTAATTATGGATTGATGATGATTTTGCTCTATACAAATGAAATGGGATAATGAGTCTTGACTCACATTTAAGCACGGTCGAAATTAGACTTTTTATCTCACCCAGTTGAAGTATGATTATTATTATATTATGTGGCACATATTTATGATCAATCTAAATTACTCAAGTGACAATCTAATATTGGAATATGTCTGATCCAAATGAAATATGTCAATTAGTGAATGTGAACTATCCGATTGATGAACTTTAATATCAGCCTTCAAAACTAAAAATAATGATTGATATTATAGCCTACAAAGAGGATGGTTTAAATCTCTTTAAATCACCATTTTTGGGCCTCTTGACTTTGGCGGTTTGGATGACCCACATTTTAAATCATTGATGGTTTATAAACATTTAAACACCATTTTGGTGTTTTAAGTGACGGTCAGCAGAGACGGTCCCAAGGGAAAATAAGCTGAATTCTAAAGAGTCGTACTATGTGTTGGTAGCTCTTATAAGAGCAGAAGCAATTCTCTATCTGCTCTCCCGTAGAACAGATTGAAGCTGCTTTGACATTGAGCAGACAGAAAACAGTTTTATCACTTTAAACAGCTCTCCATTAGAGTAATAGGGCGATGTTTTGTGTACCAAACGTAAAAATAGTTTCCAGCTAACGCCAAATAGGGAAGGAGTTGCTCTTTCCTCGAAAAGAGCTAACCCAAACACACCCGGGTAAGAATATTTTAGCCGACCTCTCTGGGGTAGACAGATTACCCATCCTAGAGAGGTACTCTTTAAAATCCGTGAAAGTAAGCATACTTGCACGGAGATTTTAGAGATTACCCAATAAAATTACGCAACTCTGGTATCCTTACAAAGACCTCGGTCTTGGCAATCCTATGGTACATGGACTTATATCATCTTACAAAGCGTGTATACGAGTAGCACGTTATCCTTTCTGAGTAACCATAAGTAAACTCAGCTGGCCTCTTACGCAGGCGCAGAATTGAGAAAAAAAAGGAAGAGCGAACCCTAACATCACCACCCTTCCATCGCCTCTCATCTTAAATCTCAATCCCGCAGAACCATCTCCTTCCCTCCATGGATTTCTCCTCTCTCACCGAAGCCCAACAGCAGCAGTACCAACAACTCCTAACCCAACTCCACCAACATCACCAACAGCAGCAACAAGAACAACAGCAACAACAGCAACAACAATTACAACAACAGCAACAATTGCAGCAGCAGCAACAACAACAGCAACCTGATGCCCAAACCTACGATCCATCCCAAGCCTACGACCAATCCAACCAATCTTACTACCCATATTACCCCCACCCTCACCAGCAATACCAACAGCAGCCCTACCCTTACTACCCTCCCGAATATGCCGCCAGCGCCGCTTACCAACAGGCTCTGCAACCAGACCCCAACCTCCAACCCGTCCCTCAAGACCCTATCCAAACGGCGGCTCCGGCACAGCAGAATGCGTATTACTCGCAAGCGCCGTCAGAGCAGCAGAATTCGATGCAGGCTCCAGGGCTTAACCCCGCAGCGGCTGCGGCCGTGGCCGCGCTCTCGCAGCTGACGCAGTTCGCTGGAAATATGGACGCTGTGCAGCGGGCACGTGCAATGGCCGAACGCAAACAGTGGCATGGTAAGAGTGGCGGGTTTGGGCACGGCGTTGGACATCATCCTATGCATCAGGGACCGCATGTTTCTGGCCGCCCCCTGGTATGGGATGTATTCGTTGTGTCGTTTGTTTTTTAGCCCCTGAATTTTTTCGCGTTTGTTCCATCAAGTAATGATTAAGTGGGATAGCAATAATGAATGATTAATTTGTTATTATTATTTAAAAAAATCTATCTTTATTTTCTCTAACGGATCTGTTTGATAAGAATATAGGTTCGTTCGGCACAGCTGAATTGGTCAACACAGTAAGATTTTGTGTTTTTTCTTGTTTTATTAAATATATTGTGTATTGATTTGCTTGAATTTTGTATAAAAAAATATTCTCATTACGTTGTGCTACTTGGACAACATAGAAGAACGGGTAATCATATGTGATTTCTACTCTTGTGCCATTGATGTTGATGGACTAAAAATGTCAATGGCGCAAAAGTTGATTAAAGTTTAGAGATTGTCCAATGTGCAACACAGTAAAACGTGGATTGCGTCATTTGGAAAATGGCACAGTCCACATTAAAATGTGCTGTCCAAATGGGCCCTTAATTCCTTATCCTTTTTGTTGTGCTCAGTTGACCTAATATGTACAGCATCTGGTCATATTTTCATTGCACCCATTACTTTGGTGAGGTGGTACGTGAATTTGGACTAGAGGCTTTTAGTATTCTCATTTTGTGCTCCGTAATATATTAACACCCATTAGTTTTATGTCATGATTTTATTAATTTTACTCGATTTGGTTCTTTGAGTTGAATTTATGACCCATCTTATCCAGTCATGTGAGCCCATTTGATTCCACCCCCTCCCCTCCCCTCCCCTCCCCTCCCCTACCCCCTTGTTAGAGCTCCAGATGCCATGGTTGGATCAAGGATTAAAATCTCGGTATCAATCTGTGCTAATACCGAGACGTATTGGTTCGGGTTTTGGGTATCGTCTCGGGTATTGGCAATACGATATATGACAATGCATATGTATCGGGGATACCCGAGATGATACATTTGTCTTAGGTGACACCGTTACCTAGATTTATCACCCTATATGTCTTGGTGGTGTCTGAGGTTTTGATCTATGGGTTGGATGATATGCATAATGCATCCCATATTCTTATGATATTTGTTTCTTTTGATATGCTACAAGCGTTGTCTGATTCCTCCTGTTCCTATGTCACAGCATTTCATAATCAACTAGTGGGATGATTTGAGGAGTGTAGTTGGAGCGAGGTTTAAACTCCTTGCGGGTATTACATAACTGGTACAGCTGGTTTTGTCAATACGAATTCTGTTCGAAGATTTTAAACCTCAAGTTGGAGAGGCTGATTTGCTCTAAGCTAAAAGGCAGTTTTATACCATTACACTCTAAGGATTCATCCCTGTAAAGTAGGTCACGTAGACCCTTCAAAGTCATTTCTGTAAGAGAAAGACTATATGATTGGTTTCTTAGAGTCTTGGAGCAATGTGCCGGCACCTAGAGGTTTCATGTTATAGATCCCACAGTATTTGTGGATTTTATCACGCAATGCATGATGATTTTGTGGATTTTATCATGCAATGCATGTTGATTTGTTGGAATGTGTGGTCATTTTCTGAGCAAATCACATACATTTTGGAGGTTTTTAATTAAGTCAAATGATTCTTTCCTTAGTTTTGTGTTAACGTTTTGTTAACTCATATCACAGGATAAGGATGATGTCATTTGATTTAACTATACTGTATATCCTATCTAATCAAAGGAGCAACTCATGTGCTTCATTGGGTGCTAGATCACGATCTTAGCATCTGGTGTTCTCTACAGTTGTGGGCTTCTTTTGCGCGAATGATTAGACAGCTCCATTATGGTTCATTCCATATGGATTATCGCTCCTTACTCCTGGCATCTTTTAACTTTTGGAGTTTTTCCAACTAATACTCCTTAGAATGGTGTTTATTTTGAGCAAGATGGTTTATTCTTTGTTTTGGACTCAGGTGGGATATGGTAAGGGCTTTATTTCTTGAGAGTTCTTGTGGAGCACTAGGCCACCTTCAGTTTTATGTGCCCCAGTTCTTTTTGTGGAGATATGGAGTCATTAAGGATGTGTGGTGGAGAAATACCGGTTGGTTCTTGCTCTTCTCAAGACTTCTTGATTTTCTTGAAAGGGGTATTAAGATTTGGGTCACTATTTTTGTGTTAAATAGTTTGAAAACTCAGTATTTGGCCCAAAAAAACCGGACATGTATTCAATTTTGAAGGTCCGAGTCCTGAGTTGCATTCTCAATGTTCGGAAAACTTGGCTGAGTTAGCATAGTTTTTGAAGGACTCAGAGAAGTTGACACGGAAATTTAAAGGACAAGTCTGAGTCAAGTTTGAGTTTTTGAACTATGATTAGAGGGGTTTCTTTCCATAAACGTGCTATTTGAGAAAGCAAACCATGCTATTGCACTCTTCCCAAATGAATATTTTTATATCATTGTCTCACACATCTTTATTATCAGTTAAACTTTTGAATATTTTAGTATTCAAAGCTGCTGCAAACCAGTAATAATAGCATGGTTTGCTGTTATCCTAAGAGGTTTTGCTTGTAATTTGCACATGGAATTTAAACATACACATGTAGAACTAAATGCTGTCTGGTGGGTTGTATGAGAGAATATTGTAATTTGGTTTAGTTGTATTAAGTGATAAACAATAACTACGTCGTGGGTATATGTATAGAAAATATATTGATAATTTAAATAAAAAAGAAAAGAATGTTGATCATTAAATTAGTGTTTAATAAAAAAGCCATTTACAAAAGTGTGTTTATTATTAAATTGCTTTAAAAATTTATAAAATGTAATACTTACGGTGCCTAGTTGCACGCTTATTACGCTTTATGCAACGTTGTACTTGTACAATATTTGTTTTTTTTGCCTTGAGTTATTATTACTATATGTTACTTAATATTTTTTTATTATATTACATACAGCCATTAAGTTCATATTCACGTAACAATAATTTGAGATGTATGACATTTTGTAACTTATTCTATTGCTTAAAAAGTTCAATTGCCTACTAAAAAAATGGAAAATTGAATATGTACTTGGTATAGTTGCACACCAAAAAAGGAAATTTGAATATGTACCTAATATAGTTGCACACAATTTAAGAATGACATATTTATCTACTTTATAATATGTTTCCCTGTGTATATTTAGAAATGCATATTAAATTATAGATAATTTTGGATGCAATGTTTAAATTATGAAGACTAGCGATTCAGCCAAGACGACTCAATATAAGTCCACCAATATCAAGTCGACAAACATACAACTTGCTTCCGGAAGCATGACTTGGGCTAGTCATACCCGAGAACTTGGTATTGGTCAAGGCTGAGTCAGCCACTAACTTTGAGTTGTTTACTAATGATTAATTTACGGTATATAAGGAATTCATCAATTTGGAGTCACAATGGATATATACTCAAATTTTTCCGCAATGTTCTCGCCTAAATACAAATAATGATGTTAAATTTGATGCACCACAAGGCACAAACTTTTATGAAGAAACAAAATTGAGAGCAATCATAACATGTCCAAGTGTTGGTCTAAGCCACATCCGTCATGATTTATGACAAGTTTGCCTTGAGTCATTACTGAACCAGAGCGAATTTTGCTCAAGGTCTGTTTAGGCAAGATTTTATTTAGATTGACAATGATACAAGTCTCGAGTCCTAAATCAACTTGACGAGTTTGCAAACCATGGAGTTTGATGGTAATTAATAAATAATACGTCACAAGATAGCTTCAATAACAATTTTTATATCTTTTACAAATTTGAACATAGTGAAACTTTTTGGAAAAGGTTCTAGATATTTTTCTTAATTTGTTTCACGGATTCCTTTCTACAGTAGTGTAGTGTGTTGACATTAGGGTATTTTGATACAAGCATGGGTTTGGGTGTGACATGCTTGGTTTCAATATTTTGGATGATCATTTGCCCGTTGCTCAAAATGTTACTTATGTCGACATGCGAATATGGAGGATACAAAATTTTTAGAGGGTCAAAGTGTTCTGACGCTGGGATTCTATTTTTTTGATAACCATTCACCAAAATTCATAAATAGAGAAAGCCATTTTGGCATTTATAATGCTAAAGAATGTTATTTTTCCATTAGGAAAGTTGATTTGCGAGCCCCAATCTTGTCTATCCATCCTGAGTTCCTACTCTCCATGTTGGATTCTTGCATCATCACTGGATCCTCCACAAATGATAGGTATGCAATTTTTCTTTTCTTATTATATTACTCGATTATAAGGGGGCTTTCATTATCAACTATGGCCAAAGCCACACCCAAAATTATAAGGATTCCCTCACGGATTTCCATGGTTTTAGGGTATTATTCCAGGAGTAGGTGATGTTAGCAATCCCCCTTATTTTTTTCAATTGAAATGAGGAGATTTCAATGGTTATTAAGGGGCATTTAAAATCCGGATTAATTGTTTTCCCACATGATACCTATCAAATGATATGCTTTGTTACCCATGTACTTCATTGATATGAGAACAACTTGCTGTGGTTATTTTTCTTTTCTTTTGTAGTTAGAAGTAACGAAGAGGGTCCAACACTCACATTATCTGGGTGACATTGTTGATATTTGTTGGATTTTTGGATGATCTATAAAAACTGTTTAATATTTCAACATCAAAGCCCATACTGCTCTTCCCCTTAAATATCAATACATATCATTTCATTATTGTCTCAAACAAATTTTTATCCTAAGATAATTGTGAAAATGGGCTCCTGTTTTTTATATTCTTCATTACAAATCGATGCGAGCTTGTATTTCTTGGCTTTGATAGTGAGAGGTATTGGATGATAAGTGGTATCATCCAATGTTTTGATCCATGGATGAAAAAGACACTACATATCACACACTTGTGCATTTTCCACATTGTATTATTTGCATAATTATTTTGCTCCGAACGACGCATGTTATGTAACAACTTCGGTTTATGTCAAACGTAAGTAATTGATGATGCATCATCTCTTGTTGGGCAAACTTGCATCATGGATGCCTTTAGATTCGAACATCTGATGTATGGTTTGGGGAAAACATATTCTAATACCAATATTTGCTTCTTGTTATGGACAAATAGGCAATGAAACAAGACTACACGAAGTTCTTTGTCTTGCCTTCTTTATTTTCAATGGTTGGAAAATTTTCATTATTTTATGGTATCAAATTTGTCAGGAAACCTGGTCTGGTCTGCTTGATAGCCTTGGGTCCTTTTGTTTCTTTGTTGGTTCTTTTAATTTTAATTTTTTTTTTCTGTTTTGCTTTTTTTTTTAATCCTTGTTGAGCTTCTCGCTTTGCCTGTTCTTGATGTAATTTTTTTTTTTAATAAAATTTCATCCATTACCGATCAAATAATTTTTTCAAGAAACCATTGGAATGATGAATTCAACATTAATGTTTCTAAGTTTTTGAAAATCGGTAATTTGCTTTGTAAACATAGTGACAAATTTCGACGAAATTTGGGGAAATTTAACGAAAATTGGCGAAATGGGGGTCAAACGAAAATTTCAAAGAAATTTCGGTAGTTTTCGGTAATTTCGGTATTTTCGGTGAAATTTCGTAAATTTCGGAAATTTCGGGCTTTTAATTTTTTTAATTTTTTTAATTTTTTTAATTTTTTAATGTTAGTAATGTAGTAGTAAGGGCCTAAAGGGCGAGAGCATAATTTGCTCTCCAAGCACCACAAGGCTGTGTGCTTAGGTGAACGGCTGTGTGGATTTTATATAGGTGGTTGGAGAGTTCACCTTTCTGGCTTTGACGATGTGGGACTAAAGCTAGTTAGAAAACTAGCACTTTGTCTATTTGCACCTTGTCTATTTCCCTGCTATAGTTATATGCTTGAGCTATATCCTTGAGCGTTAGTGCTTGGCCACTTAGAACAATTGGTTAAATATATATTTTTATATATTTTTAATCCCCGAAATTTTTCCGAAAATTTTCCGAAATGTATAGAAATTAATCTGAAATGTACCGAAAGGACCCCACACCGAAAAATTACCGAAAACGAAATTTGTCACTATGTTTGTAAATGGATCTCGTTCATGGGCTTCACTTTGTTTTCAAAAGATCGTACATTCAATTTTAGGAATTTTTTGTATTTATTAATAACTTCTATATTATAGTTTTTTTTTTGCCTGGTAACTTATATAGTACAGTTTTAGTGGCTTCTATTATATAATAAGGGTACTCACACCATCACACTTATTTTATATTATTCTAGCTTTTAAATTTATCTTCAAGTCAAAGGACTTATCTTTTTCTCACAGTTGCATTCTTTCAGTATATCTGTATGTTAGTACACTCGTCTTTGTCACAAGTTGAAATAAGGTGAACACTCGATACATCTGTTGCTTATAATTAAATACACACACACACACACACACACACACACACACACACATATATATATATATATATATATATTTGTATATTAGTTTTTACTTATTTTAATGTATTTCTATTTACTACATACGTTTTCCTTCTTTCTTTTGTTTTTAAGAACTAACTATTATGTGGATAATCAACCATCAACTTCTAATGGTGCAAATAGGTTGGGTCTGTCCAAGGAGTACCCTCGACCTGACCCAAATCTTGGACTCAAGCCCAAACCTTTTTTAATTGAGTTGGGTCTAGGTTCAGTCCAAGATAGTTGAATAGGCCCAGTCCTTTTTTTATCGAGTTGGGTCTAGTTGGGTTCCAGTCCTATATATATTCCATATCATATTTAATGTATATAACAAATGTTTGATTTTGGTGGATTTCGATTGTTGGACCCCAACTAGATCCATTTGGTTTCATACTTTGGTTAGGGTGGACCCTGAGTTATGCTTAGTTCTCTACTGTCCCCAATATTTGGACTCTTCATCCATTAGCTCCAATTCTTGGACGTTGATTCCAATTGACGTGGATCCTAGTCGATCTGCTTGTTTGCACCCCTATGAACACCCACTTAGAATAATTGATATTTGCAAGGATCCACTTTTAGCACCCATAAATCTATATCTATCTATACTACTTATAAAAGCACGAAAGCAGGTTTTGTTTTCACACTTTTTTATACCAAAAATACCCCTTTTTGTTCGATGGTTATCTCCATAGCCAAATAAAAATGGATTAGACTCCTAATGGAAGTCTATTTACACTGTACCTATCTACCTTTATTGTTCCCATTTTTCTCTTATTCTAAATGGTTGAGAGTTTCTCTTGAATTGGTTTCGTTGTCTCACGTTTCTCTTGTCGTAAATGTTGGACTCTAATGTAATTGATAAAGACAGCTCCAAGTTAGACACGAGATTTTGTACTCTAACATAATTTAGAATGGAAGACATGATATTTTAGAGATCTGTTCCACGTGGATCAGCATATACTTTATGGCCTCTAAATCAGACGGCTTATATGATCCTCCGCTTGGCACAAGTCCCAAAAATATCAAGTCTTTCTTTTAAGCTGTCTCATGGAACAAATATGGTGTGCAACTTTTAGCTGCTGTGTAAAAAATAGGCTGGTGTTACTACCACACCACTTTATGTTACAGCAACAACACTTAAACAAAAGGAAAATCTGTTGATTGCTTTAAATCGGACGATGAAGATCATTTTTTGTCCTAATATTCCACACAATCGATCTTGACATAATGAGTTTGCTATCAGACGATTAGATGTTGATTCTACATGGCACACATCCAAAAAAGTGAACGTGAACCACATTTGATGGTATGCTATGATCACAATCACTTTTTGGGATACATCTGTCCGCCTGATGATAGACCTATGATCTCAAGATCTATTATGTGGAAGGTTGGGACGCAAAACAGTCCCTGTCGTCTGAGTCAAAACAGTCAATGAATTTTTCCTTTGTTCAAGTGAGGTGGCTGTTATGTAAACTCGTGTGGTAGTACAACCGCCAACAGGTTCATTGAAAGCGCCAAAGTCCGAAATCCCTTGAAACACATTGATTGCTTGGAATCAGAAGGCCAAATTGTTTTTGACCCTGATCTTCCGGACAATGGATCTTGAGAACATGATCGGTGGGCGAGAATAGAGGTTCCCAAAATAATATGGATACAGCTATTCGCACGAGCCATATTACTGTGGGCGCCAACACTAAAAACCCATTGATTGCTTCAAATCTAATGGTGGAGATAATTTTTCACCCTAATCTTTCACGCGATATATCTTGATACCAAAACAAGAGCATATCCAATGTTTTATAAAAAACAATAGGTAGTTTGGTGTTTATTTGTAATAAATCTAACTAATTTTTATGCTTTCCAAGATTTTTGGCTTTTTATTGATTAACAAAAATAAAATATTTATGAACTTTTAATCTCACGTCGGAAACTGATGGCTTTGAGTTAAAAGCTCTACAAATGAAAGCAAAGTGTTCCCATCCGGCTGAATTCACCCTATTGTGGCCCAAATTGCCTCATTTATATAATTGATGCCCACTGTATAAGTGTATTCCATGCGTCATACTTGATCTCTAATAGTCAAATGATATAGTTTCCTTTCTTGGGTGTTAGTTCGAAAACTATACTGCTCATGATTTTATTGGGGTTGATAAGAACACAACCTATATTTATGTAGTAATTTATGGTTTCATATTATCATACTGTATATAAATTTTTATCATTTGTGGTATTGAGGTTTATCCCTCTTGTTTCTGTTTTACACCAATGCTTTTGAGTCCTCTAAGTTCTATTGAAATATATGTAAGAAAAGTTAGATTAAAAGACACAATTTCCCACAACCAAGGAGGCCTCTTTGAGGACAGACAAATTCTTGATGGGATAGTGGTGGCGAACGAGTTCATAAATTTAATGCTGAAAGCGAGAACAAATGTGACAATGGGTATTGTTGAAGTTGGATATTTCAAAGGCATATACGATAAGGATATTGGTGGCAAATGAAGATTATGAGGTCACAGACTCAATGAAAGAACAAAGGAGGCATATAAATTCTTCATGAGATATTGGTGGCAAATAGGGTCATGAATTCGATGCAGTAAGCGAAAACAAAAGGGGTTAATATAGATTAGTTTAATTTCAGTTTGAGATGACAAAATGGGTATGTTGTGCGTCTCAATTGACAAATTTCTAATATTAATCAATGTGTATTAAGTTGACTGCAAATCAACTAAGTGTTTTAAAAAAAGGGATCTACTTCCTTTTCTTGTTAGCTTATGACACCATCAGTCTGATTCTCCATAATGCCTCAGATCTCTGTAATGCCTCAGAATCTACTACTTTGTTGAGAGGAATTGGGACCTCTCCCAAGGTCTCGTGAACTCTTACCTACAAGGAATTGAGACCTCTAATTGTTCGTGGTGAATGTGGTAGGAAACTCAATTCTTGATTTCGTGGCCGTGATCAGTTGGAGTAGCCTCTACCTATCTACTCCTGAGAGATTCCTGACCTCGGTTATAGTTAACACGGCTTTAAGGGATTTTTTAGGAGTTCATTCTATTTGATCTTAGTGAAGAGGCATTTGGTCAATTAATGCAAAGGGTGGTAGCGTAGAAGATGATTAGAGGGTTGAGTTTGTGCACAATGGCTTCTCTGTGGCACACTTGCAATATACTAATGGCATAAAAGGGTTTGGGATCTAGAGAAAAAGGTTATGTTTACGGTCAAGTCCTTCTATGAACTCTCATGTAAAAGACCTTTGCTTGATCAACTGTGGACGGTGATGTGAAGATGTGGGCACCCTTATAGAGTTAAGATTTCCACGTGGGAGGTGGCATGGGGGAATGTACTAATGTGTGTCCGATTCCGAAAAATAGGTGTGAATATTCTAATGGGATATAAATTTTCTAGCATGGAGGTGTGGGTGGAGCATTTTTCTTGAAATACGAGGCTTGAGTAGTGTGTGGGATGGTTTCAGAGCCTATTTCAGGATTAGAGATTGTTTAGGTGAATCCCGTGGGACGGTTGTCTGATTTGGACAATGATCTGTAGATATGACTTCCCTCTCCTGAGATCCAAAAATTATGTTAGAATGATAAGTTCGCCAAAGCATGGAACTGAGGTTCCTCACCTAGAACCTAGTTTTTTGTTTTGACAACCCTCAAAGGTAGGATCCTAAAGAGGGTCCTCAGTAGAAGCTAAGCTTTTTCCAATGATCCTTTTTTTTGTTAATCCAACCAAGACGGGGTTGCAAATGGGTTGGGTTGACTTGACTGGGCCAGACTTGCCACGGACCTGGTTTTGCTAGATGTTTAGCTCTACAGGCTGGGCCCAGGCCTGAAATCCAAGCTTGATTAATTGACTGACTAGGGCCGGGCTTGGATGATAAACCATTTTCCATTTAAGTTTGACTTGGGCTCGATCCATTTGGTTAATTCTTCACCTGTTTTGTGGCCCAAGTAATTCTTTTTCTTATCTTTTCCAAATTATCAAGCAACTTCATAAATCTGAATGTTTTTCTTCTGGGAAGCTTGGCAAATGATGAGTTCAAACTCTCAGAGTAGGTTTTCAATGAGAAAGCAAATTTTCATTTTTTACCTTCAATTTTAATATTAAATGTATTTATTATTTTTCAATAAGCAGTTTGGAACAAGCAAATCACACACACGCTGAATAGTATTTATTGGAGGGAAATACCGTCATTAGTTAGAAAAGCCATCATCTAAGTGCCTAAAAGAGTGTATGAACATAAGTGCTTTAGTGGGATCTCCATATAAAACTGTTGGTAGATTGGAGGACACTATATTTCAAGTCCAATCCAATGAGTCACCATTGATCATTTTGGAAATCTTGACCTTTTCAAACATCTCACGATGGGATAAATGTAAGGTCCTTTTGTTGAAATTAATCCTAGCCCTTAGATTAACTTAGACTAATCGAATGGTGTGGATTAACCTAGTCAGAGGGTCCATCAAATCAACTGGTTGGGTGAAACTCAACTTCAATGGAAACAGTAAAGGCAATTTAGGTTTGTTTGGAGGTTTCCTTCACCTTCTTGGTGTTGAAGCCTTTTACTACATGCAGGCCCAATTGAGGAAGCAAGCGCTTAACATGCAGAAGCAACAATTCTCTAGTTAGGTCTCTTGTTCCTTCCAAAATCAATTTTAGATCCAAAAGCAGGAGACCTGAGCTCGAATCTCCTCCCCCCCTTGAGGCCACCCTAGGGATTTATATCCTGTGCTGACCAGGCATGTGCTGAATTTGGGGTGCGCATGTGCTCCTGGGATTAGGCGGGTGCTCTAAGAGGCCCGGATACCCAGGTTATCAAAAAAAAAAAAAAAAAAAATCAAATTTAGAAGATTGTGGATTCAGGGCGATTATGATAATCCCATTCATTGGCTGAACTATCTCTCCCTTACCATATAGGCTCACTTTCCAAGAGGGGAGTTTAAATTTTTTTACATCCATAGGTAGAGCAACTTAAGAGTCGATGATTTGGCAAATGATGGTGTGTATAGGAAGTGTATGTACACAAGGAATTTGAGGTGGTGGGGAATGATTCAATGTTGTCTTTTGGTATAGACCCATGCGATGGCATTATGAGATGCAATTTTTTATTTTTCAAGCCACTCAATCTCTTTATGATTATTATCTTTCTCTTACCTGAACAAAATGGAATGTCCAAGTTAAAAGACTTTCTTTTATTCATTATGTATTGGCTTTCTTGTGTTTTATGTGGGGAGCACGAAGAAACGATGAATCATTTTTTCTTTCATGACAAGTCACAAGAAATATTATGGGCTTCATTTCTCAAAGGGTTTGGTGTTAACGGCTGCCTTGAAAAAACATGCAAAGGTGTTTGCAAGCTGACTGACGGCACGTCACTCTGATATCTTGGATGGATCATTGCAGAAAGCAATATTATGGGCATATGGAAGGAAAGAAACTTGAGGATTTGTGAGAAGAAATATGGTACCTGCGTGGCCGCTGAAGCTCGGATTCTTGAGTATCTCATAGGGCGGTGTCATCCCTAGGGTCTCGACTACCTCCATAGAAGAGATACTCAGAGAGGGGGAGCAACTTAGACCGCCTTAATCTTCGGATGGGGTGTGACTCACCGCTTTTTTGGCTTTTGTTTCCTTTTCTTGTTTAATTTTATTTTCTTATCTTGTGGTAGGCTACTTTTGACCCTCTGTATTTTGTTATGCTTGATTTTGATAAAAAAGAGAAATAATTTCATAGGTTTTTTTGTCTGTTTAATTTTATGGTTTTATTTATTAGCTTCTTAGATCTAATATTTTTTATATTTTTTACTACATTGATTAAAAATTGGTTGAACGATCAGTAAGTGAAGCACCGATCCTTTAGTGTAAGCAATGTTTTAAATAGCCTACGCTATACGCTATGTGCCTCATAGTAGCACACCCTAAATGCTGTGTAGCACACCCATATAGCTTTTAGCCTATGTAACTTGACTGTAGCGTACACTACAGTCTGTAGCATATGCTATATATATATATATATATATATATATATATATATATATATATATACAGTTACATAACTGCCACTGCATTTTAAAACCTATGGGCTTGAAAACTTATTATCGTTAGGAGCAGAGCCTGTAGCATACATTGTAACTTATTTGTCATGTTCTACTTATGAAATGTTACTCATATAATTTTTTTATAAATTTTCTTATTTAAAATTTTTTTTTCCTATTTTTAAAATTTATTTATATTTATAAAAATTAAATATTATAAAAAATTGTGAAGCTTACGCTGCACTCCTTGAGGCTTACGCTTCTCTATGTGGGGGCTTGAACGCTACGCTATGCTCTATTGAAAGCATTGAGCGTCAGTACTGTTGCAAGACTGGTACTTGGCGGTTCACGAGCAATATATAGACTTAAGCTTGCCCATCCCTCCCCCGTTCCTTTTTGAAGGCCCACCACTCTCGTTCCTCTCCCGGTGGTCAAGTGACTTTGTTTCTTCATAAAATATTTTAGAGGCGGTTGAATTCAGCACCTTTTGTTTGCATTCGATAATCGCAAGCATCATATGCATTTGAGTGTCTATTAAGGTGCCCACATTCTAAAATTTGCTCTAAACCCTTCGGATTGCAACTCGAGTCATGTGATACTACACATCTACTCAATCGTACTTCATTTTTTGTCCTTGCTTCCAACGTTTGTTTTATATATTTGAATGCTACCATTATTAATGTTGTACAATGAGATGTTTGTTGTACTGTTCCTAAGTGGCAACTATGGTTAAATTGCCATTTTGCTCTCTTGAATTTGCACTTTGGAATGATTGTTAGCAATGATTTTAGCGCATCTGAATTTAAGTTAGTTTCCTAGTTTATAGCTGAAGTTGCTGAGTTTGCATGTTCTATTTGGGTTATTTGAATTTGCATGTTCTGTTTGCTTTAAGAAAGTTAATCGACATTGCCACTGGGATTTTCCCCCCATGGTGAGAAAGGAAAAGTGTTGCAGACTAAAGAAGTCTATATATCATGGGTCAAAATACCGGTTTTCCGGTACGTATCGTCCGGTCCTTCCGGGCGATACGTACCGGGTATCGGCCGATACATTCAATGTATCGGCGATACATTGAATGTATCGGTTTGATACATTCAAAAATCCGGTTTTTTCCCCGAAAAATCCAAAAAAATCCCCAAAAAATCCCAAAAATTATATTTATTTATTTTAACTATTTTTGCTTTTATTTTTGACTTATTTGATGCATTATTTAGAGGAAAAACCGGTATGTATCGGACGATACGTCTGCAAAGAATATATCTGGACGATACATTGAATTTCGTGGGGTATTAGGCATATAAATGGGCGATACGGTACATTTAATGCTAGTATCGTCCACCTCCGATGCCGACATTGTATTGTCCGTGATCCATCAAGATGCCTATTTTGTAATTTATTTTGTCTTAAGATCACATTTGTAACAATATTTCAAAAATAATAGCTATATTGATAAAAATAAATTTTAATTGTACATGAAAAACTTACTTTAGAGCCACATTGAATTTCGTGGTGGTTCTTGGCCCTCATCATCATCGTCGTCATCGGTGCGCGAGGTTCCCGGCCTTTGCCTATAATGTTGCCCATACTGATACCCATGATTATATGTGCCCCTGGCGAGGATCGGTGTGATGCGTAAGGACGGACCTCCCAAAAATCACCAACGGAAGTCATATGGCAATCAATAGGTTTGTTGTGGTCGGTAGTATGGGTTACTAGTTGTCGAATCTTCAGATTTTGCAAACCGAATCCTCAAGCTAGAAGTCATATAACCCATATCCGTATCATCTTGTGGTGGTGGTGGTGGTGTTTGATATGATCCCGACGCCTCTTCCTTCAACCCTCCCATTCTAAATGTAGGAGTGTCGAACTGTGTTAACGGCGTCGAGTCATCGTCCCATGCCGCCATATCTCTATAAGGATCAGAGGTACCAGCTTCCTCCCCTCCACCACTAGTGCCAACGTCCCCTCCACCATCATGTCCTCCACCATCATCCCTACCACTCCCATCATTACTACCGGGCTGCGTTTCGTCATCAGATCCAGCCACTGAACGACGATTCAATCTTCTTTTCCGCCTCGGTGGTTGGGAAGCTTCTTGCCCGCTACTTTTTCAAAGATTTGTCCACCATTCAAGCTCTCACTATCCAAGACTGGCTCTTCTCTCTCTTCAATCCATTCATTCAAAGGGTCATCCTCTTCGAATATATAATCCAACTGGATGGGATCAAAATAATCACCGTCTGCAAGGTAGAATATGATAGATGAATTAGTATAATATGTAAGTAAGACTTTATATAATTGAGGATCTAAGACTTAATGTAATTGCTTACCACGGTTGGTTCTCTGTATATTCCTAATCCTTAATCTCATGTTGTAGTGGCAGTAAACTAACTTTTCCAATCGGTCCATAGTTAGTCTATTCCTTGTCTTTGTATGAATGAGAGAGAAAGTGATTGGACGAGGAACACGTTTGCGACAATACCCTCATTGCCACCCGCCTCAATATCGGACCCTCACCTCCATAGTGCATCCACCAATCATGTTTGTCGTGTTTAATTTGGGATTGCGCCAACGGGGGTCCCAAATGACCCATGTCTCTTCTTGAAACATGTCAATCTATAAAGATGAAACACGAAGGCACATATCAATAAATAGATGATTATATCACATGACATTTGACTTATTACTTATAAGGTATTATACTATGATCACTCACATCTCTTATCGCTTGGCCTTGGTCCGCCAACTCGTGGAGCATTCTTTGGATTACACATTTTCAAGGCGTCAAGATATCTTGAAAGGTCGGATTCAAGTAATGTACACATCAAATATGAGTAATTTCATCAAGATGTGAAAATAATGAATAAATAAAAAATCACTACATAATTGTGTAACATGTTATACCGTGCATGCAATCTTGGTGAAATTGTGCATCCCACCTCTTGTCGATAATCGCTTGATGTCGTTTATACTTTGTAGGGCATTTGATTTTATAGCCAATTTTGCCTTATCCATTGACTCATAAACGCATACCCCATCGTTGGTTTGTCATCACCATCAACCAATCTCAAAACTTGCACCAGGGTAGTGTGGCGATCAAGTGGTCTACATCGCCCAAAGCTGCGTCTTTCGGTCAGATCGTCCAACCAGTGCAAGCTAGTCTCTTTGCTCGTGGGAGTCCTATTTCATATTGATTCCATTCTTGAAGCGACACCATGCTTTTCGACTCACGCCTATATCTAGCCAAACTCGTAGGGCTAAGAAGCGTGTTGCAAAACGATAATCGCAGGTCGAGCAACTCATTGTTCGTGAAGGCTCTCATTAAATTTACCGACTTATCCTTTGTTATACGGTAGGAAGTAATCGTTCTTCCCTTTTGAATAGTTTCATGTGCCTTGCTTCTTTTCCCTAAATCCTCAAGAATGAGGTCCAGCACACTGGGTCCAAAGACGGTGACGTCTCTTCGCCATTAGTTTTAATCCAAATGGCTTTGTAGTTTGCCGATTATGCATTCCACAAGCACAACTCACGCTCTCCAACCTCATCAACTACCATATCCATTAGTTTAAAGAGGTTTTACGCGTTTTGAAGCATCAATCGATTTCAAAAATCATCGTCCAAAGATCGTCAGAAACCAAAAAGTTTATCAAGCTCTTCTTTGTGGGACCCATCCATCGCACATAATTGTACAACCTCTCTCATCCCATACATCCTCAAAGTGCATGCGTAGGCAGTTATCTCATCGTACTCATCTGTTAGTAAGGGCCCAGATATCTCATATGGAGAAGGCTTTTTAACTCCTGGACCAACTTCTGCACTTGTATCTATCATGCTTTTAAAGTACGGCGAGTCTGCTACTTGGCTCGGAATGTGGTTGTATATAAAAAACTTGGCAATAGATTTTCCAAGCTTCTTCCCCATTTTTGCAAGTGACATCGCACTCAATTTGGTTTGTTTGGAGCTTTCAGTGCGATACATGAATGGATCCATGGGGGCTGTAGTGCGGCCTCTAGTAGACGGTCTAGTGTCCCTCACTGATGCTGCCCTACGCAACCCGGCAGGCTCCTCAACATCCTCATCAACATCAACAACAGGTGGCCTATGACTAGATCCACCACCGTAGTGCATGGATGGGCCCTCAACTCGACCAAAGCGATAATCGGCTTCTTCACGATCTGTGATGTGCTTCCCTAGCACTCTCTCTCATAGCTCTTGCCATCTGCTCATCCTCATCCTCATCCTCATAATCCTCAGGTGCACCTGATGTAAACTGTGGATCTGGCCTCCTGATTCTCTCATACATTTCTCTATCACGATCGGCCTCAGCTTTTTTCTTTCCCTTTGCCGCTTGTAAACCCGCTTTGATATTTTCTCGACCTCCACGGTGAAGAGGGACACCCTCTTGTCTCTCCTTTACATGAGCGGATGCTCCTTTAATCGTGTGATACCTCCTCCCGAGTTTCTTTCCACAAAGATTACATTGAATCTGGAGTCTATTACCATCTATTGGTGTACCATATTGCCACGCTGGATCTGCCGAACGTACCATATTTATTTATTTCACCTGCATGAATGAGCAAACGATTGAAAATAAATATCTAATTTACACTTGCAAATAAAATTTACACGAGTAAACATCTAATTTACACTTGAAAATAAAATTTATTTTTACTATTTTAAAAATATTAGAATAAATTTTATCAAATTAATTAGATACTTTATATAATTTATGAATGTTTATTTGATATTATTTTAATTTATGAATATTTATTTGATATTATTATAATTTTTGAATGTTTATTTGATATTATTATAATTTTTGAATGTTTATTTGATATTATTTTAATTTATGAATATTTATTCATAAATTATTATAATTTATGAATGTTTATTTGATATTATTTTAATTTATGAATGTTTATTTGATATTATTTTAATTTATGAATGTTTATTTGGTATTATTTTAATTTATGAATGTTTATTTGATATTATTTTAATTTATGAATATTTATTTGATATTATTTTAATTTATGAATATTTATTTGATATTATTTTAATTTATGAATATTTATTTGATATTATTTTAATATTTAAAATTTTATTTGAAATTTATTCCATATTATTCTAATATTTTATGGGACATATGACATAATATTAATTATTTTAATTATATTATATGATACATACATATAATCAATATGGGTCACATATAATTAAATTTAAACATAAAATTATTATGGGTAACATATAATTTAATATGTGTCCCATAAATTTAATTATCTTTGACCCATATTAATTTTAAGTTTAAATTATATGTGACCCATATTATATGTGACCCATATGATATGTGACCCATGTTATATGTGACCCTTAATTAAAATTATTTATATTATTTTGACCCATCAATTTAAATATTTTATATGGAGTCACATATAATTATTTTTAACCCATTATTTATATTATTTTTATTTAATTTAAATATTTGATATATTTTAAATTATATTTTCCCTCTTCTTAATTTAAATAATTTTATAAGTGTAGATCTACTTTATTTAAGGGTAGATCTACACTAATTTAGTGTAGATCTACCCTTAAATAAGGTAGATCTACACTAATTTAATTATTTTAAATAATATTAATTATTTTAAATAATATTAATTATTTTAAATAATATTAATTATTTTAAATCATTTACCTATAATTAATATTATAGGTAAATGATAAATTTTAAAGTTAGATCTACCTAATTTAAGGGTAGATCTACCCTAATTTAGTGTAGATCTACCCTAATTTAGTGTAGATCTACACTAATTAGTGTAGATCTACACTAATTTAGTGTAGATCTACCGTTAAATAAGGTAGATCTACACTAATTTAGTGTAGATCTACCCTTAAATAAGGTAGATCTACACCTATTTAGTGTAGATCTACACTAAATAGGTGTAGATCTGCCCTTGAATAAGGTAGATCTACACTAATTTAGTGTAGATCTACACTTTTTAGTAGATCTACCTAATTTAAGGGTAGATCTACACTAAATTAGTGTAGATCTACACTAATTTAGTGTAGATCTACACTAAATTAGTGTAGATCTACACTAAAAAAGTGTAGATCTACACTAAATAAGTGTAGATCTACCTTATTTAAGGGTAGATATACACTAAATTAGTGTAGATCTATAATAAGGTAGAATCTACACTTTTTAGTAGATCTACCTTATTTTCTAATTTAAAATGAAATAAAACGGTATAAAATGATAAAAACGAACCTTACACGTAGATGGCGTGAATTTTTGTGCGATTTGGCGCGGATTTGCGGTGTAGATCTCCCAAAACGAAGGAAGGAAGAAGAAGAAAGAAGAAGAAGAAGAAGGAAGAAGAAGAAGAAGAAAGAAGAAGAAAGGAAGAAGAAAGGAAGAAGTTTCAAATTTGGGGGGGGGCCCCCGGGAATATTCAAAATACAGGACGATATTTTGAAAATACGGCCTATTATTTTGGTATTATCGTCCGTATCGGACGATATTTTCAAAATATCGTCCGATACGGACGATAATTTAACCTATCGGGAGGGTTTTTGGGGTTTTTTCAAATTATCGAGCGATAACTTCAAATTATCGCCCGATAATTTGAAGTTATCGTCCGATACGGACGATACGGACGATAATATGTCCGTATCGGACGATAAATAGGTAATTTTTGGGGGGGTACGATACATACCCTATGTATCGTACCGCCACCCTCCGATACCGATACGTATCGTCCGATACGTATCGGTATCGGACGATATTTTGACCCATGCTATATATGCGCTAAAACAGTCACCTAGAGCCTGATTTCAAAAGGTCAGTGAAAAGTTAACGAAGTTCGAATATAAAAGGGGTCACTACGACAACACATTGTTTGTGAAGAAAGGCACTCACCTCACAACGCTTGTTGTATATGCAGATGATATCAGTCACTAGGGATGACAATGAGGAAATATTGAAGTTGAAATACTATTTGGGTTAAGTCTTTGATATAAAAGACTTGGGCTCTCTTATATGCTTCTTGGGATTGAAGTGGTCAATCGAAAAAGGGTATAGCTCTATCCTAGAGGAATACACTCTCGATGTATTGAGGCAAATTGGTATGTTGAGGTGTAAACCTGCGATTACGAGCAGAACCATTGACTTAATGGACTGGAAAGTGAACTCCTTAAGGACGCGTGTCTGTATCAACGACATAGGAAAGTTTATCTACCTGACTATGACACATCCAGACATTGCTTATACAGCGAGTGTGGTAAGCCAGCATATGCATTCACCAAGGACCACCCACTTAGATGTTGTGTTGAGGATTCTGAGATATTTGAAAGGTAGCCTAGGAAAGGGCCTACTCTACAGTATGCATGAACATCTGGATGTTGAAGTTTTTACTGATGCCGATTGGGCTGGTTCATTGAGTGATACGAGGTCTACTTCGGGTTATTGCGCATTTCTAGGTGGGGATTAGTCATGTGGAAGAGAAAGAAAGAACACGTTGTCTCCAAACTCTAGTGCATAAGGAGAATATAAAGTCATGCCTCAGGGCACTTGTGAGGGATGTTGCTTAGATTTATCTTGGCGGATCCTGGAATAGATGTTAAGCTACTCATGACACTATGGAGACAATGATACTGCAGTTCATTTTGCTGAAAATCATGTATACCACGAAAGAATCAAGCATCTGTGCACGAACCTGGGGGAGTAACTTTTATATATATATATATATATATATATATATATATATATATATATATATATATATATATATATATATATATATATAAAATAAAAATGAAGGGTGTGAGACTCTATCTAACTCACAACCCTAATTCTCTTCTTCTTCCTCCGCCTCTTCTCCCTTATCAAACCCTAACACAAAACCCTAATCTAATTAGATCTTGCGGCAAAATTTAATTTCACCTCATTCCTCTCAGATTGTGGAAATTGTACAACCCTGCCACTAAGTCATGGTTGAATTTTATGTAAATAATCATTAATATATACTAGGCAAGCTAGATCTTGGAACACTTTCCACCTAAATTAAGAAAACCAACCATATAAAGGATGGAGCAATATCTTCTTAATAAATTATAATGAAACTCCATATGAATGTTTTATCGAGACTTTTATGATGGTTTTGATTTGTGTACATTATTTATGATAATTACAGATTATATGCATATTGACTAATGATTTACGTTATGGAGTTGAAAACCTAAAGCTAGCAACTATATTATAACAATCTATGGAACATAAGACTAGATAATAACCAATTTTTTTTAATGAGAACAATATAATAATTTATGAATCCTCATATTATGTGAATCTACATATAAGGAGGGAGGGAGAATGAATGCCCATAACAATCTCGTGAACACGAGAGCAAGGTGAATGATTTGAACCACATTGAAAACCGTTTAATGCCACATTGTGATTGCTTTCAGTATTGAAGCACTACTACACGACAAGATGGCAGGCTTGAGTAGGATATTTAAAATAGGATGGATATAGGGTTGGCAAATGGAGGCCAGTGAGAGACGTGTGATTAGCAAGTGTCACTTTGATTGAAGGAGTGTTTTCATAAGGTGGTGGTATGTAGTGCATAGTGCTGGGATTACGAAGATTCAACAAGAAGAAAAAGTACAAGTGTTTGAGATGTAAATGCTAAAGTGGATGGTTGGACCAAGAGTAAGGATAAAATTAGAAATGAGTACATAAGATGAAGTTTATAGGTAGCTTCCATAAAGAAAATCAAGGATTGCTACATTTCGAGCATAAGGACATAGAAGGGGGGGAGACTAATGAAGATATAGAGAATAGTAGTGAAAAGCGACATGTAGGATTGCAGAGTGCCAAAGAGTAGCCGTAAGGAGTGGAGAAATAAGACTTGTAAGCCGGCCCAAAATAGATGGGGCTGGTCCATAATGATGATGGATGATTATGGTCGTCATAGACATGCTTCTGATCAAGATATAACTGAACATAAGCTATGGGAAATATGTATATATTTAATTCAGGTTATAATATTTCCTAAGCCTGTAAAATTCATATCATAGCCTATGGACTTGATGTATAGAACAAGCTAACATTGCAGACTGAGTGAATTGTCGATTATCTAAGTCCTTTTAAATTCTGTCTTTTCTCCATGATGCAGACATGGAATTATACAATTCTTAGTTACCAAAATCAGCTTTTTTTTTGAAAAAAAGTCGTTCAAAAATGCCGGAAACACGTTTATTTTTTCAGAAACACTCGTACTTTGAAAAAACAATGAATTTTATGTTTTAAACTCGTTTTCTACAATTTTTTTCTTTTCTCCATGATGCAGACATGGTATTATACAATTCGTAGTTACCAAATTCGACCTTTCTTTGAAAAATACTCGTTCAATACGCGTTTTATTTGTAAAATGTCGGAAACACGTTTAAAATATGTTTTTTTTTTTCCAGAAACACTCGTTTTAAACCCGTTTTCTACAATTTTTTTCCGAAAATTTTCTCATTTTTGTCAAAAAAGTATATTTATTTTTTAATATTTTAAAAATATTTCCATCACTATTTCTCAAATGCTTCCCAAATTTTCTTCGAATTATTGTCGATTTTTTCACAGTTTTTTTTTGTCTTGCCCATTTTTTTTTCCCGAATTTACAATCCACACACCAACTAGTGCATCTTTGTATTAGGTAACTATGATATGCTCTATGGTAGTCATGTCTTACTGCAATGATAACAATATGGTTGTTGATGGTTATATCTTTGTTCTCATGGTCTTTATTTGGGTCCACACCTAGAGAAGAAGCAAGTTACCTTGTCATTTTATACGCTATTCTTGTTTTGCACAACATCTACTTGTTTATGTGGATGGAATTCATAAGGCTTTTTAATTCTGCATGACTCTTTAGCAAGCAAACCCAATTGTGGTTCATTGCTTTTTGAGCCAGGCTATTTCTTCGCTGCTTCACCTACTAGATTAAACAAAGAATTTCTGTATGCATTCTATTTCACAGTTTTCAGGCAACATATAGGCGAGGCAATACAACCCCAGATTATGTTTTATGGAATTTGAATCTGTTTTAGGAAAAAAAGAAGAAATTGATCATATACGTGATGCTATTGTCTCCTTAAGGAAAAACTATGCTTTGATTGCTTGATATCTAGATTTTCTTGACTTTTGTTTGGTCCATGGGGTCTTACAGACAGGAAAAAAAAGAAAGAACAGAAATTGATCATATTCGTGAACCAGGCTTTGATTGCTTGATAGCTAGATTTTCTTGATTTTTGTTTGGTCCATGGGGCCTTACAGGCAGATGACTCCATTTTCTTTTCATCTTGATTAAGTTTTTGTTGATTTTTCTCTGTGATGATAACGTTCCTATGTGCCGTGCCTCTTTTTTTTTGATTGGTAACAAAACGTTTCATTAAAAAAGAAAAAGAAAGGAGAGTACATACCTGGGCGCGTAGTGAGAGACTACCTGAAAAAAGGTGAAGATAGGACCCAAAAAACAAACTCGCACCACTCACAAGCCCACAAGCAAGAGGCAGCTCGAAATCCCAGCCACCCAACACCACTAGCGAGAGGGGAGGAAGCTAACTCTTCTTTTAGAAACTTTCTTTAGTATCGGCTTTCAAGATTTTTCCTTCATTTTCTAGTGGGTGGTGATAGTTACAGTAGCAATTAACAATGTATTTAGGTCACTGAATTGATCTATGTACCAGGTCTGTTTTTGGTTGCTAAGCCTTATCGACGTTGGATTTCTCTCTATTATACTCTGTACATGAACCCTAGTTTCAAGTGATTGTTTGGGTTCTCTAAACATACGTTTCAAGTGACAGAAAGAAAAATATGCTCATTTTATTTTCATTGTGAAAGGACACCATAGGGATTTGTCATCCTTTGGTGTCTGTCAGAGGAGTGATCCCAACTATGTGGTTGTCTCAAGAGCAACTCGAGATATTGATGATTTTTCTTATGGTATTTCTTATAAAAGATGAATTTTGGCATCCAGAGCAATGGGAAGTTTGTATGAAAGTTATCACCGTTGTTGGCCTTGGAGGTTAGACCAGCAACGGTCTAACCATCCAGAGCAATGGTACTTTGGGACATCCTCCTATTTTTAAACCTTGGAACATGGCCAGTTGGACGCCACGTGGAATCCAAGTACATGTTTGGGTGCTGCGTGGATGTGTGCAAGGTCGATCAAAGAGCATTATTAATTTATTTTTTCATCAGGTGAAACGAAATATCATTGCACCGTTCATTTTAATCTACATTGATCATGATGATTAAGATATATATTTTTAATGTTTTGCTAAACCCCTCTAGGGGGCGGTGAACCCTAGCACACCAAATCTGTTCTCATCAGTATCACTATGTGTTATACTTTTTGCTTGTTTTTTATCATATAACTTTCCCCCTCTTAGATCATCTGTAACTGTCGTTTTGACTGACAGCAGCACAATTGCTTGCTTGCCTCAGGCATTCAGCAAATCTCCCCTACTATATATCTGATTTTCAGCGTAGAGCATTTGCATCTGTAGTTTTGACAGAGCAGCAGCATTTTAGCTTACTGGCTCTGGCATTCAGCAAACCTTTCCATTATGTATCTTAAATTTTTGAAGAACGTTTTGAGCCTTTCTGCAGGTGGGGAGGTCTCCATACAGGGGTGGTGGCCGAAGGGGCAGTGGGGCATTTAGGGGTGGTGGTGGTGGTGGTAGAAGTAATTTCAACCGCCACACTCCAAGACCTGACCACGGAGCACCCTCTTCTCGAGGGAGAGGCCGCATGGGTAGGGGTGGAAATAGACGATTCTCGCAACCTTCTCCAGCTACGACTACATGTGAACCTTTCCCACATCCAGAATCTACACCAGTTTCTGAAACACCGTTGGTATCAGAACCGGAAGTGGCACCAACACCAGCAAAGGCGCCGCCACGACGTCCACTGGTGTTCTGGTGCGATGTCTGTAGGGTTGACTGCACCAGTTTTGAAGTCCTCCAGCAGCACAATAACGGAAAGCGGCATAAGAAAAACGTGCAGAGAATTGAAGAATATGAGAACCATAAAAGAGCCATAGCCGAGTTTGACCCAACAGACTTTCAGCAACCCGAGAATGTCCAAGTGGGTGAAGACAACATGGTGCCCTCCCTCCCAGAAGACAATGTCGGCGCCCCAGTAGAAAAGGTCGTCTCAACTACAGAACTTTTGCCTGAAGATGAAAACAAAGTGGAGACTGAGCAGCAAATCCAGGCTGCGGAGGAATCCGAGGCTTCAAAGGTGGTATCGAATGAAGCAGCGGCATTGGGTTCGAGGATGGACTCTAGGTTTGAGAGGCGAGGGCGTGGTACCAAGCGGAGGCTAAGACAGGGTCGGGGCGGGAGGCGTGTGAGGCCATCAAGAGGGGAGAGTGGCTCACCTGAACCTCCCAAGGAGCTGGTGTGCAACTTGTGCAATGTTACTTGCGACACACAGATCGTGTTGGACTGCCATCTTTCTGGTAAGAAGCATCTGGGTCATCTTAGACGTTTTAGAGGCCGTCAGGCTTATTATAGGGCTGGGGGCCGTCACGCTCGACATCAAGGCAATCGACCACCATTTCATAGACAAGAAGGTATTTCGGAATCTGGGAACCAACAGGGTGTCGAGGCGGGTCCCGAAGGTTCAGATGCGGTTATGGCGGAGGCACCTGAAGGCCTGAATGCTGTTTCGGAATCTGGAGGAGAAGCCACCCGAGCCTTAGAGAATTCAGGTCCTGCGTTGGAGAATGCCGCATTAGGGTCTGAACATGTTCCCCCTACCAATGTGGATGCTGTTCCAGCTCCGGAATATGGAGTTTCGTCTACTGAAAATGTCGGCTTGCTAGGACTTGACCTTGCGGAAGTGCCCGGGTCTAAAATCGAAGAATCTGCAAATCAAGAAGTGGGTTCACAGTAGAAATGGATTTACTGTTATGATCTTACTCACCATTTGGCACAACTGCTGTTAGACTTTTTTGTTTTTTGGGTTATGTGTAGACTTTATTTTTGCATGCAAAGTCGAAATTATTATTTACTTTCTTCGTAATGATAAACTTCTGCTTTAATATGAACATAAATGACAGTTTATAATCAATTAACCATTGTCATGTGGAGGGGACACAGATTTTATTTGTTGTTTGCCTTGGTTTGTTTACTCAAAGATAATTGTTTTTGTTAGCTCATGGCGGCGTTTCAGTGAGTTTTGTGGCTTCTCATATCTTGTTCCCTTTTATTAGGTATTTTTATGGAGTTTTACATTGCCTGATTAACCTTCTTTTCCTCTCTCGCTTTGGGAGGTCTTTCCCATGGTTTTTGTTCTTTGGATGGCTCTTGGGACTGAGTGAGTTTTTTGTGGTTTCTGTTTTTTTTCTCCTTTTCTCTCGCATTTTACTGGTCTTTGGTTGTTTTGTACAGGTTTGTTTATTCTCTTTCTTGGTTAGTATATTCTTTTTACTTATCAGTAAAAATTATCCTTTTTTCTAGGGAAAAGAAATTGTATTATATTTTGTTTTTGCTTTTGATTAGCTTTATCTTGTAGGAAAGGGTTAGTAAGGAAGTCACCATCATGAGGTTATAAAAGCCTTTTTTTAAAAACAAAAAATCTTATCAAAAGTTGGCTTCCACATTTTTTTGGGAGGCCTTTGACAATTGTGCATGTCAGCTTGTGACAAGATTCGGTTACTAGAAGCCTATTCATTTGGGACATTTGTAGACTTTCGGGTGGCAGTAAACATATCATTTCCCTTTTGTAAGGATAAAGGGCACTTTAAGTTATGGTAATACCATCTCATTTAAAATTCACTTTACATGTAACTAAATATTTTTTTTAAAATTTATTGAAAAAAAAAACGATTTTGGTATAAAATGGTTGTTTGGTTTATCCTAACATATGGGTGTAGAATCCACTTTCTTTGTTATTTCACTTTACGCTGAAGTGATTGAGCTGTGTAAATTAACCGTTTTATCTTTGCTTAATTTTTTGTAGTTTAACAAGGTCAAAACAGTGGGTTAAAAAGTAGCCAGTAATGTCTACGATGCCTTTACCTAACCCTTTAGGGCCAGTTTGGATAAAAACACCTAAGTTATACGAAATTATGGAATTTCTTTGTTTCTCTTTGTTTTTTATTGTTTGACTAATCACATTGTTAGTTGAGAAAACATATGATTAATCAAATCATGTGTTTAGATATACATGTTGGAAATTGTAGGAAAATCATGTGTTTCTATACATATTCGAGAAAATGTAGGATTAATCAAATCCTGTGTGTTTAGATTAAAATCTGATCGTCTGATGGTAAGCCCATGATCTAGAGATTTAGTGTACTGATTGGGCGAAAAAAAATCTCTATCGTCTGATTTAAAGAAGTCAATAGTTTAGCCAGATAAAACTCGAGTTTCAAAAAAAATTCTTGAGTGGCAAATATAGGTACCCCTATTGCTGAGAGAAAATGAGTGAGATGCGATATTAGGATATATAAAAGGGTATCTTCATTTACAACCTAAGTTTCTTCCTTCTCAACCCGGATTTTACGTGCTTAAATTATTAACTTATTTAAATCAGACGATGGATATCATTTTTCGCCCCAATCTTCCTCACGATAAATCTTAAGACGTCTCTAAAAGCGAAGGTCAACTCATCTTCCCATGATCTAGGTAACTTTTGGGGAAGTGTGCCATATAGAATCAATATTTGACCGTCTGATAGGGGTGCCATGAACTTGAGGAAGATTGAAACAAAAAATAATCTCTATCGTCTATTTCAAATCAGTCAATAATTTTTGTCTGTGAAAAAATTGTGTGGTATTACTAATAAACGGGTGAGAAGAGCCGTACCCTTATCTTTTTCTTTTCCACTCATTCTCTTATCTTTTTGAGGTCTCGGAAAATTGAAATGTTGAGGGGTACCCTTGAACTCTTCACTCGAAAATGAATGAAACAATTATATTTTATATTCTGACTCATAAGTCGCTTCCAAACAACGAAAAATTATGAAAAATAGAATCCGAATCTAAGTATTCCTCTATTTTCCCATATTCAAATAGACCCTTATGACGAACTTAATGATGAAATCATAGAACTTTTCGAAAGAGTATTATGTGTTGGGTATTTGTGACCCACACACTAACCTCTTTACGTAATTACTAAAACTTGAATTGGCGAGACTTTCTGAACGTGACACAATGAGAATCACCACGCAATTTGGTGAAATTCCTTATTTATAGGGTTGTGATAATCCCTTTATAGATATGACACATCCTCTAGATTTAGTTTCCTTGATGGGCTAGGAGACTAATCAAGGTTTATTTAAGGAGAACAACGTCCCCTCTTTATTCATTCTCAATGTTATTCCCATCAATAGAGATAGAAAGAAAGAGAGGTAGTTTGTTCCAAAGGGTCGTGATCTCATAGCGAGGATCTGCCGTTCAAGCACGTATTCGCTATCACCTGATCAGGTAAGTAAGATTTATCTTACGAGATTATTGTTACATTTTATATATTGATCAAACGATTCTAGCCTAGATCTTAATTATTCGTTTAATATTTCTAACAATTGGTATCAGAGCCAAGGTGGCTTGATTTCGTTTGATCTGTATAAAAAAAAAAAAAAAATCGAGTTTAAAGCAGTTGTGCTTGTGGGCGCTTTGCTTGAGAGATTGCATCTGCGCTCATAGAGGTACCCTTATTAGAAAGTATCGAAATTATTGCCTGATTTGAATATTACTTTCTAACTCCTTATAGAGTTACAGTGCCGAAATTATTTAACAATATAGAAAGTATCACAAATTCGGTGTAAAACACTAATATTTTAAATAGATTTACTGAACTTATTATTGGTCAAAGCCGAGCGGCCACCACCAGGCTATCGTGCACCGAGTCAATAATCCCCATCTATCTTTAGGCCGTGGCAGAGCAGGGATCTTTGACCGCATAAGAGCCATGAACGAATCTGGAAACCATAAGGTTGAGCCGATCGTAGAAGCCGGATCCGGCGGCTTTAGCCCAGTTGAGGTCAAAGCCGTTGGAGAAGAACTTCCCCTCGACGATTGTGAAGAGGACCGAGCCGGGAGTGGATTCGGCGTAGGGAGGCTTGGATGGCATCGATTTTGGTTGGGTTTAAACGGTGCTCGTCGTGCCCGGTTAGGGTTAGGAGGAAAACGCAACCTCGCAGACGGGCAGAGCTTGAATAGTTTCCCACTGCAACTAATAAAATAAAAATAAAAATAAATTTATGTCCTTTGTTATTAGATTCGGTTCGGCCGTCATGCCGAGTGCCGAGACGACGTCGGGAGCAAGCCAGACGGATTACATCGGGCCGTCGGTGCAGTCTTGAGAGGTTAAGCCCAGAAATTTTGCATTATACGCAACAAAAAAATTAAAAAAAATAAAAAAAAATTTAAAGAAGAGGATGAATAGTGGGGGTTAGGGTTTTCCTAGGGCCGGGTCCGTTTAAGCTCACGACGGATACCGACCGATTACATCCGGATACCGACCCGATTACTGTCCGAATACCTGGCCCGATACTGTCCCATGGACTGACCGTGTACTGAAGTCTACATCCGTGAACACGACCGTGCACTCGACTCGACATGACCCGACCCATGTGACCCATGTGACAGTGGACCCAGCCCGACCCATACGGCCCGTTGACACTTCGGCCCACTTGATACTCGGCCCATGACCTTTGACTCGGTGCCCCGGCCCATATACCTGGCCCACTTCTGCTTGGTATCTCACCCTTGGCCCAGGCCCACATCAGCCCGGTTTTATGGCCCATGACCCGGCCCATTGACCCGGACTATTGCCCGACCTGTGGCCCATGGCCCCGGCTCGCAACCCGACCCACATGCCTTTGCCCACTTGGTTAGGCCCAAAATTTTGTTTGCAACTATATGTTTGAACTTCTTCCGCCTGTTGCAAATAAAGCTTTTAAACTCGTCTATGCAACCAGACTGAACGCTTTTCGGGTTCAAACTTTAAAACGCGATAAAATGCGATATCTGGAGTTTTACAACTCTGTTTCGCGCATATGACCTATCAATTTTGATCTACTCAACGAGATCTACACTCTGGACTGGTCTATGGGACTGTTTAACACTGTTTTAGACATAAAAAGTTTAGTCAAATTTAATAAATTTATTTTTATTCCAAATAAATTGTTGAAAACTTTTTTGAAAATTCTGTATGAACACTCTTACACTATCATGTCATTGTTCATAATTATTGCATGTGCATCTTCACTTTATAACTCTATTTCTCCTAAACTTGGTATGTGAACGTATTTAGGGTATGAAACATTGAACCAATGACATGATAGAATGCCTTGAGATAGGTTCTTCCTATAAAGGGGTTTAGGAAGACCGGTAAAGCAGTCGTTTAGGGAAACGTTGCTAAAGTAGGTGTGCAGTCTGCCCAAAGGTGATCGACCTATGGAGGTTACGTTATCCTTGAATTTTGAGACAATAGTCTCATTAAGATTGCTAGAGCATTCACTTTCGTGAGCTACTACTTCTAGCCAAAGCTGACTTAGAAAGCTTATGAAAGGGGAATGGATAGAATAGTATGCGTGTCTAGGTGAGAGAAGAGCGACGCTTCTGGCCTAAGCTGATGATTAGCTTGGATCAAACCAAAACATAAATGACTAGGTTTATGCGTGTCTACGGACACGAATTAGGGAGACATACAATAGGTCAAAGCTTCTGCCCTAAGGTGATGCTGAGACAATGAGTCATGTTTGTCCCTCAGAGTGAATGATTTTGCACATGATTAATACACTCTGATTGATTCGACCTTGACCCCAGGTACGAACTTAAATTATCTAAAGTTCTAAATGAACGTGTGCTGACAATGATCTATGTCATTGTAGCTATGGACGGATCACTATTACAACAACAGATGGCGAGCATTGAAAAGCTCACTAGTACCAACTATTCTACTTGGCGAATGGGTCTGGATTTGACTCTTGGTTACCTAGATTATGACTTTATTTTATCGGAAAACAGACCTGTAACTCCTACCGATAACTCTTCAGAGTTTGAAAAAGCTTTGTATGCGAAGTGGGAGAAGGCAAATCATATGTCCATCATGATTATTCGCGCTTCCATGAGTGAGGTTATTCGTTGTGGTATTAAGACCACTGACACCGCCCGCGAGTTATTAAAAAACATCGAGGATCAGTTTGTTGGGTCCACTAAATCTCTACAATATGGTTATCTTGTGGAGTTTGTGAACATGCGCTATGATGGTAATGGTTCTGTGAGGGAGTTCATTCTTAAAATGTCCATGTTAGCAATGAAGTTCAAGGAGCAAGGTATTCCCATTGAGGAAGCATCTATAGTACATTTGGCTATTGCATTCCTTCCCAGTTAGTTTGATACCTTTAAGGTGAATTATAATACCCAGAAGAAAAAATGAGACTTAAACCAATTGATCTCAATGTGTGTAACGGAAGAACGGTTGCGGGACAACAAGATCAAGTCTGCTCATTTTACCTACAATCCCGCCCATAAGAAATTTTTTAAGGAAAATGGTCAAAGAAAGAATCACTTCACAAAGAAAGAGAACAAGAAAGACTTTAAGAAGAAAGTTGTTGTGAGTGATAACGACGATGGCTGCCATTTCTGTAAAAAGAAAGGTCACTTCAAGAAGGATTGTTATTTATGAAAAAATGTTATGAAAAAGAAGCAACAAAGAGAGGCTAATCAGCAGAAGCAGCACGAGGAGCCACAGACTGAATGAAAAGCTATTCTTTTTGGCAATGAGGAGGAATTTTGGACTTTTATTCAGTCTTTTAGACAAAATTTTTATTGCTAATATTAGACTTCTTAGAGTTGTTTATAATTTTACTTCTCTAAGTGATAGTTTGACCATTACTTTGGATTCTATTAGTGTTGGATATGGTTCTCTAGCAAATAATTTATTTTAATTATAATCGTTGAGACTAATTATATCAACCTTCTTGCAATTGAGACAATCAGTGGGAGTCAGGAATAAAAGACAACATCAAATTCACTAATGATCAGAATATTCATTAAGGCGATCAGATTAGGATATTAGAGTCTTTTATGGTCTCCTTTTGAGTGGGAGTTATCTCACAAAGGGCTTCAACCAAAAGATTTTTTAGCGCACGTGATTCGGATGGAAGTGTTAGAAACACTCGAGTACATTAATTGAGTGGGAGTTTCTTTCACAATGTTTATTCTATTTTATTGTCGACACTCTTTATGTCTTTGATTATCATTTGATGCATGTTTTTCATTTGACTCAATATTTATCATGATTTTCATTATTAGCATATGCAATGTTGGCCTGGGAGCATAAGTGCTCAAATAAGGACGCTTGAGCTATCGTGATTAGACACCACGATTGTATAGCCTTTATCATGATAGTTGGGTGATGGTTTTCACATGACATATGCCATAAGATATCAGGATAACATACCTTAGGGTATGAAGCAGGACGAATGCAGGTATACACACAAGTGATTGCATTAAAGTGTGCATATACTGGTGTCACAAAACCACAAGTAATACTCTTGGGTTCATTAACAGCAATAATTTTTTTAACCATGAAACTGCCTTATTGTCAATTATAAAACATGATACATTATAGGCATTCATGATCTATTATTATAGTTGTTTCTTAAACTTGAGGGGATGATGTATTGTATCAAGTCCCTTGAAAGTCAATAATTTTATAAAATTATAAGGATGGTCATCTGCTTTTCAAAAGAACCAATTCATGAATTTCTTTAAAACAATATTTTGATAGTGTGTGGATCAAGTGGAAGATTGTTGGGTATTTGTGACCCACACACTAACCTCTTTACATAATTACTAAAAGTTGAATCAACGAGACTTTCTAAACGTGGCATAATGGGAATCACTACGCAATCTGGTGGAATTCCTTATTTATAGGGTTGTGGTAATCCCTTTATAGATATGACACATTCTCTAAATTTAGTTTTTTTTTATGGGCTAGGAAACTAATCAAAGTCTATTTAAGGAGAACAACGTCCCCTCTTTATTCATTCTCAATATTATTCTCATCAATAGAGATAGAAAGAAAGAGAAGTAATTTGTTCTGAAGGGTCGTAATCTCATAGCGAGGATCTGCCGTTCAAGCACGTATTCGCTATCACATGATTAGGTAAGTAAAATTTATCTCACGAGATTATTGTTATATTTTATATATTGATCAAACAATTTTAGCCTAAATTTTAATTATTAGTTTAATATTTCTAACATTATGAACTTAAATGATGAAATCATAAAACTTTTCGAAAGAATATGTTGCTCTTTATTTTAACGCCGTCAATGATAGCTTTACACAGTTATTGCCATCAAAGGAACTCTTTTGGCAATGTCACATGCATTGTTCACGGGCGATGATTTATATACTTGTATACCATACCGACCCAAAATAACAGATTTCAGAGCATTAGAACCATCCAACAAAGGATTTAATATCAACCTTTGGTAAATGTGGACATCTTTGAGTAAATCTACTATTATGATTTTGGAGCCTCACGTTAGCTCCCAATTTGAGGTAAGATGTGCCCTGTTGCCTCAAATGAATGCATCTCATGCAACTATTATCTATAAATGTTTCTCATCGCCCATTATTTATTTATTTATAATTTGTTCATCAATATTAATAGATGATGGATGAGATGCTCACTGGTGTACTTGTTTTTCCACATGACATACATGCTTGACCATCCACCTCTTTGGAATGATTAGACATCATGTGAACTTCAGTTAGCTTGAAAAAGACTCATCCTTGGATCGGTATCACCCAATCCAAACACTTTTGCCACAGTTAGTGCGGATCGAATGGTTAGAATCTTTTGATGTGCGCAAATTTTAGGCACACATCAGCTCCCATGATGATTTGCAACTTGGACAACTTGATTGGTGTCATGAGGCAAAGCCATTAATATACCTATATTAGTATTAAATAAAAGTTTTTTTCCATGCTTGAAAAAGACCCATCCTTGGATCGGTATCACCCAGTCCAAGCACTTTCGCCATCAGTTAGTGTTGATCGATGGTTAGAATCTTTTGATGTGCTCTAATTTTAGGCACGCATCAGCTCCCATAATGATTTGTAACTTCGACAACTTGGATTGGTGCCATGAGGCAAAGCCATTAATATACCTATATTAGTATCAAAAATTTGTTTTTTTCCATGCCCATATCATCACATTCTTAAGAATAATGGGATGTGACCATAGTGACAAATTTCATTTTCGGCAACATTACGGTAGGGGGTCATTTCGGTTGATTTGGGAAAAATTTCGAAAAAAATTCGAAAAAGTTTTAAGAAAATTTCGGAGAGTATAAAAAATGTTATATATATATATTTTTTAAATGACAAAAATTAGAAAAGATTTATTAATTTCGGTGAAATCTCGTTAATTTTACCGAAATTAATAAGAAATCATAGAAATTTCGTCGAAAGTTTCGCCCGACCCTTGTTTCAATAAATTTCAAAGAAATTTCAGGGAAATTAATGTACTTCTTTGATGGTGGGCATAGAGAAATCTCTACGCCCGGGTGTATAGTCTCCCTAGCCTTTAAATAAAAATATAAAAAAAATTTAGGGTCTTATAAGATTAAAGTGCTCCTTTGATCTTATACCATTGATTATATTTGATATATAGATGGGATCAGGGCCGGCCATGGCCTATGGTGGCGGCTCGTGAAAAAAGTGAGCCCAAAGGCCCTTTTTTATATTAAAATTTAGGCCCCAATTTATTTTTAATAAATCCCCATTTTTTTAGTAAGACTCTAATTTTTTTTTATATTTTCATTTAAAGGCTAGGGAGACTATACACCCGGGCGTAGAGATTTCTCTATGCCCACCATGAGGATTTGGTTCAACCTCAACTTAGGAAAGGTTAATCAAATCCCATTAAAAAAAATTAATATTGTTTTTATGACTTTTCCACATTAAAAATGTGGTCAAAGTTGACTAAAATCAATGCACCAAAATTTTAGGGCATTACCTTATCTTTGATCGATCAAACGAAGGATAAAAAAGTTAAAAACATATTTTTTTAAACCACATGTTTCATGATTGATCAACCCAAAACAAGATTTTTTTGAGTTGCTTATGCCACGTGGCATGTAATCTGATGACTAAGTGGACAAGTCATCCTGTGCGCCCGGGCCTACAAGTCACCCTGTGCACGGGGCCTATTGTCCCCAAAGCCTTTTATTTAATATATAATAAAAATTTAGTTGTGCTTTTTATTTTATATATATATATATATATATATATATATATATATATATATGGCCTCCACTAAGTTCCAAGGAAAATTTCCTTAGGAAAATTTCCCTTGTTTACTCTTAACACTAAAAAGGGAAATTTATCGGATTGACCCTGTCAAATACACCTTTTTCGTCAGATACCCTATATTTTCACTTTTAACCAAACCGACAAGCTCCAACCCGAGCTAGTTCCAGCTACCACAAAAAGTCAAAAATATCCCTTCTTACACTTTTTTTCGTTCTACATAGTTTAAAATTTTAAATATTTACTCTTTTTTATATTTACGCGATATGAAAAGGGATCTATGACGTCTGATTTGAAGGCCATAATATAAATCGATAATGCCAAAGATAGACACGAAAAAATGTGATATCACCTTTTTGAAAAATAAAAATAAAAATTTTAACAGTCGATGCCGCCTCTTTAAGCAGTCGGTACTGATTGTTTAAAGAGTCGATATCGACTGTTTAAAGAGTCGGTATAAAAAAATATATTTTTTAAACAGTTGATAGCGACTTTCTAAACAGAGGCGATATCGCCTTTTTCGTGTCGATCTTTGACACCATCGATTTTATATTGTGGCCTTCAAATCAGACGCCATAGATTCTGTTTCATATCGTGTAAATATAAAAAATATATAAATATTTAAAATTTTAAATTATGTAGAATGAGAAAAAAAGTGTAAGAAGGGGTATTTCTGACTTTTTGCGCTAGCGAAAAATTAGTCGGCTTAGAGCTGGTCGGTTAGTCGGTTAGGTGAAAGGTGAAAATATAGGGTCTCTACGGAAAACGTAAATCTGAGAGGGTCGATTTGAGAAATTTACCCACTAAAAAACAAACCCAAAACAAACACCCAGCTCATCTCTCTCATCTGTATCTCTAGCCTCTCCCATCTTTCTCGAGTCCCTCCGATGCCGGTTGCTACTCTCTCCCCCGTCGCCGCCGCCGTAACCAACGGATCGCCGCCTCCAGAGGTAGCCTCTCTCTTTTTCTCTCTCCCATCTTATTCTTCTCCTTCCACTCTCTCTCTCTCTCTCTCTAAGAGATTAAGACTCTAAATCTCTAATGCTGCTAATGCAGCCTTCTTCTTCTTCAATTCTTCTTCCTCCCTCTCTTCTCTCTAATTTTTATTTTTGGCTATTTTTTTGCAAGGGACCAACTCTCCCGACCGTCATTTAAATGGTGTTTAAATGATCTTAAATCATTTATTGGCTTAAGATTTTGAAAATTCATACCGTCAAAATGATATATCATCAATGTCCAAAAATCACACTTTTTGGGAGATTTGAACCATCCGATTTGTGCATCCATATCAGCGATTGTTCTTAATTTTAATGGCTGATATTAAAGTTCACCTATCGGATGGTTTACATCCACTTATAAGCATGATCCTTCGTCTGGGACATTTTCCCACGGTAGATTGCCACTTGGGAAATTTAGATTAATCATAGATGTGTGCCACATGGCATAATAATAAATCACGCTTCAACAGTGTGAGATAAAAAGTGACATTTTAATGGTGTAAGATCATTTAAATGCCAATTGGTGTTTAAATGTCGGTTAGGAGCCATTATCCCTTTTGGCAATCTCTATAACTCTCTAAATCTCTTACCTCATTTGTTTTTTTAAATCCCTAATTTTTCGCAATCTATATCTAAGTATATTATATATATAGGAAAAGGGATCCGTCAGTCACCGTCCTCTAACTTTCCCCGTGGAGCTCCACGTGGCACCCAAAATATTCTTTTGATGTCACGCGGACCTTGGGTGCATTGCTTAGATCATCTTTGAAAAAAAATAAAATTATAAACTCATCTCCACCTTGTATTTTTTGAACCGTGAAATGTGGACCAATGAAAACCGTCAAACTTTGACTTGTGGGTTTAAAATTTATTTTTCGATTTTTTTTTTAAATATTGATCTAAACTGTCCACTTGTGCCCCATGTGGCACCCGAAAAGTGTCTCGAGTGCCACGTGGATCCATTGGAGGACCTAACCGGCTCCCATATATATATATATATATATATGGAAAAGGTGTCCCCTCATGGAGAACGGTTACCGTCCTCCAAGATTCCAGGTAGATGTCCCCGTGACATCCAAAATATTGTTTTAATACCACATGGAACTCGGGTGCATTGTTTAGATCATTTAAAATAATATATATTTTTGAAAACTCATCTCCACCATGCTTTTAAAAAGTTTTTTTCAAAATTTCTTTTTTTTTAAATTGATCTAAACCATCCACCCTTGCTCCACCTGGCAACCAAAGGGTGTTTTGGGTGCCATGTGGTATTAAAACAGCCCCCTATATATATATATATATATATATATATATATATATATATATATATGTATATATAAATTGAATTTTAGGGTTTATTGTTTAGGGTTTAGGGTATCTTTCTACTATTAAAAGCACGAATCATCCCCCTAAAATTCAATTTTGGGTTTCACAATTTAGGAACAAAATACCCCTCTTATTGCCCAATTCCGTGTTTCCACAATTTTGGAAAAAAATAGCTCTCTTATTTATCAATTTACCCCTAAAATCCAATATTCACCCCATTTTGTGTTTCCACAATTTAGGAACAAAATAGTCCTCTTATTGCTCAATTTACCCCTAAAATCCAATATTCACTTTTGTTAATCAAGTATGTTCTGCAATTCAATATCTCTCTTAGAGTGTGACATTTTTCTTTAGTTTTTTGTATATGTTATGTTTTATTGAAATATAAAATTCGCCGTAAACATTTTTTTTGATCGTGCGGTTGATTGTTATTATATCTTATACCATTGTAGGCTTATTAATTTGATTTTTTATTTATTTAAATATAATGGATATCGGATTCTCGCCATAGGCCCTCGAAATCTCAAAGCCAGCCCCCGGAATCTTGCCATTTAAACACCATTTTAGTGTTTAAATGTCTGTCAAGGGATATTATATCCTTGACCCATATTTAAACACGACCATGGTGTTCAAATGATCTTACACCATTAAAAACTCACCTTTTATCTCACACGGGTGAAGTGTGATTTATCATTATGCCATGTGACACACATCTCTGATCAATCTGAATTCTTAGAGTGATAAATTATCATTAGAACATGTCTCACACGAAAGGAATATGCCTCTAAGTGGGTGTGAACCATCCTACTGATGAACTTTATTAGGGAAATTTGCATTTTTGGCCCTATAAGTTTGCTTATTTGCAGAAACGACCCTATAGGTTGAAACTTTACAGAATAGGCCAGCTCCAAGCCAAGCTGTTTCCACATCAGCATCGACCTGTTTTTTCATTGTTATATGTTTATTTTTCATTATTTTTTGTCGTCCATTTTCCGTTGGTAATTTTATTAGTGTACCTTATTTAATTACTACCATACATCAGAAGATAACAAAAAGATGAAATAGAGAATAAGAAAATAGATATATAGATCAAACAAAAGCGGCCGCTAACTTAAGATAGCGGGCCGCTATCTTAAGATTGCTGGCCGCTAACTTAAGATAGCTGTAAGATAGCGGCCCGCTATCTTAAAATAACGGTCGTATTAGAGTGTATCTTATTTGATAACTATCACACATCAGTTATCTCAACCAACTATCTTAAAGCCGCTATCTTAAGATAACGGCAAGATAACGACCCGATAGCGGTCATATTAGAATGTATCTTATTTGATAATTATGACGCATCAGTTATCTCAACCAACTATCTTAAAGCGGGCCGCTAACTTAAGATATCTTAAAGCGGGCCGCTACTTAAGATAGCGAATTGCTATCTTAATATAGCAGCAAGATAGCGGTCGTATTAGAGTGTACCTTATTTGATAACTACCACACATCAGCTATCTCAACCAACTGTCTTAAAGAGGGCCGCTAACTTAAGATAGCGAGCCGCTATCTTAAGATATCAGCAAGATAGCGGTCATATTCGAGTGTACCTTATTTGATAACTACCACGCATAAGTTATCTCAACCAACTATTTTAAAGCGGGCCGCTAACTTAAGATATCGAGCTATTATCTTAAGATAGCGGCCATAGCGGTCGTATTAGAGTGTATCTTATTTGATAACTATCACATATCAGTTATCTAAACCAACTATCTTAAATCGGGCCACTAACTTAAGATTGCGAACCGCTATCTTAAGATAGCGGCATTATTTAATAACTCGCTATATTAAGATAGCGACAAGATAACAGCCCGCTATTTTAAGATAGCGAGATGCTTTTGTTTGTTCTATATTTCTATCTTTTTCTCACTTTAATTTTTTTTTTTTTTTAAATTTTCTTATGTTAATTTCTTTCATGGGTTACAATTGGTTTAGATAATTACAATTGGTTGTTGTTCACTGGGCTACCTACTGGAGTCGGAATTGAGAAAATGGACGATAAAAAATAAATATATATAATGAAAAAATAGATCAGTGCTGACGTGGAAACGGCTTGGCTTGGAGCTGACCTATTCTTCAAAGTTTCAAACTATATGGTTGTTTTTGCAAATAAGTAAACTTATAGGGCCGAAAATGCAAATTTCTGAACTTTATTATCACTCATTAAACCTAGCAACTCCATAGATCGGACGGTTTTAGTCTCTCTAAAACGTCATTTTTGAGCCTGTTGCACTTCAATTTAATGATTCATCACTTTAGCGGTACAGATCATCCGCATTAAACGATTATGTATGATCATTTAAGCAGCATTTCGGTGTTTAAGGACGATAAGAAGATTCGGGTCCAAATTTAAAGCGAAGGAGAAGAAATGCGAAAGCTAGTGATGCTGCAAGGACCTTTTCCCCCTCCCAGAGGTCTACAGAGGAAACAATCATTAATTGCCCTACGCAAGGGCAATTGTGCTGTAATTTTAAATGAGAGGGCATTTCGGGAAGGCGAAATTCTCCCAAATGCCTTCCACCGAAAAAATGATCCTTCATGGAGGGGCGGGTTTAGCTTGGGCGTGGACCTTGGAACCTCGCGGACAGGCGTTGCCATCAGTAAAGGCTTCTCCCCTCGTCCTCTTACAGTAACTAATTATCTTTCTACCCCTCTCTTTTTATTAAATTATTTATTCATTATGTTTATTTTATTTTGGGGGTTTACGGTTTAATCGAGGTTTTACATTAATTGAATTAGGTGTTGGAGTTACAAGGGCAAAAGCTAGAGCTACGCCTTCTGGAGATTGCAGAACGAGAGGTAGAATTATATCTCGATTTCTCTTCTTAAGAGTTACATGGATTGTAATGCTGAGCAACCAATATTGATGAGAAATGGGGCCAATATTGGTGGAAATAATATTTTTTAATTGGGCACGACTCTCCTTACCGTCATTTAAGCACCAAAATGATGCTTAAATGATCGTATACCATTGATGGGAATAAGGGTAGGCAATCCACACCGTCAAAGTGATAGATCATAAGTTGATGGTAGTGGGCCCAAAAATCAAAATTTTTGAGAGCATACCAATTGTTGTGTTTAGTTTTAATGGCTGATATTCAAACTTGCCAATCGGATAGTTCACATCCACTTATGGACATGATTCTTTGGCTAAAACATTTTCCAATGATGGATTGCCACTTGAACCATTTAGATTGATCATAAATCGATGTCACATGACATTTTAGGAAACCACACTTCAATGACGTGAGATAAATATTCTAATTTAGTGGTGGTAGATCGTTTAAGCACTATTTAGTGTTTAAACGTCGGTTGGGAGCCATTATCCCTTTTTGATTTTTTTGTTTTTGTTTTTTCTAATTTGGAATCCCCAGAAACAAATTTATTAAATTTTGGGAGCTAATACTTGCACCCATATATAAGCTATTGCACCATTTTAATGATTGCATAAGCAATATGTGACTGATTGCACTCCACTTAAAACTAAAAAAATAAAAATAAAGTTGGGGGCTGCAACTTGCACACAAGGTTTGTAATAAAGACTTCTATTTTTGGGATCGTTTAGCGGTACAGATCATCCGTATTAAACGATGATGTCTGATCATTTAAGCAGCATTTCGGTGTTTAAAGGACGATCAGGAGATTCGGGTCCAAAAATTTAAAGCGAAGGAGAAGAAATGCGAGAGCTAGTGATGCTGCAAGGACTTTTTCCCCCTCCCAGAGGTCTACAGAGGAAATCGTCATTAATTGCCCTATGCAAGGGCACTTGTGCTGTAATTTTAAGTGAGAGGGCATTTCGGGAAGGCAAAATTCTCCCAAATGCTTTCCACCGAAAAAATGTTCTTCATGGAGGGGCGGGTTTAGCTTGGGCATGGACGTTGGAACCTCGCGAACAGGCGTTGCCATCAGTAAAGGCTTCTCCCCTCGTCCTCTTACAGTAACTAATTATATCTCTACCCCTCTCTTTTTATTAAATTATTTATTTATTATCTTTATTTTATTTTGGGGGTTTAGGGTTTAATCGAGGTTTTACATTAATTGAATTAGGTGTTGGAGTTACAAGGGCAAAAGCTAGAGCTACGCCTTCTGGAGATTGCAGAACGAGAGGTAGAATTATATCTCGATTTCTCTTCTTAAGAGTTACATGGATTGTAATGCTGAGCAGCCAATATTGATGAGAAATGGGGCCAATATTGGTGGAAATAGTATTTTTTAATTGGGCACGACTCTCCTTACCGTCATTTAAGCACCAAAATGGTGCTTAAATGATCGTATACCATTGATGGGCATAAGGGTAGGCAATCCACACCGTCAAAGTGATAGATCATAAGTTGATGGCAGTGGGCCCGAAAATCAATTTTTTTGAGAGCATACCAACTGTTTTGTTTAGTTTAAATGGCTGATATTCAAACTTGCCAATCGGATAGTTCACATCCACTTATGGATATGATTCTTTGGCTAAAACATTTTCCAATGATGGATTGCCGCTTGAACCATTTAGATTGATCATAAATCGATGCCACATGACATTTTAGGAAACCACACTTCAATGGCATGAGATAAATATTCTAATTTAGTGGTGGTAGATCGTTTAAGCACCATTTAGTGCTTAAACGTCGGTCGGGAGCCATTATCCCTTTTTGATTTTTTTGTTTTTGTTTTTTCTAATTTTGAATCCCCATAAACAAATTTATTAAATTTTGGGAGCTAATACTTGCACCCATATATAAGCCATTGCACTATTTTAATGATTGCATAAGCAATATGTGACTGATTGCACTCCACTTAAAACTAAAAAAATAAAAATAAAGTTGGGGGCTGCAACTTGCACACAAGATTTGTAATAAAGACATCTATTTTTGGGATCTTTTAGTGGTACAGATCATCCACATTAAACGATGATGTATGATCATTTAAGCAGCATTTCGTTGTTTAAAGGACGATTAAGGAGATTTGGGTCCAAAAATTTAAAGTGAAGGAGAAGAAATGCGAAAGCTAGTGATGTTGCAAGGACCTTTTCCCCCTCCTAGAGGTCTACAGAGGAAACCGTCATTAATTGCCCTACGCATGGGCACTTGTGCTGTATTTTTAAGTGAGAGGGCATATCGGGAAGGCGAAATTCTCCCAAATGCCTTCCACCGAAAAAATGATCCTTCATGGAGGGGCGGGTTTAGCTTGGGCGTGGACCTTGGAACCTCACGGACAGGCGTTGCCATTAGTAAAGGCTTTTCCCCTCGTCCTCTTATAGTAACGTATTATCTCTTTGCCCCTCTCTTTTTATTAAATTATGTATTCATTATGTTTATTTTATTTTGGGGGTTTAGGGTTTAATCGAGGTTTTACATTAATTGAATTAGGTATTGGAGTTACAAGGGCAAAAGCTAGAGCTACGCCTTCTGGAGATTGCAGAACGAGAGGTAGAATTATATCTCGATTTCTCTTCTTAAGAGTTACATGGATTGTAATGCTGAGCAGCCAATATTGATTAGAAATGGGGCTAATATTGGTGGAAATAATATTTTTTAATTGGGCACGATTCTCCTTACCGTCATTTTAGCACCAAAATGGTGCTTAAATGATCGTATACCATTGATGGGCATAAGGGTAGGCAATCCACACCGTCAAAGCGATAGATCATAAGTTGATGGCAGTGTGCTGAAAAATCAAATTTTTTAAGAGCATACCAACTGTTGTGTTTAGTTTTAATGGCTGATATTCAAACTTGTCAATCGGATAGTTCACATCCACTTATGGACATGATTCTTTGGGTAAAACATTTTCCAATGATGGATTTCCGCTTGAACCATTTAGATTGATCATAAATCGATGTCACATGACATTTTAGAAAACCACACTTCAATGACGTGAGATAAATATTCTAATTTAGTGGTGGTAGATCGTTTAAGCACCATTTAGTGCTTAAACGTCGGTCGGGAGCCATTACCCCCTTTTGATTTTTTTTGTTTTTGTTTTTTCTAATTTTGAATCCCCATAAACAAATTTATTAAATTTTGGGAGCTAATACTTGCACCCATATATAAGCCATTGCACCATTTTAATGATTGCGTAAACACTATGTGACTGATTGCACCCCACTTAAAACTAAAAAAACAAAAATAAAGTTGGGGGCTGCAACTTGCACACAAGATTTGTAATAAAGACTTCTATTTTTGGGATTGTTTAGCAGTACAGATCATCCGCATTAAACGATGATGCTATCATTTAAGCAGCATTTCGGTGTTTAAAGGACGATCAGGAGATTCGGGTCCAAAAATTTAAAGCGAAGGACAAGAAATGCGAGAGCTAGTGATGTTGCAAGGACCTTTTCCCCCTCTCAGAGGTCTACAGAGGAAACCGTCATTAATTGCCCTACGCAAGGGCACTTGTGCTGTAATTTCAAGTGAGGGCATTTCAGGAAGGCGAACTTCTCCCAAATGCCTTCCACCGAAAAAATGATCCTTCATGGAGGGGCGGGTTTAGCTTGGGCGTGGACCTTGGAACCTCGCGGACAGGCGTTGCCATCAGTAAAGGCTTCTCCGCTCGTCCTCTTACAGTAACTAATTATCTCTCAGCCCCTCTCTTTTTATTAAATTATTTATTCATTCTATTTATTTTATTTTGGGGGTTTAGGGTTTAATCGAGGTTTTACATTAATTGAATTAGGTGTTGGAGTTACAAGGGCAAAAGCTAGAGCTACGCTTTCTGAAGATTGCAGAACAAGAGGTAGAATTATATCTTGATTTCTCTTCTTAAGAGTTACATGGATTGTAATGCTAAGCAACCAATATTGATGAGAAATGGGGCCAATATTGGTGGAAATAATATTTTTTAATAAAGCACGACTCTCCCTACTGTCATTTAAGCACCAAAATGGTGCTTAAATGATCGTATACCATTGATGGGCATAAGGGTAGGCAATTCACACCGTCAAAGTGATAGTTCATAAGTTGATGGCAGTGGGCCCAAAAATCAAATTTTTTGAGAGCATACCTGTGTTTAGTTTTAATGGCTGATATTCAAACTTGCCAATCGGATAGTTCACATCCACTTATGGACATAATTCTTTGGCTAAAACATTTTCCAATGATGGATTGCCGCCGGAACCATTTAGATTGATCATAAATCGATGCCACATGACATATTAGGAAACCACACTTCAATGACGTGAGATAAAATTCTAATTTAGAGGTGGTAGATCGTTTAAGCACCATGTAGAGTTTAAACGTCAGTCGGGAGCCATTATCTCTTTTTGATTTTTTTGTTTTTGTTTTTTCTAATTTTTGAATCCCCAGAAACAAATCTATTAAATTTTGAGAGCTAATACTTGCACCCACATATAAGCCATTGCACCATTTTAATGATTGCATAAGCAATATGTGACCGATTGCACTCCACTTAAAACTTAAAAAATAAAAATAAAGTTGGGGCGTGCAACTTGCACACAAAATTTGTAATAAAGGCTTCTATTTTTGGGATCGTTTAGCGGTACAGATCATCCGCATTAAACGATGATGTATGGTCATTTTAGCAGAATTTCGATGTTTAAAGGAGGATCAAGAGATTCGGGTCCAAATGTTTAAAGCGAAGGAGAAGAAATGCGAGTGCTAGTGATGCTGCAAGGACCTTTTCCCCCTTCCAGTGGTCTACAGAGGAAACCGTCATTAATTGCCCTACGCAAAGGCACTTGTGCTGTAATTTTAAGTGAGAGAGCATTTCGGGAAGGTGAAATTCTCCCAAATGCCTTCCACCGAAAAAATGATCCTTCATGGAGGGGCGGGTTTAGCTTGGGTGTGGACCTTGGAACCTCGCGGACAGGCGTTGCCATCAGTAAAGGCTTCTCCCGTCGTCCTCTTGTAGTAACTAATCATCTCTCTGCCCCTCTCTTTTATTAAATTATTTATTCATTATGTTTATTTTATTTTGGGGGTTTAGGGTTTAATCGAGGTTTTACATTAATTGAATTAGGTGTTGGAGTTACAAGGGCAAAAGCTAGAGCTACGCCTTCTGGAGATTGCGAAACGAGAGGTAGAATTATATCTCGATTTCTCTTCTTAAGAGTTACATGGATTGTAATGCTGAGCAGCCAATATTGATGAGAAATGGGGCCAATATTAGTGGAAATAGTATTTTTTAATTGGGCACGACTCTCCTTACCGTCATTTAAGCACCAAAATGGTGCTTAAATGATCTTATACCATTGATGGGCATAAGGGTAGGCAATCCACACCGTCACAGTGATAGATCATAAGTTGATGGCAGTGGGCCGAAAAATTAAATTTTTTTAGAGCATACCAACTGTTGTATTTAGTTTTAATGGCTGATATTCAAACTTGCCAATCGGATAGTTCACATCCACTTATGGACATGATTCTTTGGCTAAAACATTTTCCAATGATGGATTGCCGCCTGAGCCGTTTAGATTGATCATAAATCGATGCCACATGACATTTTAGGAAACCACACTTCAATGACGTGAGATAAATATTCTAATTTAGTGGTGGTAGATCGTTTAAGCACCATTTAGTGTTTAAACGTCGGTTGGGAGCCATTATCCCTTTTTGATTTTTTTTGTTTTTGTTTTTTCTAATTTTGAATCCCCATAAACAAATTTATTAAAATTTGGGAGCTAATACTTGCACCCATATATAAGCCATTGCACCATTTTAATGATTGCATAAGCACTATGTGACTGATTGCACTCCACTTAAAACTAAAAAAATAAAAATAAAGTTGGGGGCTGCAACTTGCAGACAAGATTTGTAATAAAGACTTCTATTTTTGGGATCGTTTAACGGTACAAATCATCCTCATTAAACGATGATGTATGATCATTTAAGCAGAATTTCGGTGCTTAAAGGACGATCAGGAGATTTGGATACAAAAATTTAAGAAATGCGAGAGCTAGTGATGCTGCAAGGACATTTTCCCCCTCCCAGAGGTCTACACAGGATATCGTCATTAATTGCCCTACGCAAGGGCACTTGTGCTGTAATTTTAAGTGAGAGGGCATTTCGGGAAGGCGAAATTCTCCCAAATGCCTTCCACCGAAAAAATGATCCTTCATGGAGGGGCGGGTTTAGCTTGGGCATGGACCTTGGAAACTCGCGCACAGGCGTTGCCATCAGTAAAGGCTTCTCCCCTCGTCCTCTTATAGTAACTAATTATCTCTTTACCCCTCTCTCTTTATTAAATTATTTATTCATTATGTTTATTTTATTTTGGGGGTTTAGGGTTTAATCGAGGTTTTACATTAATTGAATTCGGTGCTGGAGTTACAAGGGCAAAAGCTAGAGCTATGCCCTCTGGAGATTGCAGAACGAGAGGTAGAATTATATCTCGATTTCTCTTCTGAAGAGTTACATGGATTGTAATGCTGAGCAGCCAATATTGGTGAGAAATGGGGCCAATATTGGTGGAAATAGTATTTTTTAATTGGGCACGACTCTCCTTACCGCCATTTAAGCACTAAAATGGTGCTTAAATGATCGTATACCATTGATGGGCATAAGGCTAGGCAATCCACACCGTCAAAGTGATAGATTATAAGTTGATGGCAGTGGGCCCAAAAATCAAATTTTTTGAAAACATACCAACTGTTGTGTTTAGTTTTAATGGCTGATATTCAAACTTGCCAATCGGATAGTTCACATCCACTTATGGACATGATTCTTTGGCTAAAACATTTTCCAATGATGGATTGCCGCCTGAACCATTTAGATTGATCATAAATCGATGCCACATGACATTTTAGGAAACCACACTTCAATGACGTGAGATAAATATTCTAATTTAGTGGTGGTAGATCGTTTAAGCACCATTTAGTGTTTAAACGTCGGTCGGGAGCCATTATCCCTTTTTGATTTATTTGTTTTTGTTTTTTCTAATTTTGAATCCCTAGAAACAAATTTATTAAATTTTGGGAGCTAATACTTGCACCCATATATAAGCCATTGCACCATTTTAATGATTGCATAAGCAATATGTGACTGATTGCACTCCACTTAAAACTAAAAAAATAAAAATAAAGTTGGGGGTTGCAACTTGCACACAAGATTTGTAATAAAGACTTCTATTTTTGGGATCGTTTAGCGGTATAGATCATCCGCATTAAACGATGATGTATGATCATTTAAGCAGCATTTCGGTGTTTAAAGGACGATAAGGAGATTTGGGTCCAAATATTTAAAGCGACTGAGAAGAAATATGAGAGCTAGTGATGCTACAAGGACCTTTTCCCCCTCCCAGAGGTCTACATAGGAAACCGTCATTAATTGCCCTACGCAAGGGCACTTGTGTTGTAATTTTAAGTGAGGGCATTTTGGGAAGGCGAAATTCTCCCAAATGCTTTCAACCAAAAAAATGATCCTTCATGGAGGGGCGGGTTTAGCTTGGGCGTGGAACTTGGAACCTCGCGGACAGGCGTTGCGATCAGTAAAGGCTTCTCCCGTCGTCCTTTTGCAGTAACTAATTATCTCTCTACCCCTCTCTTTTTATTAAATTATTTATTCATTATGTTTATTTTATTTTGGGAGTTTAGGGTTTAGTCGAGGTTTTACATTAATTGAATTAGGTTTTGGAGTTACAAGGGCAAAAGCTAGAGCTACGCCTTCTGGAGATTGCAGAACGAGAGGTAGAATTATATCTCGATTTCTCTTCTTAAGAGTTACATGGATTGTAATGCTGAGCAGCCAATATTGATGAGAAATGGGGCCAATATTGGTGGAAATAATATTTTTTAATTGGGCACAACTCTCCTTACCATCATTTAAGCCCCAAAATGGTGCTTAAATGATCGTATACCATTGATGGGCATAAGGGTAGGCAATCCACACCGTCAAAGTGATAAATCATAAGTTGATGGCAGTGGGCCCGAAAATCAAAATTTTGGAGAGCATACCAACTGTTGTGTTTTGTTTTAATGGCTGATATTCAAACTTGCCAATCGGATAGTTCACATCCACTTATAGACGTGATTCTTTAGCTAAAACATTTTCCAATGATAGATTGCCGCCTGAACCATTTAGATTGCCTGAACCATTTAGATTGATCATAAATCGATGCCACAGGACATTTTAGGAAACCACACTTCAATGACGTGAGACAAATATTCTAATTTAGTGGTGGTAGATCGTTTAAGCACCATTTAGTGTTTAAATGTCGGTCGGGAGCCATTATCCCTTTTTGATATTTTTGTTTTTGTTTTTTCTAATTTTGAATCCCTAGAAACAAATTTATTAATTTTTGGGAGCTAATACTTGCACCCATATATAAGCCATTGCACCATTTTAATGATTGCATAAGCAATATGTGACTGATTGCACTCCACTTAAAACTAAAAAAATAAAAATAAAGTTGGGGGTTGCAACTTGCACACAAGATTTGTAATAAAAACTTCTATTTTTGAGATCATTTAGCGGTACAGATCATCTGCATTAAACGATGATGGATGATCATTTAAGCCGCATTTTGGTGTTTAAAGTTCGATCAGGAGATTCGGGTCCAGGAATTTAAAGCGAAGGAGAAGAGCTAGTGGTGCTGCAAGGACTTTTTCCCCCTCCCAGAGGTCTACAGAGGAAACCAACATTAATTACCCTACACAAGGGCACTTGTGCTGTAATTTGAAGTGAGAGGGCATTTCGGGAAGGCGAAATTCTCTCAAATGCCTTCCACCGAAAAAATGATCCTTCATGGAGGGGCGGGTTTAGCTTGGGCGTGGACCTTGGAACCTCGCGGACAGGCGTTGCCATCAGTAAAGGCTTCTCCCCTCGTCCTCTTACAGTAACTAATTATCTCTCTACCCCTCTTTTTATTAAATTATTTATTCATTATGTTTATTTTATTTTGGGGGTTTAGGGTTTAATCAAGGTTTTACATTAATTGAATTAGGTGTTGGAGTTACAAGGGCAATAGCTAGAGCTACGCCTTCTAGAGATTGCTGAACGAGACGTAGAATTATATCTCCATTTCTCTTCTTAAGAGTTATATGGATTGTAATGCTAAGCAGCCAATATTGATGAGAAATGGGGCCAATATTGATGGAAATAATATTTTTTAATTGGGCATGACTCTCCTTACTGTCATTTAAGCACCAAAATGGTGCTTAAATGATTGTATACCATTGATGGGCATAAGGGTAGGCAATCCACACCGTCAAAGTGACAGATCATAAGTTGATAGTAGTGGGCCAAAAAATCAAAATTTTTGAGTGCATTCCAATTGTTGTGTTTAGTTTTAGTGGCTGGTATTTAAACTTGCCAATCGGATAGTTCACATCCACTTATGGACATGATTCTTTGGCTAAAACATCTTCCAATGATGGATTGCTGCCTGAACCATTTAGATTGATCATAAATCGATGCCACATGACATTTTAGGAAACCACACTTCAATGACGTGAGATAAATATTCTAATTTAGTGGTGGTAGATCGTTTAAGCACCATTTAGTGTTTAAAAGTCGGTCGGGAGCCATTATCCCTTTTTGATTTTTTTGTTTTTGTTTTTTCTAATTTGGAATCCCTAGAAACAAATTTATTAAACTTTGGGAGCTAATACTTGCACCCATATATAAGCCATTGCACCATTTTAATGATTGCTTAAGCAATATGTGACTGATTGCACTCCACTTAAAACTAAAAAAATAAAAATAAAGTTGGGGGCTGGAACTTGCTCACAAGATTTGTAATAAGGACTTCTATTTTTGGGATCTATGCCACGTGGAACTAGCTGTTTGATTTGAAGACCATGATGCAAAGATCTTTGGTGCCAAAGATTGGCACAAAACATGATCTCTATCATCTGATTTGTCATAGGCAACCGTTGAATCAGATGATGGCCTTTGACTGTGATGAATCAGATGATAGAGATCATGTTTGCTGCAAATCATTGGCATGATTCAAAGGTCTCTACATCACGACCTTCAAATCAGATGACTTAGATGGTGTTCCACGTGGCACAGATCCCAAAAATAACAAATATTTCTTTTTAACCTACATCACGACCTTCAAATCAGACGGCTTAGATGGTGTTCCACGTGGCACAGATCCCAAAAATAACAAATATTTCTTTTTAACCTATGTGCTACAGTACAAATCGTGTACAACTTCTGGCTCCCTAGTTCTAATGATTCAGTTTTTTTTTCCCTCCTATTTATTTATGGTGTAATTTCTGGCATTGGTATTGTTGTTGACTTGGTATCTGAGAAGTTTAGTTATCATTGGATGCACAATCCCCAAAAATCTAAAATAATAGTAATTGCAAAATGGTATACATAGATCGTAAATGTTTCTAAAATCTTAAATTTTTATCTAAAAAAATAATATACTAATTGGTGTGACTCTCTTGACCGCATTTACATAGATTGGGCCCTGACTGTCCACTTTTAGGCCACGTGGCTCTCATATTTGATCAATCCAAGTATCAGTCCATTATTGGCACATGCTTAAGACAAAAAAATCTCGCCTACTAGGGGATTTGAACCATCCGATTGGTGCACTTTTATTTTGATTGTTAAAAAATGTGAATAACCATCTCCTGATGATAATAAAAAATTTAATAACCATAGAGCTGATAGACTGGACGGTATAGATCCCTTAATGAGTTTATTTTTGGACTCAGTTTAGATCAATATATGAACTGCCGTCTGGATGAATTGGATTGCTCAAAAACACCTGCCTCGTGGCCTAATAAATAGGCAGTCATGGCATGGCCTATTAATTTGAAATCTGATAGAATTTACCAACCACATAGGAAACTAAATCAAATATCTTTATAAACTTTTTATTTATTTTATGGTGTTTTTTCTTTGCGAAAGATGTGAGCGTTGTCCGAATGGAGCCTTAGGTTGTGCTTGGCATATTTTGGTTTAGACATTCCCTGATTGCACACTTCTTTTCATTGATAAAACGTAGGAAGCTGATGAGTTTATAGTTGGGCTCCCTAAATCTCACGATGGAAAGGAGACTGATCAATCTAACAAAGTTCGCAGCATCAGCGGACGACTTGCGGTACGAGCTGCAGAGAGGTAAAACAGTACCCCTTAATTACTAAAAGTTCTTCTCTGTTGAAATTTGCTTATTGAAGTTTAGGGCACTGCTACTAGGTACACCACTTTTTGCTAACTACATACCAAACTTATTACTTGCTGACTACTCACCATTTAGTTCTATCATCATCATCACAGCCATATCCCATCTATCAGGGGTCGGTCACCATTTAATTCTATAAACACACAAAAAAATTATAACTGTTCAACACTACTATTAACATGCCAAGGGGTAGATTTCCACTGTTCGACGATGATGCCGTGAACAGAACCATGGGCAGGCTGGCAGGGTTGTTCCGTAGTCCACTTTTCACAAGGAACAAAGATAAATGTTCTGCTAGGAGGCAAGACAGAAACAAACAGATCGACAGAACTTTTTACTAATTACACACTACTAAAAAGATGAAAATTGGGATGGTCATGAAGTCTGCCCATGACTTAATGTGCTTATGGGTGGCCCGGGCTAGGCCTGGGGCTTTTCCTTCATCTGACGGGTGGCCTGCTTCCTTCTTTTTTTGGTCAGAGTGACTATTGTTCTCGGCCAGCTTCTCGCTGTTTCTTTTTAATATAATAGTTTGTGCATTTACCAATAAAAAAAAAAAAAGATGAAAAATTAGAAATTTTTTAGTGGTGTGTAATTCTTAAGAAATGGCATGCTCATATAAGTATCCATATTTTAATTGTCGATTAATTTCTTCTATAAGTTGAGCCACTCGTTAGCTTTTTCATTTTCCCCATGATTGCTATCTGTTCAATGCACTTAAGACTGCTGTCTTCTAGTCTTTTATCAGATTTTCTGCTAATGCCTTGCAATTCCTCTTGAAGAGTCTAAGAAATTGCAGGATTATTAACCTCTATAAACCCCAAAACTGCTGCTTCAACATCTGTGAAAAGTCTATCACTTTGTTCTTCCTATGGATCCTTAAAGCTGAGACAACTATGTTACAGTCTATTTTCAGTACTTTCTTCGCATATCCAATTACTACTCACATGTCAAGTTGATAGAAAAATTACTGAGTTATTTGAGTATTCAATTGTTCTTGGTATTCGTTTAATCGTTTTCTATTGGGGGGAAGAGTCGGGGTTAATTACCGAGTTGTACCTAGAATTTGAGCCCTCTCAACCTAATTAAGATAAATAAGAAGCTAGCAATTTTTTGAATACTCACTAAAAAGTCTTAAAACAAATTCTGTGTTTGTCGCTAACACAATTATTTACATCAGTGGAATATATCCAGAAACCCTTAGAATCTGAAATGATTGATTACTGATTTGTAGGCCCTAGGGTAGCCTCTAATGACTTTATGGCCTCCTTGGTGTGGTTTCATTCCAATCCAGTTATTATTATAGATTTATGCAGTGAAAAGAATCTTAGGTATTTGGTAGGTACCTGCAATGGTCAAATGTACTTGAGATGGGTAACATAGGAGTTACCTTAAATTAAACCAAAATTACCTGATCTTCTTGCAAAAATTCCGCAGCTGTAGTGTACCTCAGATGCCCTTTTGGTTTGAGAAAATGCCAAGAACTTACGGAATGCTGCTTGGGGTGGTTTGAACTTATCTGTTGAAGGCACGAAGCAAACCCTGTATGAAGGGTTGAGACACTACAAGCACAAGGAAGTAGGAGAAGAGGAAGACCAGTGAAGCCCTGGGTGGAGGCCGTGAGAAGGGATATGAAGTATAGTGAAGTTACAGAGAGCTTAGCGCTGATAAGAAACGAGTGGAGAGATAGGACTCGCAAAGCCACCCCGAATAGATGTGATAAGGATGTGGTGAGGATGATGATGCCTTTGTCACTTTGACATGGCTGAATTGCAGCGACAAATTCTCACTGAGCATGGGAGTAACCCATGCACAGTCCAAAATGGGTTCCATCCTTGTTCTTTTTATATGATTATCTTTCAAGTTCTTTTGGACAAATAGTTTAATCATATATGATTTCAAGAAGTTCCTGGTGGATTCATCTCAATACAGAGTGTTCATATTCTTGCTTTGGCATGTACATGAAGTCGTCCTCTCCCTTTTTGGTAACCCTGTGCCTTAAATGGAATAATGCTAATTTCAATCTTTCTTAATCTCACAGGGGTTGGAGAGTGTATCTGCAGGACGAACATGGGACATCAACAGAGGCTGTTGACTTTATGATTAATATGTAATTCCTCTATCACAACATCATTAATGATGCTTATGATTTTTTTTTATTTTTTAAATGCAAACCTCATCTACTAGTTCAATAATGAAAATAGAAAACAAGTATTTCTCAGGAGGGTAGGGTGATCATAAGCCATGGAGTGGCCCAAACAGGGTACCGATTAAAACAGAGAGAGAAGCAATAGATCTTTGAACTTGTCTACTTAAATCACCTTGATGGCTAACATGTCAGCCTTTTTTTTTGTTTTCTTTTAGGGGCCTTAACAAGTCTGCTCGCCAAGGGAAAATTGATGCCTATGCTGCCATGGTATGTAAGGGTCTGTTTGATAGCAGGGAAATAACAGGAAATGAATTCAATTTCCTAGTTGATTTCATGCGAACTGATTTCCTGTGGGAATAAAATTATTTTTGTTCGATTAGGCTATCTGAGAAATGATTTCCAGTGGAAATTGATTTCTCTTGTTTGATTAGTGTGTCTGGAAAAGAATCTGGAAAAGGGATTTTTTGTCCAAGAGGTAAAACAATAGCTCTTATTATTTGGAAAATGGGTTTTTTGTTTTACCAAAATTAGTGTTGAAATGACAAAAAAGTCATTATTGTGTTAGTGAGAAACTCAGTTTCAGCCACTTAAGAGGTTGAATTAATTTCTTCCTAAAGTGGCTTGGTGTATGGAAATTAAGTTTCTATGTGGGGCCCACTTAATTTCCTTTCCATCTCCTTATAATTCAATCAAAAAGAAACATGTGGAAACTGAATTTATTTTCCACCAACATTTAACATTTCCAAGTGGTATTAAACTGGGCTTAAGAGATCATCAACATTTTTTTCCCCAAAAATTGTGTAGCTGATTTTCATTTATTGTTTCGTCTTTTGTCAACTAAGATGGTACTAGACAGATACTTCACGTCGTTCGGCCATGGAGTTGAACTTGTTTTTCCCAAACAGTCTGCACTTCAAGAAAAGCTTCGAAAGGGTCCCCTCAAAGACCCAGACTTTTTCTCAGAAGAAGACCTTGAGGGTTGATCTGTAGTGAGCCAAGTAAGTGATGATCAATATCCTAATTCATTTGGCAGGTAAACCTAGGTCTTATGTATTTTTCTAAAATATTTCTGTATTTAATTTAATTTTACATGTTTTTTATAACCTGGGTTCATTATGATATAATATTTCATGCAAGTCATTGGTCATTGTCATTATTGTGACTAATGTAATGAGTTGTGAATTCTTTTTGGTAGTTGTCTTCATCCCAATATCCCTCCTAAGTTTTCATAAAGATTTTATATCGAGTAGCCCCTCCCGCTCCACATGAATTCAGAAAGAGAGGAAATCTTATATTAGTTAAAACTTCAGGAACTTATTAATATAAGGGTCATAAATTTCAAGACAACCCAAAAGCCAAAACAGGTATTTTATTATTTATTTATTTATCTATTACTATTATTATGTTTAAGTTAGTGACTTATCACTGGATTGCTGGACCATTCAGTGACATGTCTTCTAAGTCAGGAGAGATTTTCAATCTCCAGATATAGTAGGCGACCACTTGTCTTTTTTTTTTTTAGATTGATAACAAAAAAATTTATTAAAAGAGGTAAAAACTAATACAAACCTGAGCCCCAGCAAGACAACCTACAAAAACACCACCAAAACAGAAGTCACAAGACCCAAACAAGCCAGCAGTGAGAAGCTGCCCTAACTTGAACCTCACACCCCAGCCTAAAGGCAAACCGAAACCTTCCACTAGCGAAAGGAAAAATCAGTTCATGCGCAAATTTGCCCAGTCATCTAGAAAATTTCTGCCCTGGCACACCCTCTGTTCTCACTGCCAATCTAATCCAGCTAACTGCACAGTCTCTGACAGACTTCATTATCAAGTGAAGTGGTCTACTCTGTCATTTTTTTATTTTATTTTTTTTTTGCGTTTCTTTCCGTCCACAGAGCCCATATGACTGCAAACACCACAATGTCCCACAACCCGTTTTTTAATTCCTTCGAGCTGAACCCTCTCCACTCATTCATCAGTGAATCCCTCTCTACTAATTCATCAGTTGCCCACAATCGTCATTATATACCCAATTAATCTGAACGCTTGAAGCACCGCATGGCAAATCTCCTTTTGAACCCAACAAGTTGTTGGAGATAGTAATGTATGTATGGTGCGTAGGAAGCAATAGTGTTAAGTATGTATTGTAGTGTCCACATAAAAGTAAGTGGGTGTCATTAGTTATGTGTGTGGTGTGTCATTAGTGAATGTAAGTGACTCCTCTATATAAGAAAACCACCTCACATTAGTAACAATTTAGTCATTTTATTGTCCATGCTCTCTCTCTCTCTCTCTCTCTCTCTCTCTCTCTTCTTCCCCATCTCTCCCATCTCGCTCTTTCTCTCATAATTCCTAAAGAGGTATTCTCCTCTTTATTTAGGTCCTTTATTATATTAGTCCATTAATTTTAACAAATGCATCATCAAATGATCAACCGACTTCTTGTCTTGTAAAGCACATTGCACATCTGTTTCTTTTCCTAACACCCTCATCAACAACTGTCGATAGGTACAATCCTTCCCCAAGCTGCACCCCATCCGAAAAATTTAATTTTCGAGGGCATCTTTACCTTCCACAGATCAGCCCACGGATGCTTCTTCAACTGTCTTCTATGGAGAAGGCGACCAGTTGTCGCTGGAAAATTAGAGACTTACCCCTTTTTGGGCCTTTTTTTTTTTTCTCTAAATGGTTGGAAAAATTATAGCCATTTTTCTGAGGTAGGTTATCCATAATTTCCTTTTTTCGGTTCAAATGTGTATATGGCATCTGTGTAACCCAGGGATGTCATTAATTCAGTTTGGATATGGAAGGTTAGGAGCACCAGAAAGAGGGTAATTGATATTATAACTTACTTAAAAAGACATTAGATATATAAAAATATTGCTCGTACACCCGATCCTCGCAAAATTTGCCAAGTGTCATGACTGGCCGAAACAGTCAACACTTAACGCTAGTGCTGGTATTTGTTCTTACTCTAAGTACACCCTGACTAGCACTTTAGAGCGGTAGATGCTCCACTTTTGTGCAAATAAGGTCAAAGGTTTGATTCATGCCATAATTATGATCTGATCCCCTTCACCGTCTACCTCAAAAAACCCTCACTCAAAGCCCTAACATCACGGATATGCTTTACTTTGTTAGTTCTTATATTCTTATCTTGCAACGGTAAATTTTTTACAAACGACTAGATCTATGGAAAAGAGTAAGATGTAATCCTTATGACCCAAAGTAATAAGGAATTAACTTTCAGTAATGAGCACAATACCTTTTAAATAAATGGAGCTCTTGTGTTTTTGAACACAATTGCTACATAGGTACAAACAAATGGAACCATCGTTGGTCTGAGAAGAAAAATGTATACCCATCGGTGTTTTCCTATGTTAATGGGAAGCTTGGAAGGCTGCGTTTTTTTTTTTTTTTTTTTCCTAACAATGAATTAATTGGTGTCAAAGGCATCATCTTCACTTATGAGGAACTTTTTAGCTGTCAATTTGGTCAAAAGTTTCTGGCTCGAATTCTTGTGGGCTAAAAAAATACTTTACAAACCATTATATCTAATCTAAGGATACTTGATGGCTTTTATGTTTGAAACAAAGAACATTTAACACTGAATAATGAAAGGTATAATGGTTCCTGAGCCCTCACAGCATTTATAAAATGATCTTACACCACTAAAATTGTACTTTTTATCTCCACACAACTGAAGTGTGATTTTTCATCATTCCATGTCTCTTGCACATCTGTGACCAATCTAAATTGTTCAACTGGTAATCAATTGTTGGAACATATCTCAATCCAAAGAAATATGCCGATAAGGGGATGTAAATCATCCAATTTATGAACTTTAATAGCAGCCATTAAAACTAAAAACAACGGTTGATATTATAGTCAAAAGATTGGATGATTTAAATCTCCCTAAAACACCATTTTTGGGCCATCTATGACTTTGATGGTATAGAATATAGATCACTGACAACCTCAACCATTGATGGTGTAAGATAATTTAAACACCATTTTGGTGTTTAAATGATGGTTAGGAGAGTCGGGTCCATAATGAAAATGTAGCCGTGGGAACATTTGGTTTTGCAAGAAAAGTCAATATCTCATGCCCTCTTATTTTAGAATTGAAGGTGCTCAAAAAGTCAAACCTCATCAACAACAGAGGTAGTGCACCACCACATAGTTGTCCTATTTTGTTTCTTCTTAATACTTGATCACCATAACGCGCATGATTTTGAGCCTTATGTTATGACCGTATGACCTCCACTGTGGAAAATCTTCTTTAAAAAATTTATTGGTATTAGGTACTTGAGCGAGCACTGGCGTTGGCGCCTGCGCCTGGCTCAATCTCCTTGGGCCAATGTTGGGAGATGCGGGGAACCATTTTTAAATTGCAAATTTCATGAATAATTTATGAATCTCCTCCTATACCCCTTTTTTTCTGATTTCCTTCTAAATTTTTTATCTTTTCAGATTATTATAATCTTTTGTTAATATATTTTCATAATTTATCTTTTTGGTTTATCCCAAGTTTTAACTAGTTTTTCTTGAATTTGCTGATTTTTCTGATCGTACCAAGAAAGGTATCAACTTGGGAATCGGTCCATGGAGGACTGATACATATCGGCCCATACTGATACCGATACACCTTTATTTAAAAAATAATAATAATGAAATAAAGGAGGTATCGGCTAATATTCGATACGTATTGGCCCATACCGATACCGATACACCTTTATTTAAAAAAATAATAATAATGAAATAAAGGAGGTACCGGCTGATATCCGATATGTATTGGCTGATAATAAAAAAAATCAACTCTCATATCCCCAATCATATTGGAGTCAACTGTTGTCCTTCCAATGTGGAGCTTTTTTTAAAGACTTAAAACTTCCCTTAGTAATTGATGCAAGCATAAGAAGACTGAGAAAATGGGTAAATCTAGTAAAGAAATGAAAAGATTAAGTGATAAATGGCATGAAGGATTATGGAAGTAGAGAGTAGAGATAAAAAAAATAGAGAAATAGGATTTGAAAAGCCTACGTGAAATAGATGAGTCAAGGTGATCCAATAAATAATTATAGTAGAACAAAATAAAAAATAAAAAAAATTATAGACATGAAGCAATAAACGACAGGAAAGATTCTGTAGGAAGCGAGAGTTTAGGGTTGAATGAAAACGAAAGTAGAGGAATAAGATTTGCAAAGCCAAACCGAAATAGATGAGACAAAGCAATAATTATGATGAATGGGTAATCACCTCCAACCCTCTTGACAAACTAATCCCTAGGATAGGCGAAACACTCGTAACATCCACACACCCATAGCACAAGGGAGACTCCAACTTAAGACCTATGGGGAACAAACATCTGAACTCAACCTCGTTGCTAATACGCTCAGTGTTATTGTTATTTTTCGGTACCATTGTTTACCCTCCTTAAAACTGTGATCTCACCCCATCTCCTCCAGCCGGCAAGCATTGTCTGCCTTTGAATCAAACGATGATAGAGTTTATTTTTCATACTAATCTTCCACACAATCAATCTTTACTTCTGGGCATACATAACACATGTCCCAAAAAGTGACTTAAAATTATGTTTGAGTGTGATGTGTGCAACGTGATTTTAGGATAACTTTTTGCGATGTGTGTTACATGTAATAGCCACTATTGATATTCTCACGATCTCAAGATCTATTGTGTGGAAGAAGATTGATATAAAAAAAGATCTCCACCATCATAGGTGGTCAAGTCATGCTGGCTGGAGGAGATGGGTGAGGTCACAGTTTCACCGAGTGCAAATAATCGTACCCATTTATTTATTTATTTGAAAGTTAATCCTGAATAGAATTTATACTGTTGCAAGAAATTAGAGCTTGTAAGCTTCTAGATGCTCACATGAAGAAGAATGGTTTGCACATTAGTATGGGATGACTTTAAAAAATGTGCTGTGGTGCGTGTGGGTAACAAGAAGATCCTCACACCTGCGTGTGGTACCGTCCACACCGAGTTGTCAACTAGTGTTAACCTTTCGAAGTGATAATTGATTAAAAAAAATTAGGGAATTTTAGCAAAACAGGACTGTGGCAGAATGATTTTGGGCTAATATACTAGTCTTAAAAGTTTGGGCAAAAGGGACCCGCACGGTATTTAAGATAGAATATCACGGAAATTAGGATAAGGAGGGATTTCAAATTACATTTAAGCCCTCTTAGTAAGTGGGCGAAAAGACGTTACCACCCTTCCAGCCAAACAAGAAAAATACCCCTAACATTTTGTCTCTTCTCCTCATGTTCGCCAGAGCTACAGAATTGCCGTTGCCGTCCACGCCACTCCCACACTGCCGGAAGATGGATCAGAAAGAGGGGTTTCACTTCATTTTTCCCAGAGAGGGAAAAAATAGTAAACCTAGCTTCTTCTTTTAGATCCCCTGACAAGATCTACCAGTTGGGTCAACTATGAATTCTCAGAAACATGGATTTATATAATAAATTATAAAATAAACTTTGATTATGGGTAATGTAAACCAAAAATGGAATAAAATCTTTAAGGAATTGACGGTATCCACATGATCGACATTTTATATTGGCGAAAACCCTAACTCCCTCTTTTGCCATAGGAAAATCGACATCGATGGTATCCACATGATCTTCCGGCGAAAATGGATCTTCCGCCGGCCACAAACAACTTAATACAAAAAATTTTGATAAAATGAAACTAGATTCAAGTGAGTTATTTGAAGTATTTAGGTGAAAATAGTACCACCAGTAGATTGAGTTCTAAACAAATGGATTTGAAATCAAATACGTTATTGCAGGTTTATGTTTTCAGATGGGTTTTCTGGAGGAAACAACAAAGTTGATGATGAGAATGAACCAGATGGATCCATTCAGAGAGATGATCATGGGCGATTTGTTTTTTCTGTCATTCGTTGGCTAGAGTCATTGTGACGAAGGGCACAAGTGTAATATTATCCAAAGATAATAAGGTAAAATCACATTTAACAAAAATTATCTTGGGCTCCGATTATCGTGAGAATCCCTAGAACCCCAAACTTTTCATAATAGTATATGGCGTTGAAACTTTTCAAAACGAATCCCATTTTCCAAAGTGCCCAAAAAATTATGGACTAGGGTACCTTTATTTGCACCCACCTGTAACTCTGAAAATCATTGACTAATTTTAATCAAATGATGAAGGTCGTTTTTCGTTCCAATCTTTCCCAAAATAGATCTGGAGATCATGGGTGTACCATTAGACAATCAGTACTTTGATGCACATGAAAACCACAACCTGGCTCCACCATTGTAGGGTCTCTGGCCAATCCTGAGTCCAGCTGCATGCTTTGCCTTATCTCATGCTGCCCTATTTGACTTGGTCAGAGGCAATGTAATACTTTAAGTCCACTCGGGCCTAAACTACTGATTGAGTACATTTAAAGACTAGCTGTGTTGGAGAGAAGGAAGCGTCCGAAGGCTCGAAAGATAGAAAGCGATTACAATTATCTGTGTTGGAAAGAAAGAAGAGCCCGAAACTCGGTTATTTATGTGACGCATAAGTTTTCCCTTATTTTCCTTGAAACCATTAGGGCTTGTTTGGATAAAAACACGGAAACGTGAGAAAGTAGAATAATATTCCTGCATTTTTTCATAGATACTTAAGTGGGAATCATGAGATCCCTTTGTTTTCCGTTGTTTGGATAATCACATTGTTAGCTAGGAAAATGCAGGAATAACTAAATCCTGTGTTTGGATATCCTAACAAAAAAGATCACCCAAACTAATACCGCAAACGATCCCTATATTGTAGGAAAATAACATATACAGGAAATTATAGGAAAATAACATATCCTAACAAAAAAAATTTTAATACCACAAAAGATCATCCAAACTAAAAAAACAGTTGCAACATCATAAAAATAACCAAAAAATTATATATGTATTAAGTTTTTTTTTCTCTTTACATATTTTAGTAAATTGCTCTAGTGGTTGACTTAGTATTTTGTGAAGGTTAGATTCTAAGTTTAAACCTTATATGCAATAAATTGTTTATTTTTTTAATTAATTATACCAACCGAGGGACCATTTATTCTCGACCCTTCGGATGTCATTCAAACAATGAAAATCTTTGCCGCATATAAGTTTTCCCTTATTTCCACTTGTTTTCCTTGAAGCTAAACAGGGCCTTAAAGAATTTGTCTCCAAGTTGGGATTAGGTAAGCATCTTGAGCGCAGCACACTTGGTTGACAAATATTTTTTGAGTGCCGGTTTCATCATGTGAATTGTGTGATTTCAGTTTTGAAGTCCGTGATATAAAGGTCAGTACGTAGTGTCGAAAATCGAAATTTAAAAGCATCTCCATGGTGTGATTCACAATCAAAACTTTTAAAATAACAAAATTTAAAAGGTGTCGATATCTTAGAATCATATAATAGAGATGTTTTTTCATCCATAAACCAAATCACCTCATGCCTCGGCAACAACTCTGTCTACGATGAACAAACTGTTATTTGCATATACTCATCCTAGGACAATAAGCTGAAGTCTTGTCAGCTATATAGTATTTTGGACTTTGAGACATGCACATATTTCTAGTCTTTAAAGCCTATGGGCATGTTCATTTTGCTGTATTGCTTATTTACTATCGCATAATGAAATTAATACGGTCCAACGGTAGGTTTTTTTACACGAGCATCGATCGGTTCACAGTAATAGATGGCTGCATTATACTTTTCATTTTACAGGTAATATTTAAGGCATTCGAACCCCAAGCCTCGTAAGGTGAACAAAAATACATGAGCTTTTTCCAATGGCTATAAAAACCCATTTTCTTCTTTGCTTTTAATGGAGGCGTCTTTAGGCTTTTAACAACATCCTTTTACAGAGCCTTTTAACAAGGCATCCATACAGAGGCTGAGTTATCGATCGGGCGAGGAGACGATCATGTCTAAGTTGTCAATCGGGTTGAGGAGACGATCAAGTCTAAGTTGTCGATTGGGGCAGCAATCGCAGTCACAATGTGGGAGTGGCCTCTCATCATTCCATGGAGGACTAGGGATTTGGCCATGATGGAGGTTGAGAGAGAGAGACGAGAAGAGACGAGACGAGACGAGAGTAGAGTAGAGATGGTTATTGATTCTCTCTCTGCTAGGGTTTCGAAGAAATTAAAATGATACTATTTATAGGGAAGGTAGCTAGGATTTTAACGAGTTAGTATTAGGTGGTGAGGCCCGTGCAGCTCGAGTGGTACTCGAGTCAAGTGTGTTGTACACTTACCACATATCAGGTACGTGACCCGTTCTTCAATTAATTTGGAAAATGAGTCATTTTTTATATACAGTGACATTTAATTTCATCAAGTTTGTGGGGGAGATTTGAAGATCGTGATCGAAAGATTTATGATACAGAAGATTTGATAAAAAAAATTATTTACATTATATGATTCCAAATTGCCATTGATGACTTGTGAATAAGGGCAATGGAAATGAACTTTATAATGCCATCTAATGTCGCAGAAGACTGCATCACCATGATTCCATGTTACATCGGACATGTCTATCATCAGTGGTAGAGCCACGTTATCTGATGGGGGGTAAGGTCCAGGACCCTCCATCGTTAAATAAAAATCTTTAAGGTACTTTTAGGATTGTACAGTTGGGCCCAATTGATCTTTATGAGATACCCCATCAGGAAAATTATGGCTCCACAACCTCAAGGGGTTAGGTGAGCTAGTCAGGTACTTGCTTCCAAAAGCAGGAGACTTGAGTTTGAATCCCTTCCCCCCCTTGAGGCCACCCTAGGGATTTATATCCTGTGCTGACTTGGCATGCGCTAAATTTGGGGTGCGCATATGCCACTGGGATTAGGCGGGTGCTGTAAGAGGCCCGGATACCTAGGTTATCCAAAAAAATTCATGGCTCCACCACTATCGATCATGCCCGATAAAGTCGAATACTAGCAACGGTGAATGAGTTCATATCAATTTTCGCATTAATTTAAATATATTACACAAGTTGTTCTTTTGACTATAATGTTAAAAAAACATCAAAAAGTAGATTTTACAAAAAAAATTTACTGTAAGAAAATAATCATTTCACACCCAAATATTACATGCAAAGTGAATTTTGTATATAATCCAGTCATCAAAAAATTACATGCATTCTCTACAATACAGGTGTATATTACGACGAAACAAGCGTGTCGTATGGGTATCTAAATGCGTGGAATTATAGATGTACGATGGATCCCTTGCAAGTTGCAAGTATGAAACAATGGAAGTCCCTAGCAAACGGTGCAAGTGTCTCCACCATAAACTCCCGGACTCCCGTGTCCTAAGTGCTTATTTTGTAGGGGCAAAAAACTGTCGTGCGGAAAAAAAAAAAAAAAAAAAAGTTGAGAGTCGGAAAAAGAAATTTTATGGGAGGGGGTGGAAGGGGGGATTTAATCCCTTTCCATCCATTTTTTTTATGCTTTTAATAAATCGATCATTTGGGGATCGTCTTTTGCTTGGAGGCTTCGGCTCTCCATGTTTCTCTCCTTATTTTTTCCTTATTTTAGGGGTAGAATATGAGAGTATTATCCTCTCATTAGTGAGAGTTTTCTTTTTCGAGAATATCAACTCTACGAAGGCTTTTTTGCAATCTATAATTATTTCTGAAACGGTTTTAGTCACGGATTTTACCGACGTTTTGATGGCTTCGTTATTAAGCGAACACATGCACTATTTCTACGCCACGAGGCATTGTCTCAAAGCTTCGATTGAAGCGATGTGTGAAACTTTTGGTCAGTATTTGTCCTCGTTTCCAATGTGGTGGGAGTTTTTGTGGATCGTGAGTTTGCTGATGGTGGTGGCGTCTCTTCGGATAGATCTTCAGGATGGTGGTAGATTCTTGAATTTTTACTTTACTTTGAAGGTCCCTGAATTCCGTGTCGGCATTAGATGGATCTTAGATGAATGTATTTTATTGTTAGTTATTCTAACTACCACTATTGTGGCCCTCTACTATGTAACCGTTCTCGATTTCAAATGAAAAGGATAAAATTTCATCTAAAAAAAAAAGTGCTTATTTTGTCGAGGGGTGTCAATGGGCTGGGCTGGGCCAGGTTTGCACGATTCTTTATAGGCAATTAGGCTGGACCGGGCTTAAGTCTAATTATCAATTGGGTCTAATCCCTTAGCTTGAATTGGATTGGGCCGTTCTAAGTCATGGGCCAGCTCGGTCATTTAACTTTTAAGTAGTCAGCCGGGCATGACCAAGCCGGGTTTGAAAAGACTTATTTTTAATTGGGCTTACAAGAAAAGCCCAAACCAGCTCATTTAATAATTGGACTGGGCCAAGTGTAAGCCCAATTACTAATTGGGCCTATACCTTTCTCTAAATCTGACCCAAATCAAGTTGGGCTGAGCCAGGCCGAGGCCAGCCCCAGCCCATTGAGAACGTGCTTTTAGGATCTCCAAAGTTTCAACACAACGTGCACTTTGTGGTGCGGGATTATATTCATTACGTAACCGATTTACTTCTTTCCATTTATAAAAGTTGCCCCTAGTTGTTAAGAATAAGATATTAAGACAAATGCCACTATCGACGAATTTTTATTTTTTTGTCAATAGTGAATGGGTACTCGTATTTACAATCAAAGATTTATTCAAAGCTATAAAATTGTTGGCTGCCTTGAGTTAGACGATGGAGATCATTTTTCGTCCCAATCTTTCATAAGAACCGTGGCTCACCTATCACACGTTCAGTTGTTGATTTCACGTAACATCTATTGCATATCCCAAAAATGACATGAGAATCCTTCTTATGATACGCCTATGATCCGTCATTTTTGGAGGCGTAACGCATATGGAACCAACTTATCGTCGTTTGATAGGTGAGACATGATCTAAAGATCAATTATGTGAAAGATTGGGTCGAAAAATGAACTACATTGTCTGCTTCAAGATGGTTAATAATTTTAATGTGTGAAATACTGGCTGCGGAGATTGAATCTTCAGTTCCTTATCAAAAAAAAATAAAATCAGAATCTTCAGTTGCAAATATTAGTTCCTTTCGTGTACCGATCAATGAAACTCACCCCTTTCATGCCTTTGTCAAAGAGGAATTTCAGATCTGTTTTTTTTTTTAAACAATATTGTGAGGTTATAATTTTTCCTTAAAAAAATAAAATAAATAAATATATACAGAACTCCAAATTCTAGGAACTCTTCTTGGTACTATCTCCAACCTTGATGTCCGATCACTACTCGTAAGCGCTACAAACACCCCCAAATCCTATTACTTCATGTATAAGAGACTTAAACACGGAGAACAAATATTCTTTATGGCAAAACCCCTGTACAAAATTTATAATTGGCAAGCATAGTCACAAATTTCTCCGAAATTTCTTTAAAATTTACTGAAATAAGAGTTGGGCGAAACTTTTAGCTAAATTTCGATGATTTCTCCGAAATCGTTGAAATTTCATTAATTTCGCCAAAATTAACAAAATTTCACTAAAATTAATAAATCTTTCCTAATTTTTGTCATTTTTTAAATAATAAATAAATTTTTTATAAAATTTAAATATAATTTATATTTAATATTTTTGTACTCCCTGAAATTTTCTTGAAATTTTTTGAATTTTTCTCGAAATTTATCTGAAATGACCCTCTACTAAATTGTTGCCAAAAACGAATTTGGCAAGGTGATTATTTTTAAATAACTCTATTTTTGGTATGTACAAAATTTATAAAATAATCTGCCATAGGTACAACTAGTATACATAATTGCATACCATATGAAATTGTGACCTCAACTAGCCTCTCCAGTCCTCATGCAGTGACTACTTTGAATGAGACGATGGAGATGATTTTTCATCTCAATCTCACACAACATTGAGATCATGGGCGCGCCACCATATGACAATTTTTTACTCCACATGACACAAATTTCAAAAGGCTACTCTAAATTCTAAAAATATGTAGTACACATCAGAGTCAAATAAAAAAATGAAATGCTTATAGTACTCTCATGTTCTCAAGATTATTTGTATGAAAGATTAGGCGAAAAATAATCCCCATCATCTAATTCAGAGCGATCAATGCATACAAGAGATGATGGGGTGAGGTCCCAATTCCCCAGGGTGCAAATAATGGTAATATGTGACTCAGATATTACTGAATGCTCTTAAAATTTTGGAACAAATAGAGTCTACATTGCATTTTCAAAGTCATAAGGGCATTTCAGTAATTATAGCACAAATACGATAAGTATTTAAAGAGTCCTCTTCTTTCAAAATCGCAGAATTGATTTTCGTTTCCCGGGAACTGCTTTGCCGCCACTAAAACTCCACGAAAATGGCGGGAACTTCTTTGCCACCACTAAAACTCCACGAAAATGTGTAGAGCAGTCGTGGAAATTATAACGTCGGAATACCTCCTGAATCTCCTTGTCTACAAAGAAGTCGAAGCGGAGCTCCAGCGACATCCCACGTTTCCGTATTCGAAACCTCACCCTTCACGTCTAATGCTGGCAAACTTTCTAGAACTAGATCTAAATCTTCGGCGAAAACCATAGCTAAAGAAAACGAAGAGAACAGAATCCCAAAATTGAGGATTCTTTTAGAAAACACGATCTCCTCGTAAGGTTTAAGGAAGCTCGAGAAGATATTAAAATTTTGGTCGGGATCTTGCATTGAAACCGAATTTATGATGAAATCGTTGGAGAATTTAGGTCCACTTCTATCGTGTTGAATAATTTCTCCTTTATTTGAGGGACAAGTTTGTTTTTATGTTTAGTGTAGTCATACTCCACGATTAGAGGACCTGTAAAGTGTGGGTTGTTATTTCCCTCTAAGTGTAAGGCTATTTATTAGTCATTGTAGTTATCTAATGAAGTGAATAATTCTCCAAGTTAACTAGTATTCACAAAACTCCTTTTTTCTTTTTAACATTTGGTATCAGAGCAAGGTTGCAATCTCGGTACTAAAGTGAAGAAACACACACACACACACACACACACACACACACACACACACACACATATATATATATATGGCATCTGATAGTAGCTTTGTGCAACCTGTCATTTCAAGATTTGATGGTCACTACGACCATTGGAGTATGCTAATGGAGAAATTTTTGTGTTCCAAAAAATATTGGAACCTGGTGGAGACAGGCATCAATACTGCAGCAGAAGGAACGGATTTTAATGAGTCACAGAAATGGGCCATTGATGATCAGAGGTTAAAAGATCTAAAGACTAAGAACTACTTGTTCCAAGCTCTTGATCACTCGATACTAGAGACCATCTTGAAGAAGGATACTGCAAAAGATATATGGGATTCTTTGAAGCAAAAGTATCAAGGAACAACACGTATAAAACATGATCAACTGCAAGCTCTTCGCAAAGAGGTTTAAGTGTTGCATATGAAGGCTGGAGAATCAGTTAATGACTACTTCAAAATAACTCTTATCATAGCTAACATGATGAGAATTCATGGGGAGCAAATGGGTGATGTGGTAATCATTGAAAAGATTTTGAGGTCTATGACTTCAAAATATGATTACGTTGTATGTTCTATTGAGGAATCAAATGACCTGGACACCCTGTCCATAGACGAGCTCCAAAGCAGTCTTTTGGTGCATAAACAGAGAATCAGTCGGCATGCGGTAGACGAACAAGCTCTTCAAATCACTCATGGACCCCAGCAAGGAGGAAGAAGTGGAGGCAGAGGCGCCTACCGAGGAAGAGGAAGAGGAAAGGGTAGGTCTGAGTTTGACAAATCTACCATAGAGTGCTACAAATATCATGAGTTGAGGCACTTTCAATGGGAATGTCCTAAGAAAGCCAAGGAACAAACAACAAGTTATGTAGAAGCGATAGAGGAGATGTTGTTGATGGCTCTTGTGGATTTCAAAGAAGTTGCATCCAAGCACATTTGGTTTCTTGATTTTGGTTGTAGTAATCACATGTGTGGCAACAAATACATGTTTTGTGATCTTGATAGCAGCTTTAGAGTATTCGTGAAGCTGGGCAACGATTTGAGGCTTACCGTACAAGGCAAGGGTATGGTTCGAATGGAGGTAAATGGGATTGTGCTTATGATGACAGGAGTATTCTACGTACTAGATTTGAAGAACAATCTGTTGAGCATCGATCAATTGCAAGAAAAGGGGTTGACAATGCTTATCCAACATGGAAAATGCAAAATCTTTCATTCTGAGAAAGACTTAATCCTAGAAACCGAGATAACACATAATAGGATGTTTGTTGTGCTTGCTCGTTGCTCATCAAAGGAACAACAACGCTTCTCCTCATTGACCACAGATCAAGCAAACCTTTGGCACTGTCGATATGGGCATCTTGGTTGGAAAGGGCCCTAAGTGCTCCAACAAAAGAACATGGCGAAAGGCTTATCTCAGTTTAGAGCCTCTCAAAAGGTGTGTGAAGACTGCTTGGTAGGAAGGCAGCACCGTGATCCATTTCCCAAAGAAAGCATGTGGAGAGCCTCCAACAATCTTCGGCTGGTGCACGCTGACATATGTGGACCAATCAACCCAATTTCAAACAGCAAGAAACGGTATCTCATCACCTTCATTAATGATTTCAGCAGAAAAACTTGGTTTACTTCTTGGTAGAGAAGTCAGAAGCATTTGCCACATTCAAGTCCTACAAAGCAAGAGTTGTGAAGGACATTCATACGGAGTCTTAGAACAGATCGTGGGGGAGAATTCACATCATAGGAGTTCACAAATTTCTGTAACGAAAATGGAATCCATAGACAGTTGATGATTACCTATACTCCTCAACAAAATGGCGTCGCGAAAAGAAAAAATCGTACTATTATGAATATGGTGCGAAGTATACTGTGAGCAAAACAAATTCCCAAAACCTTTTGGCCTGAAGCGGTGAATTGGACTGTGCATGTGCTGAATCGATGTTCGACTCTTGCCGTGAAAAGCAAGACACCTGAGGAGGCGTGGAGTGGGCTCAAACCATCGGTGGATCACTTTCGAGTTTTTGGATGCATTTCCCACGTGCATGTACCAAACAATAAAAGAGTGAAGCTCAATGCTAAGAGTTTCAAATGCATTTTTCTGGGGGTAAGTGAGGAATCTAAGGCTTATAGATTATTTGATCCTATTTCCAAACAAATAATTATTAGTCGAGATGTAGTGTTTGAAGAAGATCAACAATGGAGTTGGGATGATGTTCACAAGCAAGCCATATTGGTTGATCTCGATTGGGAAACTGATGAAGAAGCAGGTATAGAAGATGAAAGTAATGAAGAGTTTGAAGCTGATGCAGTGCTTGGAGAGATTGAACTTGAGTCTACTCAAAATGGAGGAGACACTCCAAATGGTGAGAATTCACCACGCGAAGGACGAACTCGAAGGCCACCAGTTTGGATGAAAGACTATGAAACCACCCAAGATCTTTGGGATGAAAAAAGTGAAAACATGATACAATTGGCCTTGTTTAGTGAAAGGGATCCCATGACATTCGAAGAAGCTGTGAAGTCTGAGATATGGAGGCAAACCATGGATCAAGAAATTCAAGCCATAGAGAGGAACGATACATGGGAACTAATGGCGCTGCCATCAAGAGGGAAAACCACAGGAGTAAAGGGGGTCTTTAAAATAAAGATCAACAAAAATGGGGAAGTGGACAAGTAAAAGGCTCGGTTAGTTGCTAAGGGATACTGTTAGCAATATGGAATTGGTTATGATGAAGTATTCACACCAATGGCTCGATTGGACACTGTTCGACCCGGCATATCCTTTGCTGCTCAGAAAAGCTAGGTGATCTACCAACTTGACGTCAAGTTGGCTTTTCTACATGGGGAAATTAATGAAGAGGTCTTTGTTGATCAGCCTCCGGGTTATAAACAGAAAGGGCATTAATCCAAGGTCTATCGACTCAAAAAGGCCGTGTATGGACTCAAACAGGCTCCTCGAGCCTGGTATAGTCGCATTAAGTCATATTTCATCAGAAAAGGCTTCACCAAATGTACTTACGAACATACTTTGTTCATTAAAACTACAGGTGGAGGTAAAATTTTAATTGTGTGTCTTTATGTTAATGACCTTATTTTTACTGGCAATAATCAAATGATGTACAAACAACTCAAGAAATCCATGATGATTGAGTTTGACATGACTGATCTTAGAAGAATGAGATATTTCCTTGGTATTGAAGTGTTACAAAGGACAGATGGAATCTTTATCGGTCAACGAAATTATGCTCAAGAGGTTCTGGAGAGGTTCGATATGAATCAGTGCAACTCAGTACACAATCTGGTGGTCCCTGGTTTTAAACTCACGAAAGATGAAGAGGGAGTTGCAGTTGATAGTACTCTCTACAAGCAGATGGTAGGATGTCTCATGTATTTAATTGCCACACGTCCCGATTTGATGTTTATTGTCAGCTTGATCAGAAAGTACATGGAGCGTCCTACTGAGTCTCATTTGCTGGGAGCAAAAAGGGCTCTGAGGTACATGAAAGGCACAATTAGTTTTGGGATGTTTTCCAAGAAGGGAGGATGTGGAGAGCTCATCAGATACACGGACAGCGATTATGCTAGTGGTCAGGATGACAGAAAAAGCACCTCAGGTTATGTATTTCTAACGAGCTCAGGAGTTATTTCTTGGTCTTCAAAGAAACAACCAATTGTTACTCTTTCCACCAATAAGCTGAGTTCATAGCAGCAACATCAAGTGCATGTCAAGTCATGTGGTTAAGAAGAATTCTGAAGAGTCTCAATCAAGTGCAAAACAGTCCAACGGTGGTGTACTGCGACAATATCTCAACGATCAAACTCTCGAAGAACCCCGTAATGCATGGTCGTAGCAAGCACATAGATGTAAGGTTCCATTTCCTTCGAGATCTTGTCAGGGATGGATTAGTAGAGCTAATTTAATGTTCTACACAGGAGCAAGTTGCAGATGTTCTAACAAAACCATTGAAGCTTGAAATATTTCTGAAGATGCGAGGGTTACTAGGTGTGTGTGAATATTCAGGTGTAAACTGAATGTCAATGGCATTCAATTTATGGGAGGAGGATGAAGTCGTTGGAGAATTTAGGTCCACTTCTGTCGCGTTGAATAATTCCTCCTTTATTTGAGGGACAAGTTTGTTTTTCTGTTTAGTGTAGTCATAATCCACGACTAGAGGACCTGTAAAGTCGTGGTTGTTATTTCCCTCTAAGTGTAAGGCTATTTATTAGTCCTTGTAGTTATCTAATAAACTGAACAATTCTCCAAGTTAAATAGTATTCACAAAACTCCTTTTTTCTTTCCAACAATTTCGACTCCAGCTAAAGCTACTGAGTCACCGAAATCGACGAAATTGAGATCCGTTTCTGGTTCTCCTTCTGCATGGGTGCTCTCTCCCGGTCATTCTACTCCACCGATGCCATTTCCGGTGCCAAAAACATTAGATTTGACAATTGTGAAGCAAAAAACCGGAGGGGTTTTGAGGTTTTTCTGACAAAAAAAAAAAAAGATGCCTTCAGCTCGAGACGAGTCTCTTCATCAAATTCGCGTTCTAAGCACAAGATTAATGCAATGGAGGTTTGCGAATGCACGAGTAGAGACGGCATTGGCAGCCGGAATATTGGTTGCAGAGGTTAGATACAAAATTAATTTCTTTCTTTAATCCAAATCATTCAAGATTACAGTTTATTTAAGCTCGAGAATCTAACATCGCTCATTTTAAGCATTGCTTCAGTGTTTGATGGCCTATCTTTTCACTCCAACCAAGGGTGAAAGAGTGGGCTTTAGCAATTAGCATAGATAATTGCTAAAGGGGTTAGGTGAGGTGGCCAGGTACCTGCTTCCAAAAGCAGGAGACCTGAGTTCGAATCCCATCCCCACCTTGAGGTCACCCTAGGGATTTATATCCTGTGCTGGCCTGACATGTGTTGAATTTGGGGTGCGCATGTGCCCCTGGGTTTAGGCGGGTGCTCTAAGAGGCCCGGATACCCAAGTTATCAAAAAAAAAAAAAACACAAACGGCCATGGATTCTGAAAATAGAGCTCGGCTTAATCTTGAGTGCACTATGGGTGCATTAAATTGCGCTATAGTCGTGAGTTTTATGATGTGTAGGGAATAAGGGCTTGTATGTGCTTTTGAGTGCATCAAGCGACTCGTTTAATGGTCCCTAAACATGCTGTCTTTGGGACCATTACGAGTCATCAATTCACCTTATGTCCTTATTAAAAGGGTAGCTCGCACTGGGGTAGCCACATCAAGGATCAAATTTTCGGATTTCGTTTCTATTTCGGTCTTTGAACCGAAATTTTGGGCCGAAAACTTCAAATACATGCAGTGTGAACCGAAATTTTCAGTTTCCAATTTCATTTTGGTGGGGACCGAAACCAAAATATTTCAGTCGAAATTTTGAACCATGAGCCACATAGAAGGGTATGGGGGCTCAAGCCCCCATTTAACTCTAGAGTTTCTATTAAGTATTCTTATATAACCTTTGTTTGTATATAAGCCCCCAAATCTATGATGTAGTCATAGTCGTAAGTTTTATGATGTGTAGGGAATAAGGGCTTGTATGTGCTTTTGAGTGCGCTAGGCAACTAGTTTAATGGTCCCTAAACACACCGTCTTTGGGACCATTACGTGTCATCAATTCACCTTATGCCCTTATTAAAAGGGTAGCTTGCTCTGGGGTAGCCACATTAAGGATCAAATTTTCGGATTTCGTTTGGATTTCGGTCTTTGAACCGAAATTTCTGCCAAAAACTTCAAATACATGCAGTGTGAACCGAAATTTTCAGTTTCCGATTTCGTTTCAGTGGGGACCGAAATCGAAACATTTCGGCTGAAATTTTGAACCATGAGCCACATAGAAGGGTGTGGGGGCTCAAGCCCCCATTTAACCCTAGAGTTTTTATTAAGTATGGTTCTTATACAACCTTTGTTTGTATATAGGCTCCCAAATCTATGATGTAGAACCCTCCCCTCCAAATCAGCTCAAGCCCTCATTTAACTCTAGAGTTTATATTAAGTATGATTCTTATACAACCTTTGTTTGTATATAAGCCCCCAAATCTATAATGTAGAATCTCCCAAATCGGCTCAAGCCCTTATTTAACTTTAGAGTTTCTATTAAGTATGGTTCTTATAAAACTTTTGTTTATATATAAGCCCCCAAATTGATGGTAAAATAACTACTAACATTATATTTATCAATTGTAGCCCCCACCAAAAAGAATTCCTGGCAATGCCCCTGGTAGCTCAATTAGTGCATAGCGCATTAATGGAGCACCTACATTTGGAAAAGATAAGTGCTTCGAATTAGACAATGGAGATAGTTTTCTTCCTAATTAGGGATGCAAGCTTTGAATTGAAACTCAAAATCGAACCGAAAACTGAGGCTCCCGAACCGATCTGAATCGCACCGAAAACCAATTGAAACCAAACCGAACCCCAATTCGGTTTTGTTTCGGTTTAGGGTGGCAAAAATCGAAAACTGTGGGGGTAGGATGAGTAAACAAAAAAATCAAAAAAATACATTAAAAAATACATAAAAGTAGATAAAATACTCACCCGAACCGAACCGAATCAGTTTCGGTTTCAAAAAAAAAATACCAAACATAATGGGTTTCAGTGTGGGGGGTACATAACTGAAAACCGAAAAAATCGGTTTTGGCCCGGTTCAGTACACCAAATTTGCATCCCTACTCCTAATCTTCCACACAATATATCTTGAGATCATGGGTGTACACATCAAATTGTTAATTTTATTTTTCATGAGGCACAAAAATTACGTGATATGCTCAAACATGTTTTTAGGGCCACGTTTTGAGACCCGCAAATAAAAAATTGATTGGCTTATGGCCCGACCATACTGTGAAGCATGGTATTAAATATCGGTCGATATTATTGATGTGTATCAGGTATGAGCTAGTGTTGTGACTGTTGTTTAAATTTAGATTTCAACGTCTCTTTTGTTCATTTTAGATGGGGGGCGACACTCCTCTAGTCCTCTACCAGTCCTCCATGCGTTGCTTTTTATGAGTTGTAATGTCAATTACTCGTTTTATACGATTGAAATCTGGATTAGTCAATAAGATTTCACTTGAGCGGCTGTTTTTCCATGAAAAGTGAAGTGAGAGCTGATCTTCTGCGTTCGGGCGGTTGTTTTTCCAATGAAAGTAGATTGGGGGGCTCTTCTTTTGCGTTGTGACTGATGTCAGTCACTTCATCGGCTGGAACGACCATACTAGCTTGGAACGACCATTGTAGCTACACGACATAGGATCAAGTTGTTTTTATGGCTGCCAAAATCGAAATCCTTTTTTTTTTTTTCCAAAATAAATAAATACCGGATACATATGTATCGGGAATCGGCCAATAAGTATCAGTCTTCTATGGACTGATACCCGATACCGAAACCGATTTTAATGCCTCGGTGTGACGATTTGTTCAGTTCTATCGTATCATTCGGGTAGGTGTCCTTAGTAGGCGCTAATAGACCTACCCGTATTAAATTCATAGGCATTACAATAAAAAAGTGGGGTATTATATAACAAAGGCTGGTGTGCACTTAAAATATTATTTTATTTAATCAAAAGAAAATTTGAATTAAGAAAAGTTGGGCGCAAGCATAAGCTGCTATGAGGACACTTTTGCTAGTAACACGTGTTTTTTTAATCTTTATTAGCCACAAGAGAGCCACATTTATTAATTTTATCTTTTTCGTTGAGCCGTGTTATGCATACACACAAAAAGTCTTTGTGCAAGAACTGAACAAATGTTAAAGTCATTAAATGGTGGTTCTCAAGAAAATATTGGTGTGCACGTAGCATTACTCTAATGAAGATAAATGTAATTATTCGTTAATTGGTGTGCGGTTAGCAAATATTAATGTGAAATTCTTTAATTGGCGAACTTAACAAATGCTGCAGTCATTAAATGGTGCATCTCAAGAAAATATTAGTGTGCACACAGTATTATTCTAATGAGGATAAATGTAATATTTCATTAATTGGTGTGCACTTGGCAAATTTTAATGTGAAGTTCTATAATTGGTGGCGTGAAGGCTTTTTCATGTAGCGTGGGGCAATTCTTTTTTCATAATTGGTGTGTGATTAGAAATAGTTTGCTGAAGGAAAAATGTATGCGTACGCGCATGCGTCATGCGTGCATAGCAGCCCTCTTCAAATTTGTAAGTGGTGCTCCGGTGATACACCAAGACTAGAGAACGGCTCAATCTCCCTCACCCAAACAAGTCCAGCTTTGGAAGAAATATCTTTAGGTGTGATAAACCAGTGAAAGTTAGATTTGACTTTGAGTTTTTGGTCACGATGACACTGATGTGTGCATTGCAAATGAGCATGGGTGCAATGCGTTCTTATGTCCGAGATAGTCAAAAGGTCATTTTACCAACGGTTGGACACCACTTACAAATCTCCATTAATATATTATTTATAAAGTTGTTTTATGATGGCGCTCTAATTCTACCAACATTTGTTTAAGTAAAATTATAAACGTAAGACAGATTTGTTGAGGACAAAGTGTAGGCAACTGATCACAGCTTGATTGACTACACCGATCAATATTAATTGAGCCCCATTGCACTTGCAGCTAATTGCGTTACACCACATCAGATGCGTGCACTTTATCTTACATAAAATCTGTCCTCCATATAACACCGTCCTTTATTTAATATGACCTTTTACGTGATTGTCAACTCGATAGTCCATCAATGTCATAATTATCTCAATGACTCACAGATCTATGGGTTCTATGGGTTCGTGGTATGTGTGCCTGTCAGCTCTAGACCGACCTAGATGCTATGTAGCTCCGGGGCGTTCCTATTTTCAGTGTACGCTATGTGCTTTTGGTTTAGCTCCCCAGGGCCTAATAGCGTTCTTAGGCCTGGAGCGCGTTTGGTAAATTATGTTGGATTTCACTGATTTATATGGCTCTTAAGTCACAAGTCATCGTCAAAATTAAATAGTCTAAGTTAGTGACACACTATTTGTTATGATTTAATTCTAGATTTTATACTAACATAAGTGTGGTAATCCTAATTGTTAGATTTTTTAATGCGCAAGTTTCTCTCCTAATTGGCTAACATATTTAAAGGGATGTAGAATCTCTATCAATTGAATTAAAAGAATTCAAAAAAAGCCTATATTCTTTGAATTCTGCTTTTAATTGCGGGAAGATCCTAATAAAACTAGCAAATAAGCATCCCGCCCCGTGATGAGCTATTTAAGGTGAAAAAAATGAGTTTTCTACCAAAGCACATAAAAACTACTCTTAGAAGGAGCAGGTGGGCAGCTGCGCGAGTGTGAAGTTTGTAAAGATCATATAGAATCTCTTGACTTGAACAGTGTTACTGCTGTTCTGAAAACCTATGACTCTAGAAACTGCGAAATTTTGAATCAACGGTTAGGATTGTCCTACACAGAACAAGCGGTTCCTACAGATCATTTAAACTGATAGAACTTTTCGTGAAGGCCAATGCGTAACAATGAAAACCACTTAATCTTTTATAATACTGCAAAATGAAAACCATTTAATCCTTTCCTAATCATTTTTTTATGGCATTGGTATATGCAGAAGAAATTATTCAGTGTGTGGTTAGGAATTGTTCAATTGCGGAATTCGGTAGTAGAAAAGCGGATTCAGAAGCAGAAACTTAAGAGCGAACTAAAATTAAATCGGATTCTAGGCTCTCAGATTCAAGTCCTTAAGAAATGGGAGAAAATTGATAAGAAAAATTTAGAGGCAATAGAGACATCAGCAAGAACACTTATGACAGTGTGCATCAGAGTCCCCTTACTAGGAGTTGCCAAGGTAATAGAAGCTCTCATCCTTTATCTTGCTCTCACAAAAATATACAGCTTACCTATAAAAAATAAATAAATTGAGTTGGTAGTTACTCTTGTTCTTGCATCGGTTAAATTGCAGCCAAATATGGTTTCTATTTATAGATCAATTTCAACGGCTGTGGATGTCTTGAATGGAATCGAAGCATCGATTGGGGGATTCTTTACCCAGGTCTTTTTGGTTATTATATATTTACATTTCTTTGTAGCTCATATTAAACTTTTTCATCTTTTATTTTATATTCTTTCATTTCAGTTAAGAACATTATCTGTTGGGATGGAACCTGGTAAACTTGGTAAAATTGTTGATTTTTAACCACGGTTTATCACGTATTCCTAGGGCTGTCAACAGGCCGAGCCGGGTTTTTCATCCTGCCCGATTTTTTTTTCAAGATATAATTTGGGCCTGAACTCGGCCCGATATCTACCAAGGCCAGGCCAGGCTCAATTTGATTTTGAAATGTTGTAGCCCGAACCTGGCCCGGTTAGCTATCCGGGCCGAGTTTCTAATATTTTTTAAGAGTATTTTTAAGAGGTTTTTTTTTAATATAAGGACCTCATTTTACCGGGTCGGGCCTTATACTTTGCAGCCCGAACTCGTTTCTTATCTGGGCTTCGTCAGGCTTGGCCCGTTTATTAAATGACTAAAAATATTGGGCCCAAATCGGACCCATCTGGATTGGGCTGAAACCCGGCCCGTTGACAGCCCTACATATTCCTAACTTACATGAATATGCAATAATACACAGGAATACTATATTTTTCCCATATTCACATAGAAGTGGGATGTCACGTTTTATCATGTATTCCCTATATCTAAACAACCATAATCTGGAATAATAATTACAACTCACATTTTTTTTTAAAAAGCACATAAAGAAACTTAGGTTGTGTTTGGGTTAGCTCTTATAAGAGCAGAAGCAGCTCTTTGTCTGCTCTCCGTCAGAGCAGATGTTATCTGCTCTGACGGAGAGTAGACAGAGAGCAATTTTATCACTTAAAACAGTTCCCCGCTAGAGCCAATGGGGCGAGGAGCTATGTTACGAAACATGAAAACAATTCTCTGTCAGAGCCAGAGAGCAAAAGAGTTGCTCTTTGCCATGAAATAGCTAACCCAAACGCAGCCTTAGTTCTTTGCTTAGGGCATGTTTGGTTTAAAAGAAAATAAGAGAAAATAAGGGAAAACTCATATGCAGCAAATGAATTGTCGAGATCATTGATCAAAATATTATCCAATACATATCGGTATTGGACGTGAACGATACGGTACATTAAATGTACCGTATCGTTCATTTGTATTGCAAATACCGACAATACATTCAATGTATCATCCGGTACACTACTGTTCTGGTACGTATCGTTCGGTACGTACCGATTTTTTGACCGGATGATACGTACTGGTTTTCCGACATTTTAATCCATGGCCGAGATTCTCGTTGTTTAGATGACATCAAAGGATCGGAAATTATCTTCACGTTTTCGTCAAAATCCGATAAGTAATGCCAAGGTGTCCCTCGGTTTTCTATCTTCCGAACCTTTGGACTTCTCATCCGTACACTCCTTTCATAATACCACACAATTTTCTCGTGGTTGAAAACCATTGATTGATTTGAATAAGATGATGGAGATTGGTTTTTTTTCAATCTTCCTCATGATAGATCTTAGGATCATGATGCCCCTATCAGACGGTCTGATATTGATTCTATATGGCACACATCTCCAAAAATCGAAAACAGAACCACGTTATGACTTGGGTGGTCAATTGACCACACAAACTTTTTAAAAATTTGTTACTGAGCTTTAGGATCCTAATTTATATTAGTGGATTCTCATCCATCCAAAATTATCTTGATCACCCAAAATTATCAAAAATCTTCAAACAATTTTTTTTATGATATTTATTTTCATAACAAATATTTCTTTTTTGATTTTGTTTAACTAAACCTAACCTTCACAAAGCACTAAGTTTACTACTAGAGCAACTCACTAAGATATATAAAGAGAAAAAAAAAAACTTAATACATATATAATTTTTTGGTCATTTGACTATTTTTTTTGTTAGGATATATTATTTTCTTACAATTTCCTGCATATGTATCTAAACACAAGATTTGATTAATCCTGTGTTTTCCCAACTAATAATGTGATTATCCATACAGTGAAAAATAAAGGGAAACAAAGAAATACTATGGTTTCCTACAACTTAGGTATTCATGAAAAAATATAGGAATATTATTTTACTTTTCCATGTTTCTCGTGTTTTTATTCAAAACAGGGCCTTTGAGAATTTACCGAAATTGTAAAGCAAGAAAGAGAAGGCTTAGAGGATATATGTTCAGTAACCGTGCACGTAATTTAGAAGAAAGATTCACCAGTTTTGAGACCTGCGCCACATGGAAACACATCTAAGTCATTTTGTTTGAAGGGAACAATGTAAATATATTTAGAGCCAAAGATTGATATAAAACTTGATCTTTATCATATGATTTACCACATTCAATCATTGATTCAGATAATGGCCTTTGATTTGTTGAATCATGTGATAGAGATCGTTTATCATTTCAATCTTTAACACTAACAATCTTTAAATCAGACAACTTAAATGTGTTTCCACGTGGCAAATGTCACAAAACCAAATCTTTCTTTTAATTTAGTGCAACAACACAATTTTCTTGTGCAAGTAGTCCCTTCAAATATTTACATAAAAGGGAGCTATTAATTGCACTCTAGAAGTTGGCTCTTGCACATAGTTTAAAAAAAATACTTGGTACTTGGGAGTAATTTTATTCGCACCTACCGTTTTTTCTGAAATCGCTTAGGTACTGAAAGATCTTTATATCATGGCCATGATTATGTTGAATCAGATGATAAAGATGTGTTTCTTGCCAATCTTTGACATCAAAGATTTTTTCATCATGGCTTTCAAATCGAACGGTTTCGATGGGGTTTCACGTGACACAACTCCCAAATATATCAAATTTTGCTTTTTTAACTCAGGTGCCACGATACAGATGTCGTATGCAACTTGTAGTGACATATGCTATGTGAAGCATCATCTAAGCCCTTTAACTTGAACACCATGATCTAAAAATCTTTTATGCAAAAAATTGGCACAAAACACAATATGCATATGATTCAATACAATCCATCATCGAATCATTGAATTATATGATAAAGATAATATTTTGTGACAATCTTTTGCATATAAAATCATGTGATAAAAATAATAGCATTAATCAAATAATGGCCTTTGACGCATTGAATCATATGATAAAGATGATCTTTTGTGACAATCTCTTGCATATAGAATCATGTGATAAAAATAATAGCATACTACATTGAATCAATCAATCAAATGAAACTTTTATGAACAGGCACAAGAGAGCAGCTTAAGAGTGCATCTAATTCAAGCTGCTCATTGGCATCACCCTTCACTCGGTCACTCCACGCTTCGGAATAAATAAGAAGCATGATATCCGTGCCTTCTATATGGATTGTTATTTTATTTATTTTCTTTTTTTTAAGTATTCATTGGCCTCGTGGAAGAGCTGGAGAATGGATGATTCATTAGTGGAGGTGGACAAATAGTAATCTTTGGTATTCCTAACTTTCCAGTGGAGAGGATCTTTTGGCACCCCTTAACAAAGGAAGATTGAAATTAAAGAAACCATTTTTTATATAACCCAAAAAGGATTCTTCAATTACCCTTTTAATGCTGTACTTGTTTAAGCAATTGGCTTCTCTTTTCTTTATTGGCAGAATTAATTGAGGTCTTTTATTACCGAGGGAAAGAAAACCGTTCTTACATAAAAATGGTAGGCTACGCTTATTTAAATGCACAATGACCAAGGAACAAAAAGTTTAAAACAAGAATTTTAACCAAAGAACCTTTAAACTACACTAACAATATCTTCACAAAGGAAACTTTTGTTTCTGAATAAGCACAAAACAATAGTTTTATCTTTGAGGCTGAGTGCTAAACTGTGGAGTAGAATTCTCATCCTTAAAACATTTAACTTAAAATCTTTGTACTTTTTATCTCACCACTGAATTGTGATTTTTCATTATCCCATGTGGGTCACATCTGTGACCAATCTAAATTCATCAAATGATAATCAATCATTGCAGCATATCTCAGCCTAAAGAAATATTCTTATAAGCTGGTGTAAATCATCCGAATGATGAATTTTAATAATAAACATTAAAAATAAAAACAACAGTTGATATTATAGTCAAATGATTGGATGAATTAAATCTCCCTAAAACACCATTTTTGAGTCTGTGACAGTTCAATCTATGGTCCATAGATGTGACGACCCTGACCCGACCCGATATATGATATTGTCTGATTCTAGACTTAAGTCTCTGCCCCAGTTTGTTCTTGACATGAGCGCTGCGTTTCGTCGTCCCCATCCATAGCGCATTATATCATGATGGGAAGGGAATCGCTTATAGCCCAATCTCTAGACATTAATATATTCGATGTAGGACTATTACAACCCCCCACCTTATAAAAGAGCCGTCATGCATCAGCTCTGATGTCATCTATGATGGCCTTGACTCAACTCGATATGATATTGTCTGGTTCTAAGTTCAAGTCCTTGCCTCGGTTTTGTTCTTGACATGAGCGTTATGTTTTGCCGTCCCCATTCGTGGAAGAGAATCACTTATAGCCCAAGCTTTGGACAATTCTCTATCAGATGTGAGACTATTACAATAGATCACCAACATCTTAAACCATTGATGGTGTAAGACAAGGCGTCAAAATTGGTATTGGACTTGGGTATCGGTCCATGGAGGACCGATACGACTTGGCCAATATGTATCGGACTATTTAAAAAAATAAAATATATATAAGTATCTGTCAAAACTGATACCATATCAGCCAATACCGATACCGAGTTGAGATATTGATATGTATTGGGGCCGATCTGTATCGATTTGCTAAGAAACTGAAACGTATCGGTATCGGCCAATTTTTGATTTTTTGATACCATGGTGTATGACACCCCCCCCCCCCCCCCCCAACACCCCACATCGTTGTCCGATTTTGCTTCTTCTTAATGCTTGGTGACCATAACGCGCATGGCCTTGTGTTATGACTTATGACAGCATGATCTCAACCATGGATCAAAATGCCAGAAAACGAATACATATTGTCTGAGCCCAAAACCGGTACGTATCGGATGATACGTATCGGTATCGGACAGTATCGGACGATACATTGAATGTATCGTTCGGTATTTTACATACTAATGGCTGATATGATATATTCAATGTACCGTATCATTCACCACCGATACCGATACGTATCGTCCGATACGTATCGGTATCGGACGAAATTTTGATCCATGATCTCAACTATCTAAAATCGTCTTTAAAACGAGTAAGACTATTCGTATTAGGTGGCTGCTCGATCACCGGCGTCGGCGCTCAATCTCTCAGACCCAACCATGGATCAAAATCTCGGTTTCGGTTTCGTTCATGACCTGAACAATAAATTGGTCAAAATTTCATATTTTTTTGAAAATATATTCCGAACTTCACTGAACTTTGTCGAACTTTATTTTATTGGTTGTTTTTAACTCTTTAACATTGTTAGAATGCATATTTACACTAGTGACGCTAATTTTCGATTACACAATGGATCTTGAGCTCATGCAAAACATATCAGATGGTTAGATTTTAATTTCACATTGAATAAATCTCAAAAGTGACCTAAGAACCCTTCTCATGATATGCCCATGATCAGGGTCATTTTGGGGATGTATGTCACATGGAATCAAGATCTGACTATCTACTAGTTGGGCTATGATCTCAAGATCTACTGTGTGAAATATTGCATAACTCTAGAGATCCTGGCCCACAAATCAAACGGTTAGATATTAATTCCACTTAAAACCCATCCCCAAATGACTTGAGAACCTTTCTCATGACACTCCATGATCATAATTATTTATTGGGGGATATTAGTACATGGAACCAAAATCTGACCCTACGATAAGAGGACCATGATCTTGAGATCTAACATGTGGAAGACTCAAAGGTAAAGTGATCTCTATTTCTGATTTAAGAAGGTCAATGAATCTGATGATGGAAAGGTTTGGGTATCGTTAAATAATCTTGGGTGCACTTAAAGAAGGGTATAATTTTAAAAAGGGAGCCATTACTTGCACCTGGAAAGTTGGCGCTTGCATTGAATTTAAAAGAAAGGCTTGCAAATTTGGCGACCTATGCTATATGAAAACATCATCTAAGTTGATTGATTTGAAAGTCATGCCTTAAAAATATTAATTGCAAAATATTAGCATGAAATATATTTTTCATGTGATTAAATATAGTCAAAGGTTATTTCTCATTCAACAGTTGACCACAATAAATCATATGATAAGTATCATGTTTTACTCCAATCTTATTGAATAGAGATCTATAGATCATAAACTTCAAATCAGACAGCCTAGACTAAGTTTTTGCATGATATGTGTCGCTAAAATATCAAGTCTTTCTTTAACTTTGGTGTAAGGGCTAATTTTCTGGGTGCAAGTAATGGCTCCCACACCACACGCTTATGAACTAAAATCCGGGTAAAATAAGCACTTTTGTGTCTCGCTTAGTTTAGTGCACAGGGAAACCCTTCTAGTGCTCATAACCGCCAAATTCTCTTATTTTTTGAAATCTCTGTGAATAATTTGGGAATTTAGGTTCTACATTTTAACCATGAATTATTCACCAACTTTTAAAAAATCGTATATTTTTAAAAAATTTGCAAACTTTGCGTATAATTTATGATTTTTCAATAAATCATGTTTTCTACTATCTTTTAAAAAAAATTTATACTTTTTAATTGTGTTCTTTGGAAGTTTTCTTTGAATTTTTCCTCGAACTTGCTAAATTTTACCATATTTTTTCGATTTTTTACCTTGCCGAACCTGACTTGCTGACTATGCTAGTGCTTTCAAGTTACTCCAGTCGATGCAGAAAAATGTGCCACCACAATTTAAAAAAATCAACTCTCGTACACCCAATCGTATTGGAGTCAAGTTTTGTCCTTCCAACGTGGACCTCTGTTTTCAAGACCGTAAAGAACCCCTGTAATATGGATTGAATTGATGCAAGCACAAGGCAATTAGAAAAGGGTAAAAATAATAAAGCATTGAAGAGATTATATAAGAAACCGCGTGAACAATGGAGGGAGAGACTTTAGTGGCGAATAGAAATAAATAGAGAAATAAGATTTCAAAAGGATGAGTCGTTTAATATAAAATTATAAGAGAGTTTTTCGCATAAACAAAGCCAACCTGAAAGAAATGAGACAAAGCGATAATGATGATGAATGGGTAATTTTGCTCGATAAATTAGGCTTGAGCCTACATCGATGAGGATTCGACTTGGTAAACACCGGACCGAGACCTAGGCCCATAGTTGGCTGAGCTAGGTCGATGGGACCGATAGCCCATTCCCCTCCAACCCTACCGACAGACTAATCCCTAGGATATGTGAAAACAACAATCATAGCGTCAACACACCGTAAGCACAAGGGGGACTGCAAGACCTATTGGGAACAAACCCATGAACTCAACCTTGTTGGCAATATCTTAAGGCTGCGTTTCGGAATGTGAATTTGGATTTGGGGATTTCAAATTCAAGTATTTCAAATTCAGGCATTTCAAATTCGGAATTTGAAATATTTGAATTTGCAAATATCTTATTTGGATATTTAAGCATTGCCTTAAAATTTGGCCTAAGGATTTATAAATATTTCATTTGGCTATTTTTTTTTTATAAAAGAAATTATATTTTATTGGTTTCCTTCATTCTATGTTGGTAGGGATGCAAGTTCGGTATATCGAATTGAATCCGATTTTTTCGCTTTCGGTTCGGTACACTACAAATCGAAACCAAACTAAAATATATCAATATCGATTTCAGTACACCAAATTCCTCCAACCCATAAATCGTTCCCGAATTGAAACCGAATTTTTCGGTACTTAATTTGGTTTGCTTCAGGTTTGGGTTCAAGAGAAAAAAAAAAATGAAAATTAGTGCAATCAGCAATTTCTTTATTGCACTCAAAGTGCACTGTACAAAGGTGGGCTACGAAAATAGGAAAAAAAAAAAATTTAATGAAAATGGGCGCAACCAGCAATTTGCTGAATGCACCCAAGATGTGATGTACAAAGGTGGCTACAAAAAAATTAAGATTTAAAAAAAAACTCAAATGGGTGAAACGAATAATTTTCTAATTGTACTCAAGCTGCATTGTACAAAGATGGGTTGCAAAAACAGAAACATAAAAACTAAAATTAAAAATGGCCGCAACCAATAATGTGATGGTTGCACCTAAGGTACAATGTACAAAGGTGGGCTATAAAAATAAAGATTAAAAAATAGAGGAAATGACTGCAACCAACAATTTTCTGGCTGCACCCAATGCGCAATATACAAAGGTGAGCTGCAAAAACGGAAACCAAAAAAAATTGGCTAAAGTTATGTTTGAGCATGATGTGTATAACATCATAACGTGATTTTTGGATAAATTTTTGGGATGTGTGCCACATGGAATAGAAAACTAGCCATCTCATGGTATGCCCATGATCTCAATATATATGATGTGAAAGATTAATATGAAAAATGATCTCCATCGTCTGATTTATAGGCGATCAATTCATGCCGCAGGAGGAGATGGGGTGAGGTCACAATTTTCGCGAGGTGTACCCTATTATTTATTTTCTTGGAAGTTAATCATGAATAGAATTTCAACTGTTGCACATTAGTGGGGAGAAAGAAACTTTAAAAGAGTTGATAACTTGCTGTGGGTAACCAGAAGATACTCACAATATGGGTGGTCCCGCATCTGGCTATACAACACCGCGTTGTTTCAACTAATGTTTACCTTTATAAATTGATGAAGCAGAGAACGCTGATATCATTATAAATATATTGACTTGGGTGCCTTTAATTGCTCCCAAGCGCACCTCTAAAAACCCTTAACTGCTTTTAATCAAATGGATCTTGAGGGTATGGCCCTTATGGGTGTACCATTAGACAGACGATACTTTGGCACACACGAAAACCATTGCCTAATTTGGCAAGCTAATCGGGTAGGGTCTTTGGCCCAATCCTGAATCCAGCAACTTGCAGCTATATCTCATGCTACCCTATTTGACTGGGTTGGAGGCAGTGATCGATCCTTCTTTTTGTTATGGGTAAGGATAGGATTTAGTCATCGAGTTTAGACCGTACAATACTTAGTCCAGTCGGGCCTAAGCTACTGCTGAAGTACATTTAAAAAAGGGGAACTTAGAAAAAGGATTTGCACGTTTATTAAAAGTTTTAAGATCTGTGAGATCTAAAATATCCAATTGTAAGATTACAATTTTACCCTTCTTCTCCCCAAAACCTTTAAACTTGTTTTCTTCTTCTCTCCTTCACAAAACTGTCGGAGTTCTTTTCCGGTGAGCTTTTCTCGCCAGAACTCGACTCTAACTCGGTGATTACTTTAGGGAGGGGGGGGAACCAATCTTTCGTTTGTCCTTAATTAAACAGAAAGAATAGAAAAATCAATATCCAATTTATTCATAAAGAATTTGTTGTTGGTGTGTAGAAGAATATGAATATGTAGATGTAATCATAGAAGGAGAGAGATTGTTGATCGATTTTCGATCAGAATTTGAGATTGCTCGGTTAATCGGGGACTACAGCGCTGTTCTCCAATTTCTACCGTCGATTTTTGTCAGAAAATCCGATTGGCTCCAATAGATTGTGACCGTTGTTTTTGAAGTAGCTAAACAGAGCTTAAAGAATAAGGGCTTACATTTCCCCCCTTGGAGGAAACATGAATACATGTGCAAAAAGAGATTACCGGAAAAGAGCTCCAACAGTTTTGTTGAAAGTTAGTAATCTCACAATTGGGTATTTTATATCTGACGAATCTTAGAACTTTTAATAGGCGTGCAAACCCTTTTTCCTAAAACTTTTTTTTTTTTTTTTTTTATATAATGCGCTAAAACGTTTTAAAAAAAAAGGATGTTTTTCTAGAGTCCCCTATAAAGAATTTGTCTCCAAATTAGGATTTGGTAAGCAGCCATGCAATTGACTTGATTCACAAATCATTTTTTGAGTGCCACGTGGTTTCATCATGTTTATTATGTGATTTGAGTTTTGAAGTCTATGATATAAAGGTCAATAGGGTCGAAAATCAAAATCAAAAAACATATTTGTTGTGTGAGTCAAAGCAATCAAAACTTTTAAAAGAAATGATATCCATGCAAATGTCCAACAAATTTTAAAATATGTCAGACATATTAGAATCAAATAATAGAGATGTTTTTTTAATCTGCTCCGTACCATAAATCTAGGCATGATTAAGCTATGTTATAGAGGTTCCAAAAAGGGACCCATGAACGAAATCACCTTATTTGCATAAGCTCATCCTAAGATGTGAGCTGAAGTCTTGTCAGCTATATAATTTTTTTGACTTAGGCATGCACTGATTTCTATGGCTTTAAAGTCTATGGGTGCATGAAATTATGGATGTACAAAGGATCTCTTGCAAGTAAGAAACAATATGGAAGTCTCGAGCAAACCTAGCAAGTGTCTCATAAACTCCGGACTCATATGTCTTAAGGTTTAGTTTGGGTTAGCTCTTATAAGAACACATGCAACTCTCTGTATGTTCTTTGTCAAAGCAGATAAAATCTGTTCTTTGTCAAAGCAGATAAAATCTGCTCTAGGAGAGAGCAAACATAAAGCAATGTTATCACTTAAAACATATTTCTATCAGACCAAGCGGGACAAAGAATTGTGTTACCAAACGTAAATACAGTTCCCCGCTAGAGCCAAAGAGAGAAAGAGCTGGTCTTTGGGCCAAAACAGTTAACCCAAACCCATCCTTAAGTAGCTTCTTTTGTGCATAGGGGTATCAATGGGCCGGGCCAGGCCGGACCAGTTTTACCCGATTTTTACTCAGTCTTGACCCAGCCATTTAATCATGGGGCGTGCTCGGGCTTAGGTCTAATTATTAATTAGACCAAATGCCCTAGCCCGAACCCAGTCCAAATTGGATTGGGCCAGTCCAAGTCACATGCTAGCCATGCCATTTACCCTCTAAGTAGTCAGGCTTAATTGGGCCTGCTTTGAATAGCTGATTTTTAATTGGGCCTAAAAGCCAAGCCACTCTCATCTCATTTATTAATTGGGCTGGGTCAGTCCTAGGCCCAATTATTAATCGGGCCAACATCTTAGTCTGAACCCGCCCAAACCGGGTTGAGCTGACCCGGCCAAGGGCCAGCCCCGGACCATTCAGAACGTGCTTTCAGGTTCTTTCAAAGTCTCTTCATCGTGCCTGCATATATCCATTATCGAATTACTTTTTTCTATTGACAAGAAATGCCAATAATATTTAACAATTAAGATACTCACAGATATGCCATGAAGGACAAAAAAAAGATTCTTTGTGCTGAATAGCGAATGGGTACTTGTATTTGCAATCAAAAATTCAGTCCCAGCAACTAGGGTTTTTGCACTTGAAAAGTGTCAATTGTCTTGAATAAGACAACGGTGACCATTTTCCTGCCCAATCTTCCATAGGAATCATGGCTCACCTGCCAGGCAGTCAATTGTTAATTCCAAGTAATACATCTAAAAATGACTTAAGAACCCCATCTCATGATCCACCCATGATCAGTCATTTTTGGAGATGTGCCACATATGGAATCAAATTATGGTCATTTGATAGGTGAGCCATGATCTAACGATGAGTTATGTGGAAGATTGGGTCGAAAATGATCTTTAGCGTCTGATTCAAGGTAGTCAATAATTTTAACGTATGAAAATATTGGTTACGGAGACTAAATCATCAGTTGCAAATGCCAGTTCCCATAGTGAATAAGTTGTTCTGGCTGAGCATTTGTGTAGCTGATTGACAATACCCCGTTCATGCCTTTATCAGAGAGAAATTTAAGATATATTTTTTTTTTATCGTAAATGATAGTATGAGTATTAATTTTTTCCTAAAATAACAGTTCTTTAACATCGGCTACTTCATAAAGGTGGAGCAATAGCTCAATTGGCATCCTCTTTCTGTGTGGAAGAGGAAGCAACAGGGCATGGGTTTTAATGTCACACCAACTCTCGCCTTATTTGCTGGAGTCCTCCCAATGTGTTGAGCCAAAAATATATCCTCTCTGTGCAAGTCTGTACAAGCACTATATATAGATTGTCTATGTCATATGAAATCCTCAAAGAAATATAAAAAATAAAAATAAACCATTACCTCATTACTCAAAAGACATACAAGGTGATTATTTCATGTATAAGAATCTTGCCACAGGGGGAACAAAAATTCTTTAGGGCAAAACCCTGTACAGACATCATAACTGGCAAGGTGATTATTTCTAAATAACTTTATTTTTGGGTTGCACAAAATTCATAAAATCACCTAGGATAGGTACAGCTAGTATGCATAGCTGCGTACCATTTGACCTGTGGGGCCATTACTTAATCTAGTGAAATTGTGGTTGTGCCCATCTCCTCCAGTTGGCATGCATTGACTGCTTTAAATTAGACGAGAGAGATGTCAATCTCACACAATTTGAGATTATGGGCATACCATCATGTTGTCAATTTGGTACTCCACATAGCACAAAATTTAAAAGGTGACTAAAATTATATAGCACACATCACAGTCAAATGTAATGTTTATATTACTTTTTTAGATGTTTGTCACATAGAATAAAATAACTGAATGCCTCATAGTACTCTCTTTTTTTTATGATCATTTGTATGAAAAATTAGATGAAAAATAATCTCTATCGTCTGATTCAGAGCCGGCAATGCATATAGGAGGAGATGAGGTTTCACGGGGTGCAAATAATGGTAACCTGTGGCTCAGATATTACTGAATTGTAGCCCTTAAATATTTGAAACAAAGTGAGTCCACATTGCATTTACAAAGTCATAAGGGTATTTCAGTAATTACAGCACACATACGATAAGTATTTATAGGGTCGTCTTCTTCAAAATCGCAGTTGATTTCTATTCGTTTCCCGGGACTCTGCCACCACAAAACCTCCCCGAAGATGGAGAGCAGTCGTCGAAATCATAACGTCAGAACACCTCCTAAATCTCCTCGTCTACGAAGAAGTAGAAGCGGAGCTCCAGCGATATCCCACGTCTCCGTAACGGATTCCTACCCCTTCACGTCGAATACTGGTAAACTTTCTAGAACTAGATCTAAATCTTCAGCGAAAACCAGAGCTAAAGAAAACGAAGAGAATCAGAATCCCAAACTTGACGCTTCTTTTAGAAAAAACGACCTCGTCGTAAGGTTTATGGAAGCTCGAGAAGATATTAAAAATTTGGCCGGGATCTTGCACCGAAACCGAATTTCGACTCCTGCTAAAGCTGCTGAGTCACCGAAATCGATGAAGTTGAGATCCGTTTCTGGTTCTCCTTCTGCATGGGCGCTCTCTCCTGGTCGATCTACGCCACCGATGCCATTTCCGGCGCCAGAAACATCAGATTCGACAATCGTGAAGCAAAAATCAGGCGGGGTTTTGAGGTTTTTCCGGCAGAAAAAGATGCCCTCAGCTCGAGACGAGTCCATTCATCAAATTCGCGTTCTAAGCACGAGGTTAATGCAATGGAGGTTTGCGAATGCACAAGCAGAGACGGCATTGGCTGCCGGAAAATCGGTTGCAGAGGTATGATACATTGATACTAAATTACTTTCGTTCTTTAATCCAAATCGTTCAAGAATACAGTTGATTTAAGCTTTAGAAGCTAGCATCGATCATTTAAGGTGTTAGATGCTCTAGCTTTCTACTCCATGATTTAATGGACTATTAATTCCACAAAGTAACTGTTTAGGTTAGCTCTTTTGGGTCAAAGAGTGGCTCTTTCACTCTTTGGCAGTGCCATAGATCATCAATTTTTTTGTTTGGTATTACCGCTCCTTGCTGTAATTGCTCACGGGAAATGTTTTCACTCAATGATAAAATGGCTATTTAGCAAAGCAGATTTTGTCTCTCGGAGAGAGCAGACAGAGCTGGTTCTGATCTATATAGAGTTAATTAAGGGAAATTTCCGTGACCCAAATCGATTAGCTTTTAGCCAAGTCATTTTCAGTTAGCACAAAAAGTCCGAAATACCCCTTCTTACACTTTTTTTCATTCTACATGATTTAAAATTTTTAATATTTATATTTTTCTATATTTACGCAATGTGAAATCGAATCTATGCCGTCTGATTTGAAGGCCACATAATAAAATAGATTGCGCCAAAGATAGACACGAAAAGAAGGCAATATCGCCTCTTTAAAAAAAAAAAAAAAATTTAACAATTGATGGCGACTCTTAACACAATCGATATTGATCATTTTAAGAGTCGTCATCGACTCTATACAGAATCGCCATCGATTATATAAAAAAAAAAAATTATTTTTTTTTTAAATAAATAAATAAATTTATATATATATAATCGATGACGACTCTGTACCGAGTTGCACGACTCTATACAGAGCCGATGACAACTCGGTACAGAGTCATCATCGATTATATATATATCGAAAAGGCCTTCGTCCTTCATGGGAGGACGGTCACCATCCTCCAACTTTTTACGTGGAGCTCTACGTGGCACCCAAAACATTTTTTGAGTGCTACGTGGACCTTGGGTGCATTGCTTAGATCATTTAAAAAAAAAAAACATTAAAAACTCATCTCCACCGTATATATTTTAAAACGTGAAATGTGGACCAATGAAAATTATCAAACTTTGACTTGTGGGTTTAAAATTTATTTTTCGATTTTTTTTTTTTAATGATGATCTAAATTGTCCACCTGTGCTCCACATGGCACCCAAAAAGTGTTTTGGGTGTCATGTGGAGCTCCACGTGGATCTTGGAGGACGGTCACCGTCCTCCATTGGATGACCTAATCGGCTCTCTCTCTCTCTCTCTCTCTCTCTCTCTCTCTCTCTCTCTATATATATATATATATATATATATATATATTTTTTAAATATTTATTTATTTATTATTATTATTTATTTATATATATAATCGATGACGACTCCGTACAGAGGCGATGGCAACTCGGTACAGAATCGTCATCCATTATATATATTTTAAAAAAAATTATTTTTTTATTTTATATAATCGATGGCGACTCTTTATACAGTCGATGACGACTCTATAAATAGTCGTTGACGACTCTTAAAATGGTCGGTACTGACTGTGTACAGAGTCGATATCGACTGTATACAGAGTCGATATCGCCTTTTTTTCATATCTATCTTTGGCACTATCGATTTTATATTGTGGCCTTCAAATCAGACAGCATAGATCTCGTTTCATATCACATAAATATAGAAAAATACAAATATTTAAAATTTTAAATTATATAGGTGTATCTTCTTCTTCCTCATTCTAATTTGCTATAGTCTCTGACGAAAAAAGAGTATTTGGGTCGATCCAAATAGCAAATTGATATAGTTTGGATCAGAATAGATCTTATTTCACATCGCGTAAATATAGAAAAATGCAAATATTTAAAATTTTATATTATATAGGTGTATCTTCTTCTTTCTCATTCTAATCTACTACAGTATCTGACGAAAAAGGTATATTTGGGTTGATCCAAATAACATATCGGAATAGTTTGGATTGAGGAGAAGACGCCGTCACCTTCGCCACCTCTTATTTTTAAAAATTATAGCAGATTAAAATGAGGAAGAAAATAGATGTTTTTGTGCATTAAAAAAGGGAATAATTTGGACTTTTTGCTATCCTTAGGGTTGGCTAAGCTCCCAACTAGTCGATTTGAGTAAAAATAAAAATATAGGACCTCTGACGTAAAAGGTGTATCTGATAGGGCCGATCATATAAATTTCCCATTAATTAACCCAAACGCAGGCTTAGATTCCAGAATACAGCTTGGCTTATTCTTCAGTACACTATGGGTGCTTCTGATTGCGTCATGGTTGCGAGTTTTATGATGACTGTAATGGCTTTTATGTGCTTTTGATTGCGCTGACTTGTTTAATGCCCCTAAACACAGTCACTCTTCGGGGCCATTACATGTCATCAAGCACACCTTATAAAAGGGCAGCTCAATTAGCGCATAGCTCATTACATTTGGCAAAAGACAGACAGTATGGAATCAAGATAGACTGTCTGGAATTAGGCGTGACACATCACACTCAAATATGGTTTTAGGGTCACTTTTTGAGAACCGTATCAGTGAAGAAAAAAATTGATTGGCTTATTGTCTCTCATGGTCTAAAGATCCATTGTGTACAGGATTTCTATCCTATGGATCAAATTAGTCAATTATTTTTCAGATGTAATGTAGGTATCCTCACTAGGCATGAATAGACCTATCTCCCATAAAATTCAAAGCCTTTCAAATTGTGGACTGCTATGACCACACCACTTTTTTTCTTCTCAGGCATTCATAACAGTAATAAAGTGGTCTCTGTAACAAAAGTTAGTGTACACTTAAAAAATTATTTTATTCAACCAAAAGAAAAATAAAGTTAATAAAAGTTTGGGTGCACCCATAAGCTGCTATGAGGATACTTTTTGCTTGTAATACATTTTTTTTAAACTTTATTAGTAATAAAGAGAACGGAATTTATTAATATTATCTTATTCATTGGACGCTGTTATATGCACACACAAAAAGTCCTTGTGGAAGGCTGCAAGCACTTGACAAATGTTAGTCATTAATTAGTATGTGAATAGAAGTTGATATCTGCTTTAAAATAGTTTTGCAGAAAGAACACATGATGTGTGTATAGCATCCCTCTTCAAATTTGTATGTGGTACTCATGCACCAAGACTAGAAAACAAGTTAATCTCCCTCACCACTAGGGCAGTCCTTAGGCCAAGGCCTAAAAGGCGACCACCGCAGGTCCCCAAATATTAAGGGGTCTCAAATCTTGGAAGCCTTTACTTTTTATCATTTAGTTGTTTAATATAATTTTTAATATATAATTATATTGAAATGATTTCATTGTTTAGTTGGTTAAGTTACTAGTATTATTTTACTTTTACCCAACAGGTTGTAGGTTCAACTCTTCTCGAGTCTCGTATTTACATTTTTTTTAAATGAGTTATAGATCAAGTCTCGGTCAGGTCGGTGCAGGTCATTGGTCGAGTCATTGGCTTCACTGGGCCAGGCCGGCCATATATATTGACCTAGTAGATTCTCTAGCTGAATTTTTTGTCAGATTAGATTTGTTTGACCAAATACGTTAGGAAAATTTGTATTTTCGACCCTATGATTTTGCTTATTTGCAGAAACAATCCTAGAGTTTCATTCCTTGCATAATAGGTCAGCTCCAAGCCTAGCCGATTCCACGTCACCGCCCACTTGCCAAGTCAGCATAGTATGATTTATTTATATTATTTATATATATAATATATATTATATGAATTCATTCTCCGCTACTTATTTTCTCTATCCCGTTTCCCATTAGTAGTTTAGAGTTCAGACCAACCCTAACATCGTCGTTTTTACCTGTTCAGATCAACCCTATCAATGCAAAAAGATAACTGGTAAAAATGAAATTTTAGCAAGCAGTAGTTTAGTTAGAAAAATAATCAAAATAGCGGGCCGTTACCTCAGGATAGTCGGCCGCTATCCTCAGGCTAGCGTCCTTGACTAATTTTATTATTATCAATTTAGTGTTTAATTTTTATTATTTTTCCATTATATTGATAAATTTAAGGTTTAATTTTTATTTTTTTTAAGGTTTAATTTTCATTTTTTTTAAGGTCTAATTTTAAGGTTTAATTTTTTTTTTTTTTTAATATTTGTAAATTGAAATGGATGTTCTCATTCTTTGTCATTTCGATGGGGTCCGTGTTAGAGATGATACTTACAACGGTGGACATCGGAAGATTGTTGTTATCAAAGACAATATACCATTTGATCAATTTAAGCAGAAAATGTATAATATTAGTAGGACTCAACCGGAAGAACATTCAATTTCCCTATCCGTTTCATTGTGTATCAGGAAGGAGTTGGTGTTTGCTAAATTGTTGGACTTTGATGATCTTGCGAACTTATTTAGAGCATATCGTATTGATGATGGTGTGATAAATGTTTATATCTAGAAATCATTAATCACTCATGTCACGAAACCAATAGCATCTTCAAACGTTCCAATGAGACAAGACGATGAAGATCAAGGATACTGTCCTCAAATGAATCCGATGGACAATACATTAATCACTCATGTCACGAAACCAATAACGTCTTCAGACGTACTAATGAGACAAGACGATGAAGATCAAGGATATTATCCTCAAATGAATCCGATGGACAATACATGTCAGCATAACGATGAAGCGGTGAACAACATATTTGATTGGAATCAGTGGAAAACATTTTTGGGAGGCATTAGTCCATACGAATGGCCTTCTAAACCAATAGCTTCGGAGCGAATGGTAATCGAGGCCAAAGCACAGGAGCGAACACTAACCATACCTCAATGCACTCAACTCCAAGCACGTAATAATATTCCAGTCGATGACGGTGATAGTGATCCTGAAAATACTGAAGCACGCCCTCCTCGCCCACTTCGCGTGTTCATACTAATAGGGGAATTGATCAACCTATGGTGGACGAAAACTATCAGCTTAATGACTCGGAAGGAGAGTATATGGATTCGGATGATGAAGAACTGTATGAAGGGGGGCCATTAACTGTTGGTCAGGCATTCAGAAATAAAAAAACCTTTCAAAAAGTCCTTAGAGAGTTTGCACTGACAAATAATTTTCAAATTAAACCAATAAAAATCAGTCATCTTCGAGTTACCGCGAGTTGTATTCAATTAGGATGTGCTTGGCGAATACATGCATCAAAATTGGTGGGTGTGGACACGTTCGTCGTGGAGAGATTTCGCCCGCAACATATATGCGAAATGTCAGCTTTCGGAAGAGGACATCGCCAGTGTACGAATTCTTGGATAGCTTCCTTCGTGAGGGATAAATTGTCAAAAGATTTTGACGAGACTCCTGCTTCAATAATTTTTTATATTGAAAAAAAATACGGGGTAACAGTAAGTTATTAGAAAGCATGGAGAGGGAAAGAAATGGCTTTAAGCGACATCCGAGGTAGCTAGAAGGAGCAATTTAAGATGTTACTGTTCTATATCGCCGAATTACAGCGAGTCAATCCAGACGTACATACCGAATTGTGTCGCGAGCCTGATAATGTCTTTCAGAGGCTCTTCGTAGCATTTAGACCTTGCATTAGGAGCTACCGTAATACTTTGCGAAGAATAATTGCGGTTGATGGAACGTATTTGCGCGGACGATACAATGGAGTGCTGTTAATAGCTACGGGGATAGACGATAATAGACATTTATTCCCTATAGCGTTCGGCATTGTACCCAAAGAGAATGAAAATTATTGGACATGGTTCCTTTATCTATTAGGGAGACGCGTAATCGAAGACTTTGAAGAGCAATTTGTATTGATATCAGACCGGCATAAGGGGTTGATGAAAGTTGTGCATAATATTTTTCCTATGGCATTTCATAGCTATTGTATGCGACACTTAACTTTGAATCTTTTTTATACATACAAGGATACAATCTCTCGACCGTTGTTTTGGATTGCTGCTCGTGCATTCTCCGAGGCAAAATTTAAAAGAATTTTACAAAAAATACAAGACCAGGCCCCACCAGAATATATAACATAGATTAAAGAAGTCGGTGACCATTTCTGGTCGCGCGCATATCTTTCAGGAAAGCGTTATGATATGCTGACACCAAATATAGCTGAGAGCATTAACAGTGTATTGAAAATAGCTAGAGAGGAACCGATCGTGACAATGTCAGAAACCATTCGCACGAAGGTAGCCGAATTCTACCTTCGGCGTCAGGAAGAAGGAAATAAAATGGCACACAAGTTGACACCGATGGCGGAAGAGCACATAATATGAAATTCAGGGTGGGCCCGTCGAAAGAACGTTATTCCTTATGGTCGCGATACATTTCAAGTTAAATGTGGGCAATACACTCACAGTGTCGATTTAGAGAAACGAACATGTACATGCAGGCATTGGGCTATCCTTGGATTACCATGTTCGCATGCGATCGCTATATTATCGCACAAAAACAGGGATAAAGAGATTCCTCAATTTTGTGATCATTGGTTTACCAATGCCTTATTTAGGGAAACTTATAAAGAACAATTTATTCCGACCGTTGATAAGCGCCAATGGGCAGTTATAAGGGAAGACATCGAGGTTTTACCTCCGCACAACATCCGTCAAATCTGTCGCCCAAAGAAAAGGAGGATACGATCTAAAGGCGAAATTCGACCACTACAGTGTAAAAATTGTAATGAATATGGAGATAGCCGCCGCTCTTGTAAATTTGTTAGAATATAAAATCACTTTTTTTATTCTTTTTTAATCAATAAAATTTTTCATTAACCATGAATTATGATTTAGGGAGTTAAATTTGAATAGTGTGAACACCTACTCAGAATCTCAAACCTGACTTGATTTGATCTTAAGGTTGTGTCTCCTCGATTTGGTCATCCATTTTGATTAAAACTTTTTTCGGGTTGGGGATAATTACTACCCAATTTTGCGGGTTGGGGATAATTACTACCCAACCCAAGTGAAACATCGGTTCTCTTCTCTGGTACTAAAGGCGACAAAGGCAGATCAAAGGTTGGAGTTTCTATTTCCTCATGATTATCCTATCATGGAACATTAGAGGGTTAGGTTCCTCATAAAAGCGCAGGCAAATCGGGGCTCGACGGATTCCCTTTAGCCTTCTATCAAAAATGTTGGGGCATCATCAAGGCAGATTTGGTCGAGGTTTGTTAGGAATTTCACAATAGAGGCATAGTGAGCTGAGAAATGAATGCTACTTGGATTGCTCTCGCCCCCAAATTGTCTTGTTTATGATCAATAACCTATGAATTAAAAGAACAAAGAGAGCGAGAGAGAGAGTTGATGATTTAAATTGTAATGAGTTTTCTTGCTAGACCTCGAAGTATACAAAAAATGTATTCATTATCCCAATAATTGGAATCATAATATACAAAATAAAATAAACAAGTGAAAAAATAAAAACTAAGTCCCAAACGTGGACAATGAATGTCCAATTTCAGCTCGAAATTGCTGCATGTATGTCTCTTGAAAATCTACTTTCCGCCACTCAGAAAAGCATTCAACGTATTTCAACACGAAAACCCCGCAGTCCTAACTGTTCTTTTGGAGGGGAAGATCAACACTATTTATGATAGTAAGTTACCACTGCTGATCGAGAGCAGAACTCATTCCTAAAGTGTGAAGAAGTCGCGATAGGTGATGTATCAACGAATTTTTGTGCGTATCAAATTTCTTCGAACACTCTCAATCGGCAGGGTCTAGAAGCTTTATAACGCGGCCCGTTACGGAAACGATAACCAATGCCCAATGATGGTGTCTCTAGCTATGCATTGGAAAAAATATCTACGTGCAATCGTAGATCTAATTAGTAATGTATTAATTAAATAAACTTTAAAAGTGTGATCGCTATCAAAAAATAACTTACCGTCCCACAATCAATAGCATTAATACCGCGTGAGATACTTTGAAAAAGTGGCTCAAGCGGCTTGGCCTGATGGCGAATCTACCACCTGTTGCAATAGGCCTCCCATCTATCATTTTCATTCAGTGGCTCCAAATTTTCATTACGGATGAATTTTTGAAACTTTACATGATCCGCTATAATGAAGGTCTGAAATTTAATATGAAAATAACTCATTATTTGAATCTATTAATGACGTAAATAAAGGCAGATAAATAAATTAAATCATAAAAAATAAAAACGATACTAATGCAGAGGCTGATGCAAACCAGCTCTTCTCCGCCATTTCCACGAACATATTATCATTTCTACTGTCTAAAACTTTCAAATACAAATCGATAACTTCGTTATCGAGCCACGATTTTTCCTTCAAAACCTTTAAATACCCTACGGTGACGTCTAGACCGCAGATAGTATTAATGATCACTAAATCTTCTTCCGCAGGCCGATTCCATAAGCTCCTCATAAATTTCTTTTCCATTGACTCTGGAACCTCTTCTTCTTGTTCTTCCACTTTTTTTCTTTTATTTGTAAGGATTTTTTTCGTTGGTGACTTTCTTTTGTTTCGATTTCGAAGCTTATATAACGTGCCCTTAATAAAAGCAGGAATCTTCACTAATAAGGGTTTAAAAGACGCCGATTACGACTCAACAGTTGGCTGAGTTACTAGCGGATCAACCTCTTTATCTATATCTTCAACCGACGGTTGGGGTTTAGAAATTTGAGTGATTGAGGCAGGGTGGTGATGAGTGATTGGGGCAGGGTAATGAGGAGAAGGGGGTTCAGAAGTTTGAGTGATTGGAGTAGGGTGATGAAGAGAAGGGGGTTTAGCAGCAGATGAGGGCTAAGGGGCTGGTTTTGGGGCAGGAGATTTAGGAAGAACAAAGGTATCAAATAGTACTGTAGAAAGAATTTCATTCTATACAAGGTAAAAAAATAATAATAATAAAGAAATTAAACAAAAAAATATATAAAAAAAAATGAGTCGGGATAGCGGTCCACTATCCTAACTTAGCGGACCGCTATCCCAGGATAGCGAACTGTTAAGTCAGGATAGCGGACCGCTAAGCCAGGATAGCGGTCCGGTATCCTGACTTAGCAGTCCGGTATCCTGACTTAGCGGTTCGCTATCCTAGGATAGCGGTCCGCTATAAAATTATTAAAAAATAATATTAAATAAATTTAGACAAAATAAAATTGAAAATTGATTATAAATATAACAAATGAGACTAGTTTTATACCTATGTCAAATGAGATTTAACCTTTGCAAGTTCGTTCCTAATTACAATATTTTCACTTTTTAAATTTTTTAACTCTTCTTTTAAAGACACTACTTCCTCTTTTAAACTCTTGTTCTCCCTTCCCTACTGCTCAATTGTGGATGTCTGCCCTTTTAACGCAGTGAAAGCACGTTTGAAATCGCCCTTCATTTCTTTAACAGTATTGCGTAGGGACGAACATTCTTTTCTAAGCTCCTTAACTTCATTTAGGAGCTCGGGATTTCTAGCCGGTTGTTCTCTAATTGTTGGTTTTCCCTTTAATTCTTTTTAATGACGTAATACAAATTCGTATTCGTTATTATCATCACAATTAGATTCATCGTCATCATCATTTTCTTCATCATATTCTTCACTTATCTCTTTTTCTTTTGATGAGTATTCCCTTTTTTCGATAGGGTAATCCATTTTCTTCCTCGGTTCTTCAACTAACAGTTCCCTTTCTCTCTCCCTATGACTGAAGAATTGTCAAACTGATAGATATTGTAGTTCGTGTTTCTCATAATCAAGTTCGACAATTACCAGAGACGTAATAATTTTTCTCTGTAATAATTTGGAGTACGGCTGACTTTTAGAGCTTCCCATTTCACTAACCTCGGAAATTAATTTTTCATTTGTGTACGAGGAGTGTCGATTCCAGGAAAGTGCTCCAACGCCCATATCTGTAACGCTATAGTACAACCGTACATGTTGTATTGTCCCTTTTCCGAGACTTTTGTCAATTCTCTTCTCCCAATCGCTTTTTTTATGCAATCAACTAAATTATCGTAAACTTCAAACCCCCACGGATATTGGTTGAAACATTCTAAGTTATCAACTAACTTTAAATATTTACTATCAACTTCCTGATATGTGTCCGGAAGTAAAAAAGAGTATACAAGAAACAACAACGATAATTTCAAAAATTCATCTTCGGAAAGATAAGCACTATCTATGACTTCTTCGATACGAGATCTTCTAGTCGGTTGTTCTCTAAAGAATTTGTACCGAATGGTTTTCTCTTCTCTTATAGTCCTTTGCTTAGACTCATTTTCTTCAAATTTTTTCAACATATTCAATCATAAAATCAGTGATATATCGGCCTCTTGCAAAACTTAGTGTTGTTCACCTTAAACATGTTATCTTTCACTCAAAAGCTTAAAATTGTCTCAATTAAGTCTCCTATAAAGATTAATTTCTCAGACATCCTAAACAGATGACCAAAAATTGATTCATCCAGCATCATCTTCCTCTTTTCGTTGCAATACATGTAAAATTTTCTAACACTAATACCTGTACACTTCCCAAAGGGCTTTAATGGCTTCGACTTCGGCATCTTCGTATGTGTGAAAGGAACTGCATAGAACGTATATAAACATTAAACATAATTTAGTTATTTATTAAAAAAAAATTTAATAAATAGCTTATAGAAATTTACCTTAAATCGCTCTGTTCTCTTCTGGAAGGTAAAAGTGAAAAGTGAATAGTAGAAAATGAAAAGTCGTTATACAGTTTAAATTGTTTCTTATTTTTTTTAAATATCTATGATCGACGTGGTGGCTCAGAGTTAATGCTAACTCAGTATACACTTGAAATCCATGATGACTTGGCAAGTGGGCGGTGACGTAGAATCGACTAGGCTTGGAGCTGGCCTGTTATGCAAGGAATAAAATTATAGGGCCGTTTTTGCAAATAAGCAAAATTATAGGGCCGAAAATGCAAATTTCTGAATACGTTATATATAGGATACCTCCAAACGTGCCCACGCGTTCTCCGAAAGCTCCCATGTCCCGAATCCCTTGAAAATCATTAATTCACTCGAATGAGATGATGAAGATCACTTATCAGACCTATCTATCACAAAATAGATCTTCAGGTCATGGCCAACCTATCAGATGATCAATTTTTATTCAATGTGTCACAATTTCCCAAAAAATGGCCTTGAAACATATGATACACATCACGCCCAAATGTGATTTTATGGCCATTTTTATGAAATCTAAAACACATTGAATCACAAACCGACTGTTTGATAGGTGCGCCATGATCTCAAGATCTATTAAGTGAGAGATATAGGTGAAAAACGATCTCCATCATATGATTCAAATGATTTAATGGTTTTCAAGGGGTCTAGAATGTGGGCATGTTTAGAGGTACCCTTATATATATAAATAAAAGTTTCTTATTAAATGACCCTAACTTAAAATAGGGATTTCATGCTGGCTACAATTCTTTTTTTTTGCAAATGACTTGTCAATTTTGATCTATTCAACGAGACTTATCCAATGAACCTAGTTTTGAAATTTTTTAAAACGATTAAAGTGCTTAAAATTGACAATGACAGATTCAATAATTTTTAAAGTAATAAAAAATATTAAAATGATATTAGTTGGATTATTCGATCCATCGAGTACATTCTATTATTTAGCTTTCCCTTTTTTTATTGCATTTTTTTTAACATAAATTTTTGTTAATTTGATAGTTGCATTTTTAAATTATAAACAATAGATGGAATATGAAGATATTTGTAATCTAAAAGCAACAAGTATTATTTTATTTGTCAAAAAAATAATATTATAATATTTTTTTTTATTTTTTTAAAAATTAATATGAAAAAGAAATCCTATTTTAGGAGCTCGCCTCCGCCCCCAACAAAATCTCAGTGCCCGCCTTGCTTACCAATGAAAATAAGATTTGACTTGGTAGTTTTTGGTCACGATGACACTAATGTGTGTGCATTGCAAATGAGCGGCGGCATGGGTGCAATGCGTGCTTATGTTCGAGAGAGTCAAAAGGTCCTTTTACCAGTGGTTGGACACCACTTACAAATCTTTATTATTATATTTTTTATAAAGTTGCTAGATGATGGCGCTCTACTCTCGACCAGCATTTGTTTGATATGACCATCGACGTGATTGCCAACTCGATAGTCCACCCTTTGAGTGGCCATGTCATAATTATCTCAAAGACTTTCATCTTTAGACTGAGCTAGATAAGCTTACTCACCCAACCATGTAGATCCCGGGCGTTCCTATTTTCAGTGTACCTTGCGTACTTTTGGTTTAACTCCCCAGGGCTTATAGCGCTATTAGGCCTGGAGCGATTTTCGTAAATCAGCTTCCGGCCTCGCGGTGAGCTGTTTTAAGTGAAAAAAATGAGCTTTCCACCTGAGCACATAAAAACTGCTTTTATAGGGAAACTTGTAAAGATCATATAGAATCTCTTGACCTCAATCAGCGTTACTATGGCTGCAATAGAGTCGAGCCAGCTCGACAACTCAACTGATTGAGCTCGAGCTGACTCTCGAGCTGAGCTCTAAAGAGAAAAGCTTTTATTTTTCAGGTTGAGCCAAGCCGAGTTGTCGAGCTGGCTCTGCTCGGCCTGAAAAATAAAAGCTTTTCTTTTTAGAGCTCAGCTCAAGAGTCAAGCCGAGCTGAGCAGTTTGTAGTTCGAATGAACAGAGCCAAGCTCAAGCTAAGGCCGGCTCGGCCCGGCTCTACTCTATCGCTCAATTCATATATATATATATATATATAAAATAAGTAATTAGCTTTGAGAGGTCTATTTTACTATTTAAAGTAATCGTTTAAGTTTATCTAACCGTTACTTTGAAGGGTAAAATAGGAACTTTTGCCCCCCACTTGCCCTAGTTCATCTAACAGTTTATTTATTTCATATGTTACATACTTGTGTTTAATTATTCATTTAAATCTTTTATAGAATGAATATTTAATTAAGTAAAAGTTTTAAAAAGTATTAGGAAATTTTTTTTTATAATAGAACATACTTGGCTCGAAGCTCAGTCCGAGCTCGGCTCGAGCTCAGAGAGCCAAGCTAGAGCTTAAAATTTTCAAGCTCGAAGAGCCTAGAGCCAACCTCCAACTCGGCTCGTATAAGGTAAAGCCGAGCTAGAGCTGACCCGAGCTCGGGCTAGGCCCTGCTCGGTTGCAGCCCTAAGCGTTACTGTGATTCTGTAAACATGTAAATCTAGAAACTGCGAAATTTTGAATCAAGAAATTTTGGATGAACGGTTAGGATTGTCCTACACAGAACAAGCGGTTCCAACAGATGCATTTAGCTGATAGGACTTCTAGTAAAAACCAATACATAACAATGAAATCCATTTAATCTTTTCCTAATTTTTTTTTTAAATGCTGCACAAAGAAAACCATTTAATCCTTCCCTAATCCTTTTTTTTATATGACATTGGTATATGCAGAATAAATTATTCAATGTGTGGCTAGGGATTTTTCAGTTGCGGAAATCGGTAGTAGAAAAGCGGATTCAGAAGCAGAAACTGACGAACGAAATAAAATTGAATCGGATTCTAGGCTCTCAAATTCAAGTCCTTAAGAAATGGGAGAAATTTGATAAGAAAAATTTAGAGGCAGTAGAGAAATCAGCAAGAACACTTATGACGGTGTGCATTAGAGTCCCCTTACTTGGAGTTGCCAAGGTAATAGAAGCCCTCGTCCTTATCTTGCTCTTGAATATTAAGGATTGATAAAAAGATACATCACGAAAATATACAGCTTACTTATAAAAAATAAATAAATTGAGCTGGTAGTTACTCTGTTTCTTGCATCGGTTGCAGCCAAATATGGTTTCTATTTATAGAACAATTTCAACGGCTGTGGATGTCTTGAATGGAATCGAAGCATCCATAGGGGGATTCTTTACCCAGGTCTTTTTTGTTATTATATATTTACATGTCTTTGTAGTTCATATTAAACTTTCTCATCTTTTATTTTCTTTTCTTTCATTTCACTTAAAAACATTATCATTTATAATCTGGTATGATAATTACAACCCACATTTTTTTAAACGTAGATGGAGAAACTTAGTTCGTTGCTCACAGAATTCACGGAAATTGTAAAGCAAGAAAGAGAAGGTGTAAAGGAACTAATTGAGATGATTACAGTTGTTGTTTCACTTGAGGTGCGTGTGGTGGTGGCAAACTCACAATCAACTTCTATTTCCTAGATTATACGTTCAATTACATATTTATGCACTTGCACTAGAAAATTCTGATGTAGCACATAGTTTAAAGTTTTTGAGACCTGTGCCACCTGGAAATACGTTTAAGCCGTTTTATTTGAAGGTATAATGTAGAGAGATGTTTAGGGTCAAAGATTGGTATAAAACTTGATCTCTATTATATGACTGAATACATTCAACCATTGAATCAAATGATGGGCTTTGACTTGTTGAATCATATGATAGAGATTCCAATCTTTGAGACTAAGGATCTTCAAATCAGACAACTTAAATGTGCTTTCAAGTGGCACAGGGTACAAAAATACCAAGTCTTTCTTTTAAATTAGTGCAATAGCACAATTTTCTGGTGCAAGTAGTCCCTCCTTATATGCAAATAAATGACAGGAAGTTATTAATTGCACTTTAGAAGTTGGCCTTTGAACATAGTTCGAAAGAAACACTTGGTATTTGAGATACTTCTATTTGCACTTACCGCTTTACTGAAAGCGCCTAGGCACTGAAAGATCTTTGACTATGTTGAATCATATGATAGAGATCGTATTTTGTGTCAATCTTTGACATCAATGGTCTTTATATTATGGCCTTAACTATGTTGAATAAGATGATAGAGTTAGTGTTTTGTGCCAATTTTTGGCATCAAAGATCTCTACATCATGGCCTTCAAATCAAAAGTCTTTGATAGTGTTTCACATCTCAGAGAACCCCAAAATATCAAGTTTTTCCTTTTCAACTCAGGTGCCACGACACAAATGTCATGTGCAAGTTATTGCGACCTATGTCATGCAAAACACCATCTAAGTCCTTTGATTTAAACATTATGATCTAAGAATTTTTTGTACAAAAGATTGGCATAAAACACAATATCTATCATATGAATCAATATAATCAATTATCGAATCAGATAATGGCCGCATTAAATCATTTGATAAAGATGATATGTTGTGAGAATCCTTTGAATATAGAATCATGTGACAAAAATAATAGCATGAATCAGACAATGGGCTTTGAATGCCTTGAATCAATTATCATATGAAAGTTTTATGAACAGGCGCAAGAGAGCAGCTTAAGAGTTCAACTAATTCAAGTTGCTCATCGGCATCGCCCTTCAATCCACGCTTCGGAATAAATAATAGCATGAAATCTAACTTCTATATGGATTGTTTATTTTTTTTAACGTCTCCATTAGCCTCGTGGAAGAGCTGGAGAATGGATGATTCATCAGTGGATGTGGATCAATAGTAATTATTTTGTATTAAAAGGATCTATAATTTGACACCCCATAACAAAGGAAGATGGGAAGAAAACATTTTTCCAAGTACAAAAATGACAACCATTGTGGATTTTGGAAGGTCTTTTTTCCTATATATTACCACAAGGGAGTCTTTAATCACGCCCTTTAATGCTGTAGTTGTATAAGTACTTGGCTTCTCTGTTCCTTATTGGCACGATTAATTGAGGTTTTGAAGGCCCCAACCCTTTCTTAATGAGGGAAAGAAAACCATTCTTACATAAAAATTTCAATCCTATTTTCATCTACATTATCTTCCAAGGACAAAAGTTTTTCAATTCATTAGCTAATGTTGTTGGCATTCAGAACTTTTGCCCTATAAAAGCCCTAGAAATCAATTGTTCAAGGGAGCTAAGGCTGAGTTTGGCATTGCTTTTTGAAAGAGTTGAAAAGAGCAGTTGCTCCTCTTTGTTGCTGCAAATAAATATAAGGAGAGAAAGAGATGTATTGGAGGAAGAAAAAAGGGGAGGCTACTCTCTGAAACATGAAAAACATCCCTCTTTAAAAGAGCATGAAAAGAGAACAGCCTCCCTTTTATCTTCTTTCAATCTTTCTCTCTCCCCACATTTCTTTGCGACAGCAAAGAACAATTGCTACTCTTTTTTACTCTCCCAAAGAAAAATGCCAACCACAACCTAAAACTTCCACACAAGATTTTTTTGTTACTTCCACAAGAGATTTGTAACTTGGAACACAATCAAAAGGAAAGACTTGAGATCTCTGACCATCCAAGCCATCTGATTTGAAGGCCATGTTATAAAGATCTTTGAGACAAAAAATTGGCATGAAATATTATCTCTCTCATCTAATGCAATACAGTCAAAGTTCATAATCTGATTCAATAGTTGACTCTAACAAGTAACAAGTCAACAAATGGATCATGTTTCGTACCATTTTTTTCGGAGATATTTACATCAGTCTTCAAATCGAATGGCATATATGGTATTACACGTGACATGGATCCAAAAATAGCAAAGTTTTTCTTTTTAACCATGTGCCGCAATACAAATCTAGGGCGCAAGTTTTAGCTCCCATTGTTAAATCATTGATAATAGCGAACACTCATGGTATGTCCGTTTCATTGTAAAGGGGCGATATTATAGGGAAAGCGTGTAATATCACCCTAACGGCTCTATTTTTTACTTTAAGAGTTGTTCATTTCACCGTATTTTCTCGTGGATTGTGCCACCAAAATTACCTATAATTTTTTTTACTTACGAGGGGTATGACTCGTAATGCTAAAATATTGCTTGTAAAAGTATAATAGTTATAATAACGACTCTATTTTTTACAAAAAGTGAATTTTACGGGCTTATTTCATGATGAAATGAACATATATTTTACATGAGAAAAAATAAATTTATATGAAATCCAGTCAGCATTATTTTATGATTTTTACGAAAAGCCTTTACAATGGACGGAACATACCTTCAGGGTTTGCTTTAATATACTAAACGCCAAGTGAGAAACAAACTTTTGAGAAGCCTGTGAGGCAAGGAAGGATGGCGCGGATTGGTTGGATTCGCCGAAATTAATCTAGTTCATCATGCAGTTTTTTTCTCCCTTTTGTCACTAATAAAATAAAGTTTATTGCACACAAAGGAAGTGGCACTCACGGATGGAAAACGGGCTGCATTAGGTACGTAAGAGTTTGTATCCGGTGTGAAGCAAGATTGGATAAAAACTTGTCTCCATCATTTGAGTCAAAGGTCCAATACAATTTAAATGTAGCGGTTATCATCTAAATAATTCTTTTTTTTTCGTTTCGACATTCGAAAACATACCAAGGGACTATGTATACGCATCAAAAGGTTTTTATCACTTCCCAATATGGGACTAAAAATAGTAGGCTACAGTTACTTAGATGCACAATGAACAAGGACCAAAAACTTTAAGACATTAATTATAACCAAGAAACTTTAAAATACACTAAGGCTCTGTTTGGAAATTTTTCTAGAAAATGTTGGAAATAAATTTATAGATCGGAAGAATTCCTCCACTTTAGGGATCAATAAGAATTCAACATTTTTAAATGTTTGGATCGAATAATAACACATAGAAAGTAAAAAGAGAGCATCATCATTTGTAGACATATTACACACCAAACTAAAACTTGATATATTGAAAGAGAGAAAAATAGGAGAGAATCTGGAGAAAGAGATTCGTTAAGAGAGAGAAAGACTCTTGAAGAGAGAGGAGAGAGAGAGAGAGAGAGATTTAGCGAGAGAAACCGGAGAGATAGAGAGAGATTCGGGGGATACACCCAAAAAAAGAGAAATCAAAGAGAGACGGAGGGAGAGAGAGAGAGAGAGAGAGAGAGAGAGAGAGAGAAATTGAGAAATTCGAGAGAGAGAGAGAGAGACGGGGAGTGAGAGAGAGCGAGAGATGGGGAGAGAGAAATTGAAGAGAGAGAGAGAGAGAGAGAGAGATAGACTCGGGGAGAGAGAAACCAAGGAGATCAAAGAGAGAGTCGTGGAGGGGTAGAGAGAGAGACGGAGAGATTTTCAAGAGAACCGACCAATATTTTTATTTTCCTATGAAATCTTATTTTATGAGGGTTTGATGGTTTCTGTAGGGGTAGAAAAGGATCCAACTTTCTTTCCATTTTCGATGTCCCAATTTTATTGTCAAACATAGGATTTTATCTCATTTCCTTTCTTTTCTGCCCAATTTCTTTCCTTTCTCCCTATCCAAACAGACCCTAATAGTACCTTCACAAAGAAAAATTTTCCTTCTTAGACATTCTTGCATATCTCCTCTCTCATCTTCGTTTTGGGCAAACGAACAATCGCATGTTATTGCCATTTAGTTAGAGGGATTTATGCGCGTGGCACTTTTTTCTCTCCATAGAAGAAAAAATAAACTTAAGCGGTGTGCCGATAGGAAAAGTTGGCATGCACTTATAATTAAAAACAGTTTCACAAGTCAATATTGATTTTCCGCCCAAAAATTTTACCCTTAAAATTTTTCAAAGTTCAACCACAAAATTAAGGGTGTAAAATAGTTTATTGTTCAATTTTATGGTCATTAGTGTACCTTGTGCAGATTACCGTAGCACCTTATCCTCGAATTAGGTGCTACGCGACACCCGAATGACTCTAGTCTAAAACTAAATTCTAAGTGCAGTGTTCTACAGTACCAAGTTAATCACTTGATACCAAAGTACTCTTTACGAAAAGATATTATAATGAGGATACTTTGAATAGGTCCTTTGATCTATATATCTTTTAATGACAACAATAATGTTTTCAGTGTTAAAATGAAATTATGTAAACTAAGTTCGTGTTGTCTGAAATTTTAAAGACTTTTAATATAATCAAAAATCATTTTTAACGACCAAAGTTCTCCACTGTCCATTAAATTTATTTAAAAATGAATTGGTTCAAGATAATTAACCCATTCCATTTGTTGTTGCTCCCATAGCCAAGTCACCATATAGGTCAGACTATGCTCTAGAAAAAAAATTTATAAGGCGATTAAGTGGCTATAAGCTCCAGAAAATGAACAACTAAAACAGATTTAAACAATTCTCACTATCGTTAGTTTTTCATTTTGTTGTGCTTTTACAAAGTTCTTGAATGCAACTTTAGGATTACTTTTTGAATCTTTATTGTTGCATTTAATGCAACTATCGTCTCTTTCATTTTCGTAAAAATCTCATCGATATTAATGGCATGCAATTGATTTTCATATAAATTTATTTGGGCTGCGTTTGGGAACGTGGATTTAAATTTCGGGATTTGAATTTGAATCTCCTAAATCCAAATCTATCGTTTGGTTTCATATTTTTGGGTTTCGATTTGGATTTGATAAATCCACTAGAATTTAGAAATCTATGTTTGCATGTAAAAAAGTGGATTTGTAAATAACACCTCTTAGGCGTCATTTGAAAATTCAAATCTTACACCATCATATAATTGGCTATGATTTATGAATAAAAAGTTGTTACCCAGTACATTATAGGTATGGTTCAACCTGATACTCGATCCGCCTGAGCCGAGTATTTTTAACCTTGACCGATCTGGTTGGATTGAGCATGAGGCATCCCAACCAAGGGTCAAAGGTTGACTTTAAGGTCAAACTTTGATTTTTAATTAAAATTTTACTTTTTATTAAACTGACTTTTATAATTTGATAGCTAAAAAATGATGCGTCCATGTTGATTTATAATGTGATACTTGAATCTCAATTTTATTAGTCAATAGTTTGACTTTTACACAAAATTTATTTTTAGTCAAACTGAAAACATGCTTATAAAAAGAGTCTACTACATAAATTTATACCGTATCAGTGCAATTTTTCCTTGGTCAAAGTTTGACTCCTTGTCAAAGTTCGATTTTTTAATAAAAAGTTATAAATTTTAATTAGTGGATTACTATAATTAAAAATATCTATCATTGTTTAATTTGTAACTTTAAAATACATTGCCTCATTTTTATTAGTCAATAGTTTGACCTTTAGTCAAACTTTGACTTTTACACAAAATTTATTTTTAATCAAACTCGAAACCTTCTTATAGATAGAGTCTACTATTACATAAATTTATACCGTATCAGTGTAATTTTTTTTTTATCAAAGTTTGATTTTTTTTATAAAAAGTTATAAATTTTAATTAGTGGATTACTATTGTGATAGCCTGGATTTCGACACTCCGAAACTCGTGCCATCAGTACGATCTTTTAGACCGTGCCCCATGGATATGTACAGAACATTGGTATAACAAGCGATAATAAAGAGATAAGCAAATAACTGCATAAGCGGAAAAGAAATCAATATGCCCATCTGGCACATACAAAAGACAATTCTACTTTCATGCCACTGCATGAACAGAGAACCGATCCGAACCATCGGTGATAAACAGATCATCCGAGATGGTTCACCCAAAAGAATAATATCTATCTAATTACATGGTTTATCAAAATAAAAGTTTGACATACCAAGTCGTACAATCTGCTCTCAAAACTGACTCTCTATCAAAGTACACAGTAGAGTCTCCTAGAAAAAGTCCTCGGGAGGAGGCTCTAACTCGTCCCCAGGCACGTAATCCGAATCACTCGGATCTACGTCTTCCGAAGCATCGGCCGCTGCTAACAAAGGACCTGCAACGTATAGTCTAAAGAGTGAGCTACATCTTAACTCAATAGGAAACAACACAATGAACATATAAGTCAAAATCTCGCATATATTCCATGATATTCAAATCATGATATGTTTATGCATTTGCTAGAAAACAATTTTAAAAGATGGCAATTTGCATTCAAGTTTACTGGTAGTTTGCATATTTTACTTTACTGTTGATTTATCATGAATGACACTGAACAGGCCTAAAGCAAAACTTAAATCTTCAACTGAAGTAATCCCCGAGCAATATAGCATCGAGCTCCGATGGAATACCCACCATCGTCGCCTAAATAGACAGTTGTTATATGTATTCCCTAGGAATACTATCCAAGCCCCTTTCTCACTAGGCGGCGGGGTTTAATCTCATCTCAACATCTCTGAGATGTGCTTACTGTGTACGGATAGACATCCGCACTGGTGTACGGATTGACCGCCGTACCGGTCACAGTTATCCTGTCGATTCAGTAGTGGGTATTCCGCCACGTCGATGGGGTATTCTAATAAAACCTCAAATAATAAAAATAACATGTGCTTTACATATAGTTGTTCACCGTGTAAAGTGCTATCTTATATCAGTTAAGCCTCAACAATAGTTATTCAATCATATTTACATCCCTGGGATGTCTAATTTACTCGCATCACACTGATGCCTTTATTACTTTTTCATCCCCTGGGGATGTCTTATTCTCATTTGATTTCTTGGTCTCAGTTACTCCCATCACACAGATGCCTTTATCACATTCTTTGTGTCACACACGTATCCTTTTCTCAAAGATTTATACAGTTAAAATATTTTCAGTTTGAGTTCTATATCACTACATACATGCTCTTGTAATTAAAATGCATGTTCAAGGTGTTCTCTACCTCAGGTATGCGAAGGTCCAAGCCTCAAGGTCCCACGCGACTTCTTGTGCTTGCTTTCACATGTACCACCTATGGTATATCACAACATATACAATACATCACTAAAGATGTAATAAAGAAGGTCCTAGACCCTCCATGAATCTCAAAGTTAAACTAGAAAGTCAATTGAAACTATCCAAATCGATTAATCATTCCCAAATCGATTAATCGAAATCCTTAACATAGTAAAGTCGATTCTCAAATCAAGTGGTCAAAAGTCCGAAATCGATTAGTCGATCCCAAATTGATTAATCGAAATCTAAAATCGATTAATCGATTTCTCAACTCGATTAGTCGATTTCCTCAGGTCTTGTTTCTCCAGCCACTGGAGGTACTCAGTCGATTAGTCAATTTCTAAATCGATTGATCGACCTTCAACATCGATTAATCGATTTCCAAATCGATTAATCGAAATCGTGCATCCCTGACTTTTCAACTTCTAAACCAAAATCGATTAATCGAATCTCAATTTCGATTAATCGATTTGGCCAGATTCAGCCCCCTTTCGGGCTATTCTTCCAAATCTTTTCCTTTTCTTTTTCCCTCTTTTTTTCTAAGCCTTTAATCTATCCTTTAGCTACATTTGACTGATTTTAATCACCTACAATCTATGCATTTACTTCAATTAGAAACTCACCTTCAATCAATCTCAAATTGATCAATATCTAGGTTGGAATGGCTAGGGCTCTAGCTTTTGCTTCAACGGCTCCTCATGCGTTGAAATCCGACATTAAATGCTCTAATAAACCCTTGATTTGCATTCACTCCTACTTCAATAACTCCTCTTGTTTTCTCCATCTCTCTCTCTCTCTTCTTAAATCTTTCACCAATCAAAACAAAGGATTCTAGGGTTATTAAACCCTTATATCCTCTCTTCGATTTCGGTGTTAAACGCATACACCAGAGATAGGTATATGTGGCTCAAAACTAATACCATTCACTACACTTAGGTCACATATGCACCACGTCCGTTCATCACTCCATAAGTTCATTGTTTGACCATCACTTGGTCAAACCTACGACCAGTCGGGCACGGTCCCGAGGTCAATGTTTAACGCTCAATTTTTCGAGATATTACAACTATAATTAAAAATATCTTTCATTGTTTAATTTGTAAATTTAAAATACATTGCCTCATTTTTAGTGGTCAAACTTTGACTTTTGGTCAAACTTTGACTTTTGTGCAAAATTTATTTGTAGTCAAACTCGAAATATGCTTATAGATAGAGTCTCCTACTACATAAATTTATATCATATCAATGTAATTTTTCCTTAGTCAAAGTTTAACTTTTATCAAAGTTCGATTTTCTGTAAAAAGCTATAAATTGTAATTAGTGGAATACTATAATTAAAAATATCTATCATTGTTTAATTTATAATTTTAAAATATATTGTCTTATTTTTATTGGTCAAAGTTTGACTTTTAGTTAGAATTTGATTTTTATTCAAATTTTAACTTTAGTCAAAATTTGAGAAGTGTATCTTGATAGTAGATAATGCTTATTACTGTGTTATTTGTATTTTGGTATTGTAAATTTTTATCTGTGATCAAAGTTTGATATTTGGTAAAACTTTAACTTTATAACACAATTTTTATTCCACCTATGTAATTATACTTTCATATTATCAAACAAGAGAAATCAATTTCCAATAAAAAAAAAATTGACCCTAAGCTGAAAAACTGAAAAAAATAAAAATAAAAAAAAATATTCGAAAAAACCCGAAAACAAATCGGTTCTGTTTCGATTCAGGGGGTGGAGAGTTCGGCTAACCAAACTCAAAACATTTCAGTTCTGGTTTGATTTTCGGTGAACCGACACCGAAACCGAAATTTTCAATTTCGATTTTAGTTCGGCTCACCGAACTTCCACCCTTACATAGAATGAAGGAAACCAATAAAATATAAATTATTTTTATAAAAAATATTAGCCAAATAAAGTATCTATAAATCCTTAGGTCAAATCTTATTGCAATGCTAAAACATCCAAGCAAGAGAGTTGCAAATCGAAATATTTCAAAATTTAAATTTGAAATGCTTGAATTTGAAATTTTCAAATGCAAATACTTGTTCCCAAACGTAGCCTCAATGTTTTTGACAATTACTAACTTATTTATCAACCATAAATCATGTCATTAATATTCGATTGATGTCTAAGAGTCCTAAGTGTAAATGTTACTTTACTGTAAGTTAAGGTGCCATTGAAGATCCTTATGACACTATGTTTATGGATGGGGTCGACCCTATAATTGACTTGCCTGACCCGAGTTTTTTATCAAGTCAAGCACATGAACTTAGCCCGTGGAGTCAGATTGGGCATGAGGCATTCAACCTCAGGTATATGCCCAACTCAAGCAGACCCAGTTCAAAACTCCAATTTCCCTTGATATATATATTAACTGGTGGGTTGAGTCGACTCAACAGGAAGGTGAGGTATTCTACCTGACCTTGGGAAATAGGGGGTTAATTTATATATGTCAAGGGATATAGGGAGTTTCGTACTAGGTCTGCTTGGGTTGGGCATATACCTTTGACTAGTTGAGACGGTTTGGATCATATCGGATGCACCATCGAGTCGGGTCAGGCCAGATAAATTTCAATTTCCCATCAGACAGCTACAATTTTGGCGCGACCCGAATTGTGACATAAAAAAGCATCTACGTTTGGATCATATAACCTACCACTTGCTCAATACTAAGAGGGGGTAAACCTAACACTTGCTCAATGCTAAAAAGGTAGGAAACCGCCTTTAACAAAGTAGCCTACCATAGCCTAACTAAACCTAACAAGCCTATTAATTTATTTTCAGGAGTTAACTGGACAAACAAACCGCCAAGATCTTACTTGGCCCACTGTGATTGAATATATCATCTTTTTCTCCCTCTGGCTTTTTAAATACAAAGTGATGACTCTGTGAACTGAACCCACATCTCTATGCTTGACAGCCAACACTTTTACAATTACACCAAGCAATGACCATTTATAACTATTGCAATAGAGATCATACATAAAGTATAGTTTTGTGTCGAATCAAATCAGATGTTTACGCTGTGTGCAATATTTATAGGGATGGATGAGACGTGCAAAAAGCTTGGTGCACAGGTCTGTATAACTAATACATATATTTGCAAACCGGTGGATCGGGTTTAACCTAATTACGGTGGTCTCTCTTTTACGAACCTGACCCGTCCGTATTACTTCAAGCCTTAACCTTTTCTTTTCTTTTTCTTTTTTTCTCTTTTTTTTTTTTTTTTCCGAGAAATCTCAAGTCTTAACCTGACCTCATTAGCAAAAATTTGGGTCTATTTAGGTTCGAATATAAGATAGTGCGTCAAGTTCAGATCCACAATTTAAGACCCATACCCGGCCCATTTTATAAACTGGTTGCGATTTAGATTTCCAACCCAATCCGCCTCAATGGATCATTATTTAGGACCCAAACCCGACCAATAGTAGGCCGGGTCACTCAAACCTGACCTATCCAGTCAACATTTATAGCCCTACCAATACCCAACCAATAGCAGGCCGGGTCACTCGAGCCCGACATATCCTGTCAACATTTATAATCCTACCATTACAAGCTATTAAGGAGAACTGTGAGAAATGAACGGTGGTGGATCTACTAATTTTTAATCATTTGTCTGAATAAAAGAGGATGACGTTAAATAAGTTTAGACATCAAACACCGTCCAATAACAAAACAGGCCGCGCCAACAAATTTGCTAACACCTCTAGACGGAAGTGGCTTTGATTGGGACCATGACGCAAAAAGGGTGATTGCGGAGCCAAATGTATGGCAATTGTTTGAGGAGGTATTCATCTAAATTAGACACTTCTTTTAAGTTTTTATACAAACAATAAATTTATAAGAGTATAACGTGATTTGTTTGGATCAATGTGCAGGCAAATCTATGAGCCACAACTTACTGAATTTGGAATCTACCAAATTGGGATAGCCTTTGTCTCATCTTTAATGACTATATTGCTGATGGGAGAGGCGTGTTCCACCCAAATGATGATGTTTTAGATGGTATTCACCCGACCCAGGGTTTAGGGGACTCACCTCTACACCCACCACCGACCAATGTGACCCAATCTGATGGGTTTAGAGTCGGAGAGCACGGCTCTCCCTTTACTACAGAGAATGGTCAGACATAGACTAATGGAATGCGTCAAAGGGCTGATGGTGCTTCTAGCTCTCGTCGCAAGCGTGGCGATATTGGGGACAGTCTCCTTGAGGCAATACGAGAGTGCGCCCAAGAAATGAGGGAGTTCAGGACCGCCCAACGATGAGCGAACGATGGACATCAATATTGGATGATATGATCAATTGACAACTCATCACTGAGGTCCAATATATGGGCGCATCGTTCCGACTAGCTGCCAAGAAGGCTGACATATGTGCACACATTGACTCAACCTAACCCGTAGAATACATTGCCTTTATATTGTCTTTAATTATATCAAATCCTGAAACTTGTCATTTTATTTTTGTAGGTTCTTTTCCACTGTTATGTTATTAGTTTTAAATGTGTTATTATTTGTACTTCAATGTATTCGTCTGACACCAATTATGAAAAAGTAACTCTTATCCTTTGTTTTTGTTGATCTTGATTTATAATTTATTGTATCGTAAGTGAAAATGGATCTTGATAAATCTGAAATAGAGTGGTTGTATATGATGGCAAGTACAATGATGATGTTAGGTGCATGTTATTACTATATGACCCGCAGGCAACGCATGCATACATTATCTTTAAGTGGTCACCAATTTGTCCAGGAGACCTTAAATGGATATTTGGCTATATCATATAATCTCTTTCGAATGAAAACCCCCTTATTTCTTGAATTGTATGATACGTTCAAGGAAAGGGGTCTCTTACGAGACTTTAGAGATTTATTGGTGGAGGAACAAGTAGCGATATGTTTGCTAGTGTTGTCACATAATGAACGCAATCGGATGGTTCAAAATAGATTGCAACACTCGGGGCAGACGGTGAGTAAATATTTTAATCTGGTGCTCGATGCACTGTTACAACTTAACGGCGACCTCATACTACCACCAACAAGTGAAACACCACCTGAGATACTTCATGATCATCGATTTTATCCTTAGTTTAAGATAACTACCCCACAACTTTGTTCTTTTTTTTTTCTAGTATAAAATTATTTAATTATATATATAAGTATAATTATTACTCATTTCATTCATGCATTTGAAAGGATTGCGTGGGAGCGATCGACGATACACACATTCCGATCCGAGTACCATTGTACGACCAACCAATATATATCAATCGCAAACAAAGGCTCGCCCAAAACATATTAACGGTTGTATCATTTGACATGCGATTCCAATATGTTATTGCGGGTTGGGAGGGGTCGGCAACTGACTCAAGGATCCTCAAAAATGCTCTTACAAGGCCACAAAATCCATTGCGAGTACCAATTGGTAAATTATACCTTGTCGATGAAGGTTATGCGAGTATGGTCAACTTTTTAGCCCCATATCGTGGAACTCGTTATCATCTTTCAGATTTCAATAGTTCTAATCCTCCCACGTGTCCCAAAGAGTTGTTCAACAAGTCTCACTCACAGTTACTCAATGTTGTAGAACGCACCTTTGGGGTGTTAAAACAGCGTTGGCCAATATTGTCGGCGCAAACATGCTATCCAATTAAAACTCAAATCAAGATTGTTTATGCTTATTGTATTTTGCACAATTTCATTCATAACTATCGTCATGATGACCCCATGTTCCGAGAGTGGCACAACGAAAGGGAAGTTCCGCTTGATGAAGAGGGATCACAATATGTAACAGAAGTGGATCACCAGAGGGCACAAATGCGGCCACAACGTGCACTCACACGTGAAAAGCGTGATAGATTGGCTTCTAGTTTGTAGGATGGTTGTTATCACTAAGGAGATGCTATTACTATTTTTATTTTTTTTTCAAGTGAATTTCAATAGATCTTTATGTATTTTTTGTTACTTGATCTTTTTTTTTTATTGAGTCCTTATATATTGAGCCCCTCATGTATGAAATAATCAAAGATGAGAGAATCAATTTTCAAGATCATAAGCACCATTGTAAAAACACTTATAATAACTTATAATTTAAGTGATATGTTACAAGCTCATGCTAACAAACAACGTTTAAATGCGTTTCAGGACAATACGCGTTTCAATATATATGTTATCAAACAATAGGTTGATATGCGTAATACCATTATAGGTGAAATGTGTATTAGCCTCCAAACACGTTTCACCATTACATGCAATCAAACATGCCCTCAGATTGTTCGGAATTGCATCCTTCCCCCAGCGTTTGTTGCACGCTTCTTGGTGGTCTCCACTCTCCACGGAGTCCACTCTCAACTAGGGCTCTCAATGGGACAGATTAGAGCGAGGCTGGGGTTCAACCCTGCCCTAACCTACACGGGCCTAATTCCCAAAATTTTCAGCTTAGTCCTAACCCAGGCTACGATGTACTCAGCCCAAGCCCGACCTTAGCTTTTTTTTCGGTTGTTTTTTCTAATAAAATTTGGTTGGATTATTTTTTAGACTATTTTTTCTAATAAAATTTGGTTGGACTTAGGTTGATTTCTTTCTAATAAAAGTTTGAAGAAGATTAAAATTTTAATTAAATAATTATATTAATATTATTGATGCTCAAGTACATGCTTTTATTCAAATATTTCATTTTAGTTTGTTGCACAATAGTTATAACGTACAACGGTTACTTAAAATGACAACGGTTGCACAATGGTTATAATGGACAACAATCAATCTCAGGACATTTAAGTAGATTTAATTTAATTAAAAGGATTTTTTTTATAACTTTAAAAGATATATATATATATATATATATATATCCGAACCTGGTGCGGGCCGGGTGTTGGAACAATCAACCCAAGCCTGGCTTGGATGGATCTAGGTTGTAACATGTTTAGCCCAGTCCGAATACCGGGCCGGGTTTGCTTGTTAGAAAGTAACATTTTTTTTGGGCTAGGGGCGGGCCAAAATCCGGGCTGGTCTGGCCCATTGAGAGCCCTACTCTCCACCACAACGAAACGGGTCAATAAAGGCAGCAGAGGCGAAGAGGTCTTTGAAGTCCTCATACCAATGAGACGATCATGTACCGTCGACTCGCATCAGTTGAATAAACGAATGTATCGGAGACCTGGGTTATGTGAAGGGCTTCAACGGGCATGATCAAAATTTCAGTTACCTGATGAGACCTGATGGCATAACCAAAACCTACCCAACACTTAGACCCAAATAACTTGATCCAACAGACAAAAACTCCCAATTTTTCATGTTTTATATATAAAATATCAAGTCTGGCCGTGTCAACCCAAACCGACCCAAACTGATCTCTAAATCGACTTGGGTCGACTTAGATAACTCATGCCTGACCCATTAGATCAAGTTTATGTGCCCCGCCTTAGATAAAAAATATAGGTTGGACGAGTTGGTTATCAAGTCGACCCTACCACAGCCCTCATGGAAACATCGTCTAAGTTGTCTTATTTTATGCACAAGATTTGACGCGCAAACACGATTCTACCGTATGATTAAAATCTGTTAACCCTTTGATTTGACTGAATCATTTGATTGAAATGGGTTTCTTCTCATTTTTTTTACCAAAGAACATAGGATCATGGCCTTCAAATGAGACGGTTTAGATGATATTTGCACATGACACAGGTCTCAAATATAAAACCTTCTTTTAAGTTGTAACATGGCCATCTTTATGTGTCCGAGACTCCCAAGTAAAATCCCCCACAAACTAATGGGTAGCTCCATTCTTGCCTACCCAATAATTGAGAGCGCTTGTATTGTAAACTCATTGATTGATTCAAATAGGATGATGAAAATTAATTTTCATTTAAATCAATCACACAACCGATTTTCATATCATGGGCGTACCATCATATGGTCAATTTTAAATTCCATATTATACATATTTTAAGAAAGTGAGTCAAACATTATGGGAGACATTGCACTCAATCATGATTTTCTAATCATCTTTTAGAATATCATATAAAATACAAAGTTGACGGCCTGATCATATGTCTATAGGGTCAAGATTAGTCTTATGGAAGAGTGGGAAGAAAATCAATCTACATCGTGGCCAATCGAGTAGGGGCGAACAAAAAACTAATATTCGAGTCAACGACAAGGAAGAAACATTGAGTCACCGGCATCATCCAACGGTATTTAATGTAATCCTTACTGCTGTATAAAAGTACAAATAATTTCTGTCAATTTTTGTGTTTTCATATTTTTAGTAACAAAATACCCCTAAGCTACTCCATCTACCCTCATCTTCTTCCTTATGTATCCCCATCCTTATTACTATATGAAAGCTAAAATAATTTCTCTCAATCTTTGTTTCTACACTTGCCCCTATATACACTCTAAGCCGTGACAATAAAATTAAAATGGATATAATTATTTACCATCCAAAAAATTGTTACTTCATCTCACCTCTTTCAGTCTAAATATATTGATCGTTTTGAATTATACGATGGAGATTATTAATCTTCTATATAGTTGATCTTGACATCCTTTTTGTATCATCAGGCAGTAAAATTTTTATTGCACTTGAAACACAACCAAAAAAGTGACTTTAAAATCAAATGACATACATCACTCTCAAACATGATTTTAATATCATTTTTTAAAAAATCGACGGTCTAATAATACTCTCATGATACCAAGATCATTTAGGTAGAAGATGGGGATAAAAAATTATCTCCATCTTCTAATTCAAAGCGGTCATTTCATACTTACTAGAGGATATTGACGAGGTCACAATTTTAAGGGTTGCAAATAATGATACCCAAATAGAATCTCTTTTTCAATGGGAATACGTAAATAATGGTATCCAAATAAGTTTCCTTTCTTTCCTTATTTTTAGCACCTTCAAAGAAACCCATAAAGTTAAGAGAATTAACAATTTTGCTATAAAAATTATCTTTTCTTCCTTATTTTTAGCACCTTCAAAGAAATTCACAAAGTTAAGAGAATTAATAATTTTACCATAAAATATTTGACTTGCTTTGAATTATATGGCATAAATCACATAAAAATAGCCCAAAAATTAAATTTGAGCATGATGTATGTCATGTAAATTTAGGGCCATATTTTGCGATCTGCACCTTTTGAAATAAAAAAATGATCGTCTAATGATAAACCAATAATATCAAGATCCCTTACGTGGAAGATTGGGTCGAAAAATGATCTCCATCAACTAATACAAAGAGTCAATGGTTTTGGCATAGGTGCCCTCTAAGATTCCACGGGTGTTAATAAAGCTACAAAAATAATAATTTATTGGAAAGTTGAAATCCTCTAAGTCACGATTAATGTACCCCTTATCAAATCTTGTCACCTTACCTAATCGGATTCGAATTTTAGCCCAAAGCTTGCACTCATATGTATGTTGGTCGTAAGACTTAGGGGAGCACTTAACTTTATATGACTTTGACAAACATATGATACTTCTATGTAGGGCTCTCAATAGATCGATTTTTTTATTAGGCTAGGTACTAAACTTGGGTTATTTGACTAAGTCAGGCATGAAGTGTCAGACACAATCTATAGGTATGATTGGGTAGGGTTAAGGAAAACTTTGGTCAACTAAGCTCGAGTTACAAGATTTTATATAATAAATAATAATAAAATAGACTGTTTTCAACCAGGTCAAGTCAGGTGTTAGGCCGGGTTGGGCATATACACTCGACCCTTCAGGTTAAAATCGGGATAGGTGTCAGGTCGGGTTTGATCGACTAAGCTCGAGTTGCACAATTTTATATAATAATTAATAGTAGTAGTAGTAGTAGTAATAATAATAATAATAATAATAATAATAAAATAGAGTATTTTCAATTAGGTCAAATCAGGTGTCAGGTCAGGTTGGGCATATACACTCGACTCTTCAGGTTAAGGTCGGGATAGGTGTCAGGTCGGGTTGGGCATATACCCTTGACCCTTCGAGTATTAGGTCGAATCAGGGTGCACCATCAGACCAAGTCAAGTCAGCATATGCCATTTACTAATCGGACAGTCAAACCTTTAATACGACCCATTGGCAATCCCACTTTTAAGTTTTAAATTATATGTTTATTTTTATTTTTTAATGTTATTTTAACATAAATATAATTTATATGATGATCATGTGAATCATGTGACTTTAAAATGATGGCATGCATATAAAATTAAGGTTAGAGATTTTATATATGGGACACCATTTATACACCATATACTGATACATTTTTTAGTTAATAGTAGTAGTAATAGTAATAATAATAATAATAAAATAGAGTATTTTCAATCAAGTCAAATCAGGTGTCAGGTCAGGTTGAGCATATACACTGGACTCTTCAAGTTAAGGTCGGGATGGGCATATACCCTTAACCCTATAAAATAAGATCTCTATTATATAATTCAAAGCAGTCAAATATGAATGAGATGATGACCATTTATTGTGTTAAGTCATATGACATTTAAATAAGAGAAATTCGATGGTGTCTTCACATTTATATTAACATGTGCAACGCACGTGCACTTTTACTAGTCTATAAAAATGTTCTAATGAGTACACTTGTGACATTGCTCTTTGAAAACCTAGAAAAGAGGGTATTTTTGTTTTTAGTTTTTCTTATTTTGAGAAAAGAAAAGAGGCTCCCTGAAAGCATAGAAAAGAGTATTGTTGCTCTTTGTTGTATCAAATGAATACAGCGAGAGAAAAGGATTGATGGAAGAAAAAAAAGGAAAATTTATCATATCGACCCTCTCAAATACGCCTTTTTCGTCAGAGACTTTATATTTTCATCTTTATCCAAACCGACCAATTTTTAGCCAAGCCATTTTCAACTAGCACAAAAAGTCATAAATACTCCCTTCTTACACTTTTCATTCTGCATAGTTTAAAATTTTAAATATTAGCATTTTTTTATATTTACGCGATGTGAAACGAGATCTATGCCGTCTAATTTAAAGGCCACAATATAAAAGCGACGGTGCTAAGGATAGATATGAAAAAAAAGGCGATATCGCATCTTTAAAAATAATTTTAAAAAAAAAAGTTGATGGCGACTTTTAACACAGTCGTTATCGACTATTTTAAGAGGCGACATTGACTGTTTTAAGAGTCGGCATCGACGATATCGCCTTTTTTTGTTTCTATCTTTGGCACCATCGATTTTATATTGTGGCCTTCAAATTAGATGTCATAGATCTCATTTTACATCGCGTAAATATAGAAAAATGCAAATATTTAAAATTTTAAATTAAGTAAAATGAAAAAAAGTGTAAAAAGAGGTATTTCTAACTTTTTGTGCTAGCTGAAAATGACTTGACTATAAGCTAATTGTTTGGAGTAAAGGTGAAAATATAGGGTCTTTGAAGGAAAATATGTATATGATTGGGTCGTTCCGATCAATTTCTCAAAAATAAAAATAAAAAAAAATTGTAGAGGCCTCTTTAAAAGATGATAAAAATCATGCTCTTTTAAAAAAGGCATTTTCCAATTTCAAAGAGCCGCCTCCTCCTCCCTCCTCTCTCACTCAATAATAAAAGCAACTGCTACTCTTTTTTACTCTACCAAAGAGCAATGCCAAAAGAACTCTTAAAGGCTGTGTTTGGGTTAGCTCTTTTGGGGCAAAGAGCAGCTCTTTCACTTTTTGGCTCTCGCAAAGAACTATTTTTACATTTGGTAATATAGCTCTTCACCTCATTTGCTCTGGCAGAGAGCTGTTTTAAGTGATAAAACTACTCTATCCCAGAGCAAATTTAATCCGCTCTCATATAGAGCAAACAAAGAGCTGCTTCTGCTCTTATAAGAGCTAACCCAAACACAGCCAAAGAGCAATGCCAAAGAGTTTCAGAAGGCTTCACTCGAAAGAGGTCCGAAGTCAAAACGTTAAGAACAAGGGAATCCGATGCCAGCTAATAATCCACGTCATACGAAAGTGGCAACATGTTAGCCGTGCGATCATCATGGACGGTCGGATGCAGGCTTATAAATGGGAGCGTCGGATCAAAGAATCCAACGGCTGAGAACGAAACCCTAGTTTCAGAGAGTACTTAAAAGAGGAGGAGGCACCACTTAGAGGGTCTCTTCTTCGCTCTGCTCTCTCTTGCTCAAGTAGGCGAGAGCTTTAGCGAGGCGATTTTTAGACGTTTTCTCTTTCCAAAGGTTTGATCTCTAGTTCTCGAAATCTACTGTCTCCGATTGAAATTTCTTGGTTGTTTGCTTTGTTTCCCGAAGATTCTTGTATGTTTCCTTTGTTTCTCTAACCCTAGTTCGTTGTTGTTGTAGTTTTTTTTTTTTAATTTAATTTAATTTTATTTTTATTTATAAATGTTTTGAATTATAGTTCTTGATATGCTTGATTATTTCGGTTATCTGTAGAATAAGCTCGTAAATATTGATATAATTTTAGGTAGTTATTTGGTTTATTAATTGTTTTAGGATCTGTCTTCGTAGATCTTTGAACAGAGCCGTAAGATTCTGCTTATTTATCTTCAAGCCCTATTATTGGTGGATTTCTCTCAGTATGTGTTATAATCTGAGCTCTTGGATTTGATGGAAGTATCTTTTGTTGTATTTGTTTAGTTATCTTCAGATCTGAACTGTTGTTTCTTAGAGATTTATTGTCCGATGCGGTTCGCATAGATTTAATTCTCAGAGATCTGTTGTATAATTGTTAGTTATAGATATCTATGCTTTTATGCGGTCGATCTAATGGCGATGGACTCTTCTCACCTACATGATAAGAACATGAAGCTTATGAATTGCTTTTTGGCCACCGATTCATGTTGAAATCCGGATTCCTTAGATTTTTAAGGAACCCTGGTACCAGATTCTTCATAAGCTTGCGAGTCTTTTGATGCGGGTGACGGCACCCCATTAATCCTTTATTTGTATTGTTTTTAACATTTTGATAACGTTTATATTTCCAGTTTTAGCTAATGATTGTCATTTGCTTTTTCTGCGTACTATTTAATTTCATGATATTTACAAATAGTTATTCTAGGGTTTTTATATGATATGCTGTCAGATGACTTTAGGACTTTAGGTTGTATGAAAGGAGTTTTGATTGCTTGCAATATATTTTTATCAGTTTTTTGTAGCTAGATCCCATTAGATTCTGAATTAATTATAATTTCTATCCTGTTGTTTTTGTCGGATATTTTGAAGTAGTTCAGATGGATCATACTACCTATGTTTGAATTTAATTCTACACTCCGCAGGCTATGTGATGCAGTTTTTTTTTCCTTTTTAGTTGATGCTGTCAGATGACTTTAGGATGCATGAATATTATGTTTTAATAATGCATAATGTTTCGATTGCTTCAATATGGTCTTACCAGTTTTTTGTTGCCCGATCCCATTAGATTTTAAAGAAACTATAATTTCATCCAGTTGTTTTTGTTGAATATTTGAAGAGTTTGGATGGGTTATACCTGTCCTTGAATTGAATCCTAGGCTGTGTTTGGCATAGCTCCCTGCCAGAGCAGGGTTTACCTTCGTTATCAGGTTCCCTATCTATTTGCTAAATCCCCGCAGGTGACCCTTCTCATTGCTAATTCCTTGCAGAGCAGGATTTACCTGCTTCAGCAGTTCTCCCCTGCTCTCTGCTCACTCCTCACTCCTTGGCAGAGCAGATTTTATTTGCTCTGGCAGAGAGCTGACAAAGAGCTATGCCAAATGCTGCCCTATTTCTACGGTCAGGATTTACTTGTGGTAGTCCCAAAATCCTAATGTCTAGGACATCCTTGTGGCTGCCTCAAAATCACACTATTTATGTGACCATTAATTTTTTATTAATGTATTTGCACGTAATTATCAAATCAGTGTGCGTTCTCTATCGAACGGTTTAGGATTGGTGTTACTGAGTGATGCTTTTTTTCTGTGCGCCACCCAGTTGGTGGCTACCACCTTAAGTGTTGTGATCAATCTTTATCTCAGCCACTATTAATGTAGAAGATTTTTCATCTGTATAGTGAATTTTGTGTGGTACAAATTTTTTTGACTCATTTTGGAAACCTATCTAAAGTTGGTCTAAAATATTGTTTTAAAGATTTATGTATATGGACATTAAGTTCCCTAAATTTTCTTTCATACACTGATTTTCTTAATCTGTTTTTTCTTGTAGCTTTTTTAATTATGGGTAAGGAGAAGTTTCATATCAACATTGTGGTTATTGGCCATGTCGACTCTGGGAAGTCAACCACCACTGGGCATCTTATTTACAAGCTTGGTGGTATTGACAAGCGTGTGATTGAGAGATTTGAGAAGGAAGCTGCTGAGATGAACAAGAGGTCATTCAAGTATGCCTGGGTCCTTGATAAGCTGAAGGCAGAACGTGAGCGTGGTATTACTATTGATATCGCTCTGTGGAAATTTGAGACTACAAAATACTACTGTACTGTAATCGACGCCCCCGGACATCGTGACTTCATCAAGAACATGATTACAGGAACCTCCCAGGCGGATTGTGCAGTCCTCATTATTGACTCCACCACTGGTGGTTTCGAGGCTGGGATTTCCAAGGATGGACAGACGCGTGAGCATGCACTGCTTGCTTTCACCCTTGGTGTCAAGCAGATGATTTGCTGCTGCAACAAGGTAATTTTTGGAAACCGAGTACCTTTATGTCTATGATTATACCTGATCCTTTCTTGGAGAATAAAACTGTTATGATCAACAGTCTGTTTTGTTTCTGTTAATAGGTTTGCATGAGAGCTCTTGTTTGGAGTTCCTGGAAACTGTTTTCATCACTTATCTGCCCCTTCACTTTTGGCTTGCAAAAGGATGAAATTAGATTTTCTTTTTGATGCCCTTATGGCCATTTCCCTACTTAATGTTGAGTTGGTATAGGGTAACCAACTGTTCACTCATGTTCGAACACAGGTGAACGTACTTATACTATAACATGTTCAAACACTTGCTCTTGTTGATATTCTCATAAGCTGCAGTTCACATAAGATTGGCCCTTTTGAGAATGGAGAGATTGACCTGTTCTCACTTGAGAGTGAAATCAGTTGGTTACCTTATACTGACATTTTATCATTTTGGATTTTCTTTAAATTATTCGTTCTATTAATAACATTGCAGCCAAGTTTTGGTTTTCTTTTTTGAACTAGTAATCCAATATTTTTATTCACATTAAACTTTGTGCAATAATGAATTTCGTATTTTTAATCTCTGTTATATTTATTAAAAAACTTGGTATCGGAGATGAACTTGTGAATTAAAGTAGCAATGATTGAGTTTTTCACTGCAGTAGTACTTTGTCCCTTTGTAATAGACAATCGTCCTTAGTTTCAATTCTAATCTAGATTAACAGGACATTGCTTGAAAATGTATTACCAAAATTCCTTTTTTCCCAAAATCCCATTTGATGAGAGATAATTAGTTCCTAATTAGCTTGTCTAATTTGCTAATTTTTTTTCCTGGAACTGTGGTGTGCATTTTTTGGAATTATTTGTTTATTTTGTTAGACAGTTTCAAAGGGCCATTGTCAATTCCAAGCTAGATTAACTGGACATTGCTTGATTCTGCTACTTTTCATATGAAAATGTATTACTAAAATTACTTTTTTTCCCCCCCAAAATCCCATTTGATGAGACATAGAGTTAGTTTCAATTTAGCTTGTGTAATATGCTTTTATTTTCTGGAACTGTGGTGTGCATTTTTTGGAATTGTTGGTTTATTTTATTAATGACAGTTTCAAAGGGTCTCTGTGAATACGATATGTTTGTTTGTTGCCCTGGAGATTTTTTTTTTATAATTATTCCCTGACATATCAATCATCTATCCTTGTCTAGATGGATGCCACAACTCCGAAGTACTCGAAGGCAAGGTACGAAGAAATCGTCAAGGAGGTGTCTTCTTATCTTAAGAAGGTCGGTTACAATCCGGACAAGATTCCCTTTGTCCCAATATCTGGCTTTGAAGGTGACAACATGATTGAGAGGTCCACCAATCTTGATTGGTACAAGGGCCCAACTCTCCTCGAGGCCCTAGACTTGATCTCAGAGCCTAAGAGGCCTACAGACAAGCCCCTCCGTCTCCCTCTTCAGGATGTTTACAAGATCGGTGGCATTGGGACTGTCCCAGTGGGACGTGTTGAGACTGGAGTCCTTAAGCCCGGTATGGTCATCACTTTTGGCCCAACTGGGCTAACCACTGAAGTCAAATCTGTTGAGATGCACCATGAAGCTCTCCAAGAGGCCCTGCCCGGTGACAACGTTGGCTTCAATGTGAAGAATGTTGCTGTCAAGGATCTCAAGCGAGGATTTGTTGCCTCCAATTCCAAGGATGATCCAGCAAGGGAGGCTGCCAATTTCACTTCCCAAGTCATTATCATGAACCACCCTGGCCAGATTGGGAACGGATATGCACCTGTGTTGGACTGCCACACTTCTCACATTGCAGTCAAGTTTGGTGAGATCTTGACTAAGATTGACAGGCGATCCGGCAAGGAGATCGAGAAGGAGCCAAAGTTTTTGAAGAACGGAGATGCTGGGTTTGTTAAGATGATTCCAACTAAACCCATGGTGGTGGAGACTTTCTCTGAGTATCCCCCGCTGGGCCGTTTCGCAGTGAGGGACATGCGCCAGACCGTTGCTGTAGGTGTCATCAAGAGCGTTGAGAAGAAGGACCCCTCTGGTGCCAAGGTCACAAAATCGGCTGCTAAGAAGAAGTGACCTGTGATGTTGTTGGGAGAAGTTAAAATAGTAGAATCTGTCTTTAGATATTGTCGTTTTTGTCTCGGTGGCTGTGGCGCAGGAAATGGCGGTTGTTTTCTAACCTTGTTCCTTTGGTCCGTGTTGAGCAGTAGGCTGCAGACATGGGTTCTGGACCGGCGGTGGCAGCTGCTTTTATCTTCACTTTGCAGCTTTTCAGTTAAAAGGTGAGTAGTTATGAAGCCAATCTTCTTGGTTTGAACTCTTTTTAAATTTTTGTTTTGCTTTTATAATGACAATCAGTTTGAGGCAGATTCGTATTTGTGCTTTATGTTTTTTAAGCTTGAATGATGACGAGTAGTAGACAATTGTCTTTTACGCTGTTGTTTGTGTTTTATTGTTTATTGAAGAGATTTTGAATGGAGAAATTTGAGTTAAATTGGTAATCCAAATCCATGGTTTTTTTGTCCTTTTGGGTTTTATTATAAGAATTTTAAGTACCACTTCTCTTCCGAATCTATTTTCTATTGCTGATTTTTTTATCGTGTTGGAACTTGGAAACGTCAAAATTCGTCTATTGATCTAAAATTGTTTATTTTTTCGTTTTTGTTTATTGTAATAAGGGATTTATTATCCCATAGTGACCAAACATGTATTTTTTGGAAAAAAAACCATTTTTTTTTTCAAAAATTCCTTTTATTCCCGAAAAAATGAATTTTAAGCCCATGTTGGAAAAATACGATTTAAGCCCATATTTTCCCACTTGAAACTTGTGTTTGGTCAGCAAATATGCCGTTTTTATTCCCCTGCCCATATTTGGTCACTATGATTTTATCCCTGAATGGTGCAGGTTGAGATTTTCAAGGCTAGGTTTAAAATATTTCTTGCAAGATGTAGTTGGTGCTGGAAGTTCTTATATGCTTGATGATGATAATTTTGTTTATATGTGCCCTATCGGGACGTGCCGACGGTAGGCATTGAGGATGTTAAGTCCCAATAAGTAAGGTGACAAGGAGAGAAATCAGAAAATGTAGGAGTCTAAGTTTATTTTATAGATGTAAAATGTAAGATCAAGTTTTTTATGCATACATGTTTATTTATGGAAGTGGCTTGTTTGGATGCCAAAAACACTGAATTTTTGGTTTTTTTTTTTGAAATCCTTAGGGTCTCAAATTCATACATAAATACTTGATAAGGTCTTAAACTTTTTCTTATATGAGACCGATTAGTCCTGTATGAGATCCTGCCATGGGCTCTCATGTAGGATCTGAACAAGCTCATTTGGAAAAAAATTCACTCATAATTAATATAGCCATTAAAAGTTGACTAAACGAACATGTATATATGTTTTGAGTACCTTTAAATCCACCCACCAAATCTTCTGAGTTTACTTACGCCTAAACACATTTGACTGCATTCTATAGATGATGGTGAGTATTTTTTGTTCTAATCTATCACAATGGATCTTGAGATCATGGGTGTACCACTGGATCGGTTTTTTTGTTCATATGGGACACTAAAAAAAATGAGCTTAAAATCATTTTTGAGCATGTGATGTTGAGGTCACTTTTTTGAGATGTGTCACTGACCGTTTGATGGTATGCTCATGATTTCAAAATCTATCGGGTGAAAGACTGCTTTGAATCGGTGGAGGTTGTTTTTCATCAAGATTTAAATATATAATCATGGCTCAACTATTTAATAGTCATGTGGCACACACCCCTATGTAAGTGAACGTGGTTGTGGGCCTTCATAATAAAGGTATTCAGGTCACTTCTGGGGATGTGTTCCATTAGGAATAACGTCTAACCATCTGATAGGTTGCCAATGAAGGTCACTTCTGGGGATGTGTTCCATTAGGAATAACGTCTAAACCATCTGATAGGTTGCCAATGACCTCCAGATTTATTGTTTTGAAGAATGGGATGAAAAACGATCCCCATCACTTGATTGACGTGCCAAGGGCGTGCTTCACCCCTAGGTCTAATCTAGGGGTGAAGCACCACTGGAGCATGCTCAACGTGCCCCGTCTCAATAGACAGGTCAAAGCATTAGGTCCATGGATAAGATGAATATTTATGAGTTTTTTTTTGTATTTTTTAAAATGGATATAATCAACCCTGTGCATGCTGCTTGCGCTGATCCTTTGTGTAGGTCGTACTCGATAATCCTGAGTGTAGGGTTCAACTGTACATCTCTAGGGCAGGGATCTCGCACTAATATATCGTCATTATTAACCCCAGAACCCTCATCGCCCGTACATATACCACCATTTGACTAGTTTGGCAGAGCGTAGAAGAGTATTTTTAGGCACCTCAGCACGAAGGAATACCTTGCTAAAGATTCCATAGTAGCGTCCGTTGGAACCTGAGTTACATGCCCTTCCCAATGGAAGAAATAGTGAATCTGTACTTATACAACTAAGAGGTAAGATTACCAAAACAATGCTAGAACGAATATCATCACCAAAACGATTAAATACAACTACTTAATGGCTCACTTTTCAGGTTCCCTTTTTAAAAAAAATCTGATTTATAAGGGCATTTGCATCATTACACTACAAAGATGCAAGCAGTCGCAACGTAAGCAATGCACACATGCCCTTGATGCGATAGCTTGTCGGCCAAATATTTCTGTGTATATGACATAGTAGTTAAAATCATCTTCTGTTCTAGAAATCAAAAGAGGGCAACAGACATTGACGTAAGCAATGCACACATGCCCTTGATGCGATAGCTTGTCGGCCAAATATTTCTGTGTATATGACATAGTAGTTAAAATCATCTTCTGTTCTAGAAATCAAAAGAGGGCAACAGACATTGAGAAAAATCTAAGAGCATTGGGTTAGTAAATCCAAGGGTTCCTCGTACATCTCAAAGTCAACTATGATTGCATGCGCAGTGTAAGAACCTCAATTTAATAATATTTCAGAGGCATGGCTCGAAAACCTCAAATTGGATAAGGAACATGAGTGCCCTAGCACCTTCCATAAGGCAAGACTTGACAATTTGTTACCAAACATAAATTGGTTAGTAACTATTATTGAATTTGCACTTAATTTGAATTCGGTTTTACAAATGCATAACACCAAATTCAATTAGAATATTAGCTACTTAACATCAAATTTTTATATAATTGCACACCAAACAATACCTTAAGGGCCTGCGGATGCCAGCATAAAACCATTTTTTGCATTAAATTATGTCGTAATGAAAATGGTGTGCCTTCATTTAGTAAACATAAGGGCTGAAATGGTTAAGGATTATACAAAGAAAAATATAATTAGCCAAAGTATAAAGCAGCAGTTGGTTCAGGATAAAGTCAATACTCTACGCATGAAATTTAGTGATTTATAATACAATTTCCCTTTTGATGAGGTGATTTTAATACATAAGCTAACATTGGGGGATCGGTGGATTTATAATACAATGCCCTCTTTTAAGGAGATTCAGGTAAACAAATCAAGGGGCTTTTCTTATTTCCATAATTAATTGAAAACAAAGAAAAGGGAGCAACCATTAGAGAATATACGTAATTTTGCCTTGTCTATGGTGCTGAGCACCAGATGGTGCACCCATGGCTAGAACTGCACAGACAAATACCGTCCCAATGACATAAGTACAATGGTGCTGATGCAGTAAGCATATACTCCACGTAAGCCTTGAGTGCTGCCAAAGCCCCACCTGTTACAGATCTAATCAACACACGAAAAATACGGCGTTAATGTACTGGAAAATGAGGCCCTTATTACTCTGGAGTCGCATCTGCACCAGCCGTAACAATTGAAAATTGTAAAGCTTGATCATCTACTTAGATCGCCATAGTTACCTTTAGAAGTCTAGGACCAACAGAAAATGGTCAGACCATTTGAGAAGTTAGGCCAATTCTCTTAGCAAGTGTTTCAAATGGATTTTCTGCGGTAGTACCAGTCTCCCTGATTCTAATTCTCAGTAAGAAATGCCTCTTTAAATAATTTTACTGGCATACTTTGGTTGTCGGAGAAGCTTGATCAGCAGCCAATGTTCCCCACATTCTTCCTCCGCTGTCAAATATAATCACGTGGGCGAAGTTACAAAGAAGAAATATAACAGAACTATAAGATAACCTAACATAAAAGGCATGAAGAAAATAAATAAATAATAACAATAATCATTATAATAATTATGAAGGCATTTCGTTTCAATGTAACTATGCAAATTCTAATGAATAACGGATAACCAAATTTAAAAAACTACAGTTTTATTTGTTATTATTATTTTTTTAAAGTAGCTTATTCGGTAATAACCGTTTCATTTTAGTAACCATATTGCTCAATTTTTGGTGTTAAGCTGTGGAAAAAGAGGAAAAAAAAAGGTTAGCAAAGGAAAACTCATGAGACCCCACAATATATTCTCTCCCTGTTCCAATTTCTCATTGCGATTCAGCAGATACCAAGTACAACTCTACGAAATCATATGATAATATGATATTCTTTTACTTACAAACTAAGAACTCGTGAGGCCCCACAATATCTCCTCTCCTTGTCCCAATTTCTCATTGGGATTCAGCAGATACCAAGACCACTCTACGAATCATATGATATTCTTATACTTACAAACTAAAGAAGTGCAATAAATCGTGAAAGAAATAAGCAACAACTACATCAAACGGGAGAGAGATATAGAATAAATGTACACAGGTTAGGACCAATAGAAGTAACCTTTTGATATATTAGATTGCTAAAAAGATATGCCAGTTGGCGTAAATTGGGGGGTCGCACCACCAATGGCGTAGCCAGGATTTTCTTCCCATGGGGGCCAGTGGTGGCCGACAGATGTTGTTAGTGCCGGTAGAGGAATCTAGAGAGAGAGAGAGAGAGAGAGAGAGAGAGAGAGAGAGAGAGAGAGAAGGAGAAGGGGAGGGTTAGAAACACAACTTTAACTTTAATCGTTGGAATGAAAAGGAGGTGACGATACAATGCTAACTATTTTTTTTACCATAATATAAAAAAAATTCAAATGGTTTGCACGGATTGAGGGCTAGTACACCATAGAGATAGAACATATACACTAAAGAAGGCGGTATCAATAAGTACATCTCCTAAAAAATTGAAAGTTTAGTAGCGTGACCACCCTGACATGGTCCATTTATCCATATTATATGAGACAGACATTCATCACCAGCTTTATGTTATTTAATAAAAACAGTTCTCACCGTTTAGATAGAAACTATTCCATGTCAGAAGGACATTTACATATATCAGGGGCCATGACATCTGTAAATGTCAGCTTTTGACATTGACTTCTGCTTAAATAAATCAGATCTATTTAAGTCACTGATAGGCTATTACAAGTGTGTATGTGTGTGGACCTAGGGAATGGGGAAAGTACTCAGAATAAGTACTTTCATTGTACATTGAGCTCCAGTTATCTATCATTACCTCATTCTACAGATCAATCTCCATCTCCTCTTGAAGTGGGGAAGAACTTCACATTGTTTGGATCATCTTTAAAAAAAAAAATGCATCTTCACCATCTATTTTTTAAGGATTGAAACCTGGACCATTCAAGTTGTCAAATTTGACTTTCCACCTCAAACTTAATTTTTTTCCATAAATTGATCTATACAACACGTTGGAGATCTACATGGCACCAAAATAGTGTTTTTGATGGCACATGGTCCATGTAACCTTGATATACTTATTATGCGTACTCCATGGTAAGGTATTCCGAAGAACTTTCACTGTAAAATGAACTCCATGTGAAGCAAGGTCGCATTGTTTAGATCATCTTTATAAGAAAAAAACTCAAAACTGCATATTCACCGTATGTTTTTTGGTGTCAAATGGAACTCCAACATGTTGTGTAGATAAATTTTTAAGGAAAATTTGAATTTTTAGGTGGAAAGTCAAATTTTGACTCAATTTCAACGGTCCAAATATATATATATATAATATTCTCTCATTAGTAGTGCTACCCTCTAAAGGTAAATTTTTATAAAGTAGAGCATATGAAGCTAAAATGGCAAAGCACATTTTAATAAATACCGCAAAATCCACTATATCCCTTGCTTTGTCAGCTACATGACAAGAAATTCATTTTTTAAGGGTTTTGTTACTAACAAGAAAGAATTTGGAGAGTGCTAACACCTAATGCTAGCATTGGTTCTATAGTTGGAAGGTCTACGGAGATAGGTGGAGCAAGCAACATTTCATGCTATGCTCTATGGGACACCCAAAATCCTGTTTTTGTACCATATTGAACAAGGACATTGCATAGATCATTTTTAAATTTGTTTGGGAAAAATACATCTCACAGATTAAACTGTGCCTAAACTTCAATAGGTTCAATTTTCAAGCCTAAAAAATCACACGGTGAATATGCATTTTTGAATTTTAAAGATATAAACTTCAACTCCTCTTGCTCCACATGGCACCCAAAACACGTTTTGTGTGCCACGTGGAGCAAAGGGGCATTGCTTAGATATTTAAAACAAATAAAAATAAAATTTTCAAAAATCTATCTGCACCATGTGATTTTTCAGGTAGATCGAAGGTCAACCTTCAATGTGCACTGAGCTGGCATTTGGGCGTTAAGTTGCACCGAAAACATATTTGAGGTGACACATGGAGCAAAGAGTCGTTGCTTAGATCTTTAAGAATTAAAAAAAGAAATTCAAAAATGCATCTCCACCTTGTCATTCTGGAGGCTTTAAATTTAGATCATAATTTGATCTTTCAACTTTGTGAGTCCTATTTCTCCACTCATTTAGGATCAGCACTAAACTCCACTCATTTAGCATTGATCTAGGTCTGTCTTCCTCTTCTCCTAATTCCTTGTGCTTTTAGCCTCCAATGGATAACTTCAAGCCACCTCAAATGGCACTCCGTAATTTTTTCCTTAAAAGATGCCTCTCAAATTTCCTCTGATGTACTTGTTCTTAATTTTATCCTTTTTGTTACTCCACAGTCCACACATCCATCATAACCTACGCATCTCAGCCCCATACACTATTTTCTTGTCGCTTTCTTGTAGCCCAATGTTTTGCACCATATAATATGGAATGTCTTATCGTAGTCATATAAAAACGGTCCTTCAATCAAAGTGGAACTCTTAAGGCGCATAATATTGCGCTTGTTCGTCTTTCAATCAAAGTGGAACTCTTAGGGCTTAAGGTACCCAATTCCGACAGGGACTCACTGTCTTTTGTTGAGTCTATGGTTAACACAGAAAGTTGAAGGTTAGCATAGACAATTTTCTTCCATATACATTTGGAGTCTCATGGAATCATTTGGATTGGGAGAAATTCCTTTCATCTTGAGTTCTACCTTGCTACTACCCTTGTATGAATCACAACCAGTAGATGCCCTCTGATCAGTCGCATCTTTAGGAATCCAATCCGCTCATACTAGGTATATCATACTGCCAAGGAACATCAATGCTTTCATCAGCCACACTCACATCCTTCCTGCACAGAGAATTAGGGATCCAAGATCTCCTAGAAATCTCTAATCTAGAGGGCAGGGTACAAGACAATCTCCTGATTTTTTATTTTTTTTAAAAGCTAAATATAATTAATAGTTCTAAGGAAAAATAGAGGTGGTGATGTGAAAAAATCGCACGCTAACCCTAAAATAGCGTAAATCCCGCACGATCAGGTTTAGGGTTCTCGCTCTTCAATTAAAACAAAAATAAAAAGGAAAATAAGAGTAGAAGAAGATCTAAGAAATCACTCCAAGGAAGAAAAGTTGGCCTCACATCAAACCGCACGTGGGAGAAGAATCACTCTTCTAACGAAAACTCATCTCAAGCTCTCTAGAATTCGTACAAAGCAAAACTCATAATTTTTTCTTTCATCATCAATAGTAATTCTCATAAGAGATTACAATGTGTATTTATAAAGAAAAGAAACCCTAGGAATACTACTTAAAATAAAACTCTCAATCAACCATTAAAACTTTCTAATTTAACGGTCATAATTAATCTCACCATTAATCCCGTCATTTTATTATGCGGCCACTTTTGAGGGGTCAAATGATGCCCGATTAACGTGAAATGAGTTTTAGTTGAAAGCTTATTGAAGTAGCTTTCCAACAATGCAATAATTACACAATTTCGACACATATTGATTGACTTATGACCACTTTTCCGATGGTTGCGTAGAAAGTAGTGAAATTAACAGTCAAATATCACATGTGTCTGACCCCTAAATAACTCAAATAAGGAAACTAATCCTAAAATAAACCATTTATTAAAAGAATCCTAATAAAAAAGAAAACTAAACCTAGATAAAATATTGCCTAAAATAACGTGCACACGAGTCTTTAACGGGTCTTTTTTTAAAACCCATTCGTGGGTCCATTTTCTCTTTTGACGTTTTCTCTTTATCCGGCCACGATCGCGGCGTGTAGGCTTCAATTCCGCATTATTCCGTTCTACTTTGAGGAAGTTCGACCTCGAACTTTGGCTGACATGAATTGTCACGACCATGATCACAGACAATATATAGGGAACCTCGATCAGAAACAGTTTGGACAAGCATCCCGAATTCAACTTGGGCGAGATCTGATTTATCTTTGATACACCGATGGGAATCGACGTCAACACAACCAACATGATCTTGGGACCTGTGGGTCCTGGGACCGATAGACTTCATTGTGGACTTGGACTTGGACTTGGTAGGACTTGTTGCGAACACGTACTCTTCAACGGTCTCGAGCTTTTCAACGATGACGGGATTAGTATTGATATTGATTCTAAGAGGGTTTTCATCAACCGGTACGGAATCTTCGACCGATTTTGGTGCTATTACGGGTTTAGGTAGGATGACCGATAACAATTTTGGATGGGATGAGGTCGGCTAGGGTAATTATGGTTACGGGTTTGGTTTCTTGAACGGGGCTTTGGGGAGCTGCAACCGGCATAAATTTTACACTGATAATGGAATCAGTAATGGGTGTAGGTATCACCACGGTTATGGGATTGAAACGGACAGTTGGTGATGGGATTAGGTTAACAGACATAAGATTTGAAAGCTTAAATCTCAAGGCTTCAAAACATGCCGATATGATTTCCTCTTGTAGTTTGAGAAGAAAATCCTTAAGAAATTGTTGAATAAAACCCCTGCTTAACGCCTCTGCTATCCGACGTGAAATTTCTAACTCACATAGAATCTCAAAAATGAACGTCCGATTATGTAAAACTGGCCAACATTGAGTTGTTAACTTCAAATACCTTGGACTCCGCAATCTAGCTTTTACTGCCTCTCATACCTGTCCAATCGTAGAAATCGTCTAAAGCAAATCAAGTCTCTTCTGTCGATCTACGAACGATCTCATGCTAGCCATCTGATCATTCAACTCGTGAAAGACTTCGATAAACTGTGCTTTACTCATGATGGACTCCACGTGCCAAGTGTTGAACTTGCTTTGATACCAATTTGATGTGAAAAAATCTCACGCTAACCCTAAAATAGCATAAATTCAGCACGATAGGGGTCAGGGTTCTCGCTCTTCAATTAAAACAAAAATAAAAATGAACATAGGGGTAGAAGAAGATCTAAGGAATCGCTCCAAGGAAGAAAAGTTGGTCTCACACCAAACCGCACATGGGAGGAGAATTACTCTTCTAACGAAAACTCATCTTAAGTTATCTAGAATTCGCACAAAGCAAAACTCATAATTTTGTCAATCATCAATAATAATTCTCATAAGAGATTACAATATGCATTTATAAAAAAAATGAAGTACTACTTAAAATAAAACTCCTAATCAACCTTTAAAACTTTCTAATCTAACAGTCATAATTAATCTCACCATTAATCCCGTCTTTTTATTACGCGACCACTTTTAAAGGATCAAACGATGTCCGATTAACGTAAAATTGGTCTTATTTGAAAGTTTATCAAAGTAGCTTTCCAACAGGATAAGAATCACACAATTCTGACACATATTAATAGACTTATGACCACTTTTTCAAATAAGACCCATGACTGTATCGGAATATTAGGATTCTTATGACCATTTATTAAAAGAATCCTAATCATGCAAAATCATCCAACGGGCAGAAAGTGACACATATTGATAGACTTATGACCATTTACTAAAAAAATCCTACTAAAAAAAGAAGCTAAACCTAGATAAAATATTGCCTAAAATAATGTGCACATGGGTCTTTAACGGACCTTTTTAAAAAACCTATTCATGGGTCCACTTTCTCTTTTGACGTTTTCTCTTTATCCAGCCACGATCGAGGCATGTAGGCTTCAATTCCGTATTAGGTGGATAATAGTCCAGTAAACAAACCAAGATGCACAATACTCCATAGGAATTGGGGAAAAAAAATTCAAACAAAAAGGCAAGCTCAAAGCTAATAACGCAAATAACCTAAACAGCCCCATCTCAGCCCATAAAAAATAACTGCGCTTTGCAACCTTCTCTGCTCTTGCCTCTCATATTTCTTGTCCTTAGAATACGGGAAAAATCTTTTAATTTTCACCAATCCTCATAGAAGTTGTACCCAGAAATGGTGAGTTTTTTTTAATTCAACTGGCTCACACATAAGATTCAAATTAGAGAATTACCTACATTTGATCAAATTCAATTTACTTTAAATTTTGTGCTCTTCTAGTTCTTAAAAGTAGCTTTAGAAGACTGAAAGCCATTCAACATCAATAGCTTTTGTCTTGGCCAACAGCAATGATAACTGAGACATAAAGCAGAAGAGAAATATGGAAGAGAGCATGATTAGAGAGTCATAAAGCGATCGGCCATCTTCAATGTTTTATTGGAAAGTGACATAAAAATGAAAATGAAAACTTTGGACTTTATGCTTATGCATGCATCACTATTTATTTAGCATTGTATCTTAAATTTTATAATGTATCAAGAGGTTGGAGCGTGACGCAAAATCCTGATTTCTATGTGACAGATGTACTTGAACCTTTATTATTTATCTTTGACATCGGGAGTCAGGAGTCAAGATACTCACAAGTTTAGGCATGACGGATAGTGTTACTCTCTTGCGTATCATTTTCATTCCCTTTCGTCGTCTATGCTTTCCAGCGTACAACTTTTCTTCCTCTGTGCAGGTTTTATCAAATTGTGCACTTCTGATATTCTCTTTCAAACTAACTACCTGTTAAAGATTTTTCAGCTTTCCTCCACTTATCTTTCAGCAAGCTTTCAACTCTCCAATAAATCAATGAGACATCATGCAAGACTCTGCACACTTATCCTCTGTTAAGATAACAAATATTCTGAAACATTAAGACCCGTGGATGCGAGAAATGCAGCTGGGTCCATATTATGCAAGATTTAAAATTTACGTACTTATATATGCCTCACCACCAATGCGTAGATCCTCGTCTAATGGCAACTACTCCTAAGATCGTCATATGATGGACATGCTGGAACTATCTTGTATTAATGGGTCTCATCTGCAGGTCTCAATGCATGTTAAAAGTTAAAAAATTCCATATCAAAATCTAAAAAGGCATGAAGATATTGAGTAACACCAAGATAGACCGCACAGAGCAAAACTTCATGATTGGATTGGCGATCCTGCAATGGAGGAATGATTCCGATGAAAGTGATCCCAGCTTCTCGCAGACAGATTAACAGCAGACGGAAGAACAGGATAGGATCTGAACATAAAGTAGACCACTTAGTCACTTTATATCATGATACAATAAGATCATAGACAAAGTGTTATGTTCATCAACTTATAAAAGTTGGTTCAGAATACCAATTAGATATGTGGAAAACTCCTTAGATCATCAAATTTCCTACAACTGATCAATGTTCGGGATGATTTTAGGAAGTAATCTAAATAATGGCCTTGTACTTGGATCATCGTTACCAGGAAGGCAAGTTAGCTCATTTTCCAGAACAGAGTAAGCATCTGCAAATGCCTGCACCATGAATTTTATTAGGAAATAGAAAAAGTATCCAACAAGGAGCATGAGTCCATGCAAGCTCCATTTTAGGAGGAAACTGGCGGTAATTTTGTTTAACACAATGAGCAACAAGAAAGATTAATGGCCAACCTTGACACATTGATGTATGCGAAAGCAATTCCTCCCTACGTTATTTGTTGGATAAAGGGGGTCGTCGATATGAATTGGATCGATGCTGAAACATTTGCATAGTGGAATAATCAAAGAAAAGGCACAGAAGATACAATTAAGAGAGCACAAAAATAAGAGTATTAAGAATATAGCAATCAAAACCAAAGACTTCTCTTATTACCTTTGCCCCCTTTCTCTATTTACATAAACACCACTTCCTTGGATTGAAACACGCATTTGACGTGGATCAAACACATTCCTGAAAAAAATCACATTTTTGCTAGATAAGCAGAGATTTTGCTCTCTTTCTATTTTTTATTGATTAAGCGAAGGCAAAAAGAGATCAAATAAAAAAGTGTGGAATCTAGTCAAGCCATGGCTACACACTCAATCTTATCATGATGGTAGAGAGAGTTGTCAGTCACATGTTTAATTAGAGAGTGGAAAACTAAGCACCTCATCAATCAACAACTAGACTTACCCAAAGAAGTAAAGAAAGTTCATCAAAAGGCTTCCTAGGTTCTGCAAAAAATTTATATAGAAGGTTATACAACAGGAAGTTATATTACATTTTTAAAAACTTAATGCAACAAAAAAATCAGTTAGATAAGAAATGAATGAACAAACATGTTCTCTACATATAATCAAGGCCATGGGTCAGAATAAGAGAAGTTATTTGCTAAATTGAAGAAATCATGTCTTCCATGATAACGTAAAAATGGAACATGACAAAAAATTCTCATCGTGTATATGTACAATCGATCAATTAAAGTATGCTATAGATGAAGTTGTTTCCTGGTGGAAATGAATATATGTCAAGTATTATGCGAACAATTCAATATATAGACAATATTTTTTTAAAAGGAAACAGTACAAGTCACAATAAGAAAACATTCACAAAGGATAATACAGTATTGCATTGAGTATCCCAAAACATGGTTGTTTAAGGAACATTTAGACATATGTTATACACAAGTAAGAAGGAAAATCCATATGAATAAATAGCATTCAATCCCTACTAATATTTTTTCTAGGGAAAAAGTACATCAGTGGCACCCAGAATGAAAAAGAACTATACAATGATTATCCCCAAATCATTAGGAACATTATATATATATATATATATATATATATATATATATATATATAGAGAGAGAGAGAGAGAGAGAGAGAGAGAGAGAGAGAGAAAGAGAGAGTAGGCAAGATAGGTACTCCAAGAACATGTGGAGCTCCAGCAGGTTGTATAGATCAATTTATACAAATTAATAATAATAATAATAATAAATAATAAATTGACTGAGACTCTACGGTCCAGATTTTAAGCCTCAAGAAATACGCACTGGAGATGTTATTTTGAGTTATCTTTTTGTAGAAATGATCCAAACAATGCAACCTTGCTCTACGTGGCAACCAAAACATGTTTTGGACGCCATGTGGAGCTCCATTTGATCTTAGGAGTACAGTTAAGGTACTCCAATGGAGTACCTTCTGGGGATCCATATTGTATATATATATATATATATATATATATATATACACGAGTGAATCAATCGAGATTGCCAAAATCATTTAATTATTAGGAAAATGGAAAAGGAAAAACTAGTAGCTAGTCTTTATTCACTCAAAGAAGTGAGGTTTACCTGCCTACAATTACATAACCATGACCCAGCTGATTTAGTTACTTTCACACTAACTCCTACGGTGGCATCTTCACAGACCCTATATCTCAATTGGTACTAGTTATATTTGATATTTCCAAGTTCCAACACAATCCTATGGAAAAGGATAAATTGTGTTCTGAAATTAGAATCAAAATACAATGTCACTCAATCAAATCCCTGCTCCTCTAAATTATATTCCACTAGAAGATTTACTAATATAAAGATATTGCATGACATAATGATCAATCTCAAGCATGTTTAAACCCATGGTGTTTTGACACTGCTAAATCAGTCAAGAATATCGTACTTGAAGCAAGCTCAATAGGCAAAAAATCCATCATTTAAAGAAACAGAACCATAGTAAGTACTGATGGGGACATCAAATTCAAGCAGCCGTCAGTGATGTACCAAAGGCGGAAGAAGAACACCTGAGGCGGAAGAAAAGAAAACAGCTCAAACTCGAAGAATTGAAAAATGTTCACTCGATCGATCGACTCCAGGCTTCGATCGATCGAGGATGGACAGCAGACATATATTCTGAGGCAAAGTTATAAGCCTCAGTCGATCGATCACCTTCGATTGATCGATTGAAGTCGGGAGTTATATCAATTTCGGAAGAAACTCTGGACAACTTATATAATTATATAGTTGATCGATTGACCCCATGCACTGATCGATCGACCAACGACGCGAATTTTGGTCAAAAGTTGTTATTTTGTGTTTTATTAGCATTAGGATTCTTCTAATTTCATATTAGGGTTTTGGTTAGCCTATTTAAAGGCTTGTAAACAACTTTATTATTAGTTTTTGGTTAATTAAAATTACTATTGCAAACTTGAGAGTTCTAAGCTTTCGTGAGGGTGTGATTCTCTTAAAACGGAGAGCGATTCTTCGATCCCGCATGCGGTTTGGTGCGAGGTCAACTCTTCTTCCATCTCTATTTTCTTTAGATCTACGATTTGCGTAAGTAGTGTAACCCTAGTTATTTATTTCTCAATTAAATCCCAGATCCAGCCTATTTATCTCACAAAATCAAAAACAAGCCTACCTATCTTTGTTAAATCATTGATTAGCCTTTTATTTTGTACGGTATCGAGAGAACCCGCTTGCGAGTTTGTTTGACGCCCTAAGACTATTGAAGATCTAGTCGTTCTTAAGAACTCTAGTCTTCTAGATCCGATAGGGAACATACACGAAAAGTAACGCTATTGGGAACCGGAATTAAATTACTTAATTGAATTCCTTATTATTAGTTTGGCTAGAAATATTGTCATTTTAATTGTTTAAATTAATTCCAATTTAATCTCAGCCATAGCATTGCATTTAGTAAGTTCCCACATCAGGTACCTAATCTAAATAAATGTGAAAGGACTAATCAGTCAGCGACTCAACATCACACAACATACTGCCAGTGAATAATATAATCATGAAGGCATTTAAAGAGGTGGGGAAAAGCTATGAATCTTTTATACCATCTGTTATTTCCCATAATTTATTCCGACCTCTGCCCAATGGAGACTTGCTGCTTCAGGGTGAAGGAATCTTTAGAATGCCTTGTGTGCCCAGGTAAAAGGTTTGTATGAGGCTAACTTCTCGGACTCACCAAATGGTAATGATTTTCGCCAAACATATCAAGCATGAAACAGGATGATATTTTGACCAGAATAGCCAATGGCAAACATTTCAGAATCAACAAGCTACTCACATAAAAATCCTCTAATAATGCTATGTGCATAAATATATCGACTGTGTGGTAGGAAAATGAGTAGGAAAATGCAATCCCTGGAGTGCCATCACTGCTTTAAACCCACTGTGGAGGAGACCAGTCCAAAAATGAGGCAGCAACAACTAATTGCTAGTTGCTTTCCCTTTTGCAACTGCGAACAATCTACCCCAGCAAGCAGTGTTGTAATTAAAAATTTGTGCAGACGTGTCTATCATGTGTAGAAGCAATCGTAATATCTTAACAAGGTTACAAGATGTTAACACAAACCTTTATCATAGTATTTTTATAAGATTTATCTTCAACTAATATATTACACAAGTACGACTAAACGAATGCTAAAGTATGAAACAATACAGACAGCCAAGTGGTTTTTCTCTCTTCACTGGGTTTGAACAGGATTTTATGAAACCAAGAAGGACAGACTTAACTCTCACTCAAAGTTTTTTTTTTTTTGACTGGTAAATAGAATATATAGAAAGGCTAGCAAGGTGCTGGAAAAAACAATACAACGAAAGGACCACCAAACCAGGGCCACAAGGCTACCAACCAAAGGAAATGACAAAACCGAAGATGAAAACAAGAGACACCCCTCTCAACAAGCATCATTCACGCAACCAAGACATTACCCCGGATCCCATGGTTCAGAAGTCAAGTCTGCGCCAGTAGCAAGCCAGAGAGTAGCTAGATCTTTAGCAGCCTTGGCAATGAACCCCACAGCTTTCTTCTTTTGCTCAAAAATCCGTAAGTTCCTTTCCTTCCAGATACTCCAAATGACAGCAAGAAGGACACTCTCTAAGAATTCATTAGCTGATTCTCTATATCAACCGCATTCCAGGAGAGATAAGAATCGTATGGCCTAGCAGCCATGACCCATTTCATGTCGAATAAATTTAATACAATGCCCCAAATCTCGAAAGCCACGTCACAATGGATGAATAAGTGCGCAGCTGATTCCTCCTCCCTAAAACACAGGACACAACAGTTCAAGATATTTTTCCCCCCGCGAATGAGGACATCCATCGTAAGCAGTCTTTCTTTGAATAGGGACTAGGCAAAGAATTTGATCTTTAGCGGGATGTTAGTCTTCCACAGCCTAACCCCTTCGAACTTGATAAGCGGCCGACGCGTCAACATCCGGTAGTATGATTTGACACTAAACATCCCATTTTTACCGGGGACCCATATCCGACGATCCTGAATGTGGGAATTCGGCTTCATTTCGTAAAGTTTTTGCAATAGTCTAGCGAACTCATCTTCTTCATCAATACACAGATTTCGTCGGGTAACCACATCCCACACTCTAATACCATTGGTCTCAGAAACAAAATCAGTAATTCGACCGTATGGGTTCGGGGATATGGAATACATCTTCTGGAACATCTGATTAAATTTCCCCTCCTCTACCCAGCTGTCCTCCCAGAACTTTATCCGAGTGCCACAATCCCAGCTGAAACGAAGCCCTTTAGAAAAGTACTTCCAAGTTCCACAAATTTCTTTCCACCAGGTAGAAGTATCTCTAGTAACAGAATAATTGACACCCCAATTATGATCGGCCAACCCATATTTTTCCATCAGAACCGTTCTCCATAAGCTGTCTGCTTCATCCACGTTTCCGGCCCGCCAAAACCACTTGCCCAGCAGGGCAATGTTAGTCCATTTGACTCTACGGATACCCAAACCTCCGCAGCTCAGCAGTAGAAGACAGGTATCCCAATTCATGAGATGATTTTTTTTCTCCACGCTTGACCCTTCCCAAAGGAAATTACGCTGAATCTGTTCAATCGAAGTACTCCAGCCGGGCACTTGTACATCGACAAATAGAAGATCGGGAGGCTTGAAAGAACAGCCTTGAGAAGGATCAGCCGGCCACCGCTGCTGAGAAATTTTCCTTTCCAGGTTGATAACCGCTGCTGAAATCGTTGAATCACCGGCTCCCAAGAACTGGCTTTCGGTTTCCGCAAGCCTAAGGGCAATCCCATATATTTTATGGGCAGATCTTAACTTTCGCAGTTGACCGTAGATACCAATGCCTGTAAGGTGGTGTTATCCGTCCGAATGCCCGTTATTTAAACCGCCTCGTACACGGCAAGCACCTCCGCCATGTTCTTGAATTCCTCGACAGTAGCCTTACCAAAGAGTATGGTGTCATCAGCATATTGAAGAGTCGCAATCGATCAATCATGGGCTCCTACTCTAATTCCCGACATGAGATTTAGATGTCTCGCATGAGAAATGAGACCCGCCAGAGCTTCCCCCATCAGGTTGTAGAGGAAGGGGGAGAGGGGATCTCCCTGCCGAATGCCACGCGAGCTTTGGAAGTAGCCCGTCGGCGATCCATTAATCAGCACAGAGAACCAAGGAGTTGAGTAGCATCCCCGCATCCAGGTCCTCCACTTAACACCAAACCCAAACCTGCGTAACATATAATCCAGGCCAGACCAGTTGATACGATCATACGCCTTCTCCACATCAACCTTCCAAATAGCTACTGGAACCCAGTTGAAATGAGCAGAATGTATAACCTCGTGAGCCACTGCCACCTGGTCCACCAGTTGTCTCCCTTTCACAAAAGCCCCTTGCGAATCAGAGAAAAGTTTCCCCAGTAAAGGCCTAAGTCCGTTAGCTAGCACCTTAGCTAGGATCTTATATAGGCAATTGATGAGGCAAATGGGGTGAAAATCAGTGAGGTCCTGGGCCCCGTCTTTTTTAGGAATGAGAGTGTTGAACGTGGAATTGAGGCTGCGCCCAAACGCTATTTTGTGGAACTCATGGAACACTTCCATCAGCTTGTCTTTGAGCAGCGGCCAGAAAGCCCAAAAGAACTCAAAGGTGAAACCATCCGGACCCGGCGACTTGTTCTTCCCCCCTTTCTTTATAGCATTCCATACCTCCTCAACTTGGAACGGCAATTCGATCCCAACACCTTCTTCAACCGTAATTGAGTTAAACGGCACCCCGTCTAGTTCGGGCCGCAACATACCCTCATCCTCATACAATTTCGAATAAAATCGAACAACGTGATCCCAAATCTAGTCATAACCGACCAACATCACCCCCTCAACAGTCACGGAGCCCAAGTAATTTTTTTTATTCCTGGCATTGGCCACTGCATGGAAGAATTTGGTATTTTGATCGCCATCTTTCAACCACCGGACCTTCGCCTTCTAAATCCAAGCCACCTCTTCTGCTCTAGAGATAGAGTTGAAAGTTTGTTTTTTCTGGGACTGTTCTTCACGTTCACTGGTCGTAAGATCCCTGGTTTCTTCCATATCGTCGAGTTCCTTCAGTCGAGAAAGAATTGTCTTTACTAGTATTTAGATTACCAAACACCTCTCTATTCCATTCGATGGCTCTTTTCTTGATCCAGCTTAGTTTTGATATGAATCTATAGGCTGCCGTTCCAGTGGGTTTGCACTCTCTCCACAATTCCGGTACAGCAGCACGGAATCGGTCGTCCAACAGCCACATATTTTCGAACTTGAATGGAGTCGACCCTTTTCCCCTAGCTGCACAAGTCAACAACACCGGACGGTGATCAGAGGCCGCCCTGGGTAGGCACTCCAGTCTAATAGCCGAGAACATCGCCATCCAGTCAGCGTTGCCAAAAAAACGGTCCAATCTGCTGAGGGAGGGACGATCTTGGAGATTGGACCAAGTGAAACGAGAACAGGTTAACGAGACATCGTCCATATCCCAGTCAGAAATTAAGTGTTGAATTTCATCATCACCGCCACATCAGGAGGCCCCCCTTTTCTTTCGTGACCCCATCTAATCGCATTGAAATCACCTCCCAGGCAAATCAGATAATCCTACCTAGCCGTAACCCCATCCAATTCATCCCAAAAATCCCCCCGAAGCGACGCATCCATCGGCCCATAAATGTCAGAGAAGGTCCACCGTTGTTTGTTATCTCTATTCTGAAGGACCACCGAAGTAGAGAAAATGCCCACCTCTTCATCAATCTTATCGAACAAAGACGGCCTCCAGGCCACAAGGATACCTCCTGACACTCGAAACGAATCAACTATAATCCATTCCCAGTTCTTACTAGGTAGCACCGAGGCGACTTTTCCAGCATCACATACACCCCATTTCGTCTCTTGAAGAGTAATAATAGCCGGCTGAATCGAATCAATAAGACTCTTAACTCCGGCACGCTTCAATCCGTCGCAAATACCCCTCACGTTCCAAGAGAGCATCTTCATGGGAAAAACTACAAAAGGCCCACCCTAGAACCGCGATGGGGCTCAGATACCCCCCATCCCCCTCCCGTCTGACATCCCCCAATGCAATCGCGCGAATTCCCATGCATCGGTCTGCCTTTTTTTCCTGCATTCACTACGGGCCAGCACAATAGATCGAAAAACCTCCCCCAGAGTCTCGTCTGTACCTTTGAACGTCATACTGAGTTGGCGTCCCACCCGGATTAGATTATCAATATCCGAGTTGTCTGTCTCGTCTAACCGGGGAGGCCCTCCCTGAGGATCATCAAGTTCCTGTGCCGGAGGATTGAGGTGACCGGAAGTCTCAAAGTGGGTAAGCATCTCCTCCACTGGAGGGTAGGAGTCGATATCAGACGATGTCATCATCAGGGGCTCAGTAGTGGAGGAAGGAGCCCCAGGCCCCTTATACATCTCGTGAAAGGCCCAACAGGCACTATCTCGGTCCCCATTGCCCCATTTACATCTGCCCATCAGAAACGGGCCAACCCACAACCACAACAAAGTGGGTCCTTCCTTCTGACCCGCAAACCCGACACTAAAAGTAGCCCAGTAGCCCAATCTTAAAAGCTCGACAACGGTCACGTGGCCTCCGTTGACCATCGGGCCTCCACGTGTCAGGCTAACAGTATGCTCAGATCCCGTCCCGAGATAGGCCTCTAGGTCAACCCAACATTTGGACTTTAGAGTACGTATGGTCAGCTTCCGTGCATGAGAAGTTTCTAGGTGATGATCTGTCGCCATCCTGGCAGCGCTTGACCTTCGATGAAAAACAAGTGTCACCCATCCAATATTCGACTGCTTCAAGGAAATGCATAAACTCTTCCTTTTCCGTAGATACACTTTGAGACCTTTAGACTTCCTTCTGGTTATTTCCAAGGAAGGCAAGTTCTCAGCCTCCATTGCCATAGGATCCCAGCCATCGCCGTTGTCGGTGTACTTCATCGTTTGAGCGGACAACAGTTGTACCAACTGCTGCGGATGTTGTCGGAAGTTGTCGGTTTAGTGGTGCAGATCGATCTCAACCATTGAAACATCAGGTAGCGTAAGATCCACCGGTGCCGGAAGAAAATCACTCTTGCTATCATCTCCGACCACATTTCGGCCATCAGTAGGGGCCACCTCCACAATCTCTCCCTCCTCAGTGCCGGTGTCGATATAACTCCCGACACCAACTCATGAGCGATCCGATGCATCCGAGAGGGGCACCGCCCCAAACCTTTGCGGCCGTCCAAGTATGTGGTCCCAATCGGAATGCCGAGTTCGTGGTCGAGCACCTCTCCGGACCTCTTGCCGGCATCCGGCAGGTCCAAGCCACTCCCCTTCCGATTGGATCGAAGCGCGGCTGAACTACTTCTGTGAGAGCACCGACGCTATCGACGTCAGTGGCCCGGGACCCCTGAGCCACTTCACTGGAGTGATGCAGGACGATCAGCCGCTCCAACCTCGCGACTTCTATGAAGAGTTGACAAACCTGGCCTCCGATCAACAAGTCATAGGTTTTGGGAATGTTGTCCAAGGAATCGACGACAACGAGAATGCGGGCATGATCCGTGTCCCAGAGGTCAGCAGTGCGTCTGTCGACCAGAATGAAGCGTCCACACCAGCCTCTGATCCCTTTGAACACCTCCGAGGACCAAGCATGTACCGGTAGACCGAAAATGCGGAGCCATACCCCATCTTTCTCCCTATGGACTTGTAAATCACCCACCGTAGATTCCCAAGGCCGGCATTCTACCGGGCAATCGAGAATGTATAACAAATTTGTGTTGCAGACATCCTGGGCTCCCTGCTCAATCCTAAATCGTAGTAAGAACTTAGTAGGGGAGATAGAGGAAACTGCAGGTCTCTCTGTAGCATTCCAGTTATCGATAATCCATCTGTGTAAGATAAATAATGATAAAGAGTCTTTATTCGCGTGAATGACCGCCCAATAATGTCGGAGGTTAACGGCGAGCGAGCAAAACTGAGCGAGTACAAAGCTATGTGACCCGTAACTCAGGGACGAGGGGCCGCTCGAAAAAGAGGGGGCACTCAGGGACGGGGTTCCACTCTGGTCTGAACGGTCAAACAGATTAAGCCTCACAGGCTCGGCAAAAGACCGTTCAGATCGATGACCGATTATCTCCTTCGTAGGAGCAACCATCCGGCTATTGCTGACCCCAGCAATCGACCAACCATGGTGAACGTCTCGCATCTGAGACTTATTGAGGATGACCTGATGCATACTCTTCCTCGCAGACATCCTATAATCAGCCGATTTAACCGTCGTTCCTTGAGAGCGAGAGGCGTCACAACCATGACGGTGGCAAACCGAGCGACGTCGGAAATTGACATTTCAGCACCAGCTGCATATCCAGTCACCGATCCTGAGCACCAAACACGAATCCCTCATCCTTGGTTTCCTTGCTGAGTTCCAAACCTTCAATTTTAAGAATTCATTGATGTTACTTACCCTCTTAATAATGTCGGAGGTTAACGTACATCTCCTCGCTTTAGATGTACGTTAACCCCATAACCCTAAACTCTCACTCAAAGTTCTTCGTCAAAAACTGCAAAAACTACAACAGGATCCCACATTTCCTCCAAATATTATTCAGATAAACTTGGAACCGGAGGAGGGACAGAATCTTGAATAGCACCCTATCCGAAATCAATTTCCTTTAAAATCAATCGCACAAAATATCCAAATTTAAAGAACCAAAAAATTGCATACCCGCAATTTGATGCAAAGAATAAAAATAGAACCTTTGTAGCTATAACATGAAAGGGCTGGGAAAAATTATGCTTTCATGGTCTTTGCAAAGGAAGACAAAAGCACGAGGACTGGTGGTTTTCTTACTAACCCTAATCGATCAATCATCCTTAGTAATTACTGTGATAAAGAGGAAGAAAATCCAAAAGGAGAGAGCATATGCACAGAAAAAAGACATGCCTTGATTCACTAAAATCCAAACATCACCGAAAGCACAAATCAACTAAACATAGATTAGGGTTTCAAAGCCCCAAACTCACAAGAATTTCCGATAAAATAAATAACGTCAAAATGTATTTTAAAACCATTGTCCACACATGTATTAAATCAACTTAGAAGGAACTAATTAAAGACTCCTAATTGTAATAATGATGCAACATGCTGTATACTTAAGTGTACAGCTTCTAATATCCACATAAATACATCATCATTATTTACCCTTTGAATTGGTCGACTGGTGGAGAACAGTTGTACACCATTTAAATCAAGCTTGAATACAGCTATATTACATTAGTCGACCATTTTAAATGGTTGTAGATGGTGGTAGATTTGTGTGCATAGTAGCAGCTGTACACTTGGGCTGCATTTCAATGACCAGAAAAAGTCCCAATTTTTATGACTTATGAACATTAGAAGAAACAAAACAGGTGTTTCTTTGAAGTTTAAAGCAAAATACTTCAATTTATAAAAAAACGTAAATTTGATTTTTTAAGCACAGCCTTAAGTGCACAACATGTTGCCTCTTTAAGAAGTCGTAACTAATGAAGGAAACTCCCTTAATTACCAACATGGTGAAAAAATCTCTGAAATTTTTAACAAGTCGCATTTTATGCGATCCATTAATCAAACAAATAAATTGTGAACAAATCACCACTTATTCAAAAAGTTGCAACTTTTTACGCAAATCTCGAACATAGCAAATAGATTGCAGCTTATTAAAAAACTCACGACATGATTTAAGTGAAAACAAAATGTATTAAAATTATAAAGCCATGACTCTACCCCTCTTATCTCCCTCTCGTCTCTTCTCATCTTACAATGAGCCGAGGATGATGATGATGATGAATGAATGAATGAAAGAAGAAAAAGAAGAATATACAAAATATATTTTTGGCATATGGAATAAATATTTTTTATAATTTTGATATGAAATGTTTATAAAAAATTTACAATTAATTTTTATTTTTTCTCGATTTCTTCCTAATCTTTTCCCGACCTTGCCAATTTTTTCTGAATTTTTTCCCGAATTATTCCCAAACTTTGACTTTGTCATTATGATTACCGAAAATCAAATACTTTGGGTAAAAGCCCCATTTTTTGTGCTTCACCAACCATTCAGCTGTCTGGGTTTGATAAAAGCTTCTCAAGTGACCGTCAAAGTGGGATTTTATTATTACTACATTAAAGGTCCATATACCTATTAATAAAACCCATTTAAATAAGTAAGAGACCAAAGACTATTATAACCTCCATTTCTATTGCTCGAAACTGATTCCCCCGAACAATAATAAAACGAGTGATATCAAAACCATACAATTCATGATGTGAATCGCACAATTAAATTTGAATCACAGACTATGTGATGGAACCAATTAATAAATTAAAGCATGCATTTTACTACATATCAACCAACTCAATTTCCAATCTTATGGCACAATTCAACTAGTACAATTCTACTGAATTGGACAAGCAGACACTACTTGAACTCACAAACTCTTTTATTAACTTTAACAAAAAAAAAACTTTCTTCTAAAATTTCTTGAGTAACTTTAGAAAACAACAAGACACTCTTCTCTTATTACAAATTTCTAGGGCTTTGTCTTCTCTACAGAATTTCTTTTTCTTATTTTTTTCATATCTTTGCGATACGGACATCAGTTTGACTCCTGTTAGTTCCAAAAGTTTTCTTACATCAAGTGCTATCAAAGACGTGAGGTTTTGAAGGTTGGAGGTCACAGAAAATTTATTTCATCTAATTTTTTTCAATTTCCAAGGGACCCTTTTATTTTATGTTACTTTTACTATAGTTGATTTCTAAAGAGAAAAAATATTCTGCCACATCATAGGCAAGGCTGCAAGGGGAAGTACAAGATGATATTACATGAGAATATTGTTCAAATGTCAATCCCAACAACAAATCATATGTGCAATGTAACTTTAGAGGAAAAAGATATCATGGTGATGTTTTCTTAATGTAACACCACCTTGCTAAAACTAGTAAAAATGTAGCCACGAACTTAAAGGTCCCAGATGAGGTTTGGTTGAAAAATAAAGAGCTTTTAAGTAGTTATATATAAAAAATTTCATTATAAAAATATCCCTCCCCATATTAACTTTAGATAATTACAAAGAGTGTGTCTCAAGTCTATTATGGATATATCAATGAGAACGCGAGAAGCGACAGGATGAGCAGTTTCTTCTGCACTGTGAATCTACCATCCCAGGTTATGAGCCTTAAGGTGACACATATGTATTGAAGTGGGTAGTCAAACCATTCCCTTAAGTCTTCAGTTCATTAAACCTTGGGTGCAGATTAAGCTTCGCATTGAAAGCGACTCAGTGGCTGTTATCTTATAGTTTGACTGTAGTAGTTTTTTTAATGGTTGAATTATCAAAACTATTATTAATATCTAAAGTATATTCAGCAATTTGAAAAGTTGGCCCCACTTTCCCTTCTATGTAAGTTCGGTCTTTGCTTGAGCCGTTCCTTGGACTTTGCTTGCACTTGTGTTAACCTCATGCTTCCTTTAGAATAAGGTGCCTTTTTGATATCATAGATCAAAATTTACGCATTCCACAACCATTTAGCACTAGCTGCTTACTCGTTGCCTCATCGTAAAAGAAAAACTTATATCAACTACTTGACGTAAATAGAAAAGAGATCCTTCTAAGGTTTACAAACGAAATATGGGTTAATAATTTGGACAATTATAATTTTAATGACTATGAACAGAATATAAACTACAAAGAATTAAAAAAAAGAAATATAGAAAAAGAAAAAAAAAAAACCAGTATAACATTTTAAAAACCAGGTATTAAACAATAACATGGACATTATACAGACAGATCTCCTAAAAAAATTTCCAGCTAAAGTATTTAGGCCTTACTTGGTTAATTGGCCGGCCAATATGGAGTTCATGCTGAAGAAACCGAGTAATCAATAAAACCTGCACAAAGAACCAAAAGAAGTAAGAACACAAGCTATAATACCAAAATATTTAATAAAAATAATTCTCCTTCAAAAAAGTAGTTCATGATAAAAAAATGAAAAGACGAAACTTTTCACACTGAAAATGAGAAGTCTGTTAGAACATAGAGCATATCTCCGTTTGCTAAGATCAATAATGAGAAACGCCTCAAACTTCATTTCAGTCCATCAAGAACTTCACTATTTTCAACACCTGAGGTTCCTTCCGAAGGAACGCAGTCCAAAAATTGCCACATTAAAAAGAAGAAGAAAACAGTTAACTGCCATAAACTTTCAGAAGTTTAACAATAGCTAGCATTTAAAGTGGTGTTTGAAAAACATATGACACTTTGATAGTGACGCATGTAATTCTCGTCTATTTGGTTCTATGATAGTTTGTAACCCGTAATTCTGGGCATCCAAAATATCAGATACAGATATAGGAGTAGGACTGACACTGCAACCATAGTAGGGACATATCTAAAATGTAATGTACATGAACCTCTTACTTCATTAGCATAGGGCAGTAAGCCGTTACTTCACTAGACTACAATTGTTAGCATTAAATATTTACTTCACTTTACTTCCCCTATGATATATGCAGGCCTCCTTGATTCTTTCCCTGGGGTTGAAGTTGAATCCTAGGGAAGAAAGCCATTTGGCTACCACACGGTACCTCACTCCCCACACCCCACATGGCTCCTTTCTCCCCATGATTCATCCTCCCTTTGGAGTTCTAGAAAATAAAAAAATATATTTCCGAAATCAATGGTGATTAAAATGAATGAGGAACCGGTCTTCGCTTTTACTATTCATTGTTGAGCTAAATTTTTGACTCCCAGTGGTGAGAAACTGCTGGGAGACTCAAAATAATAATAATAATAATAATAAATAAATACAAGTATTATTTGGTTACATTTCTTCTTAACTTACATTATATTGATAACCCCATGCAGTCAGGTCCTTTTAATCTGACGAAGCTCACACCTGAAATCTACATATGTGGGTTTTGAAATGTGCCATCATTTCTCAGTGATTTAACTCGACGGGAAATTGGACCAACTCCTAATCGAGGACATGCATTTTTTTCCCCTTACCATTCCTCCCACTCCATAAGAAGTTCCTTTCTAGCCCGTCTAATCTTCTCACAATGTTGAATAGACATGAAGTATATTAGAAGGTTGGTGAGAGTAGCCTTAATCAAAGTCAACCCCCTTTCATCAGTACAGCCACTTTGCTGTCAAACATTCCGAAAAAGGATCCCACAAAAAAAAAAATTGTATTACCCACACACAAAGGAAACACAACATAATTGGACCAAAGCAACCCCCAATTACATCCCATGGATTTCGTCTGAGACTCAACCTCCAACTCCTCCATCCCGACCCCAAAAATTTTTGCTTCCTCAAGGTTAAGACTTTTACCTAAGACAGCTTCATAACATCTTATCACAGCCTTAACCTTGAAAAGTTCTTCGAAAGAGAAAAGAGACGCGACAAGGAAGCATGTCATCAGATCTATGTGACAAATGTATCAACAAAGTATCCCAGTTTGAAACTACATAATATCTAACTTGACCATTATATGTAAGAATAAAAATTGAACAAATAAAAACGAAAACCTAAATTCATATTGTCAATTACACATTAAACAGAAAAAACTTTAGTAAATATAATGATGAGCACTTGTGGTACAAGATTTTAGAACACCGATTAACTTCTGCAGCGAGACTTACCAAACAATAGGAACTTAAGCCACCTGAGTAAGAGTGGTCCAGACTACGATCTGCCAAGAATTGTTTTAGTACTAAAGCGAGGGGTATAGCAGCAGGAAACTGCTCAGTGAGATCTCTAACCTGAATGATACAAATTAATTTAAACTACAGTCAAAATGATATAAAATTAGTTAATAAGTTATCAGAAAAGAAATGCAAACTGAACCTCAAAAAATATTGTAATGCAACACTACATATCCCAATACTACAAAAGGGGTGTGCTATTGGGGTCAACCTTGTAGCTAAAATGAACACTGAGCCGTCAGACAACGTTGACGTTGTCGGTCTATTTATTACAACTACATATCCATCAAAAACAAAGTCTCCACTAAGCCTCTGAAATATGATGACGTAAATGGCAAGTTCTCATGACATATCATTAAGGATTAGTGGATGTAACGACCGAAATTTTTCACTTATTTAGTATTTAATTATTTGCTAAATTTGTAATTATGATTAGTTTAATTGATTTGATGCATGTGATTAGTTGTTGCGCATGAAAACAATGCTTACTTTATTTAATAATGACTCATGATAATTAATTAATCTAATTAATAGACCTTAAAACCTTTAAATATATGTTAGTAATAATTGGAGTGCATTTAGTAATGTTTAATAGACCTTTAAAATATATTAGTAAATTAACTAAAAACCCAATAACTAATTAAAGACTCATTAAGTAATTAGGGGCCCATAGAATCACTTAAGACCCATATAGGAAATTCTAAATAGAGTTAGATCTTAAATAGGAAACTTTAAAGTATTATAAATATAGAGATTAAGTTTAATTTAGAGAATTTTTACATAAATCTTATAACCTAATAACCTTATAGAGAAAGAGAAAAAATTCTAGAGAAGGAGAATTAGAAGAGGAACCCTAGAGTTTTCGGTTTGAAAGCTAAGAAGAGTGCGATAGGAGCTTACAACGCGACCGAATTTCTGATTAAAGCCTCAGATTGGATCAAGGGAGAGGAGTTCGTCAATTTTACGCGAAGACTAGAGGTATGGAGGAATCATGTTGAGATTAATCGGAAACGTAGATAACACAAAAATAAAATAGGAACTAGGGTTTATTTCATTTAATGAATATTCTTCATATTAGATTGCGGGTTTTCGATGGTACATGGTGTGTTTCGTGATTGATCACGAAATTTTGTGCAAAATCCAGAATCTGTCAGGAATTTCAGAATTTGTCCAAGATGCTGACAATGAATTTCTATTCAAATATTGTCTATGTTTAATCACCATGCTTAAATGTTTATTTATATTCATCTTTTTTTTATTGCTTAGAATTCATGCAACTTAGGATGTTTGATTTACATAACATGAATCAAGTAGGAATCAATAGAGATTACATGTTTTATGATATGTTAAGCCTAAACAAGTGAAAGGGTATTACATGATTATTGATTTTCAGTTTTTCTATGTATGTACATGCATGGCATCCATGAAAGTAAAAAGATACATTTATAACATGACACATTAAAGCAAAATATTTCTATCATTACGATAGAATTCTTTTGGGCTCATGGCTGGAGGAATTAACATGAAAAAGAATAACAAGTAAGAAAAGTTATGCATCCATGCATTAATGATAAGACTGAAGAGATAGGAGAAGGTTTTTAATTTTAAGTTTACTACTTAACTGAAGAGAAATTATGCGAAAGTTAGCGTACATACTAATCGAAGGATCAGAGAAGATTTGGATAATGATTAAGAAAGAGATAAACATGTCCATTATGTATGCCGATTCATGAGTATTAAATGCACAATTGAAATGACCACACATGAAATTAGGGTAGAGACCCAAGCCATAATGTTTATTTAGATTTAATGTTATGTTTTAGTTTTATTCTATTGCTTTACTCATTATTTATGTCACATGTTATATCTCTGTTATTGTTTGATTTTATAAGTTGGTTTGAGTTATAGACCTTTTCTATTAGCATCATCATGTCTGATTCATACCGGTTTCCTTGGTAAACTGACCCATTGTTTAGGATTCCGAGGAGTATAATTATACATGGAGTGAATGATGTACATGCGTCATTAATTGATGGAATTTCATATTTGAGCGAAGAAGGATTTTAAGACATTTATTTCATATTTATTTTTATGAGCAAGTTCATGTTAATGATGGATTATGCTTGATTTCAATTTTTATTTAATTTAAAGAGTGGGCATAGAATTTGGTATAATAGGTTGGTATCTCATATTTTAGTATTGCTCTCATGATGATGTGAAAAAGAAAATTTATGTGTGCGCTTTTAATAATTATCTCCCGTTGTGTTTATATGCGGATCTTTATGAATTAATTGATTTAATTATGATCATCGATTTGTGATGTAGTGTGATGTCTCCAAGTGAGTGCAAGTCATCGATCCGGGGTGTGAATTTAGGGACATCACAGTGGATCACTAAGTCCTGCAAGTCATTGAATGACTAACTCCTGCCAAGGTCATCTGCCCAGGCAATAGCCATTCTTGAGATCTTTCTAATAATTTAGGTAAAGGCCCAAGGATCCCCTCAAAGTACTCAGTCTATTATGAAAGAGGCACTTAAGAACTCGAAAATATACACAATGAACCTATAGTGACCGAAGAAAACGATGCTCCATCCACTTTACAGCCTTACTTTAAAAACAAACATGCCACAGATACAACTTCATCTAACACGTTCATCACTCAAAGAAGTATATTTTACGTCAAAATAATGAAAATGTTGAATCCTTGAATGTTTTAACTTTTAAGAGATTACCAATTCCGTAGTTTGGAGACCAGTATGCGAAGGTGATTTAAAACTGATGTCCAGACGAACTGATTTCCTATCCATGCCATCTTTATGTTTCATCTTTGAGCGCATTGACCAAGAATTGTCTGAAACCATTATATCAGGGTGAGAAGCACCGCCTTGTTGATCAATCATCTGGGTTGATTGCAAATCAGCTGCATGCACATTGGAAGTATTTCCACTAGATGCAATAAGATCGTGAGGAACTTCAGCCACGAGCATGATAACAGGTATCTGAGAACAAAATTTCAGCAGGTTGAGAAGATAAATGAAAAGGGGGATATGAATATAAAAGATAAAAACAATTACTAAGCCACGGAAAGGGAGGAGAATCATTACAGCTGTATTTTCTACAGTTTTAAGAGAGTCACTTTTAACCCACTCCTGGTTGGCAAGGTATCTAGCTGCATGCTGGAATACCACACTTGAATGGTGTTAGTACTTGCAAGAATGGTGCGGTTAAAAATTATAATAATGCATTTACTCCCAATTTGTGAGAATATATGTAAATTTACATTCAATCATTCACAACCATAATGAAAGTCGTTAAAATTCTTGATTTGTAGTCGATTATTATGTTTGGCATTCATCATACAGATAAACTATTTACCTTAAATCAGATAAGTTGTTAGTAGGCACACCCAAAGCTATCACAATACTAGAAAATACAAAAATTAAAAATAAACCTAAATTTTGTGGTAGGCCTACTTTGGGAGTTTAATGAATCAAGAAACGTATATAAATTTAGAACTGCCATAGTAGAGTCAGAAAAAAGGATCTTTATTTTTGGTATGTTGAATAATGAAGTTTCGTGCAAATCTGATTTCCTGTAATGAGGCATAAGAAATAATGAGAAGAAGAAAAACCACCTAAAAATAGTTGGGTGGATTTCTCTTTTATTAATGATGGTCAAATAGGAAGGAGTTTCCCACACAATTGAGTATATATGCAGTTAAGAAATAGAAAGTGTGATCATCTCCAAAATCGCACTGTGATGCGGACATCGGCTCATACAAAGTGCGTAGGAGGTGCAAGAAAAGACTTAAGAGCGTCAAGGCCTCCCACAATACTTTAGAGGGGCGATTGAATTTCATACAAGAAGACCTCACTTTGGGAAGCGTACATCGAGAGCCAAAGAAGGCAAAATTGAAGGAAGCCGTGAAAGGAAGGTCACAGTCGACTGGGGGTCCATACCGGGCGACTGTAATGGAACCTCGTTCTGTTTTCTGCGAAAACAGAAGGGTCTCTAATTCACGGTCGACCATGGGCCACAATAGGGTTGACCGTGGTTTATAGTTCGTGATGGGACTTAAGTCGAACGTGGTTTCATTTTAGGTTATTTAAAGGGTATTTTAGTCAAGTAAAGTTAGACTTAGTTTAAGGTTTCTATGAGTCTTATAAATAGTTGTAATGGGTTTTTTAACAATGTTTATTATGAATGAAAAATTTATGTTTGAGAGAGCTTCTTTCAACTTGAAGAGTGATTCTTCGATTTCCAGAAATGGGTTTCGTGTGAGGTAAAGGTTTTCCTGTATCTTCAATCGATTGGTGTAAGGTAATATTTTAGTCTCTTTATTTCTTGATTAAAGCCTAAGAAAGCCTATTTTATTAATTTCTTGATTGTTGCTAGATTATTTCTTCTTTAGAATTCACCTTGATATTTTTCTAGCCTTTTTGTTTCGACCCAACCCTACTTATTTTTCATTTTTATTAATTTTATCCCTTTGGAGCCATAAATCCATCAAACCCTAGAGAGAAATCACAAAACATCACTTTTGATTGTCGCTTGGTACCCTAAACTAGAGAGGAAATCGATTTCTATCGTTAGAACCCTATTTTCTGAATTTAAAAGGGACCGCTATGCGGATTAGACACTAAATTGGATTAAACTTAATTGTCTTACATGATTTTCTTTCAAGGTTTTATGTGTTTCGGCATGGATTTAATGTCTCTATTGCTTAAGTAAAATCCTAATTTAATTTCAAATTGCATAATTAGGGTTTTAGTATTTGGTCCTACATTACACTGCTAATTCAAAACATAGAATGCACGATATCAGGATATGCGAGGACCAATACAAAGTTCGCAAGCAACAATGGGAATAAAATAATTTTTTTTAGAAGATCAGTTGGATAGGAGCTGCCATGTTCAACATAATGAGAAAACACACTTTCACAATATTAAAGACCTTCATTCATATTTGATAGATTTTTTTTCACCATACATACAATACAATGGGAAAAATAGAAAATCATCCAGTGGCACAATGTCATAGTTTTTGGTATTTGGGTTCTACTACACAACCTAGCGGTGGGTTTGAGGACATATCAAATAGGATAATTGCAGGGTACGTGAAGTGAGAAGAGAGACAAGTGAGGTGTTTTGTGATCAAAAGAATACCAATTTCACTAAAGGAGGTTTTTATATAACAGAAGTAAGATCGGCCATATGGTGTAGAGTATTGGACTATGAAGAAGCAAACAAGAAGGCAGAGTTCATGTGATTGAAATGTGAATGTCGAAGTGGATCCATGGAGTAACAAGAACAGATAAAATTAGGAGCGGGTATGAAGAGAAAGTTAGGAGGTGCCCCAATAAAATGAATATTAAAGAACGTTGTTGGAAATGGATTGAAACAATAATGTAGATTGGAGACCTGGACTAGTTCCTTTATGAAGGACTAAAGTTGAAACAATAAAAGAATTAAGGAAGGCAGGGGAAGAGGAAGACCAATAAAGAATTGGAGAGTAGTGATTACTAAGACTCGAAAAGCCAACCACGACTAGACGGGAAAAGGGCAATGATCATGATGCAATATAATTACTTTCTAATGAAAATATGGTTGTGGTGGAGGGGGTAATAAGACCCATTATGATCCCGTATAGGACATTAAATAACCTGGCTCAAAAGAACAAAAGATGTTTGTACCAATATACCTGAAGGCATGTTTCTTTAATACCATTACGGCCCTCCAATATTCCGGCTTCTTTAATAGGTTCCTGGCAAATAACTCCAATATAAGACACACATAATCAACTACCAAGATGTTACTGTAAGTTTTTCATGAATAATTTCATTATTATCGATCTTACCAAATTCCGCACTGGAGGGAGACAAATCACAAGGTCCACATCACTCATCGGAAGCGCCAAACCAGTTGCAGTTGACCCAAAGATACTGGTCCTGGACCGGGGCCACAGAACTTGGAGAGACCGTGCAACCCTCTTGACAGCCCAATTAATGTAGGGCTTCTTAGTCATATTTTCAGCAGCAACCTTAGAATATGAGATGAAAGAAAAACAAGCAATTGTTACTCCAAAAAACTTGCTAGGATGAAAAAAAATTAAGGTGCCAAAGAACTTGGAAATTCAATAGTTTTAATAGAATAATTCCTAACAAAAACAGCTCTGGCAGCAATAACAAACCGTGCTATCCGATGAGTACAAACCATCTCGCTGGGACAACGCAGATGCATTTGCTGAGAAATGATGCTAGGCCTCATATTAAAATTTTAAAGAAGACAAGTGCTAACATTTATATTTACTAAACTTTGAAGACATAAACAACAAAATGCAAATAACAGACATTGTGAATTTGATACCTGCTTGCAGAAAGTATCAATTTCCTCATGGAGAATACCGTGCATCAGCGACAGAGACGTCTTACGAACTGGACAATTCAGTAAATCTGGAGGTTGGAGAGGTAATGCCACATCTGGCTGTAATGTAACATTCCATTACCACACCATGAAAAGCACTGAGGTACTATACATAATAAATATCAAACTTTAAATACAGAGACTTACATGTTCCTTATCGAGAGCTAGTTGAGAGATTGCAATTAGGCGATCTTGCAGCAAAGATTCTGGTAAAGGTTGAATCATTGGAGTAGCAGCAAGGCCTTTGCTTCGCCATGATGGCCAAATAACATCAGCACCATCCACACTAAGGCAAGGTTCGTCGCAATTGGTTCCATCATGGAACCAACTTCTCATGCCCCAATGCCTTGGGCTAGAGCTACCAGATCTAACAGTAGGGAAGCCTCTTTGTTTTCTACTTTCACCAACAGGACATGGCGAAGGAGGTCGTGGAGCGGGAACACACAAGACTACAGGTGATGGTGGCCGTTTTATTCGAGGGGGATCCCTCCTAGTAGGAAGTTTGCACGGACTATTATGGCCATGATTAATCTTAAATTCTGCTCTTGATCCTGGCCTTGAAAATTTTGGAACAACAATGGGGCGCAAAATTGGGTATGGGAGTGAATCCCCAGTAATCCCTTCTACAACACCACCAGGTGAGTTGGTTGACGATCCTTTCTCTTCTGGAACAACATCTGTCACAGCTGCAGAGGAGTTCAGTACCTTCCCAGCTACATCATTCCCTGGGATAACATAACCAAGAGACTGGTGTCCAGGTCCTAAAGGCTCAAAGGGTGAACAGAAAGGAGCAGCAGGTGGAGAAGCCATACCGCTCGCACTATATGAAGCAGGCAAGCCAACCATATCATCTATAGCTCTATTTAGCTCTGCTTCATGCCAAGCCCATGAGCTATCTTCAGAACTAAGAGAAGGAGGACGAGAAAAGCCTGTGCCTGAAAGATCACAAGTATTCCAGTACATTACCCCACCACCAAAGAACTGATTATAATCTCTTCCAGAAAATGCATGCACCTCAGGTTCTTCCTCAGATATCCAATGGCTCTCGTTATCATCTACTTGGTCTTGTGCATTTTTTAAATTGCACAAATCCATAAAATCCCCAGAGCACTTCCTTTCTTCCTCACCCTTGATCCCATTTAGCTGCATTCCATGAGCTGTAAAACCTGAGCGAAACGAAGACTGAAGCCTTGGCACATACCCAGAATCATAGTTACATGTCAATGATGGAGATAATCGACTGACATTTCTCACCATCGGGGGCCAATCTAAACTCATAGGCAAAGTTCGAGATGGCACGATCAGGCTGCATCCAGCATCAATGGGTGGGTTTCTTGCTTGATGCCTAGTAGTCACAAAGGTTTGATGAAATTGACTGCGACAGTTGCGACCAACATCCAAATGCAATCTATCCGTGGCAGCTGGGAGGTGCTGTGAGTTAACAGCTGGAAAGTGAACAGGCGCTAAACTAGGCCACTCATATGACGTGCCTCCCGAACTTGTGTATCCATGGGAATAGGAGTTGCTACAATCCTTCTTCTGAGGTATTTCAGCTTCATCATTTGAAGCAACTGGCTCAATTAATTTCACAGGAATAACTGGCTGCAAAGAACTTTCTTTTAAGTATTCACAATTTTGTTGTGAATCATTACTTCTTAAGTATCCAGATTCGGGATGCCCAAGCCCCTTTTCAATAACCAAACTACCACTTTCCTGTACAGACTTAACCGGGGATTTTGTTTTAAGGTTTAATATCTTATCCGAAGCCTCCCCTACAGATGAAGTAATACAACCTCCAACAATTCTAGCATAGCATGTGCTATTATATACAGAATCTGGTGATGCCTCATTGTGTAGGATTTCTTGGTCTGGTTCTGGGCCTGGCACACCACATTTGGACATATTGCCATCTTCCAATCTGATAGAAGTCGGAGAACCATTCAAACCCAAAGTACAGTTGCCCGTCGTAGAACTAATGGCAACATGATCCCGGATGTTTTTGGTAAATTCAGTTCCATCCTCTACAACTGTCTTATTAACATCATCATAGGAGCTTGAATTTGGAGATATACCGCTGTTAGTTGAATCATTTGACATACAGGGAACAGTTGGGGCATCAATTAACTTACTAGACTTTGTAAGCTCACTTGGTACAATAACAGACAGGGGAGTAGTTTCCATTGTTTTGACCTTTTTAACAATAACTGGTCCTTTTAAGCTAGAATTTTTGCTCCTGGAGCATTCTTTTCGGCTTTTCTTTCCAGTAATTTGAACCTTGTGAGCAACCAAACCTTTGGTATGTTCCTATACGATGAGATACTAGATTATTTGAAGGCAATATAAGTAAAATGAGTCAAAATAAAGTAGTAAGAATTACCATCTCAACTCCTGATAACATCTCCTTGCACAGATCCTTCTCTAGAATGCAACTGTTAACTGTTTTAAACCTCCCATTAGCCTCCCTTGAAAGAGTGTCCAGCATGTACCCATGCCTGGAGCTATTGCCCTCTCTACAGGCCAATTTGCATCCAAGCTCCTGGGGAAAGGCCCATGGGAACAATTAAAATTAAGTTTTCCACAACTTAAATTTCAGGCATAGAAACCTTCCAAAAAGTTCATAAAGAAAGCGTTGCATGCATACCTCAGAAGACATTTGCAGCGAATAATCAGACACACCAGACTCTGACACAGGATTTAGCCTTTTCTGATTGCGACCTTTGTTCTTTCCTCTCCGAGCATTTCCACCTGATTTCTCTATGGATTTAGTCACTGGCAGCTTCAGGTTTTCATCTCCCAAAAGTTCAAGATTTACGCAATCACGTGAAACTGCAACGAGCAAACCTCGCAGAGTCCTCAGTATACAATCAGAAACAGAATTGACGGATCCCAATGAACTAAAAAATAATCTATCCATTTCAAATTCACTATGCTGGCTTGCTAATTTCATAGTAGATATTTCATGAAATACGACCAAGCCATTAAAGAGAGTGCCCAAGGAAGCAGGTTTTCCAGAAACTGAGGCAGGGATGATGCCCAGGCAAAATTCTGCATCAGTCGGTAAGAGTGGATTTATGATCCTTTGATAAGATACAGTAGAGCCATATCTCAGTGGTTGTTCTGCTCCAACATTAAAGAACTCCATTTCATCCTTCGAGCCGCCATTTTTTCCCTTAACAATCTCATTTGCCTGCCAACTTACAAGGTTAAAAAGTGAGGAGTCATCAATGCATCATAGAGAGAGATGTTTCAATAGTTGACAGTTAATTAGGATTTACAGCTTCAAAAAAGAAGACCGAATTGTTTATACAGGTGCAGCAGCTTATCATTGTCCGACTTTGAAGAGTCAACAAATCAAGGTAGAAAAATAGGAAAAAAATCAAGCAAAAGCCACCAGGAGTGACACTCAAATCAGATTCCTATAAAGCTACACCAAATCAGCTTTATCATGATTAAGATCTTTCATATCATTTTGGTCACATCTAATGTTTGTTTCATGCATAAATTCATTGTACCCAATGGTAGAATTGACCGTTCCGATTCCAACAATTTCCGAGATCATAAGTTCATGAACTCATTTAAGTGATTGGTTATTACGCTTTTATCTTGTTAAAGCCAATTAATCTCCGGCCTGTCCTCACTATATTTTCTCCTCATGACCCCCTTTCCGTGGTATTCTGAGAATTAAACCAAGTTCCTAACCTGGTTTTCCGTTAACCCATGAAAAGTGGATAAGGGAGCTGTGACTTTAAAAATGTGAGGTTTTCCTTTTGGAAACCATAGAATCCCAACTCAAAGACTAAGTCTGAAAGTGTGCATAATACTACGTTGGAATATTCTTATACAGTATATTGCAGTGCAACTAAAGAACATGACACAGATCAAAAGAGTGTGGACTATGAAACACGCTTCCTCCACATGGATAATTAAATTCAAGCATACCATCATGCCAGGATGAAATCGCATTATGTTGACTCAGGCCCATTAAATTACAAAGTAGCGCTCTAAACTACTTTGAAGCGACTAGGTTGAATCGGGCCCGGAAACCAGTTATATTAGTTCATGATTATATGGAAAAACAATGTGATGTAGGATGCATTGATGGGTATATGTTAGGGGTTAAAACTTCGGCAGAGAACTTAGAAGAAATCAAAGAAGGTATAGATCCACTTAGTCAGACGAAGAGCCACTGCTACCACCAGTTCCATTTCTGAAAAACTTCACAGCATGCTTGCGAGAGTTGGTCCAAGGTAAGAATCATTAAAAGATCACCCACCGAGTTAGAAGAACACATTTTCTTTCCCATTTCCAAGTCATAATTAATATTAGATTTCATGGTGCATGTTATTTGTGGATGACGTAGTACTAATTGCCCAAACAAGGAAAGAAATAAATGGCATGCTAGAATTAAGGAGAAAAGTCTTGGAGTGGAGAGGTTTGAAAATTAGCAGAACAAAGACAGAATACATGGAGTGCAAAATTTAGTAAACATGATAGCCCGGAGGAGAATTTTTTAAAAAGAAAATCATTTAGTGTCATACTTAGGGGCGAACGCAGGATTTACTTGATGGGGGGGCCGTAGTCGATATATATTATTTTAAAAAAACTTACCTCCCATATTTAAATAGAGAAAAAATAAAAAATTTCCTCTAAAAATCATAAAATATAAAAAAAAAAAAGACCAATAACTCTCCAAAAAGTCATTCTACTATTATAATAAGGCATATCAGTAATTTCCTCTTAATTACTGATATTAATCTACTCAAAAATGATTTAGAAAGCTTCGTCTATGTCAAAAACAGTAAATGATTTAGAAGAACTATGATATGTTAAAAAAATTAGGGATTTAGAAGGATTTGATGTCTGATGGTCTGATGCCCGACAAGACTCGATGAGTCAAGTTTATGTAGCCGACACGGTAAAATATCGGGTCGGATCAACTCAACCCATCGACAACCCTACCCAAACTAGACCTGAACAGAACCCATCCAAACCTAGAACTGGGCCCCTGGTTCTAAACCTGACTGGGACCCACACGGATCTGCCCATACCTAACACCAACGCTTCTTCTTCTTCTTTATTCTCTGAATAGATTGACTCATTGATTGAAAATATGAAGTGGTGTAGTTTAAAAATTTGTAGAATATCCAACAGTTAATGAAAAATCAGAAATTGAGAGAAAAGAAGGATAGGATTGAGTCAATTACACTATTCTGAGGGATACAAAGATGTTTTGGTTGTTACAGCCAACGGGAGCAGTGCTGAGATCATACCTTTTTGAAGATTTGAGTGAATCCGCAAATGGCTTTGGGTTCATGATCTTATACACAAAGCTCTCAAATGTGTTGCCAAAGAATGCTCTATTTTACACTGTTATATTCCCGATCATTGCCTTGTTTGGGGCTTTTGCATCTTTAGGTGAATTGTGGTTATTACTAATCATTTTTTTTTATTTGCTTATTGAAAGTTAGGGGTTTGTTAGTGTATAAGGAGTTTGAATTTACTTTAGCTTTTGTTTTTGGGGAGGGAGATCCAATCTTCAAAACTGAGGAATGTTAAATAGTACAACATTATAGATCGTATGATTGGTATTTTTATCAATTAGGATTATCTAATTTTGTGGCCTCTTTTGGAATGGGGCATATCTATACTTATGCAGCCCCATCCCACAATATTATGGATTTAGACTAGTAGATAAAAACATACTTAGAAATTTGATTTAGTGTGTAAACACACAACTAAATTGACGTGAACTTACAGTAGTAAAGCGTTGAACACACAACAACAATCAGATATTCTCTACATAAAATAGAAAATTATAAACAAAACCTAAGATATAGGATCAAAATTATACATATAAAATAAAAAATCTCATCCCACTCATCTTTTTCAACGGAGGGAATGGATTTTTGGGATATAGGGAAGCAAAGCACAGAGCCGAAGAACAAAATAAGATCAAAACAACAAAATAGCAAAACCCTAGACCACAAATCAGAAAAAAAAAAATTAACAAAAATGAAGAAGAAGCACCTTCAGGAGAAGAAAACCTCTAGAAATCGCCTCACGGTAGCAGAAATTGCCTCTCGATAGGATGGGGGTTTGAGGGCAATGGAGTTTCTGAGTTGCAGAAGTTGGTTGAAGATGGTGAGAGGAGTAACGGGGTTCTTAATAGTTAGGGTTTTTTTTTTAAACTTAAAGCTTAAAAGAAATAAGGAACTAACTCAAGTAATATTGGGGGGTCTTTATAAAAATCCAAACTTAAAGTGAAAGACACACTCTTATTATTTTACTAAAAAGAAAAAGTTTGGGGGTCCGGGGACCCCCCCTCGGGCTCTATGTGTGTCCGCCCCTGGTCATACTCCCATAAATTTCGGTATTTAGGCTCTACCTTACAATTAGTTGGTGCGGATTTGATGAGGACTTCTCAAATGGGATTAATGCAGGTTGGATGAAATGAAGGCAAGAAAGCGGAATATTGCGTGACCAAAGAGTTCTACTTAGGTTGAAGCTACGCTTTTATAAGACAGCGGTTAGACCTGCCATATTATATGGTGCGGAGTCTTGGGCTACAAAAAAGAAAAGAAGATAGAGTCCATTTGGTTGATATGTGTATATTGAGATGGATGTGTGGAATAACAAGAAAGATTAAAATTCAAAATGAGCACATAAGAGGAAATTTGAGGGTGACACTTATAAAGGAAAAAATTACGAAATGTTGTTTGATGAGGTTTGCAAGAACTGTGAGATGCAAGTAGAGATGCATGCTCACAAATGCAAAACCTTGCAAACATGTTTCAACTAATGTAGAAAATTGGCACTACTCGTCAGGGGAAGAAATCAATTGGAGATTACCACATCCAACTTCGGTGTATGTGGGATGAGTTAGCTCGATATCAACAAGATGATATATGTGAGAGTTGTGTTAAGAACCACGTTGTAATGGGTGTGTATCAAAGGCCAATTGCACCATGTAAAGAAAAAAGGTCTTTGATATGTTGAAACGAATTAATCTAGAGTATGAAAATGTGTGTGCCAATATCCTTGGTCTTGAGGAGTGTCCTCCCCTTGGTATCGTTTTCTCTCTTCTTCAGTATGAGGGGAGCAGACGTCCGTTGATGCATGTCTTTATAGATGCTCCAAAAGAGATCTGCAATTCCGCACTTCCATCCTTTTCAGAGTTTCGTCATGATGAGGGTAGATCCAGTGATAGAGGTGGTTGTGGCCGTGTTGTATGTCTAGAGAAGAAAGAGAGAAGTTGAGATGCATTCATTGTGGGAGAAAAGGACAGTTGCGTGAGACTTGTTGGGACTTACATGACAAGTGTACCTTTCAGAAGAACCGGGTGTATGTTGTTGAGGGGGGAGTGTTTCATCTCCTACTCCTGCTACTCCTACTAGGCAACCTGCATCTACTACTCATATGACTCGGCCTTTCATGCCTTCTGCCACAATGACTTTGACACAGAGAGAGTACTAGGGAGCTCATACAGAGAGCCTCCAGCACCCATGCCTCTTACTCATCACACCTTGCCGAGACAGTATCATTGGGTCTGCACATCAGCACTTCTTTCATCTACATCCCAGTCTCCCTTGATTATAGATTCAGGAGCGATTGATCATATGTACGGTATGTCGTCATTGCTTGAGCATATATCTTTTGTACCTTTTTCTGGTCATATTTGTGTTGCAGAGGAGTGAGTCCCTTGTTCCTGTTAAAGGACAAGGATGTCAAGGAGATGTTAATGTTGGCAACCTCTCTCTTAAATCTACCCTTTTGATTCTGAAAATGCCTATGAATCTTCTGTCAATTAGCAAACTCGCTAAATCCATTAATTGTAGTGTAACTTTTTTCTTTTCTCACTGTTTGTTTCAGGACCTGACTACGGGGAGGACTTTTGGTCGTGGTCGTGGTCATGGTCGTGGGGAAAGTCTCAAGATCAATGGATGAAATTACATCTTTGGAGATAGCTCATATATGGCATTGCAGCTTAGATCATTTACCTTTACCCCGTTTGCATATTTTGTTTCCTAAACGTTTTACTAGTCGGTTTGATTATCATCAATTTCAATGTGAAATTTGTCAATTCTCTAAACATTGTCGAACCAGTTTTCCCATTAGTAATGATAAAAGTGTTATTCCTTTTGGAGTTATTCATTCTGATGTGTGGGATGTTTACATGGTTGCCATTACTTTGTCACTTTTATTGATGAATGCACTAGATACACTATTGTTTTTTTAATGAAAACCAAAGATGAAGTGTGTTTCTTTTTTCCTGTTTACCGCAAGATGGTTGAAACTCAATTCAATGCAACTGTAAAGATCTTGAGATTTGATATTGGTGGTGAGTACTCCCATCATCTTCAGTCCTATCTTCGCAGCCATGGAATTGAGTGGCAAACCTCTTTCTCCTATACTCCACGGGCAAATGGAGTAGTTGAACGACAAATAAATATCTTCTCGAGGTTGCTCGACCTCTTCTCCTTTGCATAGACGTTCCTAAACGATTGTGAGGTGATGTTGTTCTCACTGCCACTTATCTTATAAACAGAATGCCGACTATCCTATGAGGTGAGTGTGCCTACAAAGTGACATTGCCTAATAAACGTCTCTTTTCCATCCCACCTTTGCATCTTTGGTTGTTTATGTTTGCTCATGTTTCATCCATAAAGATAAACTCTCTCCCAAAGTTTTTCGGTGTATCTTCATTGGGCATCCTCCATCCCAAAAAGGTTAAGTATGTTATGATCTGGTGACTGGGAAGTGTTTTGTCACCATGGACTTTACCTTTTTTTTAATCCTCCAAGTTCAGCAATTCTCCTTAGTGCCCTCTTCAGGGGGCAAAGTCTAGCAGTGAAGAGAGCACGTTGTTTCCAAATTCTCCTATTCCATTGCCTGCAATGCAAAAAGATGAAGATGTTGAAATTGAAGCTGAAGAACTTGCTAGTGATCCAAAAGTGTTGGATTTGATTGGTTTGGGAAAGGCAAGATATTTGAACGAAAGAAGGTGAAGATGCTAACTCCTACATCTCTCTCTCATAATACAAACCAAATGCCACATCCCGGGGATGGTCCAAGAGAGTCCCCACAATCTGAATTGGATCTCCCAATTGCTCTATGCAAAGGTACAAGACATCTCATAAGCAAATTTGTGTTGAATCATGTTTTATCTACCTCTTATTCTAGCTTCATCTCTACTTTAGATTTTGTCATTGTTCTTAACTCGTTGTCTTAAGCCTTATCTCAAGCAAAATGGAACGAGGCAATCGTCCATAAGGCAAGAGAGTTGTAGAGTGCAAGTGTATAGAAGGTGAGAAATTAGGATTAGGGTTTCAAGGAAGGAAGAAGAAGAAAAGGAAGAGAGAGATGGAGAAATTAGGGCTAGGTTCAGTTACCCAACCCACTCTTATTATTAGTATTCATATCAGGCATTTACAATCTCGCGTATATCGAGAAGTGCGAAGAAAGTGAAACTATTTAAGTGGCAGGACCACTACACACACCCAACATACATATGTACCCCTCCCCCCCACCCCACCAGTCAATTACATATTCTAACAGCGTACACAGTGAAGTACCGCCCTGATTGGATCATTGAAAGATACAAGGCGAGGCTTGTGGCAAAGGGGTTTACACAGACTCCAGGCATAGATTTCCAGGATACATTTTCCATGTAACAAAACTCAATACCATGCGTATGCTTGTGGCCTTAGCTGCCCATAAGAGGTGGCCACCGTATCAATTGGCTGTAAAGAACGCCTTCCTACATGGTGACTTGGAAGAGGAAGTGTACATGCCTCTACCTCCTGGTTTCCTTCTCCAAGGAAATGATGGCCAAGTATGCAAATTGAGGAAAGCAATCTATGTGTTGAAACAATCACCGCAGGCTTGGTTAAGAAAGTTTAGTGATGTTGTTATGCAATTTGAATATCATAAAGAGACGGAAGCTGACAGCTCTTCTAGTCTATGTTGATGATATCATTGTCACCGGGGATGACAGAGAGGAGACTGTAAAGCTCAAATAATACCTCAGTCAGGTGTTTGATCTAAAGGATTTAGGTCGCGTTCAGCATTTTCTGGGCATTGAAGTTGCAAAATCCCATAAGGTATTGCTTTGTCATGAAGAGTATGTCTTGGATGTACTAAAGAAGAATGGAATGTTAGGTGGTAAGACTATAGACATACTATGGAACAGAAACATAGGATTAACACCGAAAAAGGAGAGTCACTCCAGGATGTACGACAATATCAAAGGTTTGTTGGCAGGCTTATTTAGTTGACTATAACCAGACCAGACATACAATATGTTGTCAGTGTAGTGAGTCAGCACACGCATTACCCCTAGAACTCCTTGTTAAATTGTGGTCTACTGGATTCTGAGGTACTTGGAAGTCCAGCCCTGGTAGGGGTCTCTTATATAATGGCCACCTAGATGTGGAAGTGTTCACCGATGTTGACTATATTGGATCAATGAGTGATAGACGGTCTACTTCGAGGTATGTCACATTTCTAGGAGAAAATCTGGTTACTTAGAAGATTAAAAAGCATACAACGGTCTCTAATTCTAATCTCGAGGTAGAGTATGAAATTATCTTACTGAGATCGAGAAGGAATGTGGTTGCAGTTTATACTTTCAAATCTTGGAATCCAGGTCATCTCCCTATGACTTTGTATGAGACAATGAGGCTGCATTTCATATTGCCGAAAATCCTATTTTCAAGAAAGGACCAAACATATTGAAGTGGATTGTCACTTCATAAGGGAGAAAGTTGAAGCTCAAGAGTTCTGTATGCACAGGTTGCCTCTGAAGATCAACTTGTTAACATGTTCACTAAGGCAGTTGGGAGAATTAGGTTGAAGGATGTTACATCCAAGTTGGGCATGACTAACATCTACGCACCAACTTGAGGGGGAACGTTGGAATACATGTCACTAGTTGTTTAGGTGCCATTAGTCATAGTGGGCGTTCATAAGTAAGTAGGGTAGTCTTTTTTCCTTCTTTTCACTCATTTCTCCATTGTACCGAGATACGTGAGATAGTAGTTAAGAGTATATATACTAATAATTAAGGGGGTACTCAACCATAATTCTCTACATCTGTTCCTCTTCTTCCTCTTTCTCCGTCTCTTTCTATAACCCTAACCCTAATCTACCTACAAAACTCTACCAAGCAGACCCTATATATAATATATATGGTTTGAGATTACATCACTCAACCATATATATATATATATATATATATATATATATATATATATATATTCAAAAATGGTCAATGTGTTAAAAATGAACAGCGAAATGAAATATCATTTCACTATTCATTTAATAATTGCTGATCACAATGATTAAGATCCTTTTCCCTAAAACTCACTAAGGAGGGATAAACCCAGGGGGTGGGGGTTGGGGGTTTGTATGGAGTCCCTTGGTTCAAATATGGAACCATGGATCAAAATATCGTCCGATACGTATCAATTTTGGACCTAGACGATACGGTAAAATGGGTTTTTCTCAGGGCTCCTAAAAAACAGTCAAATTATCGTTTGTATCGTCCGTATTGTCCAATGTATCGTTCGTATCATCCAAATTATCGGTCAATTTATCGTCTGACACAAAATTTTAGGATTTTTCTCTAACCCCTTAGAAATTGTCAAATTATCGTTTGTATCGTCCAATTTATCGTCCGTATCGTCCAAATTATTGGTCAATTTATCATTCGTCCCAGAGTTTTAAGGTATTTTTTGGGATTTTAATTTTTTTTTTTTAAAAGTGTACTAGGACGATACGCGATACGTATCGTCCTGGAGGTTTGGACGATACGTATCGAAAATCCGATTTTTTTGTCCATGTATGGAACATTGTTCGAGGCATATATATATATATATATATATAAACCAATAGGCACATACATACACATATATGGGAAATAATCCCCTCACTCGATCATGGTGTTATATTACATGACTCGAGCTGCTATTGGTTGCATAACATTTCATCTTCCTTTGCAAAGTCAAAGGCAGTTGTTGCAGCAAATAGCAGCTCGAGCCATGGGATTTTGTCCCGTGACTATATATATAATTTTGTAATATGAACATATATATATATATATATATAAAATCTTCTTAGCTCCACTAAGTAATTTTGGATCTCATTGCCAGCAGAATCAATTAACAGCTCCTTAAATCTGGTGGCAGTGTGGAGCTGAGGGGTTACTATAGCCCTGTCTGGTGAGGAGGTGACCAATTTGCACTTAGGCACTTTTTTTTGTTTACTTTTTTGTTATGCCAATAGCAAGCCTAGTAAGTATGGGCACTACATCTATGGTGTATATTTCCAGAATTTCACACCATTGACGGCAGTAGTGTTTTAGAAATAAATTTTATACCCACTAATTCTGTTTCTGTGAGTAGTTCGATACTGATCTTAAGGGCGTATTTATCATTTTGAAATTTATTGGGTTATGACTTATGAATCTTTTTTATGAGTGAAAAACAGAAAGCAATCCAATGGTAGTAAACATTCAATGCCCAATCCAATGCACACATTCAATTGAGAATCAGTGAATCAATATCCTTTACTAAATGAAAGATAATTCCCATAAGTCCCATCTGTGTCTAGTTCATTACGTCCATAGAAGATTATTTTCAATTTCCTTCTCTTTTTTCTTTTTTTCCTTTTTTGTAAGTTCATTTACAACACATCCAAGATACTTACACTCTTACAAACATGCTGGTTGGCCCTTCTAGCCTGAGATAACCTTCCTGCCGGGTTAGGTTTGGGTGCTTTTTTCCAGTAGTGTGTTCAAATTCCTTGAGTCCATTTGATTTGCGTAAGAATTATCTTCTCAATAATTACATCAAGAGAAAGATGAAGTCCTCAATGATTCTCTAGACACGGCCATCTCTTGCCAACGAGTTTGCAACCTAATTAGTCTATCCATTTATCATGCAAAATATCTCTACCCTAAGTTACCCAGAGCAAAGGGTAAAGGCATCAGATTTGACATGGATACATACGAAAAAACAAGCATAAGACACCAGTGTTTCCTTCTTTTAGGCAGATAAACTTACAAAACCATGTATTCTACTTCTTTTTCCTTCTTTTTTGTTGTTAGTTAAGCTGAGATTGAACATGCAAACTCAAGGTTGTGTCATCGTACCTTGCAGATGAGCTACAGGCCACAACCCCGACTCATTTATTCTCTATAGGGTGAATATATATAATTATACAGTAAATGATATCAACCGTAAGGAAAATGAAAGGTGAAACCAAATGTGATTTTACCGTTCATTTTCCGTTCAGCCAACCCTGTTGACTGCACGGCTTTATATGAATTATTTTAAATATTAAAAAGTCACAATAATGTTATGATCATCGAGCTGCTCCTTCATATGGCACCCGATCATGGGATTGGGTGCCACATGGCAGCAAACTAATGCAGGACCAGGTAAGTTACCTGGTCCTTGGTACCATGCAACCTTTACCCTTCTTTATATACCTCTAATGAACAAATGATTGAAGTCATTCTCATTAAGCCTGTGACAGTAAAGAACACTCAAGTTTGATGCTACTGGTGGATCTTAGGTGTACTGCCTCCATAAAAAATAGTACATTTCATTTACTTTATTTTTATGTTCTCTCAATAACAAATTACGACAGAACTTACTATTACAAAAAAATAAATAAGTAAATAATAATAAATACCAGTGGTTTCGCTGCTTGGCTTAAAAACGTCCGAAAGATCTTCTTCCTGAGTCCAATGTCCAAGCCAGTCCACCAGTCCAAATGCCCCTTCTTCCTCCAAAATACATTTGCCGCGACCAAGGCGGCACTCGCCTTCTCTTTTGACTTCACTCCCCGCCTTTTTCCCCCATGACAATTGAGCCACGACAGCCTCAACGCCACTTCAAGCTTGTTCGCCACGAAAGCCTCGATGCTGTAGTATCCCTTGGCCTTCAACCACGGTAGTTCCTCCCATTCTGATCCCGAAACACGCCGCTCCCCTCTCAGAAACTCCCCATTCGAAACCCCATCCATCGCCGCAACGAACCGGTCCAAATCCCCAACCAAATCCTCAGAAACAGTAACTGAATCTAACGAACTGGCAGAACGAGAACAATGTGACGAGTTTTCGCCTTCGTTCGAACCGAACATCAGAACAGAGGGAGAGATCGACCGTTCGGATTCGTTTGAAGCGCTGACCCTAGATAAGAGGCCTCTGGATCTTCGGAAGCAGAGGCTGGGGAGGGAGGGGCGGTCGGGGGAAGGGAGATCGGGGAGGATGATGAAGAAGCCGTGGCCTTGATTGTGTAGACGGCTTTGCATCTGAATAAGGATCTCGACGAACTTTGAATCGACGACGGTGAGATATGATTGGCGTTGGTGGACTGTAAGAGAAGAGAACCAGCGGAGGATCGATTTTCTTGGATTTGGAGGCCGGGATGAGGGAGTTGTGGAGGAGTGGTAAAGGGCGATATGAGCACTCAGAGAATCGGTGAGTTGGCTGGAATCCATTTCCTAGACTCTGCTCTGTTTGGTTTCTCGTGTTTCTTCGTAATTTGGGGATTGATGAAAAAGAGCATCTGGTACGAAGGTGTTAGAGGATTTGAGAGTTGAGACGCTGACGCTCGACTATGCTAAAGATTAGCTTTATGCCTACACTCGAGATTATCGGACTTCAGTGGTTCATCTCTAGGTGAAAGTTTGCATCTCAAGCGTTCTTTGGATAATTCACGTTCTGTTGTAGCTCCGCTAGGGCTCTCAATGGCCCGGATTACGGCCGGGCTACGGGTTCAACTCAGTCCTAAATTTTTCACCACGGCCCTAACTTGAGATGTGATATAAGCAGCCAAAGGCCAGACACTATCGGTTTGGGCCAGGCTTTGGCACTTTTCGGGCTTTTTTCAGCTGCTTTTTCTAATAAAATTTAATTATACTATTTTTTGGGGGCCATTTTTTCTAATAAAATTTGGTTAGGTGCATGCTATTTTTTTTTTCTAATAAAAGTTTGAAAAAGGTAAAAAAATAATTTAATAATTATGTTAACATTAAAGAGGCTCATTAATCAAATATTTTATTTTAGTTTGTTGTATAATAATGGGTATAACGAACAACGGTTATACAATAGTTATAATAGACAATGGTTGCACAATAGTTATAGCGGAAAGTAATATATATATATATATATATATATATATATATATATATATATATATATATATATATATATATAGGGTCGGGTGTTGGAACACTCAACTCAAGCCCGGCCCAGATTGATACAAGTTAAAACATGTTTAGCCTGGTCTCGATACCGGGCCAGGTTTGCTTGATAGGAAGTACCACTTTTTCCGAATCGAGAGCAAGCTAAAATTCAGCCTGACCCAGCCCATTTCACGTTCTGTTGTAGCTGCCACTACGGGTGTTAATGGCCCAGATTAGGGTCGGGCTAGGGTTCAACTCGGTCCTAACATACCCAGGCTGGATTCCCAAATTTTTCAGCACGGCCCTAACTTGAGATGCGATGTAATCAAAAGTCTTAATTCTCTGTCTAATAAATTTTGATTATGCTATTTTTTGGGGGCTATTTTTTCTAATAAAATTTGGTTGGGTGCAGGCTATTTTTTTTTCCTAATAAAAGTTTGAAAAAGGTAAAAAATTAATTTAATAATTATATTAACATTAAAGAGGCTCAAGGACATACTTTTAATCAAATATTTCATTTTAGTTTGTTATACAATGGGTATAACGGACAACGGTTACACAATAGTTATAATGGACAACGGTTGCACAATGGTTATAACGGAAAGTTATATATATATATATATATATATATATATATATATATATATATATATATATATATATATATATATATATATATATAGGGTCGGGTATTGGAACACTCAACCCAAGCTCGGCCCAGATTGATACCAGTTAAAACATGTTTAGCCCGATCTCGATACTGGGCCAGGTTTGCTTGATAGGAAGTACCACTTTTTCTGAATCGAGAGCAGGCTAAAATCCGGCCTAGCCCGGCCCATTGAGAACCCTAATTTCCATGCACTATTCAAATAAAGGCTAGACTCTCTTATTGTCATTTAAACGCTAAAATGATATTTAAACGATCTTATACCACCCATATGGGTGATCCGTACCGTAAAAGTGATAGATTATAGATTAACGTATAACATACCCACAAATAATGCTTTAGGGGAATTTAACCCATCAGATTTGTAGTGTACACTACAATACTTAAGTTATTATTTGTATTATCCATACCTAAATTGAATTATGTTCCCTATTACAATGCGCACCGTAGCTTTTTATGACTTACTAGTAAATATCATTTATTTTTATTTCCTCCGTATGGTCACATTTTTTCATGTGTTATAATTTATAATAGTTAACACCATAAGAGTGATATTGTCTCCCATCTTCTTCCATTAATGGACTTATGTGTTTATCAATCTAGATATTTCAATCATCTATCACATTTATGAAGTAGGTTGGATATTATCTCAAATTAAAGTAAGCAATCATTGCCTTTGGATAATGAACTTTTAATCAAATATTTCATTTTAGTTTGTTATACAATGGGTATAACGGACAACGGTTACACAATAGTTATAATGGACAACAGTTGCACAATGGTTATAACGGAAAGTTATATATATAGGGTCGGGTGTTGGAACACTCAACCCAAGCTCGGCCCAGATTGATACAAGTTAAAACATGTTTAGCCTGATCTCGATACCGAGCCAGGTTTGCTTGATAGGAAGTACCACTTTTTCCAAATCGAGAGCAGGCTAAAATCTGGCCTGGCCCGACCCATTGAGAACCCTAATTGCCATGCACTATTCAAATAAAGGCTCAACTCTCTTATTGTTATTTAAACATTAAAATGATGTTTAAACGATCTTATACCACCCATATGGGTGATCCATACCGTAAAAGTGATAGATTATAGATTAACGTATAACATACCCACAAATAATGTATTAGGGGAATTTAACCCATCAGATTTATAGTGTACACCACAATACTTAAGTTATTATTTGTATTATCCATACCTAAATTGAATTTTGTTCCCTATTATAATGCGCACCGTAGCTTTTTATGACTTACTAGTAAATATCATTTATTTTTATTTCCTCCATATGGTCCCATTTTTTCGTGTATTATAATTTATAATAGTTAACACCATAAGAGTAACACCATAAGAGTGATATTGTCTCCCATCTTCTTCCATTGATGGACTTATGTGTTTATCAATCTAGATATTTCACTCATCTATCACATTTATAAAGTAGGTTGGATAGTATCTCAAATTAAATTAAGCAATCGTTGCCTTTGGACAATGAACTTTCTATGCCTCAATATGGACACATTGCACATATGTTGTGTGGTTGTAAATTTTAAGGCTCTTTATGACACGATTGAGATTTCAAACAATAATAATTTCCACGTCAACATTAATATCAACATCACTTTTGTCTCGTGAGTTGGTTGGAATCCATTTTTAGAGTTCTGTTTAGTTTCTCGTGTTTCTTCTATATCTTGCCCTGAATTCTGGAAATAGAGATGGGGTTGTACTATAGGAATGAGTAATTTGGGGGTTGATGAAAAAGCATATGGTACGAAGATGTTAGAGGATTTGAGAGTTGAGACACTTGTTGTTAAATTAAATGAGTTTTACTCACAAACGCACGAATCAAAATGTAGCATAGATTAATGGAGTGCGAGATCATTCCCACGAAGATTGGGGAGAAAATTAAAGACAAGGAAATAACAATTAATTAAAAGAATAATCACAGATTTAACATAATATTAACCTAGTTTACTGAGTTGCGAGAGTGCGATGAGAGCAAAATACTACATGTTAAAATGTAATTAAAATGATATTAAAATAATGAGGTTCAGGATGCTAAATCATCCCATTCTTGGTTCATCATTTACAATCATAGATCTAACTGATCGGAATTTATAAGATGTTACACACATAAACATCAAAATCAATTGATAATTTATGGAAGATGGAACGTTAAAATCGCATAATAAACCGAGACTAATATTCTTCCAAAACCGGAAAAGAAATAGGCAAAACATTCATCGCAAAAGAGACTTCTAATGACGATAAATAAATGTCGCAAATATTAGTAATAAAGAACCCAGTATAAATTCCAAATCAGAGATCCGAGATCATGGGAAGAGTATGACTAAATCTCATATCTTAGATTGATGATTGATTTTTACAGAGATCGGTAAGAACAAATAAGCACTAAAACCTAGAGCATCGTCAAACATAAATTTCAGCCATAGATGTATAATTATAAATAAAAACCTCGGATGAGATTCATTAGATTCCAACCCTCAAAGAAATTTAGTTACACATAATTGAAATGAACATTAAAATATCGTACAAGTGCTCCAACAAAATCCACAAAAGCTTTAATTCAATCGATACAATCCTCATTCAAATGCAAAAATTAAACTAATCTATGACCTAAAGCTAAAGTAGAATGAATGAACAAATGTTTGGAAAATGAAAGGAAAAGTTAGAATGAAAACTAAAAATTGTTAAGTAAAATAAAAAAAAGCCTCCAAAAGACTAGTTCCCGAATTTGCTTAAATAGGTCCTCGACTCGGAAGTTCGAAATTCAAATTCGATCGATCAAATATATATATAACAGAGAATGGATCTGGCCTATATTTTTATATAGACCCGATCGATCGACATAGGTGGTCGATCGATCAATTTTCACGACTATCAGGGGTTGATAGTTTGTTTGCTCCAATGCTCCGGTGTTGGTTGTTTGCATGCTCTTCTATGGTATCAATTGTATTCAACAATCAGATTTTCCCGAAATAATCAAAACTCCACAAAATTGTTGGCTTACCCACATCGGATGGCTAAATATAGGTTTTAGGGTACGAAGATGTTGGAGGATTTGAGAGTTGAGACGTTGACGCTCGATCAGAGACTGTGCTACGAGATTATTGGACTTCATGTGGTTCATGTCTAGATGAAAGTTGGGCATCTCAAGCGTTCTTTGGATAATTCACGTTACGGTTAAAAGAAATAAAAAATTATTTGGGAAACTTATGTTGTGGCTTCCACTAGGACTCTCAATAGGTCGAATTAGGGTCGGGCTAGGGTTCAACTCGGCCCTAACCTACCCGGGCCGGGTTCCCAAATTTTTCAGCTCGGCCCTGACCCGGGTTGCGATGTACTTAGCCCAAGCTCGACCCCTACCTAGCTGGACCAAGATTGGACATTTTTTCAGGCTTTTTTCGGCCATTTTTACTAATAAAATTTCGTTGAGTTTTTTTTTTTTTTTCTCTCTAATAAAAGTTTGAAGAAGGTTAAAATTTTAATTAAATAATTATATTAACATTATTAAGGCTCATATATATGCTTCTATTCAAATATTTTATTTTAGTTTGTTGCACGATGATTATAATGGACAACGATTAATCTCAGGGCATTTAAGTAAATTATATTTAATTAAAAGAAATTTTTTTATAACTTTGAAAGGATAAGTAATATATATATATATATATATATATATATTATATCCGGGTGTTGGAATACTCAACCCAAGTCCGGCCTGAATTGATACGAGTTGCAACATGTTTAGCCTGGTCCTGATACCAAGTCGGGCTTGCTTGATAAAAAGTACCACTTTTTTCAGATCGGGTGCGGGCTAAAATCCAGCCTGACCCATTAAGAGGCCTAGCTGCCACACACTATTCAAATAAAGGCCCGACTCTCTTACTGTCATTCAAACATTAAAATGATGTTTAAATGATCTTACACCACCTATATGGGTGATTCGTACCGTAAAAGTAATAGATCATAGATTGACATGTAACGTACCCAACATAATGTTTTAGGGAGATTTAACCCATCAGTTTTGTAGTGTATACCTCAAATAAGTATTTTTATTATTCATACCTAGATGAAATTTTGTTCTTTATTACAATTCACATTGTAGCTTTTTATGACTTACTGGCAAATATCATTTTTTTTCCTCCATATGACCACATTTTTTCATATATTATAATTTATAATAGTTAGCACCATAAGGGTGATATTGTATCTCATCTTCCTGTACTGATGGACTTATGTATTTCTCAATCTAGATATCTTAATCATTTATCACATTTAGGATGTAGGTTGGATATTATCACAAATTAAATTAAGCAATCGTTCCCTATGGACACAGAACTTTTTATGCCTTGATATGGGCAAATTGCACATATGTTGTTTGGCTGTAGATCTTAAGGCTATTTAAGACAAGGTTGAAATTTCAAACAACAATAATTTCCACGTCAACATTAATATAAACATCCTTATTGTCTCGTGAGTTGGCTGGAATTCATTTATAGACTCTGCTCTATTTGGTTTCTCATAGAGTTCGTATCATATCATAAATGCAAGACCATAATCTAGACACACTTCAGTCCTAACGTACCTCACCATATCATATCATAAATGTAAGATCACGATCTAAACACACTTAAGTTCTAACGTACCTCACCATATCTCATAAACATAACATATCTTATTATTCAGTCACATGCGCCTGTACATTGTATGGTCGTAACTATAAACTCATAAATCCTTTATGACTTGCGTCAGAGTCGTTGATAGATTCTATCATGTGAGGGTCATCATAGTAGCTTACCACCATAACATAACATTCTTTAGAAAATACTCATACACCTCATTCAGCCTATTGGGAGACTCATAATATACTAATATTGTCTTCCCAGAAACCCGTTTTGACTGTATGACGTTGTGACCCTTACGATGGATACGTAAGGAACGACACGTATAAATTTAGGTTCATAATCTTATATTGGCCTACACAGCGGTGTCTTATTATCATACTTAAAACTTATCTTATCTTATAGACTCATATTTTAACATACTACTATAACCTGGATCTATAACGAGTCATTATGCAATAAGTTTCACTAATCATGCTTCCCAAGGGATGGGTTCCGTAGTAACCTCATAATCAATCGATTTAAATAAAAAGTAAAACAATCAATCGTGTGACAAGCCATACTACCATAGAAATGTTGCATCCGTACATGGATGCCGAAAGGTCCAAATCTCATATTTTATTCGATTACTTATCCTATCATATTTAAAACTTGGGGTGATAGGGTCACCACATATGCCACCGTATATGTCGTTACACTGAATACGGTGTCATCCCCGCTTTAATACAATCTCAGCGAGTTACCACTCCAAAGCGTAAGCATTATCTTATACACTCGTGTACATATGACCTAACATATCCATAACTCGAGTAACATACTAGATGAAAATATTGAACTATCTTACTTTAATGGATAGATTTACATTCAAGATTTCGTTATATTTATGCATACATATATATATATATATATATATATATATATATATATATATATAACACAACAATACAAATACAAGGTAAGGTAGTTATCAGGGTGAGAAATCGAGAACATGAAGGTTAGAGTTTGATTTCACAAGGGCATCAAATTTCTAACTCATCTTATCGTGGAGATCGCGTTGAAGCGATAAAATTAATATATAGATTACTATAATCGAATAATAAAAAGGAAATATATCGCAGTTCGAAGTTAGGTGAATCACGACCATCAATTGAAAACCTATTTGTGATTAATATGCCTTAAAGTTTTGGCAATGATAAGGTGAAAATGTTGTTTATTCGGATGAGAATCGATCGATCTTAATTAATGCAAATAAGTCATTTAGTTCGATCCAAAATCGATCGATCGATCGAAAAATTGAATCGATTGATCGAATTTAAAGAAAATAAATAATTCGATTTGGTCCTTAGTTGATCAATCAGTCTCGGAATAGATCCATCACAAATAATAAAAAGAAGTCATTGGGTTGGTTCGAAATCAACCGATCAGTCTAAGAACCAACCTGTTTAAATAAAAAGTAAAACTCGTAACATAGTACAGTCCATAATCAATTGATCATAATAGAAAAACAATCAATCGCAGTTAATGTAAATATGCAAAATTGGTTTAGGTCGAGAATTGATCGATCACACAGAAGAATTGATCAATCAAAAATTAAAAGAAAATATGCACAGTCAATTTGGTACAGAGTTGATCGATCGATTTTAAAATTTTTGGAACAGTTAGGGTTCAAAAAATAAGATCTAAAAGACATTAAAATATTTAAAATAAAATAAATAAAAACATGGTTAGGGGTTATCCATCTTATTATTTTTAAAAGCAATTTTTATAAAAAAGATATATACGGGTTTGATTTATTTAGCATGTCAATACACGAAAAAGTACCCTATGCGATGGTATCTGAGAACAACAAAATGGATTGATGGGTACCCACCTGTTAAAGAGTGAACGATAGAACTACAGTGATTAGGTTGAAGAGATCGGCGTCCAATGTGATAACTCATCAAAGATTTCTCCTTTTTCTACCTCCTTAATCTTGATGGTAGGAATAGATCGTTGATCGGACTCAAAGTTGTATAAATTATCCTCAAATCTCGACTTTTTTAATCCTTACTAAACCACTAATGAGTGCTTTTAGTTCATGTTGTGTTGCAACATGTGTAAAAGCGGGTTAAATGTACAAAAGGTTAAGAGAGCAAAGTTACAAAGAAACCCAAGTAAACTACAAGAATCCAAGGAGATGCAGCTGGAAGGATTGCTTCTAAAGGTCAATTGGACCGATTGAAATTGCAAATTTGACCGGTCAAGATAGCGCAGCAGAGGAGGATCGCAACTGAAAAGAAGAGAGCCAAAATGAATCGGTCGAAGCATCATAGCCGACCAGTCAGAATACTGAGATGAGACCGGTCTGAAATAGAATGAGCAGAGCGATGAAAATCAAGAGGAATATCTCGACAGGTCAGAACCCAGTCAACCAGTCAGGAAATTAATGAAAATTAAAGCCAACAAAACATCTTCTACCTGAAGGAGTTTGAAATCGACCGTTCGGTGCTTCACTTTTGACTGGTCACAGCAGAGTTTCCGAGCGAAAACTCAGGTGCGCACATCTGTGGATGAGCTCTAACGTCGAGATCTTCTCTGAGATTTTCTTCCAATAGGTTGGATAATTCCAAATCGGTGCCGATCCCTTCCAGATTTATCTTCGTTGGAGGATTTTTAGGATTTTAGAGATTGTTTGTCATGTACAATGTTCTAGGACCTTGTAAATATATAAATAAAGACCCTAGGGTTAGGTTTTAAGGGACTCTTTGACGTGAGTTTCCGTAGTCTTAGGTTTGAATAGTTATGGAATGGAGGGAGCTTGAATGTAATCATCGATCAGGGCTTGCATCAGTGATGATGGTCTCTAAATCGATGCGTGCTTAAAGCTTTAGGCTGGATCTCTTGTAAATTCTGAGTAAGTATTTTAATAACTTTCTGTTACTTTTTCTGTTTGTGAATCTCATTATTGGTACAATTGCATATTCGAGGTTCCGACTAGATCGAGAACGCGATGGTAACGCTGTAATCTTATTTAGATTAATTATAGTGGCCTTGTAGGGATTAGGGTTAGTCTAGAAATGATATTCACTGACAAACTAGGCTTTGTAGGATAGTTTTGTTGGTTCGTGCAATGGATAATTGACGATTGGGTTTTTCTAACTCACGATTAGATCTATCTAATTCATATAGGATGTGACTGGGCTTGTAGCCAGGAGTGTGGGTACCTGAGATTCATGACAGAAAAGAAATAGGATTTATTATGTACGAATCTGGAATCCAAGAGGGGTTCTAGTTCGCCTTCTCCTTTTTTATTTCTAAAACTATGTAGATTTCTTTTATTTATTTTCGACTAATGTAGGAAATCTAATGCTATAAAATTCTCTGTAAAATAGAAATTAAATAGGAGATAAACGACAAATCCCTATGGTTTGATAGCCTTGTACTTGCCCTAGTATATTCGAACTTGTGCGCTTGCAAGGTTTTGAAATAAAACGACAATCGCGGTTGGTCTCGTGGAATAACACACAAAAGTTTTTTAAAAAGAGATTAGAGAGTTTTGGAAAAATATGAATTACGGAAGATAGGTCGTGACAATTATGGTTTCTTAAAAGAAAAGAAGAATAAAATGGAGTTATGTAACTTAAATAAGGTTTTTTAAAAGTAGGGTAGGTTCCGGTGTGGAGCGCTAATATCGCGCATAGTGTAAAATATCATCTAACGCCGTTAAAAAGAAAGTTACTAAATTCGGGTTGTTACACAACATGTTAAGTCATTCGAACAACTTTGGTTGATAAGAAATGTGAGAAGATGATGATTATATCTTAAGGAGAAGGTGAGGAGAGTCGATCCCAAAATGAAGGCATAATTTTTATGATTCAATATAGTTAACACTTTTAAAGTGGACAACTAAAGGTGAATATAAAGATTTACCTTAGTCATTCATTTTAAAAGTATTTTTATAACTTTGAATCTCACCATGAAGAAGTTTTTCTACAATGTAATATTTGGCCTACAATGCTTTGTCGAAAAAGAGAAGAATAAGAATAAAATAAAATTTTAAAAATCAAATACTGTCTTATTGTTAGAGAAGGATGGATTGGTGGAAAACTCCTTGATGGCATGGATATGTGTGAAAAAAATGATTAAATTCGAGGATTAGGGTTTTGGGGGTTAAGAGATACAAAAAACATAAAAATCAAAGTGTATTATTTTACAAGTTGCCAGGGGTATATTGAAGTTTTAATGACGTCAAAGGTTTCCCCATCGGACATGACTCCTCTTATACCTTTACGTTACTCCTTAAATTTTATTGTTTTATAATGAAACTATAATATACTTATTATAAATCTATACTAAAATAGGACAATGGTAGACCGGCCCCTTACTTCGACCCATGCTAGTTTGTTGTCCCGGGCCACCTAATTACATCATCTATGATCGAGTGTAACTTGAATGAACAAACAATGTTTTCGATTATTGAAAAATTTATTTCTAAAACTATTATCTATAATAAAACAACTATCTATAATCACATAGTGTCACGACCCGAAATTCTACCCCATTTCAAAGGCCTAGAATTCCGAGTTTTGGCCCGTATGCATCTCAGATATGCTAAGCGAACATATTCATAATCAAAGTTTTCATGTAATACGGGTCCACAAAATCCGTGAAACCAACAAATAAAGAGGAGATATAATGGCAGTCATAAACAATAAATAAATGCGATAGAAATTCATAAAATAACTACTAATCGAATGAAGAGTATTGTTAAACGTAAATCAAATGTATGAGGCCATGAATAGATGATCAATCACATAATTTACCATTTTATCATCCTTAACTTAGTGATGCGAGGCTTTAGCTTTCTACTAATAAGATGCTGATGTGCAGATATTAAGGAAAAATAGTGAAAGAGAGTTTAAGTATTAATATTCATCAAAATAAACTCATAAAGCATTAAGAAAGACGATTGAGCGTTAAAGACAATTTGCTAACCACTGAGAGACAGAAAATTACAAAAGACGATTAAGAGCGATACTAAAAGACAAAATGAGAAATCGAAATTTATGATTCTCCAGAGAAGATACGTTCAAGAGGCTAAAGCGATACAAAGGAAGCGAAGAATCATACTAAAGAATCATCTTGAAAATGAACACTATGAGAAGATAGAAAATCGTGATTTACGATTTTCCAGAGAAAGCTACATATAAGAAGAACAATCATAATTTACGATTCTCTAAAAATACACACTTCTCAGAACTGCTACTGATCACGTGAGAAAGAACACTGTCATGCATATTTTAAAAAGGACTCTTAAATTAAAAGTCTAGCTAATCACGGATCTGAGAAGATTGATGAAGAGTGATACTGAAGGACTCTACAGCTGTTATCAAGGAAAGAACATTCCAGAAGCATCAACCATTGAAAGCAAGGAAGAATAACATTAAGAATTAGAGTTATATTAGGAAACTTTTATTTTTAGTAGTTTCTTTTGATAAAACTAGATATTTGTAAACCGACCCCTTATAATCTATAAATAAGAGGGCTTGGTATAGGAATAAGGTATCAAAGAATTTCAGCATCAATTGATGCCTGAGATTGGATTTTCTTCCGATTAGTAGTGTAAAATAGTTAGAATAAATTATATATCCAAGGTTTCTCAGGAGCAATTGACGACTGCAATTGAATGCTGAAGATTATAATAGATATCTGTAATTTCTCAGGAGCAATTGACGATTACGGCTGAGGAGTGAAGGATATATTTTACTTTGCTTTTTAGTTTAGATTATATTTCATGCAATTTACGGCTTTGTAAGCATCTCCAAGTTTTATTTTGAATTGATGACTCATGTTAGAATTTATAAATTAGTGTAACTGTTTTTACTTTTCCATCTTCATTTTTCTAAGGTTTGATTGACGCCCAGATTTTAGGAAGTTGTTGATTAGATTAAATCTATATTGATAGGATCTTAGACTTGATTGACGAAAAATGCTAGGAGACTAGAAATATAGTGTAACTGTATTATTTAAATTTATAAATATTTGATAGCTGAAGATTGAGATTGATGACTTAAATCAGAATAAGAAGGATTTAGATTTATTTTATGCACTTTTAATTAAAACAATTTCTTTTATTCATTTTTCTCCAGTAAATTAGATCTAAAAGATAAATAGAAGTTTTTAAAATAAGGATTTAAATAAAAGATAGAAATATGGGATAACTAGACAAACAAACTTCCTCGTGGGAACGATCCTATGCTATAACTATGATTTTCATTGTGCGCTTGTAATAGATTAAGACTTGAATTTAACATAATTTTAATACATAAAATAAGTTGACCAATAGATAATAACTATATGAGTAAAAATGAAAGAATTACTGGCTAAACTAAATATCCTGCTCTCTATACCAAATTAGCGCTATTAGAAATCGACGCTCAAATCAAAGTCAACACCAAGGGCCTCCTGGTATCCTGCAGCATCGTCCTCCCAAGGCTCCTGATACTCTACGTCCAAGGGGTCAACGAAGTCAGCGTCAGTAGGGTCAGGATATCTAGCGTTCACTCCGTCAATATAGTCACCTAATATAATAAATGTCACGATTGTTGTATTGCTAAACAACGCGCAACTCAGTAGATACACCACCAATTCACCCTATGCTACTCAGGTGTATTGTGGGGGAATCTCATGAGTGATAAATGTGCAATAGTTGTACATGAAGTTAGTGAGTATCAAGTAGCCAAATATGAAAAACATACTATAACAAACATGCAAGACCATGATAGACATATTGCAATCTTAACGTACCTCTCCATACCTCATATAAGTAACATATCATATTACAACGTCACATGTGCCAGTACATCACATGGGGGTACCTACATACTCGTAATTCTAATACGACTTGTGTCAGAGTCACTGCATATTGTCATATCATACCGCTCTCCATATCATAACATAACATATCATATCATACACGTACGTCATAACATAACTCATAATGTCTTATGGGAGACCCGTTTTGACTGTAGATGTTGCGGACCTTACGGTGGTTACATAAGGAACGACGTGTACAAACTTAAGTTCTTAATCTTATGTTGGCCTACACAACAATATCTTATTATCATGCTCTTATCTTAATACCTAACTTAACCTTGAACTTATTCTCAAATAATACCTACACTTAAACTATCATATTTAAAGCTCAGGGTGGTAAAATCACTATTTATGACATTGTGTACGAGGTTACACTGAATTCGCACTTGTCATACTCGTCATGATGTCCCATACCATCATGAGTTGTGAGGCTTGTGAATACGATGTGATCCCCGCTTGAATATCATCTCAATGAAATGATATGCCCAAGCGTAGGCATGATCTCACACACTCGCGTATATGTCATAACCTATTTATAACTCGTACAACATAATCAAGATGGAAGCATAGAACTAACTTACTAGTCGACATATTTAAATTTAAGATTACATTATGTTTATACGTGTGTCTGTGTATATATATATATATATATATATATATATATATATATATATATATATATATATATATATATTAGCAGACCAATACAAATATAGAATAAGGTAGCTATTAGCGCACGTGAAATCGAGAACGTGAAGGTCAAAGTTCGATTTCACGAGGGCATCGAAATTTTAAATCTTCATATTATCGTGGAGTTCGTGTTGAAGTGATAATATATATATATATATAAAATACTATAATCGAATAATTAAAAGGAAACATATCGTAATTCGAAGTTAGATAAATCACCACCATCGATCGAAAACCTATTTTGTGATTAATATGCATTAAAAGTTTTAGTCGTGATAAATAGGGCTGGAGTACTTAATACGCCGCTAAAAGACATCGATGTTTCGACACCCTATTTTGTGATTAATATGCATTGAAGGAGCAATCTCCTCTTAGCCTCAAAGTCATCCCTCAGGAAATCCCTGCCCGAAATTCCTAGTATAGAGCCGATTAGGTCCCTAACTTTTCTCAATGTTTACAAAATTGCCCCTTGCCTAGCCGATTTGCCTAAGGGTGCTTACGGAGGGTACCCGAGAACGAGGTTGATCCTCCTTAGCATAACGGGCCACAACCCCCTTTTTTCTTAGATAGATCCAGTATGAATAAGAAACTAAATTAGATAGAATTTAGACAATCCGTAGCTATTGAAGTTGGTCGGCCGACGTTCAGTAAACAAGTCAATGCGCATCCCGCAGAGAGTGATTAGTGACGTGTTGCAGCGTTGATAAATATTTGCAGCTAGCGATTGCATCAATCCAAATATTCTCTGTTTAAAATTCACCTATTTTCTTTTCAGTATTTAGTATTTCTTAGTTTATTATTCTTTTGCCTTCCGCCAACGCCCACGTGGACTGAATTGGGTCATTTATTCCGGGACCTAAAAGGGACCTAGAAAAAGCGCGTACCAACAGTGTCCACCTGATGCTCATTTGGTTTGAACTTCAAATACATACCCCGGGCCTCTATTTATTATGATAAATTTAATATATATAATTGAATGAGATGCACAGAGTCGCCGTCTGTTCAATCGTGGGATCCGTGGCGGTCTCGTCGCAATGATGCGCTCTCCGATAAAAGGTTAGAGTCGCCACCTGGAGCTTTCGGTGTCCCGAGATACCTAGTTCATTTTTATAAGCACCGAAGTGCTAAAAATATGACTCTGAATCTGGTCCATACCAAAGGCTCTTAGGTAGGGGCTTCGGTTATCGATTGGGAAGGTGTTAGGCACTCGATCAACCCGTTTAATGCGGTCTCTACTAATGGTCAAAAATAAAATAAAATAAAATAAAAGGAAATGGTTCCCTCTTGCCCAAATGGGCCTCCAATCCTATTTGTGTCCCTCCGTTCCTACCGAAAATTCAGTGGCGTAACGGCACAAATGAGAGGGTGGGAAACACCGAAATGAGATAGGAAAAGAAAGGGGAGAGCCGGAGCCCTCAGGCCCTTGTAGCACCGTCGAGGAGCCTTGCTTGGCTTGCTTTGAGGAACTTTTGAAGGCTTGAATGGTGGAAAAAGGGGTCCTAACCACTAAGGCTAACTAGCTAAGGGGTAGGGAAGAAAGGCAAATGGATCACACACACCTAACCTAGTGACTTTCCATGAAAGGCAAGGGTGGGAAGAGGTTTTAAAATTCTGATTTTTGTATGGGAAGGGGTGCACCAAAGGGAGAAAGATCTTCTCACTTTAAGCACTTTCTCTCTTAGGCAAAATTTCTCAACCCCTAAACCAAGGGGAGGGGGCTCTATTTATAGGAAAAGAGTGGATTAGGAGGTTACTTAGATGCTAATTGGGGTTAGTAATTAGGTAATCTCAAATCTAAGGTTTCCTAGGATTTTGAGAGCTTGGAAAGGTGTGAAGGTGGTTCTAATGGTGGATGATGGGATTAGGCTTTATGCCACTTGGAGGGTTACAAATAGGCACTAAAAGGGTGTAATAGAACTAGCAAAACACACCTCAAAGATTAAGATGGTCAACAAGTCAAACCCCAATCTTGATTTTCGAGGCAAAAACCAGAGGTCACTATTTATTTGCTTGGCGTAACTAATAGTTGTGCTAGGCAAATGTATAGTAAAACAGTACAGCACAGTTCCTGGAAATCAGCTTGCGAGGGTGAGGCCCACATTTAAACTTGGCGCAACTATTAGTTGCGCCAGGCTTAAAGTCTGGGAAAATTGGCCTGGCCCAACTAATAGTTGCGCCAGACAAAGTTATAACTGGCGCAACTATTAGTTGTGCCAAATTCCTAGGGGGCCAGAGTGAATTTATATTTATGCCCTCCGGGTTCGGACTGCCATATCTTTTGATGTATACCTTTGATTGGGGCGATTCTTAGACCGTTGGAAAGCTGACAACCTCTACTTTTCAATGATATAAGATTTGATCACCGTAGAGGGCCGTAGCTAGTTCTGGTGCACCCCTTATCTTCCATAGCCGGGTAGGGTCAGTTTAGGGTTCGGAATGAGTTCTAAAGGTCGGGATTGGTTTCTAAAGGTTCGGGGTAGGTTTCTAAGGGATCTAGGGTGATTCCTAAAGGTTTGGGGTGATTCTTAAGGGTTTCATTCATGCCATCAGAAGCTCAGAATTGTGCTTCTCTCGAAAGGTGTTTCAATCGGGCCTTGGGCCAGATTCGGGTGTCTACAGATGCCCCTCTTTGGTATCCGATCACTAGTGATCGTATGCCAAAGAAAAGAGACATCTGAAGAGGCCCCAGGCATTACTGATGGGTCCGCTGTATTCAGAACGAACTTCAAACATCAAGTGGGTAACATGGTGAGAAGACGAAAGCCCTGTATGTCGGGAAAAACGTTCGTCTCTCGTGGTAATCGGTCCCCAAGCGCTTAGCGACATTACTGGGCCTAACCGAGGTGGAATGAGTTGCGAAAGCCCAATAGATGAGAAAAATATTCACTACTAGAGTTGCGAAAGCCCGTTAGTTAGGAAAAATGTCCGCTTCTCGAGAAAATTTGAAGGTGATTGATGTTCAAGATTTATTCTGAATATAACAGTTTCGTGAGTAGGAGGGGTGATCGACCCACATTCTGAGATAGGCGCGAAGTAAACGTACGCAAGGCTCCACAATTTGCGTCCAATCCTACAAGGCATTTGATGACCTTATCGGATTATTCGCGGGTGCCCCTGCTGAAAGAAGGGTTTGAGATCTTTGGGCGAACCCATCGATCCCAAATTTTATTTAGCATGACCACCCGAGCGAGGTGAATAGATGTCACAACGCTTTTTGAGGGTACGCGCCCTTTTTTGAAAGCATGCTTCAGCTCAGCATGACCTAGAGTATCCAGTTTCAATCTCTTTGAACATATTCAACCAAACATTGGGCACCTCCTAAGAAAGGGGTTATCTAGTCCTGGTCTCTGTTGACAACGATCATAATCATCAATTAACTATGCATAATCATGCACCCATCGGGGGCGATAATCAACAACAAAGGTGATGGAAGCCCCGACCTGAACACGCCCGGGTATAATTTACAGGGACAAACAACCATCATACGGATACCCAGACGCATGGCGTACACTTTACAGGAATACCGCTGCCTATGCAGGTTTTAAGCCTACAAAAAATAAAAGGGAAATGAACCCTTCCGAATGCATGGTTGCACATAGTTTGGTTGATATGTAATCTCATTCTTAACAGGTTGGTTTCAACCAACGATTGACCTTTCAACGGAGGATCTGAAGCTTAAGACACTTAAGTTCATATGAATCCAAAACAGAGCGCTCATCGTAAAGATTTAGCAGTGTAGTTGACTCGATCGAAACATTGGCTGTTTGACCGGGACCGACACCGTTGCTCCTACCTTAAAGTAGGATCCAAAGATCCGAGGCGAACCTCAAACTCAGGACTTTAATGTGGCACAGCTGCATTACTGATAAAATATTGACATTTTACTGCATTATGCCTATGCGCCTCTGGGGAATGCAAATCTATTTTTGGTTTTTCTATCATTTTATGCGATTTTTTGAATTTTTCACTTGTTATTTTATGTGATTTTTTTTTGGAATTTTGAAGTTATTATTTTATGTGAATTTTTTGGAATTTTGAAGCTATTATTTTATGTGAATTTTTTTGGAATTTTGAAGTCATTATGTGATTTTTTTTCTTTTTGTGGATGCTTCTGGCTTCCCTATGGGGGTTTTATTATTTTTGTGTGAGACCAAGGTGCTTGTTGACCTTGGTCCGTCTTTGTTTTAGCACGGCTTCTTTGGCAAGTCGAAAGATGACCGAAATGCCGCCTTCGGAGCGCGTGCATCTGTCGGGAGTGACAGAACAAACAAACAAAAGAAAGTGGGGGAACCGGTCTTCCCATCTGGCCCGTACTAGGCTCAAGACCTGACCTAAGTGTCTAGCGCAACTATTAGTTGCGCCAGGCCACTAGGGGCATCAAAATAGCCTGGCGCAACTAATAGTTGCGCCAAGCAAGAGGGGGGCAAATATTTGCCTGGCGCAACTAATAGTTGCACCAGGTTTGGCTCGGGGGATTTAAACAGGCCGAACTCAGGCTGTGAGGCATCATTTTAAAATTTTCTCCCCCCTCTTCCTCTTTGAAACCGAAAACCGCCCCCCTCCTAGGGTTCCTTTACACTGCCTCTACGCGTGCCCATTGCCGTTGCTTTTGCTTGTGGATTGGTCGTCGGCTCACGCTAAATCAACGACCCCCTTTTTCTTCCAAGGTAACCATTTAAAACCCATTTTATTTTGTTTTTCTTGCTTTTTCTTGCAAATGTGATCATGATCTCGTATTTTTGGATGACAAATGGGTTGTTTTCCTTGTAAGCATGCTTGTTGATGATGTGGTGATGATATTTCATGGATGATGCCCTATTTTTGTTATTTTCTGGGCTTTTATTTAATGCATGATATATTTTATTTATTTATTTTTTTGCATATAAAAAGGACTCTATTTTAGGTTTTTACTTTCATTGCTAAATATAAAGCAAGGATTTTTTTTTGTGTTTCTCTCTTTTCTCTTCTTTTATTTGGAAAACTACTAATGAAAGAGGATTTTTGGTCTCAATTTTGGAAAACTAATTAAGGAAAAATGAATTTTGGTTTATATATATTTTTTGAAAATTTATTAAGGAAAAGGATTTTATTACTAACTAAAATAATAATAAATCAATGCCTTAGTTAGTACTAAAAAAAAAAAAAAAAAAAAGTCATCATTCCTTTATTATTATTTTGGAGGCATAAAGAAAGGATTTTTTTGCTTTATTATCAAAGATAGGAAGGGGAAATTTGTTTTATTTTTGAAGATAAAAAGGAAGGGATTTATTTATTTTTATTTTTTTAAAGGGAATTTTTTTTTTTATGTATGTGTATATCTTTGTTTCTGAAAATGATAGAATAAGGATGAGCATACTTACCTTCCCTTGGCCTGTAGTAAAAGAAAAAGGCTCTTTATCCCTGATCTGCCCTGATGTGATTGTTTTGTTGCCCCAGCATGTCGGGCGGTGATGAGCACGTTCCTGAGGAGGGGCTCGAGATAGTATATGGTCCGCGGGGGGAGCAGTTCCTCTGGGTGGAGCGGAGAGTAGGCCCATGGCTTGAAATGCAGGGCGAGGCTGCCCGGGTCGGCCTCTTGCATCAACGACACACTCATATCTCAAATTTTGGAATAGCGGGCAAGGTAAAAGATAGGTTCAATTTCTTTTATTTTCGCAGTTTTACTTTACTTCTGCAATCTGATGCGCATTTCTTTGGGTGTAGGAACTGCCCAACATTGTGTTCCGCGGGGGGTGGCTCGTCTTCCATGAGTTCTACCTTTATGTTCCCCCCGTAGTGAAGGTCCTGTTGGAGCAGGTGGGCTTTAGGGAGTTCCTGTCCTATCCTGCCATGAGGGCCGACGCCGCTTATTTGAAGGCCCTGATCGAGAGGTTTCGTCCTGAGACCATGACGTTCCATATGTCGTACGCTGAGATGACGTTGACACCCGTTGACTGGGCCATGATCACTGACATTAGGATAGGGGGGTCCCGATATCCACTTTGGCGGTACCGAGCCGTGAGGACATTACTCGACTGATTGGGGCCTATCCTCCTCGTGGACAGACCCACGGCACAGAGGTCAAGATGTCTTGGCTAACCTCCCTCTTTTCACCTGATGAGTTGGTGGACCTGAGTTAGCCAGACCGGGTGCTTTATATCACGCTAGAGCGGGCGATTGTCTTAGCTCGCATCACCCTCCTACTCCTGTCGGGCAGGACTCTTTTCACAAACGCCAGTGGGGGATGCGTCAGTTTGGGCTTGTTGAGCGTGATGGATAATTGGGGCGACGTCCCCAGGTATGACTGGGGAGGGGCAGGATATGCGCGGTTGATGTACAATTTATCTCGGGTTACGATCGGGGATTCGAAGTCTGTCGTGGGTTTTTGGCCTGCCCTAGAGGTAATTCCTTCTTGCTTTTGTCATCATCATTTTTTTTGGAATGATCCATATATGCTACTGACCAGCTCTTGTGCCATGCCCCTTTTTCAGGTATGGGGATATCACCACTTCCACCCTGGGCGCCCGCTCCTTTTCTCGGAGGTGCTCACTTATCCCCTCCTCAGCAACTGGAACCAGTCCCAATGCCGTGACGTGGGCCTAAAACACTTGGAGATGGGTCTGAGGTCCCATCTCGACTTGATGGTCCCCGAGCAGGTGACAACTTTTCAACCTTTATTTATTTTCAGCTTGGACATTTCCTTTGACTGAGGAGTTGCCCGCTTGGTTTCTCTCTCCCTTTTTTGACTTGAGCAGTTCCTCCCCGATCCGTACCTGACATCTCCCTTTTAGGACCGAGCAGCAGTGGGTGCCTCCCGTCTATTCAACAATCACCGTGTGGTCTTCTTTTATGGAGCATGGCCCAGGTTTTATTACCTGGGGGAGCGAGTGGTACACTAGTTTCAGGGCTACTACGCCATACCTGTGGACCCTCCGGCAGATGTTTGGAGTCCCGCTGGTAGTATCGAGGAGCTGATGGCGGCCTTCTTCAACAATGGGTTCCCTATCCATGCCCTTCACGTGCCTGGGGACTATCATTTCTGGTATGAGTGCCTGCCTCATCGATTCATCTTGTCGCGCTTTGTCCCTAGCGCTAATTTTCTGGCATTTGGCGGCCCGATCGGTCAGGTAATCTCTTCTAAGCTTGGATTAGTTTTCCTTACATTTTAACTCGGCCTTTGTTTCATCTAAGTGGATCTTTCTTTTGTTCACGGTTTGCTCCGGTAGATAATTCAAATGGTGAAGGGGGGCCGAGTGCAGCTGATACGTTAGGGGTAGACCCCTCTGGTGCGGGTCCCTCAGGCGAGGGCTCCTCGGGTGCTAGTCCGTCGAGTACCTCTCATGCTGGTATCCCTGGAGGTGATCCGTTTTTAGTCTACGAGACCTTCCAGCGCCTCGATGACGGCTTCCTCTCGGACCTCTGCGTTGATGTAGATCGACAAGCACGACTTTCTGCTGAGGCGGCCCGCGTTCCCCCTCCTGAGGTGGTCCCAGGGTTAAGTCTTCTAATGAGCCAATCCTCCTCCATTTTGGTTTCCTTCTACACATGCTTTCAAGGTTGTCCTGACAACTGAATATTGTATCGCAGGACTTCAACTTGGCCATGGAATATGCGGAGTATCATCGTCATCTTGTCGAGCTTAGGGAGGTGGAGACGGTGAGTACTTGGCTGCTCTACTCCTCTCATTCATTTCATTATCATTGGTCCCTTAACTGATCTTGACTTTGACTGTGCTTTGCAGCATGCCCGTGCTAAGGAGTTGCATTCCCTACTCATTAGGATCTCGCAGGCGTGGTCTAGGGTGGGGGACATGCAGACCTATCAGAGCTCCTCTCGTCGTCGCAAGAAATCAAAGGGCGCGAGCAAGGAATAGGCCTTAGTTTTTTCTTTTTAAAACTCAGTACTCTTGGGATTGGATTTGGATTTGTTTTAGACATTATGGGATGGATGATGTGATCTTTTGGACATGTATTTTTTGAAAATATTTTTAATGCCTTTGCTTTGATTTTATGTCATGGTTTCCTTGCCCCGTCATATCTATTTTCCTGCAGGATGTGTCAGCCCCATGCTTTTTAGAAAGTGGCCTTTTGGGTCCCATGCCTTAATGTAGAATCAATCCTGCACATTAACAAAATAATTCTCAAACCATCAATGATCGGAAGTGCAGATATCAATATATAAACAAGAAGGGTGGAAGCCCCCCCCTCAATTAGGTCCTGAGATGGCTATAGAGGGGGGGACTGTAGTGTGGCGCAACTATCAATATATAAACAAGAAGGGTGGAAGCCCCCCCCCCCTCAATTTCTGAGATGGCTATAGAGGGGGGGGACTGTAGTGTGGCGCAACTAATAGTTACGCCAGGCTAAACTCCCCAGAAATATGTGCTGGCGCAACTATTAGTTGCGCTAAGCAAAAGTGAGGGCCAAAATGTGTTGGCGCAACTATTAGTTGCACAAGGCTTATCTTGGGAAAACAACTCACTGGCGCAACTATTAGTTGCACCTTGTTTAACCTGGGCGGCAGTGGGTCCTTACATACCCGAGCTAGTCCAAAAATCACTTCTTTTTTATTTGACTTGGCCCTTTTGACCGACCCTTTTTGCTCTTGTTTTTCCAAGGCAGGTCCACCATACACTGATTTTTATCTTCCCAAAAGATCCTTGTACGTTCATGGACGCGCTTCCTAACCCTCCCTTACGTTGAGGGCTTGGAGCCAATTTATCCCCTTCATTGGGCCTAGGGCCCAAATTTTAACGGCCTGGTTTGGGAGCTTGAATGAGAGTGAGCTCGCCGACTTGGAGCGCCTTGGGCTATCTCGCCTTCCTTCCTTCCTAGAGGTTCCTCTTCGGTGGGAATTTCGTCATGCTGCCCCTTCATTTTGGGATCTGAGCTCCCACGTATTTCGTTTTGGAAAGCGGGAGCTAACCCCAACCCTTAAAGAGTTGTCCAATCTGTCTGGCCTGAAGCTTCACAGGGACCTTGTAAGAGTTATGCCTCGGCTGGGATATTCCAGATCCGTTCACCTTACTCTCGGTTTGAAGAAATTTGAGTATGAGAAGAGCCTCATCGGGGGGCCCACAAGGTGTTCGTTGAAATTCCTCAAAGAACTTTTCGGTGACGAAAGCCTCTGAAAATTGCCGATTAGGAATGTTTTTAATGCGAAAGCTCTAGCTCTCGGTCTCATCTCTAAAATCCTATTCTTCACCGGGGGAGAGAGCTTCTCATTGGCAGTTTGTGATATTTTGATGGAGTTGGAGGCGGGCCGGTCCATGATGCATTTGGTGCTTGCTGAGCTGTACCGATGCCTTGATTCCTTTGCCTTGGGCAAGGTGGAGGGCCTTCAGGGATGCCCCTTGTTGCTTCAGGTCTGGCTGGGTGAGCATTTTGCTATTTTGGGGCTTGTGCCCCACTTTTATATTGCTCGAGGCGAGGTGGCCCAATGTTTTTTGGGTAGATGCTACTTGCTCCCACAGGGCGTTGTGCCAGCTCTGAAACTTTGGTTGGTCGATGCTGAGTTGACATGGAGGTTTCCTTGGTTGGGCTGGACCTTCCCAGTGATTCGTTCTAGAGACCATGAGGGCATCACCCTCCTAGGATTGACTGACAGCACCTACTTCCCATTCTGGGTACTGCACCAATTTGGTTGCCCTCAGCAGGTTCCTTGTGAGGCCAGACCTCCTTTATGTGATGTGTTCTAGGGGATCCTCTGGGGACATAGATCGGATTGCTACTCTTTGGGAGACGCCTCAGTCGACGCTGATGTGTGACATTGAGCAGGGAGACTCGGTTAGAACTTCTCCTGAGTACGAGGCCTGGCTGTTGACTGAGCGGCTTGCCGCTGATGGCCCAAATTTGTCAGAGATCATTGATACTGGAGGCCCCTGGCCAAAGAAAACGACGGCACTCCGAGCTCGCATCGAGTTGCTGGTGGATGAGAAGAGGGTCATGCAAGAACTTTTGGCACATGAAAAGGTTAGAGCAGAAACAACAGAGAGTGAGGTCCTGTTGAGGTATTTTAAGTACTTGCTACTAACTTTATTGGAGATGGTGATAAGAATTAGGTTAGTGAAAATGAATCAAAGGTGGATTGAAGAGCAGCAAGCCTAAAACTACACAGTCCTGCAAAATATAAGGCCTGTTGTAGCAAGTTTTGATAAGTAAGAGTTTATCCTATAGGGAAAGTTGATCTAAAGCTCCAAAGGAGCTATCTTTAGTAGGCCCTCCAGATCTGGCAATCCTAAATGGAAGGGGAATTATAGTCACTATAGTCTAAATGATAAGGTAACTTAATGCCAAAACTACAGAAAGGGTTGAGAAGAGTGATGGAGTGTGAAAAAATAAATAAAAAAGGGTGAGAAGTATGCTATTAGGTACAGATCTGATGGGTCTTATAACTTAGACTCAGATCTGCTGCTATAAAAATCCTATCCAATGGCTACATTATCACCAAAGAGGAGAAGGGATCCAACTCACTCCTGTGCCATGATCCAATCCCTTATGGCTATAACCTGTCCACTTGAATGGTCACAAACTATCCAATAGGGAAACCACAATCCAGAGATGGGTCAGAACAAGTTTATCATTGTAGGCACTACTTCATCCAGGCTACAAGCTCAAGAATCCATAGGAACCTCAACCTCTAAAGCTCTGTGTGTGGGGCTAGGCCTACAACATGCACTAGCCTGGACACACAGAACCAACAAGAGTTTGAGTACTAGCTTTTAAGCTTAGCTGTTCACTGCTTTAGAAAGGCAGCAGTGATCCAGTCACAAGCCTACAATCTCTACAGTCAGATCAGCCATCTGATGGTGGGTCTATACAAATACAGGAGAGTCTGTCTCTGCACAATCTCTCACAAAGCTACAAGCACAAGTGCTGAGAAGAAGAATTTGTCTTAGATATATGGATTGGCCTCATCCTAGGGCTATAATCTGTCCACTTGAATGGTCACAGACTATCCACAGAGGCTATCCTCCCCACAGAGGTCTAAGTCAGAACAAGAATATTACTGTCGCCACCATATTCACAAGGCTACCAACTCAAGCTCCCATGGGAATTTAGATTTAGTGGGTCCTGTGGTGGGGCTAGGCCTGCAATGTGCCTAACCTAAACACACAGGTCACTTGGATCTAAGTAAACCCTTAAAGACAATCCTCCATTGCTTATAATACAACTTAGCAATGGAGGATCTTAAGGCAGCAGCCTTGCACAGAACAACTCATAAAACACCAATCCCATACATGCAATAGATCCTCATATAAAACTCCATTAAAACTATACCAAATAATCATACAAAGGCATAGCCAGCAAGTGCTGGACTATGGAGAGAAGGAAAAAGGAAAAAGAAAACTCCTAAACCCTAGCCTTAGCCTACTATAATTCTACAGTCGGTTTCAAGAAGAAGGAATACAGAAGTTAAGTCCCAAAAAGTCCTCTAAACCTAAGCTAGGCTTAGGCTTATATAGCAGTCGGCTCTCTGTGAATTAGGCTTAGGAAAACTCTAATTTCATCAATACAAATACGGCCCATTCTTGTCCCTTAGATGTCTCGGGGCGTGTGCACGGAGATTAGTGCATTAGAGTGCGTGCCCTAATTACTGAAAGTTCCCAGATTGCCCCTGCAGAAGTGGGGAGAAGTTAAGAACCCGATCCTCACTGGGTAGAAAAGATTTCCAGATCTTACCGCGTGGTAGAATTGGCATCGTGGGTTTGAATTGACTTGAAGTTCATGCAGTCGCGGGATTGATACTTTGGTCATCGTGGGATACTTCTGGCTGTCGCAAGATTGCTCTTTCCTTTTTAATGGTGCGAGAATTGCGCGCGCGGTTCGTCCCTTGGTGAATCTCGCAGGGATCCTCGCGAAGAAGCAGTGTTCATAGGCCTATTGATCGCGTGAGCATTTCCTTGATGGTTTGTATCCCATGACCCTTCTTGCGACGACTGGAGTGCGAGGTTTTCTCTCTTCTCCTTTCTTGAGCTGCGTGAGTGCTAATGACTGAAGCTTGCGAGAACCTCCCGAAGTTTGCTTTTCAATTCTTTCTGTCATCAAACCGCGTGAGAACGGTGTGAAGACCGCGCGACCAGTTGGTGTGCTGTCTTCAGAAGCCCAAGATAACTGCGCGAAGGAATTCTCTTTGGTTCAATTGAACCCTGCAACATTTGCGCGAGGCATTCTTCTTGGTTTGTTTCTACTTTGTTGTGCCTATCCTGCAGCCAATTCTCTATCTAGGTTCCACCTTCATTCTTTTGAGGGGCTTCTGGGGCAACAGTAGGCTTCTTGGCATGGTTAGAGGTTTATTTGTAGCTACTGCTTATTATCTACAGAATAGACTTAAAACACATTTATTAAATGATTAAGGGTCTAACATAGATTAAGTTAATGGGTGAAAAGTGGTACTTTTTAGGTCTTAACACACCCCTAAACCTAATCTTTGCTAGTCCCTTAGCAAAGTTGTAACTAATTAAATGCCACTTTCGTAGGGATCACGGGTACATTTAGCATATGTACCAAGCCTTTTAAACCCCTAGGTGATCCCTAGTGGAGGAGTGAAGTCTTCTGAGGGTTTTCAGTGAAGACACCCACAAACTTCACCATTAGAATAGCTAAGTATAGTGCAGTTAATGACAACACAGATTTAAATGTACAAAGCTTCTTTCCACACCCATTCTTTAACACTTAGAGGAAACTGCAGCAGTGTTGCAGGCCATTTAAAAATTAAAAGTTAACATGTATTTGCATCACCACCATCCATTTTATATTAGAAATTCAATGTGTCCAATTCAGTACCCAGCTTGCCTTAAATTCAAAATTCAGGTTGGATACAACCCCAATGAAGTCAAAATTTAGACCCAATTCTCACCAGGGTTATCTCTCAATATTAAAAATTTGAGGGTGTTCACATTCACAACAGCTTAAGAGCAGTTACAGACCCCAAATGGGCCTGCAAGCATGAGCATAGGCAAAGCTTCTAATTCCTGACATCCTCATGACTTTTCACCATAGAATGGACAACTCCTCATCTCCACATGACAGCTCATTTTACTTTGGATCCACAAGATCTTTTTGAATGGGTTGTAATGTAGCTTATGGGTGAGGGATGTAAAGAATCAAGGGATAAAAAGGAAATCTAAATTAAGAAATCAGCAAGGTAAGGAGTGATTCATGACTTCACAACCTTCATTTCAGCAAAACTTCATCTTACTTTATATATTTCAGAATCAAAGTGGCTAGCTTCTCCTCTTCTTTTCAATTTTCAGATGATGTTCTTCTCTAGACTTCTCTTTCTTTTTCTCTTTTTATTTTTATGCATTCTTTTTTATGATTTTTTTTTTAATGATGAATTGCCACACAACTGCCATTGATACACTGTTGTTCACAAGTTGCTTTTCTTCACCTTCCACAGAATGTTGGGCCGTTCTTAGTATCTTTAACTCCTTCTCCTTTACCTTCTGAATTCTCAGAGTGAGGGTGAGGTTGAATCAGGTCATGAGGTTAAGGTACAAGTATTATGGTGTTTGTGAAGAAAAGTATGATTTTAAGGTTCAACTAGTATATGCAAAAGGACAGATTTTAAAAGGTTGGATTTTCAGGCTCAAACTGTCCAAATGAGGGCCTTGGATCATTTCCTTTGTATCATGAGTGCTGTCAATTAGTTTTGATTTGGAGGTGCACAACTTCTAGTAAAAAAGTCTTGATTCAATCAGTCCTCAGGGCAGAAATAATGCCAAAAATACTCTTCAAAAGAAAATGATGGGCCCAAATCTCACTAGGTATAGTCATCAAATTTAACCCATGGGGTGTATTTTCATCTGTTTCTCTCCTCTTAGGTTCACTGAGTATTAACTGAAAAATTTTCTGATATTAGCTTCATGGTGGGTCAAGATTTTTAACTTTTTCAGTTTCGAAAAGTCTACAAAAATATTTTAATTTTTTACAAGTTTTCTCATTGTATCAAGTTAAGTGGAAATTGACTTTATTCATCCCAGTTATACCACCATTACTGCACTAAAATTAACTATTCTATTGGCAGACCTATCTTGCGTCACCCCCAAACCATGAGGAGCAATGTCCTCACTGGTTCAAAGGTGAGAGAATGCAGTAGAGTCCAGTCAGAACAAATAAACACAGAGTAAGATAGAGAAACAGAAATAATAAAAAAAAATGCTAACTGAACAGTATCGAACTAAAAGAAACTTTCATTAAAATAAAAAGAAAATATTACAAAAAGATGTAAAAAGAAAAGACAAAATGGGGGGAGGGAGAGAGGGATCAAGGGAGAGTCGGTTGGGGAGGGTTTGAGGAAGATGGTGGGGGAGATGCAGGTTGTTCAATTTTTTTCTTCTTTTGCTCTCTTTTCTTCTTTTTCTTCTCCTCCTTTGCCAGGATCCGCTGGATTTCTTCATACTCATCCCACAGAAATTGTAACGGGTCCGGCTCAGGCGGAGGAGGGTCCAACCACATAGGGTAAAATTTCTTAGGGAACTCGTTGGGTTTGTCATCCGCCATGATTGTGAGGAGGGCCGGACAGCTAGGGTTAGAAGAGAAAGGATGAGATGAAGAGGAACTAATGGCCTATTTAAAAGACTTGGACGGTGAAAAATGAATCGGCATATTGAAAGTTTTGTCCTTTTCCAAGCTTGGCAATAAATTATGAATGTTTGGAGAATAATAAAGCGCACAACTGATTATGGGAAAAGAGAGCGAACAGTAAATGATGGTCTAAATTTAACCTGTATAATTAAGGGGATCCTATGGGTCGCGCAGCTGCACAATGGAAGGTGTGGAATTTTTCTTTGCGTGCGGTAAGGACTCCGCGAGGAGCTCAGACAGGGCCCACAATTATGAAAAGGAAACCATTTACACCCATGATCGAGGTCAACAGTTGACCTCAGTGCACCATTTGTGTTGAGGTGTGTATTTACACATGGTCATCCATCCACCATCTACATCTACCCTTCACATGGATTCTAATTGAAAATGAGCATAACCTCCCAAAATTCATCTCCCACGATAAAATTGAACAAAATAAAGACTAAAATAAAAAAAAGGTTTAACAAGCACACAGAACAGATCAATATACAAAAAAAAAAATGGAAAATTATATTAACTGAAAAAACATGTACAATCGTATTTACAAGGAGAAGATTGGAAGGGGACAAAAAAGAAATGCCTAAGTACAATCTAATCTAAGAGGAAGAAGAAGAATCTGAATCAAAATCTGGAAGGAAATCTCAGCCCATCTTTTTAGCATGGTCCCTAAGGGCAGCTTTGTCCTTTTTCTTCTTGGCTTGCTTGAACTTTCTTGTTTGGGCTGGGGTTTTCCTCATGGTTGGAGCTTTTGGTGCTCTCACCCTTATTTTTGGTTGCTTGGGTATTTTGGGTTCTTGAGGGGCTTTTCCTTTTCTTTTTGCAGGGGGGTTACAGGGGATTTGCCTTTGCCTTCCTCAGTGGGGGCCACTGGGAATTTCCCTTTTGCTTTGGACTCAGGTTGGCCAGGGGGTGTGCCTCCTCAAACTGGGCAGCTGGCTCTTTGCCAATTTTTATAGAGGCTGCTGTGGAAGCAGTCCTCTTAGCAGTGACTTTCCTCTGTTTAGGATAAGTTTGCTCTTTTGGAGGTGCAACAGAGGCCTTGGTAGGTGGAGGCTGCTCTGTAGGAGGTGATGAAGGAGGGGCAACAGGGGCCTTCCCTTTCTCTGGCTTGATCTTTGGTTGTGCCTCCTCAGACTGTGGTAGTTGGAGCTGGAGTAGCTTTATGCTCTGGGTCAGACATGCGAACAGAGAGTGGGGTGGGCTGCTGAGCTACATTTCTGGCAGTAGCCAAGGCAGATTCCAATGAGGCTATCTGGATTTTGTGTTTGAGGAGGTCAGTCTCATGGATTTCCTTTTGGATTCTGAAGATCTCCTGGGCATTGTTAAGTCTCTTTTTAAACAGTCTGGGCCGCGTCTTCTCTGTAGCAGCGTTTGCTTTCTCTAGCTCTAAATTTAGCTCATTATAAGTAGCTGTAGATTTGGCCTTCTGATAGGCCTCCAGGATATTAGTCCACCCCAAGGAGATGCCCAATAGTTATTTTCTGTGGGCCTCCTTCATTTCATCAATCTGCTGCAGCAGGGGGGTCTCAATAGACTGGCGAAGTTTGGTCATGCCCCTCAAGACATCCTTCCTAAGATAGGGATTGTCCCTCATGGCATGGAGGATGGTGAGGTAGGGAGGGATGTAAAAGAAATGTTTGGGTGCGATGGGCAGCGATGAAGTGGAAGGAGCAAATTGTGATTGGTCCTGGGGGGTGGGGGAGATAACAGTGGATAAGTCTAGTTGTGGTGGGAGGGGGATATGTTCTGGGTCTATTTGTGTATGCTTGTCAGTAAATGTTAGAGGGGGTAGGATAAGAGGGGGATGGAGGGGGGAAAGGAAAATGGAGGGAGCAGGGTGTGATGGGAGGGGGGAAATGGGAATGGTGAAAGGTATGAAAGAGAATGGTGGGGTTGTGGGGATTAAAGGGATTGTTGGTGGTGGGGGGGTTGGGAGTCAGGGCTAAAGTCTGTCTGAGTCTCTCTGTCAATAGAAAGGATCAGGGGAGTTGGAGTGGATTATTGAGGGATGGGTGGGTTGGTTAATGTCTGTAGGGTGGATTGGATGGATGTGAGTTCAGTCTGCATCTGGTCCTGTGTGTGTGTAGTGGTAGATAATTGGGATTAGATGTCTTGGATAAGGGATAGGGTAAGTGTCAGTGTGTCGGGGCTGGGAGGTTGAGGCTGTGTAGAATAAGGCATTGGTTGGAAAGGTGAGGAAGGTGCATGATGGAAAGTGGAAGGAGGGGGAGAGTGGGGTTCTGGTGAGTGATGTAGTTGGGGAGTTCGGGAGGGGGGTGTAGTGGTTGGGCATGGTGTCAAGGAAACTAGCCATAAAGGCTTGGAATCCTATGGTTGTGTTAAGGTGTAAGTCAATGTCTGTGAGGGGGAATGTAGTAGGTATGGCTGGGGTGGTGTCTTCTTCAAGGTGAGTTGTGTCGATGGGGATTGAAGGGATTGTGGGAGGTGTCTGGGATGTGGTGGGGATTATCTCAATGGTTTTCCATTTTTTGTAGGAAATGAGTGGAGGGCTGTCAGGTTTATGTGTCGCTGATGGGGGTATTGGGGCTGTGTACTGAGGTAGGGTAGGGGATGGGGAGTCCTCTCAGGTACCAATCACAGGTGAAGGGGGAGTGGGCATAGATGATGAGGACAGAGGAGGGTGAGAGAGAGATGGAAGAGGGGTAGTGGATGCAGGAGGAAAAAGTGGAGGGGGAATGGGGGCTGCTGCAGCAGTGGTTGTAACAAGCTCTAGGAGCACCTCCTTGGTAGCAGGGGCATACCTTGTTCCAGCAACCTCTTCTGCTTATTTGGGAAGGGCCTGAGCCTCAGCTTTCTTCTTCTTCTGGGCCTCCATTAGGCTCCTACTGATTTCCCATTGCCTCTTGGCAAAAGTAGTAGGGGCAAGAGTTGTAGTCTCCTCTGTTTGAGCTATCCTGTACCCTCCTTTCAAAAGTAACTTGGTAATGATTCTGGCATAGGGGAGTGTGTGAGGCTTCTTGTTTTGCCCTATCTTCTCCACAAGGTCTTTCATTGCCTCAAAGATGAGTCAGGCTGCATGGAAGCCATGACCTAGAGAGAAAGAATAGACTGCATCTGCAATGGGAGTTCTCCTCTCTTGCTGATGTCCTGAGCAGTAAATATTCTTTCGCAGGACTTGGTCAATGAAGAGGAGTTCAAGTTCTAATTCTCTCCTTCTGATCGAATCCCCTGAGGCCTTTAATCCTCTGGTTAAAGCTCTTGCCATTGTATCAATGGAAGTGCTCAGGGGGGGCCATATCGAATGCAGCTGGGATGTCCAATACTTCTACAATAACTCTGGGGCTCACTAGCATCTCAAAATCATCAATCAGCACCAGCAAGCATACTTGTCCATCGTTGTCCTTTTTGACCCTGATGTGCTGGTAAAACAGATGCACTAACCTAGGTTAAGCTAGTGCTGGAATTCCTCTCAGCAAGGGTGTCAGGTCCGCTTTGCTCATAAACTGCACGGCAGGGGCAGAGAGAGGCTCCTTCTCAAAAAATGGCAGGTCAAAAGCTGTTTCAGGCTCTAAGAGGATCGAAGCCATGAGCTCTGAAGGAGTAGAAAATTTAGGGGTTGGCTCCTCCGCCTCCTTAACCACTTCCTTCCCTTTTTTAGGTGCCTTTGACGTCTTGGCCTTCTTAGGGGTGGTCTCAGCAGGGGCCTTATCCTTGCTCCTCTTCTTTGGTGCACTCTTGGAGGCCATTACAACTCCTACCTTCGAATATGAGAAATGGAGACTGAGATCTAAGTGCTTACCCTAAAATCTTAGGGTTTGGTTTTATCTGATGCATAGGGCACTGCAAGATCTCTGAGCAAAGGGCAATAGATGGGGGTGATGCTAGGAACAACTCTGTAGATTTGTGAAGTGAATGATGAGCTGTAGAATTGATGCTGGAGGAGAGAGGGGGAAGAGTGCCAGAAGCTAGGGTTTAACAGAGGGAAGAAGGAAGAGAATACTGGAAAGGGAGACAAGCGCGGGATTAAAATACTTATTGCGAAGCTCGGCACGCTTTGGAACATCTGATCGCAGGATTGGAAATGATCCTAGCGAAGGTGTTATTCAATTTAGATTGCGCAAACAATCTCCTAGGTTGACCTTGGAGCGCGCGATAGTATGTCATGAATTCATGTGAATTGCACGAGCGGCTCCCAGGTCTCCATTTGGATTGTGCGAAAAGCTCTGAGGTTCACTTTGAATCTCGTGACAGCCTTAGAATCTCGCAACAGCTAATAAAGTATTTCTATTAAATTGCGCGAGAGTCTCCCAGGTGTCCTGCTGAACCTCGCGATAGCCTTTGAATCTCGCGATAACTAATGAATAGCTCTATGTGGATCGCGCGAGAGGTTCTTAGGTGCACTTGAATCTCGTGACAGCTATTGAATGTTTCCATGTGAACTGCGCGAGTCTCCCAGGCTTCCTTTTGGACCCAGCGACAATAAAGTATATAACAGAGAGCATGTGCTCTCTGTTTTGCCATTTCCAGTGTGCTGTGGTTGGATCCTAGGCATGACTCTCACCATGGGTACCTCTAGACACATTAAAAATCAACCATTCAAGCAAGGACAATAAAAATCAACCTCCCACATTATGCATTCAAATAAAAACTATCAATTAAAGAGCTGTAAGCATCAAACAAAGCATTAAAAGTTCAAACTAGACAGGTTCAGATTCAGATGGGATCACTACCAATTCCTAGAGAATTTGAACAAAAGAAAGTAAGATAAATCTACCAAAATCAAAGTACATATGATACAGTAATGACACACTTGTGGATCAGTTTAAAGAAGGATCCCCTTGAAAGTGAATGGTGTCCATGGGTTCGACAGGTTTTTCAAAAACAAGGCTTAAGCGTCTGACCATTCACCTTCAAGGTTTTCCCAGATTTGGGATCCTTGATTTCCACAGCACCAGATGGGGAAACATGTATGACAATGTAGGGACCTTCCCATCTGAATTTCAATTTGTCAGGAAAAAATTTAAGTTTGGAGTTAAACAACCAAACTTTGTCACCAGCTATGAAACTCTTTCTCAACAACCCCTTGTCAAAGAAAGCTTTGGAGCTTTCCTTGTAGATCCGGGCATTGGCATACGCATCCATCCTTAGCTCTTCCAATTCTGACAGCTGCAGCAACCTATGATGACCAGCAGAAGTTAGGTCTAGATTTAAATATTTAATGGCCCAATAGGCCATGTGTTCTAACTCCACTGGGAGATGACAAGTCTTGCTATAAACCAGTCTGAATGCGGACATACCAATAGGAGTCTTATAGGCAGTCCTATAAGCCCACAGTACATCATTAAGCTTGTCAGCCCAATCTTTCCTATCAGTCCTCACAGTCTTCTCAAGGATGTACTTGATCTCTCTATTTGAAATTTCAACTTGCCTACTGGTTTGTGGGTGGTAGAGAATAGCAATCCTATGGGTAACAGAATATTTCTTGAGCAAGCTCTCAAAATTTTTGTTGCAGAAATGGCTACCCCCATCACTGATAATGGCTCTAGGGGTGCCAAATCTCGAGAAGATATTATGCTTTATAAACTTGAGGACAACCTGATTATCATTAGTTCTTGTGGTAATGGCTTCTACCCATTTGGACACGTAATCTACTGCCACTAAGATGAAATGAAAACTATTTGAAGGAGGAAAGGGGCCCATAAAGTCAATACCCCACACATAAAATAATTCCACAACAAGGATGGGCTGTAAAGGCATTGAGTTTCTTTTGGACAGCCCTCCTAATTTTTGACATCTTTCACAGGTCCTGCTGTGTGTATTGACATCTCTGAAAAGAGAAGGCCAATAAAACTCACACTGCAAGACTTTATCAGCTGTTTTTCTTCCATTAAAGTGACCCCCATAGGCATTTTCATGGCACATGGCCAGAATACTGGGGACATCACTTTCTGAAACACATTTATGAATGATTTGGTCTCCACAATACTTATATAAGCAAGGTTCTTCCCAGAAAAAGAATTTGACTTGTGAGAAAAATAGGTCTTTATCCATTTTTGTCCAATAGGCAGGAATCTTGCCTATAACTAGATAATTGATAATATGTGCATACCAAGGAACTAAGGACTGGATGACAAATAGTTGCTCATCCGGGAAGACATCATTTGTAGCAAGGTCATCAACACCTTTCTCCAACATAATTCTGGACAAGTGGTCAGCCACCACATTTTCTACACCCTTTTTGTCCTTGATTTCGATGTCAAACTCTGCAACAGGAGTATCCATCTAATCAACCTGGGCTTCACATCCTTCTTGGACAATAGGTACTTCAATGTTGAGTGGTCAGTGAAGATTACAGTTTTAGACCCAAGTAGGTAAGGTCTAAACTTATCCACAGTAAAAACTACTGCCAGAAGCTCTTTCTCAGTTGTTGTGTAATTCAGCTGAGCTTCAGCAAGTGATTTGCTGAGATAGGCAATGACCACAGGCAGCTTATCTTTTCTCAGACCCAAGACAGCACCTATTGCCAAGTCGGATGCATCACACATCAACTCAAAGGACAGGGTATAGTCAGGTGTTTGGAGTATAGGGGCAGAGGTGAGACAAAATTTTAATGTTTCAAAAGCCTCAAGACATTCAACAGAAAAGTCAAAGGGCACATCCTGGCAGAGCATGTGGCACAATGGTTTAGCAATTTTGCTGAAGTCTTTGATGAACCTCCTGTAGAATCTAGCATGTCTAAGGAAAGATCTGATTTGCTTGACTGTTCATGGAGGGGACAAATTTGCAATGAGGTCAACTTTGGCCTTGTCTACCTCAATTCCATCTTTAGAGGCTATATAGCCCAACACAATTCCTTGTGTTATTATGAAGTGACTCTTTTCTCAACTTAAGACCAAATTGGTCTCCTCACATCTTTGCAAGATCAGGTTGAGGTGCTGCAGACATTGGCCAAAACTGTCCCCATAAACAGAAAAATCATCCATAAAAATTTCCAAGAATTTGTCAATCATATCAGAAAATATGACATACATACACCTCTAAAAGGTAGTTGGGGCATTACACGGCCCAAAAGGCATCCTTCTATAAGCAAAGGTGCCAAAAGGGTAAGTAAATATAGTTTTCTCTTGATCAAGAGGGTGCACAGGGATCTGGTTGTACCCTGAGTACCCATCAAGAAAATAGTAAAAAGCTTTCCCAGCCAACTTGTCCAAAATTTGATCAATAAAGGGGAGAGGGAAGTGGTCTTTTCTGGTCTTGGAGTTGAGCTTTCGATAATCGATGTAAACTCTCCCCTGATGGTCTCCTGTCTCAGACTCTCAGACTCAGTTGATATCCTTATGCGGACTTCTTGGGCACCACGAATAGGTGCCACCCATTGAGAATCGAAATGGGGTAAATTACTGACATCCAAAGAATTTGATGATTTCTTTTAGGACCACCTCCTGCATGTGAGGATTCAGTTTCCTGAGCATTTCCCTGGAGGGTGTTGAGCCCTCCTCTAGATGGATCCTATACATACAGATTGATGCATCAATCCCTCCTAGATCAGCAATGATCCAGCCAATTGCCTTCTTATGCTTCCTCAAAACTGTTAGCAATTCCTCCTCTTGCTCATTGGTGAGAGAAGATGAGATAATTACAGGAAGTTTTTCATCTTTCTCAAGGAAAGCATATTTTAATGTCTCTGAAAGCTTCTTGAGCTCCAGATCAGGGGCTTGTTGGATGGATGACAGGATTGGTGCTTTGTTGGTTTGAGGAAGGGGCAGTAATATAGGTTTCCACCTGGAATGCTGCACTAAGCCCACAGAAGACTTCAATGGGGACATGTCTTCTGGCATTAAAGTTGGGCTTCCTTCTTCTACCATGTTTTAAACTTCAGTTAAATTTATGACAATGTTGCCCCACTCCAGCAGAGTGGGCAGTTCTTCTTCAACAACTTCTTCTAGTATATCCACTGTAAAGTATTTCTCATTGTCCAGCTGAGAGTACTTTGCACTGTTATACATATTAAGCTCAAATTTCATATGTCTGAAAGTTACCTCCATGATCCCAGACCTGCATTGAATGTATGTATTGGCAGTGGCTAAGAATGGTCTACCCAAAATAACAGGAATCGGGGATGTACTCTTATTGCAGCCCATGTCCAAAACAAGGAAGTCTGCAGGGTAGAAGAACTTATCTACCCCCACCAAGACATTCTCAACCACTCCCATGGGTCTCCTCTTAGACCTATTAGCCATCAATAGCACAATGGGGTGGGTTTAAGCTCCCTCAAACCTAGCTGCTGATACACACTGTATGACAGCAGGTTAACACTAGCTCTAAGGTCTAGAAGGGCCCTTCTGTTGAGAACTGGAAAATACCATTTTTCACCCCTTAATCTGGGCCTTGATAGACCCTTGAGAGAACTAAATAAGTATTTTAAGTGCCTATGTTGCAGCTAACAATAAAGACACGCTTAACCATAAAAGCAGCTCAAAAGTGCCAAAAAGATGACAATTCATGTTAGTCCAAAGGAAGGAAGTGAAGAAACAACCTCATCAGCTGTGGAAAGGTCTAAATAGAAGAGGCAAAGACCTGTAAGAGAAGCAGGGAACATTTCGAACAGAGAAATGCACTACAGAGTTCTTTTCGCAAAGAACTTGCACTTTTCGTAAAGAACCTTGAACTTTGCGAAAAGAAGAAAACACTCCTCGAAAAGAAGATTGAACTTTGCAAACAGAGCTTCAGAAGTCATTGAACTTTGCGAAAAGGCCCCTAAACTCTACGAAAAGGACTAAAACTCGGTGTAGCTTTGAAGAGCATCCGAACTCCTCGAAGAAGATTGAACTTCTGAATAGAGCTTCAAAAGTCATTGAACTTTGCGAAAAGGCCCACGAACTCTGCGAAAAGGTATTCGGAGATTCGCGGCTTTAACAAGGGCAATTCGGTAATCTATTGCCGCGCGTCCCAATGCGTTTAAAACCCAAGGACATTCGGAAGATTCGAGCACGAACCAAAGGCATATTCCACCCCATGTGAACACCCAAAGATGAAATTACTTGGAACTTCTAGAAGCTCAAACAGATTTTTTGAATTACATAATGTAATTGATGCCTCTGCTTCACGATTGGTGAACCGGATCAAGCATTTCGATTGGCCAAAACAGATCTGGATCCCGTGCTCGACTCCTATTGGTTGATACAGATCTATCCAATTCGATTGGGTGATACACATCCGAGTAGTTAGGAAAACTATGAATAGACGAACCATTTGCCCAATTTGGGTATCCAGATTTTAGAGTTTTCATCTCTGCTTTCTCTCATTCGGTCAGATAGCTTATCCAACCTCAGTAATCCCTTCTTGTAGTTTACCTTTGAGAGCCATTGTGAGTGATTTGTACTTCCAAGTTCGGATTCAAGACGTAAGTCCGAGGGCTCTCTAAGAAGCCGTGCTCTGTAATTGTAATTTTGGATTTTAAAAGGTTCTTTGTAATTTGTGTCTTCTCCATTGGAGTCATGTAGGGTTACGAATGTTCACCTTAGTGCATTAGACTTCTTTAGATTCACTCATCCGCATGCAACTTCCTTAATTCATCACCCACATGTAATTAGCGTTGGTAACCTAATTCTAGCAAAGACATTTACTGATGATGTTCATGTTACGAACTAAAGAATAGGCCACAACTATTGGATGATCTGTGACCATTTAAGTGGATGGATCATAGCCATAAGTCTAAACCTATTCCTTAATTCGATTTATTTCTCTTACATCCGTCTTTGGTAGCGGATGAAGATTGAATCTGCTCTGTTGAACTCCAGATTCTCCATTAAAATTCAGAGGCTAAAGTACATGAAGCTATTATTTCTGCATTTGTCTTATTTTAAACATCTCCCCAACTCGGATCTGGATCATGTAGTTAATTCTTTTCTTTATTTGCTTATAGTTAAATGTGACACAATCCAACACTCTCTTTTATCTATTCTTTTTTAGATAATTATAGAGCGGATCTGGTAGCACAGATCCGGAGGTTTATCTCTCGGTTTAGACAAAATTCTCGTGGACGATCTTGAAATACTTACTTTTAAAACTTGCTACAATTGGCCTGATCTTGCAGGCGATGTTAGCTAATGTCTTGATATCCCTTTCATAAGTTAACATCCATATAACCTAGCATTCTTTAATTCTTTAATTTTGATTCATAATGCACACAATTATGGCACACTTGGAGCGACATCAAGTTTTTGGCGCTGCGTTCGGAAGTTTGTTCTAAAATAGATAGACCTATGTTTATTTTCATTTATTTATCATCATTTATTAATTTTGTTGTTATTTTTATGCGTCGGTATGTAAAGGAAAGGAAAGTTCTTAAATACAGTTCTTTGTACCAAACTCTCTCGAGTTGTATGTTTGGCGGAGAACCCTCAATCACGAGATTCTCCGTTAAATTCGGAAGTTGAAAGACTCCTAAGAAACCGACATACATCACAGGACATCTCTGAAATGGGTGAAGAACAGAGATTGTTAAGAGACTACTTTGCCTGCTTATAATTCCCCATTTTGCATTCAATTTCCCAGTGGAGGAAATTATGAAATTAAGTCCTCCACCATCCAAATGTTGCCTTCATTCCATGGATTGAGTAAGGAAGACCCTTACAAACACATTGATGAATTTACGGCTTTATGCACAACATTTAACATTGGATCTGGTCCAGAGCAACCAAGCTTAGGCTCTTTCCTTTTCATTAAAGGACAAAGCTAGAGCATGGTTATCTATGTTAGCACCAAACAACATCACATCATGGAATTATTTGCAATGTCAATTTTGTCAAAATATTTCCCAATGACTAAAACCAAAGAGACAAAGCATCATCTCTTTCTCCCAAAACTCAATTGAAACTTTCCATGAAGCATGGGAAAGGTTTAAAGCTGATAAGGCAATGCCCTCACCATCAAATTCCTAAATGGCTAAATGGTTCAAAGCTTCTATCAAGGAAGCGATCGGAAGGGCAAGAACATGGTGGATGCCTCTTGTGGAGGTACCTACTTAAAAGCAGTTGAAGAGGTTTGGGACCTCTTTGAGGTGATTGGAGAAAATTCAACCCGGCAGGAATCTACGCCAAGGGACACCGAGAATCCAAATGCTAGGATGAATAATCCCCAATTCACAAGAGGGAAAGTTTATGAAGTCAATGAGTGGAAAGGAAAGTGGATAATTTGACCACAAAATTTGATAGATGGACTCATTTAAAGCTCCAAATGGGTCAAGAGTAGAGGAGGCATGTCGATATGCGCCCCCCACTCATTCCATTGATCAATCTCCTATACGCATCACAATTTCCAGAACTCATGATGGAACAAGCTCATGCAAATTTCGATCTTATGGATGATGCAATTGAATGACTACCATGGAGATCTCATCCTAATCTCGGTGGAATCGGGAAATTACAACGGCTGAAAAATCAATTACCTTTCAAACACCTTTCGACCATATCAATTTTTATAATAAATCAAATTTTCAAAGATTAACCAACAACAAGCCATGCGGCGATACGCACCCAGCCCTCCTAGATCCACGACCTTTGAAGAGCGGGTCTTGAGTTCACTTCAAAATCTTGGAACTCTGTCTGGGCCTGTGAACCTTCACAATCGAGAGCATTAAAAATTGAATAAACTGGGCCAACTCTCAAATTCATTGGCTAAGAGAGAAGAGGGTAAACTACCAACACATGAACAATCTTAAGGGACGGTTCATGGTTGGAGAATCCTCAAATGGCCATGAGGAAATCAAAGTGTGACTACTTTGAGAAGTGGAAGAATAATAAACAACAGGTGGGTAGTGAAGAGGAAAAAGATGAAGAACAAGTGTGAACAACAATTTGGATAGCAATATGGTCATTGATTTACATCGAAAATTCAAAAAATGAAAATGAAAAATAACAAAATTGTTGAAAAAGATGAGGAGGAGAAATTTGTTCCTCACCTCCCATTTCCCCATGCAATGAAGTCAGTTTCTCCTTTTGACAAAGGAAACACAAAATTGAGGAAATGATGGAGACATTCAAGCAAGTTAAAATTAATCTACCTGCTTGATGCAATCAAGCAGGTCCTAACTATGCAAAATTTCTCAAAGAGGTGTGCACCCACAAAAGACAATCTAGGATACATTTATCCAAGAAGGCCTTTCTTGTGGAGAAAATCAACCAAGTGCTATCAATTGCAACACCACCTAAGATGCAAGACCACGGAATCCCCACAATCCCTGCATCATTGGGGAGCACACCATTGAGAAAGCCTTGCTAGATTTGGGTGCTAGTGTCAACTGCTTCCTATTCATCTATGAGAAGCTAGGTTTGGGAGAATTGAAACCCACTCAAGTGGTGTTACAAATGATGACAGATCTCAAAGGAAACCTATGGGGTTGATTGAAGATGTTCGGTAGGAGTAGACAAGTTTTTCTACCTCGACTTTTTGGTGTTGGACATGGAACCAACCAAAAGTACCACTTGCCATCCTGTCATTCGTGCAGGAAGACCATTCACAGCTCTGACTAATGCATGCATTCAATGCAGTGCTGGCATCATGGAGGTGTCTTTTGGAAATATGAAAGTTAAATTGAATGTGTATAATCTTGTTACTCAACCTCAATTCTCTGTGAGGAATGTTTCCATGTTGACATCATTGATGAGTGGTGGAGGAGTCTTTACAAACATTTGCAAGGTAAAGACTCCACCACAAATTTAAAAATGATTGGGATCCAGAGAAAGAAGGAAAGGGAGATCAAATTCAACGGAGTCTGCTTTGTGCAAGGCACTCACCAATACCATCAAGTTCTCTCTCTGGAGACCTCGCCCTTCCCTCTTCCACAAGTTACCAAGGTACCTTTGCTGCCTTCTTTCTCAAATTTCACCGAATTGAACTCAAACAGCCCCAAAAATCTGAAATATGTGTTTTGGGAGATCATCAAACACTACTGTGATTATTTCTTCCTCCCTTACAAAGGAGCAAGAAGAGGAGTCTGGTAGTTCTAAAACAAGACAAGAAAGCAATTTCGGACCATTGCTGATTTAGGAGGAATAAACCCACCGTATGCATGCATAAGATCCACCGAAGAGGATGCCAAGCCTTCTAGAGAAATGCAAAGAAGGTTGAATCCTCACATGCAAGAAGTGGTAATGAAGGAAGTTGTCAAGTCGCTAGATGTCAATCATTTACCCCATTTCAGATTCTCGCTTGGTAGCACCCACACAGTGGTGCCTAAGAAATCGGGCATCATCTAGTAGCAAATTAATCTGGTAAACTTATGTCCACCAGACAAACAATCGGATGGAGGGTCTGATAGACTACGTAAAATTAAATACCATGACAAGGAAAGACCATTTCCTCCCCTTCATTGACTAAATCCTTGATAAGTGCAAAGCTTACTATCGCTTCCTTGATGGGTACTCCGTTACAACCAAATCCTCGGTACCCATTGTGACCAAGAAAAGACCACCTTCACCGCCTTTGGCACTTTTGCCTATAGGAGATGCCCTTTGGTCTTTGCAATGCCTGCTACTTTTCAAAGATGCATGTATGCCATCTTTTACGACATGATTGATCAATTCATGGAGATCTTCATGGATGACTTTTCAATTTATGGAGCGACTTTTCCCAATGCTTACACCACCTCAAGTTGGTGTTGCAAAGATGTGAAGAAACCAATTTGGTTCTAAAATTTGGGAAAAGAGTCATTTTATAGTCACCAAGGCATTGTCCTAGGACATGTGGTCTCCCATAAAGGCATAGAGGTGGACCAAGCAAAATTGATCTAATTGCACATTTACCTCCTCCAGGCTGTTAAGCAAATCGGAAGTTTCTTAGGGCATGCGATTTTATAGGAGGTTCATCAAAGATTTGATAAAATTTCCAAGCCACTCTGTCATTTCTTGTGTCAAGATGTTCCTTTTGTGTTTACTAATGAATGCATGATACCTTTGAGGTCCTTAAGAAATGTCGATTTGCTCCCATCTTGCAGTCCCCGACTATTCGGTGCCCTTTGAGTGATGTGTGATGCATCGAGACTATGCCTAGGAGCTGTCTAGGCGAGGAGAAAGATAAGCTTCCCCATGTCATAGCTTATGCCCCAGATCCATGATAGATGCCCGCTCAACTACACAACAAGCGAGAAAGAGCTGGCCATTGTGTTTGCATTGGAAAAATTCAGGCCTTATGTTTTAGGTTCACAAATTGTGGTGTTTACTGACCACTCTGCCCTAAAGTACCTTCTGTCTAAGAAGGATACCAAGCCCAGATTAATCAGGTGGATCCTCCTATTACAGGAGTTTGATCTATAGATTAAGGATAAGAAAGGAGTGGAGAATGTGGTGGCTGATCACTTATCCAGAATTCTCAATACTGAGGATGATAGTTTACCCATTAATGAATCATTTCCTGATGAGCAACTTTTTGCCATCAATACCCACAGTCCTTGGTTTGCAAACATAGTCAACTTGTCCTCGTTTTACTAATTTTTGTCATTTTTCTGTGAGTACAGTTAGTTTCTAACTTTGTTTCCCTATTTTGCATTCACAAATTCTGTTTTTGTATCAACACTTTTCTATTTTTTTTTAACTTTATATTCAGTCCCTTACCTTGTTTTTACTGTTTCTCTGTTATTAGCATTAGTTTCCTTCCATTTGCATAGTAATCCTTCTATTTTTTAGATTTTATTTAGCAGTTCTAGCGTTGGTTTGTTGATTTTTCTTGCATTTGTATATCATGTTTTCCATTTCCTTGCTCATATCTTCAGTTCTACATTTTTATTTTCTGCTGCATATAGTTTAGATTTTTTCTGTTCTTAGTTTTTCTTTCTTCTTTTACCCTGCTGCCCCTAGTCTCTCATTGTCTAGAACATTGAGGACAATGTTCATCTTAGGTTTGGGGGTATGGCAGGTATGCCAATAAAATAAGTTAATGCTTGATGCAGCTTATGATCAGCAGAATTTTTGAAAATGAAGTAATCTCACACCTGTTTTTTTTTTTTTTAAATGAGGAAGTTAAAACTTTTTAAAATTAATTTCTAGTATAATTCTAATACTTTCATGAAGTGAATGTCAGAAAATTTCCAAAATAAAAATTGATGTTTTAGTAAACCTAAAAAGAGAGAAAACAGTGATGATATACCTCAAGAATTTGATAGAAAACCACACCTAGTGAGATTTGGGCCTGCTGAAATGTATTCTTTGGAGGTATGAATTGGCAAATTTTTCTGCTCTAGGGACTGTTTGAACCTGCTTGTTATCACTAGAAGTTACACATATCCAAGTTAAAATATCTTGGCGAATCATGATATTAAAGACATGATGTAAGGCCTCCTTTTGGACAGTTTGAACTTCAAAAAACCCAACCTTTTCAAACTGCCCTTGATACACACCAATTGAGCTTTATAAATCCAAGATTTCTTTGAAACCTCATCAACCTCATTTAGCCTAACCCTCACTCTGAGAATTCAGAAGGTAAAGGAAAGAAAGTCAAGAAAGGTGAATTGGGTAACTTGGTAAAAGAAAAGAAAAAATAATTGAAGGCAATGATGTATCGGGAAGAAATGTGGCATTCCGGTCAATGTTGATTTGAAAAAAAAAAAAGAAAAGGAGAAGGCATTTCATTGGAAGTTTGAAAAGAAAGAGAAAAAGATGGCCACTTTGGCTCGAAAATTCAAAGAAGAAGATGAAATTGTCTTTGAATTGAAGAAGGTGTGTCTATCACCTCCTTACCTTGGACTTCTCAATTTTGAACTCCATTCCACCTTTATTCTTGATAAATTTCACCCATAAGCCACATTACAACCCAAGTTAAAGTCCTTCTTGATCAATGATGGATTGAGTCACATGGAGATAAGGATTTGTGTAATCTATGGTGAAAAAGTAGTAAATTCAGGCTGAAAAGCAATGCCTATGCTCACCTTACAATCCTATTTGAGGATAATTGCTCTTGAGTGTGAAATAGTGCAACCCTCATATTTACATGGTGAGTGAAAACCACGGTGAGAGTTGAGTTTGAAATCAAATTATTTGGGGTAACATCAAAATGAATTCTCAAATAGAAAGCTTTTCATTAATTTTTCTTGTAAAACTTTTGACACCAACCGAGTGAATGGTAAAGGAATTACTGAGAATTTTAGTTTTGAACCGATGTTTTCTTAAAATCTTCTTACAACCTTTGTTGATGCGATGTGAATAATCGATTCGATAAAAGTTTGCTTTAACAGAATCGCATTGATCTTAACTGATTTATTGGAGAAGTTAGTGGGTACCTTCATTGAAGACCCTCAGGAGACTTCACTCCTCCACTAGGGATCACCTAGGGGTTTAAAAGGCTTGTTGCATATGCTAAATGCAATGTGCTCCCTATAAAAATGGCTTTTCATTCTATTTTTAAATTTTGGTTTTGCTCGTGGACTAGCAAAGCTTAGGTTTGGGGTGTGTTAAAAAAGAGAACTGGAAAATACCATTTTTCACCCTTAACTGGGCCTTGATAGACCCTTGAGAGAACTAAATAAGTATTTTAAGTGCCTATGTTGCCTAATAACAAAGACACGCTTAACCATAAAAGCATTTCAAAAGTGCCAAAAGATGACAATTCATGTTAGTCCAAAGGAAGGAAGTGAAGAAACAACCTCATCACCGTGGAAAGGTCTAAATAGAAGAGGCAAAGACCAGAAGAGAAGTGGAACATTTCAACAGAGAAATGCACTACGTAGTTCTTTTCGAAAGAACTTGCACTTTTCAGAAAGAACCTTAAACTTTGAAAAAGAAGAAAACACTCTAAAAAGAAGATTGAACTTTCAACAGAGCTTGAAGTCATTGAACTTTGCGAAAAGGCCCCTAACCTCTACGAAAAGGACTAAAACTCCAGGTGTAGCTTTCGAAGAGCATCTGAACTCCTCGAAAAGAAGATTGAACTTTGCGAATAGAGCTTCAAAAGTCATTGAACTGTGCGAAAAGGCCCCCGAACTCGCGAAAAGGTATTCGAGATTCGCAGCTTTAATAAGGGCAATTCCAAGAATCTGTTCACGCGCCCCAATGCGTTTAAACCCCAAGGACATACCAGAAGATTCTGAGCATGAACCAAAGGCATATTCCACCCCATGTGAACACCCAAAGATGAAATTACTTGGCGGGAACTTCTAGAAGCTCAAACAGATTTTTGAATTACATAACAGAATTGATGCCTCTGTTTTCTGATTGGCTGAACCAGATCAAGCATTTCTGATTGGCCAAAACAGATCTGGATCCTGGTGCTCGACTCCTATTGGTTGATACAGATCTATCCAATTCTGATTGGGTGATACAGGGAATAGTGGGTATCCCTGGGTCTTGCAACTTCTCAGGCATTGTCATGGTTAATACAGAATTAACTGTATTAGTTGCAAAGACCTTTTTGGATAAATGGCCTCTAGCTTTCCTTTTCTGAGTACAAAGGTCTTTTAGAAATTTTGCATTGGCTGGGACCTGTCGGATAGCATCAAGCAGGGGTAAATTAATTTTTACCTACGTAAAGGTCTCCACCATTTCCTCTATCTGTGCATTCCCCTTATCAAAATGGGCAGGGCCACTCAAAGCTTGAGGAAATGGCAGCTGAGGGACTGCTGGTTCCTCAACTGCAAGCCTATGACTGAACTTTTATTTTTTTATTTTTTCTTCTTTTATTTCCTGCTGGGGCTCAACTACACCCTCTTTATTTTTCCCTTGTTGAAGGGTAGCAGGCAATTCTTGACTCTGTGCTCTAACAAAATCCTTATCACTTTCACTCGACAATTCTTTGGGAATGACTTCTCCTTGATTGTTTCTCACCTGGTTGTCTACCACCCTATCAGACCTTAGGGCTGTGATGGCATTAGCCCCCTCAAAATTTGAGGAGCCTTCTCCAATCGAATATTGGCCATTAGGGTTGGCTGCTGGCTGGCTTGGCAACCTGCCATCTTCTCTTTTGGCCAAGGTATTGGCTATTTGGCCAAGTTATTCTTCTATTTTCTTTATGCTTTGACTGTGAGAAGTCACAGTTTGATTCAAAGGTTCAAGACTTTGTAATTAGGTCAAAACCTGGTCCTCGAAAGAAGCACTTCGGGGCTGAGGTGGGGAACTACCAACTGATTTTGCTATTGGGGATGTTGCTGATGTTGGGAATTTGACCTTGGGGCATAACCCTGGTTAAACTATTACTGTGGCCTTTGAGGTAAGGCCAACATCTGTTGTGAGTGCAAATAATTATCTTGCCTCTACCTCAAATTTAGGTGGTCTCTCCATTGGTAACCAGCATTTTGGTATTGGTATCCATATGGCTGTTTGTTGTAGCCATTAGATTGTTGTCGTCCAAAAGATTAGGCAACAACAGCTTGTTCCATCACATACTCAGGGTATTGCCCTGTAGATGGGCACTCTTCCACTGTGTATTGTGGAGATTGGCATATCAGGCATGCCTCCATCACTTGTGCAGCCATTCGGGGCTGCACCACAATTAAAAGTTTATCAAACTTATCTGAAAGATTAGCCATCTACATTCTCAGGTCATCATTTCCCCTAACTTCATGCATCTTTCCTTTAGAAGTTTCAGCAAACCCTAGCTTAGGAGAAGGCTCTTGAATAGTTCTAGATGAGGACATCTTCTGGAAAGCATTTTCACTGATAACCTCGAACAAGTCCCATGCCTCATCAGCTGTTTTATGCATGTACGTTCCACCACAAGAGGCATCTACCATGTCTCTACTTTTCTCATCAATCCCGTTATAGAAGCTCTGGACAAGCTGCCAGTCAGGGATCTTGTGGTGGGGACATTGTTTGAGCATCTCCTTAAATCTATCCCAAGATTGGTCGAAATCCTCAGTTGGGGATTGGGTAAAAGCAAGTATGTCTTTCTTCAACTGGCTGGTTTTGGTCTCTGGGAAAAATTTGCTTAGAAATCTTGTCTAGAGGTCTTTCCAAGTAGTGATACTGTTGTTTGGGAGAGTAGACAACCAGGTGCTTGCCCTGTCCTTTAGGGATAAAGGAAAGAACCTTAGCCTAGTGGCTTCTGGTCCCAAACTAGCAATGGAGAATGTGGTGCACAGGGCCAAGAATTGGTCAATGTGCTTGTAAGGGTCTTCCTTGCTAAGCTCATAGAAAGAGGGAAGCATTTGGATGATGGAGGTTTTAATCTCATAGTTTCCCTGAACATCTGGGAATTGAATGCTGAATGGAGAATTATAATCATCAAGAGCGTTCAATTCCTTCAATGTTCTGGGTTGCTCTTCACCCATAACTATTGTCTCAATTTCAATAGGGGGCTCGATTGTGGTGTGTCTGTGTCTTCTCGATCTTCTACCCCTTTCAATCTCAGGGTTAGGAGGCTCCAATGTAGGACTGAGGGATTTCCTTCCTAACATACACACACACCAACAGCAAGGAAGACTTCTCGCAGACACATTGCATTTAACAAAATTACAACTATCCTAATCAATTGCTATGAAATTTTTAAAGGAGAAATAGACTGAGTTTTGAGGGTTAGAGAAGTACAAACAGAGGTAGCTAGACTCCCAGTGTAGTTCTACTTTCCTTCTTTGCTGTTGTCCAGATCTGCAAGAAAAATTCTAAATGTAAATCAACAGTATTAATTATTCACAAGTACAGCTACCAAAGAATAAAGAATACAAAAATCTAGAGGTCTACTACTAGATCAAGATTTCCCGGCAACGACGCCAAAAACTTGTTGAGGTATTTTAAGTGCTTGCTACTAACTTTATTGGAGATGGTGATAAGAATTGGGTTAGTGAAAATGAATTAAAGATGGACTGAAGAGCAGAAAGCCTAAAAATACACAGTCCTGCAAAATACAAGGCCTGTTATAGAAAGTTTTGATAAGTAAGAGTTTGTCCCACATGGAAAGTTGATCTAAAGCTCCAAGGGAGCTATCTTTAGTAGGCCCTCCAGATCTGGCTACAGATCTGGCAATCCTAAATGGAAGGGGATTTATGGTCACTATAGTCTAAATTCTAAGGTAACTTAATGCCTAAACTACAGAAAGGATTGAGAAGAGTGATGGAGTGTGAGAAAATAAATAAAAAAGGGTGAGAAGTATGTTATTAGGTACAGATCTGATGGGTCTTATAACTCAGACTCAGATCTGCTGCTATAGAAATCATGTCCAATGGCTACATTATCACCAAAGAGGAGAAGGGATCCAACTCACTCCTGTGCCATGATCCAATCCCTTATGGCTATGACCTGTCCACTTGAATGGTCACAGACTATCCAATAGGGGAACCACAATCCATAGATGGGTCAGAACAAGTTTATCATTGTAGGCACTACTTCATCCAGGCTACAAGCTCAAGAATCTATAGGAACCTCAACCTCTAAAGCTCTGTGTGTGGGGCTAGGCCTACAACGTGCACTAGCCTAGACACACAGAACCAGCAAGAGTTTGAATACTAGCTTTTAAGCTTAGCTGTTCACTGCTTTAGAAAGACAGCAGTGATCTAGTCACAAGCTTACAATCTCTACAGCCAGATCAGATCTGCCATCTGATGGTTGGTCTATACAAATACAGGGGAGTCTGTCTCTGCACAATCTCTCACAAAGCTATAAGCACAAGTGCAGAGAAGAAGAATCTGTCTTAGATCTGTGGATTGGCCTCACCCTAGGGCTATAATTTGTCTACTTGAATGGTCACAGACTATCCACAGAGGCTATCCTCCCCACAGAGGACTAAGTCAGAACAAGAACATTACTGCCATCACCATGTTCACAAGGCTACCAGCTCAAGCTCCCATGAAAATTCAGATTTAGTGGGTCCTGTGGTGGGGCTAGGCCTGCAATGTGCCTAACCTGAACACACATGTCACTTGGATTTAAGTAAAGCCTTAAAGACAGTCCTCCATTGCTTATAATATAACTTAGCAATGGAGGATCTCACGAGCATTTCCTTGAAGGTTTGTATCTCGCGGCCACTGTGCGACAGCCACGTGCTGGAGTCCCTGGAGCTTTCTCTCTTCAGTGAATCACGCGATGATTGATGACTCCTTTCTTGAGCTGCACGAGCGCTAATGGCTGAAACTCGCAAGAACCTCCTGAAGTCTGCTTTTCAATTCTTTCTGTCATCAAACCATGCGAGAATGGCGCCAAGACTGTGCGACCAGTTGGTGTGCTGTCTTCAGAAGCCCGCGACAACTGCGCGAAGGAATTCTCTCTGATTCAATTGAACCCTGCGACATCTGCGCGAGGCATTCTTCTTAGTTTGTTTCTGCTTTGCTGTGCCTATGCTGCAGCCAATTCTCTGTCTAGGTTCTACCTTCATTCTTTTGAGGGGCTTCTGGGGCAACAGTAGGCTTATTGGCATGGTTAGGGGTTTATTTACAGCTGCTGCTTATTACCTACAGAATAGACTTAAAACACATTTATTAAATGATTAAGGGTCTAATAGAAATTAAGTTAAGGGGTGAAAAGTGGTACTTTTTAGGTCTTAACAGGTCCTCCATTTGAAGGGATCGCTGAGCCTCGCTTTTAGTGCCGCCGACTCTTCTCGGAAGAGGTTCAAAAGCTTGCATGGTCGTTGGCTAACTAAGCGGAATGTCCGGGAGGATGACCTTCATGCTGAGATTAGTGCTTTGAAGCGCGAGCTGGGCCGCTAGCTCCTTCTTGCCCAGAGAACTTTTTGCACATATCAGATTCAGAGAAAAGGGGCGTAAAAACTCCCTTTACAGATACATACACACATTTTTTTGGTATACATATTTTCTTTATGTTTTTGTTGTTTTTGCTTATACTTGTAAAAGGGAAAGCGTGCTAGTCACCACACCGACTATTTTTTTTTGGGACGTGGTGTAAGTGGTGAAAAAAATGGTTTATTATATGCATCTATACATATCTTTTTGGTTGGTTCTCTCTCTTTTTTTTGGTTTTGTTTTGTGCATTTTTGTGGTGCCTTAATCAGTGAAGTGAAATCACGGGTCCCATTTTGAGCATAGCCGAACCCCTTCATATGGTCGGGCCTAGTGAGTTTCAGCCGTTTTACCAAGGCCGGAACATTAATCCCTTTGGATTGAGTCAAACCTTTCTCCCGCCTTGGGTCATACGTTTGACGGTGTGGTTTCACAAAGACAATTATGGACGGGACCTGATTCGAACTAGCATGAGCGGCCCAATCAGACAATGAGCAATAGGAGAGTGAAAAAAGGGTTCTTCGAACCTCGATCAATCATTTCAAATTTTTCTTCTTTTCTCCTTTTTTCTTCTTTCACTTTTTTTTTTAATCTCCTTTTTTACCTGTGGCGCCCTTTCGGGTTTTCACCACGTCCATAAGTTTAGCTCTCTTACCCCAAGTGCCCCTTCGAGTTTTCACCTGGTCCGTACAAGCCCGCTGTTTTTACCCGTAGCGCCCTTTCGGGTTTTCACCATGTCCATCTTGCTTTGAGCTTGTATTTTTATTTTATTATTTTATTTTATTTTATTTTTATTTCTTTTTTTTTCAATAGCCATGACATAGACGTTGATTCTATTATAGCCGGCTGGATGGGGTTCTGGTGTCGTCTCACAACTCGGCTTGTGTTGACTTAACAGATACTATGACTGCTTGCAAACCTATAAAGAGGGCTTCCTTCAGGGTGTAGCTTGGCCATGGTTTAGGTTAGGATTTGAAGGTATGCTGGGCTAAAAGGGTTTCCTTGATACGGCTTCAATTTTCTCAACATACTTTCTTCCTTGGGGGTTTTGCTGTACATGCCCATGATTTCGTTTTATTTCAGGTAATCTCTTTTTGAGGTTTTTGCTTTATCTGATTTTTTAAGATTTTGATAGTAGCTCTACTTCATATTTTCTTTTTGGGTGTATGTACACACACATTTATTTTGGGAAAGGACATTTATTTTGGGAAAGGGGTTTATTGAAAGAAAGGCCCAGGCTCAAAATGGGGTAGCAAAGGATAACATCATTTTTTAGGGGATGCTTTTTTGACTACTGTGTTTGGAATGATGGCCTATTTTGGGTGGTTATTAAGCAATCACGTATCTATTTCACCAATACTTACCTTGTCGCGGTAGACTAAGAGTAGAACCGTCGGACGTATCCAACGTTGATGGGCTCAAGAAAATGATCTCTGTCCATGGTGGCGAGGTGGAGGGCGTATCCTGGCGGCACTTCTAGGATGACATAAAGTCCTTCCCAGTTCGGCTTGAACTTTTCTCTTGGATCGGCATGGAGGGATGGGAAGATCTTCTTCAGCACAGCGTCTCCTATCTTTAGATCTCGATCGCGGACATGTTTATTATAAGCGCGTGCGATTCGCCCCTGGTAAACTTGAGTGTGGCACAAGGCTAGGAGTCTCTTTTCGTCCAGTAAGTTCAACTGATCAAAGCGTGATCTCTCCTTCTCTGCTTCGGGTAAGCTTGATTCCATGAGGATTCGAAGTGAGGGTACTTCAACCTTTACCGGTAGGATGACCTCGGTTCCATACACAAGGGAGGATGGTGTTACCCCTGTAGTGGTACGGATCGACGTTCCATAGGCCCATAAAGCAAATGGCAGCATTTTGCTCGAATCTCGATAAGTGACGACCATTTTTTCAAGGATGCGGATGGCTGTCTTGTTCGCAGCTTCCATGGCTCCGTTAGTTTGAGGCCGATAAGGTGACAAGCGATGGTGTTTGATCTTGTATTGCTCGCAGAAGGCTCGTATGTGCTTATTCGCAGAGTTGGTGCCATTGTCCGTGATGATATCTTTGGGGACTCCAAATCGGCACACAATATTATTCTTGAGAAACTTCTCGACGTGACTGGCTGTGATGTTGGCATATGATGCTGCTTCTACCCACTTAGTGAAGTATTCAATGGCGACGAGGATGAACCGGTGTCCGTTCAATGCTTTCGGATTAATCATTCCGACAACGTCAAGGCCCTAGGTAGCAAATGGCCAAGGAGTGGTCATGCAATGTAGATCGATGACAGGAGCATGTATCAGACTGGAGTGTTCCTAACATTTATAGCATTTTTGAACATGTTTGCAGCAATCCGATTCCATAGTGGTCGAAAAGTATCCCTGCCGTAAAATTTTCTTGGCGAGCATGTGACCGCTGACGTGGGCACCGCATACTCCTTTGTGAATCTCCCTCATGATGTTGGTCGCTTCCACTTCTGGAAGACACCTGAGCAAAATATTGTTGTACGATCGCTTGTAAAGGCATTTCCCGCAGATGACGTAGCCTGCCGCTAGATGTTGAATGGTTCGTCGATTCGTCTTGGATATACCCTTTGGGAAGGTGAGGGTCTCGAGGAAATTCTTAATATCTAAGAACCAAGGTGGCTCATCATCAGGCTTTGGGGACTCGTCAATCTAGAGGAAGAAGGTCGGCTTATTCCTCTGCTCGATCATGATCGGCTTTATCTCAGCATCATACGGGATTTCTATCATTGACGCCAAAGTGGCTAGTGCGTCAACAAAACGATTCCTTATCCGGGGGACGTATGAGAAAGTCACATCTTGGAAGCAAGCTATTAGATCCTCGAGTTGTTTATAATAGAGGATCAGTTTCTCATCTTTCGTCTTCCAGTCACCATTCGTCTGACATATGATTAACTGTGAATCACCAAATACTCGCAGGAGAGTTACATTTAGATCGAGAGCCGCCTGCAGATCAGCGGCGCAAGCTTCATACTCAGCCATATTGTTAGTGCATGGAAAGTTGAGTTTGATAGAGACAGGCACGTGGGATCCTTTCGGCGAAATCAGAATGGTGCCAACTCCTTGACCCGCGGCATTGGCAGCCCCGTCAAAGTGCATTACCCATGATTCTTCTGCCTCTTCTGTATCGTCTTCTGCCATGAACGGGATGTCTTCATCTGGGAACTCGGTTCTCAAAGGCTCATAATCAGGTAAAGGATTGTCGACAAGATGATCAGCAAGTGCCTGCCCCTTGATCGACTTCTAAGTGACGTACGTGATGTCGAACTTAGACAACAATAACTACCATCGGGCAGTCCGCCCAATAAGAGCCGACTTCTCGAACAAGTATTTTAACGGATCCATTCGGACTAAAAGTAGAACGGTTTGAGATAGCAAGTGGTGGCGGAGCCTCTAGGTAGCCCATACGAGAGCTAGGCATGCTTTCTCCATATGAGAATAGCGCGTCTCGTAATCAGTAAATTTCTTGCTTAAATAGTAGATTGCCTGCTCTCTTCTTCCCATCTCGTCATGCTGACCTAAGACACATCCCATCAAAACTTCCATCGTGAAAAGATACATCAAGAGTGGTCTCCCTGGCTCAGGTGGTACCAAAACAGGTGGATTAAGGAGGTAGCTTTTGATTTTATCGAATGCTGCCTGACAGTCGTCGTTCTATTCAATGGGCGAGTTCTTTCTTAGTAGCTTCAAGATCGGTGTGCACATAGGTGTTAGTTGTGCAATGAACCGACTGATATACTGTATTCTGCTCAAGAACCCTCTAACTTCTTTCTTAGTAGACGGTGGTGGCATTTCTGTGATGGCTTTAACTTTAACGGGGTCGACCTCGATCCCTCTCCTTCTGACAATGAATCCTAATAATTTTCTAGACATAGCACCAAACGCGCACCTTTGCGGATTCAGTCGTAGTTGATACTTCCTCAACCTTTCAAACAGCTTCTGAAGGTTAACCAGATGGTCACTTCGCTTCGGTGATTTGGCTATTTTGTTGTCGACATATAATTCAATCTCTTGGTGCATCATGTCATAAAATAGTGCAGTTATAGCTCTCTGGCATCGGCATTCTTCAGCCCGAATGGCATGACTCGATAGCAAAAGGTTCCCCAGGGGATAATGAACATTGTCTTCTTGCGATCAACCTCTGCCATTTTTATCTGATTATATCCTGAAAATCCATTCATAAAAGAAAGCATCCCGTGCTTAGCTGTGTTATCGACCAAGATGTCGATGTGTGGTAATAGGAAATCGTCCTTTGGGCTCGCCCTATTCAAATTACGAAAATTGATACGCATGCGAGCCTTTCCATCCTTCTTCGGCACCGGTACGATATTGACTAGCCATTGCGGGTATTTAGATACCATGAAAAACCCCGCGTCATACTGCTTGATGACCTCGTCTTTGACTTTCAACATCCACTTGGGTCAGAGACGTCTCAGCTTCTACTTGACTGGCTTCTTATTAGGGTAGAGGGGCAACTCATGCTCGACGTACGACTAGGCAAAAACATCTTGGTATGACCGAATGAAGTCGATCATGCTTTTTCTTTCCTCGGGAGACAATGACGTTCCGATCTTGGTTATTCTGGGAACCTCGTCAGTCCCTAGATTGACGTCTTCGGTCTCTTCGACAATGGGGGTAGGGCCATGCTCAAAGTCGGCAAATCGATCAAGGAGCTCATTGGGGAGTGTTGTAAATTTAAATATGTTTTAAACTCGTAAGTGCACGAATCAGATTATAGTCAGTGGGTGCAGAGTACGAGATCGTTCCCACGAAGATTGGTTAGAAAATTATAAAAAGAAAATAGTAATTAATTAAAAGAACTACCACAGATTTAGCACAAGATTTAAACTAGCTTACGAATTTTCAAGAGTGTGAAAGAAATAAATAAATAACAATGTACTGAAATTTAATGCAAGATATAAAGCGAGGTTTAGGATGCTAAATCCTCCCATCCATGGTCTAACATTTACCATTATAGATCTAACTAGTTGGAATTCAAGAGATGCAAGACACAAGATTGTTGTTCTTCCAAAATCGGCAAAACATTCACAGTAAAAGAAGCTTAGTTCTAATGATGATAAATAAATGTCACAGTCGAAATGAACAAAACATTCACCGTAAAAGAAATTTAATTCTAATGACGATAAATAAATGTTACAAACCAAATGAACAAAACATTTACCGTAAAAGAAGTTTCTAATGACGATGAATAAATGTCGCAAATATTAGCAATAAAGAATCCATTGTAAATTCCGAATCACAGATCCACGTTCATGGGAAGAGCATGACTAAATCCCATACCTTAGAAATGGTGTTCGGTATTTACATAGATCGGTAAGAACAAATAAGCGATAAAACCACAATGCACCAAACATTGAATTCCAACAACAGATCTATGATAAATAAATGAAACCAAGGATAGAATTCATTAGATCTCAATCCTCAAAAAAATTTAGTCACACATACTAGAAATGAACAACATAATTGAAAGACAAATTGAAATAATCATTAAAATACCGTAAAAGATGTTTCACAGAAATCCACAAAAGCTTTAATCCAACCAGTACAATCCTTTTTTGAGTGCAGAAATTAAACTAATCTAAAAACTAAACTTAGAAATTTAAAGAACAATCCTTGGAAAAGAAAAGGGGAAAAGTTAAAAACTAAAAATGCTAAGGAAAAATAAAAAGGCTCCTCAAAGGGAGAGACCCTTAAAACTAATTTTTAAGTTTGCTTAAATAGGTCCTCAGCTCCAGATTTGAAATTCAAATTCAAATTTGAATTTTAAATTTCAAGGACCATTAACTCCTTTGCTCCAATGTTCCAACGTTTACTGTTCTTATGCTCTTTTATGCTTCCAAATGCATCCAATGGTCAAATATTCCTGAAATAATTAGAACTTCACAAATATGTCAGATTGCCCTCATCGGATGACTAAATGTAAGCTTAAAGGGGTGAAATATGATCATATTTCACCACTCATCACACTCCCAAACCTACACTTTGCTAGTCCTCGAGCAAAGGAGAAAATAAATAAACTGAAAAATAAACTAACATCGTAATCTCACTTTTGTAGGGAGCACGATTGTATTTAGCGTATGCAACAAGCCTTTAAACCGCTAGGTGATCTCTAGTGGAGGAGTTTTGTCTCCTGAGGGTTTTCAGTAAAGTTACCCACAAACTTCAACACATTTTTAAACCATCAGCAAAATTGAGTTTTTAAAACATGATTTTCATATATTTTTAACTTTAAAGCATAAAACCATTAATCAATTCAACATGCGAATTCTCAATTTCAAATAGCAATGTTATACCAATCATACTTGTATCCATTCAAATTAGTCTAATGTTCTAATTGTTAGATAACTCATCCATTCATGCTTAAACGTGTAGTGTGTGCATACCCAAATCAAGATTCATCCATCTCGAAACCAATCCAAACACTAAACCATCAGATCTCATGTCTCGACTCAATCCTCACTTTAGGTATACTCTTAAAATAGAAACACATTGATGATGAGTCTATTTTCGCTCACATATGAAAGATCGATACAAAGCAAACAAAAAGGTCTCATATGATAGAAGAAGCACGACGTAATCAATGAATAAAAATAAATCTCATAAGAACAGATACCCGTATATCCTAAGCATGTCATATCGAGTGTCATAGGTATCACATATTCACTCTCCACAAGGCAGTTACCAATGCAAGATTGGATCATGAAGGTCTTTTGTAGGGTTGTAATGGGGCTCAGGTAAGGGTAAGAAAGAAATGAAAATTGGGACTCAAATTTCTGAGAAATTAAAAAATGAACTTACTTCTAATTTTTCTATTTATTCTCTTTTTCTTTCCTTAATCTCTCGCTATTTTTCTCAATATTTTTCTATTTTCTCACTCTTTTTTTCTTCTTTTGAATTTTATTTTCTTGAAGCACCTCATATTTTTCATTTTATTTTATTTTATTTATTTATTTTGCCATATAGTCTCAGTAAACACCACAACTCGGTATCTCTCCACTTACTCTCTTTTCGTTCATTATCATCTCTCGTTCATAATTTCTTAGAAATAAGAAGGGTAGGACTGAATTTTCAGAAATGGTGCAGGAGTAAAGGTTAACGTGACTTATCAAAAAATATATAAAGGTAAATTTTTCAATAAGCTCAAAGGGATACTAGAATGATAAATTTACATGAGGTTGGGTATTTTAAGTACAAACGAGCCAAAGATGGCCTTCAATAATGTCCTCAAAAGATAGTAACCTTGCTTATTTGTCTTGAGTAAACATACAGTATATTCTAACATAATAATATGAATTTAATGTCATGCAAAGTCACAAGTCAAAATAAAATGTATGAGATTATACAAAAATAATTCGTATTCAAAGATAACTCTGAGTTTATATAAACTCTCATCAAGGACGGGAAATTAGTTCTAAAGCTCACTGGGTTTAGTCTCCACTAAGAATCAAGGATTAAAAGTTTAAAATAGTCCCTCGATTTCTAGATCTTAAGCATAGTGCACGTGCACAAAAGTGTCTAGGCATGACATCGATATTCTCAAATTATCACCTTAAATTTCATCATCCTAGATACAAGTAATCAAAATATGACATCGATATTCTCAAAATTAAATTTACATGCATCATTAATTAAAGTTTGAAAACTATCGCAAAATAACATGTGTGATGGCTCCAAATTTATTATTATTATTATTTTTTTTTTAATATATTTTTTTTTCTAAATTTGGTTTTAAGGGTATCAAACTAATAGTATCACAGAAACTACACCCCCAAACCAGAATTGAACAATGTCCTCATAAGGTGAGAGAACATGCTTGGAGTAATGATTTGATAACATATAAAAAGGGGAGAGATAGAAAAACCTCCTCCAAACCTGTATAAAATTATACCAAGCTATCCAAGCATCCTCACCACACAAAAAAAGAATGTCAACAATATAGAGGAAATTATCAAAATTAGCAAAATGCTACTCGAATAACACTATCAAAACTATAATCAATCATAAAAAAGAAAGTGTATCTAAGCATTTTATTTATTTATTTATTATTATTATTATTTTTATAATTATAATTATTTTATTTTTTTTTAAGAAAATTAAAATTAATCTACAAGGTGTAAACACAATCCGAGTCCACCAGGATCCCAAATCTTCATGAAAATTTTTCTGAAAATGATCATTGACTTATTTAATAGTCCCTGCATTTCTCTGATCAAAGACTTGGTTACACCTCCATGATGTGCCCAAGTTCCACCACTACGGCCCGTCTCTACCCTGTACTTGACATTCCCAAAATCGTACTCCATATTCAAACCCATTAATCTTTTGTCGGCATTTTGTTGATTATCTATGTATTCAATGAATGAGCAACAGAATTGAAATTCCTCTTTCTCTCCCAAATCGAATTCACACTCGTTGAAAAAAGTTATATCTCCCTTATCAGGTGTTGTAAGGGTGTCATTTTTTCCCTCTCTCGTCTCAATTTGATTCTCAATTCCCTCATCGACATAAGTATCGTTCCATTTCATTTCCTCTTCTCCATACACTCGCATTACCTCAACGCTCGTTGTGTCACTCTTAAGAGTAGTGACCAATTGGTCCTACTCATAATTCTGAACGAAATCAGAGGGGTCCTCTTGAAGATGTTCTTCATTTCGATCAGTATCAATAAGGGACTCCTCTATTTCATCTTCAATTTGCAACTGCTTGGCCACCTCACTAAGTTGAGATTGTAACCTAGAAATTCTTTGAGTTGTTGTGCGCACAAGACTTTGTAAATATTCAAAGAGGTAAAAAGAAATTTAGGCTAGTTCATATGAATCTGTGTCTTGAAAGTATTGAGTTTGCTGTGAAAATTCATAAGGAAAGTTGTTGGGGTAAGAACTTTGATCATAGTTAGGCATCACATCACACATTGAAGGTTGATTAAATCCTCACATGTCATTGGGTTGACTCTGCCAATCATGGGTGTTCCAAACAGGATTGGGGAGGACTTGTTCAGGGTAAAAATTTTGGTTGTTCAAGGGACACATAGGTGTAATGTGCATCGGGCTTCCATAAAGAGTACATAATTCTGGATTGAATCCATGCATTGACATAATCTTACCAATAACACAATTTCTTCTTTCTTTTTAATTTTATTATTATTATTTATTTTTATTTTTATTTTTTTCAAAATTGAATTTCAATTTATTTATCTATTTTCAAAATTTTATTTATTTATATTTATTTTTAGAATTTTTTTTTTTTTTAGATATTTTTTTATATTCAAATTTCAAATTTCAAATTTCAACTTCAAATTCAAATTCAAAATTTAAATTCAAATTTAAATTCAAATTCAAATTTAAAATTCAAGTTTCAAAATCTAAAAGAAAATCTATAAATTCTCCAAATCCTAACAAAAATCCTACAAAAGAAAAGAAATGAAAGAAATAAATTCCTACCAATCCTATAACTCCTAAAAGGCAATAACTAAAGATCCTAAAAATAAAATCTTAAAGATCCTAAACTATTCTAAAAATCCTAAAAGATCTTACAAATCCTAAAAATAGTAAAAGATTCTATAAAATAAAAAAAATGTAGAAGAGAAAATCCTACAAATCCTATATAAGAAGGAAAGAAAATAAAATTCTACTAATTCAAAACTAAAATCAAAATTAAAATTTCAAATTTCAAATTCAAATTCAAAATTCAAAGCTTGAAATTCAAAATCAAAATTCAAATTCAAATTCAAATTTAAAATTCAAGTTTCAAAATCTAAAAGAAAACCTATAAATCCTTCAAATCCTAACAAAAATCCTACAAAAGGAAAGAAATAAAATCCTACAAATCCTATAACTCCTAAAAGGCAATAACTAAAGATCCTAAAAATAAAATCTTAAAGATCCTAAATTATTCTAAAAATCCTAAAAGATCTTACAAATCTTAAAAATAGTAAAAGATTTTATAAAAGAAAAGAAAGGTAGAAAAGAAAATCCTACAAATCCTAAAGAAGAAGGAAAGAAAATAAAATCCTACTAATTCAAAACTAAAATCAAAATTTAAATTTCAAAATTCAAATTCAAATTTAAAATTTAAAGTTTGAAATTTAAAATCAAAATTCAAATTTAAATTCAAATTCTAAAAAGGCAATAAACTAAAAAGGAACCTACAAATCCTAAAAATTCTATAAAAGAAGAGAGAAAAAAAAAAAGAAAAATCCTACAAATCAAAAATTCTAAAAAATTTAAATTTCAAAAGTTAAAATTCAAATCTCAAATTTCGAAATTCAAAATTCAAAATTTCAAATTTCAAAATTTCAAAATTTCAATATTTTTTTTAACTAGTGAAAATATTGATTTAAATCTAAAGAATTTCTTTAAATTAACTATCTATTTTCAAAAATTTTGAATTTTCTAAATCCAATCCCTGGCAAGGCGCCAAAACCTTGTTGTGATTTTAAATGTGTTTTAAACTCGCAAGTGCTCGAATCGGATTATAGTCAATGGGTGCAGAGTATGAGATCGTTTCCATGAAGATTAGTTAGAAAATTATAAAGAGAAAATAGTAATTAATTAAAAGAACTACCACAGATTTAGCATAAGATTTAAACTAGCTTACGAATTTTCAAGAGTGTGAAAGAAATAAATAAATAACAATGTACTGAAATTTAATGCAAGATATAAAGCGAGGTTTAGGATGCTAAATCCTCCCATCCATGGTCTAACAGTTACCATCATAGATCTAGCTGGTTGGAATTCAAGAGATGCAAGACACAAGATTGTTGTTCTTCCAAAACCACAAAAAAAATCGGCAAAACATTCACCGTAAAAGAAACTTAGTTCTAATGACGATAAATAAATGTCACAATCGAAATGAATAAAATATTCATCATAAAAGAAATTTAATTCTAATGACGATAAATAAATGTTACAAACTAAATGAACAAAATATTTACCGTAAAAGAGGTTTCCAATGACGATGAATAAATGTCGCAAATATTAGCAATAAAGAATCCGGTGTAAATTCTGAATCACAGATCCGCGTTCATGGGAAGAGCATGACTAAATCCCATACCTTAGAAATAGTGTTCGGTATTTACATAGATCGGTAAGAACAAATAAGCGATAAAACCACAATGCACCAAATATTGAATTCCAACAACAGATCTATGATAAATAAATAAAACCAAGGATGGAATTCATTAGATCCCAATCCTCAAAGAAATTTAGCCACACATACTAGAAATGAACAACATAATTGAAAGACAAATTGAAATTAACATTAAAATACCGTAAAAGATATTTCACAGAAATCCACAAAAGCTTTAATCCAACCGATACAATCCTTCTTTGAGTGCAGAAATTAAACTAATCTAAAAACTAAACCTAGAAATTTAAAGAACAATCCTTGAAAAAGAAAAGGGGAAAAGCTAAAAACTAAAAATGTAAGGAAAAATAAAAAGGCTCCCCAAAGGGAGAGACCTCTAAAACTAATTTTTAAGTTTGCTTAAATAGGTCCTTAGCTTCATATTTGAAATTCAAATTCAAATTTGAATTTTAAATTTCAAGGACCATTAACTCCTTTGCTCCAATATTCTAACGTTTGTTGTTCTTATTCTCTTTTATGCTTCCAAATGGATCCAATGGTCAAATATTCCTGAAACAATTAGAACTTCACAAATATGTCAGATTGCCCTCATCGGATGGCTAAATGTAAGCTTAAAGGGGTGAAATATGATCATATTTCACCACTCATCAGGGAGCTCCTCCAAGGTGATATCCTCGTCCAGACTCGTAACGCCTGCCTCTTCTTGTATTTCTACAGGAAAGGGGTCGATTTTACGTGGGACGAGCATTTTGATTAAGACATCTTTTTGTGAGATATTTTCTGGCATTTTAAAAGATAATATTTTTGGGTTTTGTATTTTTTCAATGTTTTTGGGATTTTATATTTTTTCTATGTTTTTGAGATTTTTGTTTTCTTCGGAGACGGTCCCTTGGCAAAGCAGGTTGCTATAAATACAAGATATTACCTGCCAAGGGCTTATCTCACTTTTTATAGGTTTTTTTTTATTTAAATGGGTGCCCAATGTTAGGCCACTCCCCGCTTCCAGGGTTTGGGGCAAAGATACTCAGTTGCATACCTGAGGGGCCGCTTCTTTACCTGTTGGGATGGAGGGTGCTGACTGATATGGCTCATTAGAGTCAGCCTCTATCGTGTTGATCCCCATTTCGTCCGAGATGATGTCCTCAAACGATAACCTGGTTTTCTGATGATTTACCACAGGGGGAGTTTGTTCAGGTATCGACCGTCGTTCCTCGAAAAGGGATAACGCGGCCACATCTATTTCTAAGCTGGGAAGGGAGATTTGAGGATTGGTGGGATGGATAGGGGATGTGGGTTTGTGAGGGGTTAACCGGGTTTCCCCATTCTGATCGATCCTTACAACGCCCGTGCTAACAAAGGACTCACTAATGTGTGGCTTAGGGCGAGGTTTCTCCTCTATGTTGATCCCTCGTGCTCTTGCTGCTGCAGCGACCCTGACTTTCTCTTTTGCCTCTCGAACCTCTTCTTCTGTGGGCTTGTATCCCAGCCCGAATCTTACTTTTTATCCTTTAGCCACAACTGGCTCCCTTCTGCCTTGTAGTCTAGGTCCCATACCCCTTCCTTTCTGATAACCCCACTTTTGGAGCATAGCCACTGCTGCTACCATACCGCCTCTCATTTTAGGCATGATGCCCTCAATAGGCTCTGGGAGTATGACTGACACTTCATATTCAAAACTGTGAAGGTCGACATCCTCCGCGGTGTGTGGTATATCTAACACATTGGGTTTTTCGATGCTATTGACAGCTTTTTCCTTCTCGCTGTGCCCCTCACCGATGATAGTAACAACTTTATGCCTAGATACGAACTTAAGCTTTTGGTGCAAAGTGGAAGGTATGGCTCCGATCTCGTGCAGCCACGAGCGCCTCAACAATAAGTTGAATGAAGATTTGATATCCATGACCTGAAATAAGATGGAGAAGGTCATTGGCCCTATCAAAAGCTCAAGATCAACTTCTCCCATTATTTCTCTCCTGGTATTGTCAAACCCTCTTGCGCTATTTTGGTGGGCCTTAACGTGCATGGATCGACCCCAATCTTGGTGGCAGTTCTCAACGGGCATATATTCAATGCAGACTCATTATCAATTAATACCAAGATGATTACCATGTTCCCAGATTTAATGGTTATATTTAAAGACTTTGAGTGGTTACACCCTTCCTCCGGCAAATCAATCAGCGTCAGAAAACGAAATGGCATTTGGAGCCATCACTTGCCCAATTATCTGCCCGACTTCATCTGGGCTAACTTGGAGTGATACATGCGCATTTTTTAACGCCCCCATTAATGCTTGGAAATGGAGTGGGGACGTCATTAACAGATCCCAGACGGTGATATGGGCAGGCATCATTCTCAGCTGAGTCTCCAGTATGTGTTCTCGACTCATCTTCTCGAAGGGGTTGATCGCACTATCTTTCTTTCCTTCGGGTTGGGCCTGTGCTGCTACTGGTGCTTCGAGCTGCTTCGATATCCTTCCTGATCTGGTGACAAAATCCACTGCCCCTTCTCTGTTGCTACTGCCAGTATTGACATTTGTTTGTTCGTAGCTCAGTGGGGCCTAATGAGGATCATATGTTGGTCCTGAGAGCTGGAGTGGTGTGGCAGCCGGCGCTTGAGATACTTGTACGGCGGGCTTAGGGGGTGTGGACAACACCTGATTTATTTCGGTGGTAGAGGGTTGGGCGGAAAAATTGGGCCAAATGGGGGTGGTGAATCTTGAGGGTGGTGGCATTGGAGGGAAAGAGGTAAAAGTAGGCCATTGAAAGCTGATGGGTGCTGGTGGTAGATGGGGGGTCTAATGGGCTGTTAGGTGATTGACCAAGGGGGTGGAGTTCGCACACGGAACTTGGGGTGATGGGATGGGCGCAGGCCATTGATAACTGATGGGCGCTAGTGTTGGATTGGGGGCCTGGTGGCTTATGGGGTAATTAGTGAGGGTTATGGAGTTTGCTGGTAGTTGAAACGGGGTGGGCGCCGGCCATTGATAATTGGTGGGTGCGGGTGTGGGAGTGGGGGCTTGTTGGCTCAAAGGGTAATTGATGAGGGTTGCGGAGTTTACTGGTAGTTAAAATGGGGCGGGCGCAGGCCATTGATAATTGGTGGGTGTGGGTGTTGGATTGGGGGCCTAGTGGTTTATGGGGTAATTTATGGGGGTTGTGGTGTATGGTTGGTATGCATTGATATTTACATAATTGACGGGTGTGGTGGATGGAAGGTATGCCTTGAGATCCAAGGGTTCTAATTGCGGAGTCGGGTTAGGGAAGTAATCTGACAAATTTAGGGGTTCAACTACCCCTACATTCCCTTCTTCCATGTTTCTTGGCAAAGGTGCTACATAACTCTCCCGATCACTGATATAATCGGATGGGTCAAAATTAAACTCCTCCTCATCTTCTATCATTTCGACAGTGGGTCTGAGACCTGCTCCTCCGGTAGGATGTGGGGTTAGTGGCACTTAGTGAATATTAGCATGCTGAGAAGGTGTAGGGGGAATGATTTTCCCGACGTCAATCAAATTTTGGATTGCGTGCTTCAATGGGAAGCAGCGATCAGTAGGGTGACCTGGACCCTGATGAAAATTGCAGTGGGTATTTGGGTCATAGTTCCTTTGGATCGGGTGAGGAGGAGGTTGTGGTTGACGGATAGTAACTAATCCCTTTTCCACTAACAGGGGCAAAAATACACTCAATGATTGCCTTAGAGGCGTAAAAACTCGATCGTAGCGGGCTCTTCTTTGTTCTGGGGTTATTTGCATTCCTTGCCCATTCCCCATTCTCTGCATCTGCTCGGGCCTAATTGGTGCTAGTGGGGCTGCCTGAAATTGAAATGGGGTAGAATTATTATTGGGCTTAGTATTGGCTATGTTTTGGACATCGCCCCCCGTTCTCTTCTCATTCCTTTGCTCTAAAAATCTTCTAACCCCACTAGGTCCACTCGACATATTCTTATTCAGACGCCCCTCCCTGACGGCGTCCTCGCATAGGTTAGCATCTCTCACTAGATCAGCAAAGCTGAACTGCTGCTGGTATACCAAGAAGTTTGAAATCACTGGCAAAGTACTCTTCAAAATCATCTCTAGCTGTTCATCGTCAGGTATTCTATTCCTGACCTGAGCTGCCAGTGCTCTCCATCGCCCCAAGTAGTCGTTGAAGGTCTCGTTTGGATTCTGTTTTAAACGGGCCAAGTCGGACTTGCGCGGTTCAATATCAGTATTATAGACATACTGTTCCTGGAACAAATGCGCCAAATCTTTCCATGTCTTCATCATGGATGGTTCAAGAGATGTGAACCACCTCAGGGCCGACCCGATCAAACTTTTCTGAAAGACTTTTATTAGCAGTCTCTCGTCCCCCCCGTACTGGCACATGTCCCCACAATAGGACTTGAGGTGTGCAATCGGGTTGCTCGTGCCATTATACTTGTCGAATACTGGCATTTTAAATTTGGGGGCAGGAGAACCTCAGCGAACAGGCATAAGTCTGTGAAGTCCGTGGCATGGATTTCAGCATCACCCATTTTCATCAGCTGCTTTTGTATTTTGTCTAACTGTTCTTTCAGCTGTTCTGATTCTTTCGATACAGGGGCTACCTTCTCGGCCGTCAGTTGGACTTTACTCTGGGCTACCAGGGGGTGGGCAATTACCGGAGGAGGGTTAAGGTTGGTCAATGCCCCAGCATAGGCCCCGCTATTCCTAATCTCGTCCTCTTCATACTGCTGGTCGACATAATGTGCAGTGAGGGCGGGATTCTCCTGTTGTTGTATGGGTTGGACGGGAATGACATGAGTGAGGGTTGGGTGAGCCCATTGGGGGTGTGGAAAGATTTGTTGGGTGATAGATATTTGGTTTTGAGGCAGGGCCTGATGGGGCCATTGGGTGTGGGGGAAGGTTTGGAGATGGCCTTGGGTTGTGGGGCCATGGGAAAATTGGGTTTGGGGTATGACATGGGTTTGACTCGGGTGTGGAGGTTGGGTTAACTGTTGGGGGTATTGTGGAAGGTAGGGATGTGGGGTTTGGGTTTGGGCCATGGGCCCTTGGTGGATTGGGCCCAATGGGCCATGGTAGGTTTGGGCCATGGGCCATTGGTGGGTATGGCCCACGGGCCCTTGAGGGGGTACGTGCCACGGGCCTTGGTGGGTTTGGCCCAATGGGCCTTATTGGGTCTGACCATGGGCCCTTAGTAGGTCTGGACCATGGGGGGGGGGGTTGGGCCAATGGGCTTTAAAGAGTATGGGTGATGGGGTTTTGGGCCTTTGGGCCTTGGAGAACATGGGTGGTAGGGTTTTGGGTCAATGGGCCTTGGGGCATGTAGGTGATGAGATTTTGGATGGTGTGGATTATGGGAGGTTGATGGGAGTTATAGGGGAGTGAAGCATGGAGGTTGGCTAAGGTATGGGAGGGGTTCATGGATGTGGGGTGTGGAGGAGAGGTATTATGGGGAAAGATTAGGGATGTTTAAGGATGATGGTTGGTGGGATATGGATATTTAGAAAAAATCGGGCATGGCCCCGATAAAAATGGGCATGACCCGGGTAGAAGGGGGGATTTGTGGGGGGTCTGATAGGGTGGAGGTGGTGTATGTGAATGTGGGTGGATCGGGTCTATAGGGGGATGATGGGAATTGGGGCATAGATGTGGATTTGGGAAATGGGTTAGGGTTTTGTGTGGATGGGAAATGGGTCGGATTTAGCATGGACATAGTTTGGGCAAAAGATGGAGAGTGGCGGGTAGGACTTTAGATATTTTGGGGGGTAGTGATTGGGAAGATGGGGGCGCCAAACGGGTCGGTAACGGTAAAGGGGGGTTGGGTGAGGGAGATAGTGGAAAAAACTTCTCCCGAATGGGAGTGGATTGGAGAATGTGGCGGGGATGAGTCGGGATCGGCGTAAGCCGGGTCCACTACCTACGACATGCCTCAGTATTGGGTTGGGTATGGATGCCTTGGGTAAGGCCTAAAAATCTTCCTCCTTCTCCCTCTACGGGACGATGGAGGGCAAGATGATACCGTTGTGCCAACACCACAAACTATATATATATTATTTATTTTTTATTTATATATATATATATTTTTTTGAATTTTTGAAAGAGAGATTTTTTGGAAAACAAAGATTTCGAGGCCTTGGAACTCCCTTTTGGGTGGCCTTCGTACCTTAATTCAAGGCTCGCGGCGACGATTCCGACGCACTTCGGAAGAATCGAAGGAAAACCTTTAATCTATTGAAGGTACGGAAATCGAGGCAAGCAACCCGATCCCCCGGGATGAGCCAAAAAGAATTTATCCTCTTTTGACCGGCAGGGGCATATTAGGTGTCGGAAATGGCGGGGCCCAAACAAGACACTAAGCACACTAATCGAGGAATTCGGGATGTGAAAAGGGCCAAGGATTCGGGTTGGAGGGCTGTCAAACAAACCTGGCACAACTAATACTTGCGCCCAGGTAGAAAGGGAGCTTTTTTACACTAGCGCAACTATTAGTTGCGCTAGTTATAATTTCCAAGTTTTTGTACTGGCGCAACTAATACATGCGCCAGCCAAAAACTGATTTTTCAGACCTGATGACAGCAACCACCAACACCCGAAATGAGTCTTTTTCTTTGGGCTTTGTGGAAGCTGGGCTTTCGAGAACCGAGCTATTCTTTAGTGATCGATCCGCTCCTCACCGCACCTAACGGGTTTGAGTCCGGTATAACTCGCTAGCGCGCTCCCCGAAGGGTTTTAAGCTTCGAAATGGAAACCCACCCGATATACCTCTAGCGCAAGTGCCTTCTCAGATACTAGGTGGGCTGAAACTTTTCTGAATCATCACCACTAGAGGCTGCCGCCATACTAAGACCCGGGTGTTTATGTGTTTGCCTAATCAAACCCCTTTGAAAATCTAACCCGCAAAGAGAAATTAATTAAGCTCCCCAACTTGGTTCAATTTTAAATTTTTTCAAAGTTTTTTTTTTTTTTTTGGAAATTTTCTTTAGTTCAAAGACCGGGGGTGATGATCCCGTGCCGCCACTACAGGCCGGCGTCTACTGGCGGAATATGAGTGCACAAGTAGGCCCGCCAATCGGCTAAGGCACTTTAAATGACAAAAAATTAAAGGAATTGAGAGGCAATGCACAAGTAGGCCCGCCAATCGGCTAAAGCACTAAAATGATGGAAAAGTAAGAAAAATAAAAGACAGATGCGCAAGTAAGCCCGCCGATTGGCTAATGCATGTAAATGACGGAAACGTAGGGGTGAGAAAAATTAAAAAAAAAGCAAAAAAAATAAATAGCAAAAGTAGTTAGTAAAATAAAAAATAGAGGGTCAAATTTCAAGGAGAAGCTCTACAAGCTCTCCCCAGCAGAGTTGGCATATGTGTAACCGTGGGATCCATGGCGGTTCCGTCACGACGATGCGCTCTCCGATAAAAGTTTAGAGTCGCCACCCGGAGCTTTCGGTGTCCCGGGATACCTAGTTCATTTTTATGAGCACCGAAGTGCTAAAAATATGACTCTGAATCCGGTCCACAACAAAGGCTCTTGGGTAGGGGCTTCGGTTATTAATCAGGAAGGTGTTAGGCACCCGATCAACCCGTTTAATGCGGTCTCTACTAATGGCAAAAAATAAAATAAAATAAAATAAAAGGAAATGGTTCCCTCTTGCCCAAATGGGCCTCCAATCCTATTTATGCCCCTCCGTTCCTACCGAAATTTTAGCGGCATAACGGCACAAATGAGAGGGTGGGAAACACCGAAATGAGATAGGAGAAGAAAGGGGAGAGCCGGAGCCCTCAGGCCCTTATAGTAACGTCGAGGAGCCTTTCTTGGCTTGCTTTGAGGAACTTTTGAAGGCTTGAATGATGAAAAAAGGGGTCCTAATCATTAAGGCTAACTAGCTAAGGGGTAGGGAAGAAAGGCAAATGGATCATACACACCTAACCTAGTGGCTTTCCATGAAAGGCAAGGGTGGGAAGAGGTTTTAGAATTCTGGTTTTTGTATGGGAAGGGGTGCACTAAAGGGAGAAAGATCTTCTTACTTTAAGTTCTTTCTCCCTTAGGCAAATTTTCTCAACCCTTAAACCAAGGGGAGGGGGGCTCTATTTATAGGAAAAGAGTGGATTAGGAGGTTACTTAGATGCTAATTGGGGTTAGCAATTAGGTAATCTCAAATCTAAGGTTTCCTAGAATTTTGAGAGTTTGGAAATGTGTGAAGGTGATTTTAATGGTGGATGATGGGGTGAGGCATTAAGCCACTTGGAGGGTTGCAAATAGGCACTAAAAGGGTGCAACAGAACTAGCAAAACACACCCCAAAGATCAAGATGGTCAACAAGTCAAACCCCAATCTCGATTTTCGAGGCAAAAACCAGAGGTCACTGTTCATTTAGAATCGGGCGCTGCATGAAAAGCAGTAGCATGCCTCAAAATCGACCTTGAGGGTGGGGCCCACTTTTAAACTTGGCGCAACTGTTAGTTGCGCCAGGCTTAAAGTCTGGGAAAATTGGCATGGCGCAACTAATAGTTGCGCCAGACAAAATTATAACTAGTGCAACTATTAGTTGCACCAGGCCATTTATGGGGAGAAATAGCCTAGCGCAACTATTAGTTGCGCAACTATTCCCAGGGGGGCTGAGTGAATTTACATTTATGCCTTCCGGGTTCGAACTGTCATATAACTCTGATTGGAGCGATTCTTGGACCGTTGAAAAGCTGACGACCTCTACCTTTCAATGGTATAAGATTTGATTGCCGTAGAGGGCCGTAGCCAGTTCTGATACACCCTTTCTCTTCTATAACCGGGTAGGGTCAGTTTAGGGTTCGGAATGAGTTCTAAGGGTCGGGATTGGTTTCTAAAGGTTCGAGGTAGGTTCCTATGGGATCTAGGGTGATTCCTAAGGGTTCCATTTATGCCATTAGAAGCTCAGAATTGCACTTCTCTCAAAAGGTGTTTCGATCGGGCCTTGGGCCAGATTCAGGTGTCTACACCGGCTTACATGCTTTTAACTTATTAAGCTCTTACTTGGCTATCACACGACTAACTTTTGATATTACGATTCTCTTTTAAGCCCTAGTATCTTAGAGCTAGCCCAACCCTGCCTTTAGCTGTGTTTGGGATTGCTCTTTGGAGGCAAAGTGCAGCCCACTTAAAAGAGCATGTTGCAATTACATGTTTAAAGAGACCCAAATTCAGTTATTTGACTTTTCGAAAAAGCTAAGAGCATTTAGAACCAAACACACTTCAATACGAAAGTGCTCTTTGCGAGAGTAGAGAGCTGTGGTTTGTCTCGAAAGAGCAACCCCAAACACAGGCTATTAGATGCCCAAGCCGGAGCACCTTATACTACAAATGTTTTAGGTTCCCACGTACGCAATTAAATATTTCATTTTGCTGAACATAAAGCGAGTGACGTCCTAAAACCCTTCTCTGAAATCGCCAGCAGCAGCAAAACCCTACCCGAACCAGCAGTCTTCGAGGTCACAGTGTGCTTCCACAAAACCCTACTATTTAAATGAAGGAAGATGGAGGGCCGCCCCACAGAGAGCTCTACGCTCTGCTCCACATATCTCCAGAAGCTTCTGACGAAGACATCCGGAAAGCATATCGTCAATGGGCACAAATCTATCATCCCGATAAATATCAGGCTCCACATGTATTTTTCCTCTCCATTTTCTCTACAAACATGTTATGTTAATATGATATAGAACAGAAAATTCGCAAATTAAAAGCACCAGAAATTTTTAAAAGACAAGTTTCAGCAATCGCCTTTTTTTGTGGATTATATTTGAGAGCGTGCGTTCGTTGTAATTTGTTTATATTTAATAAGGTATAATTCACATCCAACTTATTTATTTGTATTTCTGCATACAATGTTTTTTTTTTCCTTTTAATTATCGAGATAAAGCATATGTATTAGAAGGGTACCTCTATTCGCTCCTACTGAAGCCCAAGGGTCAAAATCTCGCGTTTCCGATACGTATCGTCCGACCTCCAAACCGATACATATGGGACGATACGTATCGGAATAGTAACTTATCGGATGATACATTGAATGTATCGTCCGAGCCTTCCCATATAAATTGGACGATACAGTACATTGAATGTACCGTATCGTCTTAGTCCAATACCGATGCGTATCGGTATCGGACGATATTTTGATCCATGCTGACGCCTATTGACTGCTTGGAATTAGACGATGGATATCGTTTTTCACCCCCAATCTTCGACACAATGGATCATGAGACTATGAGCGTGCCATCAGATGGTCAATTTATTCCAAGTGGCACAGATCTAAAAAAGTGGCCCTAAAATCACATGGCACGCACCACACTCAAACAGGATTTGAGGGCCATTTTTTGGGATCTGTGCCACATGGAATGAAAAACTGATCATGGTATGTTCATGGTCTCAAGATCCATTGTGTGGAAGAATGGAGTGAAAATCGATATCCATCTTCTGATTCCAAGCAGTTGATGGTTTTCAGATGTAAAGCCCTCAGCAATCCATAGGCGCGAGCAGAGGTACCCATATTAACACGAGAAGAGAATACAGACAGGGCTTTAGCAACTAAATAGAGGAAGAGCACCCCAAAATGGGGGCATAAACCTGTCCCAGCAGAAAACAGACACCAAAGCATAGATACTAGCATCAGGAACCTTCGGAGAGTGCCCATGGAAAAGACTGAGCCGTGCCAAACCTCCTCCCTCATACTCTGACCCCGCCCCACAGAAGCGGTAACCAAATTAATAGTCCTCTCTTTGACGAATATCATCACTTGAGATGCATTTCTATTTCCACCCTTGAAAATTCTGTCGTTTCTTTTGAGCCAAATTTCCAACTAACCGCCATTTGAACCATTTCCCAGCAGGGTTTAGTAATCCCAGAGAAATAAGAGTTCTCCCAGGCCGCAAACAGTAACCTGACCGATTGAGGAGAACACCAGCTTATCTTGAAGTGCTTCAGAATCGTCCCCAGACCTGATACATGAGTTCACAGTGAAAATACAGGTGATTGATTTCCTCTGGACCCTTGCTACAACAACACACACACGTTATGGATGCTCATCCCACTCTTAATGAGCTGATCAATCGTTAGGATCTTCTCCCACACATCTGTCCAACAGAAAAACAAAATTCTTAGTGGACCTTTAACCTTCCACAGCTTCACCCAAATCCGTCCCATGCACGGCCTTTGACATAAATGAGTATAGAAGGAGTTGACGGAGAACACCCCATGCTTCCCATGTGTTCAAACTCTTCTGCCCATACTTTGACCCTTATTCTTGCAGTCATACAAAGTAGAGCCTATATAGATGACTTTCTATTTTAACTAATCCTCCTCCAGTCTATCATGTTCACTAAAATTTTCACTTCATATATTCTGTCTTTGTTATGCTAATTTTTCACATTATCTTTTATTTCTTTCCTTGTTTAGGAAATTGTTGCCACATTATTCGCAAAGAACATGCACCATGAGATATATTCTTGTATGTCTATGGTTAAGACATCCAAAATCAAGGTAAACAACAAAAATCGAGGTAAACAAATACGGGCTCAAGGCAGATGCTTGATGGCATGCAACCCAACTCTAACAGGGAACTTGTCTCTCCACACATTGTTTTTACACTAGTTACCGCCCTTTCATACATATCATGGATAATCTCCATAAATAAGTTTAAGATGCATTTCTTCCTTTGCATCCACCAGATTATGTGGCTTAGCAACAAGGAGGCACGGACAGTCCATTTTTGGCAATATACTCGTATCGTATCCGTATCAGATACCAATGTTTGAGGGATATGGCGGCATGCATATCCTGGGAGTTTCCCAAAAAAATAATTTAAAAGAAGAAATCAGACTGCGAGTTTGAGATTTAGGGTTTTTTCGGAAAAGAAGAAGAAGAAATCAAAGGACCTACCTGGAAGCTTATCAGCGTGCCGCCTACCTATTTGAAATCAGTCTCTATAAAGTTTTTTTTTTCGTTTTCTTCTTCTTTTTCTTACATTTATTAACTTAAAATATATTAAAAAATAATTTTTAAATACAAGTATCCTTTCGTATCGTATCCTGATTTTTCGATAACTGTAGTATCGCCGTACCCTTATTGTAACATACCCGTGTCCCATACCCGTGTCTGTGCTTCTTAGCTCAACATTGTATATAAGCTTTCTCCAAATTAATAAATACCATATGTAGGTTTTTCCTTCTCTATTTGAACTTCTTCATAAGTTGCGTCAATAGGAAAATAACTTTTTGTTGATCTTCTCGACATAAATCCAAACTAGTTCTCTGATACAATTAATTCTTATCTTAGTTGTTGTTTTACTATTCTCTCATAGAGTTTCAAAGTCTGGTTCATAAGTTTAATGCCTCGATAGTTGGTACATTTTTGGATATCTCCTTTGTTCTTATAAAAAGGGACTCAAATGCTCTTCCTCCATTCCTCAGGCATTTTCTTCGTTTTTAATATCTTATTGAACAATTTAATCAACTATTCGGTCCATTCTCTCCTATCACAATCCAAACTTTTATAGGAATTCCATCTGGTCCTAATGATTTTCTTTTCTCCATCTTTCCTAAAGTTTCTTTTACCTTAGCTTCCGCCATTAGGTTGATCATTCCTAGATTTGGCTCATCTTCTTGATCAACTTCCTATGCATATTCTGTGTTTAATAAATCTTTAAAGTATTCCTACTATGTGACCTTTATCTCATCCTCTTTTACCAAAACCCTTTAATCTTTAAAGTATTCCTGCTATGTGACCTTTATCTCATCCTCTTTTACCAAAACCCTTTAATCTTTGTCTCTAATGCACATTACCTGGTCGAGATCTCTAGTTTTTGTTTAAAATCTTGACAAGTTTATAAATTTCTTTCTCCCCTTTAGTTCCCAATCTAGTATGTAAATTTTCATACGCTTCATACTTGGTCTTATGACTTTCTTAGCTTCTGTTTTGGCGAACTTATTTATTTTAAGATCATCTGTAGTTCTTATTTCTTATTATTTTGTAAAACACTTATTCTTCTCGACAATCAACTTTTGAATGTTTGCATCCACCATCATATTTCTTTTGTATACTTTTCTTTCTTTAGATTCTTCGAGCACCTCCTTAGCAACTCATTTAAGACATTGCACCATTTGTTCCCACATCTCATTTGGAATCCTGGTCTAAAGATCAATTGCAGTAACTTTGAATTCCTGGTCCGCAATTTTCTATGGAAATCCCATGTTCGTCTTACAACAAAAGCTAAAGGAGTAAAAATGGAGCCAAGGTTAAAATAGACAAAGGGGGCCCAGTCATGTCCATTGGAACCAAGTATATGCCGATCTTGCCGAAATCCAAACGAGGCATTAGATCCAACCTCACAATGACGATTTAATTGCTTAAGATAGGAAAGCTGTCAAAGCCCTTATTGTAGAACTTGATATTGAGGAGTTCTAAAAACAAAAATCTTGACTTTAGTGGCTAAATAATGCTGATTGGAACACAAGACTTATATTCCTCAATTGCTTCAAGGATTTTCTCTAATTCCATTTATGAATGGCTATCTCCCTCGTTTGAAACTCTTTCTGATCCTTAAGCCATTGGAGGCCATGCGCTTACATAAGAGGGATATTTTTTACACCTTCAAGCACTTCCTTGATCCCTCAAATCCCAATAAAGCTTTCTCATGTTCAAGCCTTGATGCTGTAAAGACCGGTTTATAATGAGGAGATTCAGAGTGTCTTCTTTTTAAATCGCTTCGTGAGGCATACTTTTTTATTAATGCGTTCAAAAATGTTTTGGAGATTTTAATTCATCCAAGCTTGCAGAAAGAGTAGGGCTCTCAATGGCCGGTTTAGGGTTAAACCCTGCTGATCCTTCCCGGGCTAGGTTAGAATTTTTTTTCCAGCCCGATCCTAATCTCGGCCTAGAAGTAATCAACCCGGTCCTAGCAGGCCGGGATGGGTTTTGGGCTTTTTTTAGCTAACTTTTTTAAAATCATTTTTTATATATCAAAGGCTCCTTAACAATTCTCAACGGTGTAATCTCATGACATTTTAGCAAAAATCCCTTTTATTTAAACCCATTATAGATATAAAATTATTATATATAATTGTATATATAAAAATTGGGTCAGGCCCGATTCGGTTGTTGGGGTACCTAGTCCAAGACCACTCTCCGGATCATACTTAGCTCGGGTTGTGTCTTGGGCTGGGCTTACATACCCAAAAAGCATACTATTTCCGGGCCGGTTCTGAGTCGATAATCAGGCCAGCCTGGTCCATTGAGAGCCCTAGGGAAGGGAGTGAGACCAAGTCGAGCCACTAGGAGAGTAAACCCTTCCCACGTGTCAAGTTGAATAAATGAATGCAGCCTCAACTGGAGAGTTCAACCCTCCCATTTGATTTTAGGCTGCTGGGAGCGTAAAACTAACTAATCTATGACCGACATCTGAAACCAGATTGAATTGGGACTATCCAAAAATGTTTGTTGAAAATCAACGAAAGGAGGTCCATTTCCCCCCGTTGTTCATCGGTCAAACCAATGATTCTCTTCTCAAAGTAATAGATAGAGTCTTTCTTTTTTTAATACCACTTTTATTAATGCAATGAGAGAACGATTCCTTCCTATTTGTTTGTCCCGTTAGAAATAAAAAATAAGAGCCCTTCTTTACCACTTAGGGGGGAGAGAGAGGGAGATTTACATACAACCGCGCCAAGTGGTTTAGGATGGAATCTCAGAGGAATTCTTATCGTTTGGTAGATCCAAGTCCATGGCCTATTTCGGTTCATTTGGGACTTTGGCAACCACCGTAGAGGTGTGATGGACATGCACTCCTTTAAACGTGGTTCTACCCTCCTAAGTTTGAGCTTTATCTTCCTCCTATACAACCATGTTTGTATAATGGCATGATATGGTATGTGAATCCACGTTGGAGGCACGCCATACCAAAGTCGTACAATTAGGACCTCAATATGGTACTATTCCGTCCATCTTATTGGAGGTTCTTTTCCTTTTTGCTCCTTCTCAGGCTTCTTCTCATTCTTCTTTACACCTACGTTAGAGATCATGGGTATTTGGCCCCCGCAAAAGGGATTGGGGTTTTAAATTGTCGAGAAATCACTTTTCTTAATACCTCTACCCCCCTTCATCCAGAGCTACCGTAACTTGTTCAGTATCTATGAGAGGTATTGACGCGGGACAACGACCCTGAAATGCGTGAATGCTCATGATATGCTAATTTACCGAAATTAAACTAATTAATTACAAATTAAAGCGACACCTCAGGGTTTCGCGGAATTCCTCTTAAGTGACCATGCTTGGTTCACGTAGGGTCCAATCCGACGCACGAGATCTGTTAGGAAATGCGGAAGAGGCAATCCTAGAGATAGGACTCTAGCTCCTTCTAGGTTGGGGCGTTTGATCGTAGTTTGCGGTGGAATCGATAGCTCATCGCTAGGCCTTTTGAATTGAAGCGGTTAATGACACAAATCGAGCAAGCTCGAGCCCAACAACGGTCATGGATCGACTGGCTAGGATTCGATTCGATCCACAAGGATGAACATCAAGGTTGCTCTAGATCTAGGGTTTGGGACTTGATACTATCAATTGAAAAGGAGAAAATTGGATGTAAGGGATTAATGAGAACATGGAAAGATCAAACAAGCACAAGAAGTAAAGAGAAGATCAAAGCATTACACCCTTGGCCTCACACCAAACCCACATGGGGAAGAATACTCACTCTTCAAAGCTCCTCTCAAGCTCAAAATGCAATGCACTTTCATTAAAATCAACCAATAATGCCAAAAATGGCTTACAAAATATGTTTTATAGTATTTACAAGTGAGAATAACCCTAAAATAGAAAAGTATCATGTTACCCTAAATGGTAACTTACATTTGAAACAAAAAGAAACTACAAAAAGGATAAAAAGGACAAATTGTGTCACGTGACTCGCTTCGAGCGGATTTGGTTCCCGCTCGAGCGGGAATCTTTATGAGTGGTCGCTCTAGCGACAACCAAGGGTTGCTCGAGTGACAACTGGGATTCACTCGAGCGAGTTTTGGTCGAAAGTTTTGGCCTGAGTTTCTGATGTCCTCTTGCTCGAGCGACCAAAGCCCGAAAATCTACCTATATTTTTGAAACATCTCACTCGAGTGAGAATGATGCTCGCTCGAGCGACCTTGGGCAGAGACTCTTCTTTTGGGCTGCTCCTTATGGCTTTCCTCCGGTGGCTCCATGACTCCTCCATCGCTTCTTCTTTCGCTGGTACACCTTGTACGATCTGAAACCTAGGCCCTTATTGGTGGTGTCCCCGTCAATTCCCCCAGACCGAAAGGCCTTCATCACTGTTGAAGAACGATCATGGTATCAATCAAGCATATTGGGGTCTAGGCGACGGACTTCATCTTCATTGACCCACTTATTCTCAGATTCTGGCTTATGGACCCACTTCACTAAATATTTCTGAAACCCTCCGTCATGGGTAGAAACCACATGATCATCTAAGATCTCAATTACGTCTCTTTTCTACTTGTTTGGAGGAGGAGGAGGTGGTATGGGTTGTGGGGCTTGGGCCGGTTTGAGATTAGAGGACGTTTGGAAAGGATTGCAAGGGGGTGGGGTTGAGCCTAGATAAGGAACTAAGTCTTTCATGTTGAACGTCGAGCTAACCCCCAACTCAAGAACATATGCATTCGGACCACTCCGTGCTACAATCTTGAAAGGTCCGATGTCGCGGGCTTGGAGCTTCTTCGCGATTCCCGATGGGAACAGTTCAAGCCTAACTAGAACCATCACATGCTCACCGATTTGGAATTTTTTGAAATGCTTGTGAGAATCTGCCGATAGCTTGTAATTATCATTGCTCAAATTAATCTTACGTCTAATTTCAGCACTCAAATTGTGAATATGTTATGCAAATGTATCTGCGGACTTAGATGTGCGATGAGATGCGGACATGAGGATCAAATCTAGGGGTGTCCTTGGCTTGTGACCATGTACCACTTCAAATGGGCTCCTACATGTGGACCTATTGACGGAGTTGTTGTATGCAAACTCGGCTAGTGGTAGAATGGAATCTCAAGTCCTAATGTGGTCACCGACAAGACAACGTAGGAGATTGCCTAAGTTCCTATTGGTGGCTTCCGTTTGTCCATTAGTTTGAGGGTGGTATGCCGATGAGAATTGGAGCATCATACCAATCATGTACCATAGGGTTTTCCCAAAGTAACTGGTAAACTTGACATCCCTATCCGACACAATGGTTTTGGGTAACCCGTAGAGACGTACCACCTCTCCGAAAACAACTTCACGATATGGGTCACGTCGTAGGTCTTGTTGCATGGTATGAAGTGGGCCATCTTGGAAAAATGGTCCACGACAACAAAAATGGAGTCGTGCTTTCGGAGAGTCTAGGGAAGACCTAGTACGAAGTCCATCGAGACGTCTTGCCAAGGTGTGTGTGGTACTGGCAAAGGAGTGCACATGCCAGTGTTTTACTTTCTTTGCTTAGAAACTTGGCAAGTACGACATTGTCGTACAATCCGAGCGACCATGGGTTAAAATATCGGGTTACCGATACGTATCGTCCGAGCTCCAAAACGATACGTATCGGTACCGGTCTGTATCGGACGATACATTGAATGTATCGTTCGAGTCCAATACCGATACATATCGTCCGAGTCCAATACCGATACGTATCGTCCGATACGTATCGGTATCGGACGATATTTTGATCCATGCGAGCGACATCTCGCATGAGGTCAGGCCAAAAGAATTTATCTTCAACGAGTGCAATGGTCTTGTTGCATCTAAAATGCTCAGCAATCTCTCCGACATGCAACTCCCAAATGAGGAAGTCACGTAATGAAGTGCATGGGATGCATAGGCGATTACCGATGAACAAATACCCATCCTGCGAGGTATAGGTGGGGCCAATGCTTGCTGGGTCATTAAGGAGGGTGTTGTAATCTTTCCCGAAATTGGGGCACTTGGGATACTCCTCCCTCAACCGATCAAATCCAATGACCTCAGTGCTCATGGATTGCAAGGTCGCCACCCGGTGACTAAGCGCATCCGCGACTTTGTTCTCAATGCCAGCCTTGTGTTTCAACACAAATGTAAACCCCCAGAGGTACTCAACCCATATCTCGTGCCTCGAGTTTAGCTTCTTTTGAGAAGCAATGAAGCGCAAGGCCTCGTGGTCGGAGAACAAGACAAATTCATGCGGTCGTAGGTAGTGTTTCCAATACCATAGGAATTAGACGACTGCATAGAATTCCTTGTCATAGGTGGAGTATTTTTGCTTTGCCTCATTGAGTTTCTCACTGAAGTAGGCCACCGGGTGGCCTTCTTGGCTGAGCACTCCTTTTATACCCACACCCGAAGCATCGCATGCGACCTCAAAGACTTTAGAAAAGTCAGGTAGGCACATGACGGGTGCACTAGTCATTTTCTCCTTGATCTTGGCAAAGGCCTTCGTCGCGGCATTGCTCCATTAAAACTCTCCTTGCTTCATGCAATAGGTGACGGGAGCCATAATGGTGCTAAAGTTTCGGATGAAGCGACGATAAACGTAGCCACATGGAAACTGCGGACATCATGGATGTTCTTTGGTTCGGGCCACTCTACAATAGCCTTAACCTTTTTCTGGATCCGCGACCATTCCATCGGCCGAGACAATGAACCCCAAGAAGACAGCGGATCGTTGCATGAACGTGCACTTCTTGAAGTTCGCATATAGCTTTTTCCCCCTCAAGGTCTCACAAACCAACTGAAGGTGGTCAAATGTTGCTCCTTGTCATGACTATAGATCAAAATGTCATCAAAATACACCACAAGGAATTTCTCGATAAACTGTTGCAACACTTGGGTCACGAGCCTCATGAAAGTGCTCGGGGCATTAGATAACTCAAAAGGCATGACCATCCACTCATAAAGACCATCCTTAGTCTTGAAGGTGGTTTTCTATTCATCACCTGGATGGATGCGGACTTGATGGTAGCCACTTTGAAGGTCTATCTTGGAGAAGATAGTGGCACTAACCATCATATCCAACATATCGTTGAGTCTCGGTATAGTGAACCTATACTTGACCGTAATCTTGTTGATAGCCCAACTATCTACACACATTCGCCAAGTATCGTCCTTCTTGGGTGTGAGTTGTGCGGGTACGACACATGGGCTCAAGCTCTCTTGGATGAACCCCTTTCGAAGGAGCTCATCGACTTGTTGCGCTAATTCGCCATGTTCAACCGGGTTCAACTTGTAGTGAGGTAGGTTCGGTAGGGTAGATTCGAGAACTAAGTCTATGGCATGTTGGATGTCACACATTGGAGGGAGTTCATCAGGCAAGTCTTCCGAGAAGACATCCACAAATTCTTTCAAAATTGGCTCAACCTCCTTGGGGTGTTCGCCTATAGACTCGAGAGCACGCTCAATGGTGATGATAACATACACCGCGCTCTCATCCAAAGAAGCCTTCTCAAACTCCGAAGGGTTCACGATATTAATGGTCTTAGATGGACCACCCTTTTTATCAACCTTCTTGTTCGATGGTGTCTTGGGAGGTAGGGGGTTTAATTTTATCTTCTTGCCCTCATGCATGAACGTGCACACATTAGTTCGCCCAAGGAGGGTCACGTCCATGTCATAGAGCCAAGGTCTCCCCAAGATGATGTGACTCACTTCCATCGGCACCACATCGCACCACAATGTGTCCGAATACGAGGCTAATTGTATTGGCACACGACATCTTTGGGTCCCGGGAATGGAAGAGGAATCGACCCATGCGACTTTGTACGGTCTCGGGCATAAGCCCTAAACAGGTAATGGTGTGTGTCAAAACGACGTTTGTACAACTCTTGCTATCCACGATGACCTTACAACTCTTCTCGCCACACTTGGCGTAAGTATAGAAAATGTTATCTCTACGCCAATCGTCCCTATCATCATGTTGAGGTTGTGCAAGGGCACGCCTCACGACCAAGCAATCTTGGATGCAAATTAGTGCCCGATTATCATCATCACCTTCCTCATCACTAGGCATGACGACCAGTTCATACACTTCCTCTTCAACACCTTCTTTCTCATTGACCTCTTCTTCAATCAAGAGATTCCTTTGGGGGTCTCTCGTTGGGCATTGGGCGGCAAAGTAGTCAAACCCATGACACTTATAACACTTAGTTTGAGAGCCACCCTTTGAGGACTCACCCACCACACCTTTCCCTTTGTCAAGCCTTACACTGGTAGGAATGGGTTGTGTTTGGGAGGTGGGTTCCCGGCACTAGGCCTCCCTTCTCCGGCTTGATGGCCATTGGCATGCGGCTCAAATCATCTCACCACCATCATCTTCAAATATTGTTCAGGGTCTTGTACAACGACGTAACATTCCTCAAGAGTGTCAACGGGGTGTGAGATTAGCTCTTTTTGCAACTCCATTCGCAACCCAATGCGAAACCTAGAAAGAGTGACTTGAGGGTCTTCTGATACATTGACTCTCATCATGAACTCCTCAAACTTGCCAATGTACTCGGTCACGGGCATACTACCTTGGCGTAAGTTTTGCCATTGATCAAGTAGTGATGGTAGTATGATGAAGGAACATACTTCTCTGTAAGTCGCTCCTTCATATCCTCCCAACGGATAATGGGAGCACGACCCACATTTGCTCGCATGCGCTCGACGTTGACCCAAAGAGTCGAGCTTGACCAATGAGCTTCATTTTGGCGAACCGAACACACCTCTCATTGTCCATGCCATATCACTCAAAGTGGTGATCCATATCGGAGACCCAATCGAGGAAGACTTTAGGGTCCATTCTTCCATCGAAGGCCGGAAACTCAACTCGAAAATTTTTGAGGAGGTTCTCATCCGGATCGTAGTCATCTTCGCAATGAGCTACTTCCCTTTGATTCCGATTTTTGCCCTCGAGTCGAACGTTGCGCTCAAAACGCGAACCGTTAAGCTCATTGCGTTGGTCATGTTGCTCCTCATCTCCTTCCAACCGTTCTAAGCGGTCGAGAAGCACATCATTAGAGGCAACCATACCGTTTGGGCTTCCTCCATAGCATTCATCCTCTCATTCATGGTGATCATCATGGCTTGGATGCCCTTAAGAGCGTCGACAATCACATTCGAGTCCATGGTGATCATGACTCACTACATGGGTTCTAAAATGACACGCAACTATGAAATGCAAATGATCGAGTAATTTTATCAAACACACGATACACACGCAAATGAACACACAAATGAACACACAAAATGCCCTAACCTAGAACCTAGGCTTTGATACCAAAACTGGCGTGGGATAACGACCCTGAAATGTGTGAATGCTCATTATACGCTAATTTGCCGAAATTAAATTAATTAATTGAACAATTAATCACAAATTAAAGTGATACCTTAGGGTTTCGCGGAATTCCTCTTAAGTGACCATGCTTGGTTCATGTAGGGTCCAATCTGACACTCGATATCTATTAGGAAATGCGGAAGAGGCGATCCTAGAGATAAGACTCTAGCTCCTTCTAGGTTGGGGCGTTCGATCGTATTTCGTGGTGGAATTGGTTGCTCCTCGCTAGGGCTTTTGAATTGAAACGGTTAACGACACAAATCGAGCAAGCTTGAGCCCAACAATGGTCATGAATCGATGGGCTAGGATTGAATTCGATCCACAAGGATGGACATCAAAGTTGCTCTAGATCTAGGGTTTGAGACTTGATACAATCAATTGAAAAGGAGAAAATTGGATGTAAGGGATTAATGAGAAAATGGAAAGATCAAACATGCACAAGAAGTAAAAAGAAGATCAAAGATTACATGGGCATCACACCCTTGGCCTCACACTAAACCCACATGGGGAAGAAGACTCACTCTTCAAAGCTCCTCTCAAGCTCAAAATGCAATGCACTTTCATTAAAATCAACCAATAATGCCAAAAATAGCTTACAAAATATGCTTTATAGTATTTACAAGTGAGAATAACCCTAAAATAGAAAAGTACCATGTTACCCTAAAAGGTAATTTACATTTGAAACAAAAAGAAACTACAAAAAAGATAAAAATGATTAATTGGGTCACATGACTCGCTCAAGCATATTTGGTTCCCTCTCGAGCGGGAATCTTTACGAGAGGTCGCTCGAGCGACAACCAAGGGTCGCTCGAGAGAAAACTGGGGTTCGCTCGAGCGAGTTTTGACCGAAAATTTTGGCCTGGGTTTCTGATGTCCTCTCGCTCGAACGACCAAAACCCGAAAATCTGCCCATGTTTCTGAAGCATTCTCGTTCGAGCGACCCTGGGCAGAAACTCTTCTTTTGGGCCGCTCCTTATGGATTTCCTCCGGTAGCTCCATGGCTCCTCCGTCGTTTCTTCTTCCGCCGGTACACCTTGTACGGCCTGAAACCTCCGTCCTTGTTGGTGGCGTCCCCGTCAGGTATGCATGTAAAGGGATAGTTGGTTTAGTCCAACATCAGGTAGAAATGTATAAGGTGTCTATGTTGCCCTCTATAAAGCGCTTATCTCTTGTAACTATTAATCATCTTGATTAGCCACTATGTAGTCCATTAATGTCTCTTGTGCTCTCTCCTCTCTCCTCTCTCTTATATCCTAATTAACCCCAAATGGGTATTTTTACCTCTTTAGTAATTTAGCCTCTAGTTTTTTACTAGTTGGCTATGGAATTTCCTTGTTCCTCTTGCAAGCTAAAGGAAGTAAAAAAGGGAGCCAAGGTTTGAATAGAGAAAGGGCCTCCATTCACGGACACTATCGGATGGTTAGTTGATTTGACAAGTATCCACCTTCACGTTCACTATCAGATAGTTGATCTTCGACAATATGATGATCCTGCACCTTTTCACCATTGAAACTTTTTTTGGATCATTGATCTGCCTTATGATTAATATCGGGGGGGTCTTCTCATTATGCCCTTGATTGATGGTTTGGATTTGATCTGAGACTTCCACATCCGTTGATCAGAATTCATAAGTTGATCGAAGTTTTCCACCATTAAGATTTGATGTAGCCATTGATCTTCCAGAGAGATTTGTTTTGAAGCATCTCTATTGTCCAATCTTCAGCCTCAAATTCTGCCATGAAGAATATTGGCTTTAAAGGCATGCGCATCACCATTGCGCCTCCTCCTCGCGGTTCAAAGTTTGCCCGCTTCAATTGGCTTTGTGTCCGAAGCCCCTCGTTGGTGATAGGGATAGACAGTGTGTCTCTCATCATCTTCTGATCCCTGGTTCGCTTCTACGTGACCGCGTAAGACGATCTAGTCTTCTAGTAACTTCCCAATCTGTCTAGCTATCGTAGGTTTGATTCTTGGTAACATTTTTTCACTACCCAACCTGCTCTTATACCAATTAATGCAAAACCACAGCCCATTCAAAATCCAAATAGACCATGATATGCAGAAAATTAATAAAATAGTAGGCAACAAAATTAAAGCAGGTAAAAACTTACCTTTTAATTCAAGAAAACTATGTAAAACAGAGGCTAGGATTGACACACATGATAAACAGCATAAAAGCTGACAAAGGCTTCAATAAAATTCAATAATAATAATCATAATCTGTCTTTTCAACAGTCATACAAATATAAAGCCTAGAAAGAAATAGAACTAGTTTCCTATTGTGAGAGTTCTAGTTGGTTGAAGCACTTACAAGAACTACCACTAACAAAAAAGAACTAAAACTTAGTCTCCTCGGTGATTTATAGTAATAGGGTTCCTATTAAATAGGGCTGAAACAATTAATCACCACAGATTTGTATTTAATAAGGTTCTCAATTCTGTTTTAAGCTCAAATATAGGCTAAACACCCTTTTCCCTAAGATTTCCTACCGTCCAATTTAATCTCTAAAGATGAAATAGAAAGAGATTAAAGAAGATCACAGTGACCTCAACTTAAAAGATTCCCACCAAAGTAATTTTCCTCTATAACTCTAATTAAAATCTTGCTAACAATATGACCTTTAATTGCACCCGACTTGCTATCTAATTTGGTAATTTTTAGGACCAAAAAAAAATACGTGGAGAAATAAATGGGACACCAGATTTTCTATCTCGATGGTTGGTTTTTAATCATGAGATATAGTCTCATGGATTATATCTTTGGATCCTATAAAGGTCCGTTGCAGATATTTGTTAAGTTCTATTTGGACCTAAAATAAAAGACTTCTCTGGCCTCTATTTTGATAGAAGTGTTGAGATGCTACAAGCACAAGGAAGTAGGAAAAGAGGAGTACCAGTAAAGACCTGGAGGAAAGTCGTGAGAAAGGATATGAAGGATTGCGATAGATCTCATAAGGCTTTGATGAAGATTTTATCCCCTGTTTTAACACTCCATGACAACACTTATTACAAGTTACAACTATTTAACATATTTTTGAAGTGCCATTACGGCCCTTGTTTCAGATGTAAAACAGGTTGATAACTGCCCCGTTGATCTGCCACTTCTTCCATTTCTTTGTTCTTTCCATCACATTCTTATTAATCTTATCTTTTTTCTCTCTTTTTTTCCCTGGGCCTTTTTTGCGCTGCATCATGAATTACCCTCTTCTGTTTTAAGAGCCGATTCATATGCATCCTTTACATCTCAGATGTGTTGGATGCTAATACCTTCCCATATATTTTGATTGAGAACATTCAGATACCCGACCAACTGAATAGCATCCGTCTCGTATAATTCTGCTCTAGCTGTCATCTTATGAAAATCTTCGGTAATCGGAGATGACACCCATATCTCGTTGTTTTGGATTGTGACAAGTTGCGAGATCTCTGCAGTGTAAGACATCGACAAAAATTGGTCTCTGGATATTTCTTCATCTTCACCCAAGAGGTCATCTTTTCCTTGCCCTTTTGTACTTGTGATGATTGGAGATCTAACTACCATTGAAAGGATTGTTTCTACCTTTTCAAACCACTATATTTCTTCATCTTCACCCAAGAGGTTATCTTTTCCTTGCCCTTTTGTACTTGTGATGATTGGAGATCTAACTACCATCGAAAGCATTGTTTCTACTTTTTCAAACCATTCAAGAAATTTATCAAGTAAGTAACCATCCTGAATTGCTTCCGTTCTTTATCACGAAACCACATCTTCTGTAATTTCCACGACTGCGCCCTTAACCTCCTTTGATATTACGTCCATGATGGTTTCTAGTAGTTTCATGGCGACGGACACTATCTTGATCGCCATTTTTGATCTCGTGTTGTTCTTATTCATTAGTCCGGCTAATCGTAGACATTGAAAATGCAGGTGTGGGCTGCAGTGGTACTTTTGACTCTTTGAACATGTTAGCAATACCGTAAATGTGCAAGAGAGAGAGGTACAGAGGGGGTACGTGAAAATGTGGAAAATAATTAAAAAAAAGTCATTACTCAGTAAGGGAAAAAGTGTTGGTGTTAGGTAAGGGGCCCTAGTGCTGTCCTCAGAAGCCATCTATGCATTGGTATTAGTTTTGGCGTACGATTTTAAGGCAAAGCTATCTCTAACGCTCCGTACCTCAGAAGCTGTAATTTTTTTTTTTTGGTTGAGCAAAACTAAGAAGAGTTGGTATTAGGTAGCAGACCTGTGCATGGCTTTTGGTGGTCGGGTCAATCTCCCTCACCAACTCTGATAGATTCACTAATAATATTGTTGAATGCTAACTCAGTGAAGGCGAAAAAACGTACTTTTATTGATTTTCCTGCTCATATATAGCTGTGCACCTCCAAAGGCTTGACATTATCTAAACAAGCTCATTCCTACTATATGCTTAATGACTTGTCAAATTTTATTAAGTTCTAAAACATAGATAGGGTTCAACATTTCCAACATTAAATGCATACATATCAAAGTAATTAACTTTAGAGGTTTAGCCTATAAGATAATAAGAAAAATATTAATCTTTTCCAGAAGTGTAAAGAATGAGAGAAAGTATGCATGAATGTTTTAGCATTAGATTTACCATGTCAAAAATACATTTTTTGTTACAAAAAAATTAGAGAAATCCACCTTCTCTATACTACCTTCCGTTTTCCATAATATATGAAAAATAGAAGATATAGATAAGTTTTTATTGTATTTTAATTTTTTTACTTAGGAGGGCTCGTGCCCCTGCTCGACCTCACGTGGATCCCCCTTGCTTCCAATTATCCAATCAATGAACAATGTCTGCATTATTGTTTCTATATCTCAGCGTGTTCTTTCCAGTTTGAAACCCTATATTCCGTTAAGTAACTTTGATAATAATCAGAATTACAGATCTGGCTAGTATTTATTACTAATTAACGTGACTGAATAGGAAAAGTCTAAAATACCCGCAGACTTTTAACTTACTCCCGGCACAACTTAAGCGAACTACTGCTGTAATTTAAACTAAGAAACTATAAAAGTGAAAGAAAGGCCTAAAAATCAAAGCCAGTTAAACTAATTGGATCGTATCTCAAAATCAGTCCATCGAACAATGAATTCGAGACCACCAACGCGTTCCTCAGGATCCATCTCATCATCCTGGACAGCTGGGCCAGTTAGACTGGATGTCCACGTGGAATCCTTCCTGTATTGCCCCCTTTGACACCCAATATGCCCCTATGTTGTAGAAAAAGGCTCTTTGTGCTTGATACATGCTCAGCTGATAGTTGTTTCATACTACTGTTTGCTCCTCCAATTAACAACATATGATGCTCATAATGATCCAAGGATGCATCAATTATTGGGAAACGATATGGAGGGCTGTGAAGTAATAGAGTTTAACCCTCAACTGATCGAAAAAAAAGAAAGGACTGAAGTAATAGACTAATAGAGTTTTAACACTAAACAGAATTGAGTGGAGTAATAAGACTCGCAAAGCCTACCACAAATAAATGGGACAAGGTGATGATGATAATGATGATGGTGGATGATCCTCCCCTTCTATATATTTTGTTAATCATTTTGGAAATTATTGCCTAAAGATTAAAGTGCATTAATAATAAAAAAGATTAAAATTCATTTGAAGAGAGGCTTTTTGTATATGGACATGTTTTGAACATGTTATACTTGCATGCATATATGACCATATCTTTTCATTTTTTTGAATAGAGACATGCTTAGTTACCTATCCATTTAATTTCAGATGAAGGATATTGCTACGGAAAATTTTCAAAGGATCCGTGAAGCTTATGAAATTTTAACCGATGAGAACAAAAGGCAAATATATGATATCTATGGCATTGAAGGCCTCACGTCAGGTTTGGAGCTTGGTCCGAAGCTAAATAAAGCAGAAGAAATCAAGGAAGAGTTTGAAAGGTTACGGCGGCGGAAGGAGGAGGAAAAAGCCTTAACTCATGTCCGACCTTCGGGTTCAGTTCTACTCAATTTATCTTTGCCACAATTTATAAATGGCGATGGCCTTGTCAAAGGGTACAGCCTGCTCAACTTTAGATTGTTTTGTTTACTGACAGTTTTGTTTAATATAAGCCATTTCTAAGTAGACAAAATTGATCGTAAGTGCTTCATGATTTTGTTATGCAAAAAAGCTGATTGTAAAATTGTGTTTAACCTGACTGAAAAATAAATAAATAATGTTTTACCTGTGCTTGATCATCACTCCTTTCTGGTCACCAAGTAAATTATGATTATCATGTACTTATTCTGCACAAAGAAACTTCAGAGAATAAAAGGGTTGAAAATTTACTTCTTTTGGCGTAGATTGCACTAGAGTAGTGATAAGCTCTTTTTTTTTTCTTTATTTTATTTTGTAGAATGCTTCGTGTGTGTGTGTGTGTGTGTGTGTGTGTGTGTATTTAACTCTCTCTCTCTCTCTCTCTCTCTCTCTATATATATATATATATATATATATATATATATATATATATATATATATATATATATGGTTTCACATCGGCCTTCTGCATCTTGCTTTAGGTGAGGCTTTTCTTTGTATTTCACTTTTTTCTTCTAATGCATTTCCCATGTGTGTGTGTACACACACACACACACACACACACACACACACACACACATATATATATATATATATATATATATATATTCTGCTATGAAACTAATTATCCTGTGAGAGACAGAGGAGTTTTGAAGATATCAGAAGAATAAGTTCGATCCACTATTCCATCCCAACATATACATGAGTTAAGGTATGCCTCAAATACTTCTCTAGTATCGGGTTCCATCCATTATTCCATCCCAATATATAAAAAATTGGATCGTGTTCCATCCATTATTCACACTAGTATTCGAGGCATACCAAATATCCTTATCCCACTTGGATCAGGTTACTACAAATACATATGCAATTATGAAAAATTGATGTATCATAGTGAAGGTTTAAAATCTCTACTGCCATAACTTGGTTCATACCAGTACCGGACTTCCTTGATGCATAATAGCCCTTAGGGACAATACTGCCTGATATTAACCATTTTGTAGTGGCTACAACTGGTGTGTATTGATATTGGCCATGAATTGTACCTGTACCAATTCTGAGATTTAAACCTATTCCCGAATGTAACTCAGTGAAAGAGCCAGTTCTTTACCAATTTCTTTTGATCGATAATCAAATTCACATATCCTACTATCTGCGGGTCTATAAATATGTTTCTCTTATATGTAGCTTTGTTTTTTAACTTTGCTGTTTTAAAAATTATAAGGTCAAAGTCCTCCTTTATATATAAATTTCATTATGTATTGATCTTTTTTTAGAGTACTAAAGGTGTCCTAGTTGTTAAAATTTCTGGGCCATTTTTCTTTGTGCCAATTAATCAATAATATGATATGTTCTGTTTAAGTGTACTCTATCAAGTCTCTTCTTCCATTATTGTTCTTCTGTCAGTTTATTGCTTCTTCTGCTCACTAAAGTATAATTTACACACACAAATGACAGAATGGCAATGTCTACTGAAGTTCAATCTCAAATATCCAAGCACCACACTATTGCTATTGGTGGAAATTTGGCAGTTACTGGAAATTCTGGTGGTGGGGCTGCGACAGTTTTACTGAGGCACCAGTTGTCTTCGGTTGCTTCCATAGAGTTCATGGCCTCAGCTGGCTTACGTGCCCTTATTGGGATACAGACGTCTCGGTAGGGCAATTGCTTTTGTAAGTTAGCTTGATAAGTCTGCAGATTTTGTCACCATTTTTATTTCCGTTTTGATGGTTTTCACGCTACATTATTTACCTTTTCCTACTTCAATGGTTCCATGCAAGTTTTAACACAATTTTCATGCTGCCTAATTTTCAGTAGTCTATCACTTCACTCAACTGCAACAACTGGGATTGCTATGTCTTTAAGAGATGGCTCAATAAATCTTTCAAATACCTGGACTCGCCAACTCTCTGAAACATCAAACGGAAATGTATGCTTCTTGCTGTTAGATGTCTCTTTTGTTATTTTTTTCTTTCATATCTTAGTCTGAATTTAATTTGTGACTAATGTGCCCGCACGATAATTTAAGTTTGGGGTAATGTAATTGCCATAAATTTTCTTAGTATATGTTGTTAATTATATTTGTTTAGGTTTTTGGAGTACTGAAATTGCCATAAATTATTTTCTTCAGTATATATTGTTAATTATTTGTGAAGCAATATTTAATATATCACCATCATCATCGTCTTTGCCTACATCATCACCTCCACTCATTTCTGTTCAAGACTACTCTCTTCGTTACTCTACGTCACCCTGTTGTTTCTGACCACTTCTCTGTAAGTGTTTTTTGGTCTTCCTCTTCTCCTACATTTCTTTGAGTTTATATCGTTTCAATTCTTTGTACATGGGCTATTTCAGGTTTCCGATGGAAATGCCCGAACTATATCAAATGACATTCCTTAGTGTTCCATTCTATTGGTGCTACCTATAAATTTTATCTTATGTGTAGGTTCCTAATTCTATCCTTTCTTGGCATCCAATGCATCTACATTAGCATACGCATCGCAACCACATATACTCTTTATCTTTTGTTGCTTCTTCGTAGCCCAATGCTCTGCACCATACAGTAATGCAAGTCTTATAATTACCTTATAAAAATGTTCCTTGCCTGTCATGTTTCACCTTCCCACTCTCTTTGATCTTGTTTGAGATGTCCTCAAACCCATTACCGCTTGTATAATAAAGCCAAAGTGTCAAATTTATGATATTGGGCCACACTTTTTTTAAAAATATTTTAACTAAATTGTTTTCCAAGTTCTCATATTTGCTAAACTTTCATTCCATATATTCAGTCTTTGTTTCCTAATTTTTAAAACCGATGATTTTAAGACCTGTCTCCAAAGTCCAAAGCTCCAAAGTATCATTTTCTTTTTATCTTTTTTGGCCAATTAGCCCTGCATCATCAACAAAGAACATGCCTTATATTTCTATTGTCAATTCGATCATAACTACTGTGAATAAATAAAGATTCAAAGCAGACCCTTGATGCAACCCAACTCCGATAGGGAACTCAACTATCTCCGTACACGCTACACAGTTCTTGGCACTAGTTGCTGTCCATTCAAATATGTCTTATATAATTTCAATATATTAGTTCAAAATGCATTTCCTTCTCAGTATCCACTAGATGATTGATCTGTCTCAATCAAAGTGACCAAGTTGGGGTTCGGGAATAGACCAACTCTGGGAAAATTCGACAATTTGGGAAAAAATATATTAACAAAAAGATTATAAATTTTTTGAAAAATAAATATTTCAGGAAAATTTGGGGAAAAGTCACGAGATTTGTGATTTATTGAATTCACGACTTCTTCAAAAAATTGTATTTTAATCGTTGACTGAAAAAGTCGGCTAAGGTAGTCACTATACTCTCAATAACCTATTACAGGACTTCTTAAATTCAAAAAAAGAAACTGCATGTAAACATTTCGTCCTCTTTGTAAAGTTTTCCATAAGTTGGGGGACTCTCTTTTTGGGTAGTTTCTTACTACCCACTAAGGTATGTCTTCTTCTTTATATTTTAATATATAGCTTTGTTATCGTCTCAAAAAAAAGAGAAGAAAATAGCCTCGGTTGTTGACATAAACTCATAACTGATTCTAATAAATATTTGATCTTGATGTTAAACGCGACACTACTGTTGGAGATGCTATTTCTATTGTATGGGTGTGTGTGTAGTTAAGTGAATTTCACCTAACTCTAGAACCATGTAATACGTGAACATGCTAAGATGATATAAATATATTTTGCTTTGGGATTTGAGTCACATTGACTTAACCCTAATATCTCTCTTCTCTTCTCTTTCTTCTTCTTCTTCCTATTACTAAACCCTAACCCTAAACTACAGTTTTGTCTTGGTATCAGAGCCAACAAAACTCAAACCTAGAGTTTTTTATATACATAGCAGCCCTATTGAAGCTATCTACGTCATCGCTGACGTCAGCAGGGTCAACTCATTGACAACTTTTCTCACTTTTTTTTGGGGGTTTTGATCGGATTCTCAACCTGAACATTTTTCTCTTCTGTGGTGTTGCGATTTGAAAACCCCTTCATGGAGTTCTGAAGACCTCCATTATCATCTTCCTCGTGGAGCTGGTCCTGCAACTGTTTGTTTCAGAGCTTCAAAGCTCGAAATCTCTTTGGCTTTTGCATGAAAAGTCATTGGGAGAGTGTATACAAACTCTAATATGCCCAGATCGCAAGGTTTGTGAAGACGTGCAATCACCTGTGAAGATTTCTGCTGAACCTGCAATCCTGCTGGAGTTATTGATTCCTGATGAAGCTGCTGATCCTCTTGAAATCTGTAATGTCTGCAACAGAAATCTTGTAACAGCTTTCAAGTTGAAACAACTTTCAAGTTGCCTCGTGAATCTGTAATGTCTGCTGGAGTTATCGATCATTGTTAATCCCGCTGGTTCAACAGATTTGGAAGCTGTGCCTGCAACAGATTTGGAAACTGTGTCTGCAACAGATTTGGAAGCTGTGTCTTATATTTTTGAAGCTGTGGTCTTAGCTTTTTGAACTGCAACAGATTGGAAACTGTGTCTGCAACAGATTGGAAGCTGTGTCTGCAACAGATTTGGAAGCTGTGTCTGCCACAGATTTGGAACTTGTATCTACAACAAGTTGTCTCCCCCTTTGTTGGAAGCTGTGGTCTTATATTATTGAACTGTTTTGATCTCGGTATATCTTAATCATGGATGAGAATAAATCCGGGATCGTTGGTGAGGGAGATATTTCTCATAACTTACAAATTACTACGAAGAAATTGAATGGGGCCAATTATCTTTCGTGGTCACGGTTTGCTGCTATGTACTTAGGGATGAAGAAAAAATTGGGTTACATTTACGGGACTATCCCAAAACCCAAAGAAGATGACCCTAAGTATATTGATTGGGAAAGCGACAATCTAACTGTCATGACATGGTTGCTACACTCAATGCAACAAGACATTAGTGATTCTTTTATGTATGCCAATGATGCTAAACAATTATGGGAGGTTGTGAAGGATGCGTTCTCGCAGAAACAAAACCTCGCAAAAATGTTTCAAGTTAGTGACAAAATTAATACTATGAAGCAAGGTGATAAGACTATTGGAGAATATTACACTCAAATGAGGAGCTTGTGGGATGAACTAACCCAGTATCAAGAAGAAGAACTGTGCAGCTCGTGCGTTAGCAAGGCTAGTAAAAATATTGAAAGGAGGAGAGTGTTTGCCTTCCTAAAAGGGGTTAGACCTGAATATGAGAATGTTAAGTCAAACATTCTAGGCAGAGAGGAGTGTCCTCCACTTGGTACCGTGTATGCCCTCCTTCAGCATGAGGAGAGCAGACAACAGTTTATGCAGATTCCTGGTAGTGATGTATCTGAGAGATCTGTCCTACCATCATTCACTTCTTTTGGTCGTGGTGGAGGCAAATCTAGTGCTAGAGGTGGTGGTCTTAGAGGTTGTGGGGGCCTCTCCCGTGAAGAAAGGAAGAAATTATTGTGTTCTCATTGTGGCAAGAAGGGTCATACCAGAGAAAGATGTTGAGAATTACATGGGAAACCGAAATTCCTTTCGGGTCGTGCATTTCAGTCCTCTACTGAGGACACTTCTAATCCAGTTGGTGGTCAGAGTATCCCTCCTGCTTCAGCTCCACCTCCATCTGATTTCCAGAGCTTACAGAGAGAGCTTTAGGATCTCCAGGGTCGCCTTCAGCGCATAACGGTAACATAGGGACAGACATCTTCCTCCCACATAGTTGAGTCAGGTACCTATGGGTCTGCACATGTGACCTCAACCTCTCAGTCCCCATGGATCATCGATTCTGAGGCTACGGATCACATGTCTGGTATGACAGATTTATTTTCATCTGTGTCTAGTCTTTTTGATCCTATTCATATTCGCATTGCTGATGGATCCCTTGTTCCTGTAAAGGGCAAAGGGAGTGTTCAATTAGGCACCTTGTCCCTTGACTCTACTCTTTTAGTTCCTAACATGCTTATGAATCTATTATCTGTCAGTAAACTTACAAATTCCTTATATTGTAGTGTGATATTCTTTCCATTGTATTGTGTTTTCCAGGACCTGAAATCGGGGAAGATCCTTGGTCATGGTACTGAAGAGAAGGGACTCTACCTCTTTCAAGATTTGCGTGGTGCATCTCCTCCTGCAGCTATGGTGGTTTTTGTTAATGAAGCTCGATTGTGGCACTCCCGTTGTGGCCATCCTCATATTAGTCGTTTGAAACTTTTATTTCCGGAAAAATTTCATGGATTTGATAATAGTTTGTTTAATTGTGAGGCTTGTCAGTTCTCTAAACATGTTCACCATTCTTATCCCTTGAGTGGTAGTAAATGTGGTACTCCTTTTGAAGTTATTCACTCTGATGTGTGGGGGCCTTCCCCTGTTACCGCTTTGAATGGTTTTCGTTATTTTGTTGCTTTTATTGATGATTGTACTAGACTCACTATGCTCTTTCTGATGTGCACCAAAGATGAAGTTGCCTCTATTTTTCCTCTGTTTCACAGAATAGTCAGCACACAATTTCATGGGCATGTTAAGGTTCTTCGATCGGATAATGGTGGGGAATATTCCTCACATTCTCCAATCTTATGTTCACTCTCATGGAATTGTGTGGCAAACTATTTGTCCTTATACCCCCCAACAGAATGGGGTTGCTGAGAGGAAAAATAGACATCTTCTCGAGGTTGCTCGATCTCTCTTGTTTGATATGAAAGTTCCTAAATATCTCTGGGGTGAAGCTGTTCTCACCGCTGCCTACCTCATCAATCGAATGCTTACCCCGATTCTGGAAGGGCATTCTCCCTTCCAACTTGTGTTTCCTCATCAACCTCTGTTCTTAGTGCCACCACGTATCTTTGGTTCCTTATGTTTTACTCATATCCCAAATATTCAGCGAAGTAAACTTGATCCCAAGGCTACCAAGTATCTTTTTATTGGGTATCCCTCTTCTCAAAAAGGATACACGTGCTTTGACCTTCTCACTCGTCGTGTGATAATCACCATGGATGTCACATTCTTTGAGGGCACTCCTTTTTCCCGTCCTCCGAGTCCGCTTCAGGGGGAGAAACAACTTAACATGAAGGGCACTTTGAGATGTTTAGAGCTTTACCTATGGGAGATGGTGAAGATTGTGAAGAAGTGGATGATGAAGTTGTTGAGCTAAAGAAAAGCGAACAACCCACCTTTGATAAATATGGAAAGGGAAAGATGTATGTGCGAAGGAACAACAAAAGTATCATTGAAGCCACTGCGAATGAGAATGTGGATGAGTCACCTTCTCAGAATACCGACCAAGATCCCTTACCCGAAGAGGGTCCTCTTGTTTCTGATCTTCATCTACCCATTGCTCACAGAAAACTTCCTAGATTGTGTACTCGTCATCCCATCAGTATGTGTCATATCACAATCTCTCATCATCCTATTATAGTTTTATTTGTTCTCTTGATTCTATCACCCTTCCCTCATCAAGCTTCGATGCCTTTATGTGCAAATGAAAATAGAAGGATGCTATGATTCAGGAGATGAATGCTCTGGAACAGAATCAAACATGGAAAATTGTTGAACTCCCAGAAGAAAAGAGAGTTGTTGGTTGCAAATGGGTGTATACAGTTAAGTATAGACCTGATGGTACTGTCGAAAGATACAAAGCAAGGCTTGTAGCAAAGGGGTACACTCAAACACAAGGAGTTGATTATCAGAACACCTTTGCGCCTGTAGCCAAGTCTAACACAATCAGGGTATTGTTATCTCTGGCTGCCCACAAAGACTGGCCACTATCACAACTTGACATAAAGAATGCATTTCTTCATGGTGATCTCAAGGAAGAAGTCTACATGGACCTTCCTCCTGGATTTGTAAAAAGAGAAAAGGAAAAAGTGTGTAGATTGAAGAAATCTATCTATGAATTAAAGCAATCCCCAAGGGCTTGGTTTAAAAAATTTAGTGTTGCTATTATGAGAATTGGGTACCGAAGAAGTCACTATGATCATAATCTATTTGTAAAAAGGGAGATCAAGATGACTGTCATATTAGTCTATGTTGATGATATCATCATTACTGGTGATGACAGTCATGAGATTCTTAAACTGAAAGAGTATTTGAGCCGAGTGTTTGAAATTAAAGACTTGGGAAGTTTGAAATATTTCCTTGGCATTGAAGTGGTGAGATCTAAGAAGGGCATCTCATTATCCCAGCGGAAGTATACCATAGACCTCCTTCATGATACAGGGTTTTTGGGGTGTGAGCCTGCTGTGACCCCTATTGAACAAAATGACCGATTAAATGGTGAAGAAGGTGATCTGCTCAAGGATCCACGTACCTATTAGAGATTAGTTGGTAAACTGATTTATCTAACCATGACTCGTCCGGACATTGCTTATGTAGTAAGCATGGTGAGCCAATATATGCACTCCTCAAGGACAGTACATTTGGAGGTTGTTTACAGGATCCTGAGGTATCTGAAAGGAAGACCTGGCAAAGAGCTTCTCTATAAAAATCGTGGTCATTTGGATATAGAGATATTTACTGATGTGGATTGGGCCGGGTCTCTGGATGATAGATCAACTACCGGATATTGCATCTTCTTGGGAGGTAATTTGGTCACATGGAAATCTAAGAAGCAACATGTAGTATCAAACTTTAGTGCCGAGGGAGAGTACCGCGCCATGTCCTAAGGTGCGAGAGAAGGCACGTGTCTTAAATTCATCTTGTCAGACTTGGGAGTCGCTCTATCCTCTCAAATTACTTTGTATGGTGACAATGAGGCCGCCCATCATATTACAGAGAATCCTGTTTTTCATGAAAGAACAAAACACATTGAGGTGGATTGTCACTATATTCGCGAGAAGGTTGAGTCCAAAGAAATCAGTATTCCTCAAGTTAGAACTGAGGATCAACTTGCTGACATCTTGACTAAAGGTGTTGGTGGCAAGAGACTTTATAACATCTCCTTCAAGTTGGGTATGATCGACATCTATACTCCAACTTGAGGGAGAGTGTTGGAGATGTTATTTCTATTGTATGGGTGTGTAGTAAGTAACTTTGGGTGTGCGTGTAGTTAAGTGAATTTCACCTAACTCTAGAACCATGTAATACGTGAACATGTTAAGATGATATAAATATATTTTGCTTTGGGATTTGGGTCACATTGACTCAACCCTAATATCTCTCTTCTTTTCTCTTTCTTCTTCTTCTTCCTATTACTAAACCCTAACCCTAAACTACAGTTTTGTCTACTACTTTACCCCAAAGTTTCATAAAATATCTCATAAGTTTAGTTCCTCGATAGTTGCATAGTTTTGGATATCCTTTTTATTTTTCCTTCAATGGGGAAACAGTGCTCATTCTCCATTTCTGGAGTATTTTTCTTGTTCTCAGTTCTTGTTCAACTATTTGGACCACTTAAAGGCATCCTCTACCCCAGCGCAATCTGATGAAAATCTGGATGTGAAGATGATTAAAGTAGCAAGGAAAATAGTGATGAAAAAAAAAAGAAGGGGAAAAAATGGGAAGAAGACGAGGATTGATTTTTCACAAAATTTAGACATGAGCTGCTGTTAGAGGGCCTGAATCAAGGCTGTTTATCAAGCCCAAAACAAGGTATTAACAGAGTTGCAAAGAGTGGAGAGGAAGGTTCACATGTTGCAGTTAGAAGGAGACTGTAGAGTTGCTGGAAAATTGAGCCGTTGAATGGACCTTTAAAGACCCAAGAAGAACACCTAAAAATCCCCAGACCTAAAGAGAATTGAATAGGAGCACACGTGCTAAAGAGATATTGGAAATAACGTGATCAATTAAAAGAGATATCGGATGTTTAATAAAATATGTGGTGAGAGAAATAGGTGAAAATTTGGAGAGAAGATTTATGGGGCTGATTTCTTATTTTTATTATTTAATTTGTCTTTTTTAGTTAGTTTAGAATTTATTCGTAGATCTTAAGAGAGTGAGTGTTACATGGGGTTCCATGTGAAGTAAGTTGGAGTTTTAAAAGGATTGCGTTATGTGAGTTGAAGTGTTGTGTTACGTTAGGAAAGTCAAGACCCACGACTCTGGTTACTTTAAATCTTGCAACATTTCATTATAAGGAAAGTTTTTTCTTAATCGGTAGAAAGGAAATTTATCCCAGCAAAGGTAAAACAACACCGAAGGGCTAAAGAGATGCTAGGCCAAGCAAAATCACCCGCGGAAGTGGGAGATAGGAACAAGAACAAAGCAAGACAGAATCAGAAAAACTTGTGACATCCTTGTAAGCAGTGAACCCAACGATCAGCCATCTCAGTAGTCGATCACCCAGAAAAGAGTTTGGACAACGTAGCCAATACGCGAGGAGACACGAGATCGATTTGATTAGCACTTCGATCGATCTGCTTTGGCCATCGAAAATTCTGGCGTTGCTTTTTAGCCAGATTGACCACAAAATGTCAATGACCAGAAGTCTCCAAAGAAATGATCCCTGAGCATCCGCACCCAAAGGCTGAATTTTTCCGCCATCAGATCCTTTTAGCAACTTGGCATACATACGACAAGATTGGACAAAGACCTGAAGTGGTTCCAAATTTGGGTGGTGAAAGGGCAATTGAGAAGAACATGGTCCACAGATTCGAAACTTTGAAGGCATAGCACACATTGGTTTGGGATGATCCTGCCATGACGATTTAGCATATACACAGTTTTGATCATTTCCCATTCCACACACCAACATAAAATAACAACTTTCATTGGGATCGGCAATTCCCATATACACACCCAGTCCCGCCTAGTGAGAGGTCTGCTATCAAGGGAGTCATATAGGGATTTGACTGAATTTTCCTGACTTACTATCCAAATCCAGCAATCTTTCAATTTCAGTTCATACATTTAATACCCGAAGTAGATCAACAAACTCAGTAATTTTGGCATCCTTGAGATCCCTCCTGAGCCTAATATTCCAAACAAGACGACCAGCCTTAGCTTCCCCATAGCATTGAATCAAGGCCTGTGAATCCCTGGCCAGGTGATAAATATTAGGAAAGCTGGTTCTGAGAGGCTCTGCATCCACCCAAAGATCGAACCAGAATTTAATTCTGTCCCCTTTGCCAACCTTATAACGAGATAGCTTAACCATGTCAGCTGCCGTGCTCATGACACCCCTCCACCATCCGGAAGCCGGGGCCAGCCCTTTTCTGTTCCTATTCTACCCATTTCTGCCACACTTATATTTTGAATTAGCTATTTTAGCCCAAAGAGCTACAGATTCCTCTCCTAAGCGCCAAGTGCACTTGCCCCAAAGCACCTTGTTGAAGTTTTTAATTCTTATAATCACCAATCCCCCATTGGATTTTGGGAAACACCCGACATCCCAGTTGATAAGATGCACCTTTGACTTATCCGAGCCCCTACAACACAAGAATCTCTTCATCATGCTCTCTATTTTGGAGGCCACTCCGGGCCGGCACTTAACATTGAAAGACAGCATATCTGCAGGTTAGATAAGGCAGATTTGATGAGAGTAAGAAGCCCCCCAAAGGTTAGCAAGTTGCCTTCCCAAGTAGACAACTTACGGTCAATTGTTTCAACCCAAAGAGACTTTTCTGGACTTCCTAGGCATAGCGGCAGCCCCAACTATTTACCCGGAAGGTCCTCCAATTCGCTCCCCAAGTACATAGCAAGTTCCCTCAAGACATCATTCTTCAACCCGATTCTACTTAGCTTGGTCCTAGAAATATTGATCTTCTGCCTGGACACTAACTCATGAATGCGCAAGACCAATTTGAGTTAAGCAAGTCCGATTTAGAAGCATCACAAAATTCGCGAATTGGAGGTGAGTGATTGGGGCAATATCTCTCGCAACACCGAAACCATGAAATAGTCTAGTGGCCGCAACTCTATCAATTAACTTGCTCAACGAGTTCACCACAAAATTAAGAGAGTAAGTACCACGCAGTTTTTCACGGACGAAAATCATTGACTGATTTGAATTAGACGATGGTGATTTTTTTGGTTCCAATCTTCCAAAAAACAGATCTTAAGATAATGTCGCACATATCAAACGGTCAGATGTTGATTCCACATAGCACACATCCCCAAGAGTGACCTAGATCACGGGCAAAGGAGTTGACCTTCACTTTTAGGTTACGGGTGCCATGTGGAATCAATCTGACCGTCTGATAGGCCCGCATGATCTTAAGATCTATTGTGGGGAAAATTGGAACACAAAACAATCCTTATTGACTGATTCAAATCAGTCAATTATTTTCGTCCGTGAAATACTGTGTGGTACTTATTTCGAACACAGTTGAGAATAGCCGTACCAAATTAAGAAAGCAATGGAGGCAAGGGGTCCCTTGGCCTCAGCCCCCTAGATCCCTTGAAGAAACCGTTGGGGTAGCCATTTATCAATATAGCGAATTTGGGGGATGAGATGCAAACTTTGATCCAACTGCACCACCTCTCACCGAGCCCCATTTTTCAAGGATGAAAATTCCAATTGGCACAGTTGTAGGCTTTCTCCATATCAAGCTTACCTATGATTCCCGCTTTTCTCGCTTTATGTTTGGAATGAATGCACTCATGCGCTATAACAGCTCCGTCAAGGATTTGTCTCCCCTTCACAAAGGCTCCTTGGGCTGAGGAGTTAAGCTTCACCAAGGGCCTTCAATTGGTTGGCTAAAACCCACAAATTTAGGTGGCTGAAATTCCTTGATACTCTTTGCACGACAACCTTAGGGACAAGGGATATGAAGGTGGCTCTGAAAGAGAATCCAATGACTGGCCTCTCATGAAGTTCCTTGAAAAAAATCATAATTTCAGCCTTCAAAAGTGGCCAAAATTTCTTGAAAAATTCCATCGGGAGCTCTATTACCCGAAGTTTCCACCACCACTTCCACACTTCCTCTTCCTTGAAGACGTCCTTGATGATTCTACTATCCTCATGAGATATATGCTCAAAATAATCCCTTCCAACACCGTCCGGTTATTCAGATCCAAATAAAATATACTAAAAAAGTGATTAACAATTTCATTCTTGATCTCCTTGTAGGAGATTGACTCGCCGATTTTAAGCGCTAGGATGTCATTCCCTCTCCTATAGGCACTAGTAGTAGTGTGGAAAAACCTGGTATTTTTGTCACCTTTTTTGAGCCGTTTGACTTTAGCTCGTTGTCACCAGGCAATCTCCTCTTCAAAAACCTTCAAGGACACTTTATGGAATTTATTTTATGAAAAGGACTTAACGCGTGCCTCTAGTAGAGTTGTAACCTTGCGTTATTAGTTGAATGGTCTCTCTTTTGGTGTGGTTTATCTGAATTGAAATATGTTTTCAACAACTTATTTTTTCTTTGCTAGTGATCTTGTTACTCTTATGATCCCATCACAATTTTTTTTAATGATTTAACGTACTTTTTTTTTTCAGTAATGATGTTTAATGATTCAACATATATTCCCCATTTTAGAAATTTAGTTGCACACTTTTTTCCCCCAAATATGATTGACTCCATTGTTGGTACGCGCTTTTTCTGGGTTCCTTTCGGTTCCCAGAAGAAGTGGCCTAATTCGGTCTATGTGGACTCTGGCGGAAAGCGATAGAATAATAAACTATGAAATAGTAAATACTGAAAGGAAGAGGCGAATATTAAATGGAGAATACCTGAGTTGATGCGATCGCCAGTTGCAGATATTTATCGATGCTGCAACACGTCACTGATCACGCGCGGGGATGCGGGTTGACTCCTTTACTAAACGTCGGCCAGCCAACTTCAGTAGCTATGGGTTGCCTATAGTCTAACTAGTTTGATTTCCTAATCTATCTTAAAAAAAGGGGGGTTGTGGCCCGCTATGCTTGGGAGGATCGGCCCTGTTCCTGGGTACCCTCCGTAAGCTCCCTTGGGTAAATCGGGTGGCTAAGGTTGAAAAAACTATCGAAGGTTAGGGACCTAATGGGCTCTAGGCAAAGAAATTAGGCAGGGGTTTCTTGAGGGCTATCTAAGGCTAAGGGCGCTTATCCTTCTTGTACTCCTTCGAGAGTCAAGGCTAGTGGGCTAGTCCCACTAGTTGACTACCTGGGACTCCTAGAGGAGAATCTGCAATTCTAGAAGTCTAGAAAGCGACTCAACCGCTTTCTTTGGAAGCCCCAGAGAGAACCTCAAATTTTTTAAAAGGGAGAAGCTTAAGAGAAGAGAGAAAAAACTAGTGAATTGGTGTTGAATGGCTGTGGGATAGGGGCCTTTTTATAGGTGTACGGGTAATTATGCGCCCTGGGACCGATTCATAATTAGCCGGTCGGTTTAGTTACATGCCTTGCTTGGGGTGTGTAATTGGTTTTCGCGCCATGTCCGGGGCGCTTAATCAAGTTTGAGTCGGTCACAAACTTAGTGAGTGACCGACTGACTGGCTTAGCCTGGGAGTTCTAGTCCTAGCGCACTTGGAACTAATTGCGCGCCCTGTGGGCTGTGCACAATAGGGGAATATGGGCGGTCTAAGGATTTAGAGGACCGGTCCAATTGAGGACCAATTGTGTGTTGGTGATGGAGCTTGCAATCAATTGTGCGACCTATTGCAGGCATGTGATCGGGTCTTCAGGCGGTCTACGGAAGGTGGAAGCCTGGTCCAAGTGAGACCAATTACGTGCCGGTGTTTAGGCGTTCAATTTGATTGCGCGGTCTGTCTAGGGCACGTAATTTGGTCCTAAGGTGGTCCACGGGAAGAGCAAACCTGGTCCAAGTGGGACCAATTGCGCGCATGTATCCATGCATGCAATCGAATTGCGCGCCCTGGTTCAGGCGCTTAATTCGGGATCTTCCCGGGTTGGGTCGGGTCCGAGCCACAGAGCTATTGTTTCAGCCTATGATTTAGCCACATACTATTGTTTCAGTATATGTTCATATATTTTAGGGTTTTAAGGCTCCCGGAGAGGGTCGGTCCTTTTCCGAGAGTTGTGGGCATGGCCAAGGGTTGACCGAACATGTTTGTATACTCCGAGAGGGCGAAAATGGGATGTCTGCAGATGCCCCTCTTCGGCGCGTTCTTGCGGAACAAGGATGCGTCGAAGAAGTAGACACTCCCCTTTCAGGGTTGCCTTCTCGTTTCTTTGAGATATCACAAGTGTGAACCGTGAACCTGACATGAAATGCTTGACTTTCTTATCTATCAACACAAGTTAAAAGGAGCATTTGGGGGCCAAAGTGTAGTTGTCGAATGGTGTTTCCTCAACCGCGAGTGCAAGTGGCATCCCGTCGCATTTCGCGACCTGCTGCATATCGCAGTCAAACAGAGGGAAATTGACACAATCGAGGTACGAGGTGGCGCCATACGAATGTCAAGAGACAAGGTCAAGTAACCAGATGATATGATGTAATATGATGGCGAAGGTTTTCGCAAATCATGTCAGGCCGGACGCGTCATTGCTGACACTAGTGACGTGTCAGGAGTCCCTTCTCAGTAAACATCTGTGATTTCTCAAAGTTGAGTATACTCGGTGTTCGGTTTCCTAGGGGAGAGAACGATTGGGGTGATGAGAAGTGAACGTTTGACAGATAGGGGTTTTTTGAAATTTTTGAGGTTTTTTTTTTTAAACTTAAGATCAATTCGGTGGTAAAACTTCGGAAAGTGTCGCTTCCGAGATGTCGTTGAGCAGATTCATCAGTACGGGATTTGTGGACCCGACCTTTGTTTGGTTGTCAAGACGACGCTTGGTATGCCGCATATTTCGTCTAACCTTCTCACGAATACTGATGATTCTCTTATGGGAGGACTACAGTGATTCGCGAATCAGGAGAGACGGGTTTTGAAAATGTTTGGCTTAATATTAGTCAACTGATATTTACGGAAAATATCGAGTAGAGAGGGGGTGGTACTTACCTGATTTGTCGTCAGAAGGCCCTGGTATTGCTCGCGATGGGACGTGACGATTGCATGATGAGGGGTTCGAGTTGGTTTTTCACGATGGGACATCAGAGAGTCTTTCTTTCCTCTTCCGTTTCTGTGGTGGCAGGGCCCGACGATTGTTGGCGCGATGGGACCTTTCGGGGGTCCGGGCTTGCTCTTTGCGATGGGACAATTGTTGAGCTTCCCTTCTGGTTGCGTGCTGTGGCAGTTTGCGATGGGACCTAGTGGTTATGTATGGGGGTTTCGTGTTGATGGCTTCTTGACTGTTTTGATGTCGTGATGGGACAATGATGGTTCGTTTATTTCTTTGGCGGTCTTGAGTTATGCGATGGGATGTTCAGTGAGGTGTGATTTGCGAGGGGACATTAATGGTCCTTTTCTCCGGTTGCGTGCGGTGACGGCTTGTTTCGTTTCTGGTGTTAGTGATGGGATGGTCGGTTTGGTGTCGTGATGGGATAGTGGGTTTGGTTGTGTTTAGTTCAGGGGTTGGGATGGTGGTGTATATTTTTGTCGCGACGGGACGTGTTACCCGGTATGTGTGACGGGATGCGGGTGGTTTTCCTTGTGGTTGGGGTCGTGCGGTTATGCAATGGGACAAGGGGGGAGTGATTCCGATCGCGACGGGACATGGTCTATTGGGGTAGTGGGGGTTTTGTTTGGTTCTGGGAACATGCGAAATCACACAATCACTCACATCATCCATATCGGTTGACTTTGTCGGCCTTGCTTTCTTGTTCAAATTTTTCCACATGAACTCAAAGCCTTCTTATTGGTGTTTATGCGTTGTCGGGGTGGCATCCCGAGTTGTCCTCTTGGTGTCTCCCTTCCTCTGGGTATCGCGAGGGGCAGTGGGGAGACGGTTCACTTTTTGATCGCGGTGGGACGGGTAGTCATATGTGTCCGTGAGTGTGCGATGGGTATTTTGTTATCTCTATTTTTTCCTATTTATTTTTTATTCCTGGGGCTTTGACGAGCCTATTTTGCTGTTTTGCTGTTAGAATGGGGTGAGTGGTGGTCGTCAGGAGGTGACTTTTGAGTTTTTTGGGTCGCGATGGGACCGCGGGGGGATAATTTCTCCTTTTGATTTTGTTTGGTTATTATTTTCGTATTTTATTGTGTTTTAGTTTATTGTTATATTATTTTCTGATTGTTTTATTATTTTTTTCATTTTTTCTTATTATTTTCTTTTGTTTTATTTTATTTGATTGATTTTGCTCACTCTTATGGGCCGGATGGGCTGGAATTGTGTTTTGTCATTATTAGTGAGCCTTTATGGCAAGAGAAAGGGGTTTTGTGCATTTGTTTTGTTTAAGGTGTGATTTTTTTGTTTTGATCTTATGTTTGGTTTGGAGTGATGCTTGAGAAATGTGTGAATTTGAATTAAACTTGGATGGAAATGTGTGAATTTGAATTAAACTTGGATGGAGTGTTAGATGTTTTAATCCTGTTGGTTTATCTATTTTGTGATGGATTTGTGTTTCTTAAAGGGGTAAGTGTTTTGTAGCTATTGATTTATCTAAGTTTGTCATGCATGTGTTTCTTGTAGGGGGGTATGTGTCTTGTTTTAATTAATTAGATGGAAGGGGTTTGTGAATGAGACACTTGTCACATTGTGGCTAAGGGGTCTTTTGTTTATAAATAGGTACTTAGGGGCTTGGGTTTTATTTTGAATTTTATTTTGGATTTATTTTTAATGAACTTGTAATAATTTTTGGCATTTAGAATTTTAGTATGTTTTAATGTCTTTTCTCTCCTTTTATTTTGTATCCCAGGTATTATGTCGGGCTTGTAACGGTGGTTTATTTATTGGGAATGGGTGGTGTTAGGATTGAGGTGCGGTATACATCCATCCCTATTGTTTGGAGGTGGAGATGGCGGGGGGAAGTCTTACAAATGGATGGAAAGGGTGTTACCCAACCATTCCTCCCGTTTTCTGTTGTTTCTGATTGAACCTCCCGCGCGTCGCGTTTTGGGCTTTGTGTTCGTTTTGGGTTCTATGCTCTAGTTTTGGGTTGTAGATTAGGTTTTGTGTTTTCGTTTTGGGTTGTATGTTCAGGAGCTATGCCTCCGGTGACACCTATATAAATTCTATTATGAATAGAGAAGTGTTCTTGTTTATTATGTTCGTTTCGCCTATGTTTGTTCATGCTTACTGTTGTGTACTTGGGTTGCGTCGAAGGGCGAATGGGTAGTGTTAGGATATTGCGGGGGTATATGTTTATTTTTTGGGTGTATGTTGCGTGTATTGTTGTTGTTTTATATTTAGATGTTTATTTTTGGGGTCCTATGGTGGAAAAGTATGAACGAAACTGAAAAAAAATGCCCCAGTTTGGGGTGTCAGTTTCATGACTTGATTATTGCTACCAAGGTGCTAGTACTTTTTTTAAAAAAAATGTCCTAGTGTCAAGTGACGGTGGGACTTTTGTCGGCCTCACAGATATCCTGGAGTGTGCTTGTAATGATCCCATGTTGGGAGGTAGTTTGATTATTTTGGCCACATGTCGGGCTTGATTTTGTAAGCTCTGAACGATCATCCAGTATCGTGGCTTTTAACAAGGATGAGGTGAATGGTAGCTAATGAGTGATTGCATCACTTGTCATTCGAAAGTTTTCGGTTTTATCCTCAAGGGGATTTTGGGAACCATTGGACTCATTGTCCGAAAAGAAGTTAAAGGGTGAAGAAGAGGTAAGGCTTATTAATCTGGGGATAGTTTCCTATTTCAACGACTTTCTGAAATAGTAGTCAACTACTTTCTTTTCGAGTGGATAATGCGGTACCATAAGTGAGCTCTTCGTCATGGTCCAGCACCATCAAATCATCAAATTCTATGGTTAGCAGGAGTTTTGTCCTCCTCCCACCACCGTACGATGATATCTAGAAGTGTGAAGATTTCAGGGATGCCCTCGCTGTTTTGCTTATGCCTCCCTGGCGGGGAATACCAGGCGTGCCCTCCCAGTTCTGCTTATGCTTTCCTAAATTCATTGAATGTCCATTCGTCGCATGCTCTCGCTTGGTTGTGTATGTTTTCTATATATATTTTTGAAACAACCTGCTAACGCAAGAATTATGATTTTTGATGGAACCTTACATTTTCATTTTTTGTGCTCTAACATCAATTTCAATGGTTGGAAGAGGTGTGTGAGAATCCAGAGTTTTCTATACTTCAAAAGAGGGTTTCATGATCCACTAGTCCTTTCGATCAACTTGCCGGAGTAAAAAGGTGGTCAATGAGTCAGATGATTCCCAAAATGGTTTCGAAGATAACGACCAACAACTGTCGAATGCCTTGTGATGACTACGAGGATGATAAGTATGCGTGTACGCCTGTTTAGGCTACGAGACATGATGATCGAGTTATGGGTAGCATTCTGAGGTTTAGGAAGTCCTTCCCTTGTAGTTGTTTCCTGGGCATGTCGCTGAAATAATGTGAGTAGTTCCCGCATGAGGTTTGATTTCCTCCAAGCGAGGCGATTGCGTAGGCATTGTCTTAGCACTAGCTCCCCAACTTCGGATTCTCAGTTGGGTTAGAGTTATAACTCAGAGATGTTACTGGGCAAATGATATATATTTTCTTTTTATTTTGTATATATATATATATTGTTATTTTTTTGTTATTATTGTGTTATGGTACAACATCAGTTCCTTAAGCGGAGATTGACTCAGGAGGTCGAATGGACGGAGTGACAGTTGGGTGATCTATTTCGGGGTCCTCGATCCCTCTCGATCTGATTGATCTGGGATGAGAGAGATGTTATGTTTGCATTTATGTTTCAGATGATATGGGGTTTGTCGAAATAGGTGTGACATCGTTTAATTTATTCTTTTGATAAATCTTTTGTGGTCGGGGCCTCTTTGTCGGGAGGGACCTTCTTTAATTTTTCGATAGGGTGAGGCATCTCGTAGAGGTGGAGCTTACAGTTGTTAGGGTGTTTTTCGGGGTGGTTTACGGGTTGTTGGAAAGTCGTTTGTGGGTGAAGTTGGAAGGGAGTCCGTTGCGAGGGAAGGTAGTGTGGAAAGGTAATGATAGGATGAGGCAAAAGTATAGTAAGAGGAGGAGACGTGAAGGTGTAAGCCAAGGTGGACCCTTCTTTCGTGTGGGGCGGTTTAGTGTCGTTTGGTTCCGCTTGTTTCGTTTGGTTCGCACTTTGGGTTTATGGTGAGGTTGCTTTAAAGTTTTGTTTGTAATTTTTGGAGGAGGTTCAGTGTTGAGAGTTTGGTGTAGTGGTGTCGTTGCCGGTTGGGGTTCCGTGAGGGTCTTGATCGTGGGGTCTATGGAGATTTGGATCTGGGGGTTAGATGAAATTTTAATTATGATATTAATCTTATGTTGTGGTGAGATTTGAGGATTTGGCGATATATTGATTCGGATGTTGATCGGGGTCGTAAGATTTAAGCTTGGTTTAGTTTCGAGAGTGGGAGGGATGACGGATTTTCGGATTGGTTCATTGATAGGCTTAATGGTTGATATTGAGGTTGTTGAGGTCGATTTGATGATAGTTTTTGGTTTGATCAGTTCCGGTTTGGTGATAAGTTCAGGTTTAGGTTTGACAGTGGGTTCATGCTCAATGATAGGTTCAAGTTTAACTTTGATGATAGGTTCATGTTCGGGTTCGATGCTAGGTTCGACTTTGATGATAGGTTTTGGTTTGATGGTAAGTTCGGGTTCGATGCCCGTTTTAGGGTCAATGATAGTTTTAGGTTCGACGATAGGTTCGGGTTCGATGACAGGTTCGAGTTCGACGACGGGTTCGGGTTTGATGGCGGGTTTGCCTTTGATGAGGGGTTCAAGTTGGATGATTGGTTCAAGTTTGATGATAGGTTCAGTTTCAGTGATGAGTTTATGTTCGAGGATAGGTTTAGATTCGACGATAGTTTGAGGTTTGATGTCAGGTTTGTATTCGGTGATCGGTTTAGGTTTGATGGTAGGTTCGGGTTTAGTGCCCGGTTCAGGTTCGACGATTGGTTTAGGTTTGGTGATAAGTTTTGGTTCGAGGTTCAGCTTTGTAGTTGGCGAGGTGATAAGTTTGATAACAAGTTTAAATTTTTGTTTTGGAGTCGGGGGGATGATAAGCTCAGTAGTGAGTTCGGGTTTCAAGGTGGGCGTAGAAGTTGATTCGAGGGTCAATTCTGAAGTTCGTGGGGCGAGGTTTTCGGTGGTGTGTTTGATAAGGAGTTCGAGTTTCGACGTTGGCTCAGGTGTAAGGGGGTTGGCGGTTTGAGGAGGGGGCTCGGTTGCAGGTTTAGGCTCATCGTTTAGTTTTAGAATTTGTGGGGTGATCGGTTCGAGAGTTGGTTCGGGGGTGAGAAGGCCAGTGATTTTAGGAACTGATTCGATCATGGGTTTAGGTTCGAAGTTTAGCTTTGTGATCGGTTTAAGTATGAATGGTGCTGTAGTGTGTGGATAGATTGATTCGGGAATTGCTTTTGGAACCGATAGGTGAGCTTGTTTAGTGGTTGATCGTGGAGTCGGTTTGGGTATTTGTTGAGGGAGGGTGTGGATTGATTCATTAGTGGGTAGGTCATCGAGTTCAAGGGCAGGTTGAGTTAGTTTGGGGATAAGTGTGTCGATTTTGGTGATGGGTGTAGTTAGTTTAGGGGTGAATTCAGTGATAGGTTGGATTTTAGTGATCTTGGTGACCGGTTAAGGGCGAAAGGTGATTTCACGCTTATTGGTGCGTGGGACAGGGTTAGTTGGTTATGAGTGAACGATATGGACGTGTTCCGAGGGAGGTTCAATTCTTCGGATCAGGATTGCCGGGTGGAACGGGGCAGAAGTGAATGAGCGTACGGTATCATATGCGGGTTGAGTTTAATCGAACAATGGGTTGTCGTAGGTGATGTTAGTCTGCGTGGGATTGGGGAGTTAGTTTTGGTCTTGGTCAGGGCACGGATTAAGGTATAGAGGCTGTTGGTTTTGGTCGGCGTGTAGAGTTTGCTGTTGATCATAGTGCGGGTTCATGTATTGGTTGGGGTATAAATGTTGGTAAGAGTGTTGACCTTGTCTATGTGTTGAGTTTGGCCTTATTGATCGTATGGGTGGAAGTTTATTTGGTTTTGTTCTTGATTGGCGTTGATTCGTTCGGGGCTCAGCGTTCTGTTTAGGGTGTTTGTTCTAGGGTTGTTGGAAGTGGGTCCTTCGGACATTAGTGTGGGGAGATTAAGGTTCCCATCCTTCAGGCGATGCTCTATGCGTAAAGCACGTTGATAGAGGCTTGTGAAGTCATGATGGTCGCTCAAGATGAGAGTGCTTCGAAGGGGTTCTCGGGTATTGTCGATTATGATGTCCATCGCATCGCTTTCTTTTATACGATTCCCCATTCGGGCGGTGAGCCTCCTCCAATGGTTGGTGAGCATCGCGAAGTTTTCGTCGTCCTCTTGTTTTGTGTGCGTCAAGTCATGGAGGCTGATTTGCTCGTGGGTCATGTGTCGGTATTGGTTTTAGAATATGTCGGCTAAGTCTTCGAAGGTCTCGATTTCTGTTAGAGGCAGAGCAGTGAACCAATTGAGCGCTTCTCCTTCTAAAGATCGTTGAAAGTAATGGATGAGGAGCCCATGATTAGTGCGGATTGGTCGACAATCGTTACAAAATAAGGCCGGGTGATGGCTCAGATTTCCTGTACTGTTGTATTTGTTGAATTTTGGCGGTTTAAAGCCCGTGGGTATAGTGAAGTCGAGGTCTCTACATAATTTGTTGAATCCAAAAGTGTGGTTGGAACGTTCTCTGTTAGCCATGTAATTGTCTAGAAATCGATGGAGGTAGTTTCTATTTACGGTGGTGTCCTATTTAGGTGTCTCAGGAGAGAGTTGTCTTTAGCGGTTATTGTCGTTGGAGGTGCGAGGGGTGTGTGTTATGTGTTGGGGGAGTCGGAGGAGTCGGCGATCTTTCTTCATGTTCGCTTCTCGGGGTAACTTGTCTTTCGTCTATCAGTCTTTTGTTTATGACGGCTTTGTATAAATCGGTCAGGGATTGGAGCAGGGCATCAACTTCTTTTTCTCCGTTGCCGCTGTTGTTATTATTAAGTGGAGTAAAGGGGGGTTGTTCGCCTCCACTAACTGTATTTATCTGAACACGACGCTGTGCCGTCCATGGGGACGACTAACGTTATACTCAGTATCACTAGGGAGGCCCCATGAAGGCGAGTCATTCAATTTGCGTATGCCTGACATCTTTATTTATTTATTTATTTTTTGAAGTCTGTACGCTTGTAAATGTGTGTAGAAAAGGTGAAAAAAGCATAAAATAAACAAAAAGAAAAAAGCCAAACTAATTAAATTGGGGCAACCCTAGCGAAAGAAGTCCCATCGCGATCGCCAGCTTGTTGGTACGCGCTTTTTCTGGGTTCCTTTCGGTCCCTGGAAGAAGTGGCCCAATTCGGTCCACGTGGTACTGAAAGGAAGAGGTGAATATTAAATGGTGAATACCTGGGTTGATGCGATCGCCAGCTGTAGATATTTATCGACGCTGCAACAAGTCACTGATCACGCGTAGGGATTCAGGTTGACTTCTTTACTGAATGTTGGCCAACCAACTTCAGCAGCTACGGGTTGCCTATAGTCTAACTTGTTTGATTTCCTATTCTATCTAAAAAAAGGAGGTTGTGGCCTGCTATGCTTGGGAGGATTGGCCCCATTCCCGGGTATCCTCCGTAAGCTCCCTTGGGCAAATCGAGTGGCTAAGTTTGAGAAGACTGGTGAAGGTTAGGGACCTAATGGGCTCTAGGCTAAGAATTTGGGCAGGGGTTTCCTGAGGGCTATCTAAAGCTAAGGGCGCTCATCCTTCTTGTAATCCTTCGAGAGTCAAGGCTAGTGGGCTAGTCCCAGTAGTTGACTACCTGGGAATCCTAGAGAAGAGTCTGCAATTCTAGAAGTCTAGAAAGCAGCTCAACTCCTTTCTTTGGAAGCCCCAGAGTGAACCTCGAGTTTTCTAAAAGGGAGAAGCTTAAGAGAAGAGAGAAAACTAGTGAATTGGTGTTGAATGGTTGTGGGGTAGGGGCCTTTTTATAAGTGTACGGGTAATTATGCGCCTGGGGCCGGTGCGTAATTAGCCGATCGGTTTTAGTTATGCACCTTGCGTGGGGCGTGTAATTGGTTTCCGCGCCCTGTCCGTGGTGCTTAATCGAGTTTGAGTCGGTCACAGACTCAGTGAGTGACCGGTTGACTAGCTTAGCCGGGGAGTTCTAGTTCTAGCACACTTGGAACTAATTGCTCGTCCTGAAGGCGGCACGCAATAGGGGAATACGAGCGGTCTAAGGATTTAGAGGACTGCTCCAACTGGGGATCAATTGCGCGCTGGTGATGGAGCGTGCATTCAATTGCGCGACCTGTTGCAGGCGTGTAATCGGGTCTTCAGGCGGTCTACGGAAGGTGGAAGCGTGGTCCAAGTGGGACCAATTGCGCGCCGGTGTTTAGGCGTGCAATCTGATTGCGCAGCATGTCTAGGGCGTGTAATCCGGTCCTAAGACGCTCCATGGGAAGAGTAGACCTGGTTCACGTCTGACCAATTGCGCGCATGTATCCATGTGTACAATCGAGGTGTGCGCCCTGGTTTAGGCACTTAATTCGGGATCTTCCCGGGTTGGGTTGGGTCCGAGCCACAAAGCTATTGTTTCAGCTTGTGATTCAGCTATGTACTATTGTTTTAGTATATGTTCCCGTATTTTAGGGTTTTAAGGCTCCCTGAGAGGGTCAGTCCTTTTCCGAGAGTCCTAGGCATGGCCAAGGGTTGACCAAACAGGTTTGTATACTCCGAGAGGGCGAAAATGGGGTGTCTACATCCATGGTTCAAACTTTCGGACGAAACCGATACGCATCAGTTTCGGAAATCCCTGGGTGGATACATTGAGTTTATCGGCTGATACGTACCAATGTATTGTCCAAAACCGATATGTATCAGTTTTGGAGCTGGCCGATATGTTCCTGAAAACCGAGATTTTTGAACCTTGATGGACTGTTGAGAAGTCCAAGTGGGCTTGCTCGAGTATTTCCTCATGCAAGTTGAAGCATTGAATTGGTGCCATAGCTTCTGACGTTTGAATACATGATCAATTGCCTGTCAACAATAAAAAAGGTCATCATCCAGTGCTTGTCCTGTACGTATGGGGTGCTGGGTGGGGTTGATGGGATGCAGATCTAACCTCTGGCTTTTACGCACAAGGTGGCTGCTCTCCAGACTTGAACCACGTCTTCACGTTTGCCAGCCCAAGCCTTTTACCATTGGACCAAGCAATGACCCCTACTGTTCTCTGAATAATAAGTGCACCAAACTCTTTTGAAAAAAAAAAAGGGGATTTGAAAGTATGTTGCGCATTACAGTTGTTTTGGAAATCATGTTGATTATTATCGTGTCATTTTAAGATCGACTCCAAGGATCTCATGGAATCAATCAATTAATTGTCAGGTACCGATTGGAATATGCATAAGGAACATGAGCTTGGTAAAACAAAATTATATTTATTAACACTAATGTGGGGCTCTGGTTTAAGAAAATTACACTCCCCTTCTTAAGCTTATAAGTCTTTTTTCCCTTCCATTTCCCTCTTTATTCTTTCTCTCACGTTAGATATGGAGGTTGCTTATGTTTTGTTGTATGTGAGATTAACTTTTAGGAATTTGAAAAGTGCATCAAAGTCGTCCCTTTCTCACACACATATAGATGATTTTTGTGAAGCACAAATTTTATTGTATTTTATTATTTATTTATTTTAATTTTTTGAAATCTTATTGTACACCAAACTCATCCCTCTCTCACACACACATTGGGTTCATGAAGGCTGCTATTCATATATATATATAATGGGCAAGCTGGGAAAGTTGCTATTCACGGTACTATCTTCTCCCTCTCATTTTCAGATACAACTTGTTTTGGGGGTAGAATCAACGATAGCCGTTGGATGGCAGAGGAAAAATGAGAAAACATCTGCTGCTGGAGAGGTTAAGGTATACTTATCACTGGCTGTCTACTCATGGTAAAATATTATGTGTCCTTTTCCTGGGTTTCTTTCTTGTAGGACATTGAATGTTCTGAAACCATGCAAGCTTCAAAACCATGGGTTAAAATTTCGGCCGATAATTTGAATTATTGGCCGAAATGTTTCGGTTTCGGTCCCCACAGAAACGAAATTTTGAACCGAACAAATTATCGGCCGAAATGTTTCGGTTTCGGTCCCCACAGAAACGAAATTTTGAACCGAAATTTTGGTCAAAAAATGTATTGAGGGGAAATTTCCAGCCAAAATTTCGGTTTCGGTCATGCCCGAAGCTGAAAATGAAACTGCTATTTTGATCCTTGTTCAAAACTCTTCTTCACAGTAGCTCACAGCTATGCAAGGGTCTTTGCTACCATTTCTTGTTTACTAATAGATTCATGTTTAAAGAATTAGTTATGTCATTATTTTGAATTTGCAAGAGATATAAGGAAGTGACAAATACATCTCTAACGGACAATTTAATTTGCAAGCTCGGGAGAAAGGGGAAATCATATGCTAACTATGGGGTACATCATTATAGTATATGTGAGATTCAAATTATTCTTATTACATTTGAACTTTACGAGAAATGGGGACTGGCTACAAGTTTTGTTGTCTAATTCATTTACTCTGGCTCCTTTATGCCTCTGTAAGTTGAGTTGCCTTACAAGGTTGCAAATAACTTCTACCAAATAGAGTGAGCATGTATGAAATAGCTACTTCCCGAACTCATTGCTATAGAGTTATTTGTCTGAACTCTCGAAGGAAGAATGAACTGATTATGATGTCCATCTGTCGAGTATTTAAAGTGCAATTCCTCCATATTTAAAGTGGATGCCTCCAAATGTGTAACTCATGATCTATTGTTTCCCTTTTTAGCCTTTCAATAGCTTTTAATTATGTTCTTCATGGTAACGTGTAACTTTCTGTAGCCATATGTCGTTCTTTCTTTACAAACTGTTATCTCCTTTCAGTAGACTTTGTACAACCCAGTCAGTATCCAGGCACTTCCTATGTGTAATTGAAAATTCTTGCTTTACTTTATATACAGTAGTGTGTTTTACTCCTGCAGATAACTGATGTTTGTATCCAGAAACCAGAAGGTGCAAAGGTTAAGCAGGATGGCATGTCTCGATTTCTATTTAAGAATTCGAGATAAAAAATTTGGTCTTAAGTCAAATTTTACTAAGTAGCGATTGAAATTTTTTCACACATTTTACTTGTTCTGATCTCTTTATCTGGAGCCAACTATCCTGATAAAATTGCTTCTAATAGCTGTGTCAGTGCATATGGATGTTTGGTGCCAAACACATCAATTCCCTCTTCTGCTCATTAAATCATGATCTTTCATATAGGGATTTGACATATTTACTTGGATCACATTAATGGAAGATGTCTGAGTCATGTTGAAGAAACTTTTCTAATATATCACCTTATCCAGTTGCTCTTTCATTAGGGTCCCTACCACAAGGACCGTTTCTCTTGTACTCTTGCTCTTTATATTTAAGTAAATCCTCTATTTATAAAAAAATAATGGTGACATTTCTCAGTAACCCTGCAAGTCAGTGGGCATCTTCATTGTTTCTTAGTAACCCTGGAAGTCAGATTGAAAAATTAGAAGTTTTTTTGGGAAGATTTCCAAAAGAAATGACTTTATCCATAACTACTAAAAAAAAATCATTCCGTAAACAATGAATAAGCTAACTGTCTGAAACAAATCTACATGGCCCATCTTTCACCAATACTGAGAAATGAAATAAATAAATATCATGCCATCATTGATTCGCCTGATAATAAAATAGCCAACTAAATCTCTGAATAAAACTTACTTTGAAGAGGAACCAAAGAAATGCCTGCTAATTCGGGAATGATCCGCTGGCTGCATTTGTTCTTCATATATGAATTCAGGATCCACCACGCTAGTTGGCTGATAGTCCTGATTGTAGGTAACTGAACCTGCAATACAGAGTGTCGACATGAAAAAAGTACCACGGGCGCAATAGATAGAGTTAAATATTCTCAACGACTCAAATTTTTAATCTTACCATATGCTCAAGTTACAGAAATTTCTTACAACAAGTATAAGCAATACAATGCCCATGACTAAATAACTACATTTACTTGAAAGAGATCTATAGAAGTTACACGAGTTATGTAAACATGCATAAAATATCATTCTGTTCATTATCCATCAGGCATACAATTGAAGTCTTATGCGGTTCTTATCATTGTTAACTCTTATAAAATATGTATGAGTTAAAAATGATAATTTCAAATAACTCTGCAACTATAGACGCTAGAGTTGGTATTTAACTGATGGGGACCTTGACCATCTCGTTCATGAACAATTGTCTTGTCAGGGGTTCTCGTGGCTCCTTCATATGGGAGGTAGCTCGTGTAGTTCTTATCAATTCATACAACCATGTCGTCACACAATTCATAACAATTCTTATCAATTTGGGATTCAAGGATTCAACCATTAAGAAAACATATATTCATATATAATGGCTGTTAGCCTTTAAAGTAATTCGTAACCTATCATATATCGGATCACTCTTATCAAGTCTTAGCAAAGTTCTTATTTTATATCAATTTTTTACCAAGTTTTATTAAGTTTTTAGCAAAAGTTTATATGTTGATAGCCATAGTGCAATATGATCCTCAATCAAACCATGAAGCTATGACAAAAGAAACCTCTACCATGACGTCCATACCATAATTTTAGTGACCTTGTAATGACCTCATGATGAGGGTTCGATGTAATCATTAACTTAATCTGACAGACACATCAAAAGATATTCAAATCATTAAAGAAACAAACAACAATGTCCATTCCTCATTTTTCATGATAAAAAAGAATACAATTTAAGTTTTGCTAAGAAGATCTTGAAAAGTTGTATGTAATCGACTATTATAACCTAATCAGACCATATGATAAGGTCATCCCAACATGAAGATCCTAATCGATCAAAAGTTACTATTTTAAAACGCCATTAGAATCAAAATTTTTTAAATTTGCTGCGAAGATCGCGAAAAATCGACTACAAATTCATAGAAAACAATATTAAAACGACTATGCTATGGTCCATCAAAACATTGGTCAAACGGGTCAATTAAAAGTTGACTTTGCAAATGACATTAAAATCTGACGATTTCAGTATTGCTGCATAGATCTCTACAAATTCATATGCCTAGATGGGGGCTTCTACATCATAGATTTGGGGCCTTATATACAAACAAATGTTGTATAAGAACCATACTTAATAGAAACTCGAGAGTTAACTCGGGGTTGAGCCCCCCACACCCTTCTATGTGGCTACGCCAATAAGTTTAGGTGTGATTTGTAGGTCTATTTTTCAATGTCTTAGAGACCAAACCAATTGAAACGTATAACGTGAAAGTTGGAGACAACATTCTCAAATTTTCACCCGTATAGTCAGTGTCTCAAGTTTACCATGAAAAATGTGATTGCCAAAGTTTACAAAATATACTAGTCAAGTTTTAGATGGAGGTACCGATAATTATTCAAAGCACTAATTGGCATCGATTCTACAACAATTGCTCAAGATCTTCGTAAAGCCATTCAACAGACAAAAAAATAGCTTATTTCTTTAATTAAAACATACCGCACATATGATTCTTCATAGAAAAATTTGATGAAAACCTACTTTCTCTCATTTAAACAATAATAAAGTTCATCAAACTTGCAGATATTGCATCAATAAAATATTTAACATATTACAATATTCCATCTTAAGAAAAATAATAATCCAAGCATTATCCATACTGGGATCTATCTTATTTGAAAATAATATTCTGAGAGTGGATTTTCAAGTTGTCAAGAATATTTAACTCCACCTACCTTGAGTCCGAATGTCGTTAGAAGGTTGAATTGGCTTAGATTTTTGGCACAGACCCTTTACTCTTCAATCAAAACCTCCAATCATAAACCGAAATTTACCTTTTGTACAATGAATTCTAGATAATCTCATAACCTTCCTACAATAAGTATTTTATGAGACCCTAATAACTTATCTCTTTTTTGTTGAAAATCTAGGATTGTTCTTCCGCAATCCTTTTCTTTTGTCCTTATCTTAAAATGTCATCCCAAAAGACAAAAAAAACACAAGATTTTGGTATTGGGAATCTTACTGAAAGGTATCTTTTGATCTCCTATGTTCTCTCCATGTTCTCTTATAATTCATTTGTATTTTTCTGTTCTTTTATATTCATTATTTGTTAAAGGAAAATTCGGTGGAGAGAATACTCTAATTGTGTAGTCTTCAATTCCTAAAAGAAGGGACTTAGTGTCCCAGTCTTCAACCACTACTAAACTGCCCACTCCCTATCTCCAGTTCTTCAACTTCTCTTAAAAAATTCAGCCGAGAGGCCTTCTTATTCATGCACACAGCTTTGACGATTTTGCGGTTCTTAGCAAGTTAGGAAAATGCCCTCAAAATTTTTATATTTGCTTTATTTCTTCCTTTTAAAATTATTTCATACTCATATCTTTTTATATTTAAATAAATTATCACCTACAATTTCCTCTTGAGATTTCTATCTTTAATAATTTTGTTTGAGAAAGGTGCTCCACGCACATTTTTCGGAGAAAAGTCTCTCATAAAGAGTTTGACTGTGTTGTGGAGCGTGACACTTATATAAGGTGTATAGGCTCTAGTATATTTAATTAGTAGAAAATATACTTAATGTATTTGTAACTAAGGAGGTTTGAACCTAGAACCTAGGTGTTATTAAGCAATCACTCAACCACTAGAGCACATTACTAAGTTGTTTAGAGAATGCAAAAACTTAATAAATATAAGGTGTGTATATAATGTTCAATTATAATAGTAAGACAAATGCAAGGTATCGACAAGTACAACATTAAAACAAAACCAAAAGTCCTAAAGGGTTTGGTCTTTACATTCCCATTCCTCGGTGGAAACGAGAGAATATATCGATGAACTTTGTCATTGGGTTGCCGCTAACATAAAAAAGACATGATGCCATCCTTGTTGTTGTGGATAGATTAACCAAGTCAACTCATTTCTTGTCGTATTGAACGACCTATAATTTCAGTCAATCAGCGAATTTGGATTCGAGAGATTGTTTGTCTTCGTGGGGTTCCTATTAGCATCGTCTTAGATATGGACCCTATGATCACTTCTCGCTTCTAGTAGAGCTTCCAAAGTGCTATGGGATCATGACCATATTTTAGCTCGTCTTTCCACCCTTGGACAGACGTACAAACTGAACGAATGAATCTAATTGTAAAGGACATGTTTAGAGATGCTAGACTTCAACGGATGTTGGGATGAGCATGTTCCCTTAATTGAGTTTGCATACAACAATAGGTCTCAAGCGAGTACTGGTAAGGCTCTGTTCGAGGCTTTGTATGGCCGATGTTGTTGATCCCATTGTGTTGGGAGGAGGTTGGTGAGAGAAATGCGATTCTGCGTTTCGGAATCGGAAACGTGCAGGAACCGCGATTCCTACATGTTAGGAACCACAGTTCTGACGGTTCTCGGATGCAAAAAAAAAAAGAAATTGTAAAGTAAAAAAAAATATCCTGATGCTCTAAAATTACCAGCAAGACAAAAAAAATCAGCAAAAAAATAAAAATATCAGCTATAAAATCATATAAAAAAAGAAGCAAAGATATGGCTGAGCTTTAAAGCCCTTTTCATCATCGCTCGATTTGAGTCTGGATAAGATGGATAAGATCGGATCTTTATGATATTTTTTTTATTTTTATCAGTAATTAAAATTATATTGATACCCAACAAGACGCTGAACAGACCAATACAGGACAACACGACAAAAACAAACGGAAAGAAGCAACAAAAAACAAAAGTACAAGGGCCCCGAACAGCCACGAAAGCAGGAAAACACTCCCGCTGATTGGCGGATCAGCCATACCAGCTCCCTAATTAACCTTGGTGTCCCAGGGAGAATTGTCGCCCCTAACTACGTCTCCACCTCTAGCGATCCAAAACCACATTAGATCTCTGACAAGCTTCATAATCATCCCCACAGGCCGACTTTTACTCTCGAAAATCCGCATATTTCTCTTGAGCCATATGCTCCAACTGACCGCAAAGAAAGCCACCTTCCAGTAGTCACTTAGCTGACAGTCAAAACTGTCAAAAGACCACGCCAAGAACTGAAGGTAACTCGTCGCAGGGGTAACCCAATTCATGCCAAAGGATTTTAGGATTACACTCCAAATCTTGTGCGCAACCTCGCAGTGAAGAAAGAGATACACAGCGGACTCTTCCCCATGTAGGCACATCACGCAACTGTTGGGAATATCCTTCCCTCGCCGAATGAGCTGATGAATCGTTAGAATTTTCTCTTTGAATAGCGTCCACGCGAAGAACTTTACTTTGGGCGGGATGACCGCCTTCCACACCCCCACTCCTTGAAATCTGATTAGCAGGCAGCTCGAAAGCATCCGGTAGTATGACTTGATGCTGAAGCTACCATCTTTGCTAGGATTCTAGACCCGCTCGTCTTGACCATGAGGGTTCCGAAGCACCTCGTAGATAGATTGCAACAGCTTAGCGAAAGAGGTCATCTCGTCGCCTCTTAGGAGCCTTGCTAGGATCTTTGCGATATCTCTCTCGCCTCCTTCCCACTCTCTCAAACGACATCTTCGCCTCTTGAGTCTTCGTAAAAGATGAGGGACTATATATATTTTATAGCCTTTATATTTTATAACCCTATAGGATTGAATATTGGGTTTTAAAATTAATAACCCTTTGAGGGTTTTTATAACTATGCCCCTCACTGTTAAGGATTTCATCAACAATACCCTTAACTAATATGGGTTTTCATAAGTATACCCTGGTAAGCTTAGGATTTTTTTATAAGTACACCCATTCAAGCTTAACATTTTTTATAAGTACACCCTTCCATAGCAAATGAAACGGTGTTGTTTAGAACTATAAATTCTAGAAAAGTTCGGATATAGTACAAAGGACCAACACCAAATAAAGTATTAGCACAAGTTACTTTTTAACATCTAGTAATATTTGTAATAAAGTGAACCATGGCTGCCTTAATTACCGTGTATACACGAAAATAGAAAGGGATCGGCTCTCCTGATTGTCATTTAAAAACCAAAATGGTGTTTAAATGATCTTACACCATCAATGGTTTAAGATGTGGGTGATCAGAACCGTCAAAGGGATAGATCATAGATTTTAGTGCAATAGGCCCAAAAATAGTGTTTTAGGGAGATTTAAACCATTCGATATGTTGACTCACATTAATATCAGCCATTAAAATTAGAAAACAACGGTTGATATTATAGTCAATAGATTGAGGTGTTCCTAATAAAAAAAATCATTATTAATTTTAAAACCCAATATTCATTGCTATAGGGTTATAAAATATAAAGGATATAAGATATACGATCCCTCATCTATTATGGAGACTCAAGAGGCGAAGATGTTGTTTGAGAGAGAGCGCGAGGGAGGTGAGAGAGATATCGCAAAGATTCGATCTTATCCATCTCATCGTCCGTGCATGCTTATCCAGACTAAAATCGGGTGATGATGAAAAGGGCTTTAAATCTCAGCCATTAAAAGGTTTAAAAGAATCCTAAATGACAAGGTGTGATCGTATCTTTGCTTCTTTTTTTGTATATATGATTTTATAGCTAGTATTTTTATTTTTTTGCTGATTTTTTTTTTCTGGTAAATTTTTGTCTTGCTGGTAATTTTAGAGCATCAGGATATATATATATATATATATATATATATATATATATATATATATATTTTACTTTACAATTTCTTTTTTTTTTTTTTTTTGCATTCGAGAACCGTCAAAACCGCGGTTCCTAACATGTACGAATCGCGGTTCCTACACGTTTCCGATTCCGAAATGCAGAATCGCGCTTCCAATGAGAAACATGTAGGGAAATTGACGGTTCCTGCTTCTAGGCTCTATATATTTAAATTATATTGTAGTTTGGTGATTATTATTATTTCTTCTCTTTTAGGTTGAAGATCGAGTTCTTTTAAAGTTCTCACCTACACAGGGCTTGATGAGATTTGCCAAGCGTGGAAAGCTTAGTCCACTTTATGTTGCACCCTTTGACATTTTGTCCCACATTGGAGAAGTCGCGTATAGGGGGTGCCTTACCCCCTCATTTATTGGGCCGTCGTAATGTCTTCCATATTTCCATATTGAGCCAGTATGTACCAGACCTGACCCATGTCCTTTATTATGAGCCTATTTAGGTTTCGTAGCGAATCACATAGAGAAGCGCCTACCTGTGAGGATTTGACACTTGTTAAGGAGTCGATGCAATTTCTCTATAGGAATGGACATACTCTTAGAATTAGAACTATCTAACTGGTGTTCGTGAGGTGGCAACACCATTCACTCAAGAAAGCCACTTGGGAACGTGAAGTCGATATTTGTGAAAAGTACCCTCACTCAATTGATGTACACCAATTTTGAGGACAGTTTTTATAAGGAGGGGAGATATAAAGACGCAACCCTTTAAGATTCTATTTCTGTTTTAATGTTGCTGATACCCTGATTCGAATGCATGTGTCTTAGTTTTATAATTATAAATTGTATATATTAAAGTTTTTGCTTTCTCTAAGTAAATTAGTAATGTGCTCTATTGGTCGAGTGATTGTTTAATAACACCTATAATTATATATTATATATATATTGAATATTTTGCTTTTCTAAGTAACTTAGTAATGTGCTCTAGTGGTTGAGCGATTGCTTAATCACATTAGGTTTTAGGTTCAAACCTCCTTAGATACAAATACATTAGGTATATTTTCTTCTAATTAAATGTATTAGGGCTTATACACTAATACACCTTATATGAGTGTTGAGGCCCACAACACTGTTGAGCCCTTTATGAGAGATTTCTTTATGAAAAATGTGCGTGGAGCACCTTTCCCAAACCAAATTCTTAGAGATAGAAGTCTCTAGGGAGAGATAGAATCTCTAGTGAGAGATATAGTAGGTGACGACTTGTTTCGGGGAACAAAAGCAAATATGGGATTTTTGCGAGTATTTTGATAACTTGCTAGGAACCTTCAAAACCTCAAAGTTGTGCATGAATAAGAAGGCTAACTTTTTAAGAGAAATTGGAGAACGAGAGATAAGGAGTGGGCGGCGTAGAAGTGGTTGGATATTCGGACCTTAAGTCCTTTCTTTTTAGGGATTGGAGATTCCACGGTTGGATCTTTTTCTCCACCGAATTTTCCTTCTTAAAAAAAGAAAAGTAAAGCACAATTGTGTTATAAGCAGTGTTGTCATAAGCGAGCAGCCCAATCACATAAGCCATCTTGGCTTATGCGATGCAGGAGACTAAGCGATCGCATACTGATGTATGGGATCGCTTAAGCCATGTTTTATGGCTTATGTGATCGTAGACTCGGTATGAGATGATGGCATAATGCTCCAATGGCCATGAATATGACCATTGGAGCACTTTGTTAATTTTTCTTTTCTTTTCTGGGGTCCCATTACCTCTATAAAAGGGCAGTTGGGTCCTATACTCTTCACAAAGCTATTTTGGCTCATTCTTCCTCTCTAATCTCCGTTGTAAACTCTCAATCTCCTCGCATTAGTATGTATGACATTTAAAAAAATAAATATAAAAATGTATATATTTTTCTCTTTTTTTGTCATTGACTCATTTTTGTTAGTGTTAGTTTAGCTGTTAGACTTGGATACTTCCTTCTATATATATGTATATATATATATAGTTTTTTAATTTATAAAATAAAAATAAATAAATAAGTAATTAATTAAGCCATGGCTTAAGCGATTTCGCTTAAGCGAAATGCAGTCAAATGGCTTAGCATGGCTTAAGCAATTTGGCAAAATTGGTTATAAGAGAACGTGGGCACTTAGAAGAGCAAAAGATCTCTTTGCATGAGATTCCCAATTCCGAAGTCTTGTACTTTTTTCTTCTTCAGCGAAATTTTAAGAGAATGAAAAAAGAAAAAAAGATGTATTGAAGAAGGATCCTAGGTTTCCAACAAAAAAAAGTGAGTAAGATTTGTTCTTCTATTGATCAATTTTTTTTATTGAGTTAATATATTGATTGTGAGTACCAAACTTTTTTTTTATAGAGTCTTGTACTTTTTTCCTCGTAAAATGGGCACTTGCATGACCTGCTTACATTATACGCGTATTGACTAAGTACCAAACTTATAGTATTTTCGGCAGAAGGTCAATCTTGGGCCCTCCATTTTTATAGGTTAAATACATATTCTGATCAAGTGCCAAATTGAAACCCCCTATATTTTAGTATAAAGTTTTTCATCGGGTTTTTTGAATAATGGACATTCTTGTTTGTTTCGTTAATGGCTTGAATATCTTTTGATATGTTTGTCTGATTAAGTTAATGTTTAATGCTCTAATTTTGGGTATTTTAAATGTCATATTGTGTTGTTGAGTTATGTCATAACAACCGTATCAAATCTATATGTATATTTATATGATTATATCTTCATTTGTGTAGTTAAAAAAACTTTTGACTTTTGTAAACATATTGTGTTTTGAAATGTATAATGGAAATGAAACGAACCTTATTAGTGAACTCAAGGTAGATGATAAGAGCATAAAGATGTTAATATATACCTTTGTCATGGTGCATTTGTCATCATAATTATTAACCCTCATCACGAGGTCATCACAAGGTCACTAAAACTATGGTGGTATGCGACGCCATGGTGGAGGTTTCTTTTGTGATAGTTTCATGGTTTGTGGTACAATGTGATTGAGGGTCCTATTGCACTATGACTATCAACATACAAGGACTTGGTAAGAAATTGTTATGAAATAAGAACTCTGTTAAGACTGGATAAGAGTGATACGATCTATGATATTACGAATTGCTTTTAAGGCTAGCAACCATTATATATCAACATATTTTTTCTTGATGATTGAATCCTTGGATCCCAATTGATAAGAATTTAATGAATTGTGTGATGATACAGTTGATAGGAAATTAGGAATTGATAAGAACTACACGATCTACCTCACTAATGGTGCACACTAGCCACAAAAGGGTAGCTTCATTAGCACCTTCGGAATCTTGGAGGGCACCTATGCCAAAAACTATCGAATGCTTTGAATCAGATGACGAAGATCTTTTTTGCCTCAATCTTCTGCACAAGGGATCTTGAGATGATGGGCGTACCATCAGACGATCAGCTTCTGATCCCATGTGGCATAGATTCCAAAAATGGCACTAAAATCACGTTTGGACGTGATGTGTGCCATGTGATTTTAGGGCAGTTTTTTTGGGATCTGTGCCACATGGAATGAAAAACTGTCTGATGGTACGCTCATGGTCTCCATATCCCTTGTGTGGAAGATTGGGGCTACAAGTGATCTCCATCGTCTGATTCTAAGGATCAATGTTTTGTCTCGTAGGTGCCCTCCAAGATTTCATGGGTGTTAATAAAGCTATTCGCACAAAACTGACGTCCCTGATAACCTGCTATGACATGATCCACTATGCACTCGCTCTTACTGCTTCTGAAACTGATCAACGGGCCATATTCCATATTGCACGATAAGTGCGTATCGCATTGGTGACTTCTAGCATGCATCTGATGAATCAACCATTATTTGTAGGACACAAAAACTTTAAAAGTAATTATTTGACCCTCAAAAAGGGTTAAAATATAATTGCTAAATTTATTTTTAACTATCTGATAATTATAAAAAAATAAAACAAACTAGGGGAAGAACTAAATAAATTAAAGTTCAATTTGGGTAAAAATTGTAGACTTATGTGGCATTATCTTTGATCAATGAAAATTACCAGTATGCCCTTTTTAAAGAAACTTGAATTTAATATTTTTAGAAAAAAAATTATTTTTGAAAATCTCAAAATTAAAATTTTCAAATAATGGATCTCAATAAGGATCTGAGAGAAATTTATCATGTTCATTCAAGGACTAACTAAAATAATTTTAATACAAATTTTGAACAAACTAGTCTATTAAGCAGGTGGGCTATAAACTGGTCCAATCACTTCTAGTTAGCATCCTAATGCCAACACTTTGTTCACCAAAACAGGTGATTGCTACACTTGTTACAATGCCATAACCTGTGTATTAGTCAAAGCAAGAGTTTGTCTTCCAACCATCCTCCTAGACCTAGAGTCATAAGGCTATAAGAATGCCTGACATCAGAATGGTCGAGACTGCATGCATAAAAACAGATATATAATGAGAGGAGTACTTAATAAAATGGGGTCTCCCACTTTCCATAAAATAACCAATCTGTCCGTCTGAGAGAGAACACACGTCATGTGAAAAGAAGTTGTACCTTTGCGGCCTAGGCACTGGTTTCACTGTGTGTGGTAAGTCAGTCATGACACATTCAGACCCTAGCTAATCCGTGTGCCCTTATAGCATGAATCAAGATTCAGATTGGTTTCACGTGAGGTAGGTTGTGGAAAGCTGTCAACCGTAGCATCTTAAGCAACCCAAGTTAATCTAGTAGTTCCGATTGCAAACCTGGTCAATTCCTATGCCCCTATGCATGAATACGGATTTGGATTAGCACCAACTATTCACGGATTAAGTATCACAAGGAACACTCCTAGAGTATCCACAAAAGCACACTACCAATTTGCCTGTGTGAGAGAGAGCACATGTCACGTAAATAGGTGAGGGATTCAGTGTTCTCTTCTCTACTAGGCAACGTTTTCACATGTGTTATTGGACGATACCGATATGTATCGATGATACGTATTGGTTTCGCTGGAAACAGATACTAATACAGGCATCAGTGTTGGCATATTGGTATCGACCGATACTGTCTCCATATCGACTGATACAAATTTTTGTTTTCTTTTTTGTTTGTTTTTTTAAAAATGGTTTTGGTTAGATACCTTGCTAATTTCCATTACAGATCCCACTCAATCTATATTCCCCCTATATCGTGAACCAGGTTTCAGTGTTAGCACCAGCTATTTATGGATATGATAGTACAAGGAACACTCGCTGAGTGTCCAAACGCACATGCATTGCTAGAGGGTAAAACTACGGTCACACAATTGACAAAAGATAGGGAAGAATATTAATCAAAATTTTCATTAATGAAATAGAGGTCAATTACTTCAAAAAGACGAACCCTGTTTAACAATTTAAATACTATTCTGTTTTATGTTGCCTTCTTGAATATATTAGATTTTCTAATCATAATTTAGTTCAAATGGGGGAGAGGTTATTGGTGCAACACATTGAATTTTGCTGAATACAACATTTTTTTTCTTCCAAAAAATATCAATAAAATGTTATATGTTTTATATTTCGAGTTGATTGTTTTACTTACTGGATCATTTTAGTATCCTGCATTTATGTTGGTGACTCCATGGTGTGCTAGATGTGTTTCCAAATGTCAGATCGTTTATACTTTGACTTGATTGTTTTGCTTAGTGGATCATTGCAGTATCCTACATTTATGTTGGCGGCTCCATAGTATCCTCCAAAAAATATTACCATGCATAATTTCATATCTTTACTACTTCAAGTTTGTTTTTACTTACTGGATCATTTAGTACCCTGCATTTATGTTGGTAACTCCGTAGTGTATGCTAGATGTGTTTCTATTATGCTTGATTTGAGCTTGTTCAATTTAACACAGTTCGGGACGAGTTCTTTTGGGGCATCAGCTCATTACACTCATCATTTCTCCTCAAAATCTCATGGCCGAATAGCTGGGAGAATTGGAAGGTATGTGCTCAATATTTTTTTAAGGCCTCATCTTCCTCCTGGGTTCAACTTTACTGTTAATGGTCCTAATAGTCTATCGATATTTATTTGTACATTTGATAGGATCAGAATGGTAAATCTTATAGAATAGCAACTACAATTAACATGTTCATATATTGAAGTCTCCTATTTCATTGCTTGTAGGTAGTTATTATGCATTGGGCTATTTACAAGGTCCATTAGCAATATGCCAACTATACATATATATACACCCGTTTCAGGTGTATAATGATTTTTAAATTCCAGGGAGTAAAGTGATTTAACAACCAACGAGCTCCCTCATACCCACAAAGGATAAAAGGACACCTATGGACAATCTAATTTAATGGTGAATTGCTTAGTTGTCTATCTAACAGCCTTTTCTCTGGCTTACAAATGACAAAATCTCATTGGCTTCCCTTTTGCTTGGCCTGGGAAATTTTCTTAGGTTATTGAAGAAGTATCTTTTGTAAATAAATTGCTATTGAACCTAGGATCAAAGGGATGGGTCATCGTGTAACCTCCAATTTAGCTACAGATTCAACCCCAGGTTATAGAGAAGTTATCGAAAGGGAAAGGAAATTAGGTATCAAATTCACCCATGCCAAAAGGAAATATTCAACAGTCAATAACCTAATAAATGAAAATGCAACACTACAATACCTTCACTTAGATACGGTACCTCACCTTCATTTCAAGTTTTAATACCAATCGGTCAAGAGTTGCTAACTTACAAAGTTCATGTACATCTCTAGTCAATTCCACTGTGTGGGATCCAATTAGAAGTACCTTAAAAAAATAGTTAAATTTAGCCACTTGGAGGATTCTTCCATTCCGCAACATCCTTCTCACCATCATCCTTATCATTGACATCATCATCATCATCATCATCATCATCATCATTGCCATTACTTTGTCCCATCTATTAGGTGAAGGTATCAAAAGACGACTCGTCATAATAATTTGGCAATATTTCTATAGCTGCCTTCTTGCCTAACACTGACCCTCGTTTTTCATCCAGTCTTGGAGTTGGGACCAACGTAGGTGGAGTCATTTGTGACGCTCATCACTGCTTTGGAAATCAAAATCTGTTTCTAAATCACAATAGCGGTCATATCTAATCAAATCAAATTGTAAATTTTAGGTATTTTTATTGTTGTTTCCTAGTCAGTTTTTAAAATATATAGAAACACAAAAAGGATGTAAGAAACAAAATATCTATTATAGTTATTGTAACTAGGTGTATGTGCTTTAGATTGGATTTTTTCCTTCTATTATTCTACTACACATGTAAGACTATTATTTTTATTATCGTGAGTATGAGCTAATTTAAGGCTACAAGGCTCGCTTTATCCCTTAAGCTCTTTTGTAACCATTTTTTCTCATCGTCATCATCATCATCATCATCTTCCTCTTCTACTCTCTCCCTCTCTCCTTATTCTTCTCTCTAACTCGCTGACTACCCATAATACATTTATTTTCTCCAAGTTGGTATCCCTTAAGCCTTTGTTACCATTTCCCTTTACAAATTACTTTATACATTTGTCAATTTGATAGAAAATATTGGATGCTGTCATGCGAGAAGGCAGGCACTCAATGATCATGAATCGTTATTAAGCAAAAATTAAATGATAATACTTAATGGTAAATGACATTTTCTTTTCGCTTGATAACTGCTGTGGGGAATAAACCTTCACTTTCAACTTTCTTGTTTCGACGTAAGGGGATTCCCATCGGTTCTACAGTCTACACTAATTTATTGTGTCTGCTTTCTCAATTAGGGATTTTTTTCTCTCTAGATTGCTATGACTAAATCAAGCAGCCTAGTAGATTGACATTTTTTGCGATTTGTTAGTTAGATCTTATTTTAATTTATCCAGTCATTGGTTAGAAATGAGACGCATGCCTCTCCCTAGAAAGTTTTGAATTCTACAATACCCTGTTTTGCGTAGTGCACATTTCCAGGAAAGATTCTTACGGGTGATCGACTTGATAAAAGGAATTTCATCATTGATTTCATTCTATTTTTGCAACCTTCTAAATGAAAATGCATCTCATAAATATATTGGTCGTGTTTGGACAATAAATTTATGGTTTTTCTTCTTCATTTTTTTATGGTGTGTGCTGCGTGCATGCCCTCCAAAGCTAATGAGTTGGCTTGTGATGGTGTCCCCATCAACGAGATCTTTTGGATCTAATGTGCGATTATTTTAATATACTGTCCCTCATAGAGCCTGTTTTGCATATTGTGCCTTTTTTTTTGATCGACAAAGAGAAAATATATATAAAAAACATAGAAATAGAGTACATACCTTAGCACGGGGGGGCTGAGACAACTGAGCACATACCTTAGCAGTAGTGACAAACTACCAAAAAGAAAAAAAGGTGAGCGCTCCCCTCAAACTCACGGGCCTCGGTAGCTGAGATAACTGAGCACCACCAGTAGTAAGTCATCCAGTTAAAGAAGATAGAGAGGGAAACAACATGAAGGCGAGGGGGGAAAGGCAGGGAGAAGGCAGAGGGGTGGAGGCGTGGGGAAGGGAGTGACCGAGAAGGGGACCAAAACCACCGTTAGTCAACAATAATAGTGTCCCAAAAGTTGTAGAAATCTCTGTCTTCCTGCCGTAGCGGGCACTGACCAAGAGAAAGCCAGTTAAGGAGGAAATCTTTTACCAATTTGAGGACAATTTGGACAGGTCTGCCTCCCTTCCGAAAAACCCTGTTGTTCTTTCCAACCCGATAGCCCGCACCACCGCATATGGAACAATGGAGCAGATCTGCTGCCTATTATCCAGGAAGGAAACCCCTTCCCACTGTTGCATCATTTCAGCAATGTTGTCTGGAAGACCCAATTGGTTCCGAAAATTGAGAAAACTTTACCCCACACTTTTGCAGTGAAGTTGCAATGGAGCCAAGTATGCGAGTCAGACTCCATCCCCACCATGCAAAGAAGGCACCTACTAGTGATGTCGATCCCTCTTTTTCTCAATTGATCCCTAGTGAGAATCCTCCCCCGAGCTGCAGTCTAAGAGAAAAACTTTATCTTAGGGGGCACCTTGATTCCAAATCTTCAACCATTTAGGCTTGTCGGTGTGAAAGATTCTATGCTTGTTAAGGTGGGAGTAGAAAGGTCTGACAGTGAATTGGCCCTTCTTGTTTTTTGTCCAGATTCCACAGTCTCTGTTTGGTGAGGTCGAGTGCAACAACCTAAAAGTCTGATATATTCATCAATCTCATCGTCTTTGAGCATCCTCCTAGTGTTCACATTCCAAACCCAACTTCTGCCATTGTTGGCCACAATGTCGTTAATGGCCACTCTTCTTAGAGCTGCAATCCGATAGATATTAGGGACCCCCCCAACTAATAATTGCGGCATTGCTTGAATTCCTCAGCCACTGACAAGGCTCCCTTGAACCATCCCGATCCGTTGCAATTATGGCTGTGGATCTCCCACCCATTCTGAGATATGCCATACTTCGCTGCTATCATCTGCCACCACATTTTCTCTCTTTCCCTGTTGTCCCCAATCCTCCACAGCCACTTCCCCAATAGAGCCTTATTCACAAATTTAAGCTTTCTGATTCCCAAGCCTCCTACTTGTTTGCTAGAGCAACGGGCCTCCCATTTAATGAGATGAAGCTTCCCATTTCGTCCCACACCTTCCCACAAGAAGTCCCTGACTATTTTCTCTAGCTGGAAACACAGAACCAGAGCACCGTAGAGGGACTTGATGAGGGTCAGCCTTCCACCATTGCTTAACAGTTTTCTTTTCCATACCGCTAACCTCTTTTGGAATATGAGAATGACGGGTTCCCAGTGCTGAGCCTTAAGCTTGCCACAATCCCCAGTGGCAGCCCAAGGTATTTAAAAGGTAGACTCTCTTCAAGACATCCTATGAGCTCGACCAGATCTCTCCTAGAGTGCTGGTCAATGTTGACCCCTACTACCTTGGACTTGTGAAGATTTTCCTTTTGTCCTGACACCATTTCAAAGACAATGAGGGAACTGATGACATTTCTGACTTCCGTGTTGCAAGGCTTACAAAAAATAACTGTGTTGTCCGTGTACCAAAGGTGAGAGATTGCTAAATCTTCATTGATTCGAAACCCTTGAAGGAGTTTCAAATGAGCCGATCTGTGTAGGATTCTCTGCAGAGGTTCCCCTATGACGCTGAATTGTAAAGGCGAAAGCGGATCTCCCTGTCTTCAGCCCCTTGATCCCCTGAAGTACCCTCTAGGGCAGCGATTGACTAAGATAGAGAAGGAACGAGACTCATAACATCCTCTGACCCAACTGATCTACCTGTTCCCGAATCTGATTCTTCTCATAAGGTAGTGAAGGAATCAAGGAAACTCCAGTCAACTCTGTCATAAGCCTTTTCCATATAAATTTTAGGTACGAGGCTTCTCCGTCTGCTTTTCTTGATGTTGTCTATGGCCTCATGAGCAGTGAGAGCCACATCCAACAGCTGTCTCCCTGAAATAAAAGCCCCTTGGTTATTGGAGATGACATCTCTGATGACAAGTTTGAGTCTGTTGGCTAAAAATTTAGCAAGGATTTTGTAGGAGCAGTTGAGGAGGCTAATAGGTCTGAAGTCTTTGATGTCCACTGCTCCCTCTACTTTAGGGATGAGGACCACAAAGGTAGAGTTTAAACAAATGGGAAGCGTATCCGCGAAGTAGAACTCATTGAAGAAGTGAAGAAGTTCTACTTTTACAATCTCCCACCAAGATTGAAAGAATTCCATCGTGAATCCGTCCGAGCCCAGTGCTTTGTTTCTGCCTGAGGTGAAGACTGCCCTTCTGACCTCTTCCTCGCCAAGGATATTTTCCAAATCACTTTTCTGGGAATCAGACATCGAGCTGAAAGCTAAACCTTATAGAGAAAGTTTGTAGAGCCCCAAATCAGTATAGAGCCCTTGATAGAAATTAACTAGTTGCCCAGTAACTTCTCCCGGATTTGTGTAAAGCACCTCTTTCACTCTCAGCTGCGAAATGTTCTTGGCTCTCCTCCCATTGGCCATTTGATGAAAGAACTTCGTACTGCCATTCCCGTCCTTGAGCCAACGTAGCTTAGATTTCTGTCTTCAAATTGCCACCTCCATGATGCATTTATGATTGAAAGTCATTTTCAGAGCTATTCTGACATCCTTTTCTTCCTCAGTCAGTTGCCTTTCTTCCTCGAAAGCGTCAATAGTTTTAATTTCAGTGAGAAGGTGGTCCTTGACGAAGCAGACGCTGCCAAAGACCTCCCTTTCCCTTCTCTTAAGTTTACCATTAAGGTTTTTTAGTTAAGTAGTTGGCACAAATGCAACGGTACCAATAGTGTTGTCCTCACTGCACCATGCTGGAATCTTGGCTCTGAAGTTGTCATGTTGCAGCTAAACATTCTCAAACTAAAGGGGCTGGGATCGTGGTTCCCCTCCCTCTTAGTACTAAGGATGATTGGTGCAGTGGTCAGATACCGTCACTGGCCAAACATCTACCACTGTATCAGGGAAGTCCTCCGTCCATTGCATTGAACAAAGAAATCTATCATGCCTACAAAAAGTAGGGAACTCCTTTCCATTAGTCCAGGTAAATCTGCCACCTCTCATACTTGCGTCATACATAGCGCATTCTGAAATAAAATTTTCAAACTTAGCGTTTTCTCTTCTACCCACACCATGAATCAAAATTTCAGCCGAAATGCTTTAGTTTCGGGCCTACCTGAATCAAAATTTAGGTGGATTGCGGCACAGGACTGAAATTTCCAAATTATCAGCCGAAAACTCAAATTATCGGCCAATAACCCGAATCGAAATTTAGGTGGATTTTGGCACAAGGTCAAAATGTTCAAATTATCGACCGAAAAATCAAATTATCGGCCGATAATTTGAAGTTTTCGGTCGATAATTTGGAGTGCCACTTTTTGGATTGCTTTTTTTTGGGTTTCCCATACATTTACCCGAGAGTAGGGTCTTTACACTAGTTTCTTTTTTCTTCAATTTTCTCCTTTCCTCTCCTCTCTCCCTCTTCCATAACTTGACGAAATCTTGCCGGATCATACCGAATCCTGATGAAATCTCGTCGTATCGTACCGTAATGAATCTCGTCGGATTTCGCCAAAAGTTGCTGGATTCTTGCCGGATTTTGACGGATTCTCGCCCAAAGTCACCGTAATAAGACCCCATTGACTATACAATTAGTAGCTTTGGTGGGTTTGGATTTCAGCCTTTCGACCAATCTTACATCAACTCACAATATTCTCGGCCAAACAACCCAGGAAATGAGGGTTTTGTTTCACATTTATTTGGTGGATCGTATCCATATTACTATCCCCAACATGATCAACCATCTGGAACATTTCAGTAAGGGGTATAGACATATAGGCCACGACAATGCAATGATGCTCGAGATGCTGATGAAGCCTTTTTTTGCCTAGTTGGCTTCCTGAGTTCAGGTAACAAAGTCTTTTTTTGCCTACTTTGTAGCTCATATGTTATTATATATTGTTTAAGCATGGGTGCATGACAAAGTTTTTATACTCTTTATTTATGTTGAAAATTCTATAATAATAGACGTACATTAGTCTCAATAGTTCAAATATGTTTTCTAATAATGTGAAAGAGTTAAAAAAACAAAAATAATAAAGTTCAGCAAAGTTTGGAACAAATTTTCGAAAATTACCAAAAATGTGACTGAAATTTGACCAAATTACGGTTCGGATGGTGAACGAAACTGAAACCGAGATTTTGATCCATGATCCACGTTACCTCAAATTTTCTCAGACGAGAATCTTAGAATGTTAAAATCGCCTCCAACACACCAATTGTGATTCCACTTCACAGAGTTGGAACTTAACGCAAAAAAAAGTTCCTCTCTTTGCCTGTTGTCGTTTGGCCCATAAACTCCTGAGAAGATACATTCATGTCCACTGGAGCGGGTTTTTAGCATCAAGAAGGTGAATTTAGCTCTCAACATCTATCTTTTGGAAACATTAATTATTCCATGCAAGCGACACTCCTCCAGCAGTTCCGCTAGCCTCAATACACTCCCAATTTCAGTCTCCTCTGCTCAACACCGAAGCCACTTTAGAGGAGATGACTTCCTCCCATTTAGTTTGTTGGAGTGTGACTTCATTAGGTTTCATCTGCTTGATCTTGGACCTGATGATAGTCTTCTTATCTTTATCCCCCAAACCTCTCACGTTTTGAGGATAAAAAGATCATAAGAAACAAGATAGAGCACATCCCTGCACCGATCGAAAGGGCCCTTACAACATACACAGGTCCTCTGACCTGCACTTACACCCCCCCCTCTCGTTTGTTTTCCCGCTTAGCTGATCGGGAACAGGTAATGCTCCATTTCAACTTATTCAACTCCCTCTTCCCTCTAACTTTGAAACCTTCCATATGCTTCCTTCTCTGAGCTTGGATCTGTTGGAAAACCTCAACGACCTTTCCTTCGGAGTCAAAGAAAGTCATACCCAAAGTTTTCCCACTTCCATATCCTTCATGGGCAGCGTGGTAGGTGTTGTCCCCCATTCTATCCGTGGTTAAAGGCTGGGTAGGTATGGCTTGGCTGGGAAAGGGTTTAAAGGTAATGGCCTTGGGGGAGCAAAGTGGTCAGGTAACGATGGGGAGGGGGAGGTTGATTTAGTTTCTGGTCTAGGGTTTCTGTTGCTGGAGGCAAAGGATGATGAACTGCAGATGTGTTGTGACTGTCAACGTAGTTCCTACAAGAAATCTCATTCCCCAAAACAGTAATAACAAGATTAGGCCCAGTGTGCCTACAAAGAAAAACATTACTCAGACCTGCTGGAAAAGAATTGAAAGTAGTAAGACCCGGACTGGGTTTATCACTGGGTCCATTACCTGAGTTTTATCATTGGCCGTTACCCGAGTGAGGAAAATCCCTGTGATCCTCGAGGAAGGTTCATAGTACCCGTATAGTCTCGTTGACCATTGCCTCCCGTATGCAGTGAGCGACAGTGACCCGTGTGAGAAGAGAGCAGTTGGTTGTGCAGCTGTTGTGCTGTTGGACTTCTGTGTTCGTCTCTAAGAGAGCTGCACTGAGGGTCTTGCACCGGCTCGTGTACCTCCTTAAACTTGAGAGGTTGCACAAAACCTGCATCTGAGTGCACCGTTTCCGCTATCAAGGAGTCCGAGTTGGCTACTGAGGACGATCCCACATGTCCGCTGACGTGTCCGCGACCTGCGATAGAATTGATGGGGACAATCTCTACTTCTTTCCATTTGCTGACGTGTCCCTCATTACTTACAACATGGAAACCAGATGTCTTAGCTGTACACAGCGAAAAGTGAGCCTCTGGTGCTCTGGGCTTCTCAGACCTTGTGGATCCCCATACGTTGCAGTTCCCCATATAAGGCCATAAAAAGGGCGGCAAGGAAGCTTCCTTTTCAATCAGAGCCACCTTACCTCGTCCACGTGTCCCATCCTCCGATGAAATTGGTTCAGCTTCGCCGCCTGAATAGCTAAAACCAACGGTATTTGAATCCCAAGTTACTGAGACGTCACCTCGCATATCCAAACACCCCTCAGATACGCTATCTTGTACTTGATTGGGTTCTTGTGCTATCCCGACCGGCCAATTTCCATGCTCTATCCTTGTAATGTTATTTAAGCCCTTCATCGTCGTCCCCATTTCAAATTCAAACTTCTTCCTGTTGGAACACTCCAGTTTACTCTTCACTTTCTCAGTGTACTTCTTCCTCTAAGTCAAATCAGGAAGATGCCTTGAGATTGCAACCCTCACTGACGTGCCGTTCATGATCCCGATCGCCTCCCCTACACCAACGAGATCCTACCTCCGTTCGTCGAGCTCTTGGAATTCCGACTCCTTGCCTGTCCATGGTACCCCGTCAACGTTTCTCTGTTGGCCAAGCAGTATTTCTCGACTACTCAATGGGTGTTGTACATGGCTGGCCTCAACCTCCGTGGGGCTTATTTCGCTGTCATAACTGCAGATTATCCTTTCCCCCGCTCAACTTCCACGCAGCACCGATACTTCAGCCTGCCAACCGTCAAATCATCCCGCCATGGTATACTGCTCCCCTCCACCCCCGCAACCCAGATACGGGGGCATCGAGTGTCCGTGAGGTCAGCGGTCCTTCTGTCGACCTCGAGGAGGCCCCCACAGCATTGACCGATCGTTCTAAGGATCAGTGAGGTCCAGAAGTCAGGCGGGAGGCTGTAGACGTTAAGCCAGGTACTGGAGCCGTTTTGTTGCTAGGACGTATGGAAATCGACCTCCTCCTACCTCATGAAGCGTAGGGTGTAGCTTTCCCAGCTGTGGAGGCCCCAGCTTTAAAATCTCCTCCACCCTCGCTTCTTTACTGGCCTCAAACCTCAGGAGGATATGTTTTTTTTGAGATTTTAGCAATCCGTACTTCTCTTTATTTTATGTGCCTTTTTATATGAAGATGCTGTTAACTTGCTTCTCCCACCCTCTGTAATGACTTTAATAAATCAAATAAAGAAGTTTCACCTTTTAAAATGGCTGCCACCACCCATAAATGTGTAGAAAGTTTAGCTCTAACTCCTTGTTCTGGCATAGCATCAATATTAAAGTGGTCGTCTTCCTCTTTAAGATGGTTGTTGGAAGTGCGTGTGGGCCCCTGATGGGCATTGCGACCAAGTGGCACCTCAAAAGTATGTTTTTGTTTTTCTCTGAGAGACTCGCTATGCACCTTGGATGCATGAAACTTAAGTCTATCGTTTCTCCAGACTCCTTTAAAGTGTCTATCTCCTCTGCAGATTTGCATCCTTGGGGAGCAACCACCTCTCTCTAGTAGTCTTCAGCTTTCTTGTAATTTCTTCCCACTAGAGATCAACCCTCCTCGACATCTGTCACCTTTTGTTTGGAAATGATAGCCTGAGAGGAAGACTTGAACCACGAGGGGATGTTAACACAGTTTTGGATCGTGATCACAGTCCTCCAATGGGCTCCACAACCCAGTTTGTGACAGATCATCTTCCTCTTGAAGTTCAGGTTGTTGCACCACCTGCAGGCCCAATCCCCTTGTTGAATGGTGATATGTTTAGGGTTTCTTCCTCCTTACGCCATATTCTTTGTAGTGTGCCTTTCCTGGAAGGATTCTTACTGGTGGTCAACTTGAGAAATGGAAAATTTCATCATCAGTTTCATGCTATATTTGTTACTTTCTAAATGAAAATGCTACCATAAATTTGTTCGTTGTGTTTGAACAATTATGGTTTTTCTTATTTAATTTTTTTTTCTATGTACGCTTGCTAGCTTGTATCGTTTTGTTGGTGCTCTAATTACTCATATTCGCAGCAGTGAGCTTCAAAGGCAATGAGTTGGCTAATGATTGCGTCTCCCTCTCCCTCAAGAAGATCTTTTGAATATATCATGGACATTTTTTTTTGTAACTATTGCAAAATAGTTTCCATTAAACATTTGGGATAGTGGCGTCCTCCTAGTCGTGCATGTGTAGGGGGTGGATCACTTTTTGTTCCTGTTTGCTCCCTTTAGGCATTGATATTGTTTCATTCAATTACCATTAATGATACGATTTGCTTTGTTTGAAAAACGAGAGAAGATAATGTTGGATAAACATTTGCAACTATGATACAGCGTGCGATGCAAACACAAATATGGGGAGTGGGGATACAACTAGGCATATGTAGAAATCCAAAACACCGATGTGGACACAATTGTTTGCAATTTTTATAGAATTATTTGTAGAAGTTTTTACCTCTTTTTTTGGTGGTGTTAACTTCACTAAGACTGACCTTATATATGCTCATAGAATACTAGTTTTTTTAAATGGTATAAACATGCCATTCACTTTCTTGTGCCATTTTACTTCAAACGAAACATGCCTTTCACTTTCTTGTGCATGCCTTCTTAAATTTGACCTGTGTATCATCTGATTGCACAAGCACAAATAAAAATTTACTTTCATTTGTTTTCCCTATGATAGTGTTAAAACTCCTTACTTTTTTCTTTATGTTTGTTCACTTTTATATTTTGTTGGCCTTATTATAATAATATAATCTGATTAGTGCATCCAGGTATTTTCTGGTAATTACTTCTATGACATGTTAGATATGAATTTTGCAGTACTGCTCTTGAGTTTGAGGTTGGAGGTGGAAGAAAAATATCTGATTTCAGCACTGTTCGGATGCTCTATACCCTAGGGATTCAGGTGATTGCAGTTTTGAAATCAATTTAGATATTTACTTATTTTTGCTTTGATGTTTTATTTTTTCTTCATTAACTGTGCTATGCCTTGTGACTGATATCTGTACAAGCTTCAAATGAACTGTCTTTTATAATAGACTTATGTACTTCCATCATCAAGATAGTTATGATCTTGATACATGGAAAGTTAATCCATTGGATTGATGCAACTTTGGTTTTTTAAAGGAAGGTGTTATTTTTTGGAAGCTTCACAACCTACTTTGAAAGTACCAATCAAAAAAAAAAAAAACCTACTTTGAAAGATTTAAACTCTCCTTTCGAACAAAATGTTTCTTTAATCTGGCAATGGGGAGTTTATTTGTCATTTCTGCAGTGATTGATGCCTTAATGAATCATGAATGATTTTTATTCTTGAGGTCTGTTATGCAAAGTTCACAATACTAGTTGCTTAAAGTAATTCTAGTTTCTTAATTTTTCAAAGTGACACTATCAAGTAAGTGAATGCAAAGTTCAATATATTTTTGTATTCGCACTGGCATAACCTCTTCCTACACATGGGTCAAATTATCGTCCGTTACCGATACGTATCGGTTTTGGACCTCGGCAGTACGATACAATGCCTTTGTATCATACCCCCTTAAAAATATAGTAGTTATCGTCCGATACAGGCAATTTATCGCCCGTATTGGACGATAATTACAAATTACCGGACGATAATTTCAAATTATCGTCCGATAATTTGATGTCTCCTGAAGCAATTGCAAAATCACCAAATAATCGTCCGTATCGGACGATAATTTGGCATTTTGCACATGTGGGTTCCCACTTCGGTTTTGACGCACGAAAAAGCTTTAAAACCCTCTTTCTTTGTGTTTTAAAGACAGCAGCCTCTTTCTTTTGTTTTTTTGGTGTTGTGGTTCCACCGGAGAACGCATAGTTCCCGTTTTGACACCGAATCGACGCCGAATCGACGCCTGAAAAGTGCGGGATCACCGCCAAATCGCCGAAGAACGTAGAGAAGGTATGTGTTCTACGATTTTTGATCATTTTCCCCTCATTTTCTTACATTTTAGGGGTTAAAATTTCAAAATCTACCCTTAAAATTTTAAGATCTACCCTTAAAATTTCAAGATCTATCCTAAAATTTCAAAATCAACCCTTAAATTTCAAGATCTACCCTTAAATATTTTATAAAAATTTATTTAAAATGGGACATGGGCCATGTGTGACTATATATATATATATTTATACACGTGTGTATAAAAATTAATTTAAAATGGGACATGGGACATGGGATGTGTGTCGCATGTGTCACGACACATGTAATTGATGTGTCACATACCCCATGACTCATCAATTACACATGTGTCACATGTTTCGCATGTGGCATGGGGTATGTAACACATGTGACACATCAATTATATGTATGACACATCAATTACACATGTGACACATACCCCTTGACACATCAGTGTAATTGATGTGTTACATGTGTGGCATGTGTCACATGTGGCATGGGGTATGTGACACATCAATTACACATGTGTCACATGTGTCATGGGGTATGTGACACATGTGACACATGTGACACATCAATTACACATGTCACACATACCCCATGATGCATGTGACACATCAATTTCAAATAAATATGATTTTCAAATATTTTAAAAATTAGAATAATATGATTTTCTAATATTTTCAAAATTAGAATAATATCAACTAAATACTATTTTCAAATGTAATCTAAAATTTTCAAAATTTTTAGAATAATATGAAATAAATATGGTAAAATATAATCTAATATTTTAGAACCAGCTGGGCATTCATTTGGAGGGCTCCGATCCACCCCAAAGTCAAGTTTTTTGTTTGGACGGCGCTCAGAGGCCGCATTCTCACGGCAGATCAGTTGATCAAGCGCTGAAAAGATATGCCAAATAGATGTCCTATGTGTCTCAGATCCGAAGAAACCGTCTCTCATCTGCTTATACATTGCGCAGTTGCTACGGAAGTTTGGGGAACGATTATGAAGTCCTTTGATCTCAGCTGGGTCAACTTAAAGAATTTATTGGATTTTATTTTGTCTTGGAACGGTTTGAAGTGGGAAGGTCCCCATGGAGCCTACTGGAGGGTGGGAGTTTATGCAGTTCTTTGGAACCTTTGGCTTGAAAGAAATGGTCGGGTTTTTAATCGCAAGCGAAGGCCGATGGGTTCCATCCTTAGGCTAGTCAAGGACACGATGTGCCATTGGGTTTCTTTAGACAAGTACGGAGGGCAGGAATGGGAGGAATTTTGTATCTGATTTCATTTTGTGTTTTGTTTCTCCTCCGGGCTCGGGGGAGTGCATGTTTTACCTTCGCCGAGCCCATTTGCGAGGTTTCTTTTTCGTATTTGCCTTTTCGGGTTCTTGCTCGTGTAGTATCTTTATTTTCCAACGTCTTGCTGGTTTTTAATATACTATCGTTATCAATCAAAAAATAAATAAAATATAATCTAATATTTTAAAAATAAGAATAATATCAAATAAATTTTCAAAAATTAGAATAATATCAAATAAATTTGGTAAAATATAATCTAATATTTTAAAAATAAGAATAATATCAAATAAATTTTCAAATGTAATCTAAATTTTTTAAAAATTAGAATAATATCAAATAAATTTGATAAAATATAATCTAATATTTTAAAAATAACAATAATATGAAATAAATTTTCAAATGTAATATAAATTTTTAAAAAATTAGAATAATATCAAATAAATTTTATTTTGAAGTGTAATCTAAATGTTTTAATTTAATCCAATCGTTTGCTCATTCATGTAGGTGAAATAAATAAATATGGTAGGATCATTAGATCCAGCCTGGCAATACGGCACAACAATAGATGGTGATAGACTCCAAATACAATGCAAGCTTTGTGGGAAAAAATTACTGGGAGGAAGTATCACACAGTTGAAGGAGCATTTGGCTCACGTTAAGGGAGGGAAGAGACAAACGGGTGTCCCAGTGTACCCAAAGAGGTGAAAGAAGATAAAGTGGCTAAGGGAAAGAAAAAGGTAAGAGATAGAGAAATGTATGAGAGAATAAGGAGGGGAGATCCAGAGTTTCCTGCACCTGAACCTGAGGATGATGAGGATGAGGATGAACAAACAGCGAGAGTCATGAGGGAGAGTGCTAGAGAACCACGACAGCGACGAGATCAGGAAGAAGCCGATTATCGGTTTCGGTCCAAGTTGAGGAGTCCATCCATGCCTGTTGTTGGTGGTGGATCTGGTCATAAGCTACATGTTGTTGATGATGATGAGGATATTCATGAGACTGCCGGGTTGCGTAGGTCATCATCCGTGAGGGAGACCAGGCCGTCTACTATAGGTCATACTACAGGTCCCATGGATCCGTTCATGTATCGGACAGAAAGCTCCAAACAAACTAATTGAGTACAATTTCACTGAAAAAATGGGGGAAGAGGCTTGGAAAATCGATTGCAAAGTTCGTGATATACAATCACATTCCGAGTATCTGGGTCGTACTTCAGAAGTATGATTGATACAAGTGCAGAAGCTGGTCCAGGAGTCAAAAAGGCTTCTGCATACGAGGTATCTGGGCTCTTATTAGATGATGAGTACAAAGAGATAAGAGCTTATGTGGAGAGCTTCCACGAAGTATGGGATGAGAGAGGTTGCACAATTATGTGCGATGGATGGACCGGTCCCACAAGGAAGAGTTTGATCAACTTTTTGGTCTACAGCGATGCCGAGACAGTATTTTTAAAATCAGTTGATACTTCTAAACACGCGAAGACGACTGATTACCTCTTCCAACTAATGGATAAGGTAGTTGAAGATGTTGGAGAGCACCGGGTTGTGCAGGTGGTAACAGACAATGCCGTCAATTACAAAGCCGCAAGAAGATAGTTAATGTTGAAGAGACGTCACTTGTACTGGACTCCGTGTGCCGCTCATTGCATGGACCTCATGCTTGAGGATTTGGGAAAGAGAAGCAAGGCACATGCAATTATTCAGAAGAGCGATTACTTCTTACCTATACAACAATGACAAGTTGGTGAATTTGATGAGAAACTTCACCAAGAACGAGCTGCTCCGGCTTGCGATTGCATGATTTGCGATACAATTTCTAACCCTACAGAGCTTAGCTAGATATAAGCATGAGCTGAAAAGCATGGTCAACTCCGAAGAATGCAGAATACATGAGTTAGAACTCCCACGAGCAAATGACCTGCTTGCAATGAAGTTGCCGACTTGATCTATAACCTTCAGTTTTGGGCAGATGTTGATCACCTGATCGCCGTCACTACCCCGTTGGTGCAAGTGTTGAGGTTGGTAGATGGTGATGAGAAACCAACGATGGGGTATGTTTACGAGTCGATGGATAAAGCAAAATTGACTATTAAAACCAAATGCCCTACAAAATATAAATGATATTGGGCGATCATCCACAAGAGGTGGGATGCACAATTCCACTAGTACTTACCTGTCGCAGGTATAATATGCTAAACTGCTTATGTAGTGATTTTTATTTATTTATTATTTTTCATATTATTTATTGTTTCCATATATTGATGACATTGCTCATATTTGATGTATAGCACACTACTTGAATCCGGCCTTCTAGTATACGCGACGCTTCGAGTTGAGTGAGGCCGATGAAGTGTACAACAGTTTGCTCAAAATCTAATGAATGCTCCCTGACTTGGCGGAGCAAGGTCAAGCCATAAGAGATGTGAGCAATCATACCTTATAATTATTAAGTCAAGTGTCATATGATCTGTTTATTGATATGTGGGTTATTGTATTCCATCTTTGTAGGTTGACATATTCCGCAAGAGACATGGGTCATTTGGGATCCATTGGCGCAATCTCAAATCAAGTACGATAAACCCGCTGATTGGTGGATGCATTATGGAGGTGATGGCCCGATACTGAGGCGGGTTGCAATGAGGGTTTTATCGCAAACATATTTTTCGTCCAACTGTGAGTGAAATTGGAGCACCTTCTCTCTCATTCACACGAAGACAAGGAATAGTCTAACTATAGAACAATATGTGATTAAGGGTCAGGAATATGCAGAGGATCAACCGTAGTAAGCAATTATATGAAGTCTAGCTTTTACCATTTTTATTTGATCTAATTGATGAGGCATATATTAATTCATCTATCATATTCTACCTTACAGATAGTGAATATTTTGATTCCATCCAGTTGGATTATATATTCACGTAGGATGATCCTTTGAATCAGTGGATCGAAGAGAGAGAAGAGCCAGTGTTGGATACTGAGGGCACCGCATGACTGGATAATGCTGAAAGAGTAGCGGAGGAACAGGCTTCCCAATCACCGAGGCGGAAAAGAAGATTGAATTGTCATTCAGTGGTTGGATCTGATAACGAAGCGCAGCCCGATAGTCATAATGACGATGTGGGGGGTGATGATGGAGGCGATGAAACCCACGCTGGCACTAGTGGTGGAGCGGATGATGTTGATCCTTATTCTTATGGAGGTATTGCCTCGTGGGATGATGACCGGATAATAATGTATGACACTCCTACATTTAGAGGTGGAGGGGTTGAAGGAGGAGGAGCGTTAGAATCTTACCAAATACCACCACCACCACAAGGTCCGCAAGATGATGTGGGTTATATGACTTCTACCTTCGGGGAATTTAGTTTGCAAAATACCGAAGATTCAACAACCAGTAACCCATACTATCGGCCTCAACCAACCTACCCCGGGTCATATGACTTCGTTGGTCAAATTTTTGGAGGATCAACCTTTATATATTACACTGAGCCATATTCGTCGCTAATGCCTCAGTTTCAAGAGGGCACATATGATCATGGGTATCAATATGACCAACATTATAGGGAAAGCTCGCTCACCGATATGATGATCACGAGGGCCAAGAACCACCATGAAATTCAATGTGGCTTTAAAGTAAGTTTTTCATGTATAATATACCTTTTAATTTTGATCATGAGTCATGTACAATGAAATTTAGGTTATGCGTTGATAAAATTATGAAATATGCATCAAATAAACTTTAAATAAATTAAAAAAAAACTTGAAATAAAGGGAAAATCACTAAATTTATTTTTCTTGATTTTTTAAATATTTTTTGGAAAAAAAATAAAAATTCAATGTATCGCCGATACATTGAATGTATTGGCCGATACCCGGTACATATCGTCCTGGAGGTCAGGACGATACATGCGGGAAAACCGGTATTTTGATCCATGCTAGCACTCCTTTCCTTTTTAGTTTGCATAAGGAACTAATTCCTTCTTATGAGTGGGACACTTTACATAATTCCTTCTTTTGAGTGGGACACCTTACATGATGTGTATGCGCGTAAATTAGACGCACAAATTCACGTTATGAAAATAAAATTTCAAGTGTATCGCATGCCTCAAGGGTGCACTACCAAGGACCTCATTCGTAAAATGGACCGGCGGATAACGGACTTGAGGAGTGTTGGAAGTAATTTGAGTGAGAAACCGAAAATCAATGCCATGCTTGGTTCATACCTCCTTTCTGGGATCTTATTAAAATGATTTTGAATCACGAGTCTATCCGGTCCTTTAAAGTTTGTGTCATCATCTTGAGCATGAAGTAGAAATGAATGCCAAAATACCCAAAACTACTTTTGCGAATTCTACCGAGGATCGTAAACGACCAGCTCCCAAAGGAAAATTTCAAAAGGGGAATAAGAAGCCTCGATATAGTAAGAAGAAATGCGATCCCCCTCAATATGTAAAGGCCAAACCAAAGAACCGCCCCAAAGAAAAAGAACGTCTCATGATCAGATCACTTGATTCACCCGTGGTATGGTTGACATTATGCTCGAGAATGTAGAACGAGGAAGGATGTTGCTAAGGTTGTCTCCATCATCTGCTACTCCAAACTTGTGATTAGCCCGTACGAGTGGGGCATGTAGCCTGCCGACGGAAGATCATATCTCCCACGTGGGGACGGTTACACCTACTTTGAAACCATAAAATGATTCTCAGCACAAATACTGATGTTTATTATTGACTAATCTTGTTGCGCATAAATAGATAGATAATATAAAATGCAAAGTGGACAAATATGCACAAAATAATCTCAAGCGTCCATGTCAATGTTCGATAATAAATAACATCCTTCGTCATTCTACCTTCTCTGGCATAATGGTCAACCATATCGCAGGTGAACCATGTGATCTTATCACAAGACTTTCTCTTTCTTTGGGTGCGTTTCTTTGGTTTGGCCTTTGCATATTGAGGGGGACCAGTGTCACCTTTCTTCTTACTATATCGAGGCTTCTTATTCCCTTTTGGAATTTGCCTTTTGGAGCTGGTCGTTTATGATCCTTGGCGGAAAGAGCAAAAGTAATTTTGGGCATGTTGACATTCATTTCTACTTCATGCTCAAGGTGACGACACAAATCTTTAAAGGTCTGGATAGACTCGTTGTGATTTAAAATCATTTTAATAAGATCCAAAAAGGAGGTAATGAACCAAGCATGACCTTGAAAATTTTCTGGTTCTCACTCAAATTACTTCCAGCACTCCTCAGGTCCACTATCAGTTGGTCCATTTTACGAATGTGGTCCTTGATAGTGCACCTTTGAGTCATGCGATACACTTGAAATTCCATTTTCATAACGCGAATTTTCGCTTCAGATTTACGCGCGTATGCATCATGTAAAGCATCTCACAACTCATTGCAGTAAGATGTGACTCAAAAGAAGAAATCAGTTCCCTATGCAAACTCAAAAGGACAGGATTGCTACTTGTTCGGTTATGCTTACGCCATCTATCGTATATCTCACGAGCAGCCTTAGCTGCTGCACCATTACCCTCTGCATCAGGTTCAGCCATGATATTTTCTATAGTGTAGAGCACATCCTCCTCATCCATAGAGATTCGGAACAGTCGAGACCAATCATCGTAATTATTATCGTCTAACTTTTCAGTCTTAACAAAATCGGGAAAAAGGGATTTTCAAAGTCATATGGACTACCATTACAAAAGGAAAAATGTATTAAATACTGGACCAAAGTAATTTACATTTATGCGCAAAAAATATCAGTATTATCCAAGATACAAAAAGGATTTCTCGATGTTAAGATGCCTTGATAATCACTAGATCGGTCTGAAGGTTCCACACACTCGATTATCCAAGATACCCAAAGGATTTCTCGATGTTAAGATGCCCTGATAATCATTAGATAAGTCCTAAGGTTCCACATACTCGATGGGCGTTGCGAAGACAATTAAGATTAATCAAACCATGATCAGGTATCTCACCATCAATAGTTTAAATGATGCACACAACCTACTCATCTAGTGTATCGAATGGGCATTAATATATATGGCTTAAATTCCATGTTTATCAATGATTCAATGAGAACCACTATAATCTCAAACCATATGAGAAACAACCCCATCATATGAATAATTGAATAGCCACGAACAAAAAATTGCGTTATCGAGTAATCCAAAATGACCTTGTGGCGCGGGACAAACGCTAAAATCCTAATATGCGAATTTGGGATTAACTTTTAGAATGAATTGAATAGCGGAAATATTCAAGATCAAGCAACACATAAATTAATTCAATGAAATTAACAAAACAATTAGATTAATCCGTTTAGCGTCTGCATGAGTGAAAACTTTCCCGATCTAGAAAAACGGCTCCGATGAGGGAACTCGGATTTCGTTCTAGTTTAGGGCATCAAGCGATAATTGCAATATCGGATTTGATTCCTCGGGGATTTTGAATGAAATAAAGCTTAGAATAATTTTAGCAAAGGGAAACAAATTTTGGGGATTTTGATTTTATCAATGGAACTAAGGAAAAATAATACCTGACAAATAACTAGAGAAAAGATAAAATAAAATGATAGATTCCAAGGCTTCACACCAAGGATTTTCCGAAGCTTCACACTACGGCTATACGTCGGCTTCACACCAAGTCGCACGAGAAACGATTGCTCACTCCTCAAGGTTTGAAGGATTCACTCCCTCGGTTGAAAACTCTTCACAAGCTCTCTAGGGTTTGCACAAAAGCAACTCTCTTTCATTCAATAATCAAAAACTGTTTAATGAAGTGTTTACAATGCCTTTATATAAGCTAAGAAAAATCCTAAACGACATAAAACTCGCAATAAAAGAGTCCTAAAATAATAAAAGACAAAGGGTAAAAAAGAAAATTTCCGTCGCTAAACGGAGTCGTCGACGGCGTGCTGTCACTGTTCACGTGAACAGTAATTTTTTTTTTTTTTTTTTGCCGTTCCCCGTCACCTTGGCTTATAAAGGTTCCATTGTGAGTCTATAGCCCAAGCCCTAACCTATTCTCCCATTCAATACTAGCTGGAGATGCATTCTTTGTGAAAATTATGGGCAAAAGGTGGGAGGTGGGGCATAGCTGAGGCTAAAGGGAGCTATGGTTCTAGGAATATGGAAACACATCACTAAACTTCTGTAGACAATTTTTATAGAAATATTTTAATAGAATAAAATTGTTTGACACGTGGGTCGCAGAGAATGCACTGTGCAACATATTTACGCTCGTTTACAGAATCGCCGTAGAGAAAGAACAGCCAGTAGAGAGATCAGTGGAGAGTCGAGGGAATAGATTTATGAACTGAAACTTATTATTGAGGAGAGATTTAAATGAAAGGGAGTCTTCATAGCTGCTCGCCTTACTTACTTTATTGAATGAGATGAAAGTGTCAATGCTGGGGAATAGAAAGTTACATGGGATAATTCAGATTCGGGTAATTCCTAGGTTGCGCTGTGTCATAAGTTTCTGGCATGGCCAGTTACCTCTCTCCCACCGTGGATCAGATTATGGGTAATCCTACCAGCGACAGTGGCAGCGTTTGCATGGTTGGTGGCTGCCGATTGATCATTTACAGTGCAGAGGAATGGCAATGCCAAATCGATGCACTATGTGCTTGAATGATGTTGAAATGGTTAGTATATGGGACCGGACCATTGTTTAATATGAGCTAGGTGATGCTGTGCTCGGTGGAAGAGACCTTAGGTTGTTGGGGAGAGGGACCTAAGGATACAGGTGCTGTGGTCATCATCTCCTTTTGCCATTATATGATGTATATGAAAAGAGGGGAACATCAGAATTTTAAAGGGGAAATCAACAGACTGCTTTAACCTAGTATACAAAATCAAGTTACACATTATTTCCTGGGCTAATTTAGTAGAAATTAGTCAAATATTGTGTATAGTGATCCCTCTACCAAAAGTTCGTATTCCCTCCTCCACGTCGGGTCAAATTAAACTTCATGGGTGGTGTTCACTTGGAAACCCATGGCCTTTGGGGGCTGGAGGAGTAATCACTAACTCTAATGGCACATCAGTGAATCATATGCTTCACCTTTTGGCGTGTGCATAAATAATGAAGCTAAGGGTCGTCACTGTTGGAGTTCAGACACTAAAGGACATGGGCATCGGAAATTTTATACTCGAAGGCGATTCCTGCATGATAAACTGGTTAGGATGTTCAGGGAGGTTTCTTGGAGGTATCTCGCTATTAAAGAAAGTATTATCGACCGTCTTTAAAACATAAATGCAATCAGGTTGCAGCTGTTAGCATTGAATGAATATATGTGATCTATTTTTATTTTGGATTGCCTTTTGTTGTGTGATTGGTTAGTAATGAATGAAAATATGTTATCTTATGTTTATTTTGGACTACTTAAGTTTGTGTTGGTGGACACCTCTTCTGAAAACCATATCTACAACATCTAACAAAAAAAAAAGGAAATGGAATAAAATAAATAATGGAGGAATTCATTTGCATCCTTTGGTATTACTTGTGTCAAGAGAAATCCGACAAGATTGCTGGAAGCCTCTCCAAAAGTTCTGTGTGCTATATCGAACAAACCGAAAATACAAAAGGAATCTGAGAATGAAAGGTCCATGTTGTCCTCTTCACACCAGTTGTTACTTCGGTCTGCTTGAGTTTTTCCCTTCTCCAAAAATATCTCCTCTGAAAGATAATAAGAAATAGAGTGTGGGTTTGGTTTTATATGTCATTGACCCATTATGTTTAAATCTCATAGACTATGTTTCAGCTTCTACATAAATAGCATGTTAAAAAAATTGATTTTGTACCTATTTAATTATTTATATTTTAATTTTAATTTTTTAAAATTTAGGGAACAGTTTTCTGAAATCGGGAAAAGTTTTAAGAAATGAGTACCTAAGTACGAAACAGGTTTCATACCCATCCCAGGTACAATTTTGCAGTGACAGGTGTCTTACTGCAAATGAATTTATTTTTCCTATGCTGTGTTTTTTGCACGTCAAAGATAAAGGTCTTTAAGTTTTGCTGGACAAGCTAGCTTGTGAATTGGCACCTTTAACCTGCAGATGCGTGAATCTTATCTGATCGAGTGGTGTGTTTCAACTAAAATTTATTTTGCAGGGTATTTTCTGGAGACTTGAGTTCCATCGTGGGGGTCAAAAGCTAATCCTTCCTGTACGTCTAATTTCATCAAATTTATCTTTGTACTTGTCTAAAACTCCCTACCAATTATCATCAATATTTTTATAATTTGCTAATTGCTAACAAGTCCAATGATGAAATTTATTACAAAGCTGATAAGCATGCTCACTTTTAGCTATGCTCTTATATTGTAGTTTCAATTTTGTGCTTCTTTTTTCCATTGCTGATTTACTTGATGATTATGATATTTCCTTAAGCAATGGTAATGAGGGTATCACTGTTGTATGGGATAGATGTTGGAATGTGTGTGTTGTGTTTGTTTGGGTGGTATTCCTTATTGGTGTGTGGAGTGTATATTCAGGTGTGTGTATAGCGTTATTATTCTTAATGTAAAAGCTAGTGAGACACAGTGTCTAGCTAAGCTATTCTTCCATCTCTTTCTCTCTCCATCTCTAACCCGTATCCTAATATCTAATCCTAAACCTATCTCCCTCAGCTATTAAATCCAACTCTAAACCTATTTTGGAATTCTTTTTGGTATCACAGCTGAACGATCGATACCTTGTTGCTGACTTCCCATGCTGATTTCATCTGGTCAAAGTTTGACCTTAGATGCTGAAATCAGTTGAGGGCTTTTGATCGGAATGTTCTACTGAGAAAGTTTAAAGCTGAACTTTTTTTGCTTTGAAGTGGGTTTGAAGGTGTTTTAGGAAGATTTGTTGAATCTCAGGGTTGAAGTTTTTTCTGGCTTACAGAACTCTGTGAGGTTCTAAACTTGAAGTGCCATATATCGATTGGATCAGACTGGAGTGTCTTAACATCATAGTGAAATTGGTTGTTTGATTTATAACTGTTTGGTACATGTTTCAAAGAGATTTCTTCTTTATTCTATTATGGTGAGGTTTCATGTTGTCCTTGGTTTTTTATTCTTTGTCAAGTAATTTGCCTGACCTCTCTCATTACAATTGCATCAGAATCCAATAGGCATTTTCCTGTGATCTTACGAAAAGTAGATGAGTTTTGAGGCGGTTTGAAGACGTTTCATGGTGGTAAAGTTTCTCTATTTTCTGCTTTGACGGGGGTTTATGGAGCAGGTGCTATGATTGTATCCAATATAATGCTGTTTTTAAGATTTTTAGCACTTGTCAGTTGTCTGGTGCAAAGTGTGGTGGAATACCTCCTGTTCTGTACAGTTATTGGGGTCGGTTTGATTTGGTTGTGATGTAGTATGATTAGATACACATTGTTGATGTAGTTAATGCTGCGGTGTTGCTTGTGGCAACTGTTTGGCCTGTTTTTCAAGGTGTTCTTGGTTATTGCTGCTGTAACAAATTGTTGATGTAGTTTGAGGAATAGTTTGGTTATTAGTGCTGTATTCCTGCATAGTAGGTGTTTGACTGAAGGGTTGTGAAGCAGAAATGACCCTTTAATGTTTGTTCACTTGATTACATCATAGTCGTGAGAGTTAATGTTTGATATTGGCCTCTTAATAGTTGCGGACTATTTTGGTTCGAGATTGGATGATTAAATGGAGATGAACACTGTGACCCCTGTATCTCTTTCTACATCTCAGCGTGTTACACCTGTGTTGGCTGCCACTTCTTCTTCCACTTCATGCTGGGTGATTGAATCTGGCGTTACTGACCACTTAACTGGAGATTCGTAGGGGTATTCATCTATTCTCCTCTACAATCATCCTGTCACGTTTGATTAGCTGATGGTTCTTCTACCGCTATTATTAGTGTAGGAACCGTTCCAGTATCATCTACTCTTTCTTTGTCTTACTTCATGTTCCCCGTTTATCTGCAAATTTGCTCTCAGTTAGTAGTCTCACTAAACTTTTAAATTGTTCCATTACTTTTTATCCGATTTATTGTGTTGTTCAGTATCTGATACTAAGAGAACTGTTGGTAAAGACATTAAGAGAGATTATACTATTTGGATGTAGATCATACGTGCTCTTTTGCTGCTACTGTTAATGTTAATTATTCTCTTGATCTTTTATCTCGCTGCCCTTTTCCTATTACTGCTAGCCCACATACTCTTTCCCTATGGCATGCCTAATTAGGACTTATCGGATTTAAAACTCGACACTCTTTAATTACACCTTTCAAGACTGTTTGCATGTCGTCCAAGTTTCAATGCGTGATTTGCACCCTTTCTAAACAAGTCAGAAGCATTATCCCTCTCGAATGCGAAAGGGAAGTTCTCCTTTTGACCTGATTCATTTTGATATTTGGGGTCCCTCTACTGTCATCTCTGGCAGGATTTCACTATTATGTTGTTTTATTGGTGGCTGCACACGTGTTACTTGAGTCCATCTCATGATATCTAAAGATGTACTATTTTCTAAGTTTCAAGAATTCCATTCGTTGGTTCAGACCCTATATGATGTATCTATTAAAGCTTTTCATTTTTATAATGGGGGACTACACATCTAATTCATTTGTCCAATATCTTAAAGATCATGGGATTGTGCATCAATTTCTGTGTCCCTCTAGCAATGAAACCATGCTCTGGGTGGCTGTTTCAACCCATAAGACTTTCAGAGAGGGTCCATATAAATCTCCTCGGTGAGATACCAATGCAGAAAACATTCTTCACATCTAACTAGTGAAGGGGCCAATTTTGATTGGCCGCAATAGAGAGGACAACCTGAGTAGATGTCAGATTGGCCACCTGAGCAAAGGTAGCATCATAGTTAATAACATAAGTTTGCCTGAATCCTGGAGCAACAAGGCGGGCCGTATATCGTGCAACACTGACCATCAAGGTTATGATTCACTCTAAAGACCTACTTAGCCGTTTTCTTAACAGGAAGAAGGGGAACCATGTCCAAAGTATGATTGCTCCAAATGGTATTCATCTTCTCTATCACAACTTTTTTCCATGAAGGATGAGAGAGGGAAACATGAACAGTAAGAGGTATAGTAATAGTTCAATAGCAGAGAGAAATGCCCTATAAGGAGGAAACAACTTGATAAAAAAAGTATTGGCAATAACATAAGGGGTAGTAGTAGTACACGAACAAGCCCCCTTGTGAAGGGCAATAGATAAATCTAGGCCAGATGGACTAGAGGAAGGGGAGCTGGTAGTGGGGTAGAGTTCTCGATGGGATCTACCTACCTTCGGTAAAAGTGAAGGCTTGAGAAAAGAAGATAATGCATGTATTTGCAAGCATAAGTGTGAAACTGCTTTTGTTGCTGTTAGAGAGGCTGAGTGAGTGTGTGGTGCCAACAATTGCTGCACAAGAGGCAAAATATGAGGAGTGGGAGGCTGCTGTGTAGAAGGAGTAATTGGAGGCTCTTGTGCAGAAGTGGTGGAGGATAATGACAGTAAAGAGGGCACTGAACGAGTAGGCTGAGGAATAGGGAATAGGTTACCAACAGGAGTAGGGAGATGAGAGGACTCCGATTGAGGAGGAGAAAAATAGGGAACATGCTAAAAAGGTAACATCCAAAGAAGTAAAAAGTTTACGGGATTTGTGATCATAGCACTTATATCACTTAGATACCCTAGAGTAACCAATGAATACACATTTAATAGATAGATCATCTAACTGTTACCTATTAGGATGGAGGTCCTGAACAAAGCAAGTACAACCAAACACCCAAGGTTCAATGGAAAACATAGAATCGGTAGGGCGAATAACCAAAAGGGGAGCATGACCATCAAGAACCCTTGAAGGAGTACGATTAATTAAGATACATGCAGTAAATAAGACAATTGATGAATAGGTCTTTGGGCACAGAAATACCCCTCATTAAACATCGTGTTATTCCAATAAGATGCCTATGCTTGCATTCAACTACATTTAGTTGAGGAGTGTAGGGACACAAAAACTGATGAATAATATCATGTTCTCGAATATACTAAGGCCAAAAAGGGGAGGTATACTTTCCACCATTTTTTGATCGGAATGTTTTAATAGATGAACCATATTATTCTGAAATTTAGCAAATACTTCATCTTTAGATTACATGAGGTAGATCCAAGTGGCGCTGGTGTAATCATCAATAAAATCAACATAGTAACCCTCTAGGGAAGTACTTAGGGAAGAGCCCCAAACGTTCGAATGATCAACCCAAAAGGACCACTACACCTGTGCATGCATGTAGGATAGACGCTTCTGACTTGTTTGGAAAGGGTACTGACCTCATGTTGAAATTTAGATGACATAAACAGTTTCAAATGAGGAATCAATGAAGACAAGGTTTTAAACCCAATATGCCCCTTAGCATGCCAAAGGGAAAGAGTATCGTGGTTGGCATTGGTAGGGAAATGAGCGGCAAGATTAAGAGTGGAATTAACAACGATAATAGCAACAATAGACCACTTATAATCAACATCCAAATAGTATAGACTCTTTTTTCGATGCCCTTACCAACAACCCTCTTAGTGGTAAGATCCTAAACATTGCAACGAGAAGAATAAAATGTAACAAAAGAATTTAAATTTTTAGTAAGAATACCAACAAACAGTAAATTTGTACCTAAGTGACGAACATGAAGAAAATGAGACAAAGAAAGAGAAGATGATACTAGAATGGCACCAACATCGATAACCGAGGTAAATGAACCATCGGTGACATAGGACAACGTCCCTAGAATGAATATGAGATACTAATTGCCAAAATTAAACTAATTAATCAAGCCATTAAACTCAAATTAAATCGATACCTCAGGGTTTCGTGGAATTCCTCTTAGGTAGCCATGCTAGGTTCGCTTAGGGTCCAATCCGGCGCACAAATCCATTAGAATGGCGGAAGGTGCGGTCCTAGAGGTAGAACTCTAGCATCCTCTAGGTTTGGGCGTTCGCTTGTGGATTGATGTGGATTCTCGTAGTTCCTCTCTTGGGCTTTCGAATCGATCGGTTAGTTGGTTGCAAATAGAGCAATCTCGAGCCCATCGGCGGTCATGGATCGATGGGTAGTGATTGGAATCAATTTACAAGGATGGGCATCAAGGTTGCTCAAGAGTTAGGGTTTTAGGGATTTTAAGCAACAACAAGAAGTAGAAATAGATGGCAAAATAGCAAGCAAATAGGAAAAGGCAAAGAGAAAATCAAGAACTCAAATGGGCATCTCACCCTTGGCCTCACACCAAACCCTCTCGGGGAAAGAAGAATCACTCTCCATTAAAACTTCTCACAAGCTCAAAGTGTTTACACTTTACTTTAAAATCAACCAATGCCAAAAATAGCTTACATAATGACATCATATAGCAAGTACCAAAAAGAGAAAACCCTAAAATGTACAATTACCATATTACCCAAAGTAGCTAACCCAAATGCTAAAACAAAACAAAGAAAGCACGACAAAAGGATGCAAATGCGTAATAAGTCATTCTTGGAACTCGTTTGGGTGAGTTCCCAAACCCAATTTGTGCATGTACTGGTCGCCTCGCCTGGGCGACCGGCCTTTCGTCAATACTCATTATCTGGTCGCTTGGGCGAGCTTATTCTCACCCGGGCGACCTAAACTCTACGTTCTGCCCGCCTTCAGCCCCTTGGTCCTTTACTCCTTGACTCCTCGGTAGTCATTCTTGTGATCGTTGTCTCTTCCGTTTCTTCTTCCATCTATAGACCTGATGCGGCCCAAATCCGATATCCCTAACGTCGGCGTCCCCACCAATCAGCCAACTGAAGCTGCGCAGATGAGGATGGCAAAGATAATGAGAAGCCCTGAGTGTCGCCAGTCATATGGTCAGTTGCTCCATAATCAATGACCCAATAGGAAGTGGGTGCGGCACTGACAACACAAGCACAAGCGGAAGTAATTGATGGAGTACAAACAACAACAATACTAGTGAATGCGCTACTCTGACAATCATCTGCACCCTCATTCAGGCCATTATGGAAATCACAACCTTGTCCATTACCTTGAAGTAGATTACCAATACTGAAGAGGAAAAAGAACTCCAAATAAAAGGCAAAAACTCAAGGAATACAAGCAATGCCAGGTAAAATCAATCCTCAGATTAACACAAGTGGGCACGGACAACCAACAATTCTCTTAAAATTCATATTGAACACTTACTGTGTAGTACAATCTGCAATAATCAGCATGGTGTAATACGACAACCTGTCTAATCTATAGCATATTATCCCTATAGAAGCTGCCATATAGAACACATCAAGCTTCGCAACCCATATGCCAGCAACCAACATGAGTATTAAAAGTCATCAAATCACCAAACAATGCTTTAGCTGATGAGTCAAAGGTAAAAAGGAATTTGTAAAAGCTGAGGACCATATTAAAGGGGTACTAGAATTGATGGCCCAAATCTTGCAAACTCTAGAAACTGGCTCAAGAGCACTCAGCAGGGCCAGAAATTACAAAAAGTACTTCGCTATATGGTGGAGGAATACCATTCCGAACCATTCCTCACTGGAACAATAGGTTTCATAGACCTTGAGACCCATGTGATGCTTGAAACACACGAAAAATGTAAAAAATGAGGGAAGCCACACACAAGAAGCACCATCGCACTCTCAAATCTTCATTAGATTTGCGCAAAATAGGTTTTGAAAGATTTCTGTAGGTATTTTGATGCTAGTGCGCACCTACTTTGCAATCGACAAAGATTTGATTTGATGAAAATGAGCAGAAAATCCAGATCTGGCTAAAAAAACTCATGCCAAAAGAAGCCCTCGAAGGATTGCTTAGAACTCTTCAAATCATGAAACTCCAGAAGAGAATCAAAGAGGATCCAAAACCGATCCAAACGAGAAGAGAGATTTAGGTGGTATTAGGGTTTGAGGCATGGTATTAAAACTCGACGAGTTGGCTCGAAACTCGGGCGAGTCGACTCGGCTCGACTCATCATAATACTCGACTGACTTTAGAACTCTGTCAACTCGCTGATTAGACTTGGAAAATCGACCGAGTGTGTCGACTTGGCAAGTTGACCCAAGTAACTTGAACGTCGGGACTGACGGAGTTTTTTGCACAAAAGTAAAGGGTAAATAAGTAAAAAAAAATGTATCTAATATAAAACTCAATTGAATCTCACGATTCATTCTCTCGAGCCCTAACCCTTCTCTTGCGAAAAGAACCCTACACCTCCTTGCTGTGCGGCGAAGAAGAAAAAGAAGAAGAGAAAAAGGGTAAGAGAAAGCCCTAATCGATTGTCTCTCTACTCAAAGATCAACAAACCCTCTCGTTTCTCAAGCTAATCGACTGTCTCTCTGGTCAGGAGAGTTGTGACGGTTAGGGCTCTCTCTCTCTCTCTCTCTCTCTCTTTCTTTGGGATTTAAATAACGGTCAGGAGAGTCATGACGATGGTGTTTCTGCCGGACCTCTGAAAATTTGAATGATCTTCTACCATTGTGGTGTTTAATTGATCTTACACCATTAAAGATGTAAGATCTGATGAATCCAACCCCTTTCATGTGATTCACGACATCTCTTGAGCTGAAGTGGGCTCAGAAATATTTTATTTTTCAGGGTTATGAACTATTTGAGCTGTGCACTTAATATCACCCTTTCTTATATTTTAATGGCTGAGCACTAGCATTTATTTTGTGTTGTTAAAGGTAACATGCACACACCCAAAGCTAATACATGCACAGAATACACAGTAATGCCTTCTACAACCATACAAATATACCAATATACCAACGGTACAACCATACTAATATACCAATATACCAACAATACCGATATTGAGTTTGATACCTTGGTCAGGTGTTGGACAATCTCTGATACATATGTACTTTTCTAGACGCTATAACCACATTGCTTGGCTCTAAGAGATAAAAATCATCAAACCTGGCATTTACCAATCAGAGACATTAGATATAAACCTAGAAATGTCGGCAGAGACATTTCTAAGTACCATAGTCACAAAAATCTCCATTTTTTTTGTTTGAAAATTAACACAAAATTCCGAATTAAGGGTGTTCGGAAATTTTCTGAATTTTAGCGAATTTAACTGAGATGAATCATACATATACATGTGCTGAATTTTTCTGTATTTTACCAAATTTAACTGAGATGAATTGTGCATATACATTTATATGGTTATAGGGATTATTTAATTCTAGATGTGCCTTGCGTCGAACACCTTATAGCTTTATTTTTTATTAGATTTATGAGTTTGAATTTTACTGAGTTTGTTTAAATTTTCTTGAAATGACTTATATCCTGGCTTTGTGATTAGGCTATATACAATTGGGGAAATAGACAAGAAGAAACAAGTAAAGAAGAAAAAAGTGAATAGAAGAAGAAACAAGTAAACATATGCGTGCGTTCCTGTGTTTCACATGGTGAATGAAAAATAAGTAAACAAATGAAAAGAGGGAAACAATGAGGAAACAGATAAAAATCACAGAATTAGATGAAATCACCACCACCACGTGATTATTCACATGCCTTCGAAAAAAAAAACTTCGGTTCAGATTTCTCCTCTTCATTCCTTTGCTTCAATTTGTGTGTGTGTGTGTGAGGGAGGGAGGATTGACCAAGAGTTCAGCTATTGACTTATAACTTATAATACTTCATTCTACAGCAGTTAAAGGTTTCTGAACATGTCACCTGGGACGACAGTTATAACATCCCAGTTAAGGGAATTTTTTTTATTTGACCTGTATGTAATATTTGTATTATCCACCCTAGAGAATCTTAACCCCCTATTTAATTTTAAAACCAAATAGGATGTGTGCTTCGGTAGATAAAGAACTCCGTTATATATGAGTCCAACCAATAGATTGATTGAATCCTTTTCTGTTTTCTTTTTCCGTGGGTGACCTGTCAAACTAAACTATATGTAAATTTTGTTGGTAGAAGAAATATGATCTGTTTTTTTTTTTGCTCCTTTAATTGGATGAATGTATCAATTGCTAATCATTGGACTGTAAAGCAAATCAATACTCTGCTTTCTTCCAGTGTGACCAGCTATTGACTTATAACTTTTAATACTTCATTCTACAGCAGTTAAAGGTTTCTGAACATGTCACCAGGGATGACAGTTATAACATCCCAGTTAAGGGAATTTTTTTATTTGACCTGTATGTAATATCCACTCTAGAGAATCTTATCCCCCTATTTAATTTTAAAACCAAATAGGATGTATGCTTCAGTAGATAAAAAACTCCGATATAGATGAATCCAACCACTAGATTGATTGGATCCTTTTCTGTTTCCTTTTTCTGTCGGCAACCTGTCAAACTAAACTATATGTAAACTTTGTTGGCAGAAGAAATATAATCTGTTTTTTTTTTTTTTTGCTCCTTTAATTGGATGAATGTATCAATTGCTAATCATTGGACTCAAATCAATATTTTGCTTTCTTCCAGTGTGACCAGCTATTGACTTTTAACTTATAATACTTCATTCTACAGAAGTTAAAGGTTTCTGAACATGTGACCTGGGATGGCAGTTGTAACATCCCAGTTAAGGGAATTTTTTTTATTTGACCTGTATGTAATATTTGTAATATCCATGCTAGAGAATCTTATCCCCCCTATTTAAGTTTAAAACCAAATAGGATGTATGCTTCGGTAGATAGAGAACTCCGTTATAGATGAGTCCAACCAATAGATTGACTGAATCTTTTTCTGTCGGCAACCTGTCAAACTAAACTATATATAAACTTTGTTGGCAGAAGAATAATAATCTGTTTTTTTTTTTGCTCCTTTAATTGGATGAATTTATCAATTGCTAATCATTATACTGCAAATCAATACTTTGCTTTCTTCCAGTGTGACCAGCTATTGACTAATAACTTATAATACTTTCTTCCAGTGTGAAGAATCGATGCTTTGTAGGTCTTTTCCTTTCTTTATACTGACTTACATGTGCAGATTTTGCTTTCTAACCAATTGGATTCAATGGTTGCAACTGGGGCATTGATGATTCCAGCATCACTTTATTTTCTACTAAAGGTTTATACTTTATACCCATGTTTGCATTCATCTACCTGGGGAAATTGTGGCCTAATATTTTTCCAACAAAAAATCAAGTGCAAACGTGATCTATTTTTGTTTTTACTGTTAAAAAAATTGTATTGAAGTAATGGCCAACGGTAAACCAAAGTGAACATAATACTATTAATCGTCTAATCTGTACAAACAAGTCATATTTTGTGACCTGGATATTGTTTCTTGGCTACCATTGTTGAGGAAAGATCTCCACTACGTGAGCCTGAATTTATTAACAAGAAGTTGCATTTTTCATTATTTGCTTTTCTTGTCACTTATATTATGCCATCAAGTCTAGTTTTCATGTTCAAAAAAATCAAATGTGCATAATGGGAGTTGTTTGATAACGGTGATTTTAAGGTTTGGTATGATTGAAACTTACAAGACTGAATGCGTAAGGTTTTTTATGTTAAAATTTACATTTGCTTTTCTTTTTCCCATTTTTCCACAAAGCGTAACATATATACTGCCTCGTTACTACGTGATGGAATTTGGTAAGGAGGAACCCATCCATTAGAACAGGTGAAGGTTCCAACTCTGACGTTGTTCTGGTGCTGCCTGCCATATTGTAAGTGTTGAAATTTAGTCCCACATTGGGTAAATTATAGCGTTCTTTCTCCCCTTATAATATCTTGGGCCCCTCAACTCACTGCCAATGGTTTTTGAGTTGAATGCACAGATTTATCATGGTATCAAAGCAGGCCTTTCTCCACTCCACGTCACCCAGCTCAATAGTCCACGTGGTTTGGTTCAGTCCCACCAACACGTGCATGGGCGTGTTGAAGTTTAGTCCCACATTGGGTACATTATAGCCTTGTTTCTCCCCTTGTAATATCCTGGGCCCCTCCATTCACTGCCAATTGGTTTTGAGTTGGATGCACAGATTTATCAGTAAGTTGTTTTTACTAAGCAGTGATACTTTACAGATGGCAACATCATTTTCTTAAGGGTTATCAAATTTTCAAATAATCACTTCTCTCAAAAGCCAAAAGCTAAAGAAATTGTTAATTTCTTATATTTATTTTTTCTGTTGTATTGCAATTGCTTCTCTTAGCCAAGTTATTTAAATTGCTGGCTTCTCTTAGATGTAAGTATGACTCATCATGCTTTGGGAATAACTATTTTACTCAAGATTTGAGAGCTTGGTTTCGGTGCAGGACTCGGCTGCCACCGGGACCAAGTCTTATCATCGATACAAAGTCGACTCGGCCATGTTTCGGTCCCGCACAAGTAGTTGAGTGGCTATTGGTGCACTTACTAGTCTAGTGGTATTGCTTAATACAGTTATATATTGATCGAGTCTTATGGGCTCTGTGCCGGATTCCCAAGTACCAATTGATTCGTTTGTCTTTACAAAACCTGAGTTGGCTTTGCTAAGTCAGGACTATTTGGTCAGTCTTCTTATATTGATTGTACTGGTAACTAAGTTGTATGTTGCTGAAATTTTTACTTTTGTCCAGATTTTTTAATATTGCTCTATTTTTATAAAATTACAGACATATGTTGTCAAACCATATTACCTCAAGAGGGAGAAACAAAAGGCACTAGAGAATATGGAGAAGTCTTCAGTTCAGGTACGATGGAGATTCATTTCTTTCTCTTTTTTTTTAATTGGTTTTTAGAATTGGTCCGCGCATGTTTAAACTTTTTGGGATTAGAATCTCTGGTGTTAATATTGACTTTTTATCGTATTGAGCATATTGGTTCGATATATGTATGTATTTAAGTCTTGGCTATTGAGATAGACTTGCTCATACTGGTCTAGGTTGGTCTGAGTTGGTTCTAACCACCTATGAGAACTTGGCTCTCCAAACATGGTAATGAGCTTCTAGGAGGATTAAAGTAATTTGTGAGCCATGTGATCACATTTCTCGAATCCCTCTCAATCCAAATTCTAGAAGCACCACTCGTCAAAAGGATTGGCCCTCTCTTGGGGAGCATACGTCTCTTCTGTCATCCATGATCTCCAAACAAGAAACTTGATCAAATTTACAGAGCATTGAAGCTTGCTTTGATATATCCTCAATAATTTCTTAATAATACATTCTTTATCCATAACTTTGGCACTGAAGATCCTTTCATTCCGAACAACCTACATTTAAAAAACACAAGAACAAAAACAAGAAAAATTACAAAATATCCAAAGAGAAACTTCTCAAAGCACTTCAAATCAAAAAACTACTCAAAGCACTTTTGCTTGGCCTGTTTCAAGTTAACCACAGTTTTTTAAGAGAAGAAATATTATTCGGATTAAGCGTCATTTCAAATAAGTTAAATAAACATCTTTAAGTTGTCCAATGGAAACAATGTTTACAGGTGATAGCCCAAGGTCTGAGATATTGTCAAAAAGTCACTCCTAGGGCAAGAATGAAGCAATCTAAATAGATATCTAATAGAGGACCCTGAGGGTAGCAAAGTCCAAAGAGTCCTACTACCAAAATACCAACATATGATGAAGATATTAAAGAATTGATAGAAGTTGATCTAGGAGAAGGACACAAGGAATGAAAAAAATCATGCAAAGAGTAGGATGATATCTTTGCTACCACAAAGCCATAAAAGACAACAAGATGAGTGGATGTTTTGTGTTCTTAGGATGTAAGAACTTGAAATCCTACTCTTAACTTATAGGGCAATGCCTGTATAAAGATAAGAGTATAGAGTATAGACATCCATTATTGAAACAATCTTTAGGAAGTTATTCATTCTTTCCACCGTAGATGTTGATTCGAGACACTTTGGAAGCATAGTTCGTTTTTAACTTTTGATGGCGATGCAATGCACAATTATTGAGAACTGAAACTATTGAAATCTACAAAAGAAAGACTTGAAGAATAAAATAACCTAAAATTTAATCGCAACTCTAAACCATTAGTATTTTAGTCATAACTTATTAATACATGTTTGACTCGATAATCTTGGACTTGGTAGATAAATTATTGGATCAGATTTCGAATGACAACAATTCCATCATTTTACATTGAGAAATATGTCAAACCAAAAAATAGCGAGATGGATTTGTTACATCTTCCAATAATCATGTGTAACTTGGCCCATATAACCATGTGACCTTCATGGTATTTTCCTTAAAACCTTGTCCACACCCAAAATTCAAAGCACGGACTATTTATATCTATAGCTATCAACAATCATCTTATTTTTGCCACCTTGTATGTATCATTAACCATCTGGGATGTGATTGATATTGATTGTGCAATGATCACACACTGATCCTTCTGGTATTGTATCAGATGGGGCGTCCCTAGAAAGAAGGGTTGGAGAGCATAGTGGGCCTACACCATCAATTACTGAAAAAGTTGAGGGAGGTTGACATAGGCTATACCGCCAGTCATAAATTGCACAAATGGAGTGGGGTTTCACTCTGTAAATAATTTCATGTTTGATTTTATCACTCATAATTTTAGCTTATTTTCTAGTGGCAGATATGAGTTTATACTTTTTTGGGCATTAGTTGTAGAATTTAGGTTAAACATTAGTCAATTATAATTGTATTACACACGCAAGATTAGTATGTTATTCACATCTATGGTCTAGTCAGTTATTAACTAGTTATGAAAAGAGATACAATGTTGGTCACATCTAACCATGCTAGAGAATTCACAAAGACGACCCCAAATAGATGGGATGCGCTAGTGACAGTGATGATGATGATGACAAACGATGTTAGAGAATTAAGTGATCTAGAGTGGGATTTTTAATGGAAATGGGAGAACAGATAAAGTTAGATTTCTTTATGTATAGGGGACATCTACTTTCCAATTGAATTACTAAAATATTATTCTCTTGTGAGACTTGAAACATAGTTCTTTATCCCATGGGTCAAAAATTCGGAAAACCGGTATGTATCGTCCAGCTCCAAAACCGATACGTACCGGACAATACATATCGATTCTGGACGATACATACCTGTATTTTCGCTTCATCACTTGGAGCTGGGAGCCTCACTGGACGATACATTGAACGATACGGACGACACAAACAATAAATTGACCGATAATTTGACTGTTTTTAAGGGGCCCCGAGAAATATCCAATTTACCGTATCGTTCAGGTCCAAAACCGATACGTATCGGTATCAGACGATATTTTGATCCATGCTTTATCCTCTTGCTTTTTCTTCAGTTCTAGTTCAACATTTCCTATCGTTTTGCTAATCACGTATTGCCATAAGAATAGATTGATTAGGAAAATTAAGATTTTAATCTGTGTTACCACACACCCTAGTTTATATTGGCATGCCTCATAGGGGGGTATGCAATAGCTGGCAAAAAATTTAAAATCTTTTTAGTTCTTTATTTTTTCCAATAGTAATAACTTGCACTCTCCAGATCATTGATTTAGTAACAAAAAGCTTCTTTTGGCATCTGTATTGAACATTCAAATCAATAATAGAATCCATCATATAACCTCTTTGTTAAAAGGGTGTTTGAACTATGGACATTGCAGAAGGTGTTCGACCTTGCACAATGTGAATTGGTCAATGGCAAAACTTGATTGTTTTCAAATGTATCACGTTGAGCAGCCATCTGTTTCCAAAGCATGCCTTAGCCAAGGCTGCAATTTTGCCAAGTGATTAATCAGTACATCAACTGTGACCTGTGATAAGTCTGTAGTGAGTAATCAGTACATCAACTGTGACCTGTGATAAGTCTGTATCCAATTCCCACTGCTCCTGGATAATACCTAGATGAAGGTCGGTTGCCAGGATATTCCTTGTTGCTTTGCATCTTCGTAGCCAATTTCTTTCAATGGAAAGGGGTAACTAGGTTTTGAATAAATTGCAGTCCCTAATACTGCATTTGGATTTGCTCTTAAAAGACCAGAAGCAGCTCTCCGCCAGGGCAGGTTTTATCTGCTCTGGCGGAGAGCAGGTGGAGAGCTGTTTTGTCGCTTAAAGCAGCTCCCCGCTGGGCGGAAAATTGCATCTGCCAAAGAAAGTTTGGCTCCCCGCCAGAGCCAAAAATCAAAAGAGCTACTCTTTTATCCAAAAGAGCAGCGCCAAACACAGCCTAAGATTATTTGGATCATTAAACCTGAAGCATGTGAAAAATAACTCCAATATGTTATCGTAATCTACAAATAATTGCAATATAATTGAAAGCATATCTACCCTCAAATAGCTGAATCTTGATTTCTAATTTGATATTTCCGAAGGTTTTCTTGTAAGAATCCCGTATCTGTTCCTTTTAGTAGTTCTCTTTATGGCTTATGCTTTACAAGAGTACCTATTTTGTTATGTGATAATTTGAGGAACTCTTGATCAGATGACTCTGGCAGGGGCTTTAGAATAGCGCTGGAAGTTGGGGCAGTCGGTGAATTAGTTTCATGTGATGATCCACGCGTACCAGTCATCTTTTTTATTTTATTTTCTATTATTAATCTATAACACTGTCTACTTCTATTAATTAACAATAAAGAAGAACGGATAGAATATTATAAGACGGCAAGGAGCCGTAAAAAAAACCCTAGCTTGAAATCACTAACATAATATTATAAGACAGCAAGGAGCCCTCATACAAATTCCCTAGCAGGAAATCCTAGCAAAAAATGTATAAGAAAAAAGAGAAAAAATAATACCTCCCCTTGTAAGTAAGTTTCTCCCATCCTTTCATTGATTAAGCTCTCAGCCCTAGCATTTGCTTCTCTAAGAATATGATAGAAACATGTATTTTCTAAGCTTTTCTCGCTATGTAGGCTCTACTTTTCAATTAGATGGTGGATTTGAAGAAGACATCTCAAATAGGAATAATGCAGGTTGACTAAAATGGAGGCAATCAAGCGGAATATTGTGTGACCCAAGAGTTCCACTTACATTAAAAGGACGTTTTTATAAGACGAAAATTAGACCTGCCATATTATATGGTGCGGAATGTTGGGCTACGAAAAACGACAAGAAGATAGAGTACATGTGGCTGGGATGCGTATGTTGATATGGATATATGGAGTAACAAGAAAGGATAATATTCGGCACGAGTACATTAGAGGAAATTTGAGAGGGATACCTATAAAGGAAAAATTACAGAATGTCGCTTGAGGAGGTTTAGACATGTTCATCAGTGACCAGAAGCAGACCCTGTACGAAGGGTTGAGACGCTAGAAGCACAGGGAAGTAGGACAAGTGGAAGACCAATGAAGACCTGGAGGGAAGCCGTGAGAAGAGATATGACGGATTGCAAAGTTATAGAGCTTTGTTGATGCGGGAAAAATCGCACGCTAACCCTAAAATTGCGTAAATCCCACAAGATAGGGGTTAGGGTTCTCACTCTTCAATTAAAATAAAAAAATAAAAGGAAAAATAGGCGTAGAAGAAGAAGATTCAAGGTATCGCTCCAAGGAAGAAAATTGGCCTCACTCCAAACCGCAAGCGGGAGAAGAATCACTCTTCTATCGAAAACTCATCTCAAGTTCTCCAGAATTCGCACAAAGCAAAACTCATAATTTTCATTCATCATCAATACTAATTCTCATAAGAGATTACAATGTGTACTTATAAGGAAAAAAAAACCTAGGAATACTACTTAAAATAAAACTCCTAATCAATCATTAAAACTTTCTAATCTAACAGTCACAATTACTTTTACCATTAATCCCTTTTTTTATTACGCGATCACTTTTGAAGGGTTAAACAATGTTCGATTGACGTGAAATTGGTCTTGTTTGAAAGCTTATCGAAGTAGCTTTCCAACAAGACAAGAATCACACAATTCTGACACATATTGGTAGAATTATGACCATTTTTTCGATGGTTGCGCAGAAAGTGACGGGATTAGCAGTAACATATCATATATATGTGCTTGACCCCTAAATAATTCAAATAAGGAAACTAATCATAAAACAAGTCACTTATTAAAAGTATCCTAATAAGAAAGGAAACTAAACCTAGATAAAATATTACCTAAATTAATGTGCACACGGGTCTTTAACGGGCCTTTTTAAAAAACCCATTCGTGGGTCCACTTTCTCTTTTAACGTTTCTTTTTTATCCGACCATGATTCAAACATGCAGATCTATTGTTCGCATCATTTTTGCTGATCAGAAACGAGTGGAGAAAGAGAGCTCGCAAAGCCAGCCACGAATAGATGAGATAAGGCTTTGATGATCCATAAGGCTTCAACATCAGCATTGATTGCATTAGCAAAAGAGAAGATCTCTTCCCCTCTGCTATTCTTAGAAATCCAGTTAGTTCTTAGGTACCTTTCCTGGAGCTGCTGAAGTTGATCTTGATAAAAACTTCAGAAGGACGGGTTCTCTCCATCCTATGTCTCAAAGTCTAGATAGTGGAAAAACTAGTTTCTTCCCATCTAGAAATAATTTCACAAGACATCCGAAAAGCACACCCCGAACCTCCACAGTTAATCAACCTCATTCCATCCAGAAATGATGCGACAACCAAATCTCTTCCAATCCCAGTTGGTCCTGGGTTACCTTTTCTGCAGCCATCTTAGTTGATCTTGAGAAAGACATCAGGAGCACCGGGTCCCTCCACCCTATGTCTCAAATTATAGATAGTGCAAAAACAAGGTTCTTTCCATCCAGAAATAATTTCACAGAGATATTAAGAAAGCACACCCCAAACCTCCACAATCAATCTCTCTAATGGTTAGCTTTCATTGATGTCCTTATTGTTGAAAATTCTTTGATCCCTTTCTTTCGAAACTGATTACATAACTGGACAAAAAAAATCAACAAATACTTTGCTGAAGTGTTGTTGCTCAGCTTGTTTGAATCTTCCCAAAGCAGTTAGAAAAGAAAAGCTTGTACCTCAATTCACATAAAAAGGTGTACAAAAGACAATGTAATCGAAAGTAATGTTACCCATTCACACTGAAAACTTTTTTGTTTGGTTCTACTAAATAATTGTATATATGATCAAAATCCTAGAAAAATAGGACAGCATTGTAGTTGCTGCCCTCCGAGATTGGTCTGAGAAATGGATGTGCACAAGGAGCAGGCAGGTATGCGTGCGCGCATGCGGGAAAATAGAATCATATACAAATGTCGTAGCATAGTTCTAAAATTTGGCGAGTCAACGAGTTAACTTGGTCTAGTTACTCGACTTGTCGGGATTTCGAGTAGAGTCCAAGTCGAGTCAAGCTTTCCCTAGGATGATGCAATCAGGGTTCATAAACTACATTTATATAAAAAATATTTTCATGAGTAAGATTTTAGAAGCCCTATCTTTTTAAAAGGTATTATACTACCCATATTGGAAGATACATATATTTAAATTATCGATTTGGAGCGAGTTGAGTTTATCTGAGTCTTTGAGTTAACTCGACTCAACTGACTTTCGAGTCGAGTCGACTTTTCGCATTTTAAAACCATGGCCGTAGGAGGATAGTGTGCTGCTTCTATCACTTCCCATGTTATTACAACTACATCTTTCTTAGGGCTCCACAATCCATTTTATGTCTATCATAAGGCTTGTATCATTATGCGTACTTTGGTTCATTGATTATCATCTCTTGTTTCAACACTTGCAGGTCCGAGAGGCAAGGGAAGCGGCTGAAAAAGCTCAGCAGTTACTACAAAATGTAGCCTATAGGAAGAGAAATAAACAGCTAGAAACAGGGGGATTGGTTATAACAAGAGCAGTGTATGGAAATCGTAAAGCTTTCAGGAAAAGGAATGAACAAAGAGACATGGATGATGAACTGGCCTCACAACTCCTGGATGTCACTTTACCGCTGAACTTTCTGGTGACTGATTCTGGGCAGCTTAAGGTATGCTTCTAATCTTGTACATTGTTTATCTTTGCCGCATAAATTAGCATTTCGAGTTTGAGTGTTTTTCTGTAACCTGATTCTGAGATTCTTATAGACCATTGGGTTCTTCATGTTCCTATCAATAACCATGGGTGTGCATACTTAGTCTGAACAAACTTTACAGTCACATGTTCAACTCGGACCTGATTATTTGGGCACTTAATCCTTCTACCACTTTTTTTATGGTACTTTTACCTCCACCTTGCGAGAGTTGTTTCCCCATCTATGTCGTGAATGATCATATTTTTTCTCTTGATTTGGGCTTCAAGCTTCACAGGTCTCATATTTTGAAAAGCTTTATGGGCTAGTCTTTTAAATTAATATAAGAGTCTTCTTTATTAAGTTTAAAATAATTTTTTAAGTTTATGTTTTTTTTAAATATGAAAAAATATGAAAAAAATCGAAAAATGCATTTAAAACGTAAAAAAACTACATTAGTAAAAAATATCTGTTTAAAAAAAATACACATTTAAAACCGGTTTCAAATGTGGTATCAAAAATATTCAATGCATATTTTAAAAGAAAATGGAGTTTGTTTTTTCACAATTGGATTATGCTTGGATGGCTTTGATACCAACTTAAATTTGAGGGATTTAAGGTAGGTTAATGGTATTAAGGTTAAGTTTGGTGGAGAGAAGAGAGGGAGGTAGAGATTCAAGTAAAACGGGACTGATTCATTTATATATATATATATATAACTTTTCTATGCTACCTAATAAAATAGCTAGCTAATTAGAGAACTTATCTCATTAGGACTCTTTTTAAAATTTTGAACTATTATTACCTATTTTCTTTTTTAAACTCATTTATTTGCTAGTTTCTATAGTGAAGTTAAGGATAGTTGTGAACGACTTTTTGTAATATATATAAATTATTTCTATTATGATACCAATTTTATTGAAAATAGTAAACATTTATAATTTATTATTAGTTTTATATACATTGATATATAAAAAGGTTGTGTGCCCCAATAGGCCACGGTGAGTATGCCTTTAAGGTTAAAAAACACGGTGGAGATGAGTTTTTGAAATTTTGTTTAAAGATAATCTAAACAAAGCAACCATTGCTCCACTTGGCACCAAAACAATATTTTGGGTGCCGTGTGGATTGTTGGGGCACGCTCACTAGTCCCGCTGGGGCACCTTACCGCTGAACATATGTGTGTGTGTATATTGTTAGGAATATTGATATTAGAATTATATGTATGATGTGTGTTGAGTAAAATAGGTGTGCATGTATCTTTTCTATATAACTTAATATAATTGCTTGTGAGAAGAATGAAACTTACTAAGCCTTTTCCTTCCTTTCCTCTCTCTCTCTCTCTCTCTCTCTCTAAACTTAAACCCTAAATCCCCCATCCACAATCTTCTTCTTGGTATCAAAGCGAGGTTCTCCGCGACCCATTGATCATGCCACGTCACCACTGCTGCTGATGGCAGCATGGTAACACTTTGATCTCAGATAAGCTGGAAAAGGTATGATTTTGGTCGGTTTTGTATGCCCTTTGCTTTTTGTAAAGAAAATTCTGAATCGAGGAGGTTAAAGGGGCTTTTGGTATCGATTATGGATGTTTGAAAAACCCTCAATTCATGTTTTTCGTGGATATAGAGATCTGTGCACTAGATTAGGGACACTGCTTGTCTAGCGGCCATTGAAGATGAAAAATAGGTGGCTCTAGTTGTTGCTGCGATGGAGAAAGCTGTTGTTGCAGCCATGAAGAAGAAAAAGGAATGCGTGGAAGACTTTTTCTTATTATTTTACAACCCCTTCTTATCTTCTTTCTTTCATTTCACTTTGAAGATGTCTAACAAAGGGGAAATGAGCATTTGGACAGTGTATTAAAAAGATGCACAGCAGGTGTGTGGTGAAATGCATGAACGCATTTCAGTTGTCTTTCATCCATAAGTGAGAGCAGCTGAACTGCAGTGATTTGTGGCTTATGCTTTTGGAGATATTTCCCATACTTTCCAAATTACAAGTGTGCAGATTTTTTCTGCAGTGATTGAGTTTTATTGGCGATGTCAGACCACTTGCTTGCTACCCATAGAGTGTTTGTAAAAATGCTTGTTTGGAGCTGATTTAGTGAACTATGGATAAATATTGTTGCTACTATGGGGAAAAATTTCTGTGGATCTTGTGATAGTTACCTATGCTATAAACTCGTTTCTGGGGCTGTTTTGTGTTAGTCTTTGGCACTATTTGTTTGGTACTGTTTTGCGGCTGTTTTGGCGTTGTTTTCCTTAAATCCCTGCTTCTTTTTTTCCCTAAGGAAAAATGACCGAGGGATAGAAAAATATGAGTGGTGAAAATCTTCCCACTAGTGTCACCTCAATCAAACTAAATTCAAGCAATTATTTGGAATGGAAACGGGCCATCACCCTTTATGTTCAGGGTCGTATGAAGATGGGTTTGTTGACATGGACTACCCCTAGGCCTACCACTAGTGTTGGTGATGCTGAGAAGTGGGATGCATACAATGCAATTATTCTTGGATGGTTCTTGAACTCTATGGATTCATCAATCTATAAGACCTTTATGTTTTATGAGTCTGCTGTCAAACCCTGGAGTAAGCTGACAGACACATTTACACCTTCTGGTCATGGCACACGGATCTACCAACTAAAACATATGATTTCAAAATGTAAGTAGGGAGATTCTACTATGGGGGAGTATTACAGTTCACTTCAGAGTATGTGGGAAGAGCTTAGTCACTATGAGCCTCTTTCTAAGTTTGGTGCAGAGGTTGCCGCCAAGTTAGCGAAGCGATATGAACGCGACTGGATTTATACTTTTCTTGGGCGCCTTCGTTCTAAATATGAGCAGACACGCACACATTCTCACCACTAGACCTCTTCCTACGTTGAGCACTTTCTATGGGATACTTTTTACTGAGGAGCGTCGCCATGTTATGCCTATCAGTACTCCAATCACTTCTACGTTGTAGGAGCGTGCAACCTTTACATTTGATTCTCGCCTCTTTGCTACTAAGGGTAGGGGGAGCGACCGAGGAGGCAGACGTGGTGGTCGTGGAGGTCGGTCATCTCTCATATGTTCCCACTATGGTCTTACAAGACATGACCGAGATCACTGTTATCGTCTTCATGGATATCCAGTGGGTTATCAGTCGAGATCTTCTACATCTGCTCATACAGCTGCTACCGATACACCTGAGACTTTTGTTGGTGATTTGTGCTCCCTTCGATCTCAGGTAGCAAAGTTATTTAGGTCATATGAGCTTCGTGCCTCGCAGCCACCTACTACAGATCGCCTAGGGACTTCTGCTTCTATGTCTGAGCCATCTGGTACACCTGATTCATTTGCTTTTGCTGCGACCACTACTACTATTGCTCCTAGTTGGGCCATTGACTCAGGGGCCACTGATCACATGACGGGTGAGCCTCAATGGTACTCTCTATTCTCCCTCTTCTCCTGCTCAGGTTCGCATAGCTGGTGGTTCGTACACTCCTATTTTAGGAGTTGAGACTATTCCCATATCCTCCTCTGTCTCTTTCTCATGTTCTACATGCTTCCCAGTTCTCTACTAATCTTCTTTCTGTTAGTAGCATTGCCAAGAAATTAAATTGTTGTGTTATTTTTTATCCTACTTATTGTGTTTTTCAGGAGCTTACTACGAAGATGATTGTTGGTAGAGGCATTAAGAGGGGTGAACTATACTTCCCGCAGGCTGACTTTAGTACACCTACTGTTGTTGTTGCTGATACCTACTCTATTTTTCCTTCTTCTGTTAACGTTAGCCTAGACACTTTATCTTTGTGGCATGCTAAGCTTGGACATGCTAAACTTGAGAGGGGTGGGTTGTATTTCCTGCAGGCTGACTTTAGTACACCTACTGCTGTTGTTGCTGATACCTCCTCTATTTTTCCTTTTTCTATTAACGTTAGCCTAGACACTTTATCTTTGTGGCATGCTAAACTTGGACATGTCGGGTTTCAGTCCTTATGCACTTTACTTCCCAGTTTTAAATCTATTTGCACTTCAATAAAGTTTAAGTGTGATGTTTGTGAGCTCTCGAAACATATTAGACATTCTTATTCATCACAGATGCATAAATCTAATGTTCCATTTCATATTGTTCACTCTGATGTGTGGGGTCCCTCCCCAATTACTTCTGTTGATGGTTTTCAGTATTATGTTACTTTTATTGATGACTGTATTAGGTGTACATGATTGTATTTGTTGAAACATAGGAGTGAAGGCTTTTCTAAGTTTCCGGAATTTCATGCCTTAGTTAAAACTCAATATGGTGCTACTGTGACAATTCTGAGGTCTGACAATAGGGGGGAGTATACGTCTCAATCCTTTGCTAATTACTTGAAAGTGCATCGCATTATTCATCAATTTTCTTGTCCTTATGCTCCGCAACAAAATAGTGTTGCTGAGCGTAAGAACATGCATCTTTTGGGATTGACTCGTTACTTACTTCGTGGTATGTATGTGCCAAAACCTTATTGGTCTTTGGCACTTCTTACTACCTGGTTCCTTATGAACCGCACCCCCATCTAGAGTGTTGGCGGGTCATACTCCATATTATACTCTTAGACCCATAGATCATCTTTTTTCTATTGAGTCTCGTGTGTTTCAATGTACTTGTTTTATCTAGGACCTTCGTCCCACTCGACAGAGATTAGATGACAAAGCTATCAGATGTCTCTTTGTTGGCTACTCTTCTATTTCTAAAGGATATCGTTGCTATTATCCTCATATTCGTCGGTTTTACACTTCCATGGATGTCACATTTTTTGAGGATGTTCCCTATTTTACTGGGGATTGTCATACTCTTACACTTGCCCCCCCTCTCCCTTTGCCTACATTTTAGGATCTTCCGATTCCTTCGCAACAAAAGGGGGTGCTTACTTATGTCCGACGCAGGTGGCGTGGTCCGACTTTAGCAGTGCCTCCTTCATCCTCTGCAGTGGTGACTCAAACTCCTGTAAGTATCCCTGATCGAGCTCTTATACCTTTCCCATCTTTTACTAATGATCTGAATCTTCCTATAGCTCTCAGGAAAGGAGTTCACGATCGGGTGACTCCTTATTACCTTGTCAATTTTGTTTGTTATCAGGATTTCTCTCCCACTTATCAAGGCTTTCTCAGGATTTCTCTCCCACTTATCAGGCCTTTCTCTCTACCATCGACTCTGAGACAATCCCTCGAACTGTTCGTGCCGCCCTTGATCATCCCTCTTGGCGGGCTGTCATGGTCGAGGAGATGAATGCCTTCCAAGCTAATCATACATGGGACATGGTTCCTCTTCCACCTGAGAAGAAAACTGTTGGTTGTAAATGGGTCTTCACTGTAAAGCACAATCCGGATGGCACGGTTTCTTGATACAAGGCTCGGCTCGTTGCAAAAGGGTTTACTCACACCCATGAGATTGATTATGAGGCTACCTTGGCTTAGGTAGCTAAGTTGACTTCTGCTCATATTCTCCTAGGTCTTTCGGCCATGTAGGGATAACCTCTTCATCAACTCGATGTTAAAAATGCGTTTCTTCATGGTGATCTCCTTGAGGAGGTTTATATGAATCCCCCTCCTGGTTTTTTGCTTCAGGGGGAGACTGCGAATGTTTGTCGATTTCGAAAATCAATTTATGGGTTGAAGCAGTCACCTAGGGCATTGTTTCATCGCTTTAGCAGTGTTGTTATTGATTTAGGGTTCCACATATGTCACTCAGATCATACAGTTTTCATTCACTCTAGTCCTTCTGGTCGTGTTATTCTTTTGGTTTATGTGGACGACATTATTCTTACTGGTGATGATCATGCCTTTATCAGGTGGACTAAGAGTGAATTTTGGGCAAAATATTTGAAGTCAAAGACTTGGGATACCTGAAATATTTTCTTGGGTTGGAAATTGCTAAATTTCAAAAAGGAATATTTGTGTTTCAGAGAAAGTATGTCATAGACTTGTTGCGTGATATTGGTATGCTTGGTTGTAAACCAACAACCTCATCTATGGATCAGAAGCTTTCAATACATAAGAAGGATGGAGATTTACTTCCGGATCCGCATGAGTACCAGAGATTAGTGAGCAGATTGATTTATCTCTCTCACTAGACCTGATATCACGTATGTTGTCAGTCTTGTGAGCCAGTTTATGCATGCTCCTCGCACTGTCCACCTTGTTGTCGCCCATCGCATTCTTAGGTATATCAAGTCAAACCCGGGGTTTGGGTTGATATATCGTGCTTGTAGTCCTATGAGTATTTCAGCTTACACTGATATCGGTTGGGCTAGATCGGTTACTAATCGTCGATCTACTTCTGGTTATTGTGTTTTCTTGGGAGGCAACCTGGTTGCCTGGAAGAGTAAGAAGCAGGCGGTGGTGTCTAAATCCAGTGCAGAAGCCGAGTATCAAGCCATAGCACATAACACCTGTGAAGTCTTGTGGATGCGTTCCCTTTTATCTGAGCTTGGTTATCCTATTTTAGACTTTATTCCCCTCCACTGTGACAATGAGGCAACATAAAAGATTGCTTCTGATTCCGTTCTTCACGAGATGACCAAACACATTGAGATTGACATTCACTTTGTTTGCGAGAAAGTATGGGACAAGACTCTTGTTTTGATTGATGTTACATCCTCTCAGCAGCTTGTGAATATTTTGACTAAGGCCGTTGGGCTTAGCACACTTAGTGATGTTGTTGTCAAGCTGGGCGTGGTCAATATGTATGCTCCAGCTTGAGGGCGAGTGTTAGGAATATTGATATTAGAATTATATGTATGGTGTGTGTTGAGTAAAATGAGTGTGCATGTATCTTTTCTATATAACTTAATATAATTGCTTGTGAGAACCTTTTCCTCTCTTTCTCTTTCTTTTCTCTCTCTCTCTCTCTAAACTTAAACCCTAAAACACCACCATCCACACTTTTCTTATATATATGTGTATGTATATATATGTATGTATATGTATATATGGTTTAGGTGTCCCATGTACTTGAGTTGTAGAGTCCAACTCTAGTCGATTGTAGATCACGTGGCACGTGATCTCGAGTTGCACTACATACTCTTAGGGTTCACTGGTCTCTCAGGGTTCACTAGTCTCTCTAAATCAGTGTTGTCACAACCTTTCGATCCACGATCCGGATCTTAAGATTTTTATCGGATCGGGACATTTCCGATCCGGTCCTGGGACCGGATCTTGCACTCCACGATCCTAGCCGGATCATATATTTTCAAAAGAAAATTATTTTATTTTTTAATTTTTTGAACAAAAGTAACTTGTATAGGTTAGCTTATGATAAAAGGGAACTTTTAAAACCCTATTAGGCCCACTAACTCCTATATTATTGAAAATATTTTAGGATTGTGTTTTTCCCCAAAAAACAAAAAATCCTATTCATTAATTTTCAAGTATCTTCCTTATATGAACTCGGATTTTGATGTCGTTTGTTCCATAAGCTTTCTTTTATCTTCGAAATACATATGAAGTTTGCTAGCTTCGGTGGCTCTTGAAGAGATACCCATTTTCAACCAACTTAGTAAGGCAAAGGAGCTTTTCTTTATTCTTATTTTTTATAGATTCTCTAAGGCTTATCATTTATTTTGAGTTCTCATTAACTAAGATCATGCTCCTTTGATGTGTAAGTCAAAGTAAGGTTAATGCTATTAAGCAAGAAGATGTCACGTGGGAGCATTGTACTAGAATCCATGGGAAATTAGAATGAATTTGAATTGAAGTTTGAATTTTAAACATTGAATATTTTGATACACAATTATACATCTTAGGTTTTATACTTCCAATGTTTTACTACATGTAGTTATGTATGGTATATTGAAATGTGAATTGTTTGATAAATCTGTGCATCCAACTCAAAACCAATTGGCAATGAGTGGCGGGGGCCCAGGATATTATGAGGGGAGAGGTAACGCTATGATTTACTCGATGTGGGACTAAACTTCAACACGCCTCCGGCATGTGTTGGTGAGACTGAGCCAAATCACGTGGACAACTGAACTGGGTGACGTGGAGGGGAGAAGGGCCTGCTTTGATACTATAATAAGTCTATGCATCCAACTCAAAACCAATTGGCAATGAGTGAAGGGAGCCCATGATATTATAAGGGGAGAGCCAAGGCTATGATTTACCCGATGTGGGACTAAACTTCAACATTGTTTTCTATATATAGTATTATATAATTTATTTTGAATAAATTTCATCATATTGCAATGTCTTAGATTTATTTATATTTTCATGTTTTTTCCTATTATTGAAGAATATTATTGGATCATAGGATTCAGCGATCCAATGATCTGATCCAATCAACAAAAATAAAATTGATCCACCCTTATGATCCGATTCTGACAACATTGTTGTAAATTGACCTTTTGCCCTTCATTTCATAGATCAAAGATATGAGTTTTATACAAACAAAAATTTCCCTTAAAAATTTTTAACCATTGGCCACAAAATCAACGCTGCAATAATAATAATAATTTGTTTTTGATGGTCATTGATCGACCTTGTGCATGTTGCCTTGGTACCTGGATGACTTGAGTATAGAGCTCAACTCTACAACTCAAATGCTGTCTCTCCGGAAAGGGTAGAGTCCCCGGGGTTGTGACCCTGTTCCCACTGATGGGATGCTCTGTTCCACCAATGGGATGCTTAGTGCCACATCGGGTTGCAAATCGTCCAGAACTTGGGCTATCAGTGAGGCCTTCCCCCTCCAAGCATGGAGTGTTTTAAACCTATAGCCTAGGCCAGCCTTTACTGATGGGCTTGGGCTAACAAGCCCAAACCTCACCCTTAGCAGTGGGATCCCTGGTCAGCCTGCTCCATTGACATCGGTATTCAAGAGATCAAATGAGTGACGCTCTCCATTCTATCCGTTTCTCTCCCCTTTGTTCTGTCTTAATTTAAATGGGGTCTATTTACGCTTAGATGATTCTATTGCTTGGAAGTGACAGTGAATATGATTCTTCTTCTTGTTATAGCTTCATGAAGGTGTAAAGAAGTCGGGCATTATGGGATTTTGTGACCCCTGTCCTGGAGAGCCGAAGCAGTTACTAGTGGAATACACATACAGTGGCCAGGAATATGAGGTTTATTTTCTCTCTTCTGTTGGAATTGTTACAGATGTAGTTATCTCCATGTCAGATGATAATCTGTTGGGTTATATTGTACATAGGTAGTGGTTGATGATTATGAGGGATTGCTGATACCGAAGGAGACCCACCGAATCTGAATGTTCTCGTAATCCTTGTTTAAATACCAGCAGGTTGCCTTAACAATTTTGCATGCTCTGCCATGCCCTTGAGGTACCGGCACTTTAACATTATCACTCCCTCTTTGAATCAGATTATAATTGTTTTTTCTCCACATTTTTAGTCTGATTATTTAGAAACTGTGAAAGTTTTGGGCAAATAATCATGAAATAAAACCTCAGTTCATCTTTTCCATAAGGTATCATGGATCTCTTGATTTACTTTACACCCTCTCCTGTTGCTATATAATTTACATGCGTGCATGCTAAATGACTCCTGTTTACACGTAGTGGGTCATATTAGATAACAATTCATCAAATCTTAAAAGATCTGTCTGTCATACTATTCACCATCATCGTTCATGCCATCACTGACTAGCGTGCTCGGGTGATTGTGGCCTTCAACAATTGAGGACTGTCAGATGGTTACAATTCAAAATGCAACAACTGAGTACTGTCAATGCCATGGGCTGTTACGAGACCTACCCAGCCATGTGTTTGAACCATTCAAGAACTTAAACTTGACCCATCGGGTTGTGTCGGGAACTGCGACGGCCACGTTGTACCATTCCCTAGGGCTCACCTCTCTGTTGAGGGTTTAAAAAATTAAAATAAATATATAGCCGTAACATAATGGCGCGTGAAAATGGACGGTGGTGACTGATTTTTCAATCACCATTCCACCATTGACTATGGTGATTATTATTATTATTATTTTGTTATACTCCCAAATATTAAAATGGGTTTTAAGATATAGTTTTTCCTCCTCTCTTTTCTACGTGTCTTCTTATTTATATGAGGTAAACAAAAAAGTTTAAAGAAATTATAATTTGAGTTGCTATTAGGGCCCTGACTCATGCTACCAACCTTGGGAGATGAACAAATATATCTGAGCTGGTGAAAAATGTCTCTTTTAAATATGGGCTCAGTGACTGGTTAATTATGTCTCCTGAGGTTCTACAAGTCTTGTGGAACCTGACCTGTGAATCGTAAATAATAGTCAACTGTTATTTACTATTGAGTTGGTATTAGGTACCTGACCTGTGCACAAAAGGTGGTCCACCGGTAAACTCCGTTCAGCCAACTTTGGGACATGTTTTTGAGCACTGATGTTAAAAAGTGTGCTTTCGTGTACTCATAATTTTTATGCATCTTCTAAGGTTTGACCTTTTTGGTGTCGGTTTATGGGCTGCAGCCATACACAGCCTGAGTCTGGCCCGAACTTTGAGATGCATAGAGAGTCCAAGAGCTCCTAAATCTGTGAGCGTGTCAAAGTTAACACCCCACTGCCCAGACTTTGCACAATGTGTGCAGCAGCCCCCACACAATAAATCGTACACAAAATACTGGGTCTAGTATGGAGCAGTCACCAGAATCACCGAATTTGTGATTAATTCGGTACACCGAATTAATTGCGAATTATTCATAAATTTTTAAAAATATTGGTTTGCTACTTTTTCAATTAATGGTGACTTGTTTAATATTTTCACATACTTCTAAATTCTAATGTTATTTTTTAAAATAATTTTCTCCCATTTTTTTCCCAAACTGACCTACTTTTTTGGAATTTTAACCTTGCCGAATTCTTTTCCAACCGCCTTGGTTACTATGGTATAGGCCAACTGACCTGATCACCGGCACCTGACATCTAAGCCGTGTGCCACATGGACCATGAGATGCTCCCGGACTAGCATGGCGATCAAAATCTCTGCAGCAATTGCTGGGATTTAGGATCAGCTCATAATAATGTTAGCGTCGCTGGTCTGGCTGATAATTGCACCACATCTGGTGCACCGACCATCAATTCTGTGCAGTAGAAATGAATCGCTCCCGTCTCTAGTGGCAATTAGTGCATGTGTGCTTCAGATCTGTCCCTTGGATGACTAAGTTCCAGAAATTAGAGTGGTTGGAAGAATCCAACCGCCAAGTCCATTGAATGCTGTCAAAGTATGCAGAGATGTTAACAAAAGCTTCAGGGTACGGTTATGATCATCCGATCGTGCAGCTTCTAGTCGATGGCCGTGGCCCCGAGGTTTTCTTATTGATGACAGGAAGCACATACCATTTATTGGGGTTAATGGGTGCTCATCGTTCTTGCATATTCACCGGGTTTCAGAATGCATTTGGTAAGAGAAAAAATCCGGCAAAAAATTGGAAACTTTGCCCAAAGGTCAAGAAGAAAAACTTTTAAAAGTAAGATTAAAAATAGTGAAATAGCTTATAGCTGCAATTTATTGAAAAATGGTGAATTAATCCCGATTTATTGCATTTTTTCAACAATTAATACTTTTTATAAAAAAATAATGATTAATTTGTGATTTATTCGGTAAACCAAAAAATGGCAACATTTTCAAAAAGTTGGTAATTTATGCTTCTACATATAACTCTTATGGAAGTGTCACAAACTCGTTGGTAAAAATCACTGTAGTCGTGAATTTCAGTTTGTTTATAGTCCGGCGAATGATCGTGATTCCAAATAGGAAGAAAAAAACTAAATAGTAAATTACTAATAGGGAGAAAAATCCAAATGGTCAATTACTAAAATTACCAGAAAAGACCGTTGCTGCTCTTTTCTATTCTCTTAGGCCTTGTTCAGGTGTTTTTTGGATTTTCCCAGAAAAGCTCTAAATCCTGATAACTCGGAATCCAATCGATTTTTAGTAGACTATGATTCCTGCTTTTTCCTACAATTGTTCTTAAGTTGTTCTAATTCCAGACTTTTCTCAGAAAAGTTAATTTCTCATTCATTCTTTAGTTTTTTTTTAAAAAGCTCAGAATCGGATGAATGTGTGACTGTACTGCCGTTATACGAATGTTAATCATCGGACTATTTGTCGTATTTGTATTTGACTAAAAATTTTCGGGCGATCAATCCATGCGAGGTTGGACTTATGTGACGAATTTTCTTTTTAATATAATTCCTCGACACTATTCTTATAATACCAAAGGCGTTATATATATATATATATATATATATATATATATATCAAATACAAATTAGAAACTCATGAAAGTATCCAAGCTGATATCGTTAATGGTAAATGATGAGGTTCATTAGTTCACCCACTACAAAAATAAGGTTTTTACCATGCGTCAAAATCGCAAAAATAGTTGAAAACCCGATTTAATATCATATCAAGTCAAAAAATCACCCCAAATAAAGGTGTCGCTATTGACTGCTACCAACGGTTTTCTTTCACAGTACAATCCATCTTTAAAACCGACAGATTATCCATTTTCGGCGGTACCAAACCGACAGACATAATACCGTTGTTTAAAAATCACCGTAATACTTATAAAAAGTGTTTGGGTGGCGGTTTAGAACCGCTGGTATAAGAGTTTAAAACCGCCGGTAATACATATAACATTTTTTTTGCCATTTACCGCTTAGAATCGCCGTATTAGTTCTTATACCGCGCTTGAAAACGCCAGAATACTTTATAAAAAATTTGGCAAATTTCTTGTATACTGACTATAATATTAGCCTAATGAATCAGTGATACCATTTTTCAATAAACTCTTATAAATCCATCGATACTCATCTTCATTAATTATATATATATATATATATATATATATATATATATATATATATATATGACTGATGCCTTGATTGCACACACAGATCCATCCATCATGCATCTCCCAAAGAATCCATGTTCACTTAGTACACACTTGAAAATAGCTTATTGTACACCTGCTTTGCATAATGATCTCCCATTTGTTCCTTTTGTTTCATCAATGAATCATATGTGTTCAAACAGCTTTTATCAGTTTGGTATTGTTCAAATTCAATCTAAATTGCAGGTTTATTTTTTGTTGTCATTATTCATCACATTTAACCTTTCAATGATTTATCAATTTCACCACTTTAACATTGGTACTGGTCGGTTTGCACTCAATAACGATTCGCTGGTAAAAAGCACAAACCCAAATGATCCTAATTGGGAGAATTAAGATCATTTCTCCCATTTATGAGAAATGATTTTTACGACAGAATTAGTATTAAGTACCCGGCCCGAGTGCCACGGACGTTGGGGGGGAATTAGTGGAAATTGTTGAGCAACAAATCATTGAAAGGTTGGAAGTGTTGAAATGAATGATGACTTTGACAAATATACAACCAACTTAATTTTGTTGAATGTTGACTTACATTCACAAAACCACAAAACACAACTAAATTTAATTTAATTTTTAGCTTGAAGTCATCATAATGTAATAATTTTATTCAACCAATTCTTATCAGCTTTTAGCTTCATATGATTCATTGTGACCCATTAAAATTCAAAAGTTGGTGATAACTTAACATTCTATCGCAACACCAACTCTATGTTTATGATGTTAAATTATTCTTTGAAATTAAACAACATTGGAAATGACAATTATCTTAGGGACTATATTATTTTTCATCGCTTTTACGATCACAGGCAAAAGGTCTATATCTCCATGTACATGTTCTCCCATAAAAAATAGAATTTTGCATGATTGCATATTCAACGAGCAAGATAGAACTTTCATTGTCACAATATAATTAAATTATATAGTTAATGTCTCTTAGCAGTTATATGTATCATACACAATGATGAATTTTCATCAATGCTTGGGATACTTTGCTTCGATTGCTGATAGATTGTTTATTTGTTCCTCACTACATCAGACGCAATTTGAACAATATTAAGTTACATTAAGGGCACCATGGACTTTGTTATTCTCTATGAGAAGGAAATTAACTGTGAAGTAGTTGGACACGGAAATGGGAACTATGCAAGAGATTCATCAACTTTTTGGTCAACTACTAGATGTACAATTAGTCTAGGCTCTTAAGCAATCTCTTGTTTAGAGAAAGATTTTAAAAAGCAGAAGTGTCTTTATTGACAAACAAAAAAAAATACTGATCAATACTGATGGAAACTTAGGAATGCGTATGACTCAAGCGATTGCTAGGAGACCTTAAATACTTTAAGCAAAAGTCGCCCATACATTTTGATTAGGGGTGGAAGTTTAGTTAACCGAATCGAAACCGAAAACTAAATTTTTGATTTCAATGCCAAGTTGACCCGAATTGAAATGTTTTATTTTGAGTGCTTATGAATAACTAGGCACTCTCTGCGCACACAACACACACACACACAAAGGGTGCCCGGGACAACGTCCTTAGTTGAATGCGGGGACCAGGTCTCTTTGTAGTGCCACGTGGCATCATTCCCCCTACAGTTAGACCCCTCTCGAGGGTTGGTTTCATATAAATATATTTAGTTGTTTAATTTGAGTTAGTGAATTATTACTTGTGGTATTTTCATATAAACAAGTCATATAAATTTGAAGTATTATTACTTGTGGTATTTTCAGTGCCCCAAACGGGACAATGTGAATAGCAATATAAATCAAAATTTAATTGAATTTAAGATTTGAGTAAACTTTAGGAGTTAGTCTACAATGATTGTCCACCCATCATGGGTGGACACGGCAGTTCATGCAAGTCAAGCAGTCACATGGCTGTGTGGACTGCTTTAATGCACATGATGGGTGGACACCCATTGTAGACTAACTCAAACTTTAATTGAATAAATTGAATTTATATAAATGCAACATCCAAATGCACCCCAATTTTTTATTTTACTCCTATCTTGGTTAGGGTTTTTAAATGCATTTGTAATTTTAATTTTTTATTTTTATTTTCTGGTTATGTTTAATGTTTGATAGAGTTATGGTTTGTCCTCATTAAGGTAATTTAACGGTTATAAACTCAGATTCATATGCTTTTTTGGAGTTTATAAAGGGGATTGAGAAAGATCTCGAGCATGTTCTTGATTCTTGGGATGGTAATTCATCACATTCCAATTACTGTCATGATAATTTTTTAATTATTATTATTATTATTGTTATTTTTTGTTTCAGCCTATTATATTATCATGTGTTTGGTATTCTTCATCTTCATTAATGGTGGACACTGTAGATCTCTCATCTTCATAATATCAAAAGAGCATATAGCTTTTGACAAAGAAGCTGTCATTCCAGAGGCTGGTCTGTGAAATTTCTCAAGATTTTAAGGTGAGAATATTAATTTCACATATTTATTATTTATGTTGAATTTACCTTACTTTAGAAATTACTGATAAAGGATTGCATAAAGATATGGAATTGGAATAGTGTACTGACTGTCTGATTAGCTTGTTTTAACTCTTTGAAAAGCTATAATCTGATTTCCTATTTGTGATGACTTATTAAAAATATAGATAAATATTGGTGCCATTAGTAAACCTATTTTATTGATGACATTTTCTGACAAGTGGCTGATTAAGGATTGCATAGGCAGCTACTCCATTATATGACGCTCATCTAAACCTATGGCATGAATGTGCAAACATAGATTAAAGGGATCTAAAACTTTGCCTCTCAAAGTCCATGCGCACAGATTTGGGGGCTCTAAATCTCTTTGTACCTCTCATAATCCACATGCTCCACTGTGCAACATTGCAAACAGACCATGTCGGGAGCCTAACATTCCATAAACAACATAAATGGGCCATCTTTTCCATCTCTGTTATGATTCTTTTTTCTTTGTTTGTTGTGGTCATGCTAAATGAAAAACATGATTCTTTTATCTTTGTTTGATGTGTTTTTTATACTGCCGATATTTGAGAAATACATTCTTCAATCTCTTCTGATTACAGATTGCACCAGGTATGAAAGTGACACAAGTGTAAAAGTGTGTATTGGGTTGTGGCAATTATTTTGGGATCAATTTGGTTTGACAGTCAAATCTTCTACACTAATGGGTCAAGTTTATTTTGCAAGTGGTAGGTCCTTTGCTGGTCTCAAGAAGGTCGAGTTACTTTGTATGAGTCTTTATTGAATCATGTCAACATCACTCAGCGAGTTTTTCTAGTATTCAATCAAGCTTCTGGCCACATCAAATTGTACCAAAATGAACTAATATAGACAGACTGCTTATATTTATAACAGATGTTTATATATATATTTATTTATACTAGCTGCTTTTATAAATATCGATGTATAACACCAACCAATAGCATTTATTTTATTGCAATCTAAAATGGGTCAACATAGGGCCAAGACACAATTGAAATAAGCTGAATTCCAAATGGTTAATGTTGTTGTGTTTAGGGTGGTTGAGAAGATGACGGTTATCAATAGTTCATTGTGGCACATGATCTAGCAATAGAGTGTAGCATTTTCATGCTACACTCGATTGTATATTCCCATTCTCGTCTAATTGAAGTCTAGGAGTATATGTTCGAGTGCAGCTCTGGGTGACGCACTTGAGACAGTTGGGGGCCATGTGGAACCATGGTCCTCCCAGGTGAGTTCCATTGCTTAGTGTAAGAAGCATTTTTTATTTATTTTTTCGGTATACTATGATTTTATTTTATATCTATTGTTGCATCTTGTAGGATTTATAAATGTATTGACACTATCATTAGAAGAAGACTCTGCAGTAACTAGAATGATAAAATATGTGGAAGATGCACAAAATTAATGTTCACCCTTGGAGCAGTTTATAGAACAGTTTGCCAAGTACTATACACCAGGTGCCATCAGATTCAAGCTCATCTAAATAAGAGAAAGTTTGAATGCACTAATGCACTATTTTTGACTTTATATTTTTTCATGTCAATTCGGGTAATGTAGGCTCTATTTTGGGATTGTGTTGGCTAGGGGCGTGATGGAGGTGCCGAATCTCCATATTGGTTTCTCTTGTACTTTGTTTTTAATTTTTTATGGAAGGGTGAGACTGTTATGATGTTTTCCATATATAAAAAAGTAACTAACCTAAACTTATAAACTAAGTACTAGATTAAAAAAAGGTAACTATAGGTAGCTAAACTGGGATTGAACCTCTGACCACTTGGGCCAAATTTTTAGCCAATCTATTTTGTGTAAACATCATGTACTTCAGGTAGCACAAAAAATATACACCATTACATCAGTGTAATCTATATATGTGAACAATAAAAATTCCTCTGTTCTTTAAATGCCATTATTCAACTCCAGGGACCCTTACAACATATGGGGAAACATGTGGAATTTAATTTAATAGAGTGACAATTATCCCAACTTATTACATGTTGGATGCTTTCTTTCTTATATTTTTTAATCCTTGTGTAGATGCCCCAGTTGTAGATTTGAAATTTGTGCCATGTAGGGAGCAATTGGTGCTTGAAGATATACACCTTTAGAAGATAGCTCGATCACTTTTAGTGAGCTACGTAGTCAGTTTGGATTATTATCTCTTAGTTTCCATCGAGATGTAACCAACTGCAAACCATGTGGGTGGAACTGATTGGAAACCTAGGTAAAGCTGATATGACGTTCTTAAGGATCAAGCCCGAGGGATCAGATCTCCTTCCATGACTTTTATGTTCTATTAATGCATCCAGTAAAATCTCTGCTTTGACTTAGCAATGCTAAAAATATACGATTTATTATGTCTTAGGATACTAATTTCTAATATATTTGAATAATATTCTTCCCATAATTTTTCTCGTGACGTTGCTAGCATATTTTTCAGGATCTTTATTCAGCCAAACTTTCATATATTTTGCATTAGGTATGAGTTGATAGTGTGAAGCTGCTCTATCTAAAGGATGAGTTTAAATTCTTGTTGGGCATGTGAATACTTAATTATTCAGTCACAAGTGATAAGATCCTTAGGGACCAGGAACCTCTTCAATGCTTGTGGATTGATCCCTATTTCCATATCTGAATTAGATTGTCAAATATTTAGAGTTTTTCCTTTTTTCTTGGTGCGATGGTAAAAAGTCTCGGGCTAAAGTGTGAAAATGCAGGTTCAAGTCCGAAGACCAATTTGTTCTTCTCATCACTTTTTTTCTTTTTCTACACTTCCAATCATGTAATATATACAGGAATTCAAAGATTCCTTTCTATTAAATATTTGAAAACAAGGTAGCTCTTTTCGTACATATTGAATTACTAATGGTACGCATTAAAAGGAACCAGATGAATGGATCTTTTTTTCATCCCAATCCTCCACAGTGGATCGCAATACCCGAGCGTAACATCAAAGGGTCAATTTTTTCCTCCACATGGTGTATATCCCAAAAAGTGACCAAAAAAACACATGCTACATATGGTCACTTTTGGGTGCCTATATATATATATATATAATTGACAGTAGGATGGTATGCCGATGGTATCCGGATCGATTGTACAAAGGTTTATTGAAAAATGATCTTTCACCTGATTCATTGAGCTGTGGCCCGTGAAATTCTCAAGCAATTGCTAGGAGACCTTTAATACTTTAAGCAAAAATCGCCCATACATTTGGATTAGGGGTGGAAGTTCAGTTAACCGAATCGAAACCGAAAACTAAATTTTTGATTTCGATGTCAAGTTCACCCGAATCGAAATGTTTTAGTTTGAGTGCTTATGAATAACTAGGCACACAACACAAACACACACAAAGAGTGTCCGGGACAACGTCCTTAGTTGAATGCTGGTACTAGGCCTCTTTGTAGTGCCACGTGGCACCATTCCCCCTACAGTTAGACCTTTCTCTAGAGTTGGTTTCATATAAATATATTTAGTTGCTTAATTTGAGTTAGTGAATTAGTACTTGTGGTATTTTCATATAAACATGTCATATAAATTTGAAGTATTATTACTTGTGGTATTTTCAGTGCCCCAAACGGGACAATATGAATAGCAATATAAATCTCAATTTAATTAAATTTAAAATTTGAGTAAACTTTAGGAGTTAGTCTACAATGAGTGTCCACCCACCATGGGTGGACACGGCAGTCCGTGCAAGTCAAGCAGTCACATGGCTGTGTGGAATGCTTTAATGCACGTGATGGGTGGACACCCATTGTAGACTAACTCAAACTTTAATTGGATAAATTGAATTTATATAAATGCAACATCCAAATGCACCCCAATTTTTTATTTTACTCCTATCTTGGTTAGGGTTTTAAAATGCATTTGTAATTTAATTTTTTATTTTTATTTTCTGGTTATGTTTAATGTTTGATAGAGTTATGGTTTGTCCTCATTAAAGTAATTTAACGGTTATAAACTCAAATTCATATGTTTTTTTGGAGTTTATAAAGGGGATTGAGAAAGATCTCGAGCATGTTCTTTATTCTTGGGATGGTAATTCATCACATTCCAATTACTGCCGTGATAATTTTTTAATTATTATTATTATTGTTGTTATTTTTGGTTTCAGCCTATTATATTATCATGTGTTTGGTATTCTTCGTCTTCATTAATGGTGGACACTGTAGATCTCTCATCTTCATAATATCAGAAGATCATATAGCTTTTGACAAAGAAGCTGCCATTCCAGAGGCTGGTCTGTGAAACTTCTCAAGGTTTTAAGGTGAGAATATTACCTCATCTTCACGTATTTATTATTTATGTTGAATTTACCTTACTTTAGAAATTACTGATAAGGGATTACATAAAGATAAGAAATTGGAATAGTGTATTGCCTGTCTGATTAGCTTGTTTTAACTCTTTGAAAAGCTATAATCTGATTTCCTATTTGTGATGACTTATTAGAAACATAGATAAATATTGGTGCCATTAGTAAACCTATTTTATTGATGGCATTTTCTGACAAGTGGCTGATTAAGGATTGCATAGGCAACTACTCCATTATATGACGCTCTTCTAAACCTGTGGTATGAGGGTGCAAGAACGGATTAAAGGGATCTAAAGCTGGGCCTTTCAAAGTCCATGCACACAGATTTGGGGGATTTAAATCTTTGTGTACCTCTCATTATCCACATTCTGCATTGTGCAACATTGCAAATGGACCATGCCGGGAGCCTAACATTCCATAAACAGCATAAATGGATCATATTTTGCATCTTTGCTATGATTCTTTTTTCTTTGTTTGTTGTGGTCATGCTAAATGAAAAACATGATTTTTTTTCCTTTGTTTGATGTGTTTTTTATACTGCCGATATTTGAGAAACACATTCCTCAATCTCTTCTGATTACAGATTGCACCAGGTATGAAAGTGACACAATTGTAAAAGTGTATACTAGGTTGTGGTAATTATTTTGGGATCAATTTGGTTTGACAGTCAAATCTTCTACACCAATGGGTCAAATTTATTTTGCAAGTGGTAGGTCCTTTGTTGGTCTCAAGAAGGCTGAGTTACTTTGTATGAGTCTTTATTGACTCATGTCAACTTCACTCAGCGAGTTTTTCTAGTATTCAATCAAGCTTCTGGCCACATCAAATTGTACCAAAATGAACTAATATAGACAGACTGCTTATATTTATAACAGTTATTTATATATATATTTATTTATACCAATTGCTTTTATAAATATCGATGTATAACAACAACCAATAACATTTATTTTATTGCAATCTAAAATGGGTCAACATAGGGCCAAGACACAATTGACATAAGCTGAATTCCAAATGGTTAATGTTGTTGTGTTTAGGGTGGTTGAGAAGATGACGGTTATCAATAGTTCATTGTGGCACATGATCTAGCAATAGAGTGTAGCATTTTCACGCTACACTCGATTGTATATTCCCATTCTCGTCTATATGAAGTTTAGGAGTATACGTTCGAGTGCAGCTTTGGGTGACGCACTTGAGACAGTTGGGTGCCATGTGGAGCCATGGTCCTCACAGGTGAGTTCCATTGCTTAGTGTAAGAAGCATTATTTATTTATTTTTTTGGTATACTATGATTTTATTTTATATCTATTGTTGCATCTTGTAGGATTTATAAATGTATTGACACTATCATTAGAAGAAGACTCTGCAGTAACTAGAATGATAAAGTATGTGGAAGATGCACAAAATCAACGCTCACCCATGGAGCAGTTTATAGAACAGTTTGCTAGGTACTATACACCAGGTACCATCAGATTCAAGCTCATCTAAATAAGTGAAAGTTTGAATGCACTAATGCACTATTTTTGACTTTATATTTTTTCATGTCAATTCGGGTAATGTAGGCTCTGTTTTGGGATTGTGTTGGCTAGGGGCGTGATGGAGGTGCCGAATCTCCATGTTGGTTTCTCTTGTACTTTATTCTTAATTTTTTATGGAAGGGTGAGACTGTTATGATGTTTTCCTATATATAAAAAAGTAACTAACCTAAACTTATAAACTAAGTACTAGATTAAAAAAAGGTAACTATAGGTAGCTAAATTGGGATTGAACCTCTGACCACTTTGGGCAAATTTTTAGCCAATCTACTTTGTGTAGACATCATGTACTTCAGGTAGCACAAAAAATATACATCATCACATCAGTGCAATCTATATATATATGAACAATAAAAATTCTTGTGTTCTTTAAATGCCATTATTCAGCTCCAGGGACCCTTACAGCATATGGGGAAACATGTGGAATTTAATTTAATAGAGTGACAATTATCCCAACTTGTTACATGTTGGATGTTTTCTTTCTTATATTTTTTAATCCTTGTGTAGATGCCCCAGTTGGAGATTTGAAATTTGTGCCATGTAGGGAGCAATTGGTGCTTGAAGATATACACCTTTAGAAGATAGCTCGATCACTTTTAGTGAACTACGTAGTCAGTTTGGATTATTGATCTCTTAGTTTCCACTGAGATGTAACCAACTGCAAACCATGTGGGTGGAACTGATTGGGAACCTAGGTACAACTGATATGGCATTTTTAAGGATCAAGCCCGAGGGATCAGATCTCCTTCCATGACTTTTATGTTCTATTAATGCATCCAGTAAAATCTCTGCTTTGACTTAGCAATGCTAAAAATGTACGATTTATTATGTCTTAGGATACTAATTTCTAATATATTTGAATAATATTCTTCCTATAATTTTTCTTGTGACGTTGCTAGCATATTTTTCAGGACCTTTATTCAGTCAAACTTTCATATATTTTGCATTAGGTATTAGTTGATAGTTTGAAGCTGCTCTATCTAAAGGATGGGTTTAAATTCTTGTTGGGCATGTGAATACTTAATTATTCAGTCACAAGTGATAGGATCCTTAGGGACCAGGAACCTCTTCAATGCTTGTGAATTGATGCTTATTTCCATATCTGAATCAAATTGTCAAATATTTAGAACTTGTCCTTTTTGCTTTGTGCGATAGTAAAAAGTCTCGAGCTAAAGTGTGAAAATGGTGTGATAGTAAAAAGTCTCTAGCTAAAGTGTGAAAATGCAGGTTCAAGTCCGGAGAGCAATTTGTTCTTCTCATCACTTTTTTTCTTCTTCTACACTTTCGATCATGTAATATATACGGGAAGTCAAAGATCCCTTTCTATTAAATATTTGAAAACAAGGTAGCTCTTATCATACATACTGAATTCTTGATGGTACGTATTAAAAGGAACCAGATGAATGGATCTTTTTTTCATCCCAATCTTCCACAGTGGATCGCAATACCCGAGCGTAACATCAAAGGGTCAATTTTTTATTCCACATGGTGCATATCCCAAAAAGTGACAAAAAAAACACATGCTACAAATGGTCACTTTTGGCTGCCATATATATATAAAAAATTGACCGTAGGATGGTATGCCGATAGTATCCCGATCGATTGTACAAAGGTTTGTTGAAAAATGATCTATCACCTGATTCATTGGAGCTGTGGCCCATGAAATTCGGTATGGGCAAAAAGAGCTGCCAAATTTTTTTTTATAAAGTATTACCGGCGGTTTTGAACTGCTGGTATAAGACTATTACCGGTGATTCTAAACGGCCGGCAAAATAAATGTTATATGTATTACCGGCGGTTTTAAACTCTTATACCGGCGGTTCTAAACCGCCACCCAAACATTTTTTATAAGTATTACCGGCGGTTTTAAACAACCAGTATAACACTGGTACCGCTGGAAGTAACTGATAATCTGTCGATTTTGAAGATGGATTGTACTTTGAAAGAAAACCGTTGGTAACAGTCAATAGCGACACCTTTATTTGGGGCGATTTTTTGGCCGCTGATATCAGTATTACCGGCGGGTTTTCAACTATTTTTGGTAGTTTTCGTCCGCCGGTAAAGGCCTTATTTTTTGTAGTAGTATTTGAGCTAATGAACCTCATCATTTACTATTAACGATATCAGCTTGGATACTTTCATGAGTTTCTAATTTGTATTTGATATATATATATATATATATATATATATATATATATATATATATATATATATATATAACGCCTTTGGTATTATAAGAATAGTGTCGAGAAATTATATTAAAAAAAAAATCCGTCACATAAGTCCAAACTCGCATGGATTGGTCGCCCAAAAATTTTTAGTCAAATACGAGTACAACAAGTAGTCCGATGATTAACATTCGTATGATGGTAGTACAATCACACATTCATCCGATTCTGAGCTTTTCGGAGAAAAACTAAAGAACGAATGAGAAATTAGCTATTCTGAGAAAAGCCAAGAATCAGGACAACTTAAGAGCAATTGTAGGAAAAGGCAGGAATTAGAGTCTGCTAAGAATCAGCAGGAGAGTCTGCTATGAATCATTCTGAGTTATCAGGATTCAGAGCTTTTCTGGGAAAAGTCAGAAAACACCTGAACAAGGCCTAAGGTTCGTACTCATTTTCGAACACCCGTGGCTACAAAAGTGAACTTACACGTTAAACTCTTCACAGTCAACTCTTCATATGATAACCCGGTAGATGACCATCTTATGTCCAATCAAACATGCTCATACGATTGACAAAATTCACTCTCACGAGTAAGGAAATTATAAATGGTGAATAATTTTGCATTATGTGATGTGATTGGCTGCAGTCAAAGTCACAAAAATCTCCGAATAATTGAATAATTCGCGAATAATTCACGATTTTTTTTTTAGAGACGAACAGAACACGAATTATTCACGAATTTTTTAAAAAATCGCGAACATCACCGAAGTTTGCGAATTTTTCGAATTATTCGCGAAGTTCGTGAACATCACCGAAGTCGGCTCCTTACAGGCTTACATGCTAAGTTACCTTAGTGGTAGCTTAAAAGTTAAAAGTATATTTTTATATTTTATTATTTATATCTAAAAGTAAAAAGTAAAAAGCTAAAAGTTAAATAATCTCTCTCTCTCTCTCTCTCTCTCTCTCTCTCTCTCTCTTTCTCACATCACGTGAAACGCCGCGCCGGTTGCTCCAGCTGAGTGGTTTGGTAATCATGTATTCATATCCAAATAGTTTAATAATTTATTATTTTATTCAAAAATATATTAAAAATATTTAAATATATATCTAAATCATAAAATTATATTATATATATATATATATATATATATAATATTATATTTTTATAATTTGTTTATTTTTTTATTTTCCTGAATTGTTCCTGAACTTTTCGAACTTTGCCGGATTTTTTCGAATTTTAACTTTGCCAAATTATTAGCAAACCCCGATTTTGTGACTATGGCTACAGTGCTCTAGCTCCAATGTGTACAGCCAATCACGTCACACCACATAAGCTGACTGCAAAATTGTCTAGTAATTGTGCTGCTAATTCTATGTAGAAGCAACAACTTGCTTATGAAATTATTGCTGTTACGCATAATTCAAAAGAAAAATTTGCTATTTTTTGGATTTTTACCATTTGGAACATCATTTAAGCGATCTGATTTTGAAGTTCATGACATAAAGATCTTATCTATAATCTGATTCAACATAGTCAAAACTCATCATCTGATTCAATGATTTACTGTCGGGGCTTGTCTGCATGAAGGGGTGCCAGGTTGAATCATATGATAGTGCCGATCTTTGGCACCTAAGATCTTTACATCACGACTGTCAAATCAAATAGCGTAGATGTTGCTCCAGGTGGCACAAGTCCAAAAAATAATAAGATTTAGCTTAAAAAACCTACCATATGGTTGAGACTAGGGTTACGTAATTCGCTACTAAGTGGGTCAGTCGGTTGGTTATGTCACCAATCATTTGTATCGTAATTATAAGTTGTGGACAGTTTTTTACAGACAGCTTATGTGGCATGTTGTGATTGACTGCAGTGCTTGAGCCCCGTTATGTGTGCAATTAGTCATATTGCGGGATATAAGTTGTTTGCAAAATTGTCTGTCAAATATTATTGTCTAGTGTATAATATTGCCCATCATAAGATTATCGAGCTTTGGAAGCCAATATGACCCGATCGCTTCTATGAAAATCAATTTTCCACGGGCGTCAGAAGCCCTGTCACTAGTGTTGTCAACTGGTTGGTCAAGCTGATACCAACCTAATATTTAACCCGGATTGGACATGAGATATCCGACCCAACCTTCTAGTCCTTTTGGGACGGGTCGGGCAAAATTTTGGTTGGTTTAGTGGGGTCGACCGGACCCGATACTTTATATTTATATAATATACAAAATTGGGGGCTTTTACCGGGTCGGGTCCAGTGCACCATCAGTATCAGGTCAGGTCGGACATGTGCCTTCAGCAATCATGTCAAAAGATGACTTCGACAGATTTCAGGGACCTCGCCTATGAAGTTTTTTTGACGGCGACGGCAATAAATCGTCATTCTCGCCATTCGAACATCTCTCACGAGCGGAGTAGAAACCCTAGAAATATCGATGGAAGAGGAAGAGGAAGAGGAAGAGGAAGAGAGAACAGAGCCACCTAAAAAACATATCGTCACTTAGGATCTCTCTGTAATATCTAAGAAACGAAAATGGCGTCATTTGAATCTGTTTCCTAAACATAAAATGTCCCTTTTGATGCGCAATCTTCGCACACTGAGAAGTCCCTCACAAGTAAGATTCTTTCCCTCGAACCCTAACGTCGATCGATTTCTTCCTTTCTCAACTGAATGGAAACCAGACGAATCAATCAAAGATTTGGATAAAGAATCCATACTCAAAATCGTTGAACAAGGCCGGTGGGATGATCTGAGGATTACCAGTTTATTCGATTCGGTTTTAGCTCCAATTAGTGTTTCTAGGGTTTTGATAGAGTTAAAACGAGAGCCAAAATTAGTTCTCAAGTTCTTCAACTGGGCTGGGAAACGAAACGGCTATCGCCACACGGTGGAGTCATATTGCATTATCATTAACGTATTATTTGAGGCTAAAATGTATTATCATGCTCATGAACTTATCAAAGCTATGGTCTTGTCCGAAAAGGCGTTACCTGATTCCGATGTATTCGAAGCATTGAGATTAACTCAGACTCAGAGTGTAAGCAATTTACGGTTTGGCGTTTTCGACGCCCTTTTCAGTGTATTAATAGAATTAGGGTTACTTGAAGAAGCAATCGAGTGCTTTAGGAGAATGACGAAGTACAGAGTTTTTCCCAAGGCGCGATCTTGCAATGTTTTGTTGCATAGGCTTTCAAAATCAGGAAATGGAGACTCGGTAAGGACGTTCTTTAGGGACATGGTTGCGGAAAGAATACCAAGGTCGATTTTTACGTACAATATACTTATTAACTTTATGTGCAAAGAGGGGGATTTGGATGCGGCGAGGGTGTTGTTTGGACAGATGAAAGGAATCGGTTTAACACCAGATACTGTCACATATAACTGTCTAATCGATGGTCATGGGAAGTTTGGGCAGTTAGATGAAGCGGATGCGTTTTTCATGAAAATGAAAGAGGTGGGTTGTGCTCCTGACGTGATAACGTATAATGCATTGATAAATTGTTCTTGTAAATTTGAACAGATGCCGAAAGCATTCAGATATCTAAGTGAAATGAAGAAGAAGAGGTTGAAACCTAATGTCGTGACTTTTAGTACGTTTATTGATGCCTTTTGCAAGGAGGAGATGATGCAGGAGGCGAACAAGTTTTTTGTGAACATGAGAGTGATGGGTTTTGTCCCTAATGAGTTTACGTATACTTGTCTTATAGACGGAAATTTTAAAGTGGGTAATCTTAATGAAGCGTTGAAGCTGGTTAATGAAATGATTGGGGTAGGAATTAAATTGACTGTTGTTACATACTCGGCTTTAGTTGATGGGCTTTGTAAAGAGGGGAGGGTAGAAGAGGCTGAAGAAGTGTTTAGGATGATGTTGAAAGCTGATGTAGCCGCTAACCAAGTAATCTACACTGCCCTTATTCATGGTCATTTTAAGAATAAGAAGGTGGAAAAGGCTATGAGTATATTGAATGAAATGAGAGAAGAAGGCATCAAACCAGACTTGTCATTGTACGGGAGTGTTATATGGGGTCTTTGCAACCAAGGCAATGTTGTAGAAGCTAAGCTTGTAATAAGTGAAATGAGGGAGTGTGGTGTAGAGGTTAATTATGTTATCTATACAACCCTGATGGATGGTTATTTCAAGGTCAGAAAGGCTTCAGAGGCTCTCGCTTTGCTACGGGAAATGGTGGATTCGGGCATAGTTCCTAGTGTTGTAACATATTGTGCGTTAATTGATGGACTGTGTAAAGAAGGGTCCGTTGAGGAAGCGACCTACCATTTTGATAGGATGAAGGACATGAACTTGCAACCTAATGTTTTGGCTTATACAGCACTAATAGATGGCCTTTGTAAAAATGGTTGCTTGGAAGAAGCCAACAAGCTGTTCAATGAAATGCTTGAAAAGGGTATGTCTCCAGATAAAGTGACTTACACTTCTCTAATGGATGGGAATTTGAAGCGTGGCAATATTGATGAAGCTTTTAATCTGAGGAACAGAATGGTTGAGAGTGGATTCGAGCTTGATTTGCAGGCTTATGGTTTATTGATATGGGGACAATGTAAATTTGGACAAATGCAACAAGCAAGGAATTTATTTGCTGAGATGATTGAAAATGGTGTTTCTCCTGATGATAATGTTTATAATTGTTTGATATGCAAGTATCAAGAGCAAGGGAATATGGATGAAGCATTTGAATTACAAAACGAGATGAGAAGACAGGGTCTCGTAGCCAGAACTACTGATTTTTACCGTACGAAGTGAACAATCTTGAGAACTTATATTTGAAATATTTGCTCAACACTAATTGGTTGATCATGTGCTTTAGAGTCGGATACCTTCTCAGGAAATTTCATCTTACAAAAAAAAAATGCTTAAGAATCCAAGATCCACTTGTAACTAGTGTCAGTATGGTGGCACTGACTTATTCATAAACTATACTTGATGCTGGAATGCTGTTCTAGATTGTCTACTTCCCATGACCATTGAAACATGCCCATCTGGCATCTACTGCAGAGGTAGAGTTCTGTTTTAAGAATTTAAATTACTGTCTTGTAATAGTGGTATTTTTTCTGTCCTACTCTTGTAGCTCAAGACTTTCATACCTCCCATATTGAGGAGACATGACGGCCTTGATGCTTCCAGGGTACTGAGTATAATTTGCAAGAGAAGAAAGGTGTGATGTTAAAGATTTAACAGTTGGCACTAATTTTATCAGGTTCTGTAGTGGTAAGGCCATTACCCAGTTCTGGTTCCGGGGATGCTGGGAGGGGTGGACAGGATATAGACCTAACCTCTGGCTTTTTACACACAAAGTGGCTGCTCTCTGGACTCAAACTCGTGTCTTCACGCTTGAGAACCCAAGCCTTTTACCGTTGCACCAAGCAATGGCCCCCTCTTATCAGGTTCTGTAGTGAGCTAATCAAATGCCCCTATGAAAGTGCCAAGGTCATTCATCCATTTGGTGCAGATTCTATTTGGAGAATGAAGGTTGGTAGTGTTCTTCAAGGACAAGTGCGTGCGTGCATGTGTGTGTTTGTGCGCGTGTGCGTTGTGCATGTATATGTGTGTGCGTGCGCGCTGTGTTTGTTTTATTCTGTAATAAGTTTTCGATGTGTTGTTTATTTATTTCTCTATTTATACACATTTCGGATGTTTAGCTGCTAATTGAAAATCGTATGGAATAACTGTTTCTATCCATATTTTGATTTTTCAGAGAAAGCCCCTTTGCCAATCTATTGTTCTTTTTGAAAGCATCATCTTATATTCTGCTGATGGCAATAATTTTTCCAGTTTTTATCTGCAGTATTTGTTTTCCAGTTCAACGATACAAATCAATGCTGAACATCTCAGATGAGAGAGGTACATTCTATCTTTTATGTTTTTCTAACTATCTTAAATATGCTGCTTATATTTTGTACACATCTACCACTTAAGCAATAAGATTGTCTGATTATCTTGTTTCTACTATAAAGAGATTTGCCTAAGAAATTTCCTGCGATATTGGAGCAGCACTTATGGGGGTAGATTGGAGTATCATTGTAGAAACTGACTATTCCTTATCCGAGGATAGTATAAGATAGAAGAATCCCCAGGATGTTCCTCAAGAATGTTTTTAAATTGGTGAATTGATAAAAGACGAGAACGGTGAGGTTGAGTTTTCTCTTGTTGGAGTTGTAGGGATTAAAAACCACTATAAACTAGAGACTACATCGTGTTCAATGGCGTTGAAAGGTTATATTATTAGATTCGTGAAGCCTTTCTCCTTTGGGGGACTATTTCATATGATTAGTTTGGAAACAAAGAATTACTCGTTTCTAGAAATTTGTTTCTTTTCTTGATGAAAATACAGTCTTTGGTGATCTGTGTCTGCTTTTTGTTTAAATGCTTATAGGGAAGCCAAGGAGATGGGCAATATGAAAGATGTTTTAGCTAGAGGATGTTATGAGGTCCTTTTTAGCATTGGAGATACTTTCTTGATGAAAATACCATCTTTTGGGATCTTTCTCTGTTTATTTTAAAGATGCTTATAGGGAAGCCAAGGAAATGGGCAATATGACAGATGTTTTAGCTAGAGGATGTTAGCTGGTCCTTTTGCGCATTGGAGATGCTTTCCCAGTGATGTAGTCATTTCGCATATCCGCTTTCTTTTTGTGTGACAAAATCGAATATCACAGATGTAGTGACAAAGTCAGAGTTCAGGTGTTAATTAGCAAGGGAAAATAATGGCAAAGTCGGGAAAAAAAAAATTATTATTATAAAAAATATATTTTAAAAAATAGCGTTAACTAAGTCGCTATTTATTCTTGAAGTTCGGGATTTATAGAATAGTCACACTTTTGTTTTAGGTCACAATTTATTCATGATTTATTTGTTTGATGAACAAATTTTAATTAAAGTGCGACATTTTTTTTTTTTTTTTAAGTATAGACTTTTGTCACTGTGCACACAGACGTGTGCACGGACACATCCTCCAATCTTGACTTCTCAGAGTCTGCTTTTCTTTGTCCCATCCTCTCTTTAAAAAAAATGAAGAAATCCAATCTCCTCTCTTTTCCTCCCTCGGTCAATTGGGCCATGTCACGATCAGTATAGGAGGTTATTGTGGTTGGGGTCTGAACCATTTAGGAAGAGGAGAATCCTGTGGCAAATGTATCCTCTTGCTATCGTTTGGTGCCTCTTGGCGACAGATGATGCACTCTTGAGTCACTGTACCCATCGTTTTGTCCTGTTTGGCGAGGAAATGCTACTAACACACAACAAAACCAGAAACAAGGACCACCCAAGGCACTACTATTGGTACATTACAAAATAAGGGTGTAGTGGGGAAAGAGGAACCAAATGAAGGGGCGAAACTGGAAAGAATGGAGGAAGGATGCCCTACATCTTATGGTGATCAGAGTCGAGCCTTGGGTCTAGGGTGATGCTATTTGACCTCTTGAATATTGTTATAGTCTCAGGATTTTATGAGGTCAATGGTTTTTGAGATATGTTGACTTTAAGACAAATTGTTCCTGAAATGCAATGCAGCTGAAATTTGACAGTGCTACGTTTATTTTCCAGTGCAATAGGGACCTATTAGTCATTATTTGGTTCATAAATTAAGTAAGGGTAGATTAGGGAGATCACTTAAGTTGTATATGAGCTTAGTTATTAAGTTGGACAGTTTAGTACTTTTATATTCAGTTATGCTAGTTATTGTTGTTATAGTCTCAGAATTTTATGAATTCAATGGGTTTTGAGATACGTTGACTTTATTACAAATTGTTCCCGAAATGCAATGCCGTTGAAATTTCAAATTTGACACTGCTACTTTTATTTTCCAGTGCAATTGGGACTTATTAGTCATTATTTGATTCATAAATTAATTAAGGGTAGATTAGGGAGAAGTTGTGTATGAGCTTAGTTATTAAGTTGGACAGTTTAGTACTTTTATATTCAGTTATGCTAGTTATTTTAAATACTGCAGATTTTTAAATTGTCTTTAGTTTTTGAAGTTTATGAATGAAAGTCTAAGTGGAGACCCTCTCTCTCTCTCTCTCTCTCTCTCTCTCTCTCTCTCTCTCTCTCTCTTCTACAGAAGTCATTTCTCTAATGCGTTCTTGTACTGGTATCATTTTCTACTGATTTCTCTTCATTATTTTTTGTTTTATTATATTTTTATGGCTTGCAATACAGCATATTATCAATATTTGACAAGAGTGGTTTCTCTACATATTCAGTGGTATCAATTTGGGACATTCATGCACCTCATGGGGTGGGGTGGTTTTTTTTTGCTTGGAAAGTTGCTCTTTATGAAATCATTACAGTTGATCACCTTATACCCCATGGGTTTCCAATGCCCAATTACTGTATCACGTGTACCAGACATCAGGAAAATCATTTACTACTGCATTGTCCCTTCTCTTATTCGATTTGGGTCCATTATTTGGAACTTTTTGGGTTATGCCATCCAGTGGGATAAGAGTGGTTTCTCTACATATTCCCTGGTTTCACATTTTGGGCATTCATGTACCTCCTTAGGTGGTTTGTTTTGCTTGGAAAGGCTCTTGATGACATCCTTACAGTTGATCACCTTATACACGATAGGTTTGCAATGCCCGATATATGAATCATGTGTACCAGCCACGAGAACATGTTGATCCTTTACTACAGCATGTCCCTTTACTTATTTGATTTGGGTCCATTCTTTGGAACTTTTTGGGTTATGTCAGGGATAAGTCCTTCAATATTATGTTGCTTGGCAATTATCTAGAATCTATGGGAAGAAAGGAATGTCGGGAATTTTTATGGTATAGCTAACTTAGTTGGGAGGGCCGTGAATAGCATAATGAACATAAGCTCTTGGGCTAAACACACATACGTTTAGGTACATTTCAGTGCAAGATAGTAGAAGATGCTGGCTTGAAGTGGCTACCAGTTGTCTTGTAAATGTCAAGAGGACTGTAAATGTCAAGAGGACTGGCTGGATAATGCCCATTATTAAAACCTCTTAATAATTATGATGGGAGCTCGATGGGGAATTCTGGACCTTGTAGTGGTAGGGGGATCATTAGGCACTCGAGTGGGGGCGTTTTGCATGCCTACTCTACTCCGTTTGATGATTGCGATTGTGCAGAGGCTGAACTATGTCCAGCTGTAGCATAGGTCGCTATTGTGATTTGTGTGTGCAATGCAGTTCAGGTGTTTGATTGTTGAAGAGGACTCTTAAGTGTACATGGCTTAGTAACTGTAATTGAAGCTCATGGGAATAATAGAACAAATTAGGGACTGCCTTTTCAGCATGTCGTACATGGTCAGCCATATAAGCAGAGAGGCAAACATGGTGGCTGATTTGTTAGCTGAGGAGAGTGTTGGTAGAGATGTTTTTCAGAGAATTTCATATCCCTTTGATATAGTTTGCTTGGCTCTTTGTTTTTTGGCTTGACCATCTTGTTGAGCCCATCTTTGTACACTTTTTCTGTTTTTTTCTTTTATATATCCTCATCTATTTCTCACATTAAAAAAATGTTAATCTCTGGAGAAAGGCTATAGAGTTAAGGGGGTTTGAGAATTAACAAACCAAAGACAAAATATATAGGATGAAAGTTCAGTGAACACGAGATCAAAATAGAAACATTTAGTGCCATAATGTAATAAATTTCTATACTTCAGCTGTACGATAAAACCAAATGGTGCGTTTAAGGAATATCTTTAACAAGATCATCTTTGGGTGCGTGAAGTGGATGCACAACTGTGAGCAATGAATCCACCTTTGTTTGAATGGATTTCTTTCTAAGGCAAGGCGACAATAAGACCATCATTACTGTCTGGTGAAAAGTGTTGGGATATGAAGGAGCGACAAGAAGACAGAGTACATGTGTATGAGATGCATTTTCTAAGATCTTGCTGGTTCCTGTGGCCTTTGGGGTATCCATGCCTCTCGGGGAGTCTGCTGCCCATATCTGGCGGCGTGGTCTGATTTTCCATTCATAGAGAATGCTGCTATTTTGTGGAGATAGCTTCCACTAGCGATCCTTTGAGAGATTTGGAAAGAACGTAATAGAATAATATTTGACAAGAAATTTGGCACATCACGCACATGCATGGGGGGTGAATAAGGTGATCTTTGATGATATTTTTGAGTGGTGCTAGGCATCATCCAAATGCTCTGTCTCTTCAATGGAGGAGATTGTCAGAGAGTGGGAGCAGCTTTGACCACCTTAACATTTTCTCTTGGGGTCGTTTGGGGGATCCCCATGCCCCTGGTTTTGTACCATTTGTATTTTATCCACTTTTTCTTTTTGTATTTCTGCATTTTATGTTTTTATTTTGGTCCGAGTTCCTCGCTCGGCTCCTCTGATCAGCTGTATTCTTCATTTTTATTAATGGAAATGTAGCATTATTACCGATTAAAAAAGTCATAATTACCTAGTCAGAATTTGGAAATTATTCAGCGAGAAAAATTCACAAAAAAATTGACGAAAAATGTGAAACTCGAGAAAAAGCTGAAAAGAAAGATTGGGATGAGAACATGATTTTTTACTGTTTCAAAATCCTAAATACTCCCTTGCCATTATTTTGGCTTTTCAGAAACAACAACCAAGAGTGTTTTTAGGGAAGTGTTACTGCCACACCTCTTTTTGCTGATTCCACATCACTTAAAAATTGCTTATTAGACACCATTTATTTCTATTTGCGCACTAATTAATGAAAAAAATTAACAATCTCCTCTCTATGAACTCAAAATATTATAATGGATCTGGTGCCTTTTCGGGCAAAAGAGAAACAACAGGAGAGAGAAGGAATTATGAGGCTTGAGCATAAGTAAGGTTAATCCATCACTATCATCCCCTTCACATTCTCTGCCCTCACCGAGTTGGCCCACCACCCTTTTGTCTAACAATCCCCTCACCATCTTAGTTACTGATGGTGAAAATACAGTTTTCAAGTTTTGTGGATTTAAATCCAAAATAAAAATATACAAAAGGAAACTGAAAGGCAACAATAGCAACCTCTTCTAGTTCGAGGTTGAGCCTGTGTAGAAGGTTGACAATATTGCAATATTGGAGGTCAAAGAATCAATCCAACTTATCAATTAAAAAAAAGAAAAAGAAAGAAAGAAGTATTTCTGCTTCTGCTTCCACTAGTTCTCCAGTGCCTTCTTCTTTATCATCATCATCATCATTTGTATTGAAGATAGTGATGAACAGGAGAAGAACATGGTCCTTACTCTTTGCTCTCCTTGTCTACGCTCTCTTCGTCTCTTCTGCCACAGCCATAGGTTGCCCAACCCTCTATGCTTTCTTCCTCTTTAGTGTTCTCACCATGGCTGCCATGCTCGTGATTGCATCCCTGCTTCTATTGTGACTTGGATCACGGTCCTCGTGATTCAAGATCAAACACTAAAACTTAATTCTAATGACTGAGATTAAAAGTTATATTTATGGAAAATAAATTATATGAAATGCCGAATTTCATTGAAGAGATTAAAGAATCTCGTTATAGCAATTATGCCTAAATTCAATGTGTTTAATGCAGTTCTAAACTTGGAAACAAGGATTCTACTGATAGATCGTGATTTCCACTAGGCTAGGACATCAAACGACAGCCCATGTGGGCTCCTTTCGATTACATTCTCTTTTAGAGACCAAAGTTAAAAGATCCAAATTTTCATCAATAAGAATTAAAGAAACTACTTAACTTGCATGTAGAATAAGGACAAAAGAGAATATGAAGAACCACTGGCCTCACACCAAACCCATCTTGGGGAAGACGAAGAAGGTTCTTTTTTTTTTCGACATTCATAATTATAACATATCATAATAATAAGTCTTTTTACATAAGGAAATTTAAAGCCGACTCTAAAAATATCCTAATTACAAAAACTAAAATACCTAAACTACTCCTTAAAAACCTTTGATCGGATGGTCACGGAGTGATCAACTTTCAATCCCGCCACTTGTATTTATGGCCAATTTTCAACCATCAAACGATGTCATATTGATACCAAATTGGTCTTATTTTAAAGCTTATCAAAGTAGCTTTCGGATGAGCCAAGTAATGTGCAATTCTGATGCATATTGAAGAAGTTATGACCATTTTTTGGAGGTTGTGCTGAAAGTGACAAATTTAAGGGGTCATGTGACACATGTATATACATGACTCCTATATGTTCTAAAGTAAAACACCAAAATAAAATAAATTAAACACAACCTATGAAACTAATAGACCAAAATCAAAGTCCATCATACGATCAACAATCCGCATGCATTTGGTAATGGTCCACTATGCCATCAAGGATTGGTGAGGATGAAGAACTTGAAGATCCAATAGCTGAAAGTCCTAATCCAACGGTGTGAATCATCCATGTGCACATCTTTCCACTGTGGGGTCTTCTATGATGTTGCAAATGCACATGGGGTCTTTAACTACCCATTCAACATGTGGCACAAATCTTTTCGATCTCATTTTGTGCCTCTGGTACAATTTGAAAGGTCCAATGTCTGCATCACCTTGTCCTCCTTTCGTTGGCCATCAACATCACTGGTGCAGCCATTAATGATGTCCTCAAGGAAGGAAACCTTACTGCGGATCTTTGTGTAGTTCTCACTTTTATTACCTCTTTTCGAAAAAGATAGCAATATTTCTTGATCTGATCTGTGATTACAGTTGTTGGGCTGATTTGTAATTAGGGTTTTTGGGGATATGAGGAAGATGAGGTTTGGAGATTCAATGTAATTTATACGAGCAAAAAGGGGTTCCCTGCCTACAATCATGGTGGCCAATTCTCTATTGTAAATTTTCTGTCTTTTTTGTGGGTAAAGATTGAGTGTAAGACAAGTAACTTGACCATCTCAAAACTTTAAAACCTTGAAACCCTATCACCACAATTCCTCTTTCCTCCCTCGCCACCTCCTCTCCTTGCTTCACCCAAAGAAAGTGCGACTGAATGCCGTTGTGGAAAGCGCCAACTTCACATTGAATCCCCTCTCAACTCTCCCCACTAGTCCCTGCCCTGCGATGCCACCATCACCACCACGCACCCCCAACTATTCCCAAAAAAATCCAGCAAGGAGGTGAAAAAGACACAGGACCCGTACCCAACATCACAAGCACTCAAAAGGATCCCAAGAGGCATCCTTACCCAAAAGACCATAGACTAGACCTCCCAAGAGGAGGATAAAAGGTTATTTAAGCAGGCTTTCTCATTTGGTGTTAAATCTCGACCCTCTACATTCTCAGACCTAACCGCTATCTGAATCCAATTTGACATAAAATCACACACCTCTTCTACAATCTTGACAAGGCCTCCCTCCTCGCCACTCTCTCAATCTACTCCCAATAAACAAAACAATGATTTAGGGTTAGAGTTTAGTAATAGGAAGAAGAAGAAGAAGAAGAAGAAAGAGAAAAGTAGAGAAATATTAGGGTTGAGTTAATGTGCCCTAAATCCCAATGTGAATTATTATTTATATCATCTTAGCATATTCACGTATTCCATGATTCCAGAGTTAGGTGAATTGTATAACTTAAAATTCACCTAACTACACACACACCCAAAGTTACTTACTACACACCCATACAATGCAAATAACATCTCCAACACTCACCCTCAAGTAGGAGTATAGATGTCGATCATACCCAACTTGAAGGAGATGTCATAAAGTCTCTTGCCACCAACACCTTTAGTCAAGATGTCGGCAAGTTGTTCCTCAGTTCTAACTTGTGGAATACTGATTTCTTTAGACTCAACCTTCTTGCGAATATAGTGACAGTCCACCTCAATATGTTTTATTTTTTCATAAAAGACAGGATTCTCTACAATATAATAGGCGGCCTCATTGTCACCATACAAAGTAATTGGAGAGGACAGAGCAATTCCTAGGTCTGACAAGATGAATTTAAGCCACATGTCTTCTCTCGCACCTTGGGACATGACACGGTACTCCCCCTCGGCACTAGAGTTTGATACTACATCTTGTTTCTTAAATTTTCATGTGACCAAATTACCTCCCAAGAAGGTGCAATATCCAGTAGTTGACCTCCTATCATCTAGAGACCCGGCCCAATCGGCATCAGTAAATATCTTCACATCCAAATGACTACGATTTTTATAGAGAAGCCCTCCCCTTTGCCAGGACTTCTTTTCAGATACCTCAGGATCCTATGAACAACTTCCAAGTGTACTGTCCTTGGTGTGTGCATATATTGACTCACTACGCTTACTGCATAAGCAATGTCCGGACGAGTCATGGGTAGATAAATCAGTTTACCAACTAATCTCTGATAAGTACGTGGATCCTTGAGCAGATCACCTTCTTCACCGTTTAATCGATGATTTTGTTCAATAGTGGTCACAGCAGGCCTACACCCCAAAGACCTTGTATCATGAAGGAGGTCTATGGTATACTTCCACTGGGATAATGATATGCCCTTCTTAAATCTCGCCACTTCAATGCCAAGGAAATATTTCAAACTTCCCAAGTCTTTAATTTCAAATACTTTGCTTAAATACTCCTTCAGTTTAAGAATCTCGTGACTATCATCACCAGTAATGATGATATCATCAACGTAGACTAATATGACAGTCATCTTGATCTCCCTTTTTACAAATAGAGTATGATCATAGTGACTTCTTCGGTATCCAATTCTCATAATAACATCACTAAAATTTTGAAACCAGACCCTTGGGGATTGCTTTAATCCATAGATAGATTTATTCAATCTGCACACTTTTTCCTTCTCTCCTTTTACAAACCCAGGAGGAAGATCCATATAGACTTCTTCCTTGAGATCACCATGAAGAAATACATTATTCACGTCAAACTGAGATAGTGGCCAGTCTTTGTGGGCAGCCAGAGATAACAATTCCCTGATTGTGTTGGACTTGGCTACAGGTGCAAAGGTTTCTTGATAATCAATTCCTTGTGTTTGAGTGCACCCCTTTGCTACAAGCCTTGCTTTGTATCTTTCAACAGTACCATCAGGTCTATACTTAACTGTATACACCAATCTGCACCAACAACTCTCTTTCCTTCTGGGAGTTCAACAATTTCCCATGTTTGATTATGTTCTAGAGCATTTATCTCTTGAATCATAGCATCCTTCCATTTTGGCTGCAACAAGGCATCAGAAACAGTAGAGGGAAGGGTGATAGAATCAAGAGAACAAATGAAATCATAATGAGATGATGAGAGGTTGTGATATGACACATACTTACTTATGGGATGACGAGTACACGATCTAGGAAGTTTCTTGTGAGCAATGGGTAACTGAAGATCAGAAATAAGAGGACCCTCTTCGGGTAAGGGATCTTGGTCGGTATTTTGAGAAGATGACTCATCCACATTCTCATGCGCAGTGGCTTCAACAACACTTTTGTTGTTCCTTCGCACATACATTTTTCCCTTTCCATATTTATCAAAGGTGGGCTGTTCACTTTTCTGTGGCTCAACAACTTCATCATTCACTTCTTCACAATCTTCACCATCTCCCATAGGTAAAGCTCTAAACATTTCAGAATGCTCTTCATTGTTACGTTGTCTCTCTCCCTGAAGAGGACTCGGAGGACGGGAAAAAGGAGTGCCCTCAAAGAATGTGACATCCATGATGACTATCACACGACGAGTGAGAGGGTCAAAGCACTTGTATCCTTTCTGAGAAGAGGGATACTCGATAAAAAGACACTTGGTAGCCTTAGGATTAAGTTTACTCCACTGAATGTTGGGGATGTGAGTAAAACATAAGGAACCAAAGATACGTGGTGGCACTAAGAACAGAGGGCGATGAGGAAACACAAGTTGGAAGGGAGAATGTCCTTTCAGAATAGGTGTAGGTAGTCGATTGATGAGGTAGGCAACGGTGAGAACAACTTCACCCCAGAGATATTTAGGAACCTTCATATCAAACAATAGAGATCGAACAACCTCGAGAAGATGCCTATTTTTCCTCTCAGCAACCCCATTCTGTTGGGGGGTATAAGGACAAGTAGTTTGCCACACAATTCCATGAGAGTGAAGATAAGATTTGAGAGTATGAGGAATATTCCCCACCATTATCTGACCAAAGAACCTTAACATGCCCATTAAATTGTGTGCTAACTAGTCTGTGAAACAGAGGAAAAATAGAGGCAACTTCATCTTTGGTGCGCATAAGAAAGAGCATAGTGAGTTTAGTACAATCATCAATAAAATTGACAAAATAACGATAACCATGCAAAGTAGTAACAGGGGAAGGCTCCCACACATCAGAGTGAATAATTTCAAAAGGAATAACACATTTACTACCACTCAAGGGATAAGAATTGCGAATGTGTTTAGAGAACTGACAAGTTTCACAATTAAACAAACTACTATCAAATCCATGAAATTTTTCTGGAAATAAGAGTTTCAAACGACTAATATGAGGATGGCCACAACGAGAGTGCCACAATCTAGCTTCATCAACAGAAACCACCATAGCTACAGGAGGAGATGCACCACACAAATCTTGAAAGAGGTAGAGTCCTTTCTCTTCAGTACCATGACCAAAGATCTTCCCCGATTTCAGGTCCTGGAAAACACAATGTGATGGAAAGAATGTCACTACAATGTAAGGCATTGGTAATTTTACTGACAGATAATAGATTCATAGGCATGTTAGGAACTAAAAGAGTAGAGTCAAGGGATAAGGTGCCTAATGGAATACTCCGTTTACCTTTTACAGGAACAAGATATCTATCAGCAATGCGAATATGAATAGAATCAGAAAGACTAGACACAGATGAGAATAAATCTGTCATATTAGACATGTGATTCGTAGCCCCAGAATCGATGATCCATGGGGACTGAGAGGTTGAGGTCACATGGGCAGACCCATAGTACCTGACTCAGCTATGTGAGAGGAAGATGCCTGTCCCTGTGTTGACGTCATGCGCTGAAGGCGGCCTTGGAGATCCTGAAGCTCTCTCTGTAGGCTCTGGAAATCAGATAGAGGGGGAGCTGAAGGAGGGATGCTCTGACTAACAACTGGACTAGAAGTTTCCTTAGTGGAGGACTGAAATGCGAGACCTGAAAGAAATTTTGGTTTCCCATGTAATTCCCAACATCTTTCTCTGGTATGAACCTTCTTGCCACAATGAGAACATAACAATTTCTCTCTTTCTTCACGGGAGAGGCTCCCACGACCTCTATCACGATCACAAGAAGTGAAGGATGGTAGGGCAGATCTCTCAGATATATCATCACCAGGAATCTGCATAAATTGTTTCCTGCTCTTCTCATACTGAAGGAGGGCATACACAGTACCAAGTGGAGGACACTCCTCTCTGCCTAAAATGTTTGATTTGACATTCTCATATTCAGGTCTAACCCTTTTTAGGAAGTCAAACACTCTCCTCCTTTCAGTATTTTTACTAACCTTGCTGGCACACGAGCTGCACAGCTCTTCTTCTTGATACTGGGGTAGTTCATCCCACAAACTCCTCATTTGAGTGTAATACTCTCCAATGGTCTTATCACCTTGCTTCATAGTGTTAGTTTTGTCATGAACTTGAAACATCTTCGCGAGGTTTTGTTTCTGCAAGAACGCATCCCTCACAGCCTCTCATAATTGTTTAGCATTACTGGCATATATAAAGGAATGTCTGGTTGCATGGAGTGTAGCAGCCATGTCATGACAGTTAGATTGTCACTTTCCCAATCAATATAATTAGGGTCATCTTCTTTGGGTTTTTGGATATTCCCATAAATGTAACCCAATTTTTTCTTCATCCCTAAGTACATAGCAGCAGACCTTGACCACGAAAGATAATTGGCTCTATTCAACTTCTTTGTAGTAATTTGTAGGTTATGAGAGGTATCTCCCCTGTCAACGATCCCGGATTTATTCTCGTCCATGATTAGGAAATACCGAGATCAAAGAGAGGACCAGCAGCTTTCACAAGACCAGCGGCTTTCACACTAGCAGCTGTCAGAAGACCACTGTTGCAGACACAAATTTCACAAGACAACTTGAACCAGCAACTTCGAAACTTAAACTCTCAGATTCCACGAGGCAACTCCAGCAGCTCCATCGAGAATCAACAGCTCCATCGAGAATATACAGCTCTAGCAGGCCCAAGTTCAGCAGTTGCCGTCACAGTGATCACAAATGTTCTCAGTGTGATCACAAATCTCTACAAAAACCCTGCAATCTGGGCACATTAGTGTTTGTATACACTCTCTCAATGAGTTTCCATGCAAAAGCCCTAGAGATTTCAAGCTTTTAAGCTATGAAACAAAGAATTGCTTAAATAGCTCCACGAGGAAGACCACAATGGAGGTCTTTAGAACTCCATGAAGGAGTCTTCAAATCGCAACACCACAGAAGGGAAAGTTGTTCAGCTTGAGAATCCGATCAAAACCGTCCAAAAATAATCGAGAAAAGATGTCAAAAAGGCTGCTGACGTTAGCATGATGGCATCATGCTGATGTCAGCGATGGTGTGGATGGCTTGGGGCTATAAAGCTTTCTAGGTTTGGTTTGTGTTGGCTTTGATACCAAGACAAAACAGTGATTTAGGGTTAGGGTTTAGTAATAGGAAGAAGAAGAAGAAGAAAGAGAAAAGTAGAGAAATATTAGGGTTGAGTCAATGTGACCTAAATCCCAATGTGAATTATTATTTATATCATCTTAGCATATTCACATATTACATGGTTCCAGAGGTACGTGAATTGTACAACTTAAAATTCACTTAACTACACACACACTCAAAGTTACTTACTACACACCCATACAATGGAAATAACATCTCCAACACTCCCTTCCGCCCGCCCCACCATTTTCACTTGTAACTTTTTCCTCACCACCCTCCTCTGCATGTCCCACTACTACCACCTCCTTGCCTTTATGGTGATGGTGATGGTGATGGTGATGGTAAGGGAAAGGAGGGATTTGTTAGGTTACCGTGCGAGGAGAGCTTGCAAGCTAAGATTTATTTATTTGATGCATTAGTAATTAGTATAAAGGAGTATAAGATTTTTTAGATTGCTGTGTGGGAATAGCTTTTAAGCAAAGGTTTGAAATTATTTGGTGCGTTGGTATAACGGAATATGAGTTGGTGTTAAAAATTAAAAAATGAGGGAGCCTTTTTAAAGTTGTGCTTGTAACAAAAGAGGTGTGGTAGTAACACTTCCTTTTTTTAATGAGTAGTTGAAAACATTACATTTTAATTGATTGAGAAGTGATTAAAATACAAAAAAAAAAAGCAAAAAAAGAAATGATAACGAGAGAGAGAGAGAGAGTCACCGTTTGATTTTAAATTGCATCTTTTTCAAAAAGTCCGAATTTGATGTCTATGATTAAGATGGATGTGGAGTAACAAGAAAGGATAGAACTAGAAAGGAGTCATAAAAGAGGTTTAAGGTGACCCAATAAAAGAGTAAATCGAGATATGTCATTTGAGATTGTTTGAACTTTTTCCTCGACGACTTGAAACTGCCCTTAGACAAAGGATTGCTATAATACTATTGCAAGGAAGATCAATAAAGACCGAGGATTTAAGAGTGAGAGGGTGTACCCATGAAAAAGGACGGGAAAAAGTCACAAAGCCAAGATGGTACAAGGGTATGATGATGATGATGATGGTGAAAAAGGCTGGGCTTGGACTGGGGTTGAAGGCCTAGAGGCCTTTATGGGTAGGGTTCTCAATGAGCCAACTCAGCCTCTCACACCATTACTCAGTCGACCTGAGGCCTGAGCTCAGCCTGTGAGCCTAATGCACCTTCTTGCTTGGGCCTAAGGCCCCACCTTTGACAACCCAACTCACATCCTTGGCCACAGGGCTGGGCGTTGGCCTAGAAAAGGTAGGCATGTCACTATCCTTGGCCTGTCTCAAAGCCAGGCCATTTCTCACAGCTGAGCTTGGGCAAACCTATGGTCTCCCCAAGCTCAGGCCCTTGACTTTTTTCTAATGATCAATTCCATCTCTTTTGTTTCACGGAATGATCAAATCATGAAATCAACATCTGATGTAACAACTAAAAGAAAAAAACCGCAGATTTATACCTGGTCGAAGGTCACTTGATACTATTTTCAGTCCATATGGAGCCTTTCATTTTAGCTATTTCTGAATGCTTGCCAGTTCTGCTCCTCATGGAAGTATCCACGGTGATGGAATTTGTTGGATACAGAAGCTTACTTGACTGTTTCTGTCATTTAACTTGGAACTTATCCATAATCCTATGTGGAGCAAAAATATTTTTGACGAACTTATCCATAATCCTATGTGGAGCAAAAATATTTTTGATTCTCTATTGGGGGCTATCAGAATATGATAAACCTCTTCTGTGCAATTAGGTTAGGGAAGTTCTCTATCATGAATATGATCGTTCTTTTACTACTGGACAATGTTGGATGTCGGACACTTCATTATTTTGTTTGGGCAAAAATTGAACGCTGTTAGAACATTCTCTTTGCTTGTTGTACATAGTGTCCTTACCCCTGACAAACTATATTATCGGTGCTTCCTAGTTTTAATATAATAGTTTTTTCTTTTTATTTATTATTATTTAAATTTTTTTTTTAATGATTTCTGTGGAGGGTGCTTGCTCTTTTGAAGAATGTGTGCTTTTCGTCTGTGAACGACAGGTGCAGTTAAATACTATTTGCTTATTAAATTGCTTCATCTCCTATCTTCTCAGGCTTCTATCAATGTGAATCTCAAAAAACCATAAACCCAAGGGAGTTCGCTGCTGTCAGAAACTTCAAAAGCCTCCAAAATGTGCAATAGCTGCTATATTTTGCATTTGATAATCGACATATGGGTGATGATTGACTCTTTCGAAAGAAAAAGAAAAAAAAGTGAAAGAAATCGAAGTTCATCCTAGAGTCAACAACTCAAACAGTGTTTCCAAAGCAGAGCTGGGGTCTGGCTTTATGGGTGATTGAACCTTTCGGACTATGAGAAGCTCAGGGTTAAGATACTTCTTAAGGTCATGAGATTCTATTCTTCAATCCATGTGCCTTCTTTGTAAACGGAGTAACATATTGGACTGGTATATGGTAGCTGACCCAGTCCTTAGCAAGATTGAGAAGGGGACAACTTTCTTGGACTTGTGGCACTGATTTTCATTAATATTTGTTCATCGCTTCAGGTTGCACTTGGTAGTATGTCGTAGTCATTTACTCTTACAGTGGACTGGGTTTTCGTTGTCTTGAACAGAGGCTTCGGAGTGATATATTCATATATAGTGCTCCAATGGATTACCTGTGGATCAGCTTTGCATGGTTTGTTTTAACTGCTTTTTAAGTTCTCGCGGAAAGGTGAAGGAGCTTCAGACCTGGTTTTCTTTGTCTTGAACAGGGGCTTTATGACTATATGTAATGCTCCAATGGATTGCCTGTGTCAACTTTTTATGCCTTGTTCTAACTACTTGAAGAGTTCGTCTCTGAGCTTCTTGAATTGGTGATTAACCTTGTTGTTGGGATAAGCAATTAAGTGTTTCGGCGATTGCGCAAAAATGTTCTTATGAATTTTATTTTTTTATTTGTTTTAATATCAGAATTCCTCACGCATGATGGGGACTAGAAACAAAGATTTGTGGAAAGTGAAGGTTATAATTATATTATCGTAGTTTGAGGGCCAAACTGATATTTTATGGGGAAGCAAGATGCTGCGTCGGTGTATAGTGTGAATTTGTATACATACATAACTCGTCCATCGTTATCTCATTGAATGGTTGACTAAAAGAGTATAATTCTACTTTAATTAGATTGACATGATGGAATATGAGTAGGGCTGTCAACGAGTCGAGTTTCAGCCCAGATGCCAATAAAACCTAGCCTAGCCCTAGGGGCAAGGTTCGGGGCTAGCCCGGTCCTAACATAGGCCGATTTGATAAGCCCAAACTTAGGCGGGTCATGGGAGACTCGTGCCAAGCTTCAGGGTATATATATATATATATATATATATATATATATATTAATCAAATTGCTAAGGTAACTGTCAATATAATTATTAGATTCATAGATTAAAATATCTCTATTTTTATTATCTACACTCAATATTATATGTATAGATTCACAGGCCAGGCTAAGCTCATGGGCTTTAACTTGTTCAACCCTTACTCTACTCAACCAACGGGCTTTTGTTTTTCACGCCTGCTCTTATTTTTATTTTTTTTATTTTGAGTTTATGGTACGGCTAGGTGGGCTACGCCAGTCCTATATACAACATTACACCAAACAACCATTTATTTAGGTCATGTCTCGCAATCCTTTCTCAAAAAACACTTTCCAACTTAAAGAAAGAGATATATCATGGGTCTATTACATACTGAAAGTGATGGTGTGAGAAGTAGAATGAGGTAGTTTCTCAATCCAATATCATTTTAAATTAGATATGATTATGCCATGGCTAAAATATGCTTTTCTCCTAAAAAAGTGCTTTTTAGGATAAGATTGCGAAACAGGGCCTTAAAATATACGTAAGCTACTTTCAAGATGACTAGGTTCGAAGTCCTACGCTAAAAAAAATAACAAAACCATTACCCTAATGTTGGTCCCTCCTTAGTATAGAGGGGATGGATGGGATACAAATTTAACTTTTGATTTTTTTTCACACCAAGTGGCTGCTCCATAGGGTTAAACCTGTGACTTTACATTTGACCGCCCAAGCCTTTAAACGTTGGACCATGCAATGGCCCTAAAAGAAAGTTGCTATTAGATATCTGACTTGATACTCCAGTCACTTTTTTGATATACCTGTCACATGAAATCACTATATTTCGTCTGATTTGATGCTCGTGAAGTTATGATCTCAAGATTTATGATGCAAAAGATTAGGTTGAAAAACAATTTTCATTAATTTTTTAAATGAGTTAGTTTATAATTGTCCACCCAAGATAACAAACTCGGTATCAATCCTTGGATGACTGAAACGTATATATGGTGGCCTAAGGTAGCAATCTTTTGTTCGTAATTGTCGATTCTCTTCATAGTTACCAAGTCTAAATTGCACAAAAACATCAGTAAGGCGAAAAAAAATTGAAGAAAGGGAAGAAAATTTCATGAAAGGACTGGGAAATATTTGGGAAAAAATAATGAAAATATGTAAAATTTTAAGAAACCTCATTTCTTGTTAAAATACTACGTTTTTAAATGTATTATGGAACTAAATGCATTTAAGACCCGATTTTTTTCCAAAAAAAAATTTGATATTTAAAACGAGGATTTTTTTTTATTTTGTGCAAAAAACAGACTTTGGTAACCATGATCCTGTAGAGGCGAATGTGTTTTTCGCCCGCCCCACTGTCTCTTTTCTTGCCTCGGAGGAATCTACCATTTTCGCGTCCTTTTTATTTGTTTGGAAGCGCAGTACGATGGGAGTGGCAAGTGGTGGTAACTCGACCACCAAATTATCAAGGATCCAACGGTGACGCAGCCATTCAGCAATGTACAAAAGGCTGTTTTGTCAGTGTTGGTGCTCATGTTGCGTTCCACGGGGGTTCCATGACTTATGCACCAAGTGTAGGGGTTAACAAAATTTATCACTATGTTTAGATATTTTTATCCATGCACGACACTTGGTGCATGAATCAGACACCTAATATTTATTCATTATGAGCATCCAACCAAATTGGAGAGAGCTCTTTTAAGAGCATCTCCACTAAGGAGAGCTAAATATGGGTAGCTAAACACTACTTTTACTACTGCTACAGTACTTTAGCACTACTACAGTAAAAATCACTCTAGCAGACACTCTATTTTAGCTATTTTTTTTTTTTTATATTATTTTTTATTTTTATTTTATTATATTTTACTACCCACACTAAGGATACAAGTTCGATATACCAAACCGAACCAACCAAACCTGAAATTTTTAGCTTTCGGTTTGGTACACCCCAAACCGAAACCAAATCAAAACCTATTTGGTTTGGTTCAATTTTATTTTTTGAAATTGAAACCGATTTGATTTGGTTCGGTGTAGGTAAAATGCTTATTTTTTTATTTTTTAGGGTATCTTTTCATTTTTTTTAGGTTTTTTTTCGGCTTCAAGCCACCCAAACCGAACTGAATTGGGGTTCGGTTTGGTTCGATTTGCGTCGGTTTCGGTTTGGTTCAATTTTTTTTTCTGAAACTGAAACTGATTTGGTTCGGTTCGGTGTAGGTAAAATACCTACTTTTTTATTTTTTTAGGGTATTTTTTTTGGCTTTTTCGGTTTCTTTTTAGGTTTTTTTCGCTTTCAAGCCACCCAAACCGAACCGAATTAGGGTTCAGTTCAGTTCGGTTTGTCGGGTTTTGGTGTGGTTCGGTGTAGGTAAAATACTTACTTTTATTTTTTTAGGGTATGTTTTTTATTTTTCGGATTTTTTTCGCTTTCAAGCCACCCAAACCGAACCGAATTGGGGTTCGGCTCGATCCGGTTTGTGTTGGGTTTCGGTGCGGTTCGGTCTGGTTTGGGACCCTCGGGTTTCGGTGCAATTTCGGTTTATTTTTATTTTATTATTTTACTATTAGATAAGAGAGGAGAGAGGAGAGAGGAGACATGAGGGAGGAGAGAGAAGAGAGAAAGAGACCTATCTTTAAAAAAAATATTATTTTAATATTTAGCTACTGCTACAGTAATAACTAAATTTAGCTATTACTGTAGCAATACCTACTTATAGCGTATTGGATGGCACTCTTGCTAGAGCTCATTTTAAACACCTTGGAACGCTATATACGATATAGCGTGTGGGATAGCTCTCCTATTGGATATGCTCTTATGATGGGCATCAATCATGCTCTCCATGTTTATGCAAGCTCATGACGTTCACGGACTTCCATGCATTTAAAAGGCCACATTTACGGTTCAAGATATCTTGATTAGCATGAACGGTTTGCCTATTGTAGATTAATTTGACTGGGAGAATAGTGTGGTGCACGTGTCAAACACCTAATATTTATTGATTATTATTTAGGGCTTTTTACACAATGGCGCCTTACGCCGTTTTTTATAACCAAATAATCAGGTGCCTTTTTTTATAACCATCCAATGCCCCGACACCTTTTAAATGGGCATTCCGACTGTTTGCGCAGATACCTTAAAGAGGTAATGACCATTTTACCCTTATTTTAAGTATACCTTGTAAATATAAGAAATTACATTTAGGTCCTAACAGAATCAATTGCCCTAATCGTTTCTCTCTTACTGCATTGGAACGACCGAAAACTCTAAGGGCTTTGTAGCCTTTTTTTATCACTATAAAAACCTAAGCCTCATTTTATCACTAAAGAGCACCCCAGCATCCATTGAGCGACCATTTTCTCTTAAAAGTTTCATGATAGATTACGTTTTTACGCTTCTTCTTCTCTTCTTCTTTCCAATCATTCTGTAAACTTTGCAACCCCTCCCAAACCCCCATTAATGCCTCCCACCACCAGAACCTCCCTTCTCCTCCTCTTCCTCTTCCTCTCCTTCTCCTCCATCCCATCAACCTCCATAGCTTCTCCAATCTCCATCTCCAACCTCTCTGTAAACTCTGCAACCCCTCCCAAACTCCCATTAATGCCTCCCACCACTTGAACCTCCCTTCTCCTCCTCTTCCTCTCCATCTCCCCCATCCATCAACCTCCACAGCCTCTCCATCTCCAACCTCTGTAAACTCTGTACCCCTCTACGACCAATTCTCTCGACCTCGAATGGAACAACGACACCTCTTTCTTCTCCACAGCCTCTCCAATCTTTTTCCTTCAGGTCCGAGCTCTGACGACCAAAGGAAAGGCCCGTATCGAGGGTGCATGGGCGGCAACTGGTAATAAGAAACAAAAGTCACCGAAATGGTGATATAAATAAAAATGGGGCGGTTTCTAGTACTTTTCTCAAACTCTAATGGAGGGATGTCTTTTAATACTTTCCTCTTACTTTTTAGATTACTTTTAAGAGAAGTTTCTTTTTTTTCTCTTTCTCTTTTTCTTTCTTCTTTCTCTCTCTCTCTACACCCAAGGAAGGCTTCTTCTTCCTCAGAAGAAGACCCATAGATCTTAAGAGGATCCAATGAAATATGCCTGTAATGGGGTGTGATTATTTCTGTTGGGAGCATATGAATATGACAATATTTATACAATTATCCTTCATGTTGCTATGGTGTTAGTCTTTTTTTAATTATTTTTTAAACTTTTCTCAAATTCACTTGGACTCTATTTGATTTTTTGAGGTTAATTTCTTAACTTTCTTATAAAAAAAACTCTTAAAATAATCAAAAAAAGTAATTAATCAGAGCATTAACAAAGCCTTAGTAAAATAAAACCCCAAAAACTCATACCCAAATCACAGCCTTCATAAAATAAAACCAAATCAAAGCCTAATTTGTGCTAAATTTTAGGTTTTTGTGGTGGAATTTGGTTGGTTTTTAATGGGTTTGAACTATAATCTGGTTTTATGGAGTTCTTTTTTTTGGATTTGAAGCATATTTAGCATGGTGGATTTATGGGTTTTTTATGAGGCTCCACAGTCTCTCCGGGGAAGAAGAAATCCTTTGATCCTGTAAAAAAGGAAGAAAAAATGGGCGTTGATTTTACACTAGGGCATAGGGGCAATTTGGAAACTGAGATTTGAACCATCGACCTGCATGAATCCAAAACGGGCGTCTCTCGCCCGTTTTAACCTACATGGGGCGCTAGTTTGTAATTAAAAAAAAAAATTGACCAAATTCGTAATTAAAATGTTTGAGGGGCATTTTCTCGTACTTTTCTCTATTATTTATATTAGGTACCAGATCCATCTAGAATTCTTGGAAGAGTAGCAGCCTTTTTGTTTACATTTGGTATTCAGTTTTATAAAGATATATTGTACAAAAGATTGAGATTAAAAAAAACATCTCTATCATGTGATTCAAACTTTAAAGTAATCAAACATTTTTAAAGTTAGTAAACATTTAATGCTTTGAATCATTCCAATCCTAAGACACTAGACCTTTAGATTAAACAACAAAATGTGAAAAAAAAGTAGCCTTGGAGTACCTAAATCAAATTCATTCAAATCTCTAGATCATGATCTTCAAATCACATAATAAAATGTAGATAATAAAATAAGTGAACTGATCTTTAGATCTGGTCTTCCAATTTTGTGTGATAACGAGTTATCCGGCCAAAGATTTAAAGTACGATTTGAATTGGCATTTAATTTCTGCTAGGTCTCAGACCAATACGTATTGGATATATCGGTTACCTATTGGCCAAATCATCCAATATTCAAGAACTTCTTTTGTTTTTAAAGCAATGAAAACTATATTAAACAAATAAAAAAATTATACGGGGGCAATTTTGGTATTTTATCCGAAGTCATATCTGATACATATCGGCTGTTTATTCTTCGTAAACAGCGTTTTTGCTTATATGAAATTGGCAATCATACACATCAACCCACATATGACACTGATCAATTTAAAAAAATAACTATAATGCTGCCCTTGCCAATAAATTCTCATTTAAAAACGAAAAATTGAGCTTCTTTTATATATTAGGCATTCGACACGTACATGAAGAATGCATAGGAATAGGGGCTCATATGAGGCTATTTCATAATAAAGATTCATTCCATCTTTTTTATAACAAAATATAAATGGGGTGCATTTTTGTACTTTTCTCTTAACTTTTTATGTTAGGTGCACCGGCCGTGTACCTTCATATAGGCCACCCACTGTTCTAAATTTCATATTAGGTGATCCAAATTTTCCTAAATTTTTTTATATTTAGGAAACCATTTTTATATTAGGTACACTGGACGTGGACCTAGTTGGCAATAAGACCCTATGATAGAATTTATATTAGGTGCACTGGCCGTGTGCGTACACAGACCAACCCACAAATTAGGTACACAGACCAACCCACCACCAACCTGTTCAACTGTGTAGTGGCTCCAAACCAATTGAACTTGGAGAGCTTGTGCTGGTACGTAGCCTGTGTACCTAATGCGCCAAAATTCTGTGGAAGCCAAACCTCTTGACAAACTAATCAAAAAAGGAAGGAGTGAGTGATCCATACACTTTCATATTGGTGCGTTTTTCCCAAACAAATCAAAGTTGGGAACGTAAAAATCAAAGTTGGGTACCTACGTTCGCGCCTACAACTGAAACCCATTGACTACTTGAGATCAGATCATGAAGATAATTTTTCACCTCAATCTTATATATAATGGGTCTTGAGACCATAAGCGAATCATTAGACAGTCAATTTTTTATTTCATGTGGCCGATATCCCAAAAAATATGGCCTTCAGATCAAATGTGAGTTTATGACCATTTTTTGAGGATTTGTGTCATGTAGAATAAAAAATGATTATTTGATTATAAGATCATGATCTTGAGATCCATTATGTGAAAGATTTGGATGAAAAATCCATTACATGAATGATCTGAGTGAAAAACGATATGCATTGCCTAACGACTCCAATCTCAAGAAGTCAACGGATTTCAAACTTGAGCGCGAATAGAGGTACCATAAAAGTTTATGCTTATTATTATGAAGAGGGAAATGGTTAGCCAGCATTATTAGGGCAATGCAAGAGATTATCAAGCATAGAGGGAGCCTTTTAATCCATCTTATACGTCAAAAGTTGACTTTTACAGCCATAAAGGTCCTGTAAAATCTGCCTTTTGACAACATTGTGTGAGTAAAAAGGTTATGCGTAAGCTTGATAAGCTTATGGTGTTGGTGAAGAGAGTAGACCTCTATTTAAATCTAATATCAAATTATACATCAATGCAACAGTATCATTTTTTTCCCATCAAATTATTGGAGTCAAAGTTTGACCTTAAAATCAACCTTTGACTCCTAAAAATTTGATAATATATTAATAACTTACAATTTATTATCATGTTTTAATAATCAAAATTTGATCAAAAGTCAAAATTTAAAGCTTGATTAAATTCAAGCTTTGACCAAAGTTAAATATTAGCTGAAAAGAGTACGATATAGATAATGTGGTGGTCATAGTGATCGTGCTAGTATGATAGTCATAGAAATTGTAATTACTTTTTAATAGTCAAAAAATAATTTTTTTTGCTTTTATATTTTTTACAAGTAACTTTATATTTATAATAATAAAAAATTATTATTTTGTTAGTAAGAAACTCAATTTCAGTCACTTAAAAGGTTGAAATGATTTCTTCCTAAAATAATTTGGTGTATGAAAATTCAATTTCCATGCGAGGCGCCTTAATTTCATTTTCATCTAGCTCCTTAAATAGCTATCGAATAACAACAATTGGAAACTAATTTCATTTCCACAATGAAATTACGTTTCCATGTTTTCATACAAGGCCTTAGAGTAAAATAGCCTAAAATGTGGGGCCGTGAGGGAGTTATTAAGTTATCTATTCTAGAAGGTGAGCTCTCATTAATTATTTTGTTCTAGGTCTATTAGTCAATAGTTTGACCTTTAGTCAATCTTTGACTTTTGATCAAACTTTGACTTTTACACAAAATTTAGTTTTAGTCAAACTCGAAGCGTGCTTATAAATAGAGTCTAATACTACATAAATTTATACCATATCAGTGCAATTTTTTCTTGATTAAAGTTTGATTTTTGATCAAAGTTTGATTTTCTATAAAATGTTATAAATTTTATTAATAAAATATTATAATTAAAAATATCTATCATTATTTTAATTTATAACTTGAAAATACATTGCCTCATTTTTATTGGTCAAAGTTTGACTTTTATTCAAATTTTGACTGTGGTCAAAATTTGAGAAGTGTATCTTGACAGTAGATAGTGATTATTACTATTGTTATTTGTATTTTGGTAATGTAAATTTTTATTGACCAAAGTTTGATATTTGGTCAAACTTAGACTTTTTAACACAATTTGATCTTTTTGAACTTTTCTATCCCTAATGAGATTATTATTTTTTTAATTTATTACTTTGTAGTATATTACAAAATTTTATTTTACTTTTTTTTATATTTGGTCAAAGTTTGACTTTTTTAAAAGTTGATGTTTAGTCAAATTTTTTACTAGTGTAACCTAGCGATGGATACGAATACTATTATATTAATTTGTAGGTTGGAGGTAGATTGCCAAATTTTTTATTGGTCTAAGTTAAAATTTTCGTAAAAGTTTGACTTTTTTAAAAATTAAATTTTTTTTATGTTTAAAAATTGAATTTTATTTCAACATGTAATCTTATAGTACATACTAGCATTTACTATATAACTTTGTATTTAGTCTTAAAATTTTTTATTAATCAAAGTTTTACGTTTGGTCAATGTTTGACTTTTATTAAAACTGAATATTTGATCAAATTTTGACTAGTATAACCTAACGATGTATATGAATACTGTTATATTAATTTTCAGTTGGACTTTTGTAACTTGTTGGTACATTGTAAAATTTTCTCTTAGTCAAAATTGAAATTTTGGTCAAAGTTTGACGTTTATAAAAATTTAATTTCATTTCAACGTATAAACTTACATTAGATACTCACATTTACAACTTTGTTATTTAATTTTATATAATTTTTTTATCAAAATTTTAAGTTTGGTCAAAGTTTAACTTTTTATTTGTGTTTGACTTTTCAAACTCTAATTTATGTAACTTAGTAATAAATAGTGATTACTATGGTATTAATTTGTAACGTAATAGAATATTATTAAAAAAATTATTGGTTAATACTTGACTATAATTATAATTTTAATAATAAATGATCAAAACTTAAAAACTCATTTTCAAATTCATTTTTAAATATATTAATCAAATAAGAGAAATCAATTTCCAATTAAATTCATTTCTCAAACACAGTAATCAAACATTGGAAAATCCATTTCTAGAGGAAATCATTTTCCAGGAAATCAACTAAGAAAATGATTTCATTTCCTCTGTGGAGTTTCATTGCTATCAAATAAGGCCTAAATGACAGTCCATTATTTGAATTAAAACCCAACCCATAAGTTGGAACCATTAGAGGATTTAAATCAGCCATCATAACACTGTAATATGGATTGTTGTTTGTATTAAAGTGTTACGATCCGATGGTATGAATTCTTTGATGATCATATTTTTAAATTGAGTTATGCTCAAATGATAACTTGTCATTTGACCGACTTAAACAGGTCAAAATTTTGCCCCATAGGTCATACCATGTGGCCTTAAAGTTGAGACAATGAAAAGCATATCTCAACTAGATTCAAACTTGTTTTCCCCTAAGATTGACTCACTCACACTCTCTCTCTCTCTCTCTCTCCTGTCCCAGCTAGATTCATCCTAGAGGCTCATACAATTCTTGCCATCACAGCTTATCAGTCAATTCTCACCACACCCTAAAAATACACCCTCATTGCTGCCAATTATCCATATTCCCAAGATGCCCCTTCACATTTGGTAGTGTTTCTACATCATCATGAAAGGTATTTAATGGGATTAAAAGCAGGATGATCCAATTTTGGGTCCTCCCAGAGAGGGACCAGATCACTGCATAATGCCACTTACTCTAAATGGGCCTTCCTATTGAAGAGAAGTTTGTATTTATATAAAATAATCATGAAAGGCTATCATTATTTGAATCTTGTCAAAATGTGAACTCACCTCCGCCGAGAACTATGAAGTGCATTGAATTAGACAATGGAGTTCCCTTTTTGTTCTAATTTTCCACATACGAGATCTTGAGGTTATAGGCGCACCATGAGATGGTCAGATTTTAATTTCACATGACACACATTCTAAAAAATGATCCAAAAATTGTGTGCCACTTATGCAGAAATATGATTTTAGAGTCAGGTTTTGCTATATGCGCAATGTGAACTACAAAGTGACAGTATGATGTTGTGTTCATAATCTCAAGACCTATTAAGTGACAGATTAGAATGAAAACCGATTTCCCTCATCTGATTCAAAGCAATTAACTGTGAGATTGCCTTTTCGGCTCGAGCTAAATTATATTTTCATGAGTAGAAATAATCTGACCCTTCTTCAAACGGCTAGCTCATTGAGCATTCAAGCTACAATTAATGAATTTGAATGATAAATTTGCCTTTAGGACCACCAGGCTTATTGCAAATGTAGAGATTCTAGGGGCGACTCCACGGATGATGGGCAACCAACCAGTAATCGCGTATCTTGGCGCCATCTAAGGTCTTTTTTTCTTGATAGCTGGCAATTTTAAACAGGGAAAACGACTCCAGACGAGACGAATGAGCATGGGATTTTTAATAAATTTTGGTAATATGTGATGCACCGACGATTGTGACCGTCGCCCATATTCAGTTCAAAGTTCAAACCTCACAAACGAACGGTCTGGATTGGTTGTTAGTGATGACTTGAAACGACAACCATTATTGGCGTTGCCGTGACACCTACCAAATACACAACCCTTTCTCACGCAAACTGCTCATGATTGGTACCCTAAACTGACCCTCATCAAATTCAGTCAGGGCTTAGTGAAGTGACTTTTTAAAAAGGTTGTGAATAATTCATAAATTTTTGAAAAATAAATAAATAAAATACAATTTTTTTATAATTTGTTTTTAAAATGATATTTTTTTTTAATAAATTGTGAACTACCATATTTTCCCTGATTTTGATCAAACACTTATTTTTTAATTTTTTTTAAGTTTGAGCACCCACTTGGCATTCTCATCTTTATCTGCTACGTTCTATCCAATGAAATACGGGATATGATTGTAGTTATATGCATGAAATTCTCATTTTTATCTTCACTATTATAATGTGAAAAGATAAAAAATGTCACAATGATCGAAATGCCCTCTAACTTCTTATTCTTAGGTGGTACTATTAATTTAAAATAAAATATTTTTACTCTTACAAAATCTAAAAAAATCTTTCCACCCAAGAGCTCTCTCTCTCTCATTTGCCATAGTTTAGAAACTTAGAAAGTATACTCTCCGGGTTAACACTTGGTATTCAAACTCAGGGTTACCCGATTTGGTTGCCACACTAGCAAACTGCGAACCAGTTTGCAGTTCCATTCGGTCGGGTCATGGTAATTTAGGTTGGATCAAGTACAAATGCATCAAAATTTTAAAGATATGAAATGTTTCTTAACAAAATTTAAACACGCCAGTTGTTTTTAGAGTATAGGTATAAACCAACAAGCCCATAGCTAGTTATTAAATTCAAAATAGAATATTATTTCATATATTTAAGGGTTTTTTGTAAATACTCCCTGAGTTATGTTGATATTACAAATAACTGCCTCAATTATAGTTATTTGCTTTAATCCCATGAGTTAGCATTTTGGTGTTTATAAAACACCCTCTTTAACGGATGCTACTTTAAATGATTAATCAGCCGTTAAAGAATAGCCTAAATACCATATTTATCCTTTTTTTTAATTAAATTATTAAATTGCCACCCTCTACACGTGATAAGAGTAATTTTAAATCCACCCATCCACTTACAAAAAAGAATAGTTTTAAATCCACCCACCAAATATTTGAGTTCACCCACATTGAAAAACATTGACTGCATTGAATCGGACGATGGAGATCGTTTATTGTCCCAACCTTTTACACGATGGATCTTGAGATCACGGTGGCACTATTAGACGGTTGACTGCATTGAATCGGACGATGGAGATCATTTATCGTCCCAACTTTTCACACGATGTATCTTGAGATCATGGTGGCACCATCAGACAGTTGATTGCATTAAATTGGACGATGGAGGTCGTTTATCGTCCCAACCATTCACATGATGGATCTTGAGATCCTGGTGGCACCATCAGACGGTTGATTGCATTGAATCAAACGATAGAGATTGTTTATCGTCCCAACCTTTCACACGATGGATCTTGAGATCATGGTGGCACCGTCAGATGGTTGATTTTTTTATTTCATATGGTACACACCCAAAAAAATTACCTTAAAATTAATTTTAACCGTATACGTGATGTTAAGGTCACTTTTCTGAGATGTGTGCCACGAAATAAAACACTGATCGTCTAATGGTATGCCTAAACGATCTTCATCGTCTTATTCAATGCAATCAATGTGTTTTAGCGTGGGTGAACTCAAAGATTCGGTGGATGGAAGCGGACGCGATTAGGCAATCCAATTCCTAAAAATGGGTTTTGAATCATGTAGGAAATTGGAGGGACGAGTATTTTGAGTGGAACACGTAGATTGAAGGTTTTCTTTTCAAGAATAATTGCATCGTTTGCCACAAATCCTCCATTGGTTGAGTATTCGTCCAAACGTTGGCATGCTTTAATCAGGGGAATCACCCATCTAATGAATCTTGAATCTGATGGGTGAATGAAGGGCCTTTTAGAAGAGTACCTTTAAATCAACCCACTGAATCTTTAAGTTCACCCACGCTAAAACACGCTGATTGAATTGAATTGAATTGAACGATGGAGATCATTTATCCTTCCAATCTTTCACATGATGGATCTTGAGATCATGATCGTACCATCAGACGGTTAGTATTTTATTTCACGTGGCACACATCGCAGAAAAGTGACCTTAACATCACGTGCATGCTTAAAATTGATATTAAGGTCACTTTTAGCGGTGTGTACCATATGAAATAAAAAGTCGACCGTCTGATGGTACACCCATGATCTAAAGATCGATCTCCTGAAAGATTGAGACGATAAAAAATCTTCATCGTTTGATTCAATGCAGTCGATATGTTTCATCATGGGTGAACTCAGATTTTGTAGGTGAATTTAAAGGTACTCTTTTTATAATAGTGATAAATTATAATGGCATGACTTGTAAATAAAGGTGAATGAAGGGCCTTTTAGAATGGTGATAAACTTTAATGGTATGACTTGTAAATATAGATGAATGAAGGGCCTTTTAGAATGGTAGTATTTTTAAAATATTAGTTTCATTAAGGGCAAAATAGGCTTTCCGTCTATAAACTCACAACTAGTTAACGGCAGGGAGTTGTATGAAACAGAAACACAAAAGTAGGGGCTGCAGAATAAATACCCATAACTCAGGAGTTTCTTATAATATTAGCATAACACGGGGGGTTATATGTAAAAAACCCTATATTTAATATTTTAATATAAAACAACCCAATGAACTGGGTTTGCTTAACCGTGATGAACCACAAAGCCAATGAACGCCAATTGGGTAACATTGTTTAAAATCACCTCTTTTTAATGTAATACCAACCAGCATTCTCAAAAGGGAACCGGTTAGGTCCTCCAATGGAGGAAGATCCACGTGGAGCTCCACGCAGCACCCAAAACACTTTTTGAGTGCCATGTGGAGCACAGGTAGACAATTTAGATCAATATTAAAAAAAAAAAAAAAAAAATTGAAAAATAAATTTTAAACCCACAAATCAAAGTTTGACGATTTTCATTGGTCCACATTTCACAGTTCAAAAAATACATGGTGATGACTTTTTAATTTATTTTTTTTCAAAGATGATCTAAGTAATGCACCCAAGGTCCATGTGGCATCGAAACAATATTTTGAGTGCTACGTGGAGCTCCACGGGAAAGGTTGGAGGACGGTGACCGTCCTCCCATGGAGGACGGATCCCTTTTCCTTCTCAAAATATCGTCCATATTTTTTGGTATATATAGTTAATACAGTATGGGAAGACATAAGATTTTCTTCATGGGGTCAAAATTTGATCAACCCAGAAAATGAGCTTGTATTAGATAAGCCGGATGAGCACCAGGTGACCTGGTATTCGGTTCACTTTTGGGGATGTGTGCTATGTAGAATAAATATGTGTACAATCCAATAGGCGCGTTATAATACCTAAAGATCTTTGGGGTAAAAGATTGGGAAGAAAAATAATATATCTACATCCTTCATTCCAAGAAGTGCTACATGAAATTATCGAATACCATATAAATCTAACATATTGTTAATTTTAGGTAGCATCTAACTGAATTGAACCTGACAATCGAGATCATTTTCATTCTAATCTTCACTCAATAGATCTTGAAGTCATGGGAATCCAATCACATGAAACACATAATGTTCCACATAACACACATCCCAAAAAAGTGACCCAAATATCAAGAGTGCCCATGCTCAAGTTGGCACCTAGTACTTACTCTTTTTAATGAGTGAGGATGTGATAAGAGGATTTTGGAGTTTTAATTTGCTTTTCTCTAATAAGCTAGTATTAGGTCAACAACTCAAATGCTAGGTAATTTGATACTAAAGTCATTCTTTGGGATGTATGCAACGTGGAATCATCATACGGACTATTTGGTAAGTGCATCATGATCTAAAGATCTTTGGTTCATAATATTGGGACAAAAGAATGATCTCTCTATCATCTATTTTAAAGGAGTTAAACATTATCTAAAATAAATGGGTACCATGCATATCCAACATATCTTAAATTTTAGATGGCATTTGTTGCTTTGAATCAAATGATGGTGATCGTCTTTTGTCCCAATATTTTACACTATAAAAAAATTGAGATTATAGGCATCAAATCACATGAAATACATGGTGGTTGTACATGATATGCTTCATGAAAAGTGGAGTACAAAAACACTTTTTTTATTAATATCACAAGTATATAAAATTTTCATTTATTTTTACTGTTTTAAATTGGGGCAAGTTCTATCTCACAAGTAAGGTGTCAGAGTGGGTATCGGTCCATAGAGGACCAATACGTATCGGTCCATACCGATTGGAAAATCGTGCCTTGGAATATCATATACTACAGGTATTTAGAAGAGAAGGAGAGTTGCTTGCTTCCTTAATTGTAAGAATTACAATAAGCTAAAGCCAACCTATAGGCTATTTACACAACGAATTTAAAAAATATTAACAAACAAGCGTAGGCGCTCAATGTATAGCTAGCTTAGGCCAATAGGTAATTTATAAAAGGAAAGGATTCAAATAAATTGGTAAACAGGGATAAACACCCACCTAGGAGAATCCTAAATCCTTTATCTTTAGCAAGGATAGGCACCTCACTAGGATAATCCTAAATCCTTATCTTTAACAGCTGCTTCGGTTGGATTAGATCAAAGATGTCGCGTCAGGCTAGGGATAGGATCTTGTGTAGATCCTCTATTATACGACCGTATTTGGGCAGGAACACATTGATTGGCCAAAAAACTGATACATATCGCTGATACAAATAAGTATCGCCGATATTTAATACCATGTTCACAAGTATTTAATTTTTCATTATTTTCAAAGTTGAGAGGAGTCGTTGACCCCACTTGCCACTCCATAGGTTCATTTCTCGTATAGGTACTAATGAAGCATTAAATGTTTTTGAAATCCGGGATTTTAAACCTTTGGCATTTGCATTTGTCTTATTAATTCATATATATAAAAAAAAAAAAAAGTACCGGAGAGGGCCCCAACCTTTTACATTGTTACCCGATAGGGCCCAACCTATTTATAATTACTTGAGAGGGTTAAAATAGTTTTTTTTAATTAAAAAAAAACAAAACATGCATATACATTTTATTCATTTTTAATGGGAGAAATTAAATATTCGATCAGTCTTGTATGACTCGTAAACACATTTTCACCCTGTGAAAATAAATATAATTTATGTGTAATATTTTTTTAAAAATAAATTTAACGTCCCAGCCCTCCAAGATAATAAGATATAGGTAAGACCTTCTCGTTAAAAGGTAGAACTTTTTTACCGGGTTTAGTACTCAGGCATTAAAAAATGTTGCTCTACTAAGATTTGACTCGACACAACGAAATGTTGCTACAGGAAAGAGCTGAAGGCTCTTATGATATTTGCATTACATGTATTTAAAATTGGGCCCGGGACTAAATGCTGGGCATTTATTATTATTATTAATTCATTTATCATTATTATATACTATTTAAGTGTTTAAATGCCGGTCAAACGGTTAAGAGACTCGTGCCCCTAACATAATAATGAATTGATGAAATGTTTCACCACTAATTTTTTTAACTATTGGCCACCATTTGATTAAAATGATAAAAATGCTTTTATAAAGAAAGTTCTTTTCAACAGTAAGGACTTGATCTCAGGATTGCACAGATTTTTTGGGTTCAAAATTTTGAGTATTCATGAATTTCAAACTAGTATTTACGGATTTCAAGGACATTGGAATAAAGTGCATCCTAATTATGTAAAACTTTTCCGTTCCAGTTTATTACTATAAAACTTTATATTCCCAATCCTGTTTTATTAATTGTGCCAAAAAAATATGAGGTCTTCTTTTTATGATAACGTGGTATCCAACCTCTTAAAGCACTTGACTACAATGCTGCACATCACACATACCAGTGTGAATTTCACCAACGAAAGGTGAAATTCGAATTCAAAGTCCCCCTTCTTCATTTAGGTTCAAACTCTCCCTATATATATATAATATTTTACGAAATAGTTTATAACATATGCCGGCAAGGTTCTTAATCTCTTGTGAGGGCGAGGGCATGCTTAGGGATTAGTCCATACTCTAAACATAAGCTTGGGATACTTAAGTTATCAAAATAAATAAAAAATAATATTTATTAATAAATTTGCCTCTCACGCCAAATCGAACCGAATTTAATCACGAATTTGTCTGTCGTGCCCAATTCCCAAATTGGTTTGCGAGTCTTCTACTCTTATTTCTCTACTTAATTCTATGACTTGCAATAATTTTATGACTTGCAATGATTTGATGAAAGTTTCCCAACTAAGGCTAACTCTCTTCTTCTCGAGTTAGGCTTGGGATTAGCAACTTGGCATGGCAAGGAGATCCGATCTACCTCTGTCTCGTAGGTGGCAGTTTCAGTTCCAACCTACCTCAAAACCTACCCTAAAACTTTTAAAAGCATTTAATAATAATAATAATAAGAGAGATTCGAGTTAATTTTTAAGTTAGCTTAGTAGTTTGGCGTTTCCTGCTTGGGAGCGTTGGAGATGTAGAACCAAACCCAATTAATGAAAAAGAATGGAAATGGGACTTGTTAGAGAGCATGCAAGAGACAGAGTTGCTGAGACGCGGGCTTCTTTCTTTCCATCCAATTTGATAGTTTTGGGTCCCCTGACAGCTGTTACCCTCTATTCCCACAAAATCATTAACACAACTTTTTGTTGTTATTGCAAAGTTGGCGTGGGATAGGGTCATACGAGAGTAGAGAATCCACCGAATCATTGACGCACGGCTACTAGAGTGGGAACGCCAGCATGGCACGCCTACCAACAAATACGTGTACTTCAATTCCACTGACACGTGGATCTCTGAACTGAGTCATCAGCCTCACCAGCTGGCCAGCAGACAGCTACAGCTTAAAACCTCTAGAGTTGGTATATGCTAACCAACCCGTTTCCGGTCTATATTTTGAACGGGTGGGAATGCTTTATATCAGGCGTGTCATGCTGTACATGGACCCGCTATCAAAAGTTAAGCATGTGAAACCAATTTTTTATACGAAGATGGAGATACTTTTTTGCCCCAATCATCTAATATAAGGATCTTGAGATCATGAGTGTACCATCAAATGATTAGATATTAATGCACAAATCAAATGTTGTTCCAAGATCACTTTCCCATATATGTCATATGTGGCATGTAGATATCTCTAAAAACCTTCACGCGAAAGATTAGGGTGAAAAATTATCTCGATGTCCGATAGAAAGAAATCAACGGTTTAAGAACCTCAAATTAAGGTTGGAAAGGAAGAAGCGTGGGTTAGAAATAAAAGACCAAAAGAATATGTTTACTCTGTCATTTATGTAGGCCAAATACCTGCAAAATGGAATTGTTATGATGGATTATATTAAAAATCAGTTTTAACTATTCACACTACAAAAATAAGGGGTTTTAAGGGCAATTACAGTTAAAGGTAGATTTTGGTAGCAATGGACCTAATAACGGTAGTTTTTGGTAGCAATTAGACTAATAATCTTATTTTTTGTAATGTCATTTTAAAATCATTTGATAACTTTAAAACCAAAATCGCAAATAATTTTTCATTGCAATCTTCTACCACTAGATCTTGAAGATCATCGGGTACTTCCCATCACATCACATCACACATGATTAAAAACAGAGCCACGTCCGCTGAAAATCAAGAGTATGAACTGATTGGCTACCATATACCAGCTTGCCTCTTCTTGCTTCTTGTTCCCCTAAATTGTGACGCGCCAATCAGCCACTGGATTTTGTCAAGGCTGACTGCCACAGATTCAATAACTCTGAAATGCGATGGAAATCACTTCTAATGTTCAAATGGTTGAAGAGCATTGATAGATGACAAATCTATTATTACATCAATAGAAATTAAAAACTCAACCACAAGGTTCGTGCTCTGCTCACCCACCCCCTTTAAACCCCCACTAAACCCCCCCCTCTCTCTCCCTCTCCCTCTGTATCAATTAGGACTGAGTTCCATGGCTTGTTCTTTCCTTCCTTCTCTCCTTCTCTTCATCACCATCTCCCTGCAACACCTTTCCCCTTCTTACTCAACCACTAAACCAATACTTCTCCCTCTAACACACTCTCTCTCCACCACCAAAACAACACCCACCCACCACCTTCTCAAATCATCCACCGTCCACACAGCCACCAAATTCAATCACCACCATCACCCCCACCACCATATCTCTCTCCCACTCTCTTCCGGCAGCGACTACATTCTCTCACTAACCCTCGGCCACCACCCACCTCAAACCATAAACCTCTACATGGACACAGGCAGCGACCTCGTCTGGTTCCCCTCCTCCCCTTTCGAATGCATCCTCTGCGAAGGCAAACCAGACACCACCCCAACCACTTCTCTCCCTCATATCTCACCCGCCACCTCCGTCTCCTGCAGTTCACCCGCCTGCTCTGCGGCACACTCCAACCTACCATCTTCCGACCTCTGCTCCATCGCAGGCTGCCCTTTGGAAACCATAGAAACCTCCAGCTGCTCCGCCTTCCGCTGCCCGCCTTTCTACTACGCCTACGGAGACGGTAGTATCATAGCGCGTCTCCACAGCGACCGCTTAACAATACCCACCTCCGCTCCTCTGTTTCAACTCCCCAATTTCACCTTCGGCTGCGCCAATACGGCGCTTGCGGAGCCTATCGGCGTTGCGGGCTTCGGCCGCGGCTTGCTCTCGCTCCCCGCACAGCTCTCGGAGCTCAACCCAACTCTGGGCAATCGCTTCTCCTACTGCTTAGTCTCCCACTCATTCAACACTCGCCGTCTCCGCCACCCCAGCCCACTTATCCTTGGCCGCTCCGAATTCGAACCGAGTGAAAGCGAATTCGTCTACACCCCAATGCTTGATAACCCGAAACACCCCTATTTCTACTCTGTCGGGCTCGAAGCAGTCTCCGTCGCTGGGAAAAAATTGGCTGCCGCGAAGAATTTAAGGGTGGTGAATAGAGAGGGTGATGGAGGGATGGTAGTGGATTCAGGCACTACGTTTACGATGATTCCGGCGGAACTGCATGCGCGCGTGGTGGCGGAGTTTGATAATGTGGTCTCGGGCGTTTACCAAAGGGCGACAGCGACCGAGGAGGAGACCGGACTGCGCCCGTGTTACTATTACGATAAGAAGAAGGCGGAGGTGCCTAAGGTGGTGTTGCATTTTGTAGGGAACGTGAGTGTGGTTTTGCCGCAGAGGAATTACTTCTTTGGGTTTTCGAGAAATGAGGAGGGGCAGAAAAGGAAAGTGGGGTGTTTTCTGATCATGAGCGCAGGCGAGGAGTCGGATTCCGGGGGACCGGCGGGGATTCTGGGGAATTTTCAGCAACAGGGGTTTGAGGTGGTTTATGATTTGGAGAAGAGGAGAGTAGGGTTTGCAAGGAGAAGGTGCGCGTCGCTTTGGGATTCTCTTGCACGGTCAGGAGGCTGACGTACAGGTGCTAGCTAACCTACGCTTCCTATCACGTGAGTTTGACTCTTTGTCTGCGCACGTGTGGTTGTGGTTTCGGAACTCGGAAGGCGTGTTTCTTGATTTCGTCGTAGCAGCGCCTTTGAGGAAGTAGTGGAAGTAAACCAACGCACGTGCGTTTGTGAAATGGCACATGTATATTTCCTTAAATGTTAATACGAATGATAGAAGGTTTTGGTGTAAATGGATCCCACGGTGGAATCGTTTTTCATCTCAATTTTTGATACAATAAATCTTGAGATCATGAGCTTATTATTATACAGTTAAATTTTAATCTACGTGGCATATGGTCCAAAGAATAAAAATAATCATGAGCATACATGCTACGTGATTCTTGGAACACATTTAGAGACGTGAGCCATGGGGAATCAAAACCTTACCAGCTGATGGAAGGATCATGAACTCTAGATTTATTATCTCTAAAACTGAGACGAAAAATTATCTCGATCATTTAATTCAAAGAAGTCAACTACAAATTGAAGTAAGTTTTACAGTCATATGATCACATGGCACACATTTGTAATCCGTTTAAATAATTTGAGTGAGTCCATCATTTAAACATGTATTGTCCAAAGAATCCTACATTAATGGAGGGTGGTATTTACAATCGAAGATTCTTTGTACACAACTGATGATTTTTCCCTTGATTGCCTTGAAATCAGATGATGGAGATTTTTTTTCGTCCCAATATTTCACAAAATACATCTTGAGATTATGACCCACCTATCAAATAGAGATATGTTGATTCCACATGGAAAAAAATCTCCAAACATAATAATAATAATGAGTGTATCATGAAAACGATTCTCATGAAACTTTTGACCGAATGATAGGTGGGTTATAATCTCAAAAATCTTTTCAATTGAAGATTGTGTGATGCAAGCAGTCAATGTCTTTAGCAGTGGAAATCATTAATTGCGCGAAGAGTATATTGGGTTGTAAATACACTACCCAACTTTATCACCTTTCCTTATAAATTCAAACGGATTGAGATTAGATTGCATTGACAACAAATATGATTTGCGGGCCCAATTTAGTTTGGATCAATGTCGAACACCGAGTGGGGTGTAGAAACTCTTTTTGGTTCTTGTCAAAGGCCAAACTTTGGATAAGATCATGTCACCGAAGGACCTTCTAACTCTACTATCTATTGGTGTTTCTAAAACTTCAAATTGGGGTTGTGTTCTCTTGTTAGCAACTAGTCCTATTGTATCGCCCATACCGATACATAGGTCATAGGCATAGAAATTTTCAGAAAATGAGAAAGAAATTTCCAAAGGGTACTAGTGCCATAAAATTTCCACCGACACCTGCCCATATAGGTAAGGCATCAACCAATACTTTCGCAATATCTGTTGGCGTTGGCTTGTTTGAAAACTCCATAACCAAAATTTTATTGGAAAACTCTATAACCAAAATTTTAAACCACTGACAAAAGTAATTAATCTCTATCAAGGATCAAAATATCGGTTTCGTTTTTAATTTCGAGATTAGCCAAAATTAAAATTTTGTCTGAAATTCTGTAGGTTGACAGAAATATCACCGGAAATTTTACATATCATACACTTTACTGCCTGAAATTTTAAATTTCGTTATTGTTTCGGGCTCGACCGAAACCGATATCATTTCATAATTTGAATTATCGACCGAAATTTTGATCCATGATCTCTATAACTAGATAAAAATAAGTAGACTATCTTGACAAAGGGGAGGTGCTCCAATGGAGCACCTTCTTCATGCTTCAAGCTCTCTAGAAAACATGTCATGTGATACTCTCTTTTTTTTATTAGAAAAAAGTCATTAATTAACCAACTCGAAGACAATGACTGCTAAATATGGCTAAAACATCTGCGGCAGAATTGGCTTCGCGATTAATGTGTTGACAAATGAACAAGGAGAATAACCCAACGATGTCTTTAATATCCTTTAGCACAAAGCTAATCTCATAATGCTCCTCTTCCTCGTATAACAGAGTAAATATTAGATTTTGCGAATCAGATTCTAAAATAACTCTAGAGAGCCCGAGATCAAAAGCGAAGGTGAGACCATGGAAGGGAGCGAGAGCTTCACTAAACAATGTCCCCCTTTGTCAGCAGCAGCCTTAGCTCCCAAAACCTCCCCCTTCCAGTCTCTAATCACCACACCCACCTCAATACTCAGACTTGTGACACCAGGCCCCATCCACATTAATTTTGGCCATTAACTCCCTCGGTGCTTGCCATCTAGGCATAGGCCTAGATTCTAAAGAAGCAACTGATATGGAATTTGCCATCTGAAACTCAGCAGCAAAATGATTAGCCATGCGGGCAGTGTTCATCGGATTAAGATTAATACCTTCATTTGTGTAGTTGTTCCGACTGGTCCAAATTGCCCACGCAGTGAATAAAAATAGAGGTAAATTGTCTTCACCGATCTCGTTAAGCACCATAAGAAACCACTCTTTAAAAGAAGCAACCCGAGTAAGAAAAGAGCGAACACCTAAGACTGAGAGAAACCAAGTCCGATTAGCCCAATCACAATCCTTAAGCGCATGAATAACAATCTCAGAGTCGGCAGCGCAACTGGCACATTTGTCACTCATAGAATGAATTTGAGGTCTGAGATTCTGATTTGTGGGAAGGATATTATGGCAAACCTTCCAAGTAAAATTTTTGATCTTGTTTGGCACATTACATCGCTAGATAGATTTCCATAATGCTCCCTCGTCACCTCCACTGGTACCAACACCCCCCAACCATCTCTGAGCGTATCAGATGGTAAGCACTACGAACCGAAAATTTGCCATTGCGAGTACGAGCCCAAGCTAGTTTACCCTCATGGCTAAATCTACTTAGCGGAATTCCGAGAATTGCCCTAACATCATCCTCCCAAAAAAGTTCATTAATAAGCACTTCATTCTATCTTCAAGAGCTAGGAATAAAAAGATCAGCCACCATCGATAAACCCGTGACCGGTCTAAGAGTAACAACCTTGTAAGTTGTAGGCTTTGGAATCCACCCATGCTCCCAAATTCGGATAGATCTACCATCTCTCTCCCTCCAAATAGTCCCTTTCAATAGGAAGTTTATTGCAGCGAGGATGCTAAACCAGGTAAAGGACTGATGACGCCTTGGCGTAGCATTGGAAAAACTGCAATTTGGAAAGTACTTTGCTTTAAGGATAGAAGCCAGCATAGAATGTCTATGGGTTAAGAGCCGCTAGCCTTGTTTCGCGAGCATAGCAATGTTAAAAGCCTCCAATTCTCTTACCCCCCGATACCGCCATCTTTTTGGGATTTGCAAATCGACTCCCAAGCCATCCAATGGATTCCCCTTTTCTTATTATTACGACCCCACCAAAATCTGGCCACCATCATAGAGATCTCCCTGAGAAATTTTTTTTGTAATTAGAAACAACTCATCGCGTACGTTGGGATCGCCTGGGTTACCGCTTTGATCAAAGCCTCTTTCCACACCACAGATAGTAGGTTTTCCTTCCATCCTTGGAGCTTACGCCATACCCGATCTTTGATGCTACCAAAAAGTTATCTTTTCGATTTACCCATAATGGATGGCAAGCCCAAGTACTTCTCAAAATTGGCAGCTCTTCTGATGTTGAGAAAATGCATGATCTCCCATCTAGTAGAATTTGAAACATTGTTGCTAAAGGATATGGCTGATTTGTCAATGTTAATTTTCTGCCTAGAAGCCCCCCCATAAAGGATCCAACAAAGCCACCATCTGACGCATCTAAGCTAGATTAGCTTTAGCATAGATAAGACTGTCATCTGCAAAAAGGAGATGAGAAACAACATGAGCATTTCTACAAATTTTAATTCCGATAATGGATCTATTATCATTAGCTTTTTTGATGAGGCAAGAAAACACTTCCGAGCAAATGATGAAGAGATATGGTGAGAGGGGATCACCTTGCCGAATACCTCTGGAATGAACAACACACCCACTAACCCTCCCATTAATAAGAAAGGAGAATGACACAGAGGACACACACCCCATAATCAGTCCAACCGATCTAGAACTAAAACCCATTTTCAACATAGTTTTTGCCAAAAAATCCCACTCAACCCGATCATATGCCTTACTCATATCAAGCTTGATCCCACAGTCGCCAACCTGACCAGTTCTTTTATTTTTAAGAAAGTGGCCAACCTCAAATGCCGTTAGGAAATTGTTAGTAATTAAACGACTAGGGATAAAAGCAGATTGGTTCACAGAGATAATGGAGGATAAAATGGGTTTAAGCCTGTTAGCCAAAACTTTGGCAATGATCTTGAATATCACATTACAAAGGCTAATTGGGCGGTAATTGGAAATACACGTAGGATAATTTATTTTCGGGATTAAGGTAATGAAGGTTATGTTCAGTTCAACAATGTTAGTGGATCCATTTAAATAGCTTAAAATAACTTAACCAACAGACTCACCAATTGTATGCCAAAATTTCTGATAGAAGAGAGGGGGCATACCATCTGGCCCAGGGGCCGTAAGGGGATGCATCTGAAAAAGTGTCGTGTGTACCTCAACAGTCGTGAATGGTTTGATAAGTTGCATATTATGGTCGTGAGAAATACGACTGTCAACCACATTGAGAGCCTCCTCCACCAGAACTGAAGCACAAGAGGTGAGAAGCATGCTGTAGTAGTTTTCCTCGAGATGTTGGATCTGCTTAGTAGTTGTGAACGCTTGCCCTCTATCATCCTTCAACTCCTTGATAAAATTCTTGCTTTTTCTATGGGTAGCCTTTGCATGAAAAAAGGAAGTATATATTACGATCACCCTCCTTCAACCAAAGTTCCCTACCTCTCTGCAACCACATGACTTCCTGTCGATCTAAAACCTCATTAAGCGCCAATTTTATTTCTTTGAATCTCGATCTTTAAAAGCACTGGCTGAAATAACTTGAACCTTGCGGGACAGAGACTCAATCAATTTCTAAATATGGCCAAAGGTGGAAGGATTCCAAATTGATAGCTCCTAAGAGAGATTCTCCAATGTTCGACAGAAGCCTTCAACATGGTTACTCCCTTCCCAATTTTGCCACCCATTTTGTACCACCTCTTCACAACCCTCAGATCTCAGCCACATAGCTTCAAAACGAAATGGTTTCGGAGAATGTAACGGAAGCGGATGAGGACGGGAAGTAGAGAGGCAAATTAGTACGTGATCGGATTGAGTCGTAAAAAGATGGTTTAGATGGGCATTAGGGAAAATTGAAAGCCAGTTAATAGAAGCCACCGCTCGGTCGAGGCGTTCTCTAACAAAACCCCCTCTCAGCCATTATCCCAGGTGAAATGAGGTCCACAAAAGGCAATATCCGTAAGATTACAATCATCAAGCACCTATCTGAAGGTATCCATCTGACTTTGGCTACGAAGAAACACTCCCTCCTCATCGAGGTGGAGAATTTCATTAAAATCACCGATACAAATCCATGGTAACAGATTCTGCTGGTGCAGCTGACGGAGCAGATTCCAAGTAATAGCCCTTCTTTGTAGAGCCGGTTCTCCATAAAAACCAGTACATCTCCATTTAGCTAAACCAGACCCCAAGATGGTAACGTCAATATGGTTGCGAGATGTGGATTGAAGGGCGACATTTGTATCAGATTTCCATGTCATCGCCAAGCCCCCAGATTTGTCGATGCAATCAACTACAAGCACTCCAGATAGTCATGTGATACTTAAAATCCCGTTTTGATGTCATATGGACTAAGGGACCAATATATTAGATTACTTTTTTAAAAAAATTAAATTTAATCTCCACCCTATAATTAATATTATTTGAAAATTGGATCATTGATTATAGCTAATTTTTTACTTTTGTCATAGAGATGAGTTTTCAATTTTTTCAAAGATCTATGTGATGCCCTCTTGTTCCAGGTGGCACTCAAAATATTTTCGAGTGTTACGAGGATTGACTCTCCTAATAACCATCATACAATATCATTTAAACACAAATTTGGTGTCTAAATGATCTTACAAAATCATTTAAACATGAATTTGGTGCCTATATAATCTTAGGCGTCAAAGGTGTCAGACATGCAGACAATCTAATAAGCTGTTAAAATGATAGATCAGTCAAAATGATAACTGAAGTGGGCTGGATAATTACACTTTTTGAGCAATTTTAGACTTATCATCTATAGTCTATACACTCTAACATCAAGAATTGTTCTTATATATTTAAGTACATATATTAAAGTTCACTAATCTGATAGATCACATATGTTTATAAGAGATTGTTTGAGGTGAGATATTCTAATGATGGATGGTCACTTGGATAATTAAACTATATATGTAAATTGATCAAATATTGACCATATGATATATAAATATTGTAGGCTATAATGGTATAAGATCAAAAGTATATTTGAAAGTATAAGATTATTTAAACACCACTGTCACATTTAAATGTAGGTCTGAATAAGAATTATAAGCCACAGAAAAGCAAATAGGGCTGGACCCATGGAATAGTGAGTTGTTTAGTTCTTTTTATGCATATAAAACTATAAGTACAAATAAAAGTAACAATTTCGAGCCGACTATGTGCCCACCTTTATTCCAACAATTTATTGTAAGGAGCCATTACTTCTGCACGCGATGTCCGTCCTTGCATACTTTGATTGGATCCGCAATTATTATAAGTAGGATAACTCTTTGCGCGCCTATGCAATTGCTGAACACACTTATGATAAATTAGAAATTCAACGATTAAAACAGTTTTCATCCCAATATTTTTCTTTTTTGAATAAAAACATGAGAAATATGAGAAAATAAAATAATATTCTTATATTTTCTCATGGATACCTAAGTTATAGAAAATTATAAAATTCCTTTATTCTCCTTTGTATTTTGTTGTTTGGATTACCACATTGTTAGTCGGTAAAATGAAAGATTAATCAAATCCAGTGTTTAGATGTATATGCAAAAACTTATAGGAAAATCTTGTGCTTCGATACATATATGAGAAAATACAAAATTAACCAAATCCTATGTATTTGGATTAAAATCTGATCATCTGATAATAAGCCCACAATCTAGAGATCTCATGTGTTAAAGATTGGGCGAAAAAGAATCTCTATCATCTTATTTAAAAAAGCCAATAGTTTAGACACATAAATCTCAGGTTTCAAAGAAAGAATTTTGAGTTGTAAATATAGGTACCCCTATTGCCAAGAGAAGGAGTGATATCCAATAATGTCATATATATATATATATATATATATATATATATATATAAGAGTATCTTCATTTACAACCTAAGATTCTTCCTTTTTAACCCGAATTTCACATGCTTAAATCGTTGGCTAGTTTAAATCAGACAATGGTTATTATTTTTTGTTCCAATCTTCCTCACGATAAATCTTAAGATCATGGCGTGCATATTAGACAGTTAGATGTTGATTCCAATGGTGGACGTCCCTAAAAAAGAAGGTCAACTCCTTTTCCCATGATCTAGGTCACGTTTGTGGATGTGTACCATATAGAATCAACATCTGATCATCTGGTAGGGGCGCCATGATATTAAGATCTAACATGAGAAAGATTTGAACGAAAAATAATCTTTATCGTCTGATTCAAATCAGTCAATTTTCGTCCGTGAAAGAATTATGTAGTATTACTAATAAACTGGTGACACTACAAAAAATAAGACTATTAGCTACAATTTTTTGGAGCAAAAAAGTGCCGCTATTAATAAAAAACCTATTAAGACTATTAGAGGCAAGGGTATTCTTGTTTTTTGTAGTGAGAAGAGTTGTACCCTAATCTTTTTTCTTCTCCACTCCTCTTATCTTTCCGAGGTCTCGACAAATTGAATTGCCGAGGGGTACCCTCGAACTCTTCAATGGGAAATGAGCGAAAAATTTGTATTTCGCATTTTGACCCTTAAGTCGCTTCCAAATAGCAAAAAATTATGCAAAATAAAATATGAACCTAAGTATTCTTCTGTTTTCCCCATATCCATATAGGCTCATTTCCCATTGTGTTTTGTTGTTTGGATAACCACATTACTAGCCGAGAAAATGCAGGATTAATCAAATCAAGTGTTTGGATATATATGCAGGAAATTGTAGGAAAACAAACCTTGTGTTTCGATGCATGTCCGAGAAAATGCAGGATTAACCAAATCCTGTGTGTTTGGATCAAAATATGACTGTCTGATGGTAAGCCCACGATCTAGAGATCTAGTGTGTCGAAGATTGGGCGAAAAAGAATCCCTATTGTCTAATTTAAAGCAGCCAATAGTTTAGACACATAAAACCCGAGTTTCAAAAAAAAAATCTTGAGTTGGAAATATAGGTACCCCTATTGCCAACAGAAAATGAGTGAGATGCGATAATAGGATATATAAAAGGATATCTTCATTTACAACCTAAGATTCTTCGTTCTCAACCCAGATTTTACGTGCTTAAATCGTTAATTAGTTTAGATCAGATGATGGATATCATTTTTCGCCCCAATCTTCCTCACGATAAATCTCAAGATAATGGCGTGCATATCAGACGGTCAGATGTTGATTCCAATGGTGGATGTCCCTAAAAGTGAAGGTCAACTCCTTTTCCCATGATCTAGGTTACTTTTGAGGATGCGTGTCATATAGAATCAACATCTGATCGTCTGATAGGGGCGTCATGATCTTAAGATCTAGCATGAGGAAGATTGGAAGAAAAAACAATCTCTATCGTCTGATTCAAATCAGTCAATGATTTTTGTCTGTTAAAAAATTGTGTAGAATTACTAATAAAAGGTGAGAAGAGTCGTACCCTTATATTTTTCTTCTCCACTCTTTCTCTTATATTTCTGAGGCTTTGGCAAATTGAAATGCCAAGGGTACCCTCAAACTCTTCACTCGGAAATGAGCGGAAAAATTGTATTTTATATTCCGATCCTTAAGTCGCTTCCAAAAAGCGAAAAACTACGAAAAATAGAATCCAAATCTAAGTATTCCTTTATTTTCCCCATATCCAAATAGGCCCTTACATGATTAATCTTGAGACCATATGGGCATAACATCAAATGATTAAAAATGACTTTCATTCTAATCTTTTACATAATTAATTTTGAGACCATGGTATCAAAAATCGGCCAATACAGATACGTATCGGTGTCGGGCGATAAGGTATCAGTTTCAGTCGATACCTCTGTTTAATAAATAAATGATAGGCCGATACACACTACAAAAAATAAAACTATTAGCGGCACAAAAAATTGCCGCTATGAACTAAAAAACAACAGTTTCTAGTCCCGTCGCTATCGAAACAACAAATTTTATTGTTAATAGGGCAAATTTTTGTGTCGCTAATAGTCTTATTTTCTGTAGTGACATATCGGTATCGGCTGAGTTGTATCGATCCTTCATTGACCAATACCCGAGTCCGAAAGCGATTTTGACGCTTTGCTTGAGACCATATGGGCATAACATCAAACGATTCATTTTCATGCCACGTGATTTTTGAGTCACATTTTTCAAATATATGAGATATGTAAAACCTGGAATAAATAAATTGATTATTTAATGGTATGCCTATGATCTCAACTCTTAAGATCAATTGTGTGCAGGATTTGAATGAAAACTAATTATCTGATTTAAAGCCGTCAAACTGAGTTTCAGCATAGGGGCATACTAATTGATAGGCATGAGTAGAGCTATTTTAAAAAGTATGTTTGCTATTTTAAAAAGTAAGCCATTACTTTGCACACAGAAAGTTAGCCGAAGCACGTAACTTCAAAATGTATATATATTTTTTAGACTGTAACGTGGAAATGTTAAAATGTAGTCTAAGCTATCTGATTTGATGGCCGTGATCTAAAGATGTTAGATGAAAATAGTTGTCAAGAAACTCAATCTCTATCATATAATTAAATTAATCAATGTATATCATTTTTTGTGTATTAAATTAATCAATGTATATCAAAATTATTGTGTTAAGAAGCGCAGATCACTTTATGTGTATTTTGAAAGGTAATTTTTGAGGAGTAGAATGTTATACACCTCTTTATAAGAGTCAAAAGCTCCTTTTCAAAAGTGTTGACAAAGATGGCCTAAGACTTTCTTTAAAATTATGTGTTTGGGTCAACTTTGTTTATATACGTAATGGCTACTTTTTAAAATTAAAAATAATTATTTTTTAATGCGTGCAAGGACATACATGATTGTGCAAGTAATAGCTCTATTTTTTAGGATAATAATTCGGGAAGGTGGAGCAGTGAAGCTGGCTTTATTCTCTCCAACCATGATTCGTGAGATCACTGGAGAACGGCAGCATTTCTTAATTCAAAGAAGTGCGTTTGCGGAAGTGCTGACAATGGGCCGGGTCTGGTCAAGTCCGGCCAAATAGTGGCTGCCTAATGACCGGAAAAGGGTATATGCCTGATCCGATCTGACTCAATCCAATCACTATAAAAAATAAGGAAAAATTTATACTTTCGGTATTATAATTTTGCTTATTTGCAAAAACAGTCCTATAGTTTTATTCTTTGTGAAAAAAGTCAACTTCAAGCCAAGCCGTTTCCACGTCAGCACCGATTTTGAAATGTCTCAAATACCATTCTGTTTTAAAATCCTTTTTATTGTTAAACTATATATAATCTTTTACTTTTTAATCATAACTTCTGTAAAAACTAAGAGAGCGGCAAAAAAACAGCGATAAAGCAGACACAGGATGAAATATATTTTTTAGGTTTTCTTTTTTGCTTTTTATAAAATTTAATTCTCCTTTGATATTCCTAAACAGTCCGATAGTTTATCGCTATCCTAGCGTAGCGGAATGCTAGCTTAACGCTATCTTAGCGTAGCGGATCGCTACCCTATGATAGCGTAACGCTACCCTATGATCACGGAATGCTACCCTAAGATAGCGGTAAGCTAGCGTAACGTTATGCTAAGATAGCGGTAAGCTATCGGCATAATAGTAGTTTAATTTTACAATCATTTTTTTAATTACTTAGTTATTCTTATGTTCTATGCAATTATTACTCATTGATTCTAAGATGACGAAGCATATAAAGGCCTACGGGAAGTGTACAGGGATTAGTGTTAAAAAAATTTACATGCATTGCAACAAAGAGAGGAAGAAAATATTAGATGAATCATTTTTCGATTATCTATTAAAGATTTATGAAAATTTAGTCTTTATTGGAAACTTTGTTAACGCGATATTGAGCTTTTGGGTTAAAGATAATATGTTTAAGGTAAAGAACACCAAAGTACTTCTGGAGGAACCTGATATATCATTGATTTTAGGCCTTAATATGTTAACAGGAACTGAGACTGAGCAAAGGGCTATAACAAAGGGAGAAACCATTTGATACAAATTCTTCCGCGAATTGCCAACTAAAAGGTCTCGTATTGAAGAAATTGTTAATAGTGCTCAGCTTTTGAACGAAGAATTTTTGAAATTATCGTTATTGTTTCTCATATGCTCGCTCTTACTTCCGAAACACATAGCATAAAGTGGATAGTAAATACTTGAACTTAGTCGATAATCTCGAAGAGTTCAATGAATATCCGTGGGGGCTGGTGGTTTATAAATATTTAGTTGACTGCATATCTACAGCGATAGTCATAAGAGAAGGGGCAAAAGTATCGCTAAAAGGGCAATATAACATCTACGAGTGCACTATCGCCTTACAGATTTGAGTGTTTGAGCACTTTCCTAGAGTCCGCCCCGCTTATACTCCGCTGAAAAATTAATTTTCGAGGCTGATGAAATGGAAAGCAATGAAATTCAGTCGTAATCCAGATTATTACCGAGAAAAAATTATTAACTCTACGGCTATTGTCAACTTCGATGTTGAGAAATAAGAATTATAATATCGATCAATTCGGCTCTTTTTAAGGCAAAGAGAGATGGAAAGAAAATAAAAAAAAGAACAAGAACACCCGACCCCAAAAAGGGAATACCCGACCCAAAAAAGAGCCAAAAAGTTATACGATGATTACGATAAGGATGATGACGATTACGATGACGATGAAAATGTCTATGATGATGATGACAGTGACGATAATGACGATTACGAAATTTTTTTATGTCACCAAGTAAAATCAAAGGAAAAATAACCGGAAAGTATGCAGCAGCCAGCATGAGAACAGCTGGCTAGCCATCCCTAACTTATAAATGAGGTAATAGAGCTTCGGAAAGAGTGCTCATCTTTTTAATTGGTAATTAAAGAAATGAAAGACGATTTTAATCGCGCCTTCTCTATTTTAAAAGGACAGGCGATAACAATTGAGCAACTTGGAAGAGACAAAAAGACCCTACAAGTGAAAGTAGGGTCTCTAAAAGATCAAGTAGCCTACTTGAAGAGCGAAAATGCTGCCATGAAGAATAATCTTGAGGCAGTAAAATCTTATTTATCTAAGGTATATACTAACTTAAAATACTTTTTAAAAAAATTCAAATCATTTTTTTAATGATAGCGAGTCGCTATCTTAAGTTAGCGGATAGCTATCTTAAGATAGCGATACGATAGCGGATCTTAAAATAATATAAATTTAATTGACTTAGTTTTAATTCTTTTTTTGTAATTATATAGGATCAAATACTTTCTTCGGTGCTCTTTGATACATTTGTTACCCCCAAATCCCCTCTCGCATCACTTTCATCACCCTGCCCGAGAGCCCTCTATATTAGAATCACCTTCTTTTCAACCTCCTGATCTCTCTTTATCTAAGCCTTCTGTCACTCAACCCTCTGCACCACAGCCTTCTTTGTAATATCCCTGATATTTTCGGCATATTTTCGTTTACCTCGGTAAGCGTGTCCGAAAAATACTGTAGAATATTTTTGGACTTTTGGTAAGCTAAGGCTATGGTAAGATTAATGGCCAAAGGATTTGGTCTCGAGAGGTGTGCAAGTCATGAAATCGATGACTTATACTATTGGGTGGGTGTTGGTGGTTAACACTAGATATACTCTCAAACAAAAAGGATAAGTTGTAAAATTTAAATATCTAGATTTTAGTATGCTTTGTTAATATATTATAAAGAGAGAGAGAGTTTAGAGAAAATACACTTCTCTCTTTCGGTTGAAAACAAATAGGAAACTTTTGGGCTGCTTGTGATCTTTAGATCTTGGAAGTTTTAGAGTTCCTCTCTCCATCTCAACCATTGATCAGAGTAGTGCCTCAATTCTGATCAGTTTGAATTAATTGAAAGAGAAGAGTGATGTGGAGAGGGTGAAAATCTGTGTGATTTTATTGAGTGAAGTGGCTGTAACCACCCTTCTTATTGGACTGATTTGAAGATCTAAAATCATTGAGCTTGGAGATCTTTCCCGGACGTGAATCGGTTCAAAGAAAGCAACGCATTAAGATACAAGAGGTATGCCTTAAAACCTCCTTATGTAAAATTGTTTGATTTTTGTTAAGAATGTAAGTTTTGAATTCAATAGAAATGATGGAATGGCTGTGTAGGAAATATGCAAAAGAATCCGAGCATGTTAAAAGTTCTGACCACAAGATTCGAGAAAATCGACCATCGATTTTCAAAATCGACTGTCGAAATTAGAAATCGACTGTCGAATTGGAAATCGACAGTCAAAAATGGGATTTTAGCTTTAAAACAGAGTTCTGAAATTCGATGGTCGAATTTCAAATCGACCATCGAATTTCAAATTCGATAAATTCGACCATCGAATTTCAAATTCGACCATCGAATTTGAAATCGATGGTCGAATTCTGTCCAATTCTGGCTTTTTAAATTTTGATTGGATTTTTTTGTTTTATAAGCCTTTGGATTAATTTTGGGTTGTATATTAACACTTAGGGTGTCAATATATGTAGGTTTTGGTCAATTAGGAGTCCTTGGAGAGGATTGCTTATGCATGCCTTTGAATTTGCTTGGTTAAGGTAGGGGAATCCAAACTATTATTTGCATAAATTATAAGCATAACAAATATAAATCAAAGTTATTTTTAGAAGCATGAAATATAGAAAATTCATTACACACAGTGAAATTAAAACTTTGAACATATGATACAATCCGAAAATTTGCAAACCTTGTCATAAATAAGAATCATTGGAAATCAGAACCTCAGTTAAATTTGAATCAGAACCTCAGTTAACTTTTGAATCAGAACCTCAGTTAACTTTTGAATCAGAACTTTGAAAAATCAGTATATGATATGAATAATAAGCTTGGATATGTGTTAGCATTTGCATTTGATTTTGGGTTCATACGTACGATGCCCTAGATTCCACCAACCGTGTTGACGGTAAAAAAATTTTGGCGCAAGTTTCCCTCATAGCGTAGGGGCTTGTTGCATTTTCGAAATGGGTTCATGAACCATTTGATGGTCAGAGGGTCTTCCCATCGGTCACGTAGTCTCGCTCTCATGCTATAGGAAATTTGGGAGATAAAATTAAGTTATAAATTTAAGACAAGAAGCATGCTAAATCGAACATTTTGAACACTTTAGATTTTATGATTTTTGACTCGAGATTAGGCGGAGATTTAATTTGAAAAGCATCATTGAAAACCATATTTGATCCGATTCGCTTTTTGAAAACTTTTACTTATAAGAAATGCAAATAGATCTGTCTTCCCTTATTGAGCTTGGCTGTTAGCTCACCCTCGACTATACGTCACAAGTGCTGAGACTGATTTGGGATCTGAGGATTTGGAGGATTCTGATTATATTCCTGAGGAGGAATTAGACTTGCCTGCTGAGGAGTTCTTCCCTTGACCTTTAGATCCTGTATTTTGGTATTTTGTCTGAATATTGTTTGAATATTGGGCCCCAGGCCTTATTTTGTTCTTTTTGATATCACTCGAGGAACCATTATTGTGAACCTCTATTTTAGGTGATCGGATTGGCCATCACCGGTGGTTCTTTTTGGTTCCTCACAGTGATACATCTAATTTTGTTATTTGAAGCATTTGTTTTTGGATTAACAATGTTGCCTCTGTCTTTAGACCTTTGTTTATGTTGCCGGCTTCTGTTTGTTACTGCTTATTGAGAAATCAATAAGTTGATGAACCGGCCTTTCCTATACCTTAGGGATTGGAAAAGTCGGGTCGTCACATTCTTCCTCTGAACCCCTTTACCCTCAATTCTCTACACCCAAGCCTTCTTCCTCTCATCCCACTGCACTTTAACCGTCGGTCGACAAAGTAGTTGAAGCTCTAGTAACCCAGCCTACTTACGAGTCGCAATCGGCATGACTTAAATCATTACTAATAAAGCTTTCTGTATCAAAGATAAAGGCCGACTTACAAAAGAAGGGCACGGGATACGAGCTGCGAGTACGGAAGAAAAGAAAGACACCGACTAAGAAAGAATGTATAAAACGAAAGAGTGATCGTCATGGAAAAAGAAGAGGTTGAGCTACAGTCCATGGAACATAAATTTATGATCAGTATGTGAAACCGGCCTGCAGATGACGATTCTGCGCTCGTAAATACTATCTTTGGTGTTTACGTCACCGTAGGGAATTTAAGGGTCTTCAAGGGAAGGTTGTGGCTTGACAATGAATTGATGGACGCGTACTTCAAAGTCTTAGAGAGTAAAGACAACTCTATATTTACAGAAATTGCAGATAAGAGTTGGTTTACATCGGCCTCGGCTTTGGTATTATTTTTTTCCTTTATTATTTTATTTATTTATTTATTTACATTTATTTATTATGTCATTCATGCCTTTCAATTATTGACTTATTCTAATGATCAATTTCAGACCCTGATTATAGCGGAACACACAAAATTTAAAAAAATTATGGCTGATGAAAATTTAGAACCACTCAACGACTTAGATAGATAGGAGGCGTACTGTGACAGGTGACAGGTTTGTCACCAGTGCAAGCCGCTTGAGACTCTGCTTAAAAGTACGATACATGGTATTAATGTTGTCGATTGTGGGACAGTAAGTTATTTTTTAAATTACATTAATATTTTTTTATTTCTTAATTAACACAATACTAATTAGATCTTCGGTTACACACAGATTTTTTTCTGATACATAGCCAAAAACATCAGATTGGGCATTGGTTATTGTGTCCGTAGTGGATCACTTTGTGAAGTTGATAGACCCGGCCAACCCAGACTGTTCAAGGAAGTTCGAATCGCACAAAGAAAGTTTGTTGCATCACCTGCAACAACTTCTTCACACTGTCGGATTGAGTTCGGCTCTCGATCAATCGTGACAGCAAACGGTGATGGACACTGTCGATCTTTCCCGCCAACACAACGATTGAGACTGTGATATTTTTATACTGAAGTATATTAAGTATTTTTTCGAACGGAGGAGAATAAATTTCGAGAAGAAAGACATGCAGCAATTTCAAGTCAAAATCGGACATTCATTGGCCACATTTGGAAAAATAACTAAGTAGTTATTTTTCTTTTACTTTTATATTTTTGTATATTTTATAACAAGTTTTTGATAATGAATATATATTTTTGTTTGAATTTTTATTTTTTTTTGCTATTGTTAGAAGATACTTTAGCCGACCGCTATGATATAACAATCTCATTTTTACAAGTTACAAACTAAGAAATAGGTTTCATATTCTAACAAATTTACATGAGCGGCAGTTATGTTCGTATTCGTTATAATTTTTACATCGTAGTGGTCAAACTTCGCCTTTAAATCTTATTCTCCATTTCTTCGGACGACCGGCTTAACGTATCTTGTGGGGAGGCAACACTTCGATGTCTTCCCTTTGAACGGTCTATTGGCGCTTATCAACGATCGGAATAAAGTATTCTTTGTAAATTTCTCTGAATAAGGCACTGGTCCTGCACGAAATGGAGGAATCTCTTTCTCCCTATTCCTGTGTGACAATGTAGCGATCGCATGCGAACATGATAATCCAAGGATAGCCCAACATCAGCATGTGCACGTTTGTTACTCTAGATCGATACTGTGAGTGTATTACCCTTGTTTAACTTGAAATATAACGCGACCATAGGGAACAACGTTCTTTCGACGGGCCCACCCTGAATTTCGTGTTATGTGCTCTTCCTCCATCGGTGTCAACACGTGTGTCATTTTATTTCCTTCCTCCTTATGCCAAAGGTAGAATTCGGTTACTTTCGTGCGAATGGCTTCTAGTATTGTCACGATCGGTTCCTCCCTGGCTATCTTCAATACACTATTAATACTTTCTGTTATAATTATTGTCAGCATATCATAATATTTTTTTGTAAAATATGTGTGCGCCCATAAATGATCACCGACTTCTTTAATCCATATTATCTCGTCTTTTATTTTTCATAAAATTCTTTTAAATTTTGCCTCTGAGAATGCACGGACAGCAACCCAGAACAGCGGTCGGGAGATTATATCCTTATATATATATATATATATATAAGATTTAGAGCTAGATGTCTCATATAATAGCTATGAAAAGGGTTAGGAAAAACTTTTTTCACAGCTTCTATCAAACCTTTCTGTCGGTCTGATATTAATAAAAACTTCTCTTCAAAGTTCCAGATTATGTATCTCCCTGATAAATCAAGAAATCATGTCCAATGATCTTCATTTTCTTTAGGTCCAACACAGAACGCTATAGAGAATATATGTCTATCCCCGTCTATCCCCGTAATTATTAACAACACTCATTTGAATCGTCCGCACAAATGCGTCCCATCTACCGTAATTATATTTCGCAAAGTATTATAGAAGCTCCTAAGCAAAGTATTATAGAAGCTCCTAATGTAAAGTCCAAATGCCATGAAGAACCTCTTAAAAGTATTATCAGACTCGTGACACAATTCAGTATGTACGTCTGGATCAACCCTCTGTAATTCGACAATATAAGACGGTAATATCTTAAATTGCTCCTTCCAGCTACATCAGATATCATTCAACGTCATTTCTTTTCCTCTCCATGCTTTCCAGTAGCATTCTGTTACACCATATTTTTTTTAATATAAAAAATTATTAAAGCAAGACTCTCGTCAAAGCCTTTTAACAACTTATTCCTCACGAAGGAAGTTATCCACGATATTGTACACTGGCGATGTCCTCTTTCAAAAGCTGACATTCTACACGTATGTTTCGGGCAGAAAGTCTTCACGACAAATATGTCCACACCGATCAATTTTGATGTATGTATTCGTCAAGCACACCCTACATCAACACACCTCGTCGTAACTCGAAGATGACTGATTTTTATTGGTTTAATTTATAAATTATTTGCCATGACAAACTCTTTAAGAGCTTTTTGGAAGGATTTTTTATTTATGAATGTCTGCCCAACAGTTAATGGCCTCTTTCATAAAGTTCTTCACCATCCGAATCCATATATTAGCGATCTGAGTTATTAAGATCATAGTCTTCGTCCACCAGAGGTCGATCAATTCTCCTATTGGTATCAACACGCAAAGTGAGCGAAGGCGGCGCTTAAGTATTTTCAGAGTCACTATCACCGTCATCGATTGGAATATTATTACGTGCTTGGGGTTGAGTCCGTCGAGGTACGATTAGTTGAGGTGAAATTGTTTCGTTACCGGTTCGCCAAGGTCGAGAAGTTTGAAGTACGATAGACTCTTGTATTCTGGCCTCGATTACTGTTGGCTGCGTAGCTATTGGTTTAAAAGGCCATTGGTATGGACTACCTCTCAAAAATGTTTCCCATTAATTCCAATCGAATGTGTTGTTTATCGATTCGAAGTTAAACTGACATGTATTATGCATCGGATTCAGTTGAGGACAATATCCATAATCCTCATCTTCTCTCATTAGAATGTTGAAAGACTTTACTCCGGTAGCTTATGGTATCGGCAAAATCCTATATTCATATTTCTATTATCGTCGACTGTCATTTATGCAGTGAAGTTCTCATCTTTAAATCGTATTCCTTGATTTTCAATCGAATGTTCTGGTTCTACACCATCATCACCTCCTAATCTAATGTTTTTCTCAATTTCTTTATCATTTTTGTTTGTTTTATGTTGGAACAATTGAAATGCTTCCAAAGACGATAAAATTTCCATCACAGGAGTGACTAATGATTTTTCGATATAAACATTTATCACACCATCACCAATACGATATGCTCTAAATAAGTTAGCAAGATCATCAGAGTCCGACAATTCTGCAAACACCGACTCATTTCCTATGTGCAAAGAAATCAATAGTGTAATTGAATGTTCTTCCAGTCGGGTCCTACTGACATTGTACATTTTCTGCTTAAATTGATCAAATGATATTTTTTCTGTAACAACAACAATCTTTCGATATCCACCATTGTAAGTATTATTGCCGACTCGGACACCATCAAAATGAAAAAGTAAGGGAACATTCATTTCATCCTAAAATATAAAAAATAATGAAAATTAAAATATCATACTTAACTTCACTAATATTCAGCGGATCGCTAGCGTAAGGTAGCGTATCGCTCATATAATGTAGCGGTCACTATCTTAAGGTAGCAACCACTATCTTATGTTAGCCGTCGCTATCTTAAGATAACGATATGCTACCTTATATCAGCGGTCGCTATCTTAAGATAGTAACCGTTACCTTACGTTAACGATACGCTAGCTTAAGGTAGCATATATGACCATTCTTGCGTTATCTTTAAAATTTTATATCTACTATCAAAATTACTATTTTACCAGTATTTATTATAGTTGCAAAGATAAAGTGTGTTCTAAACTGATAGAGGAAAACATATTACTAAAAATAATAAAAAAAAATATAGGAGGATTCTCCTATATATATATATATATATATATATATATATAAGAGGAAATAATAAAGAAAATCGGTGTTAACATGGAAACGGCTTGGCTTAGAACTGGCCTTTTCCGTAAAGAATGAAATTATAGGGCCGTTTTTGCAAATAAGCAAAATTATAGGGCCGAAAGTATAAATTTCCCTAAAATAAGACTATTAACGACAGTTTTTTTGTAGCCAAAAACTGCCGCTATTAATAAAAAAGCTATTAAGTTTATTAGCGGTAATGGTATTATCGACAATTCTTTTATTAATAACGGCAGTTTATGATTGCCGCTAATAGTCTTTTTTTTTGTAGTGAATGGTGCACTCCGACCCGACAAGTCAAGGCCTCAAGGGTATATGCTTCACCCGACCCAATAAATAAAGAATCCAATATATGCCCAACTTTAAACCCGCCCCAACGTAATTAAAAACCTCCTATTTTTCTTGATATATATATATATCCAGTCGACTCTACCGGACCATCCTTTGAGTTGATCCGACCATCACTAGCCCAAAGACGTGGTTAGGATTTTTTGCTTCATGGGGCTAGCATTGACTAATAAATGTTTGTAGTTATTTATCGTCAACTTTGGTGCTTGTACACCATAGGTTTAGGGTTTATATATAAAAAATATTTGTATAAAAAATATTTTTTTTTACAAATACAAGAGTTAAATAGGGGCAGCGCCATGCCCGTGGCCCAACCTGACCTAGTGGGTCAAGTTTATGCGCAGACCCACTATAAAAACCCGAGAAGTCAACCCGTCCGTTGACAGCCATTGTGTACATCTACAACTCAATTGTTATGGCGCATACGAAACACATAATTCCTATTAAAGAGATTCTACTTTCTAGGTTTGTGTCTGACCAAGATGATAAATAGCACCCACCCATCCACCTTTCATCTTTCACTGCTAAACTGGTCAAGCCTATAGACATATTTATAAGCATTAAATCATTGACAGCCCTATTAGCTGCTTTAAACTTTAAAACTCTAAAAGCTTGGGTGCCTTAGCTATGACCCACTTAGTATATTACTTATTAGCTAACGCTGCATTTGTGTTAGCTCTTTTAAAGTAAAGAGCAACTCTTTGGCTCCGACAGAAAATTATCTTCATGTTTTTCTTATCCTATTTATTTGAAGAGCAATTTTAAGTGATAAAGTCATAAAAGTGTCCTCTATTTGCTCTCTATTAGAGCAGATAAAATTCTGCTATGATAAAAAAACAGAAAGAGAGCTGTTTCTGCTCTTATAAGAGCTAATCTAAAGGACACTTTAAAAAAACAACCTTGAAAAATAATTGTTTTAGCAAAACAACCCCGAACTTAAATATTTAAAAAAAATAGTGCTTTCACAGTTTTCAGAACTTCAAAAACTCGTGAAAGCATTATTTTCTAAAAAAAGAATATTAAAAAACAGTGTTTTCACGGATTTTTGAAGTTTCAAAAATTGTGAAAGCACCGTTTTTTCAAAACGTTTAAATTTGGGGTTGTTTTGCTAAAACGTTTATTTTTCGAGGTTATTTTTTTAATTATCCCTAATCCAAAACACAACCTAAAGTGTATGCCGTGGGTAGGGTATATGATAAATCTTGCAAATTAAATATCTTACATTTGTGATGTGAGAATGATCGGATGGCTCTGATCAAATATTGGCTGACAACACTAAGATAAATTTATAATAGATATTACGGAGAACATCATAGTCTGTTGGCTATACTTTTCCACGTTAGATGCGTCATATCGAAAGTCTTTAAATAAATACTGCATTAATAATTTAATATGGTCTTAGCATAATTGAATTATATTTTGTTTGTAGTGGTAACTGGTAAGTGAGCCATTTAACAACAGGTGGCAGTTTAGAAGCTAGAGACGCCGCCATAACCGAGTCTTAGAATGAACGTCTGCGAGATCCAATGAATAAAGCTGTCTTTGGTTCAAACCAGCTGGCCACGCGGCCCACGCTCTCTTTCTCTCTCGGTGGGCGTAGTCATTAAGTTTGGTGAGAGGATCATCGTTATCAAGAAGCAAGCAGCTTAGTTGGCATCTAAATTACTCTCTTCAACGCGAATGCAGTTTCAAGTTACGATATCAGCACAATTAGGAGGGTAGGTGATACCTACTTCCTTTTTTCAATCCCATAAATGATTGATTCTTTATTTGTAGTATCTATCTAAGGTAAAAGTGTGGTCCACTCTATGAAAAGTTGTTCTTTTTCATTAATTTAAAAGATGATAATAATGGGTCATCCCAAAACCATTGATTGGTGCAATGATAAAAGACTTGGGCTATCAATTAGCTTATAATTATGGATGGGACCAATATTGAATGATGGAAAAACCTCCTATTACCGTGGGCAGAGCCACATAATACAGCATTATGAGGCTGTAGTCCCATTTAACTTTGGAAGATTCATAGAATAGGCTTTCAAGCCACAAATTTATCTACCATTGCTGACCCCACTAGAATATCCTTGATTCGCCTATGACAGACCTTAGAAAGGTTAGCGGCCCAAGCTTTAGAGCAATCCGTATCATCAAAGTCGCAGCTCATAACACTTTACAATTTGTCAAATATCCAATGCACTTTTAGGCAACGAGATCTTTTGAGGGTTAAAAGTTATTTTGGATCCAAAAATCACACTCATTGAGTAATTTAAACCATCAAATCTATAATAGTCATGTTAAAGTGCATTTATGATATTTTTCTTTGGTTGAGACATGTTTTTAATGATTAATTTTATTTTAAATATATTAATGTAAGTATACTACAGTATACATAAATTATATCATTTATAATCAAATTACAAAAATAACGTTTAATATTACCGTCTGATTTATCAAATGGACAATCAAAAGGATATCTTGATAATTTAAATATGACAGAGAGATGTTAGGGTTTTCTTCTCTCATTCGAATTATTTCTCTCTATCTTTAACAAAAAAAAATTGTAAAAATTTTAGAAAAAATAACAATAAACAATAAATCCAAAGCCCGCCCTGACTATATAGATAAGGGCCTGACTTATATAGATAAGGGCTATGGCTGGGCATATCAAAACACACCTAAGGGCTGAGCTAGGTTTGGAGAGTGTGAAGGAGGACCCATTTACAGCCCTAATTACTCTGCTATGATTTTCTGGTAAAATGCCTCATATTAGGTAAATTTTGACACTACAAAAGATGACCATCGATCTGAAATACTTGGCATTGATCTAAGATGTATGCCACATGGCACCACATGATTTGTTTTGTAAAGGATTTCCATCTTAGAAGGCTCCTAAAGAAAGTCAGTCCCTTTCCTTCAGCACCTCATGATAGGATGGCCGTCGATCTGAAATACTTGAGATTGATCTAAGACGTACACCACATGATTTGTTTTGTAAAGGAGTTCCATCTTAGAAGGCTCCTAAAGAAAGTCGTTCCCTTTCCTTCTGCACCTCATGATTCATTGTATGTAGGTAAGATCTGTTGAAAAGATACATCTAACTTGTAAGTAAATCAGTAAAATTTTATTTCCTAAACTAACGTTGCCGCATCAGCTCTAAGGTGAGAAAAAGGTGCTGTATTTTTTAAGTTGAGGGTACTCAGCTAGGTATAAAGGGGTGTCACCTGGAACGCATGGGACTCATGCGTAAGGTATCAAAATCGGTACCGGTCTCCGGTATCGGTTTGCCCAAGACCGATACGTATCGGCCGATACCAATACGTATTGGCCTATTTGAAAAAAAAAAAAAGTCTACGTCTCGGCGGAAACCGAGATGTATCGACCAATATCCGATACATATCCCTTATCGGCCGATATGGTATGGGATACTTGAGTTGGGATACAGATACATATCGGGCCGATATGTATCAATTTGCCTAGAAACCGATACGTATCGGTATCGGCCAATTTTTGATACCTTGCTCATGCATCAACAGGCATAGTAACCATGTTCGGATTCGGGAATCATTCGGTTGGGGTTCAGCTTGGTTTAATTCAAATCAGTTCCGGAAAGAGTTAAGGAACAATTTTAAAAAAAATTGGGATCATTCCAAATAGTAATATATTATTAAAAATATATAAAAACAGATCTAAATGTGTGAAGTTTAAAATAAATTTTTTAAACAATTCATAATCACAAAAAAAGAGCCTACTATTAGGCCCCGACCAAATACTGAATATCCCCCATTAAGTACAGCTAGAAATTGTTTGAGTCTTTGAATCGGACAATGAAAATCATTTTTCATTTCAATCTTTTCACGCAACCGATCTTGCAATCATGGAAAAATCATCAGAGGAGTTTTTATTGCACGTGGCACACATCTCAAAAATTGCCTTGAATTATATGGGCAATGGATCTTTGAGTCACTTTTTTGGAATGTGTACCAGCTAAAACATAATTCTGTGCAAGACAAACTACATATTCTGGCCCTATTGTGTCCTTAGGGCAAGATGCTAGTAAATTTAAATGGGGTTCCTAGTATGAGTTTATGAATCAGACACTGCACTGCAAACTGTAAAAGCTCACAATTCTTTAATTTTTTTCATATACTCTTCGATTTATTCTTTCAATCTGTCAAACGGTCTCGTTCTTTCAATCCTTTAACTGTTTTCACAGACTCTCATTCTTGGCCCATGGGGAGCTCCCGTATCAATCACTTCCATTCATCTCATCCGACCATCTGTAGCACTCGTAGCTATGATTTGCAACAGCTAAAAGTGCATCCTAAAAGTTATCTGACCTTATTAAGTTAAGCATAAGTTTGTTGGTCACCATCATTGTCAAAAAATTTAGATCTGCATTTCCTCCTTTTTCTGTATATTTCATTGGATCTTTTGGTTGAACAGCGGACCCATTATACCATTTTCCAAAAAATGAATTTATTTTACTCGATCCTCCTGTTCTTTTTTGTGATTCAGTGCATCCCATAGAAGAACTCCTCAAATCAGATCTTCTTGACCTTTTATTTTCTCCTTCTAGTTCACTCAAATTGTTGTCTTAATCATATCACAACCTTCATCTTTAACTTGCGTACATGGTCCCAAATCATTGGTACGAATTTGGGAAGATGATATTTCATCACAGTAATCAATCGAGGGTAAGAATAAGTCATTACAAAACTTGCATTGAGCCGTTCCACCTTCATTTCTTAAAACTTGAACTTTTCCGTCTGCACGATTACGTATATATATTAAAAGTTGAAAGAAACGTTAAACTTAAATATGCATCTGTAAAAGGAAAAGACGGAATCGACAACACCATGAGAAAGAAAAATGTAATCAAGTAGCAAAATAGTAATATATATATATAATTGTATAAAATAAAAAGGATAATGGAAATCTCGTTATCTCACCAAAGAAAAACCTCATATTTCACAAAGAACGACAACCCACATCAAAATCCGCAACCATAAACCCAAATCGATTACTCATGGTGCTAATAAAAACACCCAACATTGAAAATATACACAATCATATATAAAAAAAACCATCACCCATTCAATGAAAATTGCATAGTTGATGAGCGAATTCAACAAGAAAGAAGGAAAAAAAAAATCTCCGTCTTCTGCATAAAGTCTCTACATTTTTACAAACATCAAGCATCAAATCCACTTCAATTCCTACCTCATTTGATACTTCAATAAAAACCCAGATCGAATTTAATCCTAAGAAGATTAATTCAATACTATGGGTCAATAAGAACAATAAAAGCAGCCAACGGATTTATCAGATGAGAAGGGTTATGATTAGCAAATTACAACATACTTCTTCTCAGTTCAAACAGAATCACTATCCTAAATCAATTCCAAAACTAAAAATACAAAAATAGAACAAAAAATACTGAAAAAAGAAGAAAAGAAATTAGGTTTCAAGTTTATTATGATGAATCTTTGATTTACTTGATATAGAGAATGTCTAAATTACTGGAAAATGTAGAAAGTAATTCACGATTTCACGGGGAATCTCTTAATTTATTGATTTACTTGTTTTCTTTTTATCTTATGGTCTCCTTGTCTTTTTCTTCTTCTTCTTCTTCTTCTTCTTCTTCTTCTTCTTCTTCTTGAGAACGATGGGATAGGAAGTCCTGCGTGAGAGACATGGGGTTTAGAAGCTGCCTCTTTGTTTGCAAATAATCTTCTAATTCCTACCTGTAAAGTTTAAACTCGATTCTTTGATGATACGGGACCCTATTATCTCGATTCTTCAAATCTTCTCAATTGTTTAACGCTCAGAAAACTCGTTTAAAATGAAAATCACATTTTTTTTTCAAAAAAAAATTCTTTTTTTTCTTTTGTTAAATAACACATGTTTTGAAAATTGTGAAAAACTCATTTAATTTAATGATGATATGAACAGTTTTTGAAAAAAACACGATTTATTTATATAAAAATATCGTTGAATCTGATAACTATGCTCCTATGAGCATTATTATTGGGTCAACTCCCATCTAGATAATGACTTCCTACTTGGGCATCTCAGGTTGATATATGTGCCAGATGTAAATGTTGAGGACCTGTGCGCCACGCTACAGGTTAGCCTCATTTAAAATCATCAACAGAAACATGGAGTCACTCACCATTATTAAAAATAATTGGGTTAAGACTCGTGAGTCATGAATACTCATATTGCGGGCAATGCAAGTGCTATTAAAGTAGACTCGCCATGTTCCACTAACATGGGCATGCTTTACTGGCTTAGCAGGGAGGGCTTGCGTGTGGGTTATGCTCTGCCTCTGTTATCTTCTCAACATGGCGTAAATGTAATAGATGTTTCTCTCTCTTTCCCTGTTTTTTTTCCGTTCTACAAATCTGACCCAAAAAAAAAGAACGATATTCTCAAAGCTACCAATTCAGAGAATTGTCGGAAACAATTAACAATATGCTGGCATAGAAGTCAGTCCCAACTGGAAAAGTGTAGCTTAGGTGTTTTGAACCCAACTCTTCAATGTTATCTAAGTATTGACTAGTCAACAAGCTACAAAGAATTTGATGGGTTAAAAATACATCAAATCTATTATATTTTAAAAAGGGCACTTTAGAAGACAATGCCTCAAAAACAAACTTTTTAGCAAAAAAGACCCGACTTCAAACGTTTTAGAAAAACAGTGCTTTCACCGATTTTGGAACTTCAGAAAACTGTGAAAGCACCGTTTTTTCTAAAACATTTTAGAAAAAACCGTGCTTTCACAGTTTTCTGAAGTTCCAAAATCCGTGAAAGCACTGTTTTTCTAAAATGTTTGAAGTCGGGCCTTTTTTGCTAAAAAATTTGTTTTTGAGGCATGTTTCTCTAATTATCCCTTTAAAAAAAAAACTCATCGTACCCCTAGTGAACCGGGTTTTGCTTGTAGGTAAGAGACTGTGAACCCAAATCTGAACTGAGAGAACCTGAAAACATAGGAACATTCTCACATACGTTGATAATAAAGTTTGATTAAAAAAAACAGAAAAACCAACAATACCACTTAAGTGGATTGCATATTGAAATGTAATAATCAACAGTACTCAACTCTTTGATCCCAATGAGCATGCTTACCAGTTACTAATCCCTGTGTGAAAGATGCGGAAAATGGTAATACAGATCTTCTAATTTTTGGATCAATATCTAATATGGTCCCATTACATGGGTGCATTACTTCAACTTGTGACACATGATAACCCATGATATCTACAGAAAGTATGAACTAAGGTTTTATTTCATAATTGTTAGCATGAGTTACAACAGAAATGCACAAATTTTTTTCTCTGAGTTTGAATAATCAAACTCAAAATCTAGCAAAAAATCAATTTCAACTTGGTGCATAGAGGGGATGAGGATGCTGATGTATAGATACCTCAACGGCATGGGAGGAGAGCATACAAAATTGTTGAGACAACTCGCTAGTATTAAAGCAAGTACTACGGTCTATCATTGAGCTTCAGCAGGTGTCTCCTTTGGTAACAGTAATTCCTCATAGTCATCAATTACTACCTCTTATTTTCTATAGCTGGATGAAATGCAAACTGCAGTAGGTAAGCACTCAGTTGATGTTATGTTCATGTTTAAAGACATAAATGATGGGCTTATTTGGGTGTTCATAGGGGCATATGGGCTGAATAATATGAAGACAAGATATTAATTGGAGGAGTTAGTGAAGATTGGAAGGAATTGAAATCTTCTATGAAGTGTTGGAGGGGTTTTTAATATTATTAGATTTTGTCACGAGAAAGTTCAAAGAAGCAGAATTACATTTAGCATGATGGGATTTGCAAACTTTATGCCTCCACAAAGAATGGTGGCCATCCTATGTGGGTCTCTATATATCTGGTCAAATAAGTAGGAGGATACGGTGCAATGAGACTGCATAGATGTATTTGTAAGTGGGAATGGGAGCAACACTTTTTAAATTTTCTATTAAAACGTATACCTAATTTCAGACCCTTCTCACATTATGCTCTCTACAACCATTGGGGGACCTTCACCCTTCGATTTTGAAAATACGTCACTTGAGGATGAGAGGTCTGACAAGTTGGCTAGTAGAAGTTGGCCTTCTTGGGATCCTAGAGGAGAAGCTCAAACCCAATTATCCACTACGTTGAAATTACTTAATATGGATATGAATATATGAAATAAGGTCGTCTTTGGGAAAGTAGGTTTGAGATAGAAAACTTTCCTGCTGGAAATAAAAAATGATTGATGGGAAAGAAAAGAAGTTCCTCTAACATTAGAGGGGCCCCATGGTTGGTGGCAAAAGTTGAGTTCAGTCACTGAAAAAATGTGACAAAAATATGAAATTCTTCAGTATGGCTAATGCCCGATGTATAATCCAGCATGCGATACTAGAACTTCTGTTGAAGATAAGGAAACATTACTGCCACAATGGTAAATTGCTGAGTCGTTGTTTATGTGTGATGGGTGGATCAAACTCTAGTTATATGCCCTAAAAGTTTACATTATCTTAAAGATAGATCATTTTCAAACCTCTTGAATCCAAGGCTTTTCTCCATAATTCTAGCTTATCATTTATTTCTTTCCTTGTTAGGGAAATTAATACCACATCATCCGCAAATAACATGCACCATGGAGTCTCCCTTTATATGTCTATAGTTAACACATCTATGATCAGGACTAACAAACAACGACTCAAGGTCGATCCTTGATGCAGCTCAATTCTAACAGGGAACTCTCTCTCCAAACACCATTCTTACACTAGTTACTGGTCTTTCATACATGTCTTAAATAATCTCACTATATAAGTTTAAGATGCAGTTCTTCTGCAGTGTCCACCAACTTATCTATCTCGGCACTCTACCATAAGCCTTCTCCAAATCAATAAAAATCATATGTAAGTTTTTCTCTTTTTTAACTTTTCCATGAGTTGCTTCAGCTTCAGTTGTTGATCTACTCAACATAATACTCAGCATACAGTTGATTTTTGAACTTCTCCATAAGTTGCTTCAGCTTCAGTTGTTGATCTACTCCGCATATAATTGATTTTTGAACTTCTCTCGCTGAATTTCCTAGTCTAGCTTGTAAGTTGTCTCGATAGTTAGCACAATTTTGGATGTCTCTTTGTACTAATAAATAGGGACCACAATGTTCTTCCTCCATTCTTTAAACATTTTCTTTGATTTTAATACCTTGTTGAACAATTTAGTCAACTAATTCAGACTATTTTCTCCCATCACAATCTAAACTTCTATAAGTATTCCATATGGTCCTAATGCTTTTCTTTTCTTCATTTTTGCTAAGGCTGCTTTTATCTCAGGTTTCGACATTTGTTGATCCGTTGATTTGGTTCCTCTTCTTGATCTACTTCCTTCGCAAATTCTGAATTTATAGATCCCCAAGTATCTTTGTCATCTACTCTTTATCTCATCCTCTTTTCTTAAGTCCCTTTGATCTTCATCACTAATGTAATTTACCTGGCCGAGATCTCGAGTTTTCTTTAATCTTGGCAAGTTTCCAATGAAAACCTAAAGAGAAGCAGTAAGAAGAGACATGAAGAGAGCTTAGCGTTGATCAGAAATGAGTGGAGAAATGAGACTCGCAAAGCTAACCCCAAGCAGATGTGATAAGGTTGTGGTGGTGATAGCCGGATAAAGTGCTATTTACAAATATTTGATAAAAAAGAATTACTATAGATATTATTTAATACTTGTTTTTGGATGAGATATAATAATAAAAATTGCCGATATAATTTATTAAGAACGAATAATACTAATCTTATCATTTAATGATTTAATTTTTTTTTAAATTAATATGATATGTTTTCATTACAGTAATATCTTTTTTATGATTATTAAATTTATTAACCGAGGTCTAGATATATTTTTATTTTAAGAAATACCTTATCAAATATGAATAATGAATTTTTTTTAATATAAAAATGTCCTATTTAAAATTTATCATCCAGGCGATGATTAATAAATGATTTAATAATTTACTAATGTCGAAAATAGGACTCAAAGAGCCTGAAGAAGTGATTGAGAATTAAGCCATAAATATAACTAAAAATAGGATTCGTAGATCCACCAAAGGAGTGAGCGAATTTAGAAAACAAAAATGAGCTGAAAATGCGACTTATATAGCCCGCCTAATTGATTGGACAAGGCTACGATAATCAGTGTTCTTAAAATCAAGCATGTTCGGAGGTCCGGGATGTTCAAGAAATCATTGACGGCGCCATGGCGCCCCAAGATAAGATCCAAGTGTCATGTGTGTGTGCATGTGTATATATATATATATATATATATATATATATATATATATATATATATATATATATATATATATTTGTGCCACTTGCTAGAATAGGAGGAAGAAAAAAAAGAAAAGAAGAACAAAAAAAGAGTTGTGCTCACTACTCAGTTGCCGAAAAAAAGTGTTGTGCAAGACCATAAAAAACTGAGGAAGAAGAAGAAAAACAGAGGAAGAAAAAAAAACTGAGGAAAAAGAAGAAAAATAAAAGAGATAAAAAAAAAAGAAAAAAATTGGGGATCATGCCCAGTATGGAGTTTGCCCCAAATCCGGTCTCGCCTGGAGTCCACTCAGCCTAAACCGGGCACCCGGCGGTCTAACATTGGCAATGATGATCTTGATGATGATGGAATTCCATAAAAATTCCTAATTCTAATAACATTACTCTACAATCCATATACAACAACCAACCAATCATAGAGTTGTGCACCGTGTGGACATTGACGCACACAAGATTAAAAGGCATGGAGATATGACACAGCAACCTCGAGGAGCACGGATCACATGTTAGTGATCAGGCACTCTATACTTGAGCTTTCTTACATTAGTTTCAAAATTCCTAAAAAATTATTGTAATGATTTGCTTGATTACCCATTATCTGATTATAAATAATAATCTTTGATTATTATTTATATTAATAAATATAAATATTAAACTAATGATTATTTAACTTTGATTTTAGTAAGAAATAAATTATTTTGAGTGAGAAGGCAAAATTGTTTCACATGTTTTCAATTACAAATCACAATGAAAGTAGTTTCAACTTTCAAGTAGGACCTGAGACAATATTACCTAATCAATCTTGTCAAATGACAACTTCCACAAATGTCAGTGGCCCCTGAAAATCCATGATAGTCAGCTTTTGATTGGACTGTGTGGCTAAAAGAGAAGGCTATTGGCTATCCAATCTTATGTTTATGTTTTCCCTCAGTTCCATCTAAAAGGATGGAAGGGCCTGAAAATCCATGATAGTCAGCTTTTGAATGGACTCTGTGGCTAAAAGAGAAGGTTATCCAATCTTATGTTTATTTTTTCCCTCAGTTCAATCTAAAAGGATGGAATTTATCTGTACCATGTTGATAGCCAAGATATTAAACCCCTCCCTAGTTTATATCCAAGTATTTTCACCCCATCCTTGGTATTAGATAGCTCATACCCGAACTGAATGCAGTCTTAGGATTCGGGCCAATCTCCTTTTATCAAATGGTCAAAGCCTCGGAGAAGTGCCCAGTTATATATACACTTTTGAGTTTTGACCGTGGTATCAAGTATCGGCCGATACCGACACGTATTGGTCCAGGTGAGAACCGACATCGATACCAGTCTAATAACAGTATCGGAATGGTATCGATATCGGTGATACCATATCGATATCATCTGATACTGCATTGGTATCGACCGATACTGTCTTTTTTGTTTACTTTTTTCCATAAAAAGAAATGTTTAGTGTCGTTATCAGCAGATACATATCGACCCAAAGATTGGACTAATACCTGATATCGCCACCGAGTTTGATACCTTGCTTTTGACCAATTCACTAATATGACACTCAACAATATATCCTAAACATTGAGACTGACCCAAGTGCCAAGGCTGGCACTCGGGTCATCTCTAGGAAAATCATGTTCAACGAAATCTCTCTAGCCAAAACTCATTTTTTCTACAGCTCAATCAACTTTTATCTAAGGGGTGCCAAACAGTCTTCAATGGATTCCGCTACTAGATGGGTAAGGATAATAATGCAAAGTGTCACCTCGCCTTCATATCAAGTTCTGCTGAATGGAAACTCATCTTCCACTATCCACAGCTGGAGAGGTCTTTGGCAAGGGCGCACCTTTTTCCCCTTATTTCTTCATTTTGGGCACTGAGGCCACTTCTCGCAATGTTGTTGACGCTAAATCACTTGGGTTCTAGACGACGACTACAACCAACCCACTGAATGAAGACAAACTATGCTAATGGTCCACTCAAGTGTGACTATGAAGTAGGTGAAGCCGTCACTGATGCTGTAAGATGAAAGAGCGAAGGTCGCAAGTGACGATGATCGATTGGTTCCACCTCATCTGAATGTAGAGGGGTTTGGGCCCATAGCTCAACTGGAAGGTTAAAAATACTGCAAGAGGTCACAGGTTCAAACCCAGCTTACTGCTTACCCTTAAACAAAAAGATGATTGTGGAGAGCTCATTGCTTTTAAACACATTTATGAGTGATGATGGAACAATTTCATTCTTGGATTTTCAATGTGTTACTATACTATTAAGAAAAGATATGATTGCCAATAAAAAATGATCAAATTCTTGATGGAGGGCTTTCCAATAATATGAGTGGTGATGAAAGACTTTCATCCATATAGTGCACGTTTTAAGCGAAAATTATTAGAATATACCTTATTTGATAACTATCACACATTAGTTATCGCAACCAATTGTAGTTATCTAAATCAATTGTAACCGTGAGAGGTTATTTGTAATCTTATTTATACACATTCTTAAAAATATTGTAACAAACCGTAAACAATGTAATCGATTGTGGAATATGTCTTCTTCTTTCTCTCGTTGATCTTCTTATTTTCTTCTTTATTTTATAATTTTAACATGGTATCAAAGCCAACATTGCTTCCACTCATATTTTCTTGAAGTTTATTGACGCATAAACTTTTCATTTTCCTTTCATCTCTTTTACATGAAATTGACTCAAGTAATTTTCATTTTTTTTGTCTTCATCTCTTTTACATTTCGTAAGAGATGACTTCTTATTCATGTGAATGTATTTTCCACATTGATTTGCTTAATAGATTTGTATTTTCTACTTTGGTCTTAATGACCTTTTATATTCCATATGGATGTCTTTTCCCACATTTTCTCTGGGCTTCTATATTCTATGCGGATATCTTTTCCCACATTTTCTCTGGCCTTCTATACTCTATGTGGATGTCTTTTCCCATATTTTCTTTTGTTTTTTACTTTTTTTTCAAGATCTCTTTAAAGAGACTTCTCATATGATTCTTCAATGGTTGTTGAGAGAGATCATGACAAACCTGATCTAATGGCCCACCGGCTCCGACAGAATCAAAGATGAGCGGGATGCAATAGTGATGGAATTCATAGATGGGAGTTGACCACCAACAAGCAAGATCGAGTTTGGGAGATATCATTGCGAATGTTTATGGTTGTTACGTAATTGCATAACTATTTATCTTCCAAGTTGGATGTTCTCGGGGAGTAATAGAATATACCTTATTTGATAACTACGACATATCTGTTATCTCAACTAATTGTAGTTATCTAAATCAATTGTAACTGTGAGCGGTTATTTGTAATCTTATTTATACACATTCTTGTGAAAATATTGTAACAAACCGTAAACAATGTAATCAAGGCAATATGTCTTCTTCTTTCTCTCATTGATCTTCTTATTTTCTTCTTTATTTTATAATTTTAACAAAAATGGAGTAACCAAAGAGGCATTAGCCCAGTTGGTAACCTCCCTCCATTGTGAGGGAGGAGGTCGTGGGTTCGATACTTGTCCTCCACGCTGTTTCCCACCCTTGTCTTTACAAGGTGTGGGTTGGGTTCTGTTAGTTAACCCTTACCACTGTAGCTGGTGCTCCCTCACGCTGCTCCCCAATTGTCATATGTGTATGCGTGCCTGCTCCTCTGTTCTCAAGGCTGTCTGGCCTAAATGGCCGTATTAAAAAAAAAATTAAAAAAAAATGGAGTAGCACAAAACCTTGAGTGGTTCAAGAGAAACATTGTATCAATTATTAGAGCATCGTTTCAGAAACATATCTACTGGATTCACAAACATGACTTTTTTTTAGGAGGGAGGGGGGAATGTGCCTCGAGTTTGCTCAATTTACTAAGTAGTTGTGAGGATATGGAAAATAGTTGAATTCACTCTTGGCTTATCCGTCTGAGTGTGATGCAATGCAAGTCAATATTCAATCCTAATGGTGGTATATGATACAAGTTGTGTAACTATTCTTGTTCTTCGGGAAGTGAGACTGCAAATTCAAGATTTTCCTTATAAGTAACAGTAAAATGTTCAAATGAGCATGACATTGCCTACATTGTTGATGATAGGTATTTTACAACAACATGCAAAGTACGCCTATAAGCATTTGAAACTGAAAATCCAGGACAGAGGTATCATGCTATCTTTGTATGTATTTGGTAGACCCTCAAACAGCCATGGTGTCTGAATCCTTCAGCATCTTTGAAGTACACAATAAGAAAACATGGTATCAAAGTAGAGGAAGTCTAAACGTTTTTTAATATTGGCAGACAAGAATTTTTTCCAAATCTTGAGAATACGGCTCGAGTATAGCAAGCAATGCGTCAAGTTTGGTAACATAGCCTATGTCGCAGATGAAATGCTGTGGTGCTTAGAGGACCATTTTTTTTGGTTAGGTAAGATGGGACTAAACTTGACATCTCAAGGTTGTCTGATTGGGCCCTTCGAGTTGAGCTACAGGCACAATCCCTTGGTGTGAAGAGGACTAGCTCCTCAAACATGTACAAAACAGTCAAGATGGAACTTAATGATTTTCGGTACTGATACAAGTCTGATGAACTACATATATCAGAATAAACTCAGTAACGTGGGAGAGTAGTGAGAGTCATTGCTGAATTAAGACTTGAAGTTCAATGTACGATAGGTTTCATTAATGGAGTTTAGATTGACTGGGGTTAGTTTTGAATTAATCACTTATAAATACATGTTTTCATCGATGGGTGATCCCAAGAATATGAAACCATGCAATAAAATAATGCGGAAGCGATTCTAAAAAGTTTGAGATACGTTACATAGATTTTGATCTCTGATTTTTGGGAATATAATAGACAGAAAGCTCTCGCGGTCCTCCTCGGGTACGCCCATGATCTCAAGATCCATCGTTTGAAAATTTGGGACGAATAACGATCTCCTTCGTCCGATTCAAAACAATCAATGGGTTTCAGTGTGCGTGCCCTCAAAGATTCCTTGGCTGAATTTAAAGGTACTCTAAAAATATTGATACTGCCGTCTGTGTGCTATACAACAGTACTTCTAAAATATCTGTTATAATGTTTACTTTAGTTGGCTTTACAGTTTACAACCACGAGCAAAGTTCCCAAGTTTCAATCAATTGTAGAAGCCCCATCTTCCAGCTTCCTTGGTTGATCCTTATCTATGCTAGGCTCTGTTGTTATTATCTATGCTATGATATGGCCAACCCTAATAAGGCTTCCCATTACCTTTTTCTGCTAATTAATGTCAACGCACCCCTTTTGAAATTGGTAGAGAACTGGTACAGAATCACCATCCAAAGCCAAGTACTTTGAAGTTCTAGTTCAAATACCTAAGTTTTATACTGTGCCAGTAACAAAGCCTTCTCGAATCGCATAACCAACCAACCAGAACACATTATTAGCTATACTAGAAATCTTGATTTCTCAGCAATATTATGCAAAGATAGAATCAAGTGTCGTCGCTGCTACACACTGGTGTTTGTGACATATGCGTCAAGCTCAGTTCACGACCACAAGTTAATACTCTTATTTGTTAGTCTCTGTTGAGGACTCATGCAAAGGTTGTAGTTTCTATACGCTCTTTGATTATCCTTCTTTTTGTAGATTTGTTCAAATCCTAATTGTGGGTCTGGCCTTTACTAATGTTAAGCAGATATAAAATGCTCATTGAACAAAGTAACCGCTTTAAACTACATGTGATAAGAAAGGATACATAACTTACTGACTAATGTAGAACTTCCTAAGCACTGATTGAAGAAAAAAAAAATGACTAAGCAACGAGGACAAAACAAAAAAAGTAATTACGATGTCAATAAATTAATATTATCGATGAACTAGTATAGAGCGACCGTTCAGATCACCAGAGCCCGGCATGCAAGCTGTGTGTCATGTGTAGTTCTTCGTGCTCCTTAAGTCCATGTGCATCTCAAGAACCACATGGCACAGAGTTCACACGCTTTGAGTCGGTGATTGGGTCGGTTACTCTATACTAGCTCTGTACGTTATGGATCAAATAATTAGATCATGGATAGAGCAAACTAGAAGATATGTAGTGGTTCAAAGACGCTTTATAGATTCCTTAGCAGAGATTATATTTCGCTTTCTATATGGTCATTAACATGATTTTAAATATCGGCCATATCCGATATATATTAGCTGATATGTATCAAGTTAGGCCCCATTCGATATGATATGCACACTACGTCAAAAATGTCTATAAAAGACAGAAAATAAGATTAGGTTTTTTCGTCCTAAAATAGGACCATGTGTAACCGTCTTAAAGTTAGAAATAGGACAGTCACTTCTTAATCGATGGCACTAAATTTTAGGACGGTTAGTAAGACGATACAAATCGTCTTATTATCGCGATAGTATTATCACGATAGGTATACCCGTCTGAAAATTGCTCTCCCTCTCTCACTCTCTCTCTTTCTCTCATCCCGTCTCTAAAAGAAAGAAAGAAAAATAGAAATCATCCCTCTCCTGTCCACCCAATCGATCGCACCACCAGCACCTTATCCCCAACCAAACCCTCCTCTTAATCTTCTTCAAAACAGCCCTAAAGACGCAGAGAAGCTCGGTTCCAATTCGAGATTCCGAATGATCGAATCTCCAGAATTTTTACGGTTTTCAAGGATGGATTCGACGACAACCTGCATGAAATTTGCCTGCGCAGCGGCAACCAATCCGACGGCTTGATTTTGCAGTAGATTAGTTGGGGATTCGGAGGCGAGATGTTGAGAGAGAGAGAGAGAGAGAGAGAGAGAGAGAGAGAGAAGTTAGATCTTGGACAGAGTCCTTGGCTTTGAGGAGGTTTTTGTCTATGTCTGTTTTCTTGTAGAGATTAGGGTCTGATCGAGCATCCATTGGAACAAAGGAGGTAGAAGGGAGAAGAGAGGAGGCATGGCGGAGAAAATTGACCATGGGGGTTGAAGGTAGAGTGATCGAACGGTGGAGGATTGAAATCGATGAGGTGGACATTGTGGAAGGTAATCTCAGTTCTTTCATCTCTATTTGTTTCTTCAATCTATTCTACTAGGATTTTGGAAGCTTCTACTACTTTGAAGCAATCAGCTAGGGTTTTTGGCTTGTCGATATTTTCTTTTTCTCTCCTAAGAAAGAACTGAAGTTATATTATATGCTAGGGTTTTGGATGATCGATTTTGGGCTTCTACTCTTTGAAAGCAATCAGCTTGGATTTTTGGCTTGTTGATCTCTGCTTCTACTCTCTTCAGCAAGAACTGAAGTTAATATGGATCCTCTATTAGGATCTGTTTGAATTCACATAATCTTATGTCCAGTTCTAAATATTCAACTCAGATTGTCTTTCAACTCTTGAATATAAACTATCTCTGAAGCTTACATTAAATGAATCTTCTTTTCTTTCAGGAAAAAAAGGATGGTGAGATTTTGCATTTTGAGATTCAGAATTGCTGGTTATACTAGTCATCTATTTATTTTTTAATGTGTACTGGTGAACTGCTCTAAGCTATGCCACTTGGTTTTAAAAAAATTTGACAAACTTTCAGTTGATTGCAGACAACTCATGTTGAGATAGCTGCACTTGATAATTTTAATTGACCTTGTGTTTTCTTTGAGTGCTTCCTTATTTTAAGAAATGTTGATATTATTATTTGAAATTAATATTGTATTTCATTGTTTCTTTGCTGTAAAAATTAAAAAATTAAGAATGTAATTTTTCAAAAAAAGAAAAGAACTTTAAAATGTAAGAATAGATACTACAGGGGGGTTATTTGTTGGGTGACTTGTCACTCAACCCATTACTAAATTGTTGTTTCAGGTATAGAATTGAGAAATTCAGAACTTGCGAAAGGGAAGGAGACCATGGAAGATTTCTTAGGATAGACCACTGGGGGAAATTAAAAGTTTCTGTTATTTTGTAAATATGACAAGAACAATGTATTTTGTAGCAGTTATCAATGTAAATAACGTTATGAAGAAATAAAAAGTGTTCTTTTAGCTGGCTTTTGATAAATTCCAAGCAGTTCCATTTACGTTCCAAGCCGGGTCGGAGACCGGCTTTCCGGCGTGACAGTTTGACTCATAGAGCACCCGTGTTGCTATTATGGAATCAACATGGCATTCATTGGAGGGAATGGAAATCTACGAAGAAATTGCATTCTCAAAACAAGAACAACATTCAAACTAATTAAAATATAAACAAATTCAACCCAGAAACAGTGTGAAAACAGCATACACATCTCCATACATGCAGGATTTATAAACAATATAGAATCTCAAAAATAATAAAAACTAAGGAAACAAAAGATTAACAATAACATCATAAAATACTTCAAGATAAAACAGTTAAAAAATAAGAAAAATTACCTTACATGAGTACAGCTACTGGAGATCAAACATATGGATCGGCCGCAGGTCTATTTAAGATCAAAGAAGCATGTAGAGAGTAAGAGAGAATCAATTAAACTAAAGAGGATCGAGAACGCTGATATTTTAAGGTTGGGATGCAGCGAGCTTAAAAGAGTTAGGGCTTCGAAAAGTCAAAAACTTTTCTGGACTCCATTGACAGTGAAGAGGATCCTGCAGTGCCTCTTGCCTCAAGGAAGCAGATAGGGTTACCGAGAAACGGTGAATCTCTACCCAGAATAGATAAACGGTAAAAGATGTGGCGTTTTACCACATTATATGATTTTGATGAACTACTTTATCATTCATTCACCAAAACCGTCTTCTGGGGTCAACGGAATGCAGTCGGTCTTCTACGTGGTGCGCCCGTAGAAAATAGGTCAGCCGACGACTCCGTCTCCAATTGTGAACTCGATAATCTTGTCCAGTGTTGAATTCCACAAACCTCAGATTCTTCAGAAATTTGTGAACTCTGCTTACGATGGATGGGCTTTGATCAGTAGCCAATAGGCCATTATTCTGCACGCATCTTGTGTTGTTGTCCAAGAAAAAGTTAGGGAGATTGATTTACAGGATCGGCCTTGTCAGATTCACCTTTGACCTTTTCCGTCCAAGACCCTATAATTTCACTTTTCCTACAATCGACCAGCATGAAGTTGAGTCAGTTTCATCTAACACAAAAAAAGTTTGAAATGCCCCTTCTATTACCTTTTATCATTCTATATAATTTAAAAGTTTAAATTTTACTCTTTTTGATATTTATGCGATGTAAATTATTATTTTATGTGGTCTAATTTTAAATCCACAATATAAAGATCGATGATGCCAAAGATTGACATAAAACATAATCCCTATCATATGATTCTTTAAAGTCAACTATCAAATCTAATTATAAGTTTAAAGACTGAATTGTCATCGTTCTACTAACCAATCGTCACCAATCTAATAACAACTCATCATCCCTCTGATAAACAATCATCAACGATCTGATAACAAATCGTCATCACTATAATAAGAAATTGTCACTGTTGTGATCATGTATTCGCTAAGTTTTAAGTATCAATATATATATATATATATATATATATATATATATATATATATATATATATATATGAAAGTGTGAGAAATAGCGTGAAAGACGAGTATCGAATCCACGACCTCCTCTCTCACAATGGAGGGAGGTTACCAACTGGGCTAATGCCTCTTTGGTACATTAGTATCAAATTAACTTGCAATGCAATGGTAGAGCGTATGTAGGTTTTGCGTTCGAATCGCGTTGGCTGCATTTTTGATTAAACTAGCAAAAGTTGCTAACATGTTTGAATTGCGATGACGATTATTTATTAGAGTGGTGGCGATTTCTTATTAGAACGTTGACAATTGTTTACTAAAGTGATGATGAGCTGCTATTAGATCGATGACGATTCATTAGTTTAGTGGTGACGATTCAACCTTTAAACTTATCATTAAATTTGATAGTTGACTTTAAAAAATCATATAATAGAGATTATATTTCGATTTTTGGCACTATCGATTTTTATATTGTAGCTTTCAAATCATAAGATATAATTTTTATATTCTAGCTTTCAAATCATAAGATATAGATAATGCATTACATCGCATAAATATAAAAAATAATAAAATTTTAAATTTTATACTATTTAGAATGAGAAAAGGTGAAAGGGGTATTTTAGACTTTTTTGTATTAGTTGGAATTGGCTTTTCCCGAAAAGTTAATCATTATATGGAAATGGACGGTCTTAGATTTCACTCGTTCAACCAAAGTAAGGCTAGTGCATCTAACCCCGTACAATTTTGTTTTTATAAATATATAAAAATAATAATGGACCGTGTCAATTTTCTAGAAGAGAGCTCAGTTCTAGTCTAAGAGAGAGAAGTTTCCAGATGCTCCTGGCAGCGTCCGATTAAATTTTTATTCCCTTGAAGACCGTAGGATAAAATTGAATGGTTGACCTTACGTCTTACTTGCTGCTTCTAGAAGTCCTGCATGCTAAAGCTTCATATCAATCTTATGGAAAATAGAGGAATACAATGCGACCGAAGGTATCAGATCATTTCTTTTCTTAGCTTCCGGTCGTTCCGCGAAGATAACGTCTGAGTGCCCGGTAAGAAGCGGGACTCCAGCCACGTGTAAGATTCTTATTGATTCCGTGTCCGACCGCTTAACAAACCCTAACCTCTCAATCCTATAAATACGTGGTTTTGCTAATTTTGCTCCCATAAAAACAAAGTCTTCTGATAATCTCTTAGATCTTCTTCCTCGCAATCGAATTTCTTCTCCGTAGTCCTCAAGGTAAGTTCCCTCCAGTATTGATGTTATTTATTTATGCTTCTTGATTTCTGGGGTTTCGGAATATTTCACGCTCTAGTGATTTTCGGATCTGATTATTTTCGTCGATTTTTTGTATGTTATCATGGTTAATATCTGATTTTGGCATCTTGTTTATCTTGTTGGATAAGATGTTGAATCTCTCTATATTGATCTCTTATTGATTTTCTACCTTAGATTTTATTATTTATCTTTTAGATTTCTAGTTTTTTACTAGTTCTGATTTTTTCGTATGTTCTTGTTAGATTTCGGTTATTTATTTATTTATTCTCTTTCAGATCTACGGTTTTTGTTAATTTATATATTTCAGGCTGCACCTTAGATTTATTGTTTTTCCTTAAGATTTCTAGTATTTTAGGAATTCTTAGTTCTGATCTTTGGTATATTCTTGTTAGATTTCTTGAGCGAAATATCCTGATTCCATCATTTTTCACCTGTTGCAGATGCAGATCTTTGTTAAGACCCTCACTGGCAAGACCATCACCCTTGAGGTCGAGAGTTCAGATACTATTGACAATGTTAAGGCCAAGATCCAAGACAAGGAAGGGATCCCACCTGACCAGCAAAGGCTGATTTTTGCTGGTAAACAGCTCGAGGATGGCCGTACTCTGGCCGATTACAACATCCAAAAGGAATCTACCCTTCATCTTGTTCTTCGTTTAAGGGGTGGCATGCAAATATTTGTTAAAACACTGACTGGGAAAACCATCACCCTTGAAGTTGAGAGCTCTGACACCATAGACAATGTGAAGGCCAAAATTCAGGACAAGGAAGGGATCCCTCCGGACCAGCAGAGGCTTATCTTCGCTGGGAAGCAGCTCGAGGATGGCCGTACTCTGGCCGATTACAACATCCAAAAAGAATCCACCTTACACCTTGTCCTTCGTCTCCGTGGGGGCATGCAAATCTTTGTTAAGACTCTCACTGGAAAAACTATTACTCTAGAAGTTGAGAGTTCTGACACAATTGATAATGTGAAGGCCAAGATTCAGGACAAGGAGGGGATTCCTCCTGATCAGCAGAGGCTCATCTTTGCAGGGAAACAGCTTGAGGATGGTAGGACCTTAGCTGATTACAATATCCAGAAAGAATCTACCCTTCACTTGGTCCTTCGTCTCCGTGGTGGCATGCAGGTATTTGTGAAGACACTCACTGGGAAGACGATCACCCTTGAGGTGGAGAGCTCGGATACGATTGACAATGTTAAGGCTAAGATACAGGACAAGGAGGGGATCCCTCCTGATCAGCAAAGACTCATTTTCGCTGGGAAGCAGCTTGAGGATGGCCGAACCCTGGCGGACTACAATATTCAGAAGGAGTCTACCCTTCATCTGGTCCTGCGCCTTCGTGGTGGTGATCATGAGTAGGATTTGGTTATCCCGTGGTGGTGCTGCTGAAGTGTCTATATCGTCCTAGTGTCTAGTTTGGAGTTAGGTTTGATTAAGCCTAGTTTTCTTTGTATTGCAGTCTGGTTGTTTTTAATTTCTGGGTATTCCATATATGTTTAGTTTTCTTTGTGGTGATGTTATAAGACTATATTTTCTAGTATGATTCTATGCTTTATGTTCTTTTTGGTTCCATCTTGGTAGATTTGTTTGGTTAATTGATTTTGTTGTTTAGTTTTCTTTGTGGTGATGTTCTAAGACTATTTTCAAGTATGATTCTATGCTTTATGTTCTTTTTGGTTCCGTCTTGGTAGATTTGTTTGGTTAATTGATTTTGTCGGGTATCTTATGAATATCGTTTGGGCTCAAGTGTTCCGCCCTTAAAATACTTTAAAGATTTTTATTCAACATGGACGCCCTCCCTCTATCAAATTACGTGACTCTACCACTAATAATGGACATATCCCATGTGTCATGGAATCATGATGATGGAGAATTCTACGGTGTTAAATGAGACTATAAAGTTTATTTTCATCGTGCTTACTCATGAGTCATCAGCAGCAATTTGAGAGATCGTTATTACCATAATGAACTAATTTGTATGCGGCTATTTAGTTGAGCAATAATTGGAAATCGTCTGATGATACTGCTCATAATCTCAAGATCCGTTATATAAAAGATTGGGATAAATAATGATCTCCATCGTCGATTCAAATCAGTCAATGATTTTAAGTTGTTATTAGTGGGGGTAATTTAGTATTTCGTGGAGGTTAGTAACAATCCAAAAAATCTTGGTTGGAACGAATTAGCAAAACCCATATCCATGAACAAAAAAGATCAAAGGCAACAAATAGAATTCAAATCAAAACATTATAATAATTTCAAAAACAAAACAAAAAAATGAAAAACAGAATAACAGAAGAATAATTTCAAAAAAATGAATTAGTAACAAAAAACATTAAAAAAAAAAACCCTAAAGATGAATAACAAAAGACACAAAATTCAGTTCTTAGCAAAACAGACACCAACAAAGAAAACTTCACCTCCTCCAAACACGTACTTAAACAAAATCAAAGGCATTGTACTATAAACACACTCATGATCCAAAACCAGGTAATCTTTTTTTTTCCTTTCTCCTCAAAAGCTAGGGCTGTGAGGAAACCGATCAAAATTGACCTGAATTTCAGCTCGGTTTTGATTTTGGGACATATCGGTTTGGTTTCGATTTCGAAAAATTGAAACCGATAGTTATTGGTTTGGTTTCGATTTTAACATTAAAAAATTGAAATCGAACCGATAAGAAATCGATAGTGGTGCATGCTTGAGATTGGGGATTCATGCCGTCGAGACCTACCCGTGTGTGCATCTGCTCATCGATCTGAACTGTCCGATAGGCACATTAATTTCTTGAAAATGTTCTTAGTTATCTAATCAATTACCTACTTTTGGATGGTTAATAGCGAATTAGCGATATAGGCAACAACCTACAGAGTCTTCAGTGATGTGACTCTTATGAATTGGCAATGACTTTCTAATAAAAAAAATTTAAAAATTTAGGTTTAGAAACCGAAAATCGACCGAACTAATACCAACCAATCTTTTTTTGTTTTAATCTCCTCAAAAACCCATACACAAAATCAGAGATAACTAAAACCACTTTATTCAAAATATTGTTAAAGAAAACCGTTATTTCAAAATATCGATAATACCCATGATCCAAAACCAACCAATCTTTTTATTTTTGTTATCTCCTCAAAAACCCATATACATAATTAGAGATAACTAAAACCACTTTATTCAAAATATTAATAATACCCATGATCAAAAACCAGTAAAAATTTCATAAATAACAAAACCCTAATGTATGCTCCTCCTCCAAAAACCCTAATTGCTTTTGAACAAATCCCCTACATCTTCTTTCAAGAATCCTAGATTTTTGTGATAAAATTCCACCTCGTCCACCTTTAGAAATCCCAGATTCTTCAGAGCACCAATTTCTATTTTTTTCTCCTCTACATATCCACCAACACCATTTGAAACCCTAGCTTCTACAGAAACCCTAAATCCCCCATCTTTTGTAGAAACCCTAAATTTCTCTACTCAAATTTCTTCAAAAATCTCCTACATCCTCTTCTAAGAATCCTAGATTTTTGTAATAAAATTCCACCTCGTCCACCTTCAGAAATCTCAAATTCTCCAGAGCATCAATTTCTTTTTTTTTCTCCTCTACATATCCACCAACACCTTCATTTGAAACCCTAGCTTTTACAAAAACCCTAAATCCCCCATCTTATGTAGAAACCTTGAATTTCTCTACTCAAATTTCTTCAGAAATCCTAGTGAACGAGAACCCCTTTTGCTTTTGAATGATGATGAATGGTTGTCTCTACTGCTTAGAAGCCTTTTAATTGCTACAACAAAATGGGTGGGACGGTGTAATAAAAGTAGTCGTTGATGTCCCGCTGGCAATAACTCCTGTAAAAAATTTGTGTTACGAGGCAGGAGGCTCGTAAGTCAAAATTATTACTTACAAAATGAATAGTGATTTACACAGATGCAATACACTGAACCGAACGACCGGAGCCCATAATAAATGTTACCGTTGAAGCAAAAAAGAGCATTTCACGTGTAAAATATAATGAATACGCCCAACCAAACGTGCCCTAGGGCTCTGTTTGGCATTGTTCTTTGGAAGAGTAGAAAAGAGCAGCTGTTGCTATTTGTTGTTGCATATGAAATATTGGGTGGGAGAAAGATGGAGGAAGAAAAGGGGAGACTTCTCTTTGGAACATAAAAAAACATCCCTCTTTAGTAGAATGGCTATTTTTCCTATTTCAAAAAGCAAGACTTCCTTTTATCTTCTTAATCAGGTGTCTACTTCCACTATCTTAGGCTGCGTTTGGGTTAGCTCTTTCAAGGCAAAGAATAACTCTTTGGCTCCAACAGAGAACTGCTTTCATGTTTGGTAACACAGTTCCTCGCTCCATCTTATCACGGGGTCGCACTTCTGTAACCTCAGTCCCGTGCGGTACCTAATGCACGCTTCGCTAGGTCAGCCTACTTCTGATACCAATAGTCGCGGGGCGTCCTTCGACGCGCTTTTAACCTGCGCGGTACTTCGCTACCGCATGCAACGAAGCTAACCCATCTACACATCAGCTCTGATACCACCCGCCTAGAGGACGGGAACTCCCCTAACATGGTTGCCTCTTTTTCACGGCCTACCATCCAACTGTACCGTGCCCCTTACGACGCGCTCCCTTGCACCACTGTACTAAACTTGTCATGCTCAAGCTTCACCCTATGCATTGCACTAGTACCTCGCTTCGCAATAATCTTGGCATACAACTCCCCATGCTATCATGTCATGCTCATATACCGAACCAAGCCCACAGCCTTGTGCCTCAAGCTTGCGTGCTCAACTGAGTCCTACGCAACCTGCCTTCGTGTGCGTTCCGAATTACTAGCACCGTTTATCCTTGGCTCACATGCTGTCGTGCTCAACTAAGTCTCACGCAGCATTGGTGTTCTCACGAGGTTGCCCAGCCGTATGCATCGCGACGCATAGTCCGGAGCCATACATCAACCTCACCCGGGTTCCACACGGCATCGCTGCGTCGACGTCCTAGGCCCACCCTTTCAGGCCTAGGAGACACTTGCGCCCCCTCTGGCAACGCAAGGCCCCGTGTGCGGGGGAATAGCTCTCTAGCTCCCTTCCCCTATATAAGGGTAAAACAGTCATTCAGCCAGAATGGCAGGAGGACCTCAAACCCCTTGGTTTGACATACCGCAACGCCTCTTGCATCGCTAGCCCACCTTGGCTATGTCGCGTCCGTGTTGCAACCATATCACTCCCGCGTCCTACCCCCATGCGACCACGTCGCGTCCTCACAGCTCGACCACGTCGCCAGGCCCACTTGGCCCCATGTCGCGTGCCCTTCTGGCACCATGCTGCAAGCTCGAGTATTGGCCCCGTCGCAATCTGCTCTGATGACGAGCTCTTTTAAGTGATAAAATTGCTCTCTGCCTACTCTATGCCAGAGCAGATAAAAACAAATTTTATCTGCTTTGACAGAGAGTAAACAAAGAGTTGCTTCGGCTCTTATAAGAGCTAACCCAAATATAGCCTTTGTGACAGCTCGGATTTCCTAACAGCAAAATCTGGACCGTCGGATCGACACTAAGGTAGATCCCCGAACGGAACACCTGGCACATCCACATTACAAAACGGAAACAAAGCACAACATAACTAATAAAAGAAATCTCAAATTCTAATTTATCAAAGTAGCGCTCAAAAATACGATTCTAATTCCATACAAGTGCATATGGATAAAAGAACCGAAAAGAACCACCGATAAGGGCTATCCCTTACCAAAACATAGTTCACAAAACAATATACAAAAGTGTGTCCAAAACTTATATTCTTTACAAACACGACTAAACCATACTCTAAACCAAAATTTCAAGGCCGGACCTACCCGAGCCTTGCACAAATGAAACAATTCTCTGGATGAGGCTCCTGATCCTCCTTCCCAGGAGAGTAATCAGAATCCTCCTTGTCTTGGTCTGCAGTCCTCAAGTCTTCACCTGTACCTATGACATATAGTCGAGGAATGAGCTTCATCTAAGCCCAATAGGGAGAAACTAATAACATGTATTTCTTATCAAAGTACATATATCTCATGACATAATGTAAACATGATTTTTTTTTTCCTTACTCATCATCCAATTTCAAAAGCAATTAACTGAACAAAGCAATTTATTGGTGCACAATTTAAGATGACTGAATGAAATACACATTTTTCATAGTGAAGGAAGCTTATCATATGGACATCTACTGATTCGCGTAATGCAGAGAAAGTAACTTAAAATGTGTTACTTAAGTAATTACTCAAGCATGTATAGCATCGAGTCCTCGATGGAATACCCACCATCGTCGTTCATATGAACCATTTGCATATAGTGCCCAAGGTCCCAACAAAGATGGACGCTTGTGCCGAACATAGATTTTACCGCTGCTTTGTATGATTTCACAATGCACACAAAGGTTGTACGGATATCCCGCCGTACCGGTCACGGATATCCCGCCTCGTCGGTCGCGAATATATCGCCGCATCGGTCGGGTAATCACATATAAACCTCAAATCATCATGCATAACTTATAGTTTATTACCGTATGATGTGCTAAATGTAATTAAGTTTGAAAGTTAAAACTAAAACACAATCTTTCACACATACTTATTGAAACGAATCACGAAGGATTCCACATGATGGCACATTGCTAAACAAAGTTTGAGGTTTTTCTCATCACATATCCATTCTTCAAATCACACACGCACACTAACACATTCACACTTATTTGATGAAAAAACTCATCATGTCATAACACACATGCCAATGGTATCGAATATACATGGTATAGGAATTTCCCTACCTCGACCCGAAGTCACAAGCGAAGTCTCTCAACACGATCTAGCCTCAACCTCTCACAAGCACAAAGTCAAACTAACACATAAATTCACAATTCATACGTCAGAAATGACGCGAAACAGAAAGATCTCCTCACAATCCCTTAGACAAAACACAACAAAATCCTGAATCTGGCAATTTCGATCGATCAATCCCCTATTTCGATCGATCGAAATCCAAATTCGATCAATCGAAATATTTTTGATCGGTTGAATCCCTCATAATCCAAAGTCTAGCACTACAATCTCAATCGAACGATTTATAATTAGATCGATCGGACCTCAAATTCAATCGATCGAAATATTTTTCGATCGGTCGAATCCTTACAGCAAAATTCAAAATCCCTGTTATATACGTTTCGATCGATTGAGTGTGGGACTCGTTCGATCGAAACACATTCCGTTCGATCGAATCTTATTTCGATCGAACGAATTTCTCTAGAAATCGTGTTCCACTATCTCAGATCAATTTCAATCGATCGAATCAAATTTCGATCGATTGAAATTTACAAATTTCGTTAAATCTTTGGTTTTCACATTTTCTCTCCATTCTTTCTCAAATCTATCACCTTTCCTTATGATTTTTCGATCGCAATTAAATGAAAAACCTTTCTAATGTTAATTCACAACTTAGTACGAATTCTTACCTCAAATTTATCAATCTCCCAATTCTACAACTCAACTCTAATCTAGGGTTTGTGTGAAACACGTTTGGGGATTGATCCTCAATCCTCACTTCTCGCACAACTCAAGTAATCGCATCTACAAGATTCCGAATCGAAAACACTTCACTCTCCCTTTCTCTTCTCCCTCCTCATAAATTCTAATCATACGAGATAAAGGGAATTGAATGCCTTGCATTCAATTGCATTTACTTCCCTTATATATAACTAAGCCCCAGGCTTAGGTGTTAAAGTGCTATACCAAACATAAGTATATGTTATTCCTCTTAATGGTTCAAATACTTTTTAATTCCATCTCTTTACACACCTAAATCCACAAACATTATGTAATGTTTTGCGAGATCTTCGACGTACGAACAGTCAGGCACGCTCATCGAGGCAAACTATTTAAAGGTCAAATTTCACGGGGTATAACAGCCTTAGTAACTATATTAATCGAGTTAAAATATTGACAAAAAAGTTACTCTTGAGGTGCTCTTGATGATGAATAAGGGAAAACTCCATTATTGTTGAGGGCCTTGAGGCCTTCTGATGAAGAGAAATACATGTACTATAGTTCTCACCTTGCAAGATGGATATCCAGCTTCCCTATAGCTGATGCACTCTGAATTTTATGGTGGTACTCTTTGTAACAACCCAGATTTTTTTGACATTATTTAACGGTATTAGATGATGTACCACACAGTGCGTAGTACTAACGCTTCACACCGAAATTTACCCACTTTAAAAATAGTCTAATTTTGTTAATATCAATATTAAACTCATTGCGAAGTACTCGCTGATACGATTTCAACGATATATAATTTGTCGATTTTCGATAAGAATATAAAAAGTTATGCCCATTTGAAGAGTGAAGCAGGTTAAAGGGCACAACTATAATTTCGGGAGAGAACCACCATTTACCTTGGTGCTTACACAAAGCGCTGGAGCAAAACCTCTTCTCAAGCTTCACGTATGAATTCTACTTGCGTGTAAAAACTACTATTTTTATTAAATCTTATATGAAAAACCTTAATTAGAGTTAACCTAGAAAGGGAATTAAATATATATTTACTTCTTCTCTAAGTTGTCTCTCTCTATTCCCTCTTCTCTGCAAAAGCTCCGACAGTGCCATCTTTCACAATTCCTCGTTGGATCTCCATCGATTTTCGATCTTATCAGTGAATCTTACACCATTAAAGTTTCTCATCACCGCAACCGATCTATCATAAGAAAGGAATTCTCGCAAAAAGATTCGGGCATATCGTCTCTCGAATCCGATCTCCATCAATCCAAATCATCGTAGGATTCGAATCACGCTTCAACAGTTGGGTGCCTCTAAATCCATCTTAAATTATTCAGTTATTTCTTAAAAATAAAACTCTAATTTTTTTCTAAATTTTGATAAATTTCGGGTCTTAAAAATATAAAAATTCGGCCCAAAATCGATAGGATCGTTTTCCCCAGATTTTTGTGAAATTCGGCAAAATTCTTTAACATATACAGCCTCGGTATTTTGGCCATAACTTTTACTCCGAGATCGGATTGACGTGATTCTTGCAGCATTGGAAAGAAGACAACGAGATCAAAATTGAGCTGCAAGTCAGGATACATTATAGATGATCCAAGGTGCACGGGTTTGACATTATTTTTTTAAACTCTTGGGCTACTTTATGCTAAACTTATCTCCAGACTTATAAATCGCTAAAATTAAATAAAATATATTAAATAGCTTGCATCGAATAACAATCTATAAGTTTAAGGGGTCAAATATTAACATTTTTCAATACTTAACATTCTGTTACCTCCTTTAAGCCTCATACAATCCTTGAATTAACACATGTGCTCCTTTATAATTTTAAAATATGTTGGATCGCTATACCAGTCAATCACCAAATTTCATGAATACAATTAACCCTAATGAAGTATAGTTTCAACTCTATTATAAAATAAATGTAGTTAAATATTTCTTATTTTCTGTTTTACTTTAATATTTCGTGTGTTGTGCTCTTTATTAATTTTTTTCAAAAATATGAAATACTTATGGTTTATGTTATAGTTTATTATTATATATGTTCACTATTATCATATAACATTCATCATGTAGAAAATCACGATAGGGCATACGCATATAAGTTAAGAATAAGATATGACACATGACATAAGCCTTCGTCACGGTGGGGTTTCTTTCACGGTCACGTGGAACTTGGAATGTAGGCATCCATGCACGGATGCAACCCCTCTATGGTAGTATGGGATACCACACGAAGTACATCCAGGTTACTACGAAACCCGTCCCTTGGAAAACATGGTTTAGTGAAGTCTATCGCACCGTGGCCCATTCTAACTAAGTTTTAAGAAAAAAAATGAGAAAAGAATATGTTAAGACACATGTATGTTAAGAAAGTGGGGGCTTAAGCCCACACAAATATGAAATCAGGGAGGGGACCTAAACCCGTAACCGAAAAATGATGTAATATGTAAGACACGCTGTGAAGCCCAGCTAAACATTAATTAAGTTTCTACACGCGCCATACCTTACGAGCCACCGTAAGGGCCTAACGTCTGCAGCCAAGACGAGTCTTAAGGACATTATAGCCTTGTCTCGAACTAAGGGGATATCGTAGTTACTATGCCGGCAATCTCATCTGGCTGGATGGTAGTTTATGTTATGATATGAAGGTTAGGTGATTATCTACACGTGGACCTCGCGTGATAGGCTTAAGCAGCGATCCTGACACAGATTGTTTAAATAAGATAAGATGCGAAGTACGTTGTGTAGGCATATGAAGTAATTAATAAGACTTACGATATGTCACATATGCTAAGTTGGGGAGACAAATAGGAAAAGAGAGAAAAAAATTAGAAGCATCATGTACCCTTTATGTTATAATATGCTCTTCAGTTGGATTATGATATGTTATGAGTTATGGATAAATTAGTCATTTTATTTAAATGCTAATTTTAGTTTTAAATACACTGCAACTCAAACAATTACACACACGATCACCTGGGTAAGTTATGGTGGATCGATTGTACAACCCACTAAGTTTACGCGACTGAGTAAACTCACCCCCCTCCTAAAATCTAACAGTTTCAAGTGAAGATTTTGCTTATCCCGTCCTTGATGATTTGGAAGCTGCTGATCCGGAGACGGCTCATATAAAAGAGGATGTCGGCTACCACCTTGATGAGAACGTAGACCCGACAAATTTTTACCAGCATTGAGAACCCTTTTACTCTAATTTTTTCCTATTTATTGAGACTTGTTTTAACCTTGATACATTATGTGAGTTTACGGTTAAGATCGTTTTACCCTACCTGAAACTGATTTTGATTTGATATCCTAGATGCATGGTTAAGATTAAGTACTTCATTATTATTATCTATATTTCCGTTATTAATTTATGAGTCATTTATCGTTTAATGTTAATGCCTCAATCCTTATGACAAGTCAAATTTTAGATTATGTGTATGTCCGCTTATCGCCTTAACCAGCGTGCGGTGTTATAACACGGAATTCTAGGCCCTCGATATCGGGTAAGGATTCTGGGTCGTGACACTCTTCCTGCTGTAATATTATGAATTTCAGAACTTTAAAATGTTACCTTTACTTGGAATAGAGCGCCATGGAATGACTTTAGTATTAACTATTAAGTACGGGCGTGTACTTACCACGGTTCAAAATGTCGTAGGGAACTGATATGTATCGAAAAAACTAAGGTTTTGAACCTTGGTACTGATTCCAGTACATGGATAAATTATGGTACTGTTTTTCTACAGGATCCAAACTGTTACCAGCATAGATTTCAGAGAGGCTTGAAATCTGTGCACGTCCTAAGGTACAGGCTGTTCAGTGTCTTCCTACTGGTGGTACATGGCCCGTCTACCCAATAGGAACTCCTAAAATGGCCTCTAAAATGGGGTAGAGACGACGAAACCCCCACTGCTAGCGGAACTGGAAACATGCACCTCATATCAACTTGATCATGATGCCTGCAATTGTATATTTGCCATCATGAGTGTATCATAGTACCTTACAAAAATTCATCTCTAGATGATGACTGGCAAGTTATTTACAATCCTCTAAATGTTAATAACTTGTTTTTGTCTCTCTGGAAGCAAATTTAAACCAGCGTTTCTTCATGGGGCAACAGCTAGTTGGGGCTTTCATTCCGGAACAAACCAAATCTTGTGTAAGTGGGTGCAGATTGTTGGGAGCTATTAGTAGGTGATAGGCATACAAGTCGAATTAAACAGAAGAGTACTCTTAAGAAACAAGAGGAATTGTGTGTGACTTCAAAGTTTCCAATTTGATTTTGAAAACCTTGATCAAATGATATTCAATCTGGACATTTCGTTGGTTTAGTCACCCAAACCATATCAATAATAAAGGCTAACATAGAGTGACTGCCTGGTCACTAAATTGGGTGAGCAGATCACCCATTTTGTGCACATGAACTGATTTCAGTGCTACGTGGTTCACGACACCATATGTATCTAGGTCATCCTAAAACTATGCCTTTGAAAACCATTTAAAACTAAGTCTGTGTCGACCCTACCCAAAGTATTAGACCAAACTTCGGGTCCGGGTGGGCAAAAATCAGTTCCGATATAGGTTGACCTGACCTAATATTTTAGATATTAACTTAAGGTAAGTAGGGGTTTTCAACTGGGTGGGTCGGGCATATGCCCTTTACTTGTTGAGCAGCCAAAATTTTGGCTCGACTATAGCAATCAATCACTACAAAAATAAGACTATTGGTGGTAATTTTTTGCAGTCAAAAAGTGCCGTTATTAACAAAAAAACTATTAAGACTATTAGCAGCAGTTTATGATTGCTGCTAATAGTCTTTTTTTTGTAGTGAATCAAGAGCCCTACTTGGAATTTTTTGGGCATGTGCCATGTTTTCAACACCATCTAAGACAACACCATATGATCTGGAAGGCCATGATCTTAATATCTTTGTGTAAAAGATTGGCATGTAACACAATCTCTAACATCTTATTTAATACAGTTAATGACTGTGACATAAATTATTAGTTAATTGTGTTAAATTAGATGGCAAAGATCATATTTCATACTATTTTTTTGCATCAAAGATCTTTAGATCGGGGCCTTCAAATCGAATGACTTCTATGGGTTTTTTTTTTTTTTTTGAAAAGAGACTTAGATGGTATTGAATGACTTAGATGGTGTTGAAATGTGGCATAGGCCCCCAAAAATACCCAGGTGTCCTTGCATATATTTATTGTAATTGCACATAAAATTTTAAATAAAAAATTGCACCTTCATCAAACTTAATGTTGGTCCATGTCTCTCTCTCTCTCTAAGAGTATCTCCAAGAGATATCTCATAACTAGCCGTTATGCTACATGGACTCCCAAACAGTAAGTTTTGGGATATCCATAAACTCCAACCGTCATCCCATATTTAGGTGTAAATGGGATATGAATAGTGGTATCTCAATCATACACCAAATTTTGAATAAATGTATACTTTATTTAATTTACTAATTTATTCAATTTATCTGCTCAATTTACCAATAAAATTATATAAGAAATATAATAGAAAGCAAAATTTGAGATATCTCTTGGAGGTCATACGTATCCCAAATTTGGTATCCTATTTTTACCAAATTTGGGATACCTCTTGGAGATGCTTTAAGCCATTCTCTCTTTTTCTCTCTAAATCGCTCTCTTTCTCACTCTAAACCACGTCCTTTCACCGTTCTCTTTTTCTCACTCTAAATCACGTCGATTCTCTCTCTCTCTCTCTAAACCGTCCTCTCTCTCTTTCACTCTCTCGCTAAATGGCTCTCTTTCGCTCACTCTCAATAAACTGTTCTCTCTTTTCTCTAAATCATTTTCTCCCTCTAAACCATTCTCTCTCTCTCTCTCTCTTTGTCACTCTCCACCATTTTCTCTCTCTAAACCATCCTCTCTCTCTACATCATATTCCTTCATCCCCTTCTATTCTCTTCAACAAAAAGTAGAAACTACCATTCTCTTCTATCAATCTCTCTTTTTACCCCTCTTCAACCACCTGGCTTCCTCTCTCTTTCTCTACTGCCCATCTTCTCCTCCGAAAAAGAGAAAACACGTTCCACGAAATTTAACCTCTTATACTCTAGGTGGAACTATCAGGTAAATTAGTCATTCAATAAAAAGAAAGATAATATAATTTTTTACAATTCCAATGCAACCACTTGAAATCCAATTTTTACGAATCCGGTGCAACAACTTGAAATCCAATTTTTACGAATCCGGTGCAACAACTTGAAATCCAAGTGTAATAAGTAATGGCTACCAAAAAAATTTGTCATCAATCTAATTGTGTAATAATATTGAAGAATTGGTTAAGTGTTTTACCGTTAGTTATTAGATTGATAATAATAAATACTTTTTTAAAAATTTTGATAGACAACCTTACTTGGCAACCCTTTTCAGGTTCTATAAAGAGGTGTGCTACATGTCACTTTTCAAAAATGCCTATTACATGTTGAAAATAATGTTAATTGAGAAGCAATGATAGCTGCTCAAGAATCTAAAATCTTCAACACATCATTTTCATTTAAAGGTGGTAACTCGTAAGGTACCTCGGGTGAAATTTGCTTTTCACACAATATTTTCCCACTTTCCGCTAACATAATAGTCCTTGTTTGGCCATGTTCATTAAGTGAAAAGTGCTTTTCACCCACCCAATATTTAACCTTGAAAAGTGATTGTAAAAATCAACTTTACCTAACATAGCCCAAGTTTGAGTGCCCAAACTTGTATAACTATCACGTGGCACTCATTTGGTTCGGGTGTATAGCTTGAACGCTAGAAAAGTGATTTCCCAGCCTCTCAAGGTTCCTCATGTAAACGACTCCCGAGTCCCAATTGTGACCGGGCAAAGGTATTTATATCGTTTACAACATTTTGGTCACCCTTCCAGAGTCAGCGTTCCTCCCTTTCGAGCGTCGGCTTTTAAATTCACATACGCTCTAACTCGAGGATTGCTGAGTAGGTGCGGAAGGTAACCACCACCCCACTGTTCCTTATAATTTTCTTTTTTCTTTATGGGATTGGTATATAATTCTCGTTTAATTGATGGCTCTTGATTTTTCATCCAGAAATAGAATCGTTGAATCGTGTGCCCTAATTCTCTTTTGTTGCAGAAATTAAACGGATGCTTTTTTATTTATGTAATCCTCTATCAACGTAGCAAATCGGGTATCCGTATCGGTCCTTGAAGGATCCATAAGTATCGGTATCGGCGGACGCACAAAATCGGAAATATATTATTAAACAATCTGAAATATTTTTTTAGGGGAAAACTATTTTTTCAATTTTTTTTATAATTTATGTAACAAATACGGTCGATTAAGGCCTAATAAGTAATAACGATGTAGTATTCTTGGACTTTATAGACTTGATAGTTGTAATATACTAAACTCAACTCGATTAGGGCCTAATAATAAATATAGTCTATACTATATAGTATATACTATTGTCTATTACTATATATACCATATTATATTTTATATAGTACATAGTTACATATTATATAATACATACTATGTAAAAGACATCTTAAAAGTACAAGGCAACTGTAGATTTCCCCAATTTTTTTAAAGAAATGAGACATCTTCAAAATAAAAAAATACCATCATAACATACGCATCTTATATTATTTTGCTATGTTGAATGGAAGTAGCGATTGAAAATTAAACCACTATAATAGAGATGAAATGTAAGATCATCATCATCATAGCCTTATCCCATCTGTTTTGGGTCAGCTTTGCGAGTCCTATTCTCCACTCGTTTCTGATTAGTGCTAAGCTCTCCGTAACCGAGCAATCCTTCATATCCCTTCTCATGACTTCCATTCAGCTATTCATTGATCTTCCTCTTCTCCTGTGTTCTTGTGCTTGTAGAGTCTCAACCCTTCATACATGGTCTGCTTCCGGCTCTAATGAACATGTCAAACCACCTCAAGCAATACTCAGTAATTTTTTTCCTTTATAGGCATCACTCTCAAATTTTCTCTTATGTACTCATTTTGTATTTTATCATGTCTTGTTATTCCACACATCCATCGCAACATACGCATCTCGGCCACGTATACTCTATCTTCTGATCGCTTTTTTGTAGCCCAACGTTCCACACCATATAATATGACAAGGCTAACAACCATCTTATAAAAACATCCCTTCAATCTAAGTGGAACTCTTACGTCGCACAATACTCCGCTAGTTTGTCTCCATTTCATCCAACCTGCATTAATCCTATTTGAGACGTCCTCTTCAAATCACCCATCTCATTGTAAAATAGAGCCTAAGTAGCGAAATATATCGCAATGTGACACTAAATGATTTTCTATTTGGACTAAATCCTCCTCATATTGATGAGAATTTATTTTCATTTGAATTTTAGTTAGTAGGGATCATATCTATTCACATTGGAGCTTATAAAATCTTGAGGTTGCGCTTGTAGCTTAACTGGAAGGCGAATGGTGACTCAATCTTGAGGTCACAGGTTCAATCCCATCTTAATAGTAAGAGTTGAAATGCATCACCTATAAAGGATCACTCATTTCTTTCTTGGTTGCAGGCCTACGGCGGTATTTGGTATATGTGGTCCGTCGCTTTGTTTTCCTGAATTACCCCTTTCCCCTAATAACCTTTGTGTGTGTTCACACAAGTGTGCATGCTTGCACGGTGTGTGGGACAACAAAAGGAAAAAAAAATAAAAATTGTGTCCCCCTAGATTTCGTATTTGAGTTTGAGAATGATGCAGTATTTGTGTGTGTGTGTGTGTGTGTGTATTTGAAAACAAAAAATTTTGTCCACCTCGTTTTGACATTTGAGTTTGAGAAATATAGGCATCTTGTGTCTTCTTCAAGGTTTCAGAAGAGAAACACGCTTGGAAACACAAAGAAGCAAATTCTAAATGGAAATAGATTTGACCTTTGCTCTGAAAAACTCAACATAATTTAAATTTTTATATAATGTAACTAATGTAGAAAATTAAAATATATACAAATTACTCCTATTTTTTTTTTTTTATAAAATAGAATGGGGGTGTGGAAATGGTGATGCACTAGTTGACAACGAAGGATGCTGATTATGCCGGTTGGTGCCACGCCAGGTATTGATATCACGATTGGGAAAGTGAGGTCAAGGTGAATTCCTTAGGGAAGTAGGACAGTTTTGCCTAATCAAGATGAATTGAAAGGTGTTTTGCTTAGGAAAGTTTAAAGGGAGATTGAGGAATGGATATCAGGTTCAAGGCCTTTTTTTTGAAGGGAATGAGTTCTATTTATACGTATAAAGGGGCCTCGGATGCTTGACAAGTGCCAAGAATCCAAAGAGGGTGTAAGAGGGGAAACGGCTTTAGAAAGGTATATTGGAGTTGTGGGATCTCTCAAAGTGATGAAATCATTATATATATTTACACACATCCAAGGGGGCTTTTGGGAGATGGAGGTGAGGATCTTGACCAAAATTTTCTAATTGTTTGTTTTAGGCTTTTAGCGGTAAAGAAGCCAGTTGTAGAAGATTCCTACGATTAAAGGGTTATGTTGGTCTAGGGCGATGAGACTGTTCATTTGTCACTCTCATGAGTAGGGTCTGCATTTTGTCAAAATTTGAACATGTATATAGATATGAGTGATGTATATGGGATTCTATTGTAACTGATGTATATAATGGGATCCTATTGTAACTGATGTATATGCTAATATGATGGATGTGAGGTCATCAAACTAACATCCTTACTTCTCTCCATCTCTTTCTTGTTTCTTTCCTTTTTCTCCATCCAACCTTTCATTTCACCCTAATCTACTTACAAGCAACAATATTAATTTGGTATTGGAGCCAGACATCATTGGCATCTTGATGTTTAGATGGTTTAATTAGCTTTTACAATTTTCTAATTGCAAATTTGGTAAGTCTGTCCACATTTTGAAGTGAATGTAATTAGGTGTTAATAGAATAGGGATAGAGGATTTAGGGTTTGGCTTAGGATATAAAGGGAATTTGGGGTCAAGTAAAGGGCCAAAACATGGTATACCAGAAAAGCATACATTCTAAGTTGCACCTATAACATTACATACCACGTGAGAAAATATTATGTGTGTGGCATGTAACTTCTGTAAGCTACTCCAAAGGTGAAGATAGTAAAGAAGAGTAGGCTATATTTTTTTGTTTTATAATCCCTGTCCCGTGTCAGAATTTTGCATCCTTGGGATTGCTGGAATTTTGACTTGTAGATCTGTTCAAAATCTGCAAAGGTATTCCAAATTCTATAAGTTAAGAAAGATATTGTGTTGCAAAGTTGTGTCATCAGCAGAAGCCTAGAGATGTACCTGATATCCTGTATCATTATTTCAGTTTCTTGCTTTCATATCATAGTCTCAGTCCATCTCACAATTCTGTGTGGTGTCTAAGTGTCTAAGAGCCTATTGTCGTATTTGTTGCCCTACGATGTCTAGTTGTTTCATTCTTGAGCTTGTTTTAAGGTCCATAAGGCTACATATGGTTTGAAGTAGGCACCAGAAGTGTAAATTGAGCAGTTGTTGCCATCTGGTTTTAGTTGCAGGGTCTTTTTTCTACGTGATTCCTACGGCATTCTCGCCGTTATGGAACATCTAGTGACATTATTACAACGGCATACCACCCCTCATCTTACCATTCTCGTGAGCATCATGTCTCTCAATTTGATATCAAGGGCTTGGGACCTCTCCGTTACTTCCTTATAGTTGAGGCTGCTACAATCTCTCTCTCTTTAATATTTGGAACCAAGTAAATGTATGAATCTCCTACATTGTGCGAACATGTTTGAGCCTAATGGACTCCCCTTGTTGACTATCACCTGAAGTTTCTAGCCACCGGTACCCCTCTTGAGGAGTATTTATTTGGAGAATTATTTGTAGGAGCATATCAATAAACTAGACTGGAGATTGCCTATGCAAGCAATCTTTCTTTGTAGTTTAGGCATTGTCCTATAATTGATGGATACTCATTTTATGAGAGTCATACTTTGTTATATCAAGAACATTGTCTCTCATGGTTTGTTGATCCAACACAACTCACCTTATGATTTTTTGAGCTTTCACTGATGTTGATTATACAAGAGTGATTTAGTGATACATATTCTATCATTGAATATTGTGTACTCCTTTGGCAAATTCTTGGAAGTTGAAGAAATAACCGACCATGGCTTTGTTTATTGCTGAGGCAGTATAGTCAATAGCCTTAACTGGCAGTAAATTCGCTTGATTAGACCTAATCTTTACATGATCTTACTTTACCGACATTGTGATAATGTAAGTGCCACTTTGATTGCCTTGAATCTATTATTTCATGCTTGAACTTAATATATGGATATTTTGTTGGAGATGTTATTTCTATTGTATGGGTGTATAGTAAGTAACTTTGGGTGTGTGTGTAGTTAAGTGAATTTTAAGTTGTACAATTTACTTAACTCGGGAACTATGTAATACGTGAACATGCTAAGATGATATAAATAGTATTTTGCATTTGGATTTGAGTCACATTGACTCAACCCTAATATCTCTACTTTTCTCTTCTTCTTCTTCCTCCTTCCTATTACTAAACCCTAACCCTAAATTATAGTTTTGTCATGGTATCAAAGCCAACAAAAACCTAACACTAGAATTTTTTACAGCCTATTGAAGCCATCCATGTCATCGTTGACGTCATCATGCTAACGTCAATAGGGTCAACCCGTTGACCTTTTTTCTCTCAGAGATTTTTAGGGGGTTTTGATTGATTTTTTCCCCTTTCCATTTTCTTCTTCTTGCTTGAAGTGATTTGAGGCCGAGAACATGGAGTTTCGAAGGTGTTTATAAAGAAAAGTGTGTTTTTCGTTTTGTGGATTCCCGAGATCCTTGAAGGTTTAAAGGAGCTCGGGATTGGACCAGGTTGGACCGGAATCACCATACAAGATTGATAGTGTACTCCTTTTTTGTTTTTGGATCTATTTTGGTGTTGTTTAATTAATTCTCGTGAATTCTTATCTGACCGCCCAACCACATAAATCTTCGCCATTTTATTGCTGATCGTTTTATCGTCTGACAAGGTATGACTTGTTTGAAAGCTTGTTTCATTTGCAGATTGATGGTTCAAGTTTCGTTGATTCGGAGTTCATTTGAAGTAGTTCTGGATGTTTTAGTGGTTGCTATAGGTTATGTTCGCCAGTTTGTCGATATTTTTTTTATGATTGTTAAGAAAACTATTGCCCAACGTTTTTTGAATGTTGTTTTGGGATTAATCAGTGGACTGTGTAGGCATTCTCCTTGTTTGGAAGCTATGGGCCTTTTATTTTTTGAATTGTTTTGATCTCGGTATCTCATAATCATGGACGAGAATAAATCCGGAATTGTTGGTAGGAGAGATATTTCTCATAACTTACTAATTACTACGAAGAAATTGAATGGGGCCAATTATCTTTCGTGGTCACAGTATGTTGCTATGTACTTAGGGATGAAGAAAAAATTGCTTTACATTTACGAGACTATCCCAAAACCCAAAGAAGATGACCCTAAATATGTTGATTGGAAAAGTGACATTCTAACATCATGACATGACTGCTACACTCAATGCAACCAGACATTAGTGATTCTTTTATGTATGCTAGTGATGCAAAACAATCATGAGAGGCTGTGAGGGATGTGTTATCGTAAAAATAAAATCTCGCAAAAATGTTTCAAGTTAGTGACAAAATTAACACTACGAAATAATGTGATAAGACTATTGGAGAGTATTTCACTCAAATGAGGAGTTTGTGGGATTAACTAGCCCAGTATTAAGAAGAACTGTGTAGCTCGTGTGCCAATAAGGCTAGTAGAAATACTGAAAGGAGGAGAGTGTTTGACTTCCTAAAAGAGATTAGACCTGCATATGAGAATATTAAATCAAACATTTTAGGCAGAGAGGAGTGTCCTCCACTTGGTATTGTGTATGTCCTCCTTCAGCATGAGAAGAGCAGACAACAGTTTATGCAGATTCTTGGTAGTGATATATCTGAGAGATTTGTCCTACCATCCTTCACTTCTTTTGGTCGTGGTGGAGGCAAATCTGGTGGTAGAGGTGGTGGTCATAAAGGTCGTGGGGGCCTCTCACGTGACGAAAGAGAAAAATTATTGTGTTCTCATTGTGGCAAGAAGGGCTATACCAGAGAAAGATGTTGGGAATTACATGGGAAACCGAAATTCCTTCCAGGTCGTGCATTCCAGTCCTCCATTGAGGAATCTTCTAATCCAGTTGGTGGTCAGAGTATCCCTACTGCTTCAGCTCCGTCTGATTTTCAGAGCTTACAGAGAGAGCTTCAGGATCTCCAGGGCCGCCTTCAGCGCATGACCCTAACACAGGGGTAGGCATCTTCCTCCCCCATAGCTAAGTCAGGTAACTATGGATTTGCACGTGTGACCTCCTCCTCTCAGTCCCCATGGATCATCGATTATGGGGCTACGGATCAGATGTCTGGTATGACGGATTTATTTTCATCTGTGTCTAGTCTTTCTGTTCTATTCACATTCGCATTGCTGATGGATCTCTTGTTCATGCAAAGGGCAAATGGAGTACTCAATTAGGCACCTTGACGGGGACACCGACATCGTAGACATCGGATATGGACATTTTCGCGTGTACCGACGTCGGAAGAAGCGGAATGAAAATCAAAACTAGGCAAAAGAGGAAATTCTGGAAATGTAGAGCCTCGAGCACCGTAGCCTCAGAGGAGAAACGGATACAAGCCGCGGGGAGAACAGTTGTCGCAGCTAGCCCTTGCTCGAGCGATCACTTAAGCTCGCTCGAGCGGTTAAAATCCTCGCTCGAGCGAGCTACAGTGACAGAATTTTTTATTTTTTTTACCTTTTTAGTCTTTTACTATTTTAGGACTCTTTTATTGCGAGTTTTATGTCGCTTAAAGTTTTCTTAGCCTATATAAAGGCATTGTAAACACTCTATTAGGATTATTATTGATGATGAATGAAAAGAGCTTTTGCTTGTGTGTGCTTGAGATGAGCCTCTATGAAGAGTGAATCTTCTTCCCGAGAAGGGTTTGGTGCGAAGCCAAGGGTGTTAAGTCTGCCAATCAATCAATCAATCTATCTATCTTATTTTCTCTGCTTGTGTGATTCTACAATCCCAAATTGACCATCATTCTTGTGAAATCCTAAACCCTAATTTTCCTTGAACCCTTGAATCGATACGATTCAATAACTGTAGATCCCAACTGAGTTATTAAACCTTCCGCACCAAATACTCAGAGAAAACCAGTGATCCCATCATTGAATCGTGAGCGCCATAATCTGGGAAAACCTAGAGTTCTATCTCTAGGGTCGATCTGCGCTGCAACCTAACGGATCTAGCGCCCTGACTGAACCTTGCCTGAATTATGCGTGATTCTCCCATGGAATACTACGAAAACCTGAGGCATTCGTTATATTTTACAAATTTTATTGTTTATTTAATTCCAATTTAATTTCGAAAAAATTAATCATTGTATTCACGTAGTTTAGGGTACCGTCCTGCGTCAGTTTTGGTATTAGAGCCCTAGGTTCTAGGTTAGGGCATACTATGTGACATTGCATTCATTGCACTTTATTTTCATCGCATATTATTTCAGTTTTGGCCAAAGTGTTCATCTTGCATTCCATTCTAGAGCCCGTCAATTAGTAAACTGTATCACCATGGACATGAGTGGGATTGCCGAAGCTCTTAACGGCATGAGGGCTGATCTAAAATCGATCAATGATTGAATGACTGCCTTAGAGACAGCCCAAAGGACTCCTAAAAAATGTCCGAGTTGAGTTCCCGACTTTCGATGGAAGACTAGACCCTCAGGTCTTCCTCGATTGGTTATCCGATATGGACTAGCACTTCGAGTGATTTGGCATGAGCAATGAAAGATGTGTTAGACTTGTTAAAATGAAGCTCATAGGCCAAGCCCGACTCTTTTGGGTCAACGTTGAACGCATCAGAACGAATGCGGGTTGTACTCCCATTACCCGTTGGGAGGACATGAAGGAACGACTTACAGAGAAGTACGTTCCTTCTTTATACTACCATCGTCTCCTTGACCAATGGTAAAATCTGCGCCAAGGTAGTATGCCCGTATCCGATTATATTGGCAAATTTGAAGAATATATGATGAGAGCCAAGGTATCCGAAGACCCTCAAGTCACTCTATCCAGATTTCGCACCGGATTGAGACTTGACTTGCAAAAAGAGTTAGTCTCCCACCCTGTTGAGACTCTCGCCGAGTGTTACACCGTCGTTCAAGACCTTGAACGATATTTAAGAATGACGGTGACTAGGCGACCTGATTTTCACCCCGGTCAATTCCATACCGACGAAGTGAAATCTAGTGCTGGAAACCTCCTACCAAACCCACGCAACCCACGTCTACCAATGTGAGGTTTGACAAAGGTAAGGGTGTAGCTGGAGAATCCTCGAAGAGTGGGTCTCATGTCAAATGCTATAAATGTCAAGGATTGGGTCACTTTGCTGCCCAATGCCCCACAAGGGACCCACAAAGGAATCTCTTTATCGATGGAGAAGGAGAAGAAAGTGAAGGAGTTTATGAGGAAGAGGTCTTTGAGCCGAATGCCACACCTAGTGACGAGGAAGGTGATGACATGGGTCGCGCTCTAGTAGTGAGGTGTGCCTTTGCATAGCCTCAACGGGATGAAAAAGAGGATTGACGAAGGGGGAACATCTTCCACACCTTTACCACATGTGGGACGAAGAGTTGTAGGGTTATTGTGGATAGCGGAAGCTGCACCAACGTGGTGTCAGAACATACCATCACCCGCTTAGGACTTACACCTGAAGCCCACCCGAGACCTTACAAAGTCGCATGGGTTGACTCCTCATCCATTCCCGTATCTCAGAGGTGCCGTGTACCCATACAGTTGGGTTCATACTCTGACACCTTATGGTGCGATGGATGTGGGCCACATTATATTAGGGAGGCCATGGCTCTATGATTTGAAAGTGAGCATTTTTGGGCGATCTAACGCTTGTACGATCTAACGTTTGTACGTTCAATTACAAGGACAAGAAAATCACTCTTAACCTTTGGCTCCCAAAGCACCATCAGTCAACAAAGTTGAGAAGAAAGGAGGTCAATCCAAGGCCATCAATATTGTGACCCCCTCAGAGTTTGAGAGAGCATCGAAAGATGAGAGTATTGTGTATGCCGTTGTTACTGTTGAGAGTACTTCTGAGTCAGTCTGTGAGTACCCCAAGGAGGTAGAGCCCATCCTGAGTAAATTTGCGGATGTCTTCCCCGAAGACTTACCTAATGAGCTCCCTCCCATGCATGACATTCAGCACGCAATTGACTTAATTCCCGGATCTACATTACCGAACCTGCCCCACTACAAGTTGAATCCGGTTGAGCACGCCGAGTTGACCCGGCAAGTCAGTGAGCTCCTTCAAAAGGGGTTCATACAAGAGAGTCTGAGCCCGTGTGCCGTACCAGCGTTACTCACGCCTAAGAAAGATGGTACATGGCGCATGTGTGTGGATAGCCGAGCAATTAATAAGATCACTGTTAAGTATCGGTTTCTCATACCGCGGCTTGATGACATGCTTGACATAATGGTTGGAGCCACTATCTTTTCAAAGATAGACCTTAAAAGTGGCTACCATCAGGTTCGTATTCGCCCTGACGATGAATGGAAAACTGCCTTCAAGACCAAAGACGGTCTTTATGAGTAGATGGTCATGCCTTTTGGGCTTTCCATTACCCCGAGCACATTTATGAGGCTCATGACCCAAGTGTTGAGGCCATTCCTTGGCAAGTTCTTTGTCGTATACTTTGATGACATTCTGATTTACAGTTTAGACATGGAGCAACACATTATCCACCTTAGGTTGGTTTGCGAAACCTTGAGGGGAGAAAGGCTATACGCGAATCTCAAAAAGTGCACCTTCATGCAACACTCTGTTGTATTCTTGGGATTCATTGTCTCGGTAGACGAGATGGTTGCGGACCCTACGAAGGTTAAGGCCATTGTGGAGTGGCCTGAACCTCGGAATATTCATGAAGTCCGTAGCTTCCACGGTTTGGCCACGTTTTATCATCGCTTCATCCGGAATTTTAGCACCATCATGGCTCCCATTACCGATTGCATGAGAAAAGGGGAGTTCCTGTGGAACAAAGCCGCGACGAGGGCCTTTGCCGAGATAAAAGAGAAAATGGTTACTGCACCCGTCATGCGCCTACCAGACTTTTCTAAAGTCTTCGAAGTAGCATGTGACGCATCGGGTGTAGGCATAGGCGGAGTGCTGAGCCAAGAGGGCCATCCTGTGGCCTATTTTAGTGAGAAGCTCAATGAGGCAAAGCAGAAATACTCCACCTATGACAAGGAGTTTTATGCGGTCGTCCGATCTTTGTAGTATTGGAAACATTACCTAAGACCGCAGGAATTTATGTTGTTTTCTGACCACGAGGCCTTACGTTTCCTTGCTCCCCAGAAAAAGTTGAACCCGAGGCACGCGAAGTGGGTTGAGTACCTTTAAGGGTTCACATTTGTCTTGAAACATAAGGCTGGTGCCGAGAACAAGGCTGCTGATGCGCTTAGTCGTCGAGTGGCGACTTTGTAGTCTATGAGCACCAAGGTCGTCAGATTTGAGCAGTTGAGGTAAGATTATCCTGATTGCCCAGATTTCGGGGCAGAATACACTGCTTTCCTTGAAAATTCGAACAACATTAACTCCGAGTATACCCTGTTGGATGGGTATTTGTTCAAAGGCAATCGTTTGTGCATCCCTCCTACTTCATTGCATGATTTCCTCATCTGGGAGTTACATGCCGGAGGGATTGCCGGACATTTTGGGCGCTATAAAACCAGTGCGCTTGTTGAGGATAGGTTCTATTGGCCTAGCCTTGTGAGAGATGTCTCTAGGGTCGTGAAACAGTGTCGTATATGCCAAGTTGCGAAGCCTATCAAACAAAATACCGGCTTGTACACCCCTTTACCCGTGCCGCACACCCTATGGCAAGACGTCTCTATGGATTTCGTGCTTGGGCTTCCAAAGATTCAACGGAAGCACGATTTCATTTTTGTGGTAGTGGACCACTTTTCCAAGATGGCCACTTCATACCCTGTTTTAAAACCTCCGATGCGGCTCACATAGCCAAATTATTTTTCGGGGAGGTTGTGCGTCTACATGATTTACCCCAGACGATTGTGTCGGATAGAGATGTGAGATTTACCAGTTACTTCTGAAAAACTTTATGGCACATGATGGGTACCATGCTCCAATTTTCGTCGACCTATCATCCTCAAACAGATGGCCAAACGGAGTCCACCAATAGGAGCTCAGGTAATCTTCTCCGTTGTCTTGTTGGTGATCACCCTAGGACTTGGGATTCTAATTTGCCATTAGCCGAGTTTGCATACAATAATTCAGTCAACAGGTCCCTAGGTATGAGTCTTTTTGAGGTCGTCTTTGGTCATAGGCCTAGAACACCCATTGATCTAATTCTTATGTCTGCATCTCATCGAGTTTCCGAGTCAGCCGATTCATTTGCACAGCATATACATGAATTGCATGCCGAAATTAGAAAAAGAATTAATACTAGCAATGAACAATACAAAATATCTGCGGATGCGCACAGGCGCTTCAAGGAATTCCAGGTTGGAGATTACGTCATGGTTCGGGTTAGGCCTGAGCGGTTCCCATTGGGAGCTGCAAAGAAACTTCAAGCCCGTGGCGCTGGGCCTTTTAGAATTGTGGCAAGGAGCGCCGCTAATGCATATATTCTTGAGCTTCCACCAGATATAGGGGTCAGCTCTACATTCAATGTGGAGGACCTAGTTCCTTCGTTAGCCCAAGCCCCATCCCCTCACAACCCTTACCTTTCCCTTCCCCACGCAAGCAACGAAGAGATGAGATCGAAGGGATATTAGATGATTTGGCAATATCCACCCATGGGGGCGGAATTCAAAAGTACTTGGTCAAGTGGTTGGGAAGGCTGGACTTCGAGAACTCATGGTTAGCTGAAGACGAAGTACGACGTTTGGACCCTGACATGCTCGAGCGCTATCACGACGCCGCTTCATCGGTGATGAAGCCTTTCGGCTCTGGAGAATTAACGGGGACGCCGACATCGTAGACATCAGATATGGACCTTTTCGCGTGTACCGACGTCGGAAGAAGCGGAATGGAAATCAAAACTAGGCGAAAGAGGAAATTCTGGAAATATAGAGGAGCCCCGAGCACCGTAGCCTCAGAGGAGAAACAGATACAAACCGCAAGGAGAAGCGCTTGTCGCGTGAGCCCTCGCCGGTTAAAATCTCTCGCCGAGAGCTCTGATGTGAATTTTTCTTTTTTTTACCTTTTTAGTCTTTTACTATTTTAAGACTCTTTTATTGCGAGTTTTATGCCGTTTAAGGTTTTCTTAGCCTATATAAAGGCATTGTAAACACTATTAGGATTATTATTGATGATGAATGAAAAGAGCTTTTGCTTGTTTATGCTTGAGATGAGCCTCTACGAAGAGTGAATCTTCTTCCCGAGAAGGGTTTGGTGTGAAGCCAAGGGTGTGAAGCCTGCCAATCAATCTATCTATCTTATTTTCTCTGCTTGTATGATTCTACAATCCAAAATTGACCATCATTCTTGTGAAATCCTAAACCCTAATTTTCCATGAACCCTTGAATTGATACGATTCAACAACTGTAGATCCCAACTGAGTTATTAAACATTCCGCACCAAATACTTAGAGAAAATCAGTGATCCCATCATTGAATCGTGAGTGCCCTAATCTGGGAAAACCTAGAGTTCTATCTCTATGATCGATCTGCGCTGCAACCTAACGGATCTAGCGCCCGGACTGAACCCTGCCTGAATTATGCGTGATTCTCCCATGGAATACTACGAAAACCTGAGGTATTTGTTATATTTTGCAAGTTTTATTGTTTATTTAATTCCAATTTAATTTCGGCAAAATTAATCATTGTATTTACGTAGTTTAGGGTACCGTCCTGCGTCACACCTTGTCTCTTGACTCTATTCTTTTGATTCGTAGCATGCCTATGAATCTATTATCTATCAGTAAAATTACCAATTCCTTATATTGTAGTGTGACATTCTTTCCGTCATATTGTGTTTTCCAGGACCAGAAATCGGGGAAGATCCTTGGTCATGGTACTGAAGAGAAGGCTCTTTACCTCTTTCAAGATTTACGTTGTGCATCTCCCCCTGCAGCTATGGTGGTTTCTGTTTATGAAGCATGATTTTGACACTCTTGCTGTGGACATCCTCATATTAATCGTTTGAAACTTTTATTTCCAGAAAATTTTTAAGGATTTGATAATAGTTTGTTTAATTGTGAGACTTGTCAGTTCTCTAAACATGTTCGCAATTCTTATCCCTTGAATGTTAGTAAATGTGTTATTCCTTTTGAAGTTATTCACTATGATGTGTGGGGGCCTTCCCCTGTTACTGCTTTGAATGATTATCGTTATTTTGTTATTTTTATTGATAACTATATTAGACTCTCTATGCTCTTTCTTATGCGCGCTAAAGATAAAGTTGCATCTATTTTTCCTATGTTTCACATACTAGTTAGCACAATTTTATGGGTATGTTAAGGTTCTTCGATCGGATAATGGGGAGGAATATTCCTCTCAAGTTCTCCAATCTTATCTTCACTCATGGAATTGTGTGGCAAACTACTTGTTCTTATACCCCCCAACAGAATGGGATTGCTGAGAGGAAAGATAGACATCTTCTTGAGGTTACTCAATCTCTGTTGTTTGATATAAAGGTTCCTAAATATCTTTGGGGTGAAGTTGTCCTCACTGTTGCCTACCTCATCAATCGAAAGCCTACACCTATTTTGGAAGGACATTCTCCCTTCCAACTTGTGTCTCCTCATCAACTTCTATTCTTGATGCTACTACGTATCTTTGGTTCCTTATATTTTACACATATCCCCAATACTCAGCGAAGTAAACTTGATCCCAAGGCTACCAAATGTATTTTTATTTGGTATCCCTCTTCTCAGAAAGGATACGAGTGATTTGACCCTTTCACTCGTCGTGTGATAGTCACCATAAATGACACATTCTTTAAGGGCACTCCTTTTTCTAGTCCTCCGGATCCTCTTTAGGGGGAGAAACAACTTAAAAATAAAGAGTGCTCTGAGATGTTTAGAGCTTTACCGATGGGAGTTGATGAAGATTATGAAGAAGTGGATGATGAAGCTGTTGAGCCATAGAAAGTGAACAACCCATCTTGATAAATATGGAAAGGGAAAGATGTATGTGCGAAAGAACAAGAAAAGCATCGTTGAAGCCACTACATATGAGAATGTAGATGAGTCACCTTCTCAGAATACCGACCAGGATCCCCTACTCAAAGAGGGTTCGCTTGTTTCTGATCTTCATCTACCCATTGCTCACAGAAAACTTCCTAGATCGTGCACTCGTCATCCTATCAGTATGTGTCATATCACAATCCCTCATCATCTCATTATGGTTTTATTTGTTCACTTGATTCTATCACCCTTCCTTCTACTATTTCTGATGCCTTATTACAGTCAAAATGGAAGGATGCTATGATTCAGGAGATGAAAGCTCTGGAACAGAATCAAACTTGGGAAATTGTTGAACTCCCAGAAGGAAAGAGAGTTGTTGGTTGCAAATGGGTATATATAGTTAAGTATAGACCTGATGGTACTGTTGAAATATATAAAGCAAGGCTTGTAGCAAAGGGGTACACTCATACACAAGGAGTTGATTACCAGGACACCTTTGCACTTGTAGCAAAGTCCAACACAATCAGGGTATTGTTATCTCTGGCTGCCACAAAGACTGGCCACTTTCTTAACTTGATGTGAAGAATGCATTTCTTCATGGTGATCTCAAGGAAGAAGTCTACATGGACCTTCCTCCTGGATTTGTAAAAGAAGGGGATAAGGGAAAAGTGTGTAAATTGAAGAAATCTATCTATAGATTAAAACAATCCCCAAGGGCTTGGTTTCAAAATTTTAATGACGCTATTATGAGATTCAGGTACCGAAGAAGTCACTATAATCATACTCTATTTGTAAAAAAGGGAATCAAAATGATTGTCATACTAGTCTATATTGTTGATATCATTACTGGTGATGATAGTTATGAGATTCTTAAATTGAACGAGTATTTGAGCAGAGTGTTTGAAATTAAAGACTTGGGAAGCTTGAAATATTTCCTTGGCATTGAAGTGACGAGATCTAAGAAGGGCATCTCATTATCCCAGCGGAAGCATACCATAGACCTCCTTCATGATACGAGGTTTTGGGGTGTAAACATACTGTGACCCCTATTGAACAACATCACCGATTAAATGGTGAAGAATATGATCTTCTTAAGGATCCACGTACCTATCAGAGATTAGTTGGTAAACTGATTTATCTAACCATGACCCGTTCGGACATTGCTTATGCAGTAAGCGTGGTGAGTCAATATATGTGCTCACTATGGACAATACATTTGGAGGTTGTTCACAGGATCCTGAGGTATTTGAAAGGAAGTCCTGACAAAGCGCTTCTCTATAAAAATCGTGGTCATTTGGATGTAGGGATATTTACTGATGCCGATTGGGCCGGGTCTCTGGATGATAGGAGATCAACTACTGGATATTGCACCTTCTTGGGGGGTAATTTGGTCACATGGAAATTTAAGAAGTAACATGTAATATCAAACTCCAGTGCCGAGGGGGAGTACCGCGCCATGTCCCAAGGTGCGAGAGAAGGCATGTGGCTTAAATTATCTTATCAAACTTGAGAGTTGTTGTTTCCTCTCCAATTATCTTGTATGGTGACAATGAAGTTTCCCATCATATTATAGAGAATCCCGTCTTTCATGAAAGAACAAAATACATTGAGGTGGACTGTCACTATATTCGCGAGAAGGTCGAGTTCAAAGAAATCAGTATTCCTCAAGTTAGAACTGAGGATCAACTTACTGATATCTTGGCTAAAGGTGACGGGGACGCCACATATATGGACATCGGATTTGGACCGCACCGGTTCTATCGGCGTTAGAGGAAGCGTAGAGGAAGCCCGAGTACCATAGCCTCAGAGGAGGAACAGACACAAACCGTGAGGAGAATAATGTTGTACGTGAGGGGAACAACGTTGCAGAGAACCCTCGCGTGAGCGATCACTTAAACTTGCTCGAGCGAGCCTCGCTCGAGCAATGATAAAACTCGCGCGAGCGAGCCCGTAAGACGAGATTTCATGCGAAACTTCCTTTTTGTGTTTTATTAGTTGTAGAACTCTTTTATTTCGAAATTAATTATTGGTGGCCTATATATAGAGGCTTGTAAAGACTTTTAATTAGTTGATTGATTATTTGAATGCTTTTATGCTTGAATAATCTTTGCCTGAGATGGGTTTGGTGTGAGGCCAAGGGAGTGATTCCCAAAAGCCATTGTTATCTTCTCTTATATTTGCTATCTTTCGATCTGTATTTGCTTCTCTAAACCATAGCCTAATTGTTTCCTTTCAAATCCAAAACCTTAAGCCCCTTTTGAAACCCTAAATCAAACATAACCAACACCCTTTCCAAAACCATAAACCGATCTAACAACCATAAGCCTTTTACAAACCCTAATTCCCTTTTACAACTAATTTGGAATTCATGAATCTACATCGGACCGAAGACGAGCGCCTAAGCCTGGAAAAGCTAGAGTCCTATCTCTAGGCCGATCTTGCCTCGACTCTAAAAGTACTTGCGCATTAGACTGGACCCTACCTGGATATCATGTGATCTATTCATCTGAATTCTGCAAAACCCTAAAGGTATTAAAGATAATTTTGCGATTAAACTTGATTTAATTTCATTAATTTCGGCAAAATTTGCATAAAAATCATATTCCGCATTTTAGGGTCTCCGTCCCACGTCAGTTTTGGTATCAGAGCCCTAGGCTTTCTAGGTTAGGGAATCTTTGCTTATCATATTTATTTTATTGCCTTGTTTCTTTTTGTGAGTCCATATTGCATTCCATATTAGAACCCTAATAGACCTTGTGATCACCATGGCTTCGGATGAGGTTCTTAATACTCTGAGAACTATGCAAGAAGAATTGGGTGCGATTAGTGCATGTCTGAATACCATTGAGCAAGTCCAAACATCCCTAAGAGTTGGTAATGATAGATTAAGTGATCGAATCAACCAACTGGAAGCGATGAGTGGGCTGAAAAATCAACACCAAGAGCGTGAGTGTCCACACTTTGAACGTAATGGTCGCCAAGACAATCGGAACCGTAGGGATCATCGTAGAATGGACCCTACCGTCTTCCTCGATTGGCTTTCTGACATGGACCAACACTTTGATTGGTATGCCATGAATGACGATCGTTGCGTTAGACTCGCTAAGATGAAGTTGGTTGGTCAAGCTTGACTTTTCTGGCTCAATGTTGAGCGCATTAGGGTGAACGCGAGTTGTCCTCCCATTACTCGTTGGGAAGAAATGAAGGAACGACTTACAGAGAAGTATGTTCCTTTATAATACCACCAACGCCTCATCGACCAGTGGCAAAACTTACGTCAAGGTGGTATGCCCGTGACCGATTATATTGCCAAATTCGAAGAGTTCATGATGAGGGCAAAAGTATCGGAAGACCCTGAAATCACTCTCTCTAGATTCCGCACCGGATTGCGACTTGATTTGCAAAAAGAGTTGATTTCTCACTCCGTAGAAACTCTTGAAAGATGTTATGCCGTTGTACAAGATCTTGAACGGTACTTGAAAACTACGGTGGTGAAGAGGACCGAGCCACAATATAGTAACCAACGATCCAGTGAGGGGCGATTTAATCCTCCTCCCAAACCTACACAACCTGCCCCTACCAATTCGAGGTTTGAAAGGGGAAAAGGTGTAGTCAGAGAATCCTTAAGAGTTAAGTCTCAAGTAAAGTGCTATAAATGTCATGGGATAAGACATTTTGCCGCCTAATGCCCTACGAAAGAACCCCAAAGGACTCTCTTCATTGAGGGAGCGGAGGATGATGATGAGGTAGTGGTTGAAGAGGAAGTATTCGAATCGGTTAGCACACCCAGTGATGAGGAGGGTGATGCTATTGGTCATGCTTTAGTTGTAAGGTGTGCCCTTGCGCAGCTTCAATGTGATGAAAAGATGACTGGCAAAGGGAGAACATCTTCCACACCTACTCCAGATTTGGTGAAAACAATTGTAGGGTCATCGTGGATAGCGGTAGTTGTACTAACGTAATATTAACTCTTGCCGTACGCCGCTTAGGGCTTACACCCGAAGCCCACTCGAGACCTTATAAAGTCGCATGAGTTAATTCTTCATCCATTCCGGTGTCGAAAAGGTGTCGTGTACTGATTCAGTTAGCCTCTTATTTTAGACACCTTGTGGTGTGATGTGGTGCCGATGGATGTGGGCCATATCATTTTGGGAACGCCGTGGCTCTACGACATGGACGTGACTCTTTCTGGTCGAACAAACATATGCACGTTCATGCATAAGGGTAAAAAGATCACTTTACACCCTTTACCTCCCAAAGCACCATCGACCCACACAGTCGAAAAGAAGAGCGAGTCTTCTAAATCCATTAATATTGTGAGCCCTTCTGAGTTTGAGAAAGCATTGATAGAAGAGAGTGTGGTGTACGTAGTTATCACCGTAGAGAGTGCTCCCGAGTCGGTGAGCGAGTGTCCCAAGGAGGTTGAGCCGATCTTAAAAGAGTTTACGGATGTCTTCCCTGAAGACTTACCAAACGAACTCCCTCCCCTGCGTGATATCCAACACGCAATAGACTTGGTTCCTGGAACTACCTTACCGAACCTGCCCCACTATAGGTTGAATCCGGTTGAGCACGCCGAGTTGACTCGGCAAGTCAATGAGTTCCTTTAGAAGGGGTTCATCCAAGAGAGTTTGAGCCCGTGTGCCGTACTTGCCCTACTCCTAAGAAAGATGGTACATGGTGCATGTGTGTGGATAGCCGTGCAATCAATAAGATTACGATTAAGTATCGGTTTCCCATACCAAGGCTCAATGACATGCTTGACATGATGGTTGGTGCCACTATCTTTTCAAAGATAGACCTTAAGAGTGGCTACCATCAAGTCCGCAACGCCCCGGTGATGAGTGGAAAACAACCTTTAAGACTAAGGATGATCTTTATGAGTGGATGGTCATGCCTTTTGGGCTCTCTAATGCCCCAAGTACTTTCATGCGACTCATGGCCTACGTGTTGAGACCATTTCTCGGCAAATTCCTTGTTTATTTTGATGACATCTTGATCTACAGTCATGACAAGGAACAACACTTGACCCACCTTAGGCTGGTTTGTGAAACCCTCAAGGGCGAGAAGTTGTTTGCAAATCTCAAGAAATGCACCTTCATGCAAAAGCTTAAGCACCATTATGGCCCCAATCACTGATTGCATGAAAAAGGGGGACTTTAAATGGGGCAAAGCGGCGACGAAAGCCTTTGTTGAGATCAAACAACGAATGAGTAGTGCACCCGTCATGCGATTGCCGGACTTTTCTAAAGTCTTTGAAGTCGCATGCAACGCATCGGGTGTAGGCATAGGAGAAGTGCTTAGCCAAGAGGGTCACCCTGTGGTCTATTTTAGTGAAAAACTTAATGAGGCAAAACAAAAATACTCCACCTATGACAAGGAGTTCTATGCGGTCGTTCGATTTCTTTGGTATTGGAAACATTACCTTAGATCGCAAGAATTTGTGCTGTTCTCTGACTATGAAGCCTTACGCTTTCTTGCTTCACAGAAGAAGTTGAACCCAAGGCATGCGAAGTGGGTTGAGTATATTCAAGGGTTCACATTTGTGTTAAAGCATAAGGTCGGTGCTGAAAATAGGGCCGCTGATGCACTTAGTCGGCGAGTGGTGACTTTGAGCACAATGAGCACCGAGGTCGTCGGGTTCGAAAAGTTAAAGGATGAGTACCCCGAGTGCCAAGATTTTGGGGTTGAGTACACTGCTCTCCTTAATAACCCGACCGGCACACTCCGTGTACACCATCCAGGATGAGTACTTGTTCAAAGGCAATCCCTTTTGCATCCCTCGCACTTCATTGCGTGACTTTCTCATTTGGAAGTTACATGCTGGAGGGATGGCCGGACATTTCGGGCGTAATAAAACTGTTGCGCTCGTAGAGGATGGGTTCTTTTGGCCTAGCTTAATGAGAGATGTCGCCCGGGTCATTAAGCATTGTCGTACTTGCCAAGTGTCAAAACATACCAAACAAAATATCAGTTTGTACACCCCGTTACCCGTGCCACACACCGTGGCAAGACCTCTCTATGAATTTCGTGCTTGGACTTCCTAAGACCCCTAGGAAGCACTACTCCATCTATGTCATGGATCGATTTTCCAAAATGGCCCACTTCATTCCTTGTTCCAAAACCTCTGACGCATCTCATATTGCTAAATTATTTTCGTGGAGGTAGTGCGTCTTCATGGGTTGCCCAAAACCATTATGTCTGATAGGGATGTTAAATTTACGAGTTATTTTTGGAAGACCCTTTGGCACATGATGGACACATTGCTCTAATTCTCTACAGCTTGCCACCCTCAAACGGATGGCCAAACCGAAAGCACCGATAGGAGCCTTGGGAATCTCCTTCGTAGTCTTGTTGGTGATCATGTTAGGACCTGGGATACCATCTTACCCACAGCTGAGTTTGCATATAATAATTCTGTCAATAGGTTCATAGGCATGAGTCCTTTTGAGGTAGTATATGGTCATAGGCCTAGGATCCCATTAGATTTGATCCCCATGTCTCCATCCCATAGAGTGTCAGAGTCTGCCGATGCATTTGCACAACATATTCATAGCTTGCATGTCGAAATTAAACAGAAAATTAATTCAAGCAACCGTCAATGTAAATTATCTGCAGATGCTCACAGGCGTTCTAAAGAATTTCACGTGGGTGATTATGTGATGGTCCGGGTTAGGCCTGAGCAGTTCCCATCGGGATCCGCCAAGAAGCTCCAATCTCGAGGCGCTGTGCCTTTTAGAATTTTGGCTAAGAGTGGTCCTAATGCATACATGCTTGAGCTTCCTCCAGGTACGGGAGTTAGTTCAACGTTCAATGTGAAGGACTTGGTTCCTAACTTGGGTTTCACCCCACCTCTTGAAAACCCACTCCAGCCACCTCCTAATCCCAGCCCCAATCCAACCTTGCAACCTATACCTTTTCCTTCCCCAAGCAGACAAAGAACAGATGAAATAGAGGATATAATTATTGATCATGCCGTCTCTACACATGAAGGGGGATTTTAGAAGTACTTAGTTAAATGGGTCGGAAAACGGAGTCCGAAAACACTTGGATCCACGAGAATGAGGTTCGCCGCTTGAACCCCGATTTGATTGACATCTACCATGAGCGCGTTTCATCGGAAATGAAACCTATTTGGTTCGGGGGAATTGACGGGGGCACCACATATATGGACATCGGATTTGAACTGCACCGGTTCTATCGGCGTCGGAAGAAGCGTAGAGGAAGCCCGAGTACTGTAGCCTCAGAGGAGGAACGGACACAAACCGTGAGGAGAACAATGCTGCAGAGAACCCTCGCGCGAGTGACTACTTAAACTCGCTCGAGCGAGCCTTGCGCGAACGATCACTTAAACTTGCTCGAGCGAGCCTTGCGCGAGCGATCACTTAAACTCGCTTGAGCAATGATAAAACTCGCGTGAGCGAGCCCGTAAGATGGGATTTCATGCGAAAAATTCCTTTTTGTGTTTTATTAGTAGTAGAACTCTTTTATTTCGAAATTAATTATTGGTGGCCTATATATAGAGGCTTGTAAAGACTTTTAATTAGTTGATTGATTATTTGAATGCTTTTATGCTTGAATAATCTTTACCTGAGATGGGTTTGGTGTGAGGCCAAGGGAGTGATTCCCAAAAGCCATTGTTATCTTCTCTTATATTTGCTATCTTTCGATCTGTGTTTGCTTCTTTAAACCATAGCCTAATTGTTTCCTTTCAAATCCAAAACCCTAAGCCCCTTTTGAAACCCTAAATCAAACATAGCCAACACCCTTTCCAAAATCATAAACCGATCTAACAGTCATAAGCCTTTTACAAACCCTAATTCCCTTTTATAACCTAATTTGGAATCCGTGAATCTACATCGGACCGAAGATGAGCGCCTAAGTCTGGAAAAGCTAGAGTCCTATCTCTAGGCCGATCTTACATCGACTCTAAAAGTACTTGCACATTGGACTGGACCCTACCTGGATCTCGTGTGATCTATCCATCTGAATTCTGCAAAACTCTAAAGGTATCAAAGATAATTTTGTGATTAAACTTGATTTAATTTCATTAATTTAAGCAAAATCTGCATAAAAATCATATTCTGCATTTTAGGGTCTCCGTCCCGCGTCAAAAGGTGTTGGTGGCAAGAGACTTTATAACATCTCCTTCAAGTTGGGTATGATCGACATCTATACTCCAACTTGAGGGGGAGTGTTGGAGATGTTATTTCTGTTGTATGGATGTGTAGTGAGTAACTTTGAGTGTGTGTGTAGTTAAGTGAATTTTAAGTTGTACAATTCACTTAACTCGGGAACCATGTAATACGTGAACATGCTAAGATGATATAAATAGTATTTTACATTGGGATTGGAGTCACATTGGCTCAACCCTAATATCTCTACTTTTCTCTTCCTCTTTCTTCTTCTTCTTCTTCTTCCTCCGTCCTATTACTAAACCCTAATCCTAAATTACAATTTTTTCTTATTTATCATCATTTTAAATTTGTAAAAGAATTCTTGTCATGATATTCAAAGTTCTTGTGTTCCATCACAAATCCGTCCTACTTTCAACTTACTGAAGCTCTGTGTAAGGAATGGCTACAGTGATTTTAGAGCAAGCAATGTCTTATGAGTCTGCTGCTTAAGGTTGGAAGTCTGGCATGTGTTACGAATGACGGTGTGCGTGGTACATTTAATGTGATGGGTGTGTTGTGTGTATTTAGTCTTTAGTAGGTGTGTACACTGTAAAGGCATTTCAGTCTTTCTGTGTAATATAAAAACTACTAGGGTTATCCTAACCCTAACTAAGTCATTCAGTGCTCTCTCTCTCTCTCTCTCTCTCTCTCTCTTTCTTCTTCATCCTCTTTCTCTGTTCTCCTATCAAACCCTAACCCTATGTATATGTATATATGTATATTATATGCCTAGAAAAGCTCCTCTAATCACTTACAGTTGCTAGAATACCATGCAACATCCCATAGCAGTCCTTCAAATCATTCATCAGCATTCGAGCAGCCAATGAAAAACACCAACAAGTGATCCAGAGACCATAGGAAGTCAAAAAAGGAGAACAACCAGCCAATAATAGCAAGAAAGATTCATCTCAAAAAAATAAAAATAATAGCAATAAAGATGGATGGAGAAAAATTGCATCACACGATTACAAAATAATCTCAGTATTCTGCATTCAACGCTGACAATACATAGTGGACCACAAAAACACCACTTCGATTATAATCCAAGCAAAATCTGGCCAACCCCTCAAAGTTTTAAGGCAAATGAATCACCCGATTTGATATGGTGCCCAAGAAACCGTGAATACTGAATTTATGTGAAAAACAGAAAAAACTGATAAATCTTGAATCACAACCATCAGAAAAATTCAGGAAAAAAATCATAATTAACAAGGTAAAAACAATAATTCTCAAGTACTATTTATTTCAAGCAGATTAGTCAAAGGGTTGTTTGCAGCAGTATCTGGAGACGAAGAGAGGATGTTGATGAAGAAAGAGGTTGGCGATGGAGATATGCACCAAGATGAAGAAAAATATGCCATTAATGGCTGCTCCAAAAAAAAACTAGATATCTGCACCAAGCAGAATGATACGGAAGGATAATGATATAGAGTTGGGATGTACATTGACGTAGGTTGTTGCTGAGTTGAGATGATGTTGAAAGTTAACGTTGCTGAGATAAAACTGTTGTTACTGGGTTGAACATGACCACAAAAAACAGAGACAAGTTGCTGTAGCCAACCTAAAAATGAGAGTAAGAAATAAATCTTAGTCCGGGAAGGGCTCCGACGCCAACTTGCAAAATAGAATAAAACCTAAAGTATTATTATATAAAAAATGAAAGAGAGAAAGGAGGGAAGAAGAAGAGAAGGAGAGAGAGGAGAGCCAATAACCGAAAAAAGATTACATCTGGCTTCTATTTCATACCTCAACAAGTTATATCATTAAGCTCTTTATAGAGCAGCTACTTAAGACACAAAACTAAACTACTTGATGTGGGATTAATACACTACTTACACTATCTACTTATTTGCTTCTATGCCTAACATGATAACCACTAACACAGGTACACTCATCTCGTACATCTCACACCAATTAATGCTCACATCTCTTATCAATACATCTAACGCGTAACTTGTTTCTCTTTTTAATTTTCTATCTTCTAAAGCTTGAAATGCTTCTCACATCATAATTCAGCTTGGTCTCCATCTATAGTTAGATAATGTTTTCACAACTTCCTCTGTGATCATGTAGTCACATTACACATCTTTCACTTATCATGCAATAAGTGAAAGGTGTTTCTATGCAGCCATTTCTCTTTTGTTTAACCTTTGGTGTAAGACACAGACGAGTAGTTGATTAGTCCCTACTCGTTCTTCTGTCTCTTGATTTGAAGCATCATTGTAAACTGCAGCACCAACATCACAACCTTCATATTTACCATTTGCATCTACAAAAGTATCATTGGCGCCAAACTACTGCTTCTGACATTTGTGAAATTGATCTCGGTTTTCCACGCTTGAAGCAATTGGGTCTCCTACAACTCACCTTTGTGATGCTTAGGCAGTGATATATATACAACCTCTACTATTCAATTCGGTTTTGAATGTTTTACGACTCGACTAGGTTCGGCTCTAGGCTCTAGCCTACACCCAACAAGTATGCCATGACCTGGCTCTTGTTCTTGAAGGTCCTAATATTTGTAAAACAAGCATTTTGCCCCTTCAACATGCCTCTAACTCTCTACACAAATTGTTATGAATCATGATCCTTGAATACTTGATGTCAACTTCATCTAGAATCGCCAATTGCAGTTGGTTGGTGTATCAATTAATGGGTTGCTCATCGGATTCATGATATCTGCGGTTAATAGAAAGTCTATGAACTCAGTGGCATAGTCTTGTACACCAAGATTGCATTTTTGGGGATGTTGACCCACCTAGAAAGAGTGGTTGAGCATAATACACTGGTAGGAACGTCTCATGATGATGACTATTCATCTTCTCCCATCTAGAGATCTTCAGTTTTCCTCTCTTAGGAATTGTATGTCCTACTGTTCAAAAAAAGGAATTGTATGTCTCACCTTTTTTGAAGTGTGAAGTTGTAACCTTCTAGCCTACAAACTCCACCATAATATTTTCTGCTAGGTTGGGATTTTGGCCTTTTTTCCCCCATTCGAAGAAGTTGCCCCACCATACTTTTTGTTTTCTTTTTTTGATCGGCAACGAAGTAAATATATTAAAAAGAGGAAAGAGATAAAAAACCTCACGGCCAGTGAGGAGCTGAGGCCGAAAACAGACGAAAAAGACCGCATGAAGAGGGAAGCCCGAAACACATCCGCCGAGAAGCATCCCTGTCGAGAGGAATTACTCCATGCTCAAATTCTCCCAGTCTTCAATGAAATTCTTGCCCTCAAACTGTTGTGAGACGCCGCTAGACCGACCCAGTGCACAGCATAATCCCGAGCCGATTTCATGCGGAGGTGAACCAGGTTTCTTCTCTTTCTAAAAATCTGGCCATTTCTTTCAATCCCCACCATAATCACCCAATTCAATAATTCTAGTCGTAGATTTTTATGGAATTCAGGTAAATCTACCTTGATTCCATATTCTTGAACACTCACGAATTTGAAAACCTCCATTCAACTGTCTCATTGCATGGAGCACAATGCTAGAATGAGTTTTGCTAAAAAATTCCACCATTATCCAAATTGCTACATGTCTAATTTATGCACTCTACATGAGCAAAGGTAAAGAAAATATGCAAATTTTACAAAAACTTACTAGAAGGGACGTACACTTCCAAAAATTATAAGTTATATGAACTGCCAAAAAGGAATATGTAATTCTAGCCTTAACCTTCTAAAATTGAGATCAACTGATAACTAATAGACAAGATACATACAACTAAAGTGAGTTAATTTATTATTATACTCCGCAAGAGTTACTAATAGGCACCTAAGTTACCTGGCCCACGTACCAAGGGCGGTACATTGGTCAATCTCCCTCTGCTAAACTGATCAAACCTCAAGAGATATTGAAATTAATGAGCGCGCAAATAAGTGGAAATACATCTTTTGACTTCACTGATTTGGTGCTCAAATATGCCTATGCATCTCCTGAGGTTGGCGGAGGGAGATTGACCCATGCAATCCCTTGTTGCACAAGTCGGGCACCTCATACCAACTTGCTTCATAAATGGCCTACATCTAGTTTGAGGCTTTTGACAAAAAAAATTTGATTTTATTACTTGTGTAAACCCAATTCCTTTCTAAAGGTCCACAACCTTACCAAGTCGGACTGTCCACTTGGTCCACCTCTTGGTTAGTCCATGCCTAAATATAGCACTGTCCACAGTTTTCAATTTTTTGTGGATCGTTACCCTTAGCTTAATTCACCATCAAAAACCAGTTACGAATTAGAATTTTGGAATATGGGATTGTGAAATCTTCTGTGCCATAGCTTGCCCCAGAGGTGGACCATGATTGATTAGTCTGGATTGGCGGGTGTTTGTGTTGATTGTGGTAGAAATGGCTTATGTTATTTTGTCATACAAGGCATAATCAACTATACAACTGTAAAGATAAAGAACGAACAGTATGATCAAAATACATTGAAGGTCAAAGGTGTCAATTGGTTCTACAAGATATCAAGTTGTTTTAGCATGGTCTCGTTTGCTAAAGGTTCTTCAATGGTTAAGTCTCATTGGAAATTGCCATTTTTTAGGCATCTTTATTTACACCCAACGAATCTTGAAAAGCACCCACTTATGCACTTGGAATGAAAAAGTCCCTCTTTTCTTGACTTTTATTTGCACCCACTTATTGTTTAAAAATCTTTAAAAGCACCCCCTTCTTCTTCCTCAGCCCCAGCTTGTCATACAACCCATGAAACCGTCTGAAACCCACCTAAAATTGAATGAAATGTAATCCATGAAACCCACTTGAAACTCCCTCTTGATACCTACCCAAACCCCTCTTGGAACCGACCCCAAAACTCTTGAAACCCAACCGAAACCCTCTTGAAACCAAAAATCTTGTTGAAGATGTCGTCATCGTTGCGACTTGCCGGAGATAAGGAAGAAAGTCACCGTCATCATCGCGGATTGTCGGAGCTAAGGAAGAAGAAGAGGAAGTCGTCGTCGTCATGACTTGCTGGAATCTAAGGAAGAAGATCAAGAAGAGGGGGAGGAGGCACCCTTGGCGGCTAAAATCTTGCTGTAGAAAAAGTCGCAACCAAGAATGTTGTGCAGCAACAACTATGGGAGACAAAGGCCATGAATGGTAAGCCGTGTGTGGTGCTTAGGGTCGGCGACTGGATCTGCGGTAGGTGTCGCAATGTCAATTTCCGGCGTCGCTCAACGTGTCATCGGAATGGCTGCGACGCCTCCCGCTTGCAAGGCAAAATCGTTGTATCCGCAGACGATCGAATTCAGGCTTCGAGGAATGAGAGGCAGACGGTGCTCTGCGGGTCGCAGATCCGTGATATTAAAGAGGGGTGGTCGATTGCCGCTAGGAAGAATAGACCGTTATCTCTGCCTTCGCTGGATCCTAGTCTTTACCGGCCAGACTTATTTGCCGGTGGGGTGGGTCGGGAGCCAAGACTAGTGCCTCTAAGGGGGTCTGTGCGGAGGGATATGTCGGAAGACTCCGGGGCTCTCGAAGTCGTTTCTCCTCACATTCGCTCTCTGGCCGTTAATTTGAGACTCTATTGGGTGGTCTTGGCTACTAATAGCGATATACTTTCTCTCTACAACATTCACAGGTGGATTAATTATAATTGGAGTTTTTCTAAAAGGCCTATGGTCTCTTCAATTTCCCCTGCTTCGTTCCTCTTGCGATTCGGGTCGGAGGAGGAGGCCACTGCTGTATGTCTCAAACAGAAGTTCTGCATTGACGGTTGCCCGACGGTTTATCGCCGGTGGGAACCTCGACTAGGAGAGTATCAAACTTGTGTAGAGGGGGGGGGGTCTGGCTTAACATCTTCGGTCTCCCGCTCCATGCGTGGTCCCTGGAGGTGTTCCGGCGGATCGGACACCGATGCGGTCATTTCATCCGGGCCGATCGGCGATCGGCAGACCTCTGGGTCACCTCCCATGTTCGTATCCTTGTGGCGGTCGATAGGCTCGATAGGATTCCTCGCATCATTGACATGCGGATTGATGGCCGATGCTGTCAGCTCTTGGTAGAACTAGCCCGTCATGAGAGGGCTATCGTTGAGGATCTGCCGGTCGAATTGGCTTCGGTGGCTCTGATCACCGGTATTGGCAGCGTAGAGTCTCCAATTGCGGCAGTACTGCCGCTGCTGGATCTAGTCTGACGTGGAGAGACTGCGACGGATGGGCTATCGACGGGAGGTGTGGAGGGGTGCCCGGTTTCGCACTCGGTGCACGACTTGGGCTTTTCCATCTCTCCGACCCCGTCGACGGAGGACAGAGTCGTCCCCAAATTCGCTCTTTGGGTTTCGGCCGAGGGTTTGGAGGAGGGGTCCGATGGTGGGGAGCGGGCCGGGGCTCCGGCCGAGGGTTTTCAGGAGGTTTCTGATGGTCTGGCGCCGGTCGGTGCTCCGGACGGTTTGCTGGTGGCCTCGGGGCGATCTACGGTTTCGATCAAATCGTACTTCGACCTTATTTTCGTACACCTGCAACAACAGAGAGTAGGTAAGGAAAGGGGACTGACTGCGGTGTCGGACGAGGAAGGAGATCGTACCTGGGATCCGATGAAGCTCAAAATGGTTGGCCTTCCTGCGAGGTCTGTTTCCTCTGGTTGCTTAAAGCCTGCGAAGGTGTATATAAGAAGAAGACAGACGTTGTGGCTTCGAGGAGCAGGAAAGCAGAAAAAGGTGACACGTGGTCTGGCACCAGAAGGCCTTGGAAGGTTTCCGTATGCGGAAAGGTGTTTTGACCGCGGGGGCTTGCGTGGGAGGGGATTAAAACAGGGTAGGGGGAGTGGGACATGTGGAGAAGCCACGTGGCCTCCATTGTCTTCGCTGGCTATCAGATCCGATGCGGATTACCAGAGAAATGGTTTCGCTAAGCGGGTCTTACGGTGTATTCAAGGCCCGATGGGGGTTTCACGGGGTGGAGCGATCCGACCTTTAAGCACGGTCCTCTTCAGTGGGCCCACTGGCAATCCGTTTCGACCCGATTTTCTGAGTTTTGGCCCTCACCCTTGGACTGACCCGGGAACGCTGGTTTCTTCCCAGATTGTTGAAGAGGGGGACCGAGCATCTGAAGGTTGTGACGAGTTGCAGAAGTGGGCTGGGTCTACCGAAAGCATATCAGAGGACTTTCAGCGGTGCAGAGATTCAGTTGGGGAGGGCGAGCTGGTCGTCTATGATGAGGGAGAGGTGGGGTATTTAAGGAACTAGCTGGTGCTGCATAGGGGGGCGTGGCCAGTCACGGGAAACGACGACCCAAGGTGTCTGACGATGGATGGAATGCAGAGTCTTCCTCTTCCTGATCTGCTTGAGTGTGGTGACGGTTTGGATGCAGAGTTGGTGTTGGAGATAGATCGGCTGATCGAGGTTGGGCGTAACCTCGGGATGACCTTCAAGGGTTCTCAGGCAGAGCTTCGGGAGGTGTTCCGATCGATTATAACGGGTCGGCAGCCTTGTAAGCGCAAGCGACGGGGCGGATCGTGGGAGTTGGCTCGTCTACACTGGGGTATGTCGAATGGGAGAAGGGAGGGGGGGTTTGACTGGTAGGTCTTGGTCTGGGAGGGTGCTTATTAGTTTCCTTTATGAAGATGCTATCTTGGAATGTTAGAGGCATTTGTGATCAGCTGAAGCGGTCTGGGGTTAAGCAGGCCATCAGGGCGCACAAGCCTGTCGTGGTCACTCTTCAAGAAACCAAGTGAGGAAGTTGTGATGAAAGGAAGGTTGCATCGATTTTTGGGGGGGGGGGGGCACTTGGGACTGGTTCGGTATTGACTCCATCGGCGCATCTGGTGGGATACTGGTTGCTTGCTCGTCGATTCTGTTCGATAAGGTGAATGAGGAATTGGGGGTCTTTTCGGCTTTTATGGTGTTGTAGGACAAAGGATCAGGGAAAGTTTGGAGTTTTGTGGGTATTTATGGACCAGTGTCGGACCGCGAGAGAGGGGAGTTTTGGTTCGAAATGAATGCATTGGCGGGTCGATGGGATGTCCCAATTTGCTTGGCTGGAGATTTCAATGCCATCCGGTGGGACTTCGAGAAGCAGGGGGGTTCGGCCAACCTTCAGGTCATGCGAGATTTCAACTCATTCATTGCGGACTGGGGTCTGATTGATATACCGTTGTTGGGGGCCAGATTTACGTGGTCTAGTTTGCAGGACTCGCCGTCTCTCAGCCGGTTGGACAGGTTTCTTTGCACTACTGAGTGGTTGGAATGCTTTCCGGGTGCCAGGTTGGAAGCCTTTGCGCGTGCCATTTCGGATCACCGACCTATTGTTCTTACTTGCAAGTCCCAGGGAATGGGACCATCCCCTTTCCGATTTGAGAATATGTGGTTGTTGGACGACGCTTTTCGGGAGAAGGTTAGGGAGTGGTGGGCGGAACCGGTGCCCGATGGGACGGCTGCCTATCGTTTTATCAATAAGCTGCGACGGGTGAAGGATAGAATCAAGACTTGGAATAGGGAGGTGTATGGGATGGTGCATGTTCGAAAAGAGGAGTTGCTATTGAAGTTGAAGGGGTTTGAGGAAATCAGAACTCTCACGATGGATGAGAGGGAGGCTAGAATGCAAGCTAAGGCAGAGTTCAGTGAGAGATGTAGGGCTGAGGAACTTTGTTGGATGCAGAAAGCGAAGGTTAGGTGGTTCAAAGAGGGGGACGCCAATATGAAGTATTTCCATGCGGTTGCTAATGCCCGCAACAAAGCCAAGTATTTGGAGAATATTATAGTGGATGGAGTGACGTACTCGGGGCACGAGGAGGTGCGGGATAGTATTGTGGATTTTTATGAACGGTTGTACACAGATGAGGGGCATCCGAGGCCAGGTTTGGACGAGCTTCAGTTTACGTCTATCTCCGACGAGGTTAGCAGGGGGTTGGAAAGCTCATTTACAGAAGAGGAAGTGTGGACCACAATTAGGCGTGGTGGGAGCAATAAATCTCCAGGGCCGGACAGGTTTACTATGGAATTTTATCGCGAGTTCTGAGAGTGTATTAAGGTGGATCTGATGGAGGTTTTTCACGACTTTCACTCTTCGGGTTTTATTGGAAGAGCTCTAAATTCTACATTTACTACCCTCATCCCCAAGATTCAGGGGGCCGAGAACATCTCCGATTATCATTCGATTAGTCTGATCAAATGCGTCTACAAGATTATCACGAAGGTGCTGGCTAATAGACTTAAGTGGGTAATGGGCTCTATCATCTCCGACTATCAGGGGGCTTTCGTCCGTGGGAGGCAGCTGACGGACTTTGTGGTAGTTGCTAATGAGACCATCCACTCGGCCTATGCTCTTCGTAGGCCGGCTGTGGTCTGGAAGGTGGACATGGAGAAAGCTTATGACTGGGTTAGTTGGGAGTGTTTAGACTATATGCTGGGAAGGTTGGGTTTTGGTGCTACTTGGAGGAGATGGATGCGCGGGTGTGTTTCTTCCGCATGGTTCTCGGTATTGATTAATGGGACACCAGCGGGGTATTTCAAGAGTTCTAGGGGTCTCAGGCAGGGTGATCCGTTATCCCCCTTTCTTTTCAATATGGGGAGGCTCTATCTGGATTGATTGGGCGGGCTCGGGGATTGGGTATGCTTACTGGCATCAGAGTCGGTGACCAGGGGAGGTTTATTACGCACTTTAGTATGCGGACGACACGATTCTGTTCGGGAAGGCTGAGGGGACGAAATTAAGTGCAATGGCTGATGTGCTCTCAGTGTACGAGGCGGTGTCGGGCCAACGAGTTAATCTCCATAAATCCACAATATCGGGTATTACGGTGGAAAATCAGGTTCTGACTTCCTTGGCTGGTTCGATTGGGTGTCACATTGAGGGGTTGCCCATCAAATACTTGGGCATGCCGCTCGGGATCAGAAAGCCCACGAGCCGTGATTGGCTACCGGTGGTGCAGAGATTTGAGCAGCAATTGTCGGCTTGGAAAGGCAGGCTACTCAGTGCTGGGGGGAGGTTGGTCTTGGTTAAGGCGATGCTCTCTTCGATACCCATCTTCTGCTTCTCCATGTATAGGTGCCCCGCTAAAATTATTGACAGATTGGAACGTATTCAAAGGTCGTTTTTGTGGGACGGTGCTGGTCTGAATAGGCGGTACCACCTCGTCAATTAGGACACTTGTCAGCTACCAATCGCTTATGGAGGGTTGGGAATTCGGAGTCTCAGGAGAACTAATTTGGCGATGCTCGGGAAGTGGATTTGGAGAGTGGAAAGGGTGGAGGAGAGAGGTTGCCTCTAGTGGATGGTCTTGCGCGACAAGTATGGTCTTTCAGGGGACAGTTGGGGGATAGAAGTGTCTACCCACAAGAATAGTTCGCCGTGGTGGAGAGATATCTCACGTACTTGGGAGATATGGGCAAGAGGGGTGTGGGTCCCGTATTCGTTTTTGGGAAGACCCGTGGTTGGATATGAGTCCGCTCAGAGTTAGTTTCCCGGTTATCTACGCCCTTTCCTCGAAGCAGGGCGGTAGGATTGATGAATTTGTGAGCTGTGTCAGTGATAGATGTACCTGGGAGGTGGTCCTCAGGAGATGTCTTAGAGACGGTGAGAGGGCGAGCTATGTGGAGTTGTTGAGGAGGCTTCACGCGGCTCAGCGGAACCCTCTAAAGGCAGACCAGAGGATTTGGGCCTTCAGCCGGGTGGAGAAGTTCAGTGTCAAAGCCTTATACCGATGGCTATCATGGCGCCCGCTTATCAGCTTCGAGGGTAGATGGTTATGGAAGGAACCTTTTCCTCTCAAGATCAGATTTTTCATTTGGACGGTTTGTAAGGACAAAATTCTTACTAGGGACCAGCTGATTCGGAGGGGAATTGATGTCCCTATGGCATGTGCTATGTGTTCTGACGGGGTGGAGTCCACTGCTCATCTCTTCCTTCATTGCCGTGTGGCTTTTGAGGTCTGGGGAGCTATTCTTAGAGCCTTCGGGGTTTCCTGGTCATGCCTCAGTCCCCGTATGCTTTCATGCTGAGCTGGGAGGCGGCAAAGGTGAAGGGAGACATTAGGGGAGCTTGGATGGCAGCGTTGTTCGCCGCTTTCTGGTGTATTTGGTGTGAGAGGAATCGCAGAATCTTCGAAGGTAAAACCAAACCTGTTGGAATGGTTTTTAGGGCGATCTTCGAGCTCGTTACCTTTTGGGGAGTACGTGGTGGTCAGGGGGACCGTACCGTTAATTTCCCTTGGGAGCCGGGCTAAGGGGGCCTGTTTGGCGGATCGATGTGGACTGTGGGTAGTGCTTGTTGTCCTTAGTCTTTGGTCTTTTATTTTGATCTATGTCGCTTGATTGTATACGGCTTCAGCGCCTTGCTGGTTTTTATATAATCTTCTATTACTGATCAAAGAAAAAAAAAAGATCAAGAAGTGGGTGCATATTCTATGAAAATTTAAGTGGGTGCTTTTCAAGAATCGTTGGTGATAATAAAGGTATCCATTTTTTATTGTCCGACATTTTTATGATGCTGTCTTTTCAGTTCAAGTTATTGTTCCCAGGTCATTTAAGGTATTCAATGAAATAATAAAACCTGAGCCTATGCTGATATTTTAACATGATCCATCGATTTGCATTAGATTCGTTGCTTTCATAAGGGCATCATCAATCATTTGACAGGCTCACTTAACTTGGAAATTCTTCTTTTTGAAATTTTAGTATCACCTGCACTTTGACTAACCAGTTGCCCCTATTAGTTGTTGTGCACTGCAATTAACTTTCTTTTCTTCTTCGATATGTTAATATATATATATATATATATATGAAAAGGGTTCCGTCCTCCAATGGAAGACGGTCAGCATCCTCCAAGATCCTACATAGAGCTCCATGTGGCACTCATAACACCATTTTGAGGCCACATGGAGCATAGGTGCATTGCTTAGATCATCTCTGAGAAAAATAAAAAATTGACTACTCATCTTCACCATGTATTATTTTAGTAGTAAAATTTGGACTGTTGAAATTAGTCCAAGTTTGACTTGTGCTTTAAAATTTATTTTTTGATTTTTTTTAAAGATTGATCTAAACACCACACCCGTGCCCACGTGGCACTCAAAATGTGTTTTGAGTGCCACATGGAGCTTCACGTGTATCATGGAGGACAGCCACCGTCCTCCATTGGAGGGACCTAATTAGCTCTCATATATATATAAATATGGCTGAGGGGAAAATACGCCCAAGCGTAGAGATATTTCTGCTCCCAAGCGATACGGACGTGACACGTAGCGCCTTTTTGTGAAGTGATGGGTGGCATGGGGCCCACTTTACTAACTAGGGTTAAACTTTTTAAAGTTATAGTCCCTTTCAGCCGTCATTTTTTACATTTTAGATGTCTCTTTCTTTTCTCTCTTCTCCCTTTTTCCAAGAAAGTGTCAGACTTACTTTTTCAGGTATGTTTTACTGAAAATAAGCGCTAGCACCTCGGTAGCGAAGCGCCGACACCCCAGCAGAGAAGCACCGGCACCGCCGACGCCTCGATATTGAGTTGTTGCCTGTCACGGAGTCACTCCTTTCGATGTGCCCTCGCGTGCGGCACCTAACTTTCCAAGCTAGGTTAGCCTGTCTCTGATACCAAATGTCACGGGGGCGCAGTCTTATGCCGGCTAACACACCTGTGTGGCGCTTCGATGTCGGTGCAACGAGGTCAGCCTTATCCAACATCAGCTCTGATACCACCCACCTAGAGCACGGGAACTCCCCTTCGTGGTTAACTCCTTTCGAGGCCTACCATACCGATGAATCGTGCCCCTTACGACACGCCTGCTTGCACTTCTGTGCTTTACTTGGCCTGCTCAAGCTTCACCCTCGCGTCATGCTTACTACCTCACTTCGCAACAGTAGCATGCAGCTCCTCATGTCGTCTCATACCAACATGTCTTGCCGTCATACTGAACCAAGCCCACCATGGTGTGTGGTCTTTGTAACCAGAACACGTTGTCTTCCAACCCTCATGCCAACGTGCTCTATAGAGTCCCACGTAGCTTTCAAGTGTCTTCCTCTTATCCGACCCACATACAACGCGATGCATAGTCCGATGCTTATGACAACCTCACCTTTGGTGACACACGATATTGCTGAAACAACGTCTTAGGCCCACCCTTTCAGGCCAAGGAGACACTTGCGCACCCTTCAATGCCGCAAGGCCCCGTGTGTGTGAAAGTATCACTCCAGCTCCTCTCCCACATAGATGGTTCAAACACTATCTATGGGAAAATAACAGAGGGACCTCAAAGGTATTGGTTTGGTATACCCCCATGGCACACAGACTCCTTTCGTGGCATTCAATGTCATGCCCCACACCAATACACCCCAACATCCCACATCATCTCCCCATGCGACCATGTCACGATTGATCGCGAGCCCTCCTGGCTATTATGTCGCGTGCCCTCCTGACACACGACCAACGCATTCAGAGTATCTACGGCGAAGCCCTCCTGGCTTGGTGACACGCCTACGATGCCCCAACTTCAACCAACCAATGCCCCTGCGCGGAGCATAAGTGGAACGAGTGGTGCTGCGGATGGCCTAGGTAGCCACGCTGCGTGCCTCCGTCACATGCCGCTTCGCTATCGAGGTGCGAAAAAAAAATTGTTTTGCTCCTTGGTAGTAAAGCATCGGCACCTCGATATCGAGGTGCCGACACCCTTTTTTTTGCACCTCGGTAGAGAAGTGCCGACACCTCAATATCGAGGTGTCGGTGCCCGACAGTGTCAACGCTTCTCTCCCTAGGGTGTCGGCGCTTTGCCCACATCTTTTGAGTAAAATACACCTGAAAAAGTAAGCCTGACACTTTCTTGGAAAAAGGGAGAAGACAGAGAAAAGTCTAGGGTTAAACTTTTAAAATTGTTTAAAAGTTATATTCCCTTTCAGCCGTCATTCTTGATTTTTTTGCACCTCGGTAGAGAAGTGCCGACACCTCAATATCGAGGTGTCGGTGCCCGACAGTGTCAACGCTTCTCTCCCTAGGGTGCCGGCGCTTTGCCCACATCTTTTGAGTAAAATACACCTGAAAAAGTAAGCCTGACACTTTCTTGGAAAAAGGGAGAAGACAGAGAAAAGTCTAGGGTTAAACTTTAAAAATTGTTTAAAAGTTATATTCCCTTTCAGCCGTCATTCTTGATTTTTTTGCACCTCGGTAGAGAAGTGCCGACACCTCAATATCGAGGTGTCGGTGCCCGACAGTGTCAACGCTTCTCTCCCTAGGGTGCCGGCGCTTTGCCCACATCTTTTGAGTAAAATACACCTGAAAAAGTAAGCCTGACACTTTCTTGGAAAAAGGGAGAAGACAGAGAAAAGTCTAGGGTTAAACTTTTAAAATTGTTTAAAAGTTATATTCCCTTTCAGCCGTCATTCTTGATTTTTTTAGAAGTCTCTCTCTCTTCTTTTTTCCAAGAAAATGTCAGACTTACTTTTTTAGACATTTTACTTAAAAAATGTGGGCACCCCGGCAAAGAAGCGTCGTGTGACGGGGGAACACAGCGTGGCTACCCGAGCCTTCTACATCAACCACTCGTTACCCATGGTGCCTGGACGGCACGCGATGTGGTGCCAAGAGGGCACACGACATCTTGGTGCTAGGGCGGCACGACATGTGGTGCCAGGAGGGCACGTGACATGGGGCCATAAGGGCCTCGTGACGTGGTCGCACTGCGGTTGCGACACGGTCGCATGGGAGGACAATGCGGGGAGTCATGGGCATCATGGTTGGAGACTTGACATTGTGTGCCATGGGCAGAAGGCATGTGTCATGGGGGTATGTCAAACCAAGACGTTTGAGGTCTTCAGGTTGTTTACCCATTGATGGTGTTTGGACCATCTATGTGGGAGAGGTGTTTGATGAATGCCTTCCATCCACACGGGGCCTTGCATCGCCAGAGGGGGCGCAAGTGTCTCCTAGGCCTGAAAGGGTGGGCCTAGGACGTCGACGCAGCGATTCCGTATGACACCCATGGTGAGGTTGAAGTATGGCCTAGGACTACGCGTCGCGGTGCATACAGCTGGGCAACTTCACGAGGGCACTTGAGGGCTGCGTGGGACTCAGTAGAGCACGACAGCATGAGGGCCAGATTGGGACGTGTGCTAGTAACTCGGAATGCACACGAGGTGCGCTTGGTTTGGTATGTCGGCAAGACATGTTGGTATGAGACGACATGAGGCATGACATGCCATTACTGTTGCGCAGCAAGGTACTTGTGCAGAGCACACAGGAGTGAAGCTTGAGTAGGCCAAGCATGGCACGGAAGTGCAATCGAACATGTCGAAAGAGGCACGATGTATCGGGATGGTAGGTCTTGGAAAGAAGGTAATCACGAGCTGGAGTTCCCGTCCTCTCGGCGGGTGGTATCAGAGTTTGATGGAAGGATTGGTTGGCTCCGTCGCATGCTACAGCGAAGCACCGCGCAGGTTGATAGCATGTAGGAGCGCGCCCCTGTGATAGTTGGTATCAGAGACAGGCTGGCCTAGCTTTGGAAGTTAGACGCTGTACACGGGGGCACGTCGAAAGGAGTGACTCCATGACATTTGATATCAAAGCCAAGTTCAATCCAGAAGGGACGATTCTGATGAGATGGTTGGTGCCAGCGGGGCACGCGATGTGGAGCTAAGAGAGCACGCAACATCCACGAGCTAGTTAAAAGGTGTGGACCTATGAACTAGGGAGAACCGAAGGAAAGCTTGAGAACAGAGGGGTGAAGGCAATGTCAAGGTAGCGAGGTGTTGTGAAAGCTGAATTTGGTGAGCCAATATTTGCTTTGTCATGAAGCGACAAGGCATCGATGGCGTGTAATGAAGACTGGGAGTTCAAGGACTGCAACATCGAGTGGGGGCACATTCAATATAATGAAGTGTCTTCGCGTCAATGAGAACGTTGACGGTTTTGAGTGGAGGAGGATGTGACGGGAGAACACAGCGTGGCTACCCGAGCCTTCTACATCAACCACTTGTTACCCATGGTGCCTGGACGGCACGCGATGTGGTGTCATTAGGACACGCGACATGGTCGCATTGCGGTCGCGACACAGTCGCATGGGAGGACAATGTGGGGAGTCATGGGCGTGATGGTTGGAGACTTGACACTGTGTGTGCCACGGGCAGAAGGCGTGTGCCATGGGGGTATGTCAAACCAAGACATTTGAGGTCCTCAGGTTGTTTACCCATAGATGATGTTTGGACCATCTATGTGGGAGAGGTATTGGATGAATGTCTTCCACCCACATGGGGCCTTGCATCGCCAGAGGGGGCGCAAGTGTCTCCTAGGCCTGAAAGGGTGGGCCTAGGACGTCGACGCAACGATGCCGTGTGACACCCAGGGTGAGGTTGAAGTATGGCCCCGGACTACGCATCACGGTGCATACAACTGAGTAACTTGAGGGCTGTGTGGGACTCAGTAGAGCACGACAGCATGAGGGCCGGGTTGGGACGTGTGCTAGTAACTCGGAACGCACACGAGGTGGGCTTGGTTTGGTATGTCGGCAGGACATGTTGGTATGAGACTGCATGAGGCGCGGCATGTCATTATTGTTGCGAAGCGAGGTACTTGTGCAGGGCACACAAGAGTGAAGCTTGAGCAGGCTAAGCATGGCATAGAAGTGCAATCTAGCGTGTCGAAAGGGGCACGATGTATCGGGATGGTAGGCCTTATGCACGAGTTGATGGCGCGTCGGAGCGCGCCCCCGTGACAGTTGGTATCGGAGACAGGCTGACCTAGCTTTGAAAGTTAGGCGCCGCACGCGAGGGCACGTTGAAAAGAGTGACTCCGTGACAGTCGGCACCCCGAGATAGAAGTGCTTCGCTATCGCGGTGCAAAAAAATAGGGTGTCGGCGCCCCGGCGGTGCTAGCGCTTCCATACTGGGTGCCGGCACTTTGCTACCGGCCGCCCACATTTTTTGAGTAAAATATACTTGAAAAAGTAGGTCTGACACTTTCTTGGAAAAAGGAGAAGAGGGAGAAAAGAAAGAGACTTTTAAAAAAGTCAAGAATGACGGATGAAAGGGACTATAACTTTTAAAATATCTTAAAGTTTAACCCTAGTTAGTAAAGTGGGCCTCATGCCATCCATTACTTCACAAAAAGGCGCTACGTCACACCCATATTAATAGGCGCAAAGATATCTCTACACCCGGCTGCATTCTACCGGGCCTCTCTCTCTCTCTCTCTCTTTTATATATATATATATATATATATATATATATATATATATATATATATATATATATATATATATATATATATATATACACATACACACACACACACACTAGTGGCAAATCACGTGGGTATTATTAATGTTCCAATTGCCAATATGCAATTTTAAAATTAAACTATAAGTCACAGCAAATTGTTATCCAAAATAGAGACACGCATACACAATTAATGTTAACACAATGAGCAATCAAAATATATTAATACAAGATGTATTGGCGGTAAGAGCCTCTCGTTTAGTAACTAAAAATTTCATATTACAATAAGAAATTTTGCTTCTTGATCTCCTTTTGGTGAGTGTTAAACACCTAAACTAAAATCCTTCTAAGAATGACACTAACAAATAGCTGCATAAAATATGCGAAAGTAAAATATGCTACCAAAGGATTTAAAAGGAACGAGAGCTTACCTTTTTTGTCTCTTTTTTTGTAGATATGCCATAACTATTTGCAACCACCACAAAAAAGAAATTCACAATTTAAAGAAATAAAATAGTAGTTTGTTTGTCGACATTGAGTCACATAGTGCATCATGTAAAAATTAAGATAACAAATTGACTTCTATAAAAAGATAGTAAATAGTTAGTACTTAATACCCTATCAGCTCACAGCAAGGCCCAATAAATTAAAGTGCTCATTGCTTGCACTTAATCATAGTATTTAGCTACAAAACAATGATATTCAATCAAAAACAGTGTTATTATATATAAGAATAAACAAATTGACTGTAATACCATTTGATCCAAGATCCTACAAACAAGATTTACATGTTATAACCCTCATGGTTTATATAATTTTTACACTCCAAAGCAGTTAATAGAGGAGAAGACATCAATTCCACTGGCTATATAGTATTAAAGTGAAGCCGGTCTACAGTGATAAGCCTCATTAATTTCAACTGATAGAGGGGGTTGTTTCTAATTAGTTTTAAATTGAGCTCGAAAATGAGAGACCAAATTTCAATTATAACCTGCTTCCATAAAAGGGACTGGTTAAGACAGATAAAATGATCCTCTCAATTCCTCTTTAAGTGAGGTAGATGTAAATAAGGTGGTGTGGTAGTAACACCAGCCAAATTAAAATTATATATTTTATGATTTTATATAACTTAAGCAAACTCATCTCGCAGTCCAATAGATATATGTGATTTGGGGACACTGGGACAGACATTGCCAATGTTTGTGACCTGCTAGAATTTGTGTATATAAAGAATCATAGCATATACCTATCTATATACACATTTTTTATGATAATTCATAAACAGGTGTTCGGAGATAGAATCACAATTGTCTTGATTTTCCTACAAATTGCCATTTGACTTTGGTTACTTTATTGTTATTATTATTTTTTTCAGTTTACTTTTATGAGTGATGGGTTTGCTTCAATTGATGAAAACACGCGACTTAACTCATGTTATGTGTTCGAGTCTTGATTCTGATTGGTTTTGGTTGATGAGCATTAGGGTTAGGGTGATTTTAGAAGGATTTGTAGTTTGGATCTTCAAGAAATTGCATTCTTTCTCAAGAGGTTGTTGCTGTTGCTTAGATTATTACAAATATAAACTTAAATATAATAAAAATAATTATAACAATAATAATAATTATTTTCATCATGTTGTTGTTTTACCCCAGAAACCCTAACCCTAAATGTCATCAAGCAAACTCAAATATGAACAAAGGGCTCATAAGACGAATCAAAACCACAAATTCTACGTAATTGAGGCAAGCCCATCACTAAAAAATTCAAATTAGAAGGGGAATAACAATATTAATAGATAAGAATCAAAACAAGCAAAGACAAAGTGAACTCGGGTGGTTCAAGATCATAAATGAATAAATCAACCCGACAAACCTATGACCCATTTCAACCAAAACCCACATCTTAGTCATGTCTCAAAAGCTCAAAACATGTCCCAAAATACCCTCCTTTTGTCAATCTGAAGTGAACCCATAATTGCAAAGTTGATAAAAATAAATAAACCCCACAAACTTTAACCATTGCAACCAAAACCCATATCATAATCAAGTCTCAAAAACTCAAAAACCCATCCCAAATACCCTCCTTTTCCAATCTGAGCTGAACCCATCACTACAAATTTGATAAAAATAAATAAACCCCACAAAACTATAACCCATTTCAACCAACACCCATATCTTAATCAAGTCTCAAAAGTTCAAAACCTGCCCCAAAATACCCTCTTTTCCCAATCTGAAGTGAACCCATCACTGCAAATTTGATTTTTGAAAAATAAAAAATATATAAAATAAAAATATATAATTTACAGTTTCTTAAAACTTCCCAAATATAAAACCTCATGAAAAACTAATAAAAGAAGATCTGAGAAATACCTTATCTTTATAAAACAACATAACCCAAAGAAATACCCTATCTTTATAAAACAACATAACCCAAAGTACAACTTAAACTTTCCAAATATAAACATAGAAAGAAGAAAAAAGTACAAAAACTCTAAATGCTGCAGTTAGAAATTTTAAAAGGTAAAAAATTTACCTGCAATCTGCCCTGAAGCTCTCAAACGTCTCTACAATCCCTTGGGAAATCCTATAAGAAAACAAAGATAAAAAAAATCGAAAAGTAAAAAAAATGTATAAAAACCATAAAAAGAAATTTAAAAAAGTATAAAATTGAAAAAGAAAATGTAGAAGATTAACCTCTATCCTCTCTCTATCTCCTCTTTCTCTCTCTCTCTCTCTCTTTCTCGGCTTAGTCACAAACGACCTTTCTTTTGGAATCCTATAAGAAAACAAATTGAAGGGTATAAAAACCATGAAAACAAATTAAAAAAAGCAAAAAATTGAAAAAGAAAAGATAGAAGATTTACCTGTATCTCTCTCTCCTCTCTCCTCTCTCCTCTCTCCTCTCTCCTCTCTATCTCCTCTTTCTCTCTGCTCGGCCACAGACGACCATTCTTTTGGAAGATAAGATAAATGTCAGTTGCAGGGGTATTTTGGGGAATTCAAAAATCGAACCATTGCATTGCAGCGAAAAAAACGCATGAGTTATATCTTCTTTTTAAATACAGGGTATATATATATATATATCGTGTCTATGATGAAGTCTATATGGTGTTGCACCTTTCTAACTGTCGATATTGGTAACAGAGTATACAAGCTTGATTCTCACCGAACGCAACTAGATATTTCAAGTCATGAATGGGGCAATGGCATCCCTAACTCAGCCACCATTAGCCATAATGGCACATTCTATTCCTCGTTCCCAGCTGCGAAGATTGGTGTCATGGCAGGTTCCAAAGCCACCACATGGATTCACTTATACTTGCAGCAACCGTCTGCCTCACCTGTGCGCCAAATTGTCTTCTTGGGAACCTTCCCCTCTCACGCATGCTCTGACCGATGATATTGGTGGCATCCTGAAGGGAAACAACATTTTTGAATCGATGAATGAGCAAAACCCAGCGGAAACTCTACTTTTGGAGAATCAAGAAAACGTTATAGACATGAAAAGCCAACCATCCAGGCAACTCCAACCTCTTAAATGGCCAATGTGGCTTCTGGGTCCCTCGGTTTTACTCGCTACCGGCATGGTACCCACTCTATGGCTACCATTATCTTCCGTATTCCTCGGCCCCAACATAGCTGGCCTACTTTCCTTGGTGGGTCTCGACTGCATTTTTAACATGGGTGCAACTTTGTTTCTTCTGATGGCCGATGCTTGTGCACGGCCAAAGAGCATGCCCACGGGATTTAACTGCCAAGTTCCTCTCAGTTACAGGTTCTGGAACATGGGTGCGAGCCTAATGGGCTTTCTGATTCCCTTGATTGTCCTCATGGCCTCTTACAAAGGCGCACTTCAGCCGCAACTGCCTTTCATCTCCTTCGCAGTACTGCTTGGACCCTACCTACTACTTCTCTCTATACAGATGTTAACGGAGACACTTACTTGGCACTGGAAGTCGCCGGTGTGGCTGGTCACTCCGATTGTGTACGAGGCTTATAGATTGTTGCAGCTGATGAGGGGGTTGAGGTTGGGCGGTGAGGTGGGTGCACCTACATGGGTGATGGCGAGCATTAGAGGACTGGTGTCGTGGTGGGTTCTCATTCTTGGGATGCAGCTCATGAGGGTTGCCTGGTTTGCGGGATTGGCTTCCCAAACTCGCCAAGAAACTTGAATCTGAAAAGGCAATGGTGGATATGGATTTGATCACAGGAATGGAGAAGACGAACAGGAGTGATGCTGATAAAGGTCTAAAATGCAAGTAAATATATGATTATTGAGTAATCTTTACCATATTTTTTGATGAATCAAGTTCGTTTCAGATTATCCTCCCAAAAAGAAACAAGATCAATTGGAGGTACTGTGATACTTGTGATTCGTAATCTTAGTTTCTAGAATTCATTGATGCCCCATGTTTACCTGCTCAGAGAAGGAATGAAACAAGAAAAAAAGTTGTAAAGGTATCCGAGGTCTCGATGTTGTGCTTAAAGGGAGGCTTGTATTTTATTTTATTTCTTTATAGCTGAACGTAAATCATGGTTGACAACTGTCTTATAAATAAATAGAGTACCGTTATAGTTAATTGTAACCGTATATATTGTTGTTTTATGTAATTCGTCGGCAATTAAATTAACAACACATTATTTGTTTTAATCTGTTGTTTAGGCAATAGAATCAAATCAATCAATAACTAATTTTTTTATTAGGTAATTTACCATAATAACCCTCTTTTCGAAAATAACGATGAGCTTATACACATGTCAAACATTTACCCGAGAGGGAACTTTTATAAAGGATTTACCTTATTGGCTATCTATCCTAATGACTGGACTATCCTGTCTTAACGTCTTAATAAGACGTCAATCGTGGGTAAAAACGTAATTTTATAATATGCAGTATGTTTTTGAGATCCTTTTTTAGTAAAAATTTTTCGATAAAATGGTATTATTTTTAAATCCTATACAGTTATTATTTTTAATAAAATCCTATACGGTTATTATTTCTAAATGGTATAAAATGGTTATTATTTTATATACTGGTTCCCTATTTGGTAATTGCCCTTTTATTATCTATTATTTTTGTTAATTTTCTTTTTGGCAAAAGGTGCCTTGTTGTGGGAGAGAATATCCTAGAGTGTTAGTCCTTTTACGAATGGAGTAAACTCTTTTTAGCCATACGATCGTGTAATGATTGAAATTGCACAGATCTCAGGATTGAATAGATAAACTGTCCAGCCTAGGTATCCATTAAAGTTCATTTTTCAGTGGATCCCTGCAACGAGGAGGTGTCTACTCCATTTTTAGGCCCTCTTAATCCTTAATACTATTATTTCTTTTCTTCTTATGTTAGGCTATTGATAAACTTTACCGGGCTTAATTCTAAAATTTCTTGTGAGATGAGATTATTTTCTTTGAACTAATGAGCGGAGATTTTTATTTTCATTGGATTAGTCTGCAAGCAATTTTAAGGTAAGATGTTATTGAACCCTAGATCCTTATACAGTTATCTATAACCAGCTGTAACTAGGGCTGTCAAGGGGTCGGATTTCAGCCCGGGCCCGGCCCCGGCCCGACTGGACTGGGTTCGGGCCCAAAACTTTGAGAAATTTCGTAAACGGGCCAGGCCGGGCTAAGCTCGAATATAAACGGGTTCAGGTTTGGGCTTTGACGTGTGAAATAAACGAGCCGTAATTTATATTAAAATTAACGGGCCAGTAAGCCCGGCCCAAACCCGGCCCGTTTATATTTATTGTTTTAACCCCTCTTATTACCATTCAACGGATGGATAAGGGGTTTAAACTGTAATTTTTCTACTCACTACCCTTTATAACCATACAAATTAGGGCTTCTTTCTCTCATCTCAAATCTCTATCTCCATTTCTGCAATCTTCACTCTCCACGGCGCTCACTCGGCTCTCATTCTCTAAAGTTCTCTGTTCTCTCTTTCTCGCAAGTCAATCAGAATCGCCGCTTCTCTCTCAAGTTTTCTCTGTCGACACCACCGCAGCCTCTCTCAACAAGACCTACAAAGAACACTATTAGCGCCACCATCAAGAGCTCTCTCGTCGACACCACCGCAACCCTCTCTTGTCGACACCACCGCAACCCTCTCTTGTCGGCACCACCGCAGCCATCTCAGTCGGCACCACAACAATCCTCTCAGTTGGCACCACTGCAGCCCTCTCTCGCCGGCACCATCACAACCCTCCCAACCTCTCTCTCTCTAACTCTCTTTACCAGTCCCAACCTCTCTCTCTCTCTCTACCCAACCCAACCAGCCAACCCTCTATCTCTGCCAGTCTCAACCTCTCTCTCTCTACTAGTTCCAACCTCTCTCTCTCTCTCTACCTAGGCCAACCCTCTCTCTCTTCCAGTCGGTCCAATCCCAAGCTCTCTCTCTCTCTCTCTAACCAACCCAACCCTCTCTCTACTAGTCCCAACCTCTCTCTCTCTCTCTCTATACCTAGCTCAATCGGCTAACCCTCTAGCTAGTCCCAACCTCTCTCTCTCTCTACCTAGCCCAACCCTCTATCTCTGCTGCCGTGACGTCGATCTGATTAGGGTTTCTTCTTCGACGATCTGATTAAGCCATGCACCACCACGACGCTACGCACCACTACTAACACCATTAGTCCACCACTGCAGCTCTGCCATTCCCCCAATAAGTTTTATTTTTATTTTATTGTTTTATTAGTTTAAAATTAGTGATTGATTTTTTATTTAAAATTTTGCAATTACTTACTGTCATGTTGTAGTATTAAACTGATTAGTTTAATATGTGATTCTATTCAAATTAGTGATTAAATTTTATTTTTTTAAAATCAATTATTAATTTAAAATCAATGATTAATTTTTTATTTAAAATTCTGCAATTGCTGCTGTATTAAACTAATTAGTTTAATACTTTAATATCTTATTATATTCAAATCTTCCTATAGTTATTAATTTTTTTTTAAAAAAAATCAGTTATTAGTTTAAAATCAGTGATTAATTTTTTATTTAAAATTTTGCAATTGCTGCTCTATTAAACTAATTAGTTTAATACTTTAATATCTGATTATATTCAAATCTGCCTATAGTGATTAATTTTTTATTTAAAATTCTGCAATTGATGTGGTGTTAAACTGATTAGTTTAATATCTTATTATATTCAAATCTGTCATATCTGCAAAAATTATTCGGATTATATTTGATATGTCAAATCCCTTTAATCTATTTGAGGGTCGTAGCATCGAGGAGATAGAGGCATCAAACGATGATATTGATTTCATTATCAGTCTTCCACTTGAAGGAAATCCATCACCGACAGGTGGTGTGGGTCCCTCTACCTCCACAATGCCCATTGATCCAGCAATTCCTCCACGCTCTACCGTAAACCCTAATGATCGCTCTGATCGTAAAAAAAATGACATCTAGTGCCTGAAATTATTTTAACGAAGTGACGGTTGAGGAAGTCCTCAAAGCGGAATGTAAGCTTTGTAAGGCACATTTAGGCGCTGATAGTGGAAATAATGGAACTAGCCATTTAAAAAGACATGATGAAATTATTTGTCCAAAAATAAAAGGAGTTAATAATGATAATAAACAACAACAATTGTGTATGAATGGAAAAGAAAGAGTTGGTAACTATAAGTTTGACCCAAATAAATGTCATGAGCTAGTTGCTCGGATGATAATTTTGCATAAATTGCCATTTAAATTTGTTAGTTACGTAGGATTTATTGACTTATATAAAGGTCTACAATCCAACCATAAAATGGTTTCTTGTAACACGATTAAAAAATATTGTTTTATTATCTATAAAAAAGATAAAGTAAAATTATATGACTTATTTCATAAAATATCATGAAGGATTTGCTTCACTTCGGATATTTGGACTTTTAATCAATAACTTGGGTATATGTGTCTAACTGCTCATGTTATTGATGAGAGTTGGAACTTGCAAAATCGTGTGATTAACTTCCCTTTGATCCCTTATCTTCACACGGGTCAAGCTCTTTTTTATCATATTTTATCATGTATTATTGAATGAAAATTAGAGCATAAAATTTCTTCTATAATATTAGATAATGCATCAAATAACAATGTTAGGGCTAAATTTTTAAGAGAACATCTTACTAGAAGGATTTTGCTTCCAATTGGAGGTAAGTTATTTCACGTTCGATGTTCCGCATATTTTCTTAATTTGATTATGCGAGATGGGTTGAAAGACATTAAAGATACTGTTGAAAATATTAGGGAGAGCATCAAGTATATTCAATCATCACCATCCCGCCAACAAAATTTTAATATTTGGGTAAAGGCTAATGTTAGACACATTGCAGGAAGATTATCTCTAGATGTAGCAACTCGATGGAACTCCACATTTTTAATGGTAAAATTTACATTTCCATTTAGAGATGGATTCTCTTAGTTAAAACCGAGATTCAAACTATCCATTTGCGCCATCGGTTGAAGATTGGGTTAAGGTCGAAACCCTTTTTGGGTATTTGATTTTTTTTTCGAAGCTACAAAATTTTTTTTCGGGTACAAAATATCCAACCATTCATTTGTTTTTTCATCAAGTAATCGAAATTTATATACGACTTAAAAAATAAATGGCGGATGAAAAGATTGTGTGGGCTCATAATATGGCTAAGATAATATTAGATAAATGATAAATACTGAGAAGAATATTCTTCACTCACCTCAATTGTTGTGGTGTTAGATCCTCAATTTAAAATGGAATATTTGGCCTTTATTTTTAGTATTTTATATGAAGAGGATGGCGAAAAAAATTATAAGGACGTACTCGGTGATTTGACGATCATGCTCGATGAGTATAATAGTAAATTTTATTCCACTGATGATGGTAATGATTGTAAATTACCTCCAAGCGTTCCAATTCAAGAGGGTAGTCCTCAGGTTTTTTCATTATGGCAATAATTTAAAAATAATGATAGATGAAAAGGCCCAGCCACTTTAGAAACAAAGTCTGCATTAGACTTGTATTTAGAGAACCCACAAGAGCTTCAAACCGAAAAGTATGATATTTTAGCATGGTAGAAAAATAACTCAACTACATACTCGGTTCTTTTGCTAATTGTACGGGATATATTAGCAATTCCTCTTTCCACGGTTGCTTCGAAATCTGTTTTTAGCACCGGAGGAAGGGTGCTTGATTAAATTAGGAGGTCATTACATCCGGAGAAAGTAGAAATGCTAATTTGTGGTCAAGATTTGATACGTCATGATTATAGTGGTGTTATCGATGTTGATGAGAATGAAGGAATATGATTTCCTTTTGAGGTGAGTTTGATCATTTATATAATGTACAAGTTATAATTTTTTTGTTTTCTCTGTTTTACAGGTTATTGAAGAGAAGAGGATTTTCATGGAAAATGATCAAAAAATGAATGAGGAGAGGATGACTAAATGAGAATATGGACACAGAAAATTCTTTAAAATGACTAAAGATGATTTGAGAGATACATTATTAGCATAGTTAATTTCTGTAATTTATATCCCGTTTGTATTGTATAATTTCTAAAATATGGTTTATATGTTGGGTTTTTAAGTTGGTCTTATATGAAACAGGTTGAGTTTGAGTCTTTTTTTTTTTTTTTGATGGAATTGAATTTGGGTCTTTTAGTCTTATGAAACAGATTCTGGACCTCTTGTATGAATGCATGTTTTGGACCTATGATTGGGTCTTATACGAATATAAAACAGGTTTAGGTTGGGTCTTACACTCTTTACTCTTATCTTATGCCTATATAGTTTATATATAAAACATGTTATGGGCCTTTGGTTGGGTCTTTGAAATTAGATTTCAATGATTTTGGATTGGGCTCAAATGATCTTGAAACAAAAATGATTTTAGTAAATATTTTGTTAAAATTTCAGGCATGGGCCCAAAGGCAAAAACTGTTGGGGAAAACTCATAAAATGCCCACCCAGCCCGAGTAGTATCGAGGTCGGGTTTATTACTGGCCCAAATATAAAAAATGTGAGACAAAAATTATAAAAGACCCGTTCGGCCTGAGTTTCAGCCCGATTAGTACCGGATCGGGTTTATTCCGGTCGGGCTCAAGCTCACATATTTTACAATTGGTCGGGTCTAGTTGGGCCTGGATAGGATATCGGGCTAGGGTTGTGCCTCACTTTTACTCTAAAATTTAAACGGGCCTATCAAAAACCCGGCCCGAACCCGACTCGAGCTGGCTCGTTGACAACCCTAGCTGTAACCCTACCTAGCTGTAACCCTTATTTCTGGCAGAAGGAGACAAGTCCTTGTGCAATTTTTCAGCTCATGAAAAGCTTAGGATACCTTTGTTTGCCCCCACGCATTCTCTAAAGCGTCCACATCTTAGACCCCTTGGAAACCATTGATTACGTTAGATCATATGATGGTCATGTCTCACCCCGATATTTCACACAATAGATCTTGAAATCATAGCGCACTTATGAGACTGACAGTTTTTTATTCCTTGTGTCACGGATCCCAAAAAAAAAATTTTTTTGGGGATCATAAATGGTAACAAATTGAACAGATTGCCGGTGATAAGTCGGAGGAAGGTGAGGATGATGTTAAGTTATCATACCTCTTAGTGATAAGTCGGAGGAAGGTGAGGATGATGTTAAGTTATCATACCTCTTATGCCTTAGGCGACACACTTGCCGTGATGGCCGGGACAAACCTTGGGCGACACACTTGCTCCAATGGTCGGGACAAACTGTCGCGATCCTGCAAGGGCAAGGTAAGTTTAAAATCCTCTTGATATGATTCGAACTCGAATGAAATCTGGCTATGGGTGAAAGAAAAAAGAACGAATTGATCTTCAAGGATTCCTAAGAAAGTCTTCAAGCTGAGGTCAACGTGTCGGGTTGGCAAGTCGAACAGATTGAACAGACTATCGGTGATAAGCCGGAGGAAGGTGAGGATGATATCAAGTCATCATACCTCTTATGCCTATGATGGCCGGGACAAACCTTAGGTGATACACTTGCTCCAATGACCGAGACAAACTGCTGCGATCCTTCAAGGGTGAGCTAAGTCTAAAATCCTCTCGATATGAGTCGAACTCGAATGAAATCTAACTACGGGTGAAAGAAAAAAGAATGAATTGATCTTAGAGGATTCCTAAGAAATTCTTCAAGCCAAGTTCAGCTGAGTTCAGCGCGTCGGGTTGACAAGTCGGATATGTACATAAGTCAACTCTTCATGGCACGTGTACTTAAGGTGGTGCACAACTAATCATGCACCACTAAACAAGTGAAAAAAGATCGTGATTCGTGACATAATTAAATTAAGATCAGGTCGGGTCCTTAAGGCTGGGATGTGTGTTAATGATGTTTAAATTTAATAACTGCACCAAACGGATGCGGCCCGGCTAAACTAGTCAAAAGTGCACCACTCAAGGGGTGCCCTAATTTTTGGGTCATGGGGTAGGCTTCGATCATGCAACCCAACCTAACCCAAAATTTTTCTTGCCCAACTCGTTTGGGAAACATAAACATCCAACTAGTCAAAAACTTGGGTCGGCTAGGTCAGGTATTGGATTGATCGACCTGTTAACAGCCCTAGACCATATAATTAGGGTTATCCACATATCGAGTCAGGTCAAAATTTTGGCTACCAAATAAGAAAATTATGAATTCTGGACCCAACCCAATAAAAACTCTTATTTTAAAAATAATTTTTACACATATAAAAATTTAGGGTTGAATCGGATCGACCCGACCCAACCTAGCAAATTCATGACACGCCAGAACCAACCTGAACGCTGGGCCGGATGGGGCCAAGCTGATCTACCCAACCCGGTAAACTATGGGGTCGGATATCGGGTCCTTCAGACCCGGTGACAGACCTACCCATATATACGCAAAGCGGGGCCATGTTGGTGGGTGCGGGCAAAAATTGGGATCACTGATTCAGTTCATCACAGAGACCTCAGCCACACACGTCACATGCATTCTGAAGAAAAACCCTAAAACCGCAGAATAATCCCCAAATCGCCATCAATTTCTTCATTCTGCACTTGATTTCTACTGGTTTCTTTCGACCTTGTTTCTTATTCTACTAATTTAAGTTTCTCGATCTCCTCTGCAAACTAGGTTTTGATTCCCAACTATTTCGTTTCGTTTGTTCTTATATTATTTGTTGAGAGGTTAAGCCTACAATTGGGACATTTATCGCTAGTTTCTCTGAAGAAGCTCGTTAGATTGTCTCCGACTCCATCGATGGATGCTCAGAGAGCTTTGCTTGATGAACTCATGGGTGCAGGTATTATTTTTCCATCTTAATTCATGGGAAATTACCCTATGGTTTCATTATTTTAAATTTTTTATTTTATTTTTTTATTTTGATTTGATTTTGAGTTTCTGTTGTGTTATCAGCTCGTAATCTTACGGAAGAGGAGAAAAAGGAATTCAGGGAAATTTGCTGGGACGATAAGGAGGTTTGCGGATTCTATATGGTTCGATTCTGCCCACACGATCTGTTCGTAAATACTCGGAGTGATCTCGGTGTGTGTCCATCTGTTCGTTGTTTGATTTTTTTCATTTCTTCTATATTTCCATTGGAATTTTGTTTGGGAGTAATTTGATGTTCCTTTATCGCATCAGGTGTGTGCCCTAGGATTCATGATCTTAAGCTGAAAGAGAGGTAGTTATATTCCCTTGCTATTGATGTTTAAATAACTTGATGAATTGTGTTCCTCGGTTTTCTTTTTGGAATTGGTTCAAGAATCCTTCTTACATTTTACTAATTTTATACTCCTGGATTTATAAATTTATGGAATTTTTTGGATGCGGATTATAAATTTTTTCAATTATTGTGATTCTATGTCTTAATTGTGATTATTTGAAGCTTGTTAAAGGACTACCGTATACGCTATTATTAAATTTATCAATTAAAGTTTTGCGTAATTGAATTTTTTGGAGTAAGTTACCTGCTTTATATGTGTGGTGTAGGAGGAACTTAATATGAGTTACTGGCGTGCTATGCTAAATAAGACCTTTGGAGTTCTGGCTGTTGCAGGTTTTTCCTTTGAGGTAACTGATCTAAAGCTTTTTGATCAGATCCTTGTATGGAAGGGATTTGTGTTTCTCTTCCGAGGTATCACCTAGATTTCATGGGTTGGTACCTCACATAGTCCCATTAGATCTCTAGCCATTCTGTTTTTGTCCAACTCGTACCCACACTTAATGTGGAGATTTCATTTTTTCTTACTTAGGATATCAAATAATATTAGGGCAGCTAACCCAACAGGATCTGCAACTTTTACTTTTTACCTGACAGGATCCTTTCGCTTATTACCTAATAGGGTCTCAGACCCTCAACTTTTTCGTTTTTTTTTAATCCTATGCAAACAGGGTCCAAATATTTAATATGTGCTGGAATTCAATTTAAGTGAAAAATAGGTTAGACAAAAATTCCCTTAGGTCCCTTTGATACCGAACAACCGGTTCCATATGAGAATAATCAGTCCCCTATGAGACCGATTGGTCGGTCTCATATATGACCGATCAGTCTTATAGTGGATTGATCGGTATATGGGCCTGATCCGTCCCATGAGACCGACTGATCGGTCTCATAGTTGACTGATCACTCTCATATGAGACTGGTACGTTGGTCTCATAGGGGACCGATCCATAGTCTCATATGGGACCGATTGATCAGTCTCATTGGATCTAAGGGCGTTTTCATCTAACCTGTTTTTTCCCTTACATTGAATTCAGCTTATGTCAAATGTTTGGACCCTATTTTCTTAGGTTTGGAAAACAAAACGAAAAAGTTGAGGGTATGGGACCCTATCAGGTAATAAGCGAAGCGTTGGACCCTGTCAAGTAAATATGTAGTTGTTGGAGATCCTCTCATATAAAAAACGAATTATTACTGCAGGTTCTGGTTCATTCTCTTATCAAATAATAAGTTGGTGTATTCGATCACATTTACTAGTCAGGAGGCCGTATATATCACATTTGGCTTGTTACTTAAACAGTTCGTGGTTCGGTGGTTGCTTATAACTTCTCTTTATATGCATCTATTGAAGTCGAAACAAATTCAAGAATGTGAAAGTGTTAAACAAGGCACCAATCTTTCTAAATGTGTAAGAATTTCAGCTATAAGACGACCGATGACGGGTATTGGAACATTTCAGTTGAAGAACTAGGCCATTTATGCACCCAAAAGGTGATCAATCTAACCCTAGAGCTTCTTTAGGTAATAAATCAATGGTGGCGTAACTGTTTATAAATTTTTTAAGGTCTAGTATATCGTAGCCGACCCGATCACCAGCACTTGGTATGTGAGCCGTTTCCACATGATATTTTGGACACGTGCGGATCTCTGTGCTCTTTATGGCCAAACGAGTCTCAAGTTATACATGGTGCACGGCTCGTGGCCCGGTGATCAGTCAGTCACGTAATACCAGCTCTTTTCAAAATAGTAAAATCGTAGGTTGCATGGATCTTCAATTACCTTTTTGTATAGATTGGCATGCTCTGGTGGATGTATGGAAATGTTTCTTGTCTGTATGCTTTACTTTTTAAGATGCGGTATGCCAGTATTGTAGGCTTCAATGCTTTTAGATTCAATTTCTGAAGTCTTTATGTTCAAGTGATTTCTCTTCCCCGTCCCTAAGGATTCGCTAAAGCTAGAAGTTAAGTTTGCAGTATGCATTACAGGCAAAAGTAAACTTTTACGTGTGAGAAGTTTGTACTCGATCAGTTTACTTAGTTGCTGTAGTCTATTGTCGTCATTTTGCAATTGTATATGTGCCGGATATTCAGATTCCTTTTTTGTCTTTTCATCTCTAAAGTGGATCAACTCTCTGGAGCAAACCATTTGTGGGTTTGGGCATATGTATCTCAATTTTATCCATAATTTATTAGGGTTATAAACTAAACTAAAACTGCAATATTTCCATGCTTGAGTGGCGGATGAAGAACTTATGAATTTGACTGAAAAAATTCTCTCTTTTTTATTATAGGTAATCTGGGATTGAACCCGTGACCTATAGGTTGCAATATTATCAAACCTTCCTTTGGGCTACAGGCCTGATCCCTAAAAAAAGTAGTAAAACAATTCAGTTTTTATTTTATTGCATTCTAGTAGTTTACCTACAGAAATTCGCACAGTATTTAACTTGAGAAATGAACATAAAAACTACTAGCTGCTAACTATCAAAATCAGGGTTACCTAATTCACTAGATAGCTGCTAGCTATCAAAATCAGGGTTACCTAATTCACTAGGTAGCCATGCGAACCGCAAACCGGTTCGTTTGGTTCGCTCAGGTTGGGCGAACCGGCCTACAGGTGTTTCCTTCTCCTTTTTTAAATGGAAAAAAGGCATACTTGCTAGGACTTGAACCTGGACCTCTATGTTGGGACGACCAGCGGATGACTAGAACTCTGCCCTTGCATTTGTTGCATATGTTTCATATATATATATATATATATATATATATATATATATATATATATATATATATATATATATATATATAGTCAAGATTTAAATGTAATTAACAATTAATTATAAAATTATTAAAAAATATATTTTTTGTTTAAACTCATCCTATCCCTAGCGAATCGGGTTCGCTTGGATGTAGCGAATTGTCTATTACGAACCCGAATTCAAACCGAGCAAACCAGTGAATCAGGTAACATTGGTCAAAATCATTTTTGTAAGCATTTCTCAGAATAAATCCTGTGCCAAGAAAAGCATGAAAAAAACACCTTTTACAGTGTCCTGGAGTGCTCTGTTGAGATGATATTAAGACGACTTATTGGAGTGCACAGTTTTCACCACCATCTTCATCAAGCTTAGAACCTACCCCTCCATGACCATATATACGTGTGCGCCTTCAATAATGTAAATATGGTTATAAAAAACGTGCAAATTCAAAGGGTTTGGCCTGAAGCTTAATGGAAGGTTGACAATATTGCAACCTTGAGGTCAGAAGTTCAATCCCAGCTTACCAATTAAAAAAAAATGCAATGGATGATGTGCTGTACCACTTCATCAGTCTAATAGAAAGTTTGTGGGTGAAAAGTTGATATTGTTATGTTTCCTCCTCTCTACTAACTTCATATATGTGCTGAAAATATAAATTAGCTTTACTGAAGTATCATATAAGGACTTTAAGAACAATATAAGCATCTTTTTGTTTCTCATTCTACACAGGTTGAATAAGAGACCAATCGGTCTCTTATTTGTTCCTTGTACTACCTGGGTAGGCTTGTTTTGGTTATCTTTTAAAAACTGGATTTTTTTTTGTAATGATTTTGGTTTTGCTGCATGTTTTGGTAAAAAATTTATATGTTATTATTTTATTTCATTTTTCAATAAATACCCACTACTTTCGGAAAACAATAAATATGGTGCTACAAGGTGCCCTAATCTCACTTTTGTAGTGATATAACCTTGTCCACAATTCAAGCCTTCCTAGTTCCCATGAACAGTTGGAAGTGCTAACAAATGCTAATGTTATCAATTATGGTCATTTTCCTACTTAAGCCTGACTTCTCATTGTCCCTGGACTATCTGGGACTGTTGGATTGGTAGGCTGTCCAATCCTTGCAACTGCACTATGTTTTTATATTTATTTTGGTGGCACTCTTAAGTATGAAGCATTGATATGATAATGAATGTTAGACATCATTGGATAACTGCTACTTAACCTTTAGAGAAATGGAATGTTCCAAGTACATGGAATTCTATAAACAAACTTACCACACTGTTATGTAATTCAAGTTCATTATTTCTGCTGTCAATAAATGCTCCTCTGCGTTTCTGAATTTGGTTATTGTGAATCTCACAATGATTTCTGTCATTGCTATCAAAATCCTGAGATTTTTCATAGAATTATATTTGTAAATTCAATTGAATGCTATTTGACTAAATTCATTCACAGATCTTGGGATGCACTCAAAATTGGGCTATGGGACTTATTGATCACCAATAGTTGAAATATAGAGCTAATTTAATTTTTGTTTTGATGGATGTTTTGGAGAATTTGATGTCTGATTCATACTGATGGCTGATATGCGGATATAGTTCATTTATACATGCCATGAAGCATTACAAATTGGTAAAAAAGAACAAAATTTATGTGGAATGCAAGAAATTTGTAAATTGTAATTATATTATCTCTCTCTCTCTCTCTCTCTCTCTCTCTCTCTCTATATATATATATATATATAAAGGGGAAATGCGCTCATGTGCATTTTCCCGTGCCACATGGCATGTTTCCCCTATAGGGTTCATCTTTACCAGTCCCTAATGTTTTTTTTTTTTTTTGTTTTTTTTTTTTTAAATTTTATAAATCCACTTGTATTGCCTTGATCCAACAGTGTAAAAATCAATGTTAACCTGATTTTACATTTCCCTTTTCAGTTTCCCATGCATTGACCATGTGGTCAACCATGATTAGAATAGTTTTTTTGGACGGTCTTTGATTGACCATTTTCACGTCCATATGGCATTTGATCCTGTGGTTGGGTCCACATGGCACCATGATTCTAAATCTTGGTTGATCGCTATGTTTCGGTCACCCCCAAACTGTTACGTAGCTATGCATCGGCCGATACGTATGAATGGACCAAATTATTGCCCATTACGTTCAATGTTGTCAAATTACTTAAGCCATGCTAAGCGACTTGACTACATTTCGCTTAATCGCTTAAGTCATTATTAAAAATAAATAAAAATAAATTAACAATAAGTATTCAAGTCTCTAGAAGGGAAATATAGACATTCTTACATTTAAATTTTTTTTACATACTTAATATTCAAAATTATAACTTTCGTTTTGATACTGAGTACCAACAATGTACTCTACGCATTCATTTCTAACCCGTTGTGGTACGTCTCCTCCATCATCATCACTAGCATTGACGTTCATGGGTCAAAATATCGGACGATACCGATACATATCGATTTTTAGGATCTCCGATACGATAAAAATGGTTTTTATCGGGTACCCACCAAAATAACCTTATTATCATACGATAATTTGAATGTATCGTCCGCTAATTTGGAAGATCGACAGGGACTCCATTTGGCCAAATTGTCGGACGATACATTCAAATTATCGTCCGTATAATTTTAAATTATTGTCCGATAATTTGGCAGATTGACAGGGTGCCCAATTTGGCCAAATTATCGAACGATACATTCAAATTATTGTCCGTATTGTCCGATACAGACGATAATTTGATGCACGAGTTTTTTGAAAAAAAAAAAAATTGTATCAAAACGATACATTCAATGTATCGAACGATACGCCATACGTTTCATCCTAGAGTTCAGGACGATACGTATCAGAATTTCGATATTTTGATCCATGTTGCCGTCGTCATCAGAATCATCTCCTTCTACATACTCTTCTTCTTCCTCTGTTTCGTCTTCATCCAATCTCACTAGTATGGAATCTATATCATCTGACTGACCATATTTCCAACCCTGATCATTCGATTTAGGTCTTAGAGGATCTGGGGTTGACGATGTAGACATAATTAATTGGTGAATGATGATAGAAAGTAGGAACTAAGAAAAGAAAATTAGAGATTAAAAATTTTTGAAACAAAAATAATAAAACTCATATCACCCAAAAGGCTTGCTTGCTTGATCCAGGTTACTTGATTGATAGAAGACTAGAACTATAAGTTTGCTTCACTCTTGAATCTTGATCTTTGATCTTTCCCTTTGAGGCTTTGTAACACACTCATACTAATATTACTAAGTTTAAAATAATTTAATTCACTAAAAAAAAGGATTATAAAGCATAAAATTAAAAAAAAAACTAGATAGGAGAGATGGGAGAGGAGATTGGGAGTAAAGAATGGAGATTAGAGAGGAAGTTTAAGCCAAAATAGTTGTGTGAGAAGTAGAGAACCCAACCCACCCTTTTATAGAGGCAATGGTACCTCAAAAAGCAAAAAAAAAAAAATATTTAAGTGCTTGGAGCATTATGTGATCGCATAAGCCATAAAACATGGCTTATTCATATACTTTAGTTTGCGATCGCATAATGGTCGAATCACATAAGCCATCATGGCTTACGCGATTTGGTGGCTTAAATTGCTTAAGCAATCGCTTATGACAACAATGGTTATGTTCATTGTATTGATTGTCTCAGTCGATAGTTTCAAATTATCAAAATCATCGATCATTAATTTTGATAATTCAAAAATAACTGTATCTACCACAAACAAAAATGGCTGATATGATCGATGCATAAGGAACATATCTAACCGGTGATCTCTGATATGATCGATGCATAAGGAACATATCTAACCGGATGACATGTACCAGTTTCGTCTAAGATTTTGAACCATCCATAGCATTCAATGGGTTCGAGTGCAGCATTTAGTGTGGCACTCTAACACATAACATCAGGCCTCATATTATCATCATCATCATAGCCTTATCCATCTATTTGGTGTTGCTTCCCCTTCTCTTTCCTTGTGCTCTCCGTAATCTTTCATGTCCCTTCTCACTGTTTCCCTCCAGGTCTTTACTGGCCTTCCCCTTCTCTTTCCTTGTGCTTGTAGTGTCTCTCCCCTCTGCATAGAGTCTACTTCTAACCTCTGATAGACATGTCCAAACCACCTCAAGCGACATTCCAAAAAAATTTCCTATATAGGTGCTACTCTCAAATTTCTTCTTATGTACTTGTTTCTAGTTTTATTCGTTCTTGTTACTCCATTCATCTAGTTTTATCCTTTCTTTTCGAAGGATGCTTTTACTTGCATCTTTTGATATTTCATTTATGATCCTTTGATTTGGATCCTCTTCTTGGTCGACTTACCTTGCGTATTCCCTGTTTAACGAATCTTTAGAGTATGTTTGTCGTCTATTCTTTATCTCATCTTCTTTACTAAGACCCTTTGATCTTGTCTTTAGCACACCTCACTTGATCAAGATCTCTAGTTTTCTTGTCCTTAATCTTGGCAATTTTGTGGATTTATCTCTCATTCCTTCATTCCCAGCCTAGTGTATTGACTGTTGTACCTGACATCTTCACCCTTATTCATGGCTTTCTCGACAATTTACTTTTGATACTCTACATTCTACCACCAAGTTTCCTTTGTGTAGCTTTTCTTCCTTTAGATTCAACGAGTACCTCCTTAGCAACTTGTTTAAGTCATTGTGTCATTTGTTTGCACATCTCATTTGGGTCCCCTTTACACTTCCACACTTCTCGGTCGCTCATTTTTTCATCTAAAGGTACTTATTTTGTCTCCCTAGTCCCTTCCAATCGACCTGATTTTAGAGTGATCCTTTTTATCTTTTTAGTCACCTAACTCTTGATATGGATATGTAAAACTACCAATTTATGTTGTGTCATAAGGCTCTCTCCTGGAATGACCTTATAATTCTTGCAGTTTGCCCACTCTCTCTTAGAATGCCTTATAAAAAATACGTTATTTGGATTCTATTCGCTCCATTGTTAAAAGTACAAGATTCTCTTTTCTTTTCTTGGAAAAGATACTTGTATAGCCAAATCAAAAGTCATTGCAAAATCGAGGATAGCTTCCCCATCTCATTCCTTTCACCAAAATCATAACCTCCATGTGTCCTTTTGTATTCATTTCCTATCCTTCCCGTGTACATAAAAGTTTCCTCCAATTACTATGCTTTCATTATTGGGTATGCCTTGTACTAGTTCATTCATCAATTGCTAAAATTTCCTTTTTCTCACTTTCACATTGGCCGACTTCAGGTGCTAAATTGCTAAAATTTCCTTTTTATACTTTCACATTGTCCAACTTCAGGTGCTGATACCGTTTAATATTTCCTTACATATAACAATTTTGACCATTAGCATTCGATTGTTTTTTCTCTTAACCTCCAGAATTTTATTCCTCTAATCTTTATCAACTACAATGCCTACCCCATTATACTTCTCTGAATAGAGAGGCTTGAACATTTGTTGTAAGTCCTTAGCCTTCTCTCCTTTCCACTTTGCGCCTTGCAAGCAAATTAAATTTGCCTTCCTTCTCCTCATAGCATCGACTAACTCGTTGCCCTTCCCAGCTAATGTACCTACATTCCAAGAAGTCATACGTAGCTTTTGGACCTTCTTTGCTCGCACACTACTATGCTGATTTTGGAGCACTAGCATACCGTTCACAACAATTTGACCTTTGTTATTGATCTTTGCTTACAGGGAATGCCCTAGCTAGCGCTGCCTACTTCTCACTACAGTCAAGTTCAATCGTAGCACACACGCGCACGCACACACACACACACACACACACATATATATATATATATATATATATATATATATATATATATATATGAGGCCCGGGGATATCGGTTGGAATGCATGGTGGATCTATGCATTTGAATCGTGTGGGGTCCATGTGCCTCATATATATATATATATATAAGAGGCCCGGGGATATCGGTTGGCATGCATGGTGGATCTATGCATTTGAATTGTGTGGGGTCCACGTGACACCCATACGAGGGATCAAGTACCGCGACAACTTGCCCGAGGAAGATCAGGGCCACCCAAAACATTTGGACATGATTTGATGTATATCTACCATCCAAATTTGGGTCAAAGGGGAAAAAAATTCAATGCATTAGAATATGTGGGGCAGTACATAAACTTTGACTATATTTTGACCACCAAAAAATTTAATAATTTTTTTTTTTAATAAACCGCAATCCATGTGACACATGATCCCAAGAGGGGTGTTGTTTCGGGATCGCGTGCCATGTGGCAATATATATATATATATATATATATATAATTTGCTTTTGGAGGGATGACAGGATTTTTTATTGATTCTCCATAAATAAAAATGAAAGTTACACTTGAGTAGGGTGGGTCCTATTGTGTTTTTTTTTTTTTTTGAAACGATAACAAAGAAATATATTTTAAAAATGCAAGCCACAAAATACATCCTCGATCACGATGGTCAAATGGGTGCAGGCACCGAGAAAGGAGAGAGAGGTAGTGAGAAACTACACAACCCTCCAAAAACCGGGCTCGGTCAAAAGTGGAGCGGTGGGCCGATCAGGAAAGGGTGATACCCTAAGGAAAATTGTTATTTTGACCATCAATAAGTGAGTCCTATTGTTATGGGTCCCTCTTATTAAAAAAAAGCCTTTGGTGGAAAATTATTAGAGGAACATTGAGCATTTAATGCTCCTCAACATTGAGCATTTAATGCTCTCCTCTTTACAAAAAAACCCGGTGCGTTGATTTTATTTTGAATGAATTTAGAGGCAATTTGGTAATTTTGTAAAAACTAAAGTTTTTCATTTCTTTTCTTCCTGTTTTGGTACTAAATTTGTATGAGAGGAAAATACTTACTGGAAGAGTAGATATTAAGTGTTTCTACATTAATATCATAATTTTCTATTAGTGTTGTTTATACCAGAAAAAATAGTAGGGACACTCATTGACCTGCTATTTAAGTCAAGAAGCTTTCTTCATCAGACTAGTAGTTGAGTAGGACCCATTTATATAGTGTAAACTAATATGAGGTTATCTGTTAATAGGATAACCTATATTATTTTCTTTAACGAGGAGTTAGAACATGAAATCTTCTATGGGGGAAGGTTATTCCAAAGAAGTGTCAGCTTCGTACGCCTTTTTTACACTCTGTTTTAGGGCCGTGTTCTGGTCCAACCTGGTGAACTTTAAATCAGTTTCTACTGGCTTTAGAATCCTTGGATATAATGTATTTTGATGTAGGTATTAGGGATTGATGGCTACGCCATGTCAGCACCATTGATGGCCAGTCTACTTGCTCGTTAATCTGAGATGCCTAATTGATGGGTACCTTGTGGATTATCATTACCTGAAAATTTCATTGTTTTAATGGTCCTAAATCCTTCTCACATGCTAAATGTACTTTTTTGACCATATATGCATCCAATAGGTGGCCCCAAATGAATGGTTGCAGTTGATGAGAATGTGCCCCTGTCGTCTCTCAGTCATTTGCTTTTTATATTTGGGTTTCTCCTGTGTCGGACCGGACCTTCATTTATAGGCATTGTTTATAAATGGACCAGGCTCAGTCATGACGTTTAGACCCAAATTCTTACATATTTGTGTCCTAACATTAACAAACATGTAGGCACGTGGCATGCACATGTTTATCTTATCTGATCAAAATTGAAGTCTTACATCTTTTTATTATTTTTGTATCAACTTATTGTTTTTGTATGTATTTGGATATTGTTCATATTACAGGGTTTACACTAATGTTTGCATAATTTTTGCAATGTTTAAATCTTCAAAACTATTTTTTTATTTTTGACTTATTCTTAACCAGTGGGTCGGTGTGTAGTGATACGTATAGAGAGATTTTCTAGGGGTGAGAGATGGAAGGAGAAAAAAGAGGCATAACTCAGCTTGATGCCTTGTTTTTTAGGTATCATTATTTGCAACCGTAGATTCTTTCTTCGCAAATATGGTTGCAAATAAGCCTCTTTATGATTTTTGTAATTTTACAAGGACTGTCGATGAAGTACCTAATAAATTTGTCCGTTTCCTCCAACTCCCCCCTTCTCAGTTTATAATAGGAAAAATAATTTCTCATTTTTTTTGTTCTTTTGGTGATTTTGTTCCCTCTCTTGTAGTCTCGTGCTTCGCACACGGTTCTTGCCAATATTATTGATATGGTGATTCCTTTCTTGTTAAAAAGAATTTAGGATCTGTTTATTTATTTTCAATTTACTAAAAACTGAAAATTTTACAAATTATATTCTATTTCAATTTATATTTTATCTGGTCCTTGTATGATTATATGCGCTGCTTCAACTTGTTAGGATATTGGTAATTACCCTGGGAATCTTTCCTCTATGTTTAGTGCTAGTTTGGACAGAAAATTTAATTACATTAGATTAATGGTGCTGCCCCTAATTGAAAATATCCAAAGTAGAGCTATCCTAAGCTATTCATGGTGAGCAATTTGCCCCACATCATGATCAGTCATTTCGGTTGGAAATGAATTAATATGCAATTGGCTAACTTGGTCTTTCCACTGAATCATCTGAGTTACTCACAGGGTAGTTTTATTTTGCTTTGGTCCTTTGAAATTTAACAACCCAGGTGAATAGGTGATATCCAGTTCAGTTACCATATAAAAATCAAAATGCAAAATCCAGTTATAAACAGTGGTAATATATGGATACATGTTTTGCTTCGTGTTGTACCTTTTTTTTTTTGGTCCATTACTTCAATAGATAATTTATGCAGTGTTTATATTTCGCAACTCAATTGTGACCTGACGAGAGTCTGATTTGCATTGCCAATTTAGTTTTGAGAAATCCCCCAGGCATGATGCATATGTTGCCAAGTTTGAAGCAGAACTTGCCCAATTTTGTGAGAAGCTGGTGAGTTTCTTTCTTTGTGTCGTTATTCTTGTATGTTACTGGTTCTAATGGTACGGTGCTCTTAGTTTTGTTTTCCTGCAATTGCTATTCTAATGCAGGTAATGGACCTGGATAGAAAAGTTAAACGTGGTAGGGAGCGATTAGCGCAAGAGGCCGAAGTTCCACCTCCTGCTCCAGCTTCATCTGAGAAATCCGAGCAGCTTTCTGTGCTGGAGGAGAAGATAAAGAAACTGCTGGAGCAGGTTGAGACCCTCGGTGAAGCTGGCAAGGTGGATGAAGCTGAGGCACTCATGAGGAAGGTGCTGTAAAGATCCTATGCTGCTCATTCTTTTGCCCGTGCAATATAAGGTAGGATTTTGATTTTAAAAAATTTGAGCTTTTTTTTTCTTCAGGTTGAGATGTTGAACATCGAGAAGACCGTATTGACTCAGCAAGCAGCACCAAACGATAAACTGCTGATGCTTACACAGGAAAAAAAGATGGCCCTGTGTGAGATCTGCGGCTCTTTCTTGGTAGCAAACGATGCTGCTGAGAGGACACAGTCTCATGTGACTGGAAAGCAGCATATTGGATATGGCATGGTCCGGGATTTCATCAGCGAGTTCAAGGTATGAATATCTATGCTAATAATGATTACCTTAAAGTTGGCTTATCTTATTACAGCAGATAAATAACTTAAGATTTTTCTTTACAGGAAGCTAAAGAAAAAGCAAGAGAAAAGGAAAGACTAGCAAAGGAGAAAGAAGCTGAAGATAGAAGAAAGCAGAGGGAGAGGGAAAGTGAAGGTCGAATTAGAGGGAATGATGTGGAGGAGAGAGAGAGTTATTCTGAGCGTGATCGAGCTCGTGAGCATGATAGGTTCCGAGATCGGGAAAGACATCGAGAGTGGAATGGCGATAGAGGGAGAATGATGGATCGGAAGCACAACCATAACAGGAGTGGGAGGGATTGGACTACTAGAGACAGGTTCCGTGACCGTAATGGGAGCATGAATATGCCGCGAGACAGGGGTTGGGAGAGGAATAGGTCCCGTTCTCCCATTAGGCATGGCTACAGAAGGTCATCGAGAAGCCCAGTTCGCCCTCATTAATAGATAGATATTGTAGATGATTGAGATTTGAAACCAAAGAGGTACCTCTATCTCTCTCTTAACTTAAATTGCCAGTTCAAAACCAAAAAGGTGGACCGTTTTATTTTCTTAGATATACTTGTGTTCTCTGGGTCTATTTCCATTACCTAACAGCTCTGTTGAGGTCACACCATCTCTGTATATTAGGCAGAGATTTTGGGTAGGCAAAATTTGTTCTTTTATGCTCGCAGTTAACTTGTGTGAATCGAAAAAGGTAAGACCTTTCAATATATTTTTTTCGAAGTCTACTTGCACTATCAAGTTCTAAATTTCAGCATAGGTGAAAACTGTGATCCAACATTTCTGTTGAGATTATACCATCTCACCTATTTTCCAACAATGTTTTTAAATGAACAAGTATTCATTCTTCCAACTTCCGTTACTGGTTTAGACACGCGTGACAACATGAGTTAACTATATGATTGATACACCATATATATTAGTGCACCTCGGAGTATTCTTTTTGAGAATCCTTTGTTGGGATCTTTATTGGTTACCATTTTTTCGTGTAAATAACTTGTCAGATCCAAAAGTACTTGCATAAATGATGGTGCTACTGAGGCAGATGATGGTCGTCTCTTGACTTTCATAAAGTCACTCGATCTAGACTCTATTTTGGCTGGAGCTATGAATTGGTATTTCCCAGGTCTTATGAATTTGAGTTTCTTGGTCTCATCCGACTTTCAATGCTGTATCCTTTGTCCGAAAATGTTAGATATACATACCAATGTTAGGCATCTACATGGAGATGGGGAAAGAATGTTATCCCCCACCTGTTGCACCTTTTAGTTTTCCTTTTACGCACTATCTATGCAAATATTAGATATAATGATTGGGAAATAATGTTCACGTGAATGCTTCAAAAAGAGAAAGCATGAGATGAGGCATTAGATCCCTCATGAAGTGGAAGTGGAGGTGGAGGTGGAGCCGGAGGCTTACACCTTGTGATCTTTATTTTTTAAATGTTAAATTTTTTGAAAATAATAAAGATACAAAAATAAGAAAAAATGTAGTAAATGAAAAGCTAAGGACACCTAAAGTCAAAAAATAAATTGTGTTTGCCCTGCTCATGTAACCATTGACATGTGAGAAGAGATTCTTTGGTGCATTTTATGGCGGATGATGAGGTAATGGTTGCCCAAATGAGGAACCAAATAAATGATTGGCTGAAATTATGGAGAGATGCCTTAGAGTCGAAAGGATTAAAAATTAGTATAACAAAGATGGAATACATGGAGTTTAAATTTGATGAGCATGAAAATTTGATGGAAGATTTAGTTATAATAGAAAATCATCTAGTGTTTCGTTGCTATAAATTTCATTATTTAATCTCTATTTTATAATAAGATGGTGGATTTGAAGAGGATGTCTTAAATAAGATTACTGCAGATTGGATTAAACGTAGACAAATAAGCAGATTATTGTGTAACTCAAGAGTTCCACTTTGATTAAAGAAACATTTTTATAAGGCTGCTGGAAGACTTGCTCTATAACATGGACTGAAACGTTCGGTTACGAAAAGTGACATGAGGATAAAATATATGATGTATGTGTATTGTAACATGGATGTGGGGAGTAACAAAAAAGGATAAAATTAGGAACGGATATATAAGAAGAAACTTGAAAGTAACACCTATAACTGAATAGATACAAGCGAAGAGATTAGACTTGCTAACCTGACCCAAATCGATGGAATAAAGTTGCGAAGATGATGACGATGATGTTGATGACCTATAAAGAAAACAAATCCCAAAAAGTCGCTTTAGGTAGTATGGACATTTCCACAGAGGTCAAAAGTAGATCTTGTACGAAGGTTTGAAACACTAAGCACCAGGAAATAGGAGAAGAGGAAGACCGATGAATACCTTGAGGGAAGCAGTGAGAAGGGATATAAAAGATTGTGAAGTTTTACATAGAGCTTAGCTTTGATCAGAAACAAGTAGAGAAATAGAACCCACAAGATCGACCCCAAATATATGAGGTAAGGCTATTATGATATTGGAAGTATTAATCTTTGAAATAAACACAAGTTAAAGTTTTGTATTAGCGAGCGAGGATGAAAACTAGAGTAATCGCAAAATTAAGAAAGCCTAATACTACCTTTTATCATTTAAGTTGTTAATTCATACAGTTACTTGATGTTGTGGTTATAACTCATGAAGCAATTGACACCATGCACAAGAACAACATAAAGGAATTATTTGGAAGGTGGATATGGAAAAGGCTTACGATAGAGTTGACTAGAAATTCATGTTTTATATGTTGAAGAGAATGGGTTTCGTGGGGCTTTGGTGCAATTGGATGTATGGGTTTTGTTCCTCTGCTTGGTTCTCTTTCTTGATCAATGAATAGAGGCTATTTAAAAAGCTCTAGAGGCTTGAGACAGGGGGATCCCCCCTCTCATGCTTCTCAATATTGTTGCTAAAGATTTGTGCGGGCTACTTTGGAATTCGGCTAATCTGAATTACTTTCATGGGTTTAAGAGCTCTAGAGAGAGGCCTATAATAACTCATTTGTAGTATGCGAAAGATACAATTGTTTTCTGTGGAGGTGATATCAACCAACTTGATATGGTGAAAAATGTGCTCACTGTATATGAAGCTGTGTCTGGTCAGAAAGTTAACCTCAACAAGTCCAAACTATCTGAGATCAGAATGGCAAGGGATGATATTGTTTCTCTGGCTGATTATGTGGGTTGTGGGGTGGAGGACCTTCCTTTTAATTATCTCGGCATGCCGTTGGGGATTGGTAAGCCTAAAGCTGCTCAGTGGGAATAGGTTGTTAGCAGATTCCAGAAAAGGTTAGCTGTTTGGAAATCAAAGTTGCTTAGCAATGGAGGAAGGCTGACTCTGATAAAATCAATGCTTTCTTCCAGTGTTAGCTTGGCACTTCTACTTTTGGGATTCTTGTTGTGCCGACACTTGGAGGCACTTGGCACACGTGCTGACACTTGGACACTCCTCAAACAGCACGAACCTTCTCTCTCTCTCTCTCTCTCTCTCTATATATATATATATATATATATATATATATATTATATGAAAATACCACATAATACCATCAAAATGCGATAAATGAGCTTCATTTAATGACAAATTGTGTAAAGGTTAGTAACTACTAAGTAAAAGGTTTGGGTAACTGAAAACGTTTTTTATAATATACTATACTCTATGAAGCACTGATACTCCATTTTGGGTGTCGTGCCCGTACTCGATACATATCAGGTACGGGATACGTGTACAGTACGGCTGCACGCGTACTGTACGCACCGGCCTGTAAAAAAAAGGAGGATTCGCGCCGCACCCACCCAATGTGCGGAATACGCCCGCGATACTATCGGGTGCGTGTAGGACACTTCACTGACACGGCACCACATTTCTTCAACTTTTTTTTTTTTTGCCCTGCCTCTATTAAGGGTTTTGAAAATATATACTTATATAGTATAAGTATATATAAGTTGTAAGTTGTACTTTTAACTTATATATTACTATATACTATAGGGCTTCAGATTTTAGAGCTTCTCGCCGAAGGATTTAGGGCTTTTGACTTTAGAGGATCTCGTCACCCTCTCGTACTCTCTCTCTCTCTCTCTCTCTCTCTCTCTCTCACAGCTTGGTCGACGACGGCGAAAGTAAGTTGGCTTTTCCTTTTTTTTCTTGTTAATTGTTATATGTTAAATTTTTTTTTCCTTCAAATCAACGCCAGTTGATTCACAACAGTTGGCACCTCTCCGTTTCAAGGCAACTCGCGGCACCTTTTGAATTTTTTTAATAAAGTTTTGTTCTTATTATTTATTTTTACACTTAGAAATAACACACACACACACACACACACACACACACATATATATATATATATATATATATATATATATATATATATATATTAAAAATATGTATCCCGCACCGGTATCGGTGCTTCCTAGACTATACTTTTATTTAGGTTCATGACATATATTCGGAATATTTTCATTACATATCTTAATTGGCTCTCTAAGATTTCCCTTCAATATTTTGTTTATATATGTTCTATTTATTTAATATATTCTTCTTAAGGTCGTGCCGCCGTATTAGAATCTCTAGAAATTTGGGTGCCAAACATCTATTGGCACCTTGACACTTGGCACATGTGCCAATTGTCTAGGTAACATTGCTTTCTTTGCTCTCGGTCTCCCTTATGTTGATGTTTAGATCAATGTTCTTAAAGTCGGAGGGAGGGTTCGGGCGGATCGGGCCGAGTGGCGCCTAGGCGGGCGCCTCAAGAACCAAGCGGCCACCATATATATATATATATATATAGAGAGAGAGAGAGAGAGAGAGAGAGCACTGTGTATTGTGTATCAATATGTGTGTACTGTGTACAGATCCACATATATATATATATAGCCTTGGCCCTTTACTGGCCTTCAGACTTTTGCAGAAACGAAGAAGAGCAGAAGAGAATGCTAGAAAAAACAGAGAAGAAGTTGAAAAAAAGAATTGCTAGAAAAAAAACCAGCAAAGAAGATGATGCAGGAAAAAATGCCAAAAAAACCAGAAAAAAAGAGGGAAAAAGAAGCTGGCCGAAAAAAAAAATCAGGAAACCAGAAAAAATAAAAAGAACAAGAAAAAAAATTGCTAGAAAAGAAGAAAAAAGGAAGAAGAATATGCCAGAAAAAAAATAATCAGAAAAAGAAGAAAACGAAAAGAAGAAATTTCATAAATAAAAATCAAAGTAAAGGAAGAAGAAGAAGAAGAAAAAAATAAGAAGAAAGAAAGAAGATGTAGAAAAAAAAAGAATTACAGAGAAGAAGAAAAAAGAAATGTTAAAAATGAAAAAATTAAAAATTAAAATAAAAATACATACCTGCTGCGTCCGAAAGTAGCCGAAGGCTTGCTGGTAGTCGCCGGTGATTGTGAGTGGCTGGCCTGTGGAGATGTGTTGCCGGTGGAAGAGTGGAAGGGGATTAGGTTATTAGATGAGAGGAAGTGAAGAAGGAAAACAAATAATATATATATAGCCCGACCCACCCCTCTCTGACGGACCCGAGTTTGTTCCTGCCTGGGTGGGTGCCTAAGACCCGGCCCGCCTGAAGTAGCGCCCAGCGCTAATTCTGTTCGGCTGAGGACCCGATCCACCCGGGTGGCTGCCCCGGCCGAATTTCAAAACATTGGTTCAGATCCCCAGCTGCTATGATAAAAAACATTGGAAAATTATAAGGGACTTTATGGAGGAAGGTAATCAGGGTAAGAAATTTCCTTCGTTGAACTGGGATATTTATAGACAGAAGAATAAGGAGGGAGGTCTTGGAATTAGAAGGCTGAGTAAAATGAATAAAGCTCTTCTCATGAAGTGGCTGTGGAGACTAGTGATATCATTGGAAGGTTGACAATATTGCAACCTCAAGGTCGCAGGTTGGAGCCCAACTTACCCATCTAAAAAAATCTAGTGATATCAAAGAAAGGGAAAAACTTTGGTGCAAGGTGGGTTAGACAGAAATATGGGTTGCGGGATTATAGGTGGGAGTTCAGGCTCCCTCCTAATGGTGGGTCTGGGTGGTGGAAGAGCATTTGTGTTGTTCTCGAAGATTTCAAAAATTGTATAAAGTTCAGTTGGGGTGATGGAGGAATCACTTTTTGGTCTGATAAGTTGGCCTTTGATAACAGGCTTAGAGGATGTTCAGATCTCATCTGATCCGGATGTTTTGTTCGCAGAAGTGAGCATTGAGTCTAACGAGATGGTGGTCTGGGATATTCGTTTGAGAAGGAATGCCAAGGATGAGGAAATTAGCTAGCTACTGAAATGTTGGGTTTGCTTAAGTCTGTCCAGAGGAATAATGTGGGTTGTGATCTTAGGATCTGGATTCTTCACATGAAATGTATCTTTTCTGTCTCATCCTCTTTTAAATCTGTGTGGTCAATCTGATATTGGTCCTCATTGGACCCATATTTGGAAAGTGAAGGTACCTATCTATGTGTGGTCAATCTGATAGTGGTCATCATTGGACCCATATTTGGAAAGTGAAGGTACCTCCGAAAATCTGATTTTTTGGTTGGAGCATAGGATGGTGTAGAATCATGACTCTGGATCAACTGAACAGGAGAGGGCTGCCATTAAGGAACAGACGTGTAATGTGTCTCCAAGAGCAGACAGTTGAGCATCTTCTAATTGACTGCTATGTCTCTTAGAAAGAGTGGTTGAGGTGATAGGGCTTTTTCATCTTGGTGGGGGGATATGTTAGTGAGAACGAGAGCATGTTTGATTTTAATTTTGAAGATCAAACACAGTGAAGTTTATTTAACCTTGGGTTTAAAAGATCTTTAGAAATCACTTGAGGACAAAAAGGTAAAAAATAAAAAGCCAAGACAAAAAAATGTTTACGGGTTTTCGTGGAGGAGGATTGTATGGGCCCATCGTGAGGCATACCCCTCACATTTGCCTCATGCAAAAGGTGTACACTCGCATCACTCCTTGTGAAAAACAAATACTGATTTTACTCTATTACTATGTAACTTTGTGCGTTCAACGGCAGATTTTTGAAATGCCGAAAGTTTTCGTCTTGATACGTTTATCCGCCCCATTACTGATTTGAGAATAGAGAACATATTAGTAAATTCTGTGCAATAACTAACAAACACACCAATGGCTTTGGCAGGTTGTACTCTAAAACTATGTTCACTTATCTTTCAGGTTGGATGTCAAATGAATAGGTGGTCACGTATCTGTCAGGTTTTATCAAGAAGGTGTTCATTGGATTCCTCCTTCCCACTTGATCTCCCTCTAATATATTTCCTCAAATTGCTGTCCATACAAAGGCTTTGAACCTTAGGGGAAGGCTAAGTTTCACAAATATGCTAGGAGTGGTAGCAGTCAGCCGGGGAATGTAGAGGTATATATTTACTTGCCTGAGCAAGATATGAGTTCCAGATATGCATGCCTGAGCAAGATAAGTTCTACCTTTTAGAATTTTGACTAATGGATTCTGCATCAACAGTTCTCAGTCAACTCTTTCCTAATAATGAGTCTCCTATTGAAATCCAATGCCATATGCCTGCCCTTTATTTACCACTTTCACTCATTTTCTTTGATGATAAGCTCAGCCCAAAGCGATATTTTGTCAGAGCCCATCATCTGATTCACTGGTTGATTGTGTTAAATCAGATAATGGAGATCATGCCAATACGGGCACCAAAGATACTTTACATCATGACCTTCAAATCTAACGGCTTAGATGGTGTTCCACCAGGCACAAGTCTCAACAATACCAAGTCTTCATTTTAAATTGTGTGCAAGTTGTTGCTCCCTAATTCTGAAGTAAAAAGGGTGACAAGTCATACGCAAGCTGTGGTAAAAACGTGCTTTCAGCCTCGACTCGATGATTTTTTGTTTCCGAAGTATATCATGGCATAATGATATACTTCAATGGTGTCGCGTAAATTTAATTTTGGTGTGTATACTTCGATCGGAAGTCATTATCTCAAATATGGTACGTGTTGGTAATGGAGGGCTGCTATGTGGTCCCCACGCAAATAAATAGTAGTATTAACTAAGATCGCAAAGGTTGAAGTTTATTTTATTTTATTTTACTTTTTGGAAATACAAAATTAAGAACAGTGTGTGTGCAACCAAAAAGCTTCTATGAACACATTTATAAGTGGTATGCTCGGTACTTCCATGCATTCTCTGAAAGCACGTTTCAGACTTCTTAAAAATCATTGATTGCTTCGGATCAGATGATGGAGATCGTGTTTCACTTTAATCTTCCACACAATAGATCTTAATATCGTAGCACGCATATCAGACGGTCAGTTTTGATTTCATTTGTCATAGATCCCCAAAAAATAGTCCTAAAATTCACGTTGGAGTGTGATGTGCCATATGATTTAAGGGCCACTTTTGGGGATCTATGGCACTTGGAATAAAAAATTGATCATCTGATAGGTGTGTTGCAATCTCGAGATCTGCTGTGTGGAAGATCGGGGTGAAACACGATTTCTATCATCTGATTCGAAGCAATTAATGGCTTTCAAGGGATATGGGACGTGAGCGCTTTCAGAGAATGCGTGGGGCAAACAGAGATACCCTACATGTTTTGAATCTTTATTAGCAACACTAAAACATAATTTATTATTGTTGTAATTTTCAACTAGTCTGCGTATAGCAAAAGTTGGTGTGCAACTAGAGATAATGTGTGGGAAGGAAAGTAATGTGCGTGGCAATCCTCTAAGTATTAGGTAACCAATTTGGGACAGCGCATGATCAATCTCCATGGTCAAACCTGAGGGAATGTATTAATAGAAGACCATTGCACCGAATTTAGAAGAAAGACTTTGCAAGTTTGGTGACCTTTATTTACTATGTGAAAATACCATCTAAGTCCTTTGATTTGAAGGTCACCATTTAAATATATAAATTGTAAAAGATTAGAACAAAATATAATTATCATCATTTAATTAAATGGTTAAAGTCTATTATATAATTTAATAGTTGACTACAATAAATCATACGATAAGTATTGTGTTTTGCTCCAATTTTATGTACTAGAGATCTATTGATTATGAACTTTAAATCAGACGACTCATATTGCATATTTTCATATCACATGTCCCTATAATACCTGGTCTTTCTTTAAATTCGGTGCAATCACTTGAAAATCATGTGCAAGTAATGGCTCCCATATTTAAACCCATGTATTGTTGATTATATTATTAACCACTATTGTTACTTTTAATGGCTGATATTAAAGGTCATCAATAGAATGGTTTGCATTCACTTATAGGCATGTTTCTTTGGGTTGAGATATGTTCCAATGATGGATTGTCACTTAAGCAATTTAGATTGGTCACTAATGTGCGCCACATGGCATAATGACATACCATACTTCAATGGTGTGAGATAAAAGAGTATATTTTTAATATTGTAAGACCATTTAAATACAACACCCAAAAGACACTAAGGCTGCGTTTGGGTTAACTCTTTCAGGGCAAAGAGCTGCTCTTTGGCTCCGACAGAAAACTATTTTCATATTTGGTAACACAACTCCTCGCCTCATTTGCTCTAGTGCGGAAGCTGTTTTAAACGATAAAACATAGAGAGCTGCTTCCGCTCTTATAAGAGCTCACCCAAATATAGCCTAATAAGAGCAGAAGCAGCTCTTTGTCAGAGCAGATAAAATTTATTCTTAGAAAGAGGAGATATAAAGCAATTTTATTACTTAAAACGGTTTCTCGTCAAAGCAAATGAGAAGTGAGCTGTGTTACAAAATGTAAAGGTAGTTTTTCGCTCCAACCAAAAAGTGAAAGATATGCTCTTTGCCCCAAAAGAGCTAACCCAAATGCAGGGCTGTGGTGTGAATAGTTTGTGAAATCAACAGCTCTTTGTAAAATTTGTTGGGAATGGATTGTAAAATCAACTCAGCTGGAGATAAAAAGAAAATACATGGAGATGCAGGGTATCGATCCCCGTGCCTCTCGCATGCTAAGCGAGCGCTCTACCATCTGAGCTACATCCCCAATCCGGTTGATTACTATTTATTTATAAAATTAATATTAATAAACTTGTAAATATATCATTACCCTTACAAGGCTACGAAGCTGAGCCCCATTCTAGATTTAGCAGTAAATGTTTCATTTTATACCATACTAAGGATCGAAATAGCGATTTCATTTTCAGTTTCAAACAGGACCGAAATAAAAAATTTGAACCGAAATTTTGACTGATAATTTTCCCTCCATATATATTTGGACCGAAATTTATGTTCGTTATTGTTTCAGTGGGGACCAAAACTGAAATGATTCGACTGATAACTTGAATTATTGGCCAAAATTTTGAATCATGATCTAAACTAAGGTTAGTTCACTGGTGCACCGGTAGTCAGTTGTTGTACACCAGCTCTTTTTGGAAAGTGGAATCCACTGCCATCCCACAAAGGCACAACCTGCAGGAAACTAACATCGAGATAGATACAATAAAAAAAAAAGGATTGATATGGGCACACCCTTATTTTTTTTCTACAAACTATTTTTAGTTGCGCACGAACCATTGCTATTTGCAAATTAATTAATAAAAAGAGTAGCGCTCTTCATGTGTACCAAATTATTGACGGCGCCTATAGTGAAAATCCCTTGACTGCTTTAAGTTAGACTAGGGAGGTAGGTTTTCATCTCAATCTTTTGCACAATTAATCTTGAGATCATAAGTGTATCATAAAATAGTCTAACTTCTTTATTCCACGTGGCATAGATCCCAAAAAATTGACTCAAAAATGTAACACACGTCACATGTCACGCTAAAATATAATTTTAAGGTGACTTTTTGAAATTTGTGCCAAGTGGACACAAAAATTGACTGTCTGAATGTGAGTCGTGACCTCAAGCTCTATTTTGTGAAAGATTGGGATGAAAATTAATCTCTATCTTCTGATTTAAAAGAGTTGATAGGTTTTGAGCATAGGCTCCTTCAGTTACTCAGTAGGTGCAAGTAGAGCTATCATAACAATAATATATTTTAGTTCAAGCATTTGCTCATATAATCTCACTAAAAAAGGAACATCTTCATTATTATTATTATTATTATTATTGTCTTGCGAAGGAAGCGATCTTTGTATACCTTACATACTCACCGAACAATGGTTCTTCTATTTTAGGAAAGGCGTTCCCCTTGACCCTTCCTCACGTCGAGCTAAGTGACTTCGTAGCCCCTTTGCATAGCATAATGACAAGTATTGTTTTGTTGTAGTTATTAAGATAAAAGCCTTCGTCTCCTCGCAAAAATGTTTTTATAGAAACTTTCGGGGTGCACGGAATTTTTTCAATTAAATACGAAAAATTTTCTACGACTCACACCAACCTTTATTATGATACTTAAAAAAGGATTATTTTAAAACTCACATCCCCTACTTTATTTTTATTTTTATTTTTATTTTTATTTTTTTAATGGAGTGAGAAAACAGTAACGTAGTGTGTAAATAATGGTATCGTTTATTATTATTTTTATTTTTATTTTTTTTAATGGAGTGAAAAAACAGTCTCGTAGTGTGTAAATAATGGTATCCTAACAAAAAACCTTCTAACTTTTCGTATTTATTAATACCCCAAAGTTAAACAGTTTCATGTTTAAAAACCCCCTCCATCCAGCTATGAGAAATTATTTCAATGTCTCTTTAAATTATTTTAGACAATTGAGACCTTTAATTTGCATAATACTACCATTCGGGCATCAAAATATTTTACCCATTGCTCTAATGTTAAGATTTGAAATTCCACTGGCACACGTATAATGTCGATCTTCTTGTGCACCACTTAAATGTTGGTAGATTACACAAAAAATGATAGAAATAGATTGAAATTAGTTTCAAGACACGATTAGATAGCTGTTTCTAAAATAATATTTGTCCCCACTATGTACCGGGATAATGACAAATTCATTTTCAAGATACAATGAAGCATCGATAATGCACCGATCTATCACACACTACGTTGTATTTTAGTGTGTGACCCAACGAAATGAGCCAACATAATCACTCCAGTAGGCACACGAATTTCAAGGATACTAAGATAGGATTCGAGATTTGCAAGTGCTTGAAACCCCTCATTTGGCCTCTATTTATAATGTTCGATACACCCTTTCAGGGACAGTTGTGTATGTTAGTTCCTTGGAATCGAGGGCCCTGATCGAACCGATTAATAGTTATAAGAATCCAACAGTACACACCGAACGATTACATATTTCGGTTTCTCAATAGTCACTAACGGCTATATTTGAACCGTTTTCATGAACAAGAGTTCAAAGTGTGCTTTAAAAGTGCCAAATGCATCATTCGCACATCGCACACGCGAGTGCGGCGGCAAACCGCCTCAATGAACATTGTTTTCATCGTCAAGCTAAACAATATAGAAGATAAGTTTCTATGCATATGATAGGAAACTTTCTTATAAATTAAAAAGGTGTGACTAACTTTCTATAATACTTTCAAGTTTTAGTAGAAATAGTTTCCTTCTAATATTTTTCAAATTTCAAAGTACTATCACTAAAAAATTATAGGTTCAAGTATTGGCAAAAGTAGGTAACTATTAAATGAGGGAACCATTAAAATTAAGCTAAAAACTTTTAACCAAAATAATAATTAATAAATAAATATTATTAATTTTAAATTAATAATAAATATTTATTTTGTTAAATATTCAACATTAAAAACTTTCTTAAAGTACCCAAACTTGCACACCTATTAATTTTTTATTTTTTTTGAGATTACACACCTATTAATTTAAAAGGTTAAATTTATCATCGTTAGTCGAACTTTACATTCAAACTAATAGACGAACTTGATGTGCAAACTAATTATTAAGGTATAATGGCTCTTGACTGACATTTAAATATTAAACTGCAGTTTAAATGATCTTACACCATTAAAATTAGATTGTTTATCTCACACTATTGAAGTGTAACTTATCATTATACCACATGATGCACATCTGCAATCATTATAAATTGTTAAAGTGGAAATTAATCATTGGAACATGTTTCTATCCAAAAAAACATGCCTATAAGTGGATGTGAACCATCCGATTGATGAGCTTTAATATCAATCATTTAAATTAAAAACAACGGGTGATCTTATAGTCTACAGATTGGATGATTTAAACCTCCCTAAGAACATCTCCAATAGGAGAGCTATCCAACCCGCTACAGGCATTATAGCGATCCAAATATAACAAAGGGAGCTCCAGCAAGCTCACCATCCCACAAGCTAAATATAGCTATTGCTTCAGTAATAGTTAAATTTAGCTATTACTATAACAGTAGCTAAACATTATAATAATCTTTTTATTATTATTTATTTTAAAGACTAACTCTTATTTTTTTTAGAATCGAGGGCCCTGATCGATCCGATTAACAAATTCTCAATGCTTGAATTCTACATATGACAAGGGGTTTCTACTATCACAAAATTCAGATTGTTTTAAAAAGGTTTCTTCTTTGTTTTTTAAGTTTTCATATTCATATGAGGAGGAAGAAGAAGAAGAAGAGCATGATAAGGAAAAATACTAAGGGTGAACCGGTGATGTTTCCACCATCTTTAAGATTTGTTGGAGTTGAAGGACAAAGAAGAAGAAGAATGTGATTCAACAATGCCGAAGACGTTGTTGTGGCTGCCATAGTTATGAAGAAGAAGAAAGAGGAGTAAACAAAAAAAAGGTAGGTGCCCTGCCAATAATTTTGAGTTTCATAAGTAAAAAAGAGACGATTCTCTTTCACCATTTTCCTAGGTGCTTTCAGTAAAGGGATTGGCGCCAATAGAGTTACCCTTTTGAATTCTGCGCCTCTCTATAAACAACACAAAACCTTTTATCCGTACACTAGTTTTACTAGGCGTACACCTCTTTATTTTGTTCGTTCTTGCCGTATGCGGGAGATAGAAAGTGGGGTGCTCGTAGTGGACGTCTTTATAAAAGATTCGAGATATATATCACACATATATAGAATACATGCAGATTTTGTCTTAAAAAACAGAAAAAGAAAAAGAATACAGGCAGGTTTTGTCTCAAAAAAAAAAAAAAACGAAAAAGAATACAGGCAGATTTAATGTCCCACCTTACGCCCATGCCTTCCTGCGACGCCTTTCCTTCTGCTTTAGGACTAATTAAAACGCGATTTCCACTCAGAATCAAGATATAACTCTTTGGAAAAAAAAAAAAAAAACCAAATTTCTTCTCTACCATCGGTTTCGAAATGGATTCGGGAGAGCTTCTCAGCATCGAACCTCAAGAACTCAGTTTCCCTTGTAAGTATTATATTATTATTACTTTCAGATCTTTTCTCTGTCTTTTTTTCTCTTGGGAAAGTATTTACCTTTTTAGATCCCTTGTTCTTTTTTAGGGTTTGGAGGTTTATTTCTTAGTTTAATTGTATTTTTTTGTTTGTTTGTTGTTTTTAAAAGTCGAACTAAAGAAGCAGATCTCGTGTTCTCTTCAATTATCGAATAAGACGGATAATTATGTAGCTTTCAAGGTATTTTTTTGGATATTTTTCTTTCTAAATTTCTATCGATTATTGTGTACATAGTTTAGCCCTAAAACTTTATAATTTTAATTGCGTAAATATATATTTTTATTTTATTTATTTTTTCTTCCTGGAGATATTATATTGAGATTTGAATCAATCCTTTAGGTCAAGACCACAAATCCGAAGAAGTATTGCGTGAGACCGAACACCGGAATCGTCTTGCCGCGGAGCACATGCGACGTTATAGGTATTTATTAGATTACCTGTTTTTTTTTTTTTCAAATTTATTTATTTATTTGGGTAAAGTTTGCAAAATTTTATTTTAATTTATTTTATTTGGATTAGTTACTATGCAAGCGCAACGAGAGGCTCCACCGGATATGCAATGCAAGGACAAGTTTCTCCTGCAGAGCGTCGCCACGAGCCCCGGCTCGACGTCAAAGGACATTACCCCAGAGATGGTAAGATATATGTACCATTTGGATTCAGAAACACATAAAAAATCTAAAATGATATAATACGGTCAAAATAGTTTCACATAGATTGCAAATGCCTGTAAAATGTCAGTTACTTTACAAAAACAAGTTTAGATTAATAGAGTTAACCAAACGCACAATGAATTAAATTAAATACCTTTGTAATTTTTTTTCGATTTTTCTGCAAAATATTTGGGTGTCCGAACTAAGCCAAAATATATATTTATTTGAGGGTTGGAATTGGATAGTATATTTGTTTATTAGAATATTGTAGGTTTTAATTTATGAAATGTGGCTTTGTACAGTTTAATAAGGAGTCGGGAAATCTGGTTGAGGAGTGCAAATTGAGAGTTGTTTATGTCTCTCCTCCTCAACCGCCTTCACCGGTTGCGGAGGGATCCGAAGAGGGTTCGCCTCCTAGGGATTCTATATCAGAAAATGGGAATCCACAAGCTTCAGATGCTGTAAGTACTTGAGTTCTCTCGCTCTCTCTCTCTCTCTCTATATATATATATATATATATATATATATATATATATATATATATATATATATATATATTTTTACACATGTTAATTTTATTTTTGAATTGAAAAGGACTGATGGCATGTTTATGTAATGTTGATTACAGGTTTCAAAATCGTATGCTGAGTCGCAAGAAAAATCTTGGGAGGCAAGTTATTTTATTTTTTATTTTTACCAATTCTTAGTTACTTAACTCTCATTTCAAGCGCTGGATTATTTGATGATTTTGTCAGTTGTGGATCCTAATGGTTTGCTGAAAAACTTAAGGCATCCTTGACTACATGTTTATAAACCTTGATATATGCCTATATATATGCATACAAATATAAGTTGCATGAATATAACTTTCTTGACTCCTCATTGTACCGAGGCTTGATTTATTTATGTAAGTGTAGAAAACAAACTGAGGAGAAAGTTTGCTATTTCAGTTAGCTTCCCTACTGAGATTTCTTTTTTTAAGGGGAACGCTGATTTCCAATTTTCGTAAATTCAACCTATGATTCAATCTGTTATCTAAGTTGCATGAATATAACTTTCTTGACCCGTCATTGTACCAAGGTTTGATTTATTTATGTAATTGTAGACAACACATTACGGAAAGTTAGCTTTCCTATGGCGATTTCTTATTTTAAGGGGAACACTGATTTCTTATTTTCGTATATTCAACCTATGGTTCAATCTGAAGAGGATAATCTTTAGCTCTAGATCAAATAAAGGGAAACCTTATTCAACGACAAAGAAGGCCTTTATCTTCTAAATACAAGATGAGATATATACTCATGCACTTCCTATGAACGTTGGTGATTATCTTGTAAAATTCTTGAGTCTTGCATAGCTGCATCTATGCAAGTTTGTGAAAAAGCATGTGTCCTCTCTTGGAAAGATGGCCCGTGTACTAGTAGATTTAGAGGTCTACTGTATTTGTCTAGACAATTTAATGGGTGACTGGTAACATACCCATCTCATGGGATGTGACCTTAGAGTGTGCCAAGTGTGGAGTCCTATATATTTCTTTCGGATGAAATAACCCAATAGGATGTTGCTGATTATTTACAATATGTTGTCTCCTATCAAGAGGACATGCTAAAAGGCTGTTTTTGAACTGTTAGAAATATAGGTTCAGTCCTTGCCATGCAGAAATGTTGCGTTGGACCTCTCCAGTTAGTGGGCATTCTTTTGAAAACTTAAGCCTTTATTGAACAGTAAAAATACTGCAAAGAAAAGCTCTTCCTGTAGAAGAAACAAATCCACAAGTTTGTTCTGGCTTTGTATTCTCTTATATTTTTTGTTTCTTAATGAATTCCTTATACTGATTGATAAAAAATCCACAATATTAAATGAATATGCATAAGGGTATCCATTATTTTGAAATGTCCAGTGCAAGGTGAGTCTTTGTATTGGAAAATCCGCTCATGTTATAAATTCGGCATTGCTAAAGCTACAAAGTACCTGTTCTGGGTGCAGCAGGTATAATTGCTAGTTGAAATCGTTCTCTGCTTCTGCTATGGTTTATAAATCAGTGAAGGAAATATTGGCGAGGATATCCGTTTCTGCAAATTAACTACTGTTGAATTAAAGTCCAGTGGTAAGGCAATGTTACTGTCATTAACTGACACTGCAAAGAATCTGTGATTGGATAGGACTGGTGTTATGTGGTATGTAGACCTTATAGTGAAAGCCTGAGGAATATTGGTACGTACGGAAATTAGCTGTTATGAAGCAATGATATAGGTAAAAGAGCAGAAAAATCACAAATTAGAAGAAATTTAGAAACGAATGTTGAAAACATACCTCAATTTACAACTTCGATATCAAATGAGAGTTCAATCCACCATCAACAAAGGGAATAAAACCCTATGTAAGGCTATTGTCGAGCCCCTTTTCATCAACAAAATAATAAAAATCTGAGTTCTTCTCCTAACTTTTGATTAATATAAGCTAAATACACTAAACAGTAGTTTCCTAAATAAAATAGGATACCTAAACCAATAAAAATTAACAATGAAATAAGAAAGAAAAACTAATCTGGTCAACACCCAGTTGCAATATGGGTTTCTTATAACTTTTATTTTTGTTGCCTATTAAGTGATCATATGATCTGCTTAAGTGAGCACTTGGCTAGTTGATGACTATTATTAATGTTTGATAAATATGGGCTTCTTTTGATGGTCCATTTGAGGCCCAGCCCAGCATATTTTTAAAGCCTGTGAGAGGCCTATTCCAGCTTCTTTGAACTTTTTTCTTGGGCCATGATTTCTGATAAGGCCTATTTTAGTGGCCCAATCTATACTCAATATTTTATCCTACAGTAACTGGTCTGATAATTGTCCCCTATTAATAACTGCTTAACAACAATTTATACAGCTCCTCTTCTGCTTCCTTCAAGCCAATATGCAGCCCATAGATGATCTTCTTTCAGTAGCTTTTGAACCTTTCTTCCTCCTTTTTTTATACCTGTCTTGTTACTCTGCCAGCTTCCTTGATTAGATCTGCACCGGTCTTCTTTGGACTGTAAGTCGATTCTTAACATCAACTTCTGATCCTTTCTGGAGCAACTATGTTTCTTCAATAAGCTTTGTTTTACTGTCTTTATGGCTGATAAACAACTCCTATTTAGCCTTGGTGCAGCTGCAGCTAAGTCTCTTTTGTCTTTGTTTTCTTCTTGTTTCTCTTCTCAAATCTCTTCATCTTCAAATTCAGATTTGCATCAAACAAAAATTGCAAAGTTATATCCTGCATCAGTGTACCTTTAAGAGGTAGAAGTTTAACTAGCACTACTCTTTTTTTTTTCTGGTTTGTTGGTGGAAATGGCATAACTGCTAGCCGTTTAATAGTTGTCTTATAACTTGAAGCACGACTTGGCGGAGTTGATTCGGTATTGGTCGTGAGCCTCATAGCAACTGATAACAAGTTTTGAAACCTTCAATATATTTCGTTTTGCAACAGAAATCAATAGGATGCTTCGCATTAGAAAGCTTTGATATACACTTACCATGTATATGTGTTTCCTTGTAGATAGGGTTGTAAGATATTCAAAGGTATGCACTTCAAATTATTCGTGTTTCTCGCTTGCATTGCTTCACTGAGAAATGCCTTGGTAAAAGCTGGTATTGTCTGAACTGAATTCAAGCATACAGATTTTGGGACCACCCAAAATTTGTGAACTAACACGTGTAGTTGGGTAAGCAAGCTGCTGTAAATTAGTTGTCTTTGTTGAGATAAATAGGGGCATGTTTTAGATGATGAGGGTGCTACCTATTTATTTCCTTAGGAAAGTGTGATCACTTTTTTATTTTGTTTTTTTGAATGGTAACAAAATAAATATATTAAACAAAAAAGAGGAAAAGTACATACCTTGGTGAGTAGCAAGGAGCTACCCGAAGGGAAAAGAGGAGAAGAATCCCACAAAAAGACTCACAGGGGCTCACCAGAAACCGGGAGACACTTTGTGGGTATTTGATTTTTGCACAACAGTTTGTGGGTATTTAATATTTGCACATAGACTTGGCTAGAGGAATGGTAATTGCATTCGCTGAAGCACTCATAAGGACATTCTTTACTTTAATCTCTGGAGTCTGGCACAGCTTTGATGACATCCATTCTTCTTGCTCCTAAGCACAAAAATTTATCTCATTACTCATTCTTGTTCCATTTGGTTAGTACCTATGTACATTTGGTGGATGCCTGTTACTATTTAAAGTCGGTAGAAATATATATGAATGCTCCTTACTCATCTGAAAAGGTTTCACTTGTAGTTGCAAGAATATTCAGTTTAAGGTTCTGCCCTCACTTCAAATTCTTAGGATCGCTAGATACTTTGTGTCCTAAAATAGTGTACTTTATATTTTATGTTCTTCCCACTCTAAAGGCACTCTCGCTTCTTGCTGCATTTAGAAACTAGGGGTGTACTTGTTGTTGATGTATGAATTCACTGTTTTAAGTTTCTTTCTCTGCAAGGTTTTTTGAGAGGAAAACTCCAAAAGCTCCTTCACAGCTTTTATAACCCAAAAGATGTAGTAAAATATGGTCTAGATCTCCTCTTTGAAGGATTTCATGGGAGTCACCAAAATTTATTTCTTATTCAATATGCAAACTCTAAATTACACTCTTAAAGCAAACATTAATAGGAACAAATTACTAATCCTCAATCCCACTCTAGTTTAGAAGCCCAACATAATTGAAAATCTCTTAGAATATATTTATAACAAAAACTTTAACATAATGAAAACCTAATATATTCAAATTACTAAAACAAAATTTTCGAATACCTAAAATCCCCCTCATACATTGTTTTTATCTTATTTGAGTAAAATAAAACCTAGAAGGCAATAGAAATTTGTAAAAGGTTTCCCAAGTAAACAATCTACCTTGCAAAAAATATATGTTTACAGGATTTAGATAATGTTACTTGGAATCTTGAGGTGAAGTAATACCCTTCCAAAGGTGGGTGGGTGGGGGGGAGGGAGGGAGGGAGGTTTTCATTGAGTTCTCAAATGTCTCCTACATCAATGTTGTTGGGAAGCACATAACTTTCCAAAGGCTTTGTTGTCGATTCAAGTCATCTCCATATGCCTTGTATTTCTGCTGCTAACTCGGGATTACCAATATTGTGTCCCTTCCCTGACCGTTTGTTGTTACAACTATTTTGACCGATTGATCAAAGAAGACATGATTACGCCTGTTCTTATATCTATTGATGTGGAAAAATCAAAGGTTTCAGTTTTTTTTTTTCCTTTGCAATGATTTTGGAGAGAGAAATCCCAATGATCTTGCAAATTTCTTGTGGAGAGGATCTCAAAAAGATCCAGGAGGATATCCATGGTCTAGATCTCCTATGCAACAATTTTTACAAAGGACATTCATAGGAGATGTCAAAAATCTGAATTAAAAATTCTCAAAAGCAAATAAATACAATTAGCAATTTCTAATCTCTAAGAGGTTTTGATAAGTCTATTAGGTAGATACGTTTTGACAGTATCTGTGGTTTGGGTAGTCTCATTTATGCATTGAGTTGGAGGAGTTGCATAGTTTTGTAGTCCTTGAAGGGATTTTGGTTAGCAAGTTATTGTATATGATGAGGTAGTGGTGTGGTTGAATGTCCGTTTTGCATTCCATGAGGAGCGTTCATAGTTGGCTGAATTATGGGATGGACTACAAAGTGTGATATCCTGGTCTACATATGTTGGATAATAGAGTTTCGGTTGAGGATTCATGAGAGTTTGGGTTGAGGAGTCATGTTGTCAGATACATCATGCTATACAATTTCTTTTCTCTGTATGCAACCGTTGATTGACTCCCCTTGGACAAAGATTGGGGAGTTCACGTCTCTTCAGAGGTTCTTGTTTTTGTTCGATGGCGAATCATCTTCAAATTGAGGTTTCTCAATCTCAAACTGGTGTGTTGTTTCTTGATAGCGAGGAGTTTTCCAAACATCTCACGATACATTTCCAGATGGTTCATGGTATTTGATACTTCCTTCTTTGGCTAATTGGATTTTATTGGTGTTTACCATGGTCTTGTGCCAGTCTACACAAGTTAGGGTGCGGGTGCTTTTATGTTATAGGGTTGTGTCATTATGAACTTAGTGCTGCTTGTAGTCTTATGGGAAATTTGGCGGGAATGATGCGAGGAAGTTTTGTAGAAAGCAAAGGGTGGCGAGTTATTTAATTATATGGCACAAAGAATTAGAGAAAAAGTAGTTTGATGGGGTTTGGCTTGTAAATAATCTAATTAATGACTAGTCATGCAAGAAGGGATTGGAAATAATTGCTAGTTGTTTTATTTTGTGGGTAGGTGAATTTATTTATTTTCATTATTAATTTTTTTTTTTTTGAGGGGGTGGTGTTGGGTTACGAAGGACTGAGATTTGGTGTGCTCCACAGTCCGGCGTGCCCCAAAATTAATTTTGATGGGTGTTCGTTCTTGATTGCAAGTCCTTGTAAGTTGTAAGCGACCATGAGGATTGATCTTCATGGTGTTTTGTGGGCTGTTCACTTGGGGTGACTCCATATGTCTACCTAAGTAATTGAATTTTAACATATTCTTAGTGAAGCTAAGATGCGTTGCTAAAAAGGGCATAGCAAAGATACCGTAAAGATGGAAGTTTCTTTCACCATAGATTAGAGTGTTATCATTTGTTGGCATTAGGTTTATTTGTAAATATGTTGTATATAGTTCATGCTTTTTGTTTCTTTGTTTTCAAAAGCTACTGGTTATTGATGTGATCTTGTTGTAATGCTTTTTCTGTTACTTTTTTCTTGTCCAATAAATGAAAACCAAATCCAATCCTTAATCCAACTACAATGTAGAAACCTAACATAATTGAAAATCCTAACTTAAGAAATTGCTAAAGCTAATTTACCAAGTATCTGAGCTAACCCTAAAACCTTATGTTTTCACTTAAATGGTAAAGTAAATCCCCTAATGATAGAGTTTCGAGAGTGTCTAAATAAAAATCTAGCTCTTGAAGAGTAGATGGCCGTAGGCTTTTGAATCATGTAAATCAGAGAAATGAGTGCAAAGTTATGCTCTCTCAAAGGTCATGATCTTGAATTACATTAGTTGCACAACCAACATGATATGTTGCCAATACAATTATCATGCGGCTTAGTTTACTAAATCGTATGGCTGACGAATTGGCAAACGGGATGATTCAAGTTGAAGACATATGGAATTTCCATAATCTTTCTGATTGTCACAGTTCTATTCCGTCGAGATTGCATGATGACATGCTTAGTTTACTGCATTTTGTTACTCAAGGTTTTTTTCTGGTTACAGGTCTATAACTTTTAGGGTGATGGTGATGCTGAAGCTCTCTGTTATAGGAGCTATTTTTTTATTGTTTTGGATGTTTTCTTTAATTTGACATAATGAATTCCTTGGCTATTTAACCCAAAAAAAATGTTGCCAATAAAAATATATGTTGTTTGATATGATTAGATTTTTATCTTGTTTAATGACACTAGAAAACACAGATAGGTTTAGGTAAAAATATTTCAAACAATACAATTAAGCACATAAGTTGTTTACCTTTACGGATTGCTGTGTACAAAACTTTCTTGAGAGGAGACATGTAATAGTGGTGTGGATCATTCCACGTGTGAGAAACTTAATGGGACAAAAAATTGGAAGCATATTTAGAGCTGTTTCTTCCTTGGAGACGATTCATATTTTGAGTGTTGGTGAGAATTGTAGGCTTTGGGTGGGAGAGCCAATTGCTTTGTTCTTGGTTAGGTCTTACTACAATTTGATTTCCTGGGTGCAGATCATTCCACTAGTGAGAAACTTAAAGGGACGATAAATTGGAAGCATATTTAGAGCTGTTTCTTCCTTTGAGATGATTCATATTTTGGTTGTGGTGAGAATTGTAGGCTTTGGGTGGGGTAACCAATTCTTGTGTTCTCGGTTAGGTCTTATTACAATATAATTTCCTGGGTGCTGCAGTCTTCTTTTCCTTTGAGGAGGATTTGTTCTTTCCCCTCTACCCTGGGATTAGTGTTGGGCTTGGGTTTCCCGTTTCTGTCTAGAGGTCTATTGATTTGGCAGGCTTGTGCATTGGCCATTCTTTGGTGCATATGGTAGAAAGGGCCAACATATCTCTCATGGTAACCGAACGAGTCTTCATGGGAAGTTCAACCCCATTATGAATGTCTGTACCTCGTTGTTACTCAATTTAATGGCAACTGCGTTTATTGATGTTGGAAGGAGCACTTTGTAATGAGACGTCAGCAAGAACATAATTTTAATTCTTTTTATGTTTTCTTATCCTTTTAAAAAAAAAGTCCTTTTGTGATGTAGCTGATTTAATGGATAGTTGAATTTTGGTGCTAGCGTCCTACTAGTTCCGCCTCACTTGTATTTGTTCGACTATGTTTCTTGAATAAATTTTATTATCATTATATAAGAATAACTATTTTTGTGAGATATAAACCTAAACAAATGATGACAACTGCATACTAATAAAAAAATTATCTCGAACCAAATTATGTCAATCTAAAGGTAGAGGCACACTCTCTAACCTATAATGAGCTTCAAAACATCCCACTCCTAGCTAAAACATCCTCCACTCAGTTCACCTTCTTCACATGATGTATTGAGTGGTCCTTCTCATTGATCAAATCAAGACCTTCCTCCTAATGAGAGAAGCGCCAAGGTCCCTTATTCACCTTCCGGATCCACTTAATAATATCTACTGAAGGAATCCCTTTCTATGATAATAGTTTCATCCAAAATCCTTTTGTAAAGACTTTTTTAAGCATTCCCTGTTAGAACCATAGTAACAAAGTATGGATTCGGAATTATTCGGTGGGGGGTCAATTCGGTTCAATCCGGATAAATTCGTGAACTGATTTGGGAAAAAATTGGGAAGGTTTTTAGCCAATAAAATATGTGTATTAATATTACATAATTCTAGTGGAAAAAATTCCTAAAAGTGACCCTAGAATCCTTCTCATGGTACACCCATGATCACTGTCACGTAGGGATGTGTGTCAAGTGGAATCAACATCTGACCGTCTGATAGGTAGGCCATGATCTCAAGATCTATCGTGTTGAAGATTGGAATGAAAAATGATCTCATCGCCAGATTCAAGGCAGTCAACATTTCTAACGGAAGAAATCCATGGTTGCAAATACTGAATCTATGGTTGTAAATAATGGTAATTACCATCTTACACCCTATATTTAACGGTTTCAGCTTTGACACGAGATGCCATTTTAGCAAGCGTGGGTGATTGTGTACATTACATGTGGCTGAGAGGCAGATTTGGAAGTTGGAATACCGAAGAGACGGCTGGAGAGTCGGGTAAAAAAAAGTAAATAAAGTTACCAAGTGCTTTTTAAAAAAAAAAGTCTTGCCAAATCATTTCTTATATGGAAAGTCGCTGACTTTCTGTTTATTCGGCGCATTATTCGGGAAGGTATGATTCGGTGAATTTTACCGAATAGTCGGTAAATTCCGCTGAATTTTGTGACAGTGGTTAGAACCTCTAATCCTAAGCTAAGATAAACCCATTACTATGATTTTGAAATACACCTTCCTACCTTGGTTGGCCCTGAATTTCCAAAGGAGCATCCAATATTCTTCCTACCTTTTGGGTTACTATTAAGGATCACCTTCCATTCTCCTAAGTGATGTTGGAAGAGGCTGCATACCATGCGTCTGATGCCTCTCTGTAGAGAAGAAAATATTGACAAATTGAAGTGCCTCATCTCCAAGAATTTGTGCTGGATATATTTTACTCGGGATTCAACCCAACCAAAAGTTGAGAGGTTCTTTGTTCTTATTAAATTCCAATCCTTAGCAACATCCTTCAGCTAAGTTCTTTCCATGTTCCTTTGAAAGTGAGAAAAAATACTCACCAAGAAACTCGTGACATTGTCCATAATGCATAATCTCGTGGTATAGTATAACTGGTATATTCGAGTAACAAAGGAGAGAAGAAGAAGAGATATGTGTTATTGAAGAAGGAAAAAAGTATATTGAAGAAGAGGGGTATGTTTATTCATTCAATATACAGTCACATAAAAAACGGAAAGACCTAATGAAACGGAAGAACTTATATAAGTGATCGTGTGAGGTTTATTTTGGATCACCAGGCAAAAGAAGATAGGAATTTATGAACTAGCAGCTTCAATATTCTAGAAGGTACTGGCATGGATTGCAGTATTTCCGTGCAATCTGTTCCCGGTATTTGAAGGGAAACAATGAAAAACCCAAAGCTTTAGGTTTAGCAGCTTATTCTGGGAAAAGCCCAAAAGTAACCACATGAGTTTTATTTTGGGATACCACACAGGGCATGCATTGTATTATTTCCATGCAAATTGTTCTTGGAATTTGAAGGGAACTAAATAAAGCTTAGGTTTGGCAGCAGGGAAGTGTCGTGGACAGTATATTTATAAGGATAAATGTGATATAAAACTGTCATATTTTAATTATGCTCAAGTTGTTTAAAAAAAGTCGGTTCTTACATTTATAGGGTTCGGGGTATGCGTGGAAACGACAAGTGCTCCATTTCCAAATTTCTAGGTAATGGGATAACACTTTCCTTCTAGAAAGTTTTATATGCACTGTAGTTGAGTTCATTTGACGTTGATAGGATTGTTTGAAAGAATTAAATTAATCTGTACTCTTTTATTTTGATTTTCAAATAGCTTTCCTGCTTTTCTGTTCTCTAGTTGGCATATTATTTTCTGCCATTAAGTAAGGCATTCTTATCGTTCTATTTATTCAGATGTTCCGTATGGTGTTGTAGTGCACCTCTTACTTGATATTGATGGTCTTTACTGATGAAAGAACTACTTGATGTATATCTGGTAGACTTTCATTGTATATTTTCAGTAACGGTTGAAGTGTTTATCCAGGCAAGCATTTTGAGACTGACTGAGGAGAAAAATTCTGCTACTCAACAGACAAATAAACTTCGTCAGGAACTGGTGAGAGTTTTTATGCTAACTTCATAATTGAGCTTCTAATACTTCTTAACCTAAGCATGATAATCAGTATCAGTCATTTTCTATATGTACTTGAGAACTGTAAGTTGTTTCATACTTTTTAACCTATGTTAGTGTCTTCTTGGTGCTTGGTTGATACTGTTATTGAGATTTTGCAGTAGTGGCAGCAGTTGACCCCCCCTAGTGATTTAGACTATTTGTCATAGAATTTTGTATTTGGCTACTTGTTTTTGTTTGTCTTTTTTATGTTTTTCTTGCTTTTTGTTAGACTTTTTTTCCCCCTTGCTAAAGCATCTCACTGTGCCTCTTTGATCTGCTGTAGTTTGTTAATTTTTAATCAATTTATAGTTTAAATTTGATAAAAAAATATATGTAAACAAATGAAATGAGTAGGTTATAGTAAGGTATCAAGTATCGGTCGATACCTATACGTATTGGCGGTTCATATCGGTTTTTTGGACAAACCAATGCCGCTACCACCCTGATACTCGTGTTGGTATCAGGTACCGGTATCGGCTGATACGGATCAGTATCGGCCGATACTGTCTTGGTATCGGCCCGATACAAAGCGATACAAATTTATTTATTATTATTATTATATTTAAATATATATTTGCCGATACGGTATCGGCAAGACAGATAGGTATCAGCTGGTACGTATCTGTCCAAGATGGACCAATACCCAGTTTGATACCTTGGGTTATAGCATAAAGCATAAAAGCTAAGAGTTTAGGTTAGAAGAAGATTAGATTAGATGAGCTTAGGTGGATTAGGGTTTAGGTTGAAGAGTTGAAGATAAAAGAGAGTTATGAGAGAATGACTTACTGGGATAGAAACCTCTCTGGCCTTTATACTAAAGAAATTATAAAATTACCAGTATGTCCATATAAACTACACACCATAAACTAACTATGTACACCACCCAAATACAACAAACATTAACACTCTCCCTCAAGCTGGAGCATACAAATTGAGCATGCCTATCTTGATAGTGATATCCTGAAGACAACCTTAATAAATATGTCGGCAAGCTGCTGAGCAGATGAAACATCAATAAGCTTTATCAAACCATCTCACACTTTCTTCCTCACGAAGTGAATATCAGCTTCAATATGTTTGGTTCGTTCATGCGAGACAAACTCACATGTGATCTTCTCTGTTACTTCATTGTCGCAATGCATAGAAATATAGCCACTAGTACGAAATCCTAGCCTAGAAATAAGAGAACAAAGCTAGAAAATCTCAAAGTACCCTGTGCAATAGCACTACTCAGCCTTTGGACTTGAACGAGAGACGGAAAATTGCTTCTTTCTCTTCCACGCAATCAAGTTGCCCAGCCCCAAATAAATACACAGTAGCCAGAAGTGGAGTGATGTTTGGTGGCTGATCCCACCCAATCAACATCTGTATGGCCAAAAATCTCTAGACGACCATGTACAATGTATATAAGTCCATGAAAGGGGCTAGACTTGAGATATAAAAAGATACAATGAACACTAGCTGAATGAGGAGTATGAAGAGCCTGCATGAATGGGCTCACCAGACTAACTTTAAAGATAATGGCCAGGTCTAGTGAGGGTGAGATAAATCAAGTGTCCAACTCAATGCTGAGACTCATGGGAATTAATGAGAAGATCACCTTCACTCTCATAGAGAGACTGTTTCTGATCCATAGGCGACGTAGTTGAATTACGTTTATCTCACAAAAAATCAATAACGTAATTCGTTTGGGAGAGAGATTCCTTTCTAAAACCGAGCAACCTCAAGACCAAGAAAATACTTGAAGCTACCCAATTCCTGGAGTTCAAAATGCGTCCAAGTTACCCTTCACGTGGGGGTAAAAGATGAATAGTCTCTCGTGAGGATGATGTGATCAACATAGACGAGAAGAAACGCACGGCTAGTGACACCAAAATGAGTAAAAACTGTGTGGTTAGAGTGACAACGTCGAAATCCCATTCTCATAATAATGTCACTAATGCGATGAAACCTTGCCCGAGGTGGCTGCTTCAAATCATAGATGGATTTTCGACTCCCTCTAAAGCAGGAAGCCAGGAGGGGGTCCATATAACTTCCTCCTTACGCTCCCCATGTTGGAAGTCATTCTTTACATCGAGCTGATGAAGCGGCCGACGTTGAGTGGTAGCTATATAGATAAGAATGTGAGCGAAGGTCAACTTAGACACATGAGCAAACATGGCTTCATAATCAAGGTCGTAGGTCTAAGTGAAACCATGTGCAACAAAGTAACTTTATAGCGAGAAACACTACCATCAATATTATGTTTCATAGCAAAGACCCATCGGTATCCTATATTTTTCTTCTCGTGTATAAGAGAAACAAAATCCGAAGTTCAATTACTTGGCAAAACATCCGTTTCCTCTATCATGGCTACTTGGATGAAAGAGAGCGGCTCAAATAGGGAGGAATAGAGACCATATCAACAACAAAAAGAAAGGACTTGCAAAGAGTTGAAATAGCTTGATGACAAACAAACTTGGCAAGGGGGGTAAGGAGTAACGGACTTACGAACCACCTTGCATTCAGTAGTAGGCATAATCAAGATCGGAAGGAAATGCAACAATAGATGGACTAGAAGTTGGAGGAAAAATATTCACTAAAGTTATTTGGATGGAGAGTTGAGGCTGCTGCGTGAGAGAGGAGTGGTCATGCCACCGTGTCTGAAGATGCTGGACTCCTTATGCTTCTGAGTAGTACCTGGAGAAATAGGAACCGGAACAACGTGAGTAGACTCTGACAGACCAAAAGGAAGCTGGGAAGGACCAGGGGAAAATACGACTCAATCTCAAAGAGCATAACAATTAAGGAGGTAAAAAAGTGACAAGATTGAAGTTCATAGCAACGATACCCCTTGGATACACTAGAGTATTCGACAACGACACATCTAGCAGGTTGATCATCTAGCTTCTTCCGGCCCGGACGAAGATTTCTGAACAAAACATGTGCATTTGGAACACTCATGGTTCAACCAAACATGGGGGACAGAAGGTCTAGGAGTCTGGTAAGGATCGTGGCCACTTAAAATCCTCGAGGGACTATGATTGATAGGGAAACAGGCAGTTAGCAAGGCCATTGATCAATAGGTCTTAGGCATATGCATACCCCTTAATAGAGATCAGTCACACCAAGAAGATGACGGTTCTTGCGTTCAATGCCCCCATTCTGTTAGGTAGTATAAGGACATGAAAATTTGCGAGTAACACCATTGTCAATTAGGATTTTGGGTGAAGAGATGGGAAGTGTAATCCCCCCTATTGGATCTTGAAGCTTTCAGAGGACAACTGAATTGCGTGCGAACCATGGAGTGAAAATTTTGAAATCAGGAAACACTTCATCGTTAGATCTCATCAAATAAATCCAAGTAGCATGTGTACAATCATCAATAAAAGTGACAGTAGCATAAACTATCAGTAAATCCGAGTGAACTACTTCATCAATAGATTTGCAACGATTCATAGGTGGAGGATTAACATGACAAATATCTTTAAATAAATTGCAAATGTCACATTGAAATTTAACCGTCTTACAGAAACCTCTAAAGCAGAAATCACAGCATGCATTGTTTGAACATCAACATCTCCCAATTTGCAACGCTATAGTAGGAAAATGAAAAGTAGAAGTGGAAGGACCAGGTGTACCATCTGCAACAACAGTTAGACATTTCATACCCGGGTCCAAAAAGTATCATCCTCCACGCTTCTACCAAAAATCCTTCTCGTAGTATGCTCTTGAAAGAGGCAATAAGAGGGATCTACTTTACCCAACAATTTAGGCTGCTTTTGGCATAGCACTTTGTCAACTCCCTGTCAGAGCTGAATATACTTGCTATAGCAAACCCCCTTCTTGTTGCTAACTCCCTGCAAAGCAGGATTTACCTGCTCTAGCAGCTACCTCCCTGCTCTTTGCTAACTCCTTGCAAAGAAGGGTTCTGCTCTTGCAGCTACCTCCCTGCTCTCTGTTAACTCCCTGTCAGAGCAAATAAAATCTGCTCTGACAAGGAGTGAGCGGAGAGCAGGGGAAAACTGCTGGAGCAGGTAAATACTGCTATGCAGGGAGTTAGCAAGGAGAAGGGGGGCCTGCTAAAGCAGGTAGCAGGGATTTGGCAAAGAGAAAGGCAATCTACTAAAGCAGGCACACCCTGTTCTGGCAGGGAGCTAGCAGAGAGCTATGCCAAACACCGCCTTAGCTTCTTTGCAAGTCTACTAACAGAAGGCTAGTTAAAAGATAATTGTGGAACATGTAGAGCATGAGATGATGATACTGGAATGGTAGATTCAATGTGGGAGTCAGGCAGTAGATTCAGGAGGCATAGCAGATTCAGTATGGGAGGCAGTAGTAACTGAGTGTGAAAATGAGCATGGTTGATCTCCCTCTGGATAGCCATGTAGCCTGTATTAGATATCACGATCTGCCAATCCCACAATGAGAACAAGTAACTGTAGTTCTACCATGGTCATGGCGACCTCTACATCTTGATCAGTCCCACGACCTCGACCAGCTGGAGGACAATGAAATCAGTGGCAAAAGTGATGACCTCAGGGGGTATTATAGATGAGGTAGCGGCGGAGGACATGCCAACACGACGATTCTTCTATCTAACGACAGTTGCATAGACCGTTTGCAGTGAGGGAAGAGCTGTTGTCGCCAAAGCTGTTACCACACAAAAATCATAAAATCTGATATCGCTCAACACGTTTCACAACAATTTTGACAGATTTTCATTGATGCTGTAAAGTTCCATAAAACTCAGAAGCGAGCTTATCCCCCTACTGGACTTGGGCTATCTCACGATATGACTGATAACTATCCGCATCATTCTCATCAAGAGCATAGGTTTCATTGAGAGCAGTCCAAAGCGCATGTATGGACTCATAAAAAAATGTAGTTCGCAGACAACTGCAGCTCTATAAATTTGAGGAACCTTTAAAGCAAAACACCATTGTCTGCATTCGGCTTAGCAATTTCAGTAGCACCTGTGGAAAGCTTGGCAATATCATCTGTAAGATATTTCATCTTAAATGACTCCTGATATACAATTTGATAGATCGAGACCAGGCCAAAACTGTTTCTATTGAATTTAGTGCTCCAAACGAAAGTAGGAGAGGAATCGGAGTAGGCAAAAGCCAAGTCTTTAGCATCCATAACTAACCAACTGTGAGGATAGATAAACAATCACTAGAAGCAGTGTGAACAACAAACAAAAAATTCACTTGTTGAACCGTGTATCCAGTTCAACAAGCTAGAACCCTCTCCATTCAGCAGTCTGAAGGAAGTCATCAACAAAGAACTTACCGTCTGCCTTGCAATCAAAAGATTACTGCAATACTGAGTACTCGAAGTTATGGGATGCCAAATATGGACAAAATACACCTTTACATGACATAACTCAGCAAAACAAGACATAAAACACAGTATCTTCAAAAACATCATATAATCCAACGAGAAGAGGTACACTCTGTCTTATAGAACAAGAAAGGGTTGCAAATACAGATGAAAAATGATGCAGTACATCTCAATCACTGCTACAATCAAAGCATCACAAAAAATGAGCCTAAAACAGTGAATATAGCATTATGTTTTGCAACAGAGCACACCTGATATTAATCAGATCAACAATCTATCAAAAACAAATTGGATTATCACACAAAGCGATCAACCCTTTTCAAGGGTTTTATTATTGGCCGCCTGGATTGGCCTAGATGCCCAAAAAACTGAAACATCTCTGTTTCGATGAAAATGAAAACAAAACTGATGAAACTTCAATTAATCAATCCCAAAAATTTTCTGAAAATAATCATAAAAGAGTATAAATACCTCTCAAATGGTGTCCATCTCGAGTCGAAAAGGCTGAAACAGTATAGGGCTGATGTCAGCAGTTATATTCTGATGTCACAGCCAGGGGTCAAGGTAGATTCAAAGGCTTTGATACCAAATAAGTTTAGGTTAGAAGAAGATTAGATTAGACGAGAGAAAGGTGAACAACGGAAGCCTCATGACGCAACATAGATTGGCAGTTTTGAGTGCCTGTGCCCAAGTAGCAGGTTAGATGCTGATTTCTTAATCTACTTCATGTTTATGTTCGACACTTTTGAGTGCCCGTAACCAACTAGCGTTGTGAAAAGATTGGAAGGAATTCAAAGAATGGGATATAGCATGCCCCTCAGCAGGGTTGAGGGGGGGTTCTGGGTCTTTTCTCTCCCTTTGGTTTCCTTTTCTGTGTTCTCGGGGGCTGTGTGTGGGTGTTTCTTTCTTTTGTGTTTGTTTTTGCATTTCGCTGTCCCTTTCCCTTTCCAGCTCCTCATTGGACTCGGATGCTCCTTGTTTTTTGTTCTTTGGCTTCTGTACCCTTCTTTTTTAATGAAATGGGGCTTTTGCTGATAAAAAATGAAAAAGGGGATCATGAAGTCTTGGTCCATGGTGTTCTTACTCCATTGAATCCTTAACATGAGGAAAGCAGGGGAATGCACCAATGTCACAAATTATTGTTTAGAGTATGTCAAAAGTGCATGCATATGTTAGTACATACATATGTGCATACATTCATATATGGCATATTTACACTTTCCACACAAACTTTTAAGTTTGAAATGCTTTACATAGAGTGATCTACTTTATATCGCTGAGTTAGGTGAAATGCAGTAAGCCAGGAACGTTCTTCACAGAAACCAACGTCTGAATCGCAGAGATCACCAAATAAGACTGATTGATGACCCAATGGAAAATAAGCCACTGACATACTTCAGAGTTAAAACACAGCTCAAACATGCCTTCAATCCAACAGTGCTTTTATTTGTTTTGAGTTTGTATTAGATATCCAAATGGAGTGCGCAACAGCACTTGGGTTGGTACGACGGTACCTAATTCTAGTATTTATTTTTGTTATTATTATTATTATTTAGATAACTTAGGGTATGCCAAGCTTAAGCTTGGACTAATCGTTAAGGGATGCCCTCGCCCCCACCGTAGTATTTCATGGATCGCCGATAAAAAAAAGGTATTTCATGGATCACGCACTTTACGGGGCATCCTGTTATCGCACAAGAGGAGTCGCTATTCGAACTCAGACCTTGGGGAGCATACCCAAGTTGTCAACCATTGTGATCAACCCCTTGGTTGGTTAGTAGGAGTTATTTATGATTGCGCAAATCACTGACATTACATGTTTGGCCTTTCACGATTTGGTGTTGGGAAATTGGGTCTTGACAGCAGTTGGATACCTAATGCCAACTCATTTATGTTTTGGCATTTTACGTAATTTATCCCTTGTTCAAACGACAAAATGGCTTATGATGCATGATTTATTTGTGCAGGAAACTATGAGGCGAGAAGTGGCTAAACGGCCTGGTGGGATCTCTTTTGTATATGTTGTTCTCGTTGGCTTGCTGGGTCTCCTGTTCGGATATATGATGAGGACAAAATGACCAGTTTGGTTGTTTTTTCATTTGATTAGCCAAAAGAAAAAAAAGCAAAACTGACATGCTTCTTTATTAGTTGTGTTAGCAGCATGAGAAAACAAACTCGAAGGGGGTGGCTTTTTTTTTTTTTTTTTTTTAATCCTTTGTATTTGTTAATATTGAACTAATAATGTGTAATGGCTGCTTTTTTATTTTCTAGTCATTCTAGTAGATCTCGATTGTTTTTCATAGGTAAAGCTGGGCTTGAACACCTTGAGTTTGCAATATTGTTAATCCCTAGATAAACTTAGCATAGGGGTATGAGGTGCTCATTTTCTCTCTGGGTGGAACTATTTTTGACTTGTGAAGTGAAGGGCAAAAAGATCTTTCTTATGCCCCAGTTGGAGAAATCATACATCAATCAACAGGAAAGGGGAAAACAAAAGATCAACGAAGATAGACTAACGATTTTTATTACTACTCTCAACCTTCCCAAGCTTCATTTAAATGAGCTCCGAGTCTTCAAAGATAACTGCATTCCACAACTGCAACTTGAGATTCTTTGCAAACCACAACTGCCGCATTCGTACTGCCACATAAACCTCTCCACACTCTTTTTGTTACAATCATACTGCTCTGAAACATAAAATTAATGGAGATCAGTTTTCGTCCCAATCGTCCACAGAACACATATTGAGATCATGGGCATATGTGGGACAGCTGTTGATTTTGTGGCACATATCTGGAAAAGTAAATGTGAACCATGTTTCACGTTCACATTTTGGGTTGTGTTACGTGGAATCAACATCTGACCGTATGATGGTAGGTTCATGATCTCAAGAACTATTATATGGAGGATTTGGATAAAAAAACAATCTCATCGTCTGATTCAAAGCAGTCAACTTGTTTTTGTTTCCTTAAGTGACGTGCAGAATGCACCATATTTCCCCATCCACTGCCTTTTGCTTTTGGAGATAAGTAGTGACAAAATGATGGCATCGTTTAAGTGGTTTTTTTCATTGTTAAGCAGTGCCCTAGAAATCATGGTGGTGCGCATTGACCATCTTCTCGCAACTTCTCGCAACTCATAATTGAACTTTGAAATTTGTTGAAAAAGCAAAGAGTGGCATTATTTGCCGCTGCCAAGTCTTTCACTATAACCTATGAACGGGTTGCGCTGAAGATTTCAGGTTTGCAAATAAATCCTAAGTTTATTTTATTTGTAACTGACAAAATCTTTAATGCAACGCGTATGTTGATTTACACCTGATGTTTTGTTGGCTGCACCCAAAGGCAATAGCAACAAAAATTAAAAATAAAGAATAAGAAATCAGTGTTGCTAATTCCGCATAACAAATTAGCAAACATATGTATATTTTTTCCCCCATTTTCCACTTTGTTTTGTACGGTGATATGAATAACTAAGCAGTGAAACACTTGGAACTAAAAAAGCCAAAAGAGAAAGTAGACTTGTCCCTCTTCAAGCGACTTGGAAAAGCTGGGCTCTTCTTCCTTTTCTTTGAGTCCACCAATCCCCTCACTGTCACTGCTCTATTAGGTACATCCACTATATAATCCAGCAGTCCTGCTAAACAACAAAGTTAGCCAAAAAGATACGTACCCGAAAAAAACACTAGGACCCCTTAGGCCCAGGGCTACAAATCGGCCCGGGTCAGGGTCAAACCGATAATTTAAACCGTCAACCTGACCCCAATATGACCCGAGTAGCAAAAACTTGGGTTGGGTCCAGCCCGGTTGGGCTAGCTTAGGTTAAAATATTAGGTATAGAGTAGGGCCAAGCTGCGCTTTGGGCCAAGAAACTAAGACCGAGCCCGAACTGTTTAACAAACAGGTCAATATTTAGAGTCGGGCTGGGCAGGGCATTTAGGGCCAGCTCAACCGGCCCTATATACATAGCTTGGGCTAGGCCTAGGGCAAGGCCTTACCTTATCTTAGCCCGACCTAAAATTTTAGGTATTTTATTTAAAGGCCTAAGCTTCCCTGGGTCTCTCAAAATTTGGCTATAGCCCTAACATTTTGGGCCGGGCTGCCAGCAGGCCTGGACCTTTGACACCCCCCAATGCAAGGCAACTCTGAATCATCGCCCATTCACTTGGTAGTACATAATATATATGTTGTTGAATAAAGGGCACATATTTGATGAATGAAAGTTTTATGATCGGATGGTTTAAATCCTCCAATCAATGATGTTTAGACTGAGTCCCATTTCCACGATTAGCTGTCATTGACAAAGGTAAATGCCAGTTAGTGTGACACTGACGACTCGTGCAACAAGGCATGGTGTATGTGGACTTTTGGAAATGCGCAAAGATTTAGAGCCTCTAAATCCGTGCACTTTTGATTTCACGGTGATCAGCAGGGCAGCTACTTCTAGTTCATAATTTAGAGCAAGAAAAGAAAGGAGATTCCTTTTGATGAGAGATTGAATCCTTACCATTCATTTTGGAGATCACACTAGAAACTCTTTGGCGACAATGATTGCAACCCATATTAGCATTCATTACGATAACCTGAACCTATGAAATACCATAACAAGTCAGCCAACAACAGAAGACGAAAAATTAAAAAAAAAAAGAATAACAACTCAAAATATTATAATATGCTAAACATATTATCATTCCTTATACTAAATGAACCAGTGGTCTAGAACCATCAATGGTATTTTTTTTTCTTAAAAATGTTTGAATTACGTGTCGATTTTGTTAAATCAGCGATAATTTGAATAACAGAGAGAAGAAAACATTTAATCTATCAACTCCTATACTTTGATTCGAATGTCATCATCGCTTAGTTAAATTAGTAATTTCTGGGTCTCTTGCAAAATTCAAAAAAAAAAAACAAATAAAATGAAGAACCACTCACCGTGGGCATCGTTAGATTCTCTGCGAATCTGAGAGCTCGTTTGGGTGCAACCTCCATCGACAAAAAAAGCTCCGAGTTTCTCTCTCTTCGTTGTGCAATTCGAGATGAAGAAGATGAGCTTTAGTTCGTATACTGTATTGCTATTATATATTTATATAAATATTATAAGGGAAGGGTATAATTCTATGGTGCACGTTTTTCAATTATATTATGATCCGGTGCACCGCCTTCAGGGTACTTGATATTTATTTATGTGGGAAGACTTTGGAGCTGAAGGAGCCGCCATTTCCTTTAGCTGGGCGGGGACCATAGTTTGATTAGTTGTTAATTTATCATTTAGCTTTTTAAAATGACGAAATTATCGGTTCTCCTGAAATAGAGAGTTCGTGTTAACCTTTTTTATGTAGCTTAGATATAAGCGAATATACAACCGTTCAATTCTATGATCAGATTGCATCTTTTATCACTTGGATAGCTGATCGCACATTCCAAGAACCCTACACGTGTGTCGACCCCCTTGGTTGGAAATAAGAGAATATACTGTTCAGTTCTACGATCCGATTGCATCTTTTATCAGTAGCTGATCTCACATTCCTACACGTGCGTAGACTCACTTGGTTACCGAGAAGCTTTTTGAGATGTGTATCATGTGGAATCAACATGTGAGCCTTCTGATGAAACGCCAATGGTCTCAACATATGCTGTATGGAAGACTGATATTAAAAATGATTACTATCGTTTGATTCAAAGCACTCGAAAGCTATATATAAAATTCGGGCAAAGGTATCAAAGACTATGTAACTATTTGGTCAACATTGGTTTGCATGTGGCATCCAATCACTTGATCAGATACCAGATGCTGTATGAAGGAGTGGCTCGATGGCCATAATTATTGTGGAAAATATAAAATAAAAATAAAATAAAATCATGCAGTCAAAAGAGTCAATTGCATGAAGGAGCGGCTCAATGGCCATAATTAATACGGAAAAAATAAAATAAAAAAACAATAAAATCATGCACTCAAAGGAGTCAATTGCATGAAAACTGAATCCTAACTGCACTTTATTTTCATATGCTTGCCACCAATGACCATACAGTTTCATTCACTCTATAATTATTAATATTTCCAATTATTATGATCATTAAGCTACTCTTTTATGTGACATCTACGATTGAGTGCCAATTGAGAGAGCAACAAAAGAGCGAACAAATGTGAGACAAGTAAGTTTCAATGTCATTCCTATGGGCTTCTTTATCCATAAAATTAACAGTATAGTGGAGTTTCTAATTGCAGGCTTTGTAGCCATTATTTTGTTATAGCCTTTTGACTACATTAAATCAAGTAATGGAGATCGGTTTCATACAAATCTTGGACGCAACAAATCTTAGAACATGGTATACAATCAGACACCTCAGATAGTGATTCTAAATGGTGCATATACCTAAAGTGATCTCAGAACGAAGGTGAGTTGGCAGTCGGTTAGGATATTCCACAGTTTTAGTGGTTGCAAATAACATTACCCTTCATTTAATTGGAGGAAAATGAGAGGAAACCAAAGAACGCATACAAATTTCTACCAAATGACGATTGCTATAGTTGCAAATTGGGACATTTATTCTTTTGGCCCTATAATTTTACTTATTTGTAAAAATGATTTTATAGTTTCAATCGTTACGCAAAAAGTCAGCTTCAAGTCAAGTCGTTTTCACGTCAGCACCGATTTTCTTTATTATTTCCTCTTTTATATATATATATATATATATATATATATATATATATATATATATATATATATATATGAGAATTCTCCTATATTTTTTATTATTTTCTGTAATTTATTTTCCTCGTGCCAGTTCAAACCACACTATATCCCTACAACTACAACGAGCATTGATAAGATAGCGTTATTGATAGTAGATATAAAAAATTTAAAAATAACGCAAGAATGGTCATATCCACTACCTTAGGGTAGCGGTCGCTATCTTAAGGTAGCAGCCACTATCTTAAGATAGTGACCGTTGACATAAGGTAGCGGATCGCTATCTTAAGGTAGCGATCGCTATCTTATGTCAGCGATCGCAACCTTAAGATAGCGACCTGCTGAATATTAGTGAAGAAGTTAAGTATGACATTTTAATTTTCATTATTTTTTATATTTTAGGATGAAATGTATGTTCCCCTATTTTGCCATTTTGATGGTGTCCGAGTCGGCGATAATACTTACAACGGTAGACATCGGAAGATTATCGTTGTTATAGAGAAGATATCATTTGATCAATTTAAGCAGAAAATGTACAATGTCAATAGGACCGGATTGGAAGAACATTCAATTACACTATTGGTTTTTTTATGCATAGGAAAAGAGTTGGTGTTTGCCAAATTATCGGACTCCGATGATCTTGCGAACTTATTTAAAGCATATCGTATTGGTGATAATGTGATAAATATTTATATCAAAAAATCATTAATCATTCCAGTAATGAAAATTATATCGTATTTTGACGCATTTTAACTGTTTTAGCAGAAAGCAAACGAAGATGATAAAGAAATTGAGGAAAATGTCAGATTAGGAGATGATGATAGTGTGGAACCAGAATATTTGATTGAAAATCAAGAAATACGATTTGAAGAGGAGAACTTTACTGCATCGATGATAGTTGACGATGATAGAAATATGAATATAGGATTTCGCCTATACTGTAGGCCACTGAAGCAAAACTCTTCCGACATTGTAATGAGAGAAGGTGATGAGGATCATGGATATTGTCCTCAACTGAATCCGATGTATGATACATGTTAGCTTAACTTTGAATCGATAAAAAATACATTCGATTGGAATCAGGGGGAAACGTACTTAGGAGGCCATAGTCCATACCAATGGCCTTTTGAACTAATAGTTTCGAAGCCAACGGTAATCGAGGCCACAACATAAGAGCCTATCGCACCCCAAACATCCCGACCTCGACGAACCGCTACTGGAACAACTGCACCTCAACCAATCATACGTCGACAGACTCAATCCCAAACACGTAATAATCATCCAATTGATGACGGTGATAGTGATCCTGAAAATACTGAAGCACCGCCCTTGCCCACTTCTCGTGTTGATAGTAATAGGGGAATTGATCAACCTCTGGTTGACGAAGACTATGATCTTAATGGCCCAGAGGGCGAGTATATAAATTTAGATGATGAAGAACTGTATAAAGGGGGGCCATTAACTGTTGGTTAGGCATTTAAAAATAACAAATCATTTCAAAAAGCTCTTAAAAAGTTTGTCATGATAAATAATTTTTAAATTAAACCAATAAAAATCAGTCCTCTTCGAATTACGACGATGTATGTTGAAGTAGGGTGTGTTTGACGAATACATGCATCAAAATTGGTCGATGTGGACATGTTTATTGTGAAGACTTTTCACCCGGAACATACATGTGGAATGCCAGCTTTCGGAAAAGGACATCGCTAGTGTACGACATCGTGGATAGCATTCTTTGTGAGGGATAAGTTGTTAAAAGGCTTTAACGAGGGTCCTGCTTCAATAATTTTTTATATTGAAAAAATATATTGTGTAACAGTAAGCTACTGAAAAGCATGGAGAGGGAAAAAAATGACGTTGAATGATATCCGAGGTAGCTGGAAGGAACAATTTAAGATGTTATAGTCTTATGTCCCCGAATTACAGAGGGTTGATCCAGACGTACAGATTGAATTGTGTCGCGAGTCTGATAATGCTTTTCAGAGGTTCTTCGTGACAATTAGACCATGCATTAGGAGTCTCCATAATACTTTGCGAAGAATAATTACAGTAGATGTGACACATTTGCGCGGACGATACAAATGAGTATTGTTAATAGCTACGGGGATAGACGAGAATAGATATTTATTCCTTATAACGTTCGGCGTTGTACCCAAAGAAAATGAAGATCAATGGACATGGTTCCTTCATCTATTAGAGAGTTGCATAATCAGATACTTTGAAGGTTATTTTATATTGATATCAGACCGACAGAAAGGGTTTATGGAAGCTGTGTATAATATTTTTCTTAACGCTTTTCATAGCTATTGTATACGACACCTAACTTTGATTTTTTTTTATACATATAAGGATATAATTTCTCGACTGCTGTTTTGGGTTGCTGCCCGTACATTCTCCAAGGTAAAATTAAAAAGAATTTTACGAAAAATAGAAGACGAGGGCCCCCAGAATATATAACATAAATTAAAGAAGTAGGTGACCATTTCTGAGTGCGCGCATATTTTTCAGGAAAGCGTTATGATATGCTGACAACAAATATAGCAGAAAGTATTAATATTGTATTGAAGATAGCCAAAGGAACTGATCGTGATAATGCTAAAAATCATTCGCACGAAGGTAGCCGAATTCTACCTTCGGCGTAAAGAGGAAAGAAATAAAATGACACACGTATTGACACCGATGGCGGAAGAGCACCTAACACGAAATTTAAGGTGGGCCCGTTGAAAGAACGTCGTTCACTATAGTCGCGATACATTTCAAGTTAAACGGGGGCAATACACTCACAGTATCGATCTAGAGAAACGAACGTGCACATGCAAACGTGGGCTATCATTGGATTATCATGTTCGCATGTGATCGCTGCATTATCACGCAGGAATATGAACAAAGAGATTCCCCAGTTTTGTGAGCATTGGTTTATCAGTGCCTTATTTAGGGAAACTTACAAAGAATACTTTATTTCGATCATTGATAATCGCCAATGGACCGTTCTAAGGAAAGACATCGAAGTTTTGCCTCTACACAAGATACGTCAAGCAGGTCGCTCGAAGAAAATGAGGATAAGATCTAAAGGCGAAGTTCGACCACTACGGTATAAAAATTATAACGAATACGGACATAATCGCTGCTCATGTAAATTTGTTAGAATATGAAACCTATTTCTTAGTTTGTAACTTGAAAAAATGAGATTGTTAGATCATAGCGGTCCGCTAAGGCATCTTTCAATAATGATAAAAAAATAAAGAAAAATTTATACAAAAATATACATTCATTATCACAAACTTGTAATGAAATATATAAAAATATACAAGTGTTTGAAAAATAACTACTTAGTTATTTTTTCAAACGTGGATAATGAATGTCTGATTTCAGCTCGAAATTGCTGCATGTCTTTCTCATCGAAATCTATTCTCCGCTGTTCGGAAAAGTACTCAATATACTTTAGTACAAAAACACTACAGTCCTAACCGTTGTGTTGGCAGGGAAGATTGACACTGCCCATCACCATTATCTATCACGGTTGATTGAGAGCAGAACTTAATCCGACAGTGTAAAGAAGTCGCGATAGGTGATGCAACAAACTTTCTTTATGTAATTCAAACTTCCTTGAACACTATGGGTTAGTCGGGTCTATCAGCTTCACAATGCGATCCACTACGAGCACAATAGCCAATGTCCAATGTTGATGTTTCTGGCTATGCATTGGAAAATAAATCTGTCTGTAACCAGAGATCTAATTAATACTGTGTTAATTAAGAAATATAAAGTGTTAATATAATTTAAAAAGAACTTACCGTCCTACAATCGAAAACATTAATACCGCGCGTCGTACTCTTAAGCAGGGCCTCAAGCGGCTTACACTGGTGACAAACTTGTCACCTGTCACAGTACGCTTCCCATCTATCTAAGTCGTTGAGTGGTCCTAGATTTTCACCAGTCATTAATTTTTAAAATTTTGAGTGGTCTGTTATAATCAGTGTTTGAAATTGATCATTAGAATAAGTCATTAATTGAAAAACATGAATGACGTAAATAAATAAAGGAAGATAAATAAATAAATAAATAAAATAATAAAAGAAAAAATGATATCAAGGCCAAGGCCGATGCAAACCAGCTCTTGTCCGCTATTTTTGTAAATATAGAGTCGTTTTTATTCTCTAAGACTTTAAAATACGCATTTATCATTTTATTTTCAAGCCACACCCTTCCCTTGAGGACTCTTGAATTTCCTACGGTGACGTCAACACCAGAGATAGTATTCACGAGTGTAGAATCGTCATCTGCAGGCCGATTCCACATACTGATAATAAATTTATGTTCCATGGACTGTGGCTCAACCTTTTCTTTTTCCACGACGACTACTCTTTGTCATTTTATATATTCTTTCTTAGTTGGCGTCTTTATTTTCTTCCTTGCTTGCAACTCGTACCTATGCCATTCTTTTATAAGTCGGCCTTACTCTTTGACATCGAGAGCCTTACTAGTAATGGTTTAAGTGATGCCGGCTGCAACTCGTAAGTAGGCTGAGTTACTGGAGCTTCAACCACTTTGTCGACTGGTGGTTGGAGTACAATGGAATGAGAGGAAGAAGGCTTGGAGTAACAAAAGTATCAACGAGCACCAAAGAAAGCATTTGATCCTATATAATTACAAAAAAAAGAATTTAAACTAAGTCAACTAAATTAATATTATCTTAAGATCCGCTATCGTATTGCTATCTTAAGATAGCAGATAGCATCAACTCAAATTTAAGATAGCGATACACTTAGACTTAAAATAATGATCTACAAAAAAATTTAAGTATTTTAAGTTAGTATATACCTTAGACAAATGGGATTTTATTGCCTCAAGATCGTTCTTTATGTCAGCATTTTCGCTCTTCAAGTAGGCTACTTGATCTTTTAGAGACCCTTCTTTCGTTTGTATGGTCTTCTTGTCTTTTCCGAGTTGCTTAATTGTTATCGCATGTCCTTTTAAAATAGAGAAGGCGCGATTGAAATCGCCTTTCATTTTTTTAATTGCTATCCAGAGAGACGAGCACTCTTTCCGAAGCTCCGTTACTTATTTATAAGTTAGGAATTTCTAGCCGCTTGTTCTCTTATTAGCTGTTGCATACTTTTCGGTTGTTTTCCCTTTGATTTCGCTTGGTGACGTAAAACGACTTCGTAATCGTCATTATCGTCACTGTCATCATTGTCATCGTCATCATTCTTTTCGTAATCATCATGTAGCTCTTTGGTTTTTTTTTGGGTTGGGTATTCTTGTTCTCTTTTTCATTCTCTTTCCATCCCTCTTTACCTGAAAAGAGCCGAACTGATCGATATTGTGATTCGTATTGCTCAACATCGAGGTTGACGATGACCGGAGAGTTTTTTCTCGGTAATAATTTGGATTACGATTGAATTTTATTGCTTCCCATTTCATCAGCCTTGGAAATAAAATTTTCAACTGAGTACGAGCGGGGTGGACTCCTGGAAAGTGCCCTAACGCTCAAATATGTAAAACGATAGTGCACCTGTAGATGTTATATTGTTCTTTTGGCGACACTTTTGCCGCTTGTCTTCTGACTATCGCTTTAGATATGCAGCCAACTCAATTTCACGGATGGATATTCGTTGAACTCTTCGAGATTATCGATTAAGTTCAAGCATTTATTATCCACTTCCTGGTATGTGTATGGAAGTAAAAACGAGCATACGAGAAACAACAACGATAATTTTAAAAATTCTTCATTGGAAAGCTGGGCACTATTAACAATTTCTTCAATACAAGACTTTTTAGCCAGCAGTCCTTTGAAGAATTTGTATCGAATGGTTCCTCCCTCTGTTATAGTTACATGCTCAGACTCAGTTCCTATTAACATATTAAGGCCTAAAATCAATGATATATCGGTCTCCTTCAGAACTACTTTGGTGTTCTTCATCTTAAACATGTTATCTTCAACCCAAAAGCTCAATATCCCGTCAACGAAGTCTCCAATAAAGACTATATTATCAAAAATATTAAATAAATGACTAAAAATTGATTCATTTAGTATCCTCTTCCTTTCTTCGTTGCAATACAAGTAAAATTTTTTAATACTAATCCATGTACACTTTCCATAGGCCTTTAATTGCTTTGACATCTTAGAATCAGCGAGTGATAATTGCATAAAACATAAGAATAACTAAGTAATTAAAAAAAAGATTGTAAAATCAAACCACTATTATGCCGATAACATGCCGCTATCTTAGGGTAGCGTTCCGCTAGAATGCTGCTATCTTAGGATAGCGTTCTGCTATCTTAGGGTAGCGTTCCGCTATCATAGGGTAGCGATCCACTACGCTAAGATAGCGGAACACAGTCTAAGATAGCGGCATGCTAGCGGACTCTTTGGGAATGATAGTAGAGAATTAAATTTTATAAAAAGTAAAAAAAAATACCTGAAAAATATCACATAAGCCCTATTTTAAACATCGGCTTTTATACTCTCTTAATTTTACATGATTATGGTCAAAAGTAAAAAGAAAAAAATTATATAAAGTTTAAAAATATAAAGGATTTTAAAATATAAGGGTATTTGAGACATTTCAATGTCGATGTTGACGTGAAAATGGCTTGACTTGGAGCTGGCCTTTTGCACAAAAATTGAATTTATAGGGCCGCTTTTACAAATAAATAAATTATAAGGCCGAAAGTATAAATTTTCCTTGCAAATTCTACAAGTAACAGATAATGGATTCAAATGACAGGGACCCGCGGTTTATGGGAGCCTCCTTAGCATATAATATAGTTATGTATATCTATAAAAAACTATTGTATATAAATGGATATCATGTGTTTTACAACGGATCATGTGTTTAGAAATTCTGGCATGTTATGGCCACCAGACTGACTCTTTCTTGCACGCCACAGACGACTGTGGCCTTCACGTTTCCATCACTAGCACAATTTAATATCATAATAATAAGGTTTAAGCTGTTGTACATGTACGAAAGGATGCTTAGATGTTAGAACCATTACGTTTCAAGTTAATATTAGGTCTAGGTACACGGGCCATATACGGGCCGTGTTACAGGAATCATTCTAATTTCACCTGCATTATATAAGGTTGAGGATACGCAGGATTTCTAGCAAGCATGTGGATACAATACTGACGGGAGGGTAGGTAGGTGGGTGGGTGAGTTGGGGCTGTATTGACAATATTGCAACCTAAAACCAGAAGCATAATGACCAAGTCAGGATCGGGAGTAAATCTGCTCGGAAAAATTTGATAAAATTCATCAAAATTGGTCCAAGTTTGGAAAAATATAAAAGCCAAATTATAGAAATATATTAACTAAAAAATTATAAAAGTTGGAAGTTTTTGAAAAATTTGAGAATTTTGTGAATAATTCTTTAAATTTGCGAATAATTTATGAAATTCCCAAATTTCTGATATTATTTATTTACAAAAAAATCGTGAATTATTGGTGACTTTTTTCAAAAGTCAGAGAATATGGTCACTATGGTCACAAGTTTGAGCCAAACTTACCTACAAGAAAAAACACCATGCAAAACTGAGATTGGTGGGTGGTCACTAATCGGCATGGTATAAAAAATCAACAAACCGATATATCGGCCCCGATATTTATCGGTATCTCAACTTGGTATCGGTATCGGCCGATACGGGCTTGTATCGGCTGATATGTATTGGGTATTGGCCGATACCCCTATTTTTTAAAAAAATAAAAAAAATAGGCCGATACGTATCGGTATCGACCAAGTTGCATCTGTCCTCTATGGACCGATACCCAAGTCCAACACCGATTTTAACACCTTGGTAATCAGTATAGTACGTATCCATGGAATTACGCTGATCATGTAGCCACTTCTCCATTCACTGCTGGTGTGTATGAGGTGTCGTGCAACTCAATCAATCTCACTAGACTTTTCTGTATTTTTTATAACATAGGGTGTCCCAAGCTTGCATTTGAACTAATCCCTATCCCATGCTATCACCCCTTAATGTCATTGAGGATTTCAGGATTTACACACCTTACATGACACCCGTTTATCTTAGAAAAGGAATGGTTTTGAACTCATGAACTTAGGGAGCATACCCAAGTCGCCAACCGTTACGCCAAGGGCAGTGCATATCAATCTCCCAGTAGCGTAGGGGCTTATGCGCTCCCAAAAAAAAAAAAAAAAGGTCAAGAAGATATTTTACGTAATTATCAAAACATCTAGGAATCTCCCAGATGTTTATCGTCAGTTTGACGGAGGGAGATTTACTCTAACAGTCAACGGTGTACCTAATACCAAGAACATTTTCTTTTTTTTTTTTATAACTTGAGTATCCCGGCCTCTTAGAGCACCCGCCTAATCCCAGGGGCACATGCGCACCCTAAATTCAGTGTATGCCGGATTAGCACGGGATATAAATCCCTAGGGTGGCCACCGGATATAAATCCTTAGGGTGGCCTCAAGGAATGGAGGGGATTCGAACTCAGGTCTCCTGCTTTTGGAAGAAGGTACTTGACCAACTCACCTAACCCTATACCAAGAACATTTTGTAAGATCGTCACATGACTTTCAAAAATTACAATATTTGCCTCTTCAACTAGCCAAAATCACAACATCCCGTACACTGTCAAAACAGATGTTAAATATCCAGGGCCCAAGCGAGCATCAAATCAGTTTATCACAGCCTGATCGCAGCTCGGGGCCCATTGCTGTCTGTAGTAGCCCGCTGCTAGCCTTGTGGACGATCAGAAATCAAGACTATCTATCGGGCCCCGAGCCGGATTCAATAGCTCTAGTAGGCCCGATCGATATGGCTTTTAGGGCATGAGCTCGGTCGGGCCGCATTTAGCTTGGGCTTTGAACAACCGATTCTTAATCGGGTTAATATATGGAGCTCTCCCCGTGCCATTTAACAATGGGGAACGGACAGGGTTTAGGGCTGATTATTAATCAGGCCTAATATCTTAGCGTGAATCGGGTCACGAGCCAGTCTGACCGTTTTGCCTTTAATTAGTCGGGTTTGGCCGGCTTATTCTTAATCAAGCCTAAAAACTAGGCTCGAGCACGTTTAATAATCGGATCGTGTCGGACCTAAGTCCAATTACTAGCTAATTTGGCTAACACCTTAACCTGAACTAGGCAAATCGTGCTGGGCCAGTTCAGGCCATGAGCCAGCCTGGGGGCACTTTAGAAAACAATGCCTCAAAAACAAACTTTTTAGCAAAAAAGACCCGACCTCAAACGTTTTAGAAAAACGGTGCTTTCATGGATTTTGAAACTTCAGAAAACCGTGGAAGCACCATTTTTTAAAGAAAAATTAAAATTACAGTGCTTTTACGATTTTCTGAAGTTCCAAAATCTGTGAAAGCACAGTTTTTCAAAAGCATTTAAGATCGGGTATATTTTGCTAAAAAGTTCGTTTTTGAGGCATGTTTCTCTAATTATCCCCCAAGGGAAGAGAGGGGGGGGGGGACTTTTGTACAAATATAAAGAAGGCCTTCTTCAATCTGAGCGTGCCCCAAACGTGGTGCTTTTGTAGCTAATTTGACTTAAACAAAAACTCCGACTTTATTTCAAAAATAATACCAATAGTAATAATAATGATAAATATCGACCAAAAGTATTTAAAATTGTAATTATTGACGTTTAAATGCTTAAAGGAAATTTTTGGTATGTACAACTTTAAAATGTGCTCAGTTGATATGTTTTCTCATTGTGGGGGTGAAGGTTGTGAGATCAACGCTTGTTTTCCTCCCTTATCTTTCTACGGTGTGTGTTTGGTTTGTATGATTTATTCTCACCACTCTTGTTGGTATTATTCTGTAACTGTCACATTTATATCTGTGCACCTCTCCTTAACTGTCGAGGCCGTATCCAAAAGAAAAAGAAAATGTGGCATTTCGGTTTGATTTTGATATTTCACGTATACAATAAAGTGTAGGCGTTTTGGCTATTTTACACTAAATTAGATAATTAAAGGCTATTAATTTAGCAGTTAGGACTTAGGAGCATAGTCACCCAGTTGGGCTTTGACATAATTCGACGAGGTTAAAATTTGAATTTTTTTGGCAAGTTCAGAGAAATCACTACAAAAAATAAGACTATTAGCTGCAGTAAAAAATTGTCGCTATTAATAAAAAAAACTATTAAGATTATTAGCGACAATTTTGGCTGCCGCTATCAGTCTTATTTTTGTAGTGAATATTTCGGGAAAAAATCGAAGAGAAAAAGTAAATAAATAAATAAATAAATTAAGAAGTGCAAAAAAAAAAAAAAAATTATTCACCAATATGTAAAAAAAAAAATGAGTATTTGAAAAATTTGTAAATAATTTGCGAACCTCAGATTTGCAATCATTCACGATTTTTTAAAATTTTTTGGAGAATTTGGCGATTTTGATTAGTAGGAGGATTTTTTATTTTAAAAAATAAAAGAGGAATTGTGATTTTTAAAAGTTAGATAAGGGATGTTGCGAAATTTACTATACCAACTCTTCCCAATTTGGCACCAGTGCTCTTCTCATGTGCTTAACTGTCTCCATCGACTTTGTTGAGAAGAGTTGTACTCTACCGCAACATTTAGTTTAATTTAAAGTCAGTAAAGTAAAGCTCTAGTACAATAAGACTACAAGTTCAATCTTAGTGGATGACTTAGATTTGTGAAGATAAGTGAAGATAATGGATAAAATAGTAGATAGTGACTTCCATCACTGCTTTATTAATTAAATAAAGAGGTTGGGATTAATATTTTTGCTGAATAAGCGAAAATATTAAAGGAGAAAACAACAAAATAAATAGAAGCTCAGCTATTGTGGATCTTCGCATCGCCATCATCCTACAATAGAAGAGCAAAACAAATAACAACCTCATAGACAGGTTCGGGAGACCTAGTCTATCATCATGAAGATAAATCAGAGCTTAAAAATTACACTCATTAATATCTATCACTACTTTATTAATTAAATAAAGAGGTCGGGACTTTTTTTTTTGCTAATTAAGTGAAAATATAAAAGGGGAAACAACAAAATAGATACAAGCTCAACTACCATGAAGCTTCGGCATCGCCATCATCCCACAATAGAAGAGTAAAACCAAGAACAACCAAATAAATTACAACTTGATAGACATGTTCAGGAGACCTAGCCTATCATCATGAAGACAAATCCGAGTTTGAAGATTACACTCTTTAATATTTATCATTACTTTATTAATCAAATAAAGAGGTTGGGACTATTTTTTTGTTGAATAAGCGAAAATATAAAAGAGAGAACAACAAAATAAATACATGCTCAACTACCATGGAGCTTCGACATTGCCATCACCCCACAATAGAAGAGCAAAATCAAGAACAATCAAATAAATTATAACCTGATAGATAGGTTCGGGAGACCTAGCCTATCATCATGAAGGCAAATCCAAGTCTGAAGATTACACTCGTTAATGTCCATAAACTCTTGCGAAATTTCATGCTATTATCGAAAGAGGCAAGAGCATCTGCCACTTTATTGTTGCCTCTATAAATATGATGAATCGATCATGAGATAGGTTTAAGAAGCATCCGCACAATATATTTTCGATTGACCAAGGATTGTTAGCACCATCAAAGCATCGAACCAAAAGTTTTGAATCAGATTCAATGCCAATATTCACTATACTCAACTTGAGAACTAATTTAATACCATCCAATAGAGCCAGAGTCTCAGCATGATTGTTAGATACGACCCCATAAAAATTAGAAAAAGCTATGACAAAGCGGCCTGAATAGTCCCGAATAATGCCACCACCAGACGAACGACTGGATCCCATAGAACTTGAGCCATCAATATTCAGTTTGCAGTCATTCATAGGATGCCTCCACTTGGTCCAAATGATTCTGGGAGCAGGGGGTATTAATCAAATGGATGCCCAAGCCTAGTAAAATATCCTCCTCTCCACAAAGGAGTTTTCTAGTTGGGTTGACCAAATTACCAATATCCCTCATCCACTTTAAAATATTAGAGAAAATAAGCACATAATTAACATGTTCATCCTCAAAGAGGTTGGGACTATGCGTTTGGGTGTAAAGAAATTTTTATACTCATTGTGAGTTGGCTATCAAGTGGCGTCCATCATGGGGATTGGGTGCCACGACAACTTAGACAAGGTCGATTAGGTTCTTTAAAAAAAATATTATTTTTATGACTTTTCACTGTTAAAAATGTGACCACAGTTAGGGAAAGTTAATGCACTAAACTTTTGGGGCATTATCTTATCTTTGACTCATTAAAACGGAGGGCAAAAAAGTCAAGTAAATAATTTTTGTGACAATTTTTTAAAGGTGGTTTCAGGTTGTCTCCGATGTTGCTACTCTCATGATTAATGGACATATTTTGGATTACTTATAAGGAAAAAGGGGTCTTAGGCAAGAAGATCTATTGTCTCTGACACTATTTATTGTAATGCAAGATGTCCTCAGTCGGATCATTAATTAATGGGTGAATTTGGGGAAGATCGACAAGTTCAGTCATAGGCAGATTGACAATTCTATTTCCCATCTTATGTTTGCCGATGACCTTATTATTTTTTCGAAAAGAATTAAGAAGTCAGTACAAAAAATAAGACTTAGCGGCCCCAAAAATTACCACTATTAACAAGAAAAATGTTGTTTCCATAGCAACATGACTAGTAGAGGCAATTTTTTGTTAATAGCGACAGTTTTTGGTGCCGCTAATAGTCTTATTTTTTGTAGTGAGTCTCGGAGAAACCTTAAGTTGTTAATCAACACTTCTGAAGGGGAATTGGGTCAATTGCTCAATATTGAGGAAAGTTGCTTCTTTGTTCCAAAAAATGCCACTAATGCAAAAATCAATATGATTAAGGGTCATATCAGATCTAGCTAATTACTTGGGCGTGCCACTGTTTAAAGGTCAACTTAAGAAGGCTGATTGTGTTGGGGTCGTCTATAAAATTTCTAAACGCTTGAAGGGTTGGAAATCTTATTTCCTATCAGATGGGGGTAAGCTTTTTCTTATCAAACATGTGCTTAGCTTGATTCCTATTTACCTTTTATCTATTCTTTCTATCCCTCGTGGCGTTTTTGATCAGTTAAAGAAGTGTCTCTCCAACTTTTTTTGGGGTATGTTTGATGCTAAATTGAAGCATCATTGAAAGAAATGGGTTGTTGTCTCCATTCCTTGTTCCGAAGGCGGACTTGGAATCGAAAAGTTAAGGAATGTTAATGATGCTGGTATGATGAGAACAACTTTGAAAAGTCATTAAAGGAGATTCTCTATAGGCTAAATACGCTAAGACTAGGTATATCAATGGTAAAGGTTTTTGGTTTATCATGTCGTAGAATGGTGGTTCTTATATTTGGAAACGGGTCAGGTGTAACAATAAGGAAATAATGAGCCATTGTAAATGACTTGTTGGTCCTAATTCCACTTTTTCCATCACTAAGGTCCTTGGTGCGGTCCTACGCTTTAGGGAGATCTTTATCTGACTTTTACTTTTGATTGCACTATTGGTGAAGCTTGGGGGGAAATGTGGTGTAAGATCTAGGTTCTTGAGTTTTTTCCTTTCCAAGTTAAGAAGTGGATTTTAGAGAGTTCCTTGAGATATTACAAGTTAGACAAAATGGTGTGGAAAGAATAAAGCAATGAAAATTTCTCTTTCAAATATGTTTGGGAAACGATCAGAATTCACTAGGAATCGTCTCCACTTTGGAAGAAACTATGGAAGTCTAAAGGTCCTATGAAAATAAAGGTATTCGCATGAAAGATTCTACAACACTGTGTGGCCATCGATGATCAGAATTCAGGGTTGAAGATCCCGATTGTCTCTAGTGTGAGCTATGCAAGAAGGCTAAGGAAACGTCCCATCATCTCTTTATCTCATGCGAATTCTTTACCATCATTTGGAGTAGGCTATCGAGTATATTCCATATTCTTTATCAATGTTTTCAATCTGTCAATGATAGATTTTGGTGTTGGAACAAAAAGCATCTGTCTCATTTCAGTTTGGTGTGTGACTTGATTCCTTTGGTGCTTTGGTGGGAATTATGGTTAGCTATAAATTCAGTAAGATTCGATATTACAATATGTTGGATCGATACTATTTTTAACAAGGTCTGTAATTGGTTGAGAGAGCTTGCTCCCCTGATTCTTTCGAAAGTAAACATTATTCGGTCTGAAGCCATTATTTTGGAAGAGTTTGACATTATTCTTAAGAGGAATAAGTTTTTGGTGATGCTTAAGGTGTTTTGGATTCATCCTCCTAAGAATTGTATCAAGCTTAATACTGATAAAGTTTCGTCTAATAACCCTAGCCTAACAGGTGATGACAGGATTATTAGAGATGATAATGGAGACTTTATTGTCGCTTTTAGCAATTTCTTGGTAAGAGATTGATTATTGAAAGCGATTCCTTTCTTCTTATAAGGTGTTTTAATGGTGGGCACATCCCTTGAAATTTGTTTGAAATTCTAGCCCAGATTATGAATATCCTGATAGTTTTGCAACGTGAAGCGAAACATTGTGTTAAGGAGGTGAAGGGTGCTACCAACGATCTTGCGGAAATATTGATCCTCAATTCTTATTTCATTACTTCCCCCCATTTGGTTGATGTCACCCGGCATGTTAAGAGTATTATTAGGCTAAAAAAGCAGGGTGTGTGCAACCTTAGGTCCGTGTAAGTATGATAGTTATATTTTTCTATTATCGTTTTTTATTGATTGGCTTACTTAACAATTTTTTTTTTTTTTTTTTTTTTAAATTGTCAATTGGCTGATCAACCCAAAACGAGAGTAATTTTGAATTTCACATGCCACGTTCATGTGAAATGAGATTTGGTGCGCATGGTCATCCTATCTGCTTGGACGCGTTCTTCCCTTTGCCTTTAAAAAAAATTCTAATAGAGGCTAGGATATGTCAAAACCTGACATTCTTTAAGTGGCGATAGATCTACCTCAATAGATATACAATCTATTCTAATTGGAGTGATATGGCTGATTAACCCATCGACCCTTATGGAAATCTTATTTTTGAAGAATACATTGTTACCTACCTCTGTTAAGAGAAATCAAACGCTTACATATAATACTAGATAACCTGAATGGGTTTATTATCAAGTAATGGAGTTGTTAACTTGTTATCATTGGTTTTGAGTATTTGAAACAAACGTTGCAAAAGTCAATCTAATCAAATAGAGGCCGCTCTCTTATTGCCCATAACATTGGGCAATGTAAGTGTCGAAATCAGAGAGAGGTAAAACGGAAAATTACAACCGGTAGGCAGGTTTTGTGCAGGCAAAGGTAAGCTGCTGACATGACATAACATGACTGGCTGTCATGCTTGGGCCCCATCGAACTTGCAGTCAGTTGCATCAGGCCACATCAACCGCATGCACTTTGACTGCCTGCCTGCCATATAACAGTGTCAATGGAAAAAACTTTTATTGATTTGCAGTCATAAAAAGGGGAACAAATTAACTTTCACAAGACCTTTATAGGGAAGAATCCACCCAATAGATAGCATTATTAATGGAAGTAGCCCTTCCCCTTATTATTATTTTTAATAGGATTAGTTTGTATCTAAAATCACGGGCTTCTTGCTTTGATCTTAATTGGAAGACCCATTGATGGATAAGGCATAGGTGTGTAAGTTATGAGCTCGCTAGGATTCACTTGTGACCACTCATAATTTGTAACTAGGTGATGCGTTACTATTAGTGTTAGAGCCCTTGCAAATTCATTCCCAATGCACATGTGATGTCCTGCTCCGAAAGGAATGTAAGAAAACGACGAAATGGGCTTCGATGGATTCTCAAAACGAGATGGGTTGAACTCCAAGGGATCCGAAAAGATATCGTAGTTCATGTGGGTGGCACTGCTCACCCAAAACACCTGAAAGAAGCCACGTATTTTCCAAATATTTAAAAAAAATTGTAGACCCTAATTATATCATATTTATGTAATTAAGAAAAAAAGAAGAATAATTATGTTCTATAAATAATTCTGTTGAGATGTAAATAATTGAGAGGCGTACCCGTTATAAAAAATAAAATAATAAATAAATACCTGCCATCCCTTGGGAATAACATAACCTCCAAAGTTGATATCTTTAAGAGCTTTTCTAAAACCACCAAATGCTGGGGGAATGATCCTTAGCAACTCTTGTGCAACTCTCCATGTGTATCTCATCTTTTGTATATCACTCCATGTAAGCTTCCCTTTTCTCGATTGTATCTCTCTCAATATCTCCGTTTGCTCTGGTTAAAATAAATTTGGGCACCTTTATTAGATCCTGTATCTAAGCAACTTATTTTTCTATAGAATAAATTGGGCCTCTTTATACGCAACTTGTTTTCTTAGAACAGATTCTAGTAAAAATACTTTCTTAATACTGACTTTGAAGATGGAAATGTTTTCATAAAACTCATTCTTTCATTTACTCTCGTTAAAATAAAATTGTGCACTTTTATTAGACCCTGCAATCGAAGGGATCTTAATTTATCTATATAGGTATGTTATAAAACATAAATAAAAGTATAGGCATATATGCATATTCGATCAATGAGGGTGTCCCCCTTGGGCCCCTTTGTACACATCATCTTTTTCAAAATAGAGTAGTAATATTAGATGCATAAAATTCTGACTTTGGAAACGAAAGTATTTTCATACCCGACCCCACCCGACCAGATTTTTACCTAACCTGACCTAACCTTTGAGACTATCTGATCCGACCTGACGCAATCCAAATGTCGGGTTGAATGCTTCTTGCCCAACTGGACCCGACAACCGGACCCGAGAGGTTAAATTTGTATGGTCGATCAGGTAAAAAACTCGGGTTGGCTGGTGGTCATTAATAATGAAGTGTATATGCCCAACCTGATGGTGCACCCCGATCCAACTCGACTTGACCCAATGAGTCAAGATATATCCTTAATCTGATTTGATGTCCAACCCGACCTGGTTCAATATCCCTTTTCTGTTGACATATAGAAAATATCGGTTGGGTCACATCAGGCGTGTAGTGAGAAATTTTTCTTGGTGGGGGTTACAAATGATAAATATAATGTTAGTAGTTATTTTACCATCAATTTGAGGACTTATATGCAAACAAATGTTGTATAAGAAAGATACTTAATAGAAACTTTAGAGTTAAATGGGTGCTTGAGCCGATTTGGGAGCTTATATACAAACAAAGGTTGTATAAGAACTATACTTAATAGAAACTCTAGAGTTAAATCAGGGCTTGAGCCCCCACACCCTTCTAAGTGGCTACGCCAGTGGGTCACATCAACCTGACCCAACCTCTGTGTTGACCCGAACCAAACGCGTCCTGAAGTTCGTGTTAGATGCTTCTTGCCCGACCCAGGATACTAGAGGGGATTGACTTGGGCTGTCAGTGGGTTGGGTTGACCAGGTACGTGACGACCCAATCTTTTACCGGTTGGGGTACATAAAGTTGACTTGTCGGGTCAGGTCGGATGTTGTTGGGTTGAGTCGGGCATGAGCCATCCAACCCGACTTTTGGGTCGGGTAGACTTGACCCTACCCGATATTTTATACCCAAGTCATTAGAAAAATAAGGGGTTTACTACTGGTCGGGTTGGGTTTTCGGGTTAAGCATATGGTCGGGTAGGGTCTGCTTGTGTGCACTATTGGGTCGTGATGGACATTTGTATAATTCTTATCTGGCAGCCCAAATTTTTACTTGACCGGATCCAACCCGACCCGTTGACAGCCCTAGGATTGATAGCCATACCTCTGGTCATATCAGATGCTTTTACTACGGTACGACCAAACCTCTCGTGCCTATAAAGGGTTGGTAAATAGAGGGATTGGCACCTTCCTCTCGACACAATCAGACATCCTAAGCTTATTAATTAATTGCCTTTTAGCCATCAAATATCGCCAATGCACGACACATATTTTGGAGGTCTTAAATTAAGGCGGCTGAAACTAGTTTTTAATAAGATTGTGCTTCGGAATCTTGTGAGCCTGAATCAATCTGCCTTTGTGAAGGGAAAGCATATCACAGAAAATATTTTACTTGCTTATGAAATGGTTAGAAAGTTCCACCTCACTAGTGGGTATAAAGTTTTGTGTGCAAAAATTAATATCCGAAAAGCTTATAATCGAGTGAGATGGGATTTCGTTATTGATATCCTCAAACAAATTGGCTTTGATGACATTTGGGTAGCATGGATTACCCAATGTATTACTACTCCCACATTCTCCATCTTTGTTAATGGGTCCCCTCATAATTTTTTTAGTGGAACATGTGATATTAGATAAGGAGATCCTCTGTCTCCTTTATTATTTACTTTTGTGATGGAAGCATTTACTTGTATTCTTAAGCAAAACATTGATGAAGGGAGGATTCGTGTACCTAACTTGCTAGGTGGGCCTAGTGTTTTTCATCTCATGTTTGCGGATGATCTCCTTCTGTTTTTGAATGATGACGTTGGGTCTGTAAAAGTGGTGAAAGAATCTCTTGAGTTCTTTCATAGCTGCTCCGGACTTGTGGCAAATGATAACAAAAGTTCAGTGATATTTAGTGAAACTTGTTAAGCCAAGAAAGACATCCCAGAAGCTTTAAACTTCAAGCAAGGTTCTCCACCCATTCATTATTTGGGCATTCTTTTATTCTCTTTAAGAATGACTCATTTTATGTGCAGCCGTCTCAATCAGAAAATAAGGAATAGGTTGGAAAGTTAGAAGGGACACTTTCTCTCTTATGCTGACAGACTTGTTTTGATTTCATCAGTTTTGAGCAGTTTTCAGGTTTACTAGACGGATGCCTTTATCCTCTCAAAGAGAACTATTAAAGAGATTGAAAATATATTTTGTAGGTTTCTTTGGAGATGACCGTCGTTGGCCCAGTCTATGCATCCTATCAGTTGGAAGAGAATCTGTAAACCGAAAGAGGAAGGAGGTCTTGATATTCGTTATCTTGTTGAGTGGAATCATGCTGGTATGGCAAAACTCTTTTGATCTATTGTTCAGAATGATTCTCTTTGGGCTCGAGCTATGTGGGCTAAGTATGTAGGGAGACAAAGCATTTGAAATTGTTCTTGGCTAAGTGATCCTTCTTGGGCGTAGAGAGGAATTCTTGCTGCCAGAGACATTATTTTAAGAAACTGCCGGTTAGTGTTGGGGAATGGAGCTACTACTAGCTTCTGGTTTGATCATTGGGTTAATGGTAAATCTCTTATTCCTACCTATAGTAGAAGACTTCTACTTTGTTCCAGTCTTGATGAGAACACTATGATCAATGATGTGGCCCATGATGGAGTGTGGGATTTGCCACATCCATCAACAATTCACATGGAAGAGGCTTAGAGAGATGTTTATACTATTAGTGTACCAAATACGGATCTACATGATAGATGGAGTTGGGAAACTTCAAGGGATGAAAAGTTTTCTCTTCGATTAGCTTGGCATGCTATTAGAACCAAAGGAATGATGGTTGACTGAAAATGTTTCATTTGAAATTCGAGTGTTATTTCAAAGTACTCTTTCTGTGCATGACAAACAATAAATTTTAAGCTCATGACCATGAATAATCTTTGCAAAAGGGGTATTAGTATCCCTTCTAAATGCTTTTTATGTTGGGTGGATTTGGAGGACACTGAGCATTTATTTTTTGGTTGTGGTTATTCTCAATAGATTTAGAGATCCAACAAATCCAGGCTGGGAATCAACACTAACAATAAACTTTCGTTGCTTGAAGAGTTGAAGAAATGTATGGAAATGTCTAAGGAGAGAAAATGGAAAGACCATTTGATTCGTAATGCTTTTTGCACTGTCATTTCTTTCATTTGGAGAGAGAGAAACGACCGTATTTTTAATGATTTTGTTACTTAAAAGAAGACTTCTTCATAATATTATTAGAGAAGTCTCCTTTCAAGTGGATTCTCTAAAGCTTCTTGATGATAATAATTGTAGTAGGGCGACTTGGAAGGTACATTAGGGTGACTTTGGGGATTAATAGGAGTGATTGCGATGCCGAAGCTCCTATAGATCTTTAAAGTTTTATTTGATTGTGCTTCTTTGTAATATGTTACTTCTCTTTTAATAAAATGGGTGAGGACCCTACAACCTCAAGCTTACCTATAAAAAAAAAAAAAAAAAAAGATTAATGGGATAGAATGTTCGTCATAAGCCATATATTTAGTAAAGTTGTATATGAAAAACACTTTTCACAGGAAGACATATGCTTGAGTAAGCTAAATAAGTGTTTGGTGTTTCTGAAAATAATGGTTTTGGAGAAGTAGCCCAATGTGCTTCTCAAATATGGGTTCATTTTAAAAAAGAAAAAACAATGTTACTATTCAAATAATAACATCATGTTGCTTCTCATACAATATTTTTCCCTTTGAGAAATGCTTTTCTAGAGAAGAGTTTCCAAACAGGCCGTGATCTGTCACGATGCCGCTGGATCGGAATAATCCCAAATTTGTGGCAAAATGCCAAATTTGAAATACAAAGTTGTATTGTTGATTGGACAATTAGGATTCAATTTGCATTATTTTTCTAATGTCTCCATTCCCTTGGGTGTGTCATCAACAAACTTCAGACCTTGAGCCTTGGAGTCCGTTTGGATCTGTGTTTTCAGTCGAAGGATGCTTTAATATTGAGATAAAATCGATAATGAAAAAAACATAATGCAAAGACAAAATTTGTTCGGAGATTAATAAATCTGGGGACTATTATTCCATCTGCTCTTTGGTTGACAGAGGCTTTCTACTAAATAATCTATATGGAGTTTGGGTCAATATATAACTACTAACAGATCCTTGGATTGGGAGTTATATGGTAGATTTTTTTTTATTTTTTTATAATAAGTTCAAATTGTGATGATGGTGCTAGAGAAGGTGTACGTATTGGTGGTGGTAGTCTGGTTATGGTGGAGGAGGTTCTGATGGCAAGGTGACAAATTGATGCTCGAGAGGTGGTGATGGCGGTCATGGTTGTAATAAAGATAATAGTTTAAGGTTTGAGTTAGTACAAAAGGACTCCAATTTTGATGACTAACTAATTTCACATATTGCGACAATACAAAAATGGCTACAGTTATAGTCACCCCAGAAGACTAACTAATTCCACATATTGCGACAATACAAAAATGGGTACAGTTATACTCACCCCAAAAGACTATTTTCTCACCTCACCTCGTTCAGCAGTCATGCATTGACCACCTTTGAATCAGATGCTAAAGATTGTTTCTCATCCTCATCTTTTGGGCAATGGATCTATAGATCATGAGCCTACCATCCTATAGTCAATTTTTAATTACACTTAACACACATCCCAAAAATGTGATCTCAAATTATGACACTCATCACGTTTAAGCATGATTTTAGGGTTTTTTTTTTATATTTGTGCCATGTGTAATAAAAAACTGACTATTTGATGATATGCCAATCATCTATAAATCTATTGTGCGGAAAATGGAGACGAAAAACGATCTCCATCATCTGATTCAAAGGCGATTAATGCATGCCAGCTAAAAGAAGTGGGGTGAGAAAGCAGTCTTTTGAGATGAGCATAACGGTACCCTATAAAAATATCTTTTTTTCTTTTTTTTTTTGGGGGGAAAAAGCCGTCTTTTTGGTCTATGCAAAATTTAAGTCTCTCTCCTAATAATTTTCCTATACAAAATATGGAAAGAAAATTTTGTGAGGACAAATAGGCCATTAGCTTCAACGGCCCATAACAAATTAAGAGAAAAAAAGATGGTGTCTTCTTAAAGAAAATTTTATCATATTTTCAAAAAGTTTGAGAGTAAGGGCACTGTCAAGATTTCCAATGTCCCCAAAATGTTATTCCATCAATGTATGAGGGAAATGGTGATTTGTAATTATTAAAATGTCCCTAAAATGTTATTAAGTCAACGTGTGAGAAATATTCATTATTAAAGTCATGAAAATACCCTTCTATAAAATGTCATATAATACTAATATGTTTAAGTGAGAAGAAGGATAATTTGATAATTTTAACTATATTGTTTCTCACACATTGAGCAAATGGGAGCAAAAAAAATATTGACAATCCTTTTTTCTAAACCTTTTTCAAGGAATATAATACTCTAAATTTTTTTATAAATAATCCCTGTTTTCTAAGACTCTGTTTGACATTACTCTTTTGACGAGTAGAAAAGAGTATCACATGCTCATTGTTATTGCAAAGATATGTGGGGAGAGAGAGAATGATTGGAAGAAGATAAAAAGGAGGTGGCTCTTAAAATAGGAAAAACAACTCTTTTTAATTTTTCATGTTCTTTTAAAGAAGAATGTTTTTCATGTTTCAAAAAATAACCTCCCATTTTTTCTTCCCCTAATTCTTTTCTCTCTGTTCATTTACAACAACAAAGTGCTACAACTGCTCTTTTCTACTCTTTCAAAGAGAAATGCCAAACACAACCTAAGGTGCTCATAATTAAAGGAAATTTCATATATAACCGTCAAAGTGCAATTAACTTAATAGGAATATTTTGCCTCAAACATAAATACACTTCATAGATGTTTATCTTATGTTTTAGGCAAAATTATATTAATTAAAATTTCTAAATATTCTCTATTGTAACTCACCTTGTACAACTTTTTGGCAAAGATTGGGGTCTCTAGCCAACTTCCATATCATGGAGCTCAGAAGACTCGCCGTTGTATCGTGGCTAGCGATCATTAAACTTATGGAATTATCCATGATCTCTTCTTCAGTAGCCGGCTCTTTGTTATCATCTTTTGGCCCCAACATGCACGAGATGATATCATTTGTCGGAGACACCGTTCCCTCTAGGATCTGCTCCTTTTTCTGCCGTACGATCGATGACAACCTTCGGATGATCTTGGAACGTGCTCGAATGCCTTGTCTGAAGGGGGTACCGGGGAGATTGAGCGGAACTGACCATAACCCTTTTATGGCTTGGGTGAGGTCGTTCAATAAAGCCTCTTTCGTAGTTTCGTCATGTATCCCAAACAATAGAGTGCAAGAGACATGAAATGAAAGCTTTTTCATTAGATAGACGGCCCCGATGGTCTCTTTCCCACATAATTCACTTTGAAAATATGTCTTCACCAGATCATCCATATCTTCTATGCGATTCTGAAGACTATCCGGTTTTAGGAACTTTATCATCATGGCTTTCACAATTTTATACCTTCCCATAATAGCCAAATAAAAAATAAAGTAAATAAAAAAGAATGCAAAAATCTGACTTTCTTAAATGTCAAAGACTCTTATAAATCCATTAAATTGAAGAGCTATTTTACAAAACAAGAATTATTTGTAAAATGATTTTAGGGCAGGTTCAATTCATTATAATATGACAATTTATGTACATATTGTTTAGCTCTAACTGGTACATTCAGATTCTATATAAAGCTGGTTTCTCTTAGATTAGAAATAAGATTTGTGTCTTCTATAAAAAGGGAAAACTCTTGACCAAATTATAGAACAAAGTTGAGATGTAAAGCGTTGAAAAATCAGTGTAGGATTTTGAGGAGAGCTTTGGTGAGACTTGAGTGTTATTGTATTCTTATGTAATCATCAATATAGTAGATTATCGTTGCCCGTGGACGTAGGCATATTGCCAAATCACGTAAATATTATCACTTGTGTGTTTGTCATTGATTTTATTCTTTTTTTGCATTTTTATTTGATAGTTCATCGTGAGATCGTTGGTTAGTTTGTGAGCTTCCGCACAACAAATTGGTATCAGAGCGATTAGGTTTCTTTTCTACGATCGGAGATGACATCGAAGTCCGTAAAAGTTTCGAACGCGAAGTTCAAGCTCGAGAGATTCGACGGGAAGATTATCTCTGGTGAGTCGTCTATATCTCACAAAGCAATTGTACAAGTTAAATGTTTGAGTGCCTTCGGGGGATTAGTAACATGAGATTAGCGATGATTGGAAGAAATTGTATATGGTGAAGCTTAGATAGAGCCAGGTGGAGAATTATTGTTTGGCTCTAACTTGGAGAGTTTGAATTGTAATTGGACTCTTACTTGGAGGTTGGCTATAATTTGAAAGTTGAATTGTAGTTGGACTCTAACTTGGAGAGTTTGAATTGTAGTTTGACTCTAACTTGAAAGTTGAATTATAGTTTGGCTCTAACTAGCGATAACTCAGTTATATTAAGATTCTATATAAGGCTAATTTCTCTTATATTAGAAGTAGGATTTGTATCTTCTATATAAAGGGAAAACTCTTGGCCAAATTATAGAATAGAGTTGAGATATAAAGCTTAAGAAAATCTATCTAAGATTTTGGGAAGAGCTTTGGTAAGGTTTGAATGCTCTTGCATTATTGTACAATCATTAATAAAGTGAATTATTGCTATCCATTGACATAGGCATATTGCCGAATCACATAAATATTGTCTCCTGTGTATTTGTAGTTAATTTTCTTATATTTTTCACGTTCTTATTTGATCGTTCATCTTGAGATCGTTGATTAGTTTGTGAGCTTCTGCGCAACAGTACAATCCCCCCATTTTACATAAAAAAGTATAAGTGCACTTGCTAATTTCAGAATAATTTCTCAAGGTTTGTGCTAATAAATTTTAGCTACAATATTTTTAACTTGGGACGGTCTTGCCTTCTAAAACTTAAAAAATGTAGGTAAAGAAGAAATGATTGAATAAACTTAAGATAAGGATATAAAATAAAGCACATAGCCTATAAAGTAGATTTCAGACTCCTTGGTAACTTCAATGTAAATTAAAATAGTACAAAAAGTACATTTTTCGCTTAGCTTTTACATTGAATTAAACAATCATTTTACACCAAAATTATTTTATTTTTCAAGTTTAAAAAATGTTCTTCTTTACCTATAAAGTGAAGATTACATGAAAAGAGATTATCAAGAACATTTTTGAGTTCTCAACAAGACTTTTGGTCAAGATATTAGAGACATTTAAAATTAAAATTGTTGAATCACTTTCTTCCCAATTAAATACATGATATCCTTTGGGTTATATGATATTTTGTAGAAGGATATTTTTATAATTTTAACTATAAATATTTACCATAAATTGATTGTAGACTTTCTTCGGAATTTTTTTTTGATCGAAAAAAAGTATAATTTCAACTAAAATCTGTTTTAGCTGTTGCTAACTTTCTTCGTAATTTCAAATCACCGTTTTAGACCCAATTACTTTTTAGAGACCTTGTTAGGAAAGTGCCTCAATCCATTTTTTTTTTTTCTAGCACATAATACCTTAAAACTTTCAAGTAATTCCTTTTTAAATTTAGAAAACAATTTAATCTTAAGGCGCTAGTGAGGTGAATCAATATAGGAAAAAAGTAAATACAAGAAACAATTTGTTAAGAACTATGGCCTTCCCTCCTGCGTATGAGTTGGCAGATTTTTTCGCTAATGCTAGGCTTAGTGCGGACTCTGTTGTGCGGTGGAATCCTATCCCCTTGAAGTTCTATATTTGCACAGGAATTATGGGCACTTTTTAAAAAAGGATTCGTATTAATAAAGTTTCTCACCATTATATTGAAAGGAAAAGTTTTTAATAATCAGGATTGTACGAATTTTCTTGGTGCGAAAATTTTAAAAAGCAGGGCATTAAGATTATTTCACTAAACATTATATTTCACCAATTTAAAAAACCCTAAAATAAGATACATCCTAATTATGAAAAACTTTTGATTTCAATATAATAGTGAGAAACTGAAACTGTTTTTTTCCATTCCTATTTCTGTAAATTTCCCTTCTATTATTTTGTGGGTGGGTGATCTTATTGGATTCTTTGGTTTAGGTAACTCACAAACTAATAGTAGCAGTCCACTTTTTCTAGCAATTTTACGCTCTTAATCACACAGTGGACTGTGCAACCACATGGTGCCATATGTGTAGTATCGACGACCAGGTCACCAACCTTGGTAGCCGGGTCGGTTGTTCCATACAAGCTCGAACCCTCTTTCTTACCTGTTTCTTGGTAGGTGGAGGAGGTTGTATTTTCCGACGATCTTTTGTACTGAAATTGGTTGTTTTGCACATAGAAAGCTCTCATCGGTGGTGAAGACGAACTTGTTACCTGCCTGACCAGTGACGACAATAGTGGGTGAGCCCATAAGGGAGGTCTTAAACACAGGCCCGTGTTTAGCCACCCTTTCATTTATCCAATCAGGACCGCGGTTTGCCCTCATTGCTTGGAAGAAGCTCCATGATTCCCCAATTATAGGAAGTCCCAGAGATCCGTGAGGAAGAATCTTCCCACTATAATTCCTCTGGAGAAATTTCAATAAGAGGAAAGAAGAAAGGAAAGTGATAGGAACCAAGAGTAGGAAAGAGGTGATAGAAAGTTCTAACATGATTGGTTGTATGTATGGTAAGAGATTCATTTGATCATCACCATTCTCATTTCATCTAGTTTCATTTTGGCATATGGCTTAGTCTAAAAAAGTATACCATTTTTTTAAGCATCGGGAGCTCTCTTAGAGGTCTTATAATATAAAGTTGCAGATGAAACCAAGTTGTCTTTATAGACAACCCTAGTGATAAGTGGGGAAAAGTAGGGAAACTTCGTCAAAATCGGAGAAAAGTGGGAAATTATAAAAAAATATGAAATGCTTGCCTTCTGTTCCCAGGCGCTTTATAAATGTTCTGAGATGCTTTGCCTTTTGTTTGGTCGACTGCAATAAATAATGCAATAAATGCTGAGACAGGCCACAGACGGCTACTTGCATGGGATGTTGCGTTGTCAAATGCAATAAATGTGTAAGACAGGTCATTGACGGTTACTTGCATGGGCTGTTGTCTTATTGCGTATTTTGCTTATAAAATAAGCCTATTATATTGTTGAGGAGAGAGGAGAGAGGAGAGAGGAGAGAGGGGAGATTATTACATTCTTAGAGGAGGAAGGAGGAAGGAGGAAGGAGGAAGGAGGGAGGAGGGACTTCTACTTTGCTGGAATGTAGAGAGAGAGAGAGAGAGAGAGAGAGAGAGAGAGAGAGACTTGAAGTATGGTACAAGTACAACTGCCATGGCGCCAATATTTTATAATTTTAAACACATTTTTTGAAGCTAATAAAGACCAAAAAGCTGAAATGGCTTTTTAGATTAAAAAAATTAATGGAGGATTGGCAATTTGGCGGTACAGGCCGATACGTATCGGTATCGACCGAGTTATATTATCCTCGGATAAACCGATACCTAGGTCCTAGGCTTACAGGGAAAATTTTTGCAGAGAATTATGAATTGAAGAAAACCGAGATTCTGTGTCGAAGAAAGAGGCAGAACACAACGGTTACAACAAGAAACTATACTAGCTCAAAAACTACAAAAAAATCAGCCACCTTGCATTACCGGCTGATAAAATGACACTTTGGTAAGGTACCTTTTCCGTAATGGTGGTGCCTTCGGTAATTCGGTAGGTGCGAATATATCTGCCCTTTAAAAAAATAATAATTCGGTAGGTGCAAATATACCTAGGGGTGTATTCGGTTTGATTTGATCGATTTTGGACTAAAATCACAAATCAAATTGGTCCTAATTGGTTTCTAAATTTTCAAATCAAACAAAACCGTCTAACTCTTAAACAAAATAAATCCGATTTAATTCGATTCAGTTAGGTTCAGTTTGTTTGGATTTTCCTATAAGTTTTATTTGTACATCAAATTTTTTTTAACTTTTCAACCGATTTTCTTATAAGTTCTAGTTTATCATAACCCAGAGGAGTATCTCAGTTGGTAAGGCTTTGAGTTTGTTCCCCAATGGTCATCGGTTCGAGTCCCCTCAGGGTCACTGGAGTATTACCCGATCGTTAACTCTAGGGCTTCGTGAGATTAATCGAGGTACATGCAAGCTAGCCCGGACACTCATAGATTGAAAAAAAAAAAGAAGCTCTACTTTACAGTTTTAAGATTTAGGAATAGGCTAAAGACAAGGGTAGGGGCTTATATAAAAATATGCATTTTACGTAAATGCCTTTTAAAATTAATTAAAACCCCTGCCTATATATATATATATGCCTTTTAAAATTAATTAAAACCCCCGCCTATATGTATATATACCCTTTAAAAAAACTAACATTATTCGCACCCCGTAGAATTGTAATCTCACCCCAGTCAAAAAGGTAATCTTATAATTGACTTTTTAAAAAAGGACGATGAAGATCATTTTTCTATCCCAATCTTTAAGACAACGGATCTTCAAATCATGAGCGTTCCATTAGATGGTCAATTATTGATTCCACATGATAAACATCTAAAAAAAAGTGACCCTAAATTAGTTTGAGCGTGATGCGTGTCATATGGTATGTTGCTAATATTTTTGGGATGTGTGTCTCGCGAAATAAGAAACAGATCATATGATGGTACGCCCATGATCTCAAGATCTATTTGTGGAAGATTGGGACGAACAATGATCTCGAGCAGTTTGATTCAAAGTGATCACCCTCTTTGGACAGGGGTGAAGTTACATTTTAAAGGGCTGCAAATAATGGTACTCTTAAAAAAATTATTGATTTACTCTAATGTTCATGATTTGTATAAAATAAGGTGAATAGGAGCGCACCTTAATCTGAGACAAAACTTCGGGATTGTTATTAAATTGCTTAGATTAAATGGTAAGTATACTTTTGCCCAAACATTAGTAATATTCAAAGGAGGCTTTATTACTTAAATTGACTTGAATTAGTAAAATATGTGTATCACGGTATCACCTGACTCCAAGCAACAGGGCCTAAAAGTATGACATTGATGGTGTTAGCACCATAATAACCACGTCAAGAATCAGGAATGTCAGCAAGAGGAAATTCTAGAAAATTTGACATCGTTGAAGCTGACTCATTGATTGCCATTAGTATTATAGTCCAAAGTAATAAAGGCATAAATTTTTGCTCCACTTATACCTTGGCCTTTTAGGAATATTATTTAAGTTTTTAATAAACGATATCAGAGCCAACATAATATCTTGATTTTGAGTCACAGAAGGGGTCACTTAGAAAAATGCTATCAACCAGAGTAGTCCGTCGTTGAAGCACCAAAGGAGGGACTTGGGAAAGGGCTACCTTTAGTTTCTAACTTTCCACAAGATAAATACAACAAAATCAATCTGGAAATTAGTCAAATGGATTTTATGCTTTTGCTAAGAAGGGTTGTCAACAAGTCAAGCTGGAGCCGAGCCGAGCCGGAGTTAGCTCTAGTAGGTTTGTACCATAAAACCATAATTGTAGTTGTCAACAAACAGAGCTCATGCCAAGCTGGTTTAGCTCTAGATCAACTTTGTTCAAAACATGAGCTCTACCCTAGCTCTAGGCCCTTTGGGGCAAAAATTTTCAAAACATATTAGCGGCAGCTTTTTAGAGTAAAAAACTGCCCTATTAACAAAAAACTATTAAAAATTATTGGCGGCAAAGGTATTAGTGACAGTTTTTTGTTAATAGCGATAGTTTTTGGCTGCTATTAATATTCTTATTTTTTGTAGTGATTATGAATCAATTATAAGACGATTAGATGATGATCCTTATGACACCTATCCCAAAAAATACTAATCTTGAGCATATATCATGAGAAAGGTTTCTTAGGTCATATTTGGGGATGTGTGTCATGTGAAATCACCATAAGACCTTTTGATAGTTGAGCTATGATCTAACGCTCAGTTTTGTGAAATATTGGGCTAAAAACGATCTTCATCGTCCGTTAAATTTCGTTAGCCAAAAAAATAAAGTAAAGAAATTTGCTGGAAACTATAAATTGCTAGTAAATTTTGCTAGCCAACATTTTTGGGTTGTTAGCGGGTAGGGTCGAGCCAAAATTTTGGCTACCCAATGAGAAAATTATGCTTGACTCGACCCGTTGCCTAATTAAAAAACTTGATCCACTGATCGATTTTAAATTGTACCCTTGCAAGTACACAAGATTAGTTATAGCACGGTGAAATCAAGGGTGTCGTACCAACAAGAAAGCGCGTAATTAAATTAATTTTTAAAGAGAATAAAGATGCCCAAGGAAATACCAAGGGAGAGAGTTGATTCATTAAACTATTACCACACGATGCTAGAACGATAAACGTAAATTAATTTATGTAAGAATAAATTATGACAAAGAAAATGACAATTAAGATATGATCAAGTAGTTTGTTAACCCTAGATTCGTAACTTCTTTACAATCAATCACACGATTTCATACCACATCCATATACTGTCATTTATCAAGAAGAAAAATAAATCGTAAAGAATGTGATTGTTGATCCGACATACCCTATTTAAAAACTATGACTCATCCTAATGCGGCATGAATTATGTAAAAGGCTTAACATATCTCAAATTTGAAATCACAGCAGCAAGAATCAATCACTCTACAACCTAGATTGGCCTGCATGAACAAATCTAGATGGAATGACTCTTCTATGGTTATCGATAACCAATATCGACGACTATAAATGAACATTCAATGATATTTAATTAAGCACACACTTTTTAGTAGAATGATTCAATGACAATGATAAAAAATTATATAATTAATTATAAAGCAGTTACTCATTTAGGGGTCACTTCCTCCTTGAACGAGGGGTTTTAGTCGCTCATCCTCGATCTACACGCCTGTTGTAAACTAAAAATCATCATATAAACATGCACTTTTATTTATCAAAAGATCTCTCCTTACAATGCCTTGTTCTTAATTACAAACTATGATTGACAATTATAAAAGAAAAGATGAGAAGAATCTAAGAGAATTCTACCAAGAGAGAGCCCCTTAACCCTAAGTCATAGCATTTCTTTTATAGGGAGCGGGCAGGACAACTTCTAAAATAGGCTCAATCGATTGAAATTCTAATCTTAATCGATTGAGTTTAAATCCACTTTTTGGCGGAATCATTTGAATATGAATTCAATCGATTGAATTAATTCAAATTTAAAATAAAGGGAGAAAAACTGTCATCCTTGTCAATCGACTGAGATTTGGTTTTCAATTGATTGACAAGGATAGATAACATCTTCATTCTTCTGGTAGATGCTGGGCCAATCAATCACTTTTATGGATTTTGGTGCTTCTGCTGGCTTCTTGGTCCAATGTTCTTATATAACCCTTAATTATCTTCTTTTATGCTTTTTCAAGATCCAATAGTCAGAAACACCTGAAATCACTAAAACTATATAACAGTCGTCAGATAGCTTTCATCGGATGGCTAAATATATGATTTAAGGTATAAAATATAGCCATATTTCGACACAGATCACACCCCCAAACCTACACTTTGCTAGTCCTCGAGCAAAGAGAATAAAAAATAACTAATAATTAACAAAGAAAATGGATGCCACTTTCATAGGAAACATGATTGCATTTAGCATATGCAATAAGCCTTTAAACCCCTAAGTGATCCCTAGTGGAGGGGTTGTGTCTCCTGAAGGTTTTCAGTGAAGATACCTATAAACTTTAGAAACTAATAAATTCTTGAATTATTTTCATGCCCTTAGATAGTTAAATGTCCATGAAATTTTTATAAGATGCTCCCAGCTATGCTAACTTTATCAATGGTTATTTAGATTAATTCAATGCACTGTCTTTTTTTTCAATAACTCATGATTCATACTCAGAGTGTCGTGCACTTACCACTGCTAAAATTCTTTTATCAGGGAATAAGTTCAAACTAGGAATCTTTAGATCTCATGTCTTGACTCAATCCTCACTGTAGGTATGCACTCAAAATGAAATTGCTTTGATGAATTATTTACTTTTTACTCACATGTGAGAGAGAGTTACAATATCAACAAAAAGGTCTCACATGAAATAAGAAAGACGGTGCATCAAAGAATAAAAAGAAATCTCATGGTGAAAGATATTTGTATCATAAGCACGTTATACCAAACACTATAGAAATTGCACTATCACTCTCCACAAGGCATTTACTACTCATGATTGAATCAAGAAGGTCTTTTTCAAGGTTGTAACGGGGATCGGGTAAAGGTTAAGAAAGAAAGGGGAGATTGGATTTCAAATTTCTCTGAGAAATTAGAAAAAGAAATACAATTTGATTTTCTAATTTTGCACTCTTTCTTGCTCAGATTTTTCAAAATTTTTCTTTTTCTTTTTATCAACTTTTCTCCTTCTTTTCTTTTCTTTTTAACACCACCTTATATTTTTCACATATTTTTCATTTCTCTCCCCTTTATTCATATAGTTTTTTGCCATATGCTCCTTACAAGTATTATTGTCATGACTCACTACTTCCTTTCTTGCTTTTATCCCTCTTTTCTAATTTCTCAGAGATTGAAGGGTAAGGTTTTTCAAACTGGAGTGAGATATGATTAATATAACTTAACAAAAAATATTTAGGACAATTTTTTTTTCGATCAAGGCTCAAAGGGGGTGCAACAAGATAAATTAATATAAGGTGGGGCATTTTGGGCACAAACGAGCAAAGGATGGCCTTTTATCATTTTCTTTTACGATGGTAATGATGCCTATTTGTCTTGAGTTTACACACAATGAGTTCTAGCGCAATGATATAAAGCATGCGAAATAAATAAACCGAGATAAACTGTATGAGATTTCAATAATTAAGCACGAAATTCAAAGATATTCCAAATTTATTTTAGCACTCATCAAGAACGAGGAAGAAGTTCCAAAGCTCACAGGGTTTAGTCTTTCTTAGGATCTTGGGATTCCAAGTTCTAAACTTAACTCTCAGATTTTGAAATTAAACCATGGTAATGGTGCCAGATTTCTTGGACATGGATCATGAAAATCAACATTTAACTCATATTAAAATTAATGAGCATTTGTAGAATAAACATGGCGCGATGACATTTTTCACGAATTTCTGGGCATTAACACTTAAAGGTCATGAAAACACATTTCAAAATTTATGAGTTTACTGGATATCAGTTAATCGATTGATTTAATGATCTCAATCGATTGACTGATACATGGTTCCAGTAGGTTATTGGGCTTAAAATTTTGTAGTCAATCGATTGATTTTTGTAAATCAATCGATTGACATCCCTTAACCTGCTGGATGCTTCTGGGCTTATGGTTATCAGTCAATCGATTGACTCAATAGTCTCAATCGATTGACTGATACACTTTTCAAAATCCGAGAACAACCCCATAACTTTTTTTTTAGCAGAAATTAAAATGCTCTGAATTGAACTTCTCACCCCAAACCTGTTGTATCCAATGTCTTATGGGTTTGATCATTAAAGGTGTATGAGACCCCCAAACCTGATAAATGCAATCGAAAACCAAAAGGCAAACCAAGTGAAAAGTATTATGACTTGAGCATCAAAACATTTCAACAAAGACATTTAACTAAATTAAACTTATTGAAAATAGAAAGAAACTATTCTAGTGCACTAATTAAAAGAATCTAATCTAAAACATGTTAACAGAAAAATAAACTCTAATAAAACTTTGAAATTTAAACCCTAAAACTAACTCCTAGCCCTTAGTCATCATTGGTAGCCATCCCTAGCTTTGGCCTTGAAAACATCAATCGTCACATCTCTTCGGTGATGCCGATGCCTCCTGGTGGAGGAACTGGGGCATGAGGTGGTGATAATGGTTGTGAAAAGGGTTCCCCCCATAAATAAGTTGAATTATATTCATGGACGAAACATGAGTGGCTTCAGAAGAGCGGGTGAATGGTTGGCGATTATTTGGAAGTGGAGGTGGCCTCGGTGACTCGATGGAAATATATTCCAGCAGTGATTTTGGGGAAGGTGGCAGTGGAGTTGTTGATTCTAAATCAACAACCTCAAGATTTGACAAATCGAGAGGTGGTTGAGACGAGTGGTATCGCGTACGTTTCGAGCCGGTTTCGCCAATCTCCTGACCGCCGATCGGGTACGATACTTGATTGATTTCATATCACAAGGTTAGGGAGGATGATTGATTTTCTTGACTAAGAGAGTGATGTAGAAAGACTAACCTAAAGGTTGTTTAAATAAAGAAAAACTACCTTAAACACAACAATCTAAAAATGGACTAAAATCTGGATTTTCGAGATGCATAATGGAGTCTTTCGGGATCTTCATCAGTCAATCTATTGATGTTTGAGTATTAATCGATTGACAAATTATATCAGGAAGGTTGGCTGGGCGCAAAAAAAAGAAATTGCTTCATAAAAACAGAAGTTTCAAATATGCCAGTGTTTAAAGTTTAGAAAGTTTTGTCCATTTTGGAATTCTCATCATAATCAATTGATTGAACTATTCAATTCAATCGATTGAGTATGCCCAGATTGCATTGCTATTTTCAGATCAATTGATATGCTACAATATTAGTATGGACATGAGTGAAAGTTGATCGATTGAAGAAGGTTTTCTAATCGATTGACAAAATTTAATTTCATTGTGAAATTTAGACACTCTAAAATCTCAATCGATTGAAAAGTCAATTTTAATCGATTGACTGATAAAATTGTGCACAAGTTCAAAATTACACAGAGAGATAGCACACCAAACATTCCAAATGTTTCATCCAACCGATTTGATTTGATCACAAAAGTCTTCCCAACATTACAGAATCCAGATTGATGAAAAAAAAACAAAAAAACACATCTATCACACCCTATGATTGAACAAGCAGACAAACATCAAAACAACAGAAACATTATAAACTAACACTTCTAAACAAAATATCAGACCAAACATAAAGCAAACAAACTAAGCATCATCATCATCGTCGACATCTCCGTCTCCATCCATCATCGCTCGGGCTCCTGCGATGAAGTCATCGGCTTGCCCCGGGAATGATTATCAGGCAATCCGCATGAGAAGGAAACTCTAGAATCGGGACTGTCGATTGATACCTCCAACCGTTGCACTCAACCCGTTTATCCACGCCTCGAGGCGAGCAACTGCTACTGCGACATTAAATCAGGGACCTCTTTAGGACGAGGTCGTCGTATGCCACCACGTTAGCGTTGTGCAGGGTTTGATTGGGGAGGACGAGGAGGCATCTCGCCAATATCGAGGGGTTGCGGGCACATTGCTTGTAATGGCTTTAATGCTCTTGTCTCACATATTTGTGCCCTGCATGTTGCTCATTATTTCATCCTCAAAAATTGAACACCTGATCTGGTCTAAAAAATGCATGACATAGTACAGAAAGTGGAGAAGGATAGCCTCCCGTTTATGCGGCGCAGTGGTGATAGCGATGCCGTTGTGACACCACCACATTTCCTCAAGCATTAATCCAGGCGCATTGAACCAAGTGTTCGTGTGGGCCGCATAAAGTGCTGCCACCCGGTTCTTTGTCCTCTCGCTTTTGGTTTCATGCGGAAGCAAGTTATTAGACATGACATTGTCCCAAAACAGTATGTCCATAGGCAAAACTGCTCGCTTGGTCGACATTCTAGAGCCGTGCCTACTAGCACACATATTGTTTATCATGATCTCTTGGCTGAGGTCCACGGCCGGATCGATATGTTGATTCAATGAGCGAACAATGTAGAAATTAAATACACAGGCGAGATCAGCGGCATGCAAATTGTACGACCAATTATCAATTCGTAAGCGGATGAAGGCAAATCTAGTCGGGGATTGCGGTACCGACACCCACTCCATATTCTGATAGAAAAGGCGAATGGGGCATAAGGAAACGTCGATAGGAGGAGGTGCGAGTAGCATTTCTTGGTGCAAAGCTTCGATAAACTTGATGGAAGGTGCAGCTTCGGTGAAACGACGAAATTTTATAAGATTGAAGAAGTTCTCAGTTTGACACTTCCGATCCACGTAATCATCGCTAGGGATTCACATGAGATTATTGTCAGGACGGGGTGGTCGGTAAATCTGAGGCCTAGGTGCTGCCATTTCGATCGTACGAGGAGAATTTTGGGAGAGATGAATAAGCTCGATCGAATGTGTAGGGAGTTTGTGAAGAAGGGACCACGGCTGATCCTTTTTATCATGCTTTTGTCAATCGATTGAATTATAAAATTCAATCGATTGACATTAAAGACGTCGAGAAAGTGTGCAGTTGGTGTTAGGACGTGGATGAGACGTGCTACAACTTTGCATGCAACTATAATGTCAATCGATTAAATCATAGGTGTCAATCGATCAACATGAACCAAATCGCTTCTCCTTCAATGCATAGCGGCCTTTTTGATGGCTTTTCTCGAAAAGGCGCGACGTTTGACTTCTTTGGAAACGGCGAGACTAAGTGGTCTGTCAGGTCAATCGATTGAGAAGGAAATCTCAATCGATTGACATTAGATTGATGCTTTGACTTATCCGCCATTGAAAGGATGTGACGATTGACTTCCCTGCTTGAATTTAATACTCCACGCTTGACGAATGGGCTCCAAAACTGACAAGCGCTTAAAATTTCAATTGATTGACAATTCAAATTTCAATCGATTGACATTAATGCAAAGGTGACTGAATAATGATGGATTTTGGAACAAAAATATCAATCGATTGACAATTCAAATTTCAATTGATTGACATTAATGCAAAGGTGACTGAATAATGATGGATTTTGGAACAAAAATATCAATCGATTGAGAAAGGTAACTCTCAATCGATTGAACAAACTACAAGGTCAATTGATTGACTTTTCGCAAAATCAATCGATTGAGACAGACTTACAAATTCTGTCACAAGGAAGTATGAATTAAACTACGCACTGGGTTGCCTCCCAGGAAGCACTGAGTTTATGTGTCGACAGCTCGACGATTCACATGTCATTTCTCTGGGTCACTGAAGTATGTTGATTCAATCCACATTTGGGTCATTGGTTCAAACATTGGTTTAAGCCGTTGCCCATTCACCTTGAAAATCCGATCATCCTTAAGATCCCTGACCTCGATTGCACCATGCGCGGTAGTGGATAAGACCTGAAAGGGTCCTTCCCATCTCGATTTTAGTTTTTCAAGATGGAGTTTAAGTTTGAAATTGAACAACCAAACCTTTTGTCCTATGTGAAATTCCTTCCGAAAAATTGATTGATCGTGCAATCTCTTGTATCGCTCTTTGTACAACCTTGAATTTTTATACACATCACAGTGTAGCTCTTCCAATTCATTCAATTGTAACTTGCGATGGGAACTTGCCCCTTACATGTCGAAATTAAATCTCTTTATTGCCCAGAATGCCTTATGTTCCAATTCGACTGGGAGGTGAGAAACTTCCCTATACACAATTCTGAAGGGTGACATTCCAATCGGTGTCTTAAATGCAGTGCGATATGCCTAGAGAGCATTAGATAAACGAGTTGACCAATCTTTCATATCTAGTCGCACAGTTTTTTCTAAAATCCTCTTGATCTCCCAATTAGACACCTTTACTTGACCACTAGTTTGTGGGTGACATGGTGTTGCAACCTTGTGAGTGACACTATATTTCATCAGTTTCGTAAAATGGCTATTGTAGAAGTGCGAACCGCTATCACTAATGATTGCTCGAGAAATCCCAAATCTATTGAACACATTTTCCTTCAAAAACTTGACCACTAGTTTATGGCCATTCAATCGGGTTGCCACAACTTCTACCCATTTTGAAACATAGTCGACAACCACCAAAATATATAGATAACCAAATGATGGGGGAAAAGGACCCATGAAGTCGATCCCCTACACATCAAAATTTTCAATAATCAAAATTGGGTTCAATGGTATCATATTCCGTCTCGAAATGTTTTCGAGCTGTTGACATTGTTGGCATTTTTTGCAAAATATTATTGTATCTCGAAAAAGAAGGGCCAGTAAAATCCGCTTTGAAGAATTTTCTGTGCAGTCTTTTGTCCTCCAAAATAGCCTCCATAGGTCCCATCATGGCATAAATTCATGGTACTCAGTTGCTCTTCTTCAAGTATGCATCTTCTAATGACTTGATTTAAACAGAATTTGAACAAATGTGGCTCATCCCAAAAATAATATTTTATATAGAAGAAAAAGAGATTCTTATCATTTCTACCCCATTGCATAGGAATTCTTTCAGTGATCAAATAATTCACGATATTGTAAACCAAGGAATTTTTGTAGCTGTTGTATCTATTGCCATTAGTTGCGCATCTGGGAATGTGTCACGGATGGTTTTTGACATAGATGATTCTTCAGGTAGAATTTGTGACAAATGATCAACAATAATATTTTCAACCCCCTTTTTATCTTTAATTTTAAAGTTGAATTCCTGGAGGAGCAGGATCCATCGGATCAACCTTGGTTTTGTATCTTTTTTCGCCAGAAGATACTTAAACACAGAGTGGTTTGAAAAGACCACTATTTTGGATCCGAACAAATAAGAACGGAATTTATCCAGCGCATATACCATAACTAATAATTCTTTCTCGGTTGTGGTGTAATTCAGTTGCGCATCAATCAGTGTCTTACTGGTGTAGTAAATCACATGAGGTAATTTACCTATACTTTGCCTTAAGACCGCTCCAATAACATAGTTCGATGTGTCGCACGTACGTTGAAAAAGAAGCGAATAATTCGGTTGTTGGATTATCGGAGCATTTGATAATAACTCTCGCAATTTCAAAAAGGCCTTCATCAGTCCTCATCTGTCACAACCCAGATTTTTGAGATCTGTGCATGGCACACTTTGTTGCACATAGGTATATGCATTTCACAAAGGGACCAAAACACCCAAATACTTAAAGTGTGTACATGGGAAACACACTAGTATATCCCAATTGTGATAAATATAAAAGTGAAGAAGAGAGAAGAGGAGTCCTTACGTAAAACTATTCTAACCTAAATAGAGAGGAGGAGACTATAGAGAAAAAGAAAGGGAAGAAAGGAGCCTGGTAGAGAACTAGGGTTCGTTGAGACTTAGGTCGGCAAAGGAGATCAGAGGAAACGATGGGAGGACGAACCAGGGAGGCCGGATAACCGAGTAGATATTCAAATCATAAATCAGACCGGTGTGGTTTCATCGTCAGAGGTACGTTAAGGACATGATAGATGCCTAGGAAGGTTTTAAATAGTAGGAAAGAGGTTGGCTAAATGGTTCCTTGTATAAGATGAAGGGTAAATGATGAGTAGAAGCATATTCTCGATCTAATCGAGGGACAAAATCATTGTTCCTCGCTCGAGCGATCTAAAGAGGCTCGCTCGAGCGAGGATGAATATAGAAAATGTGGCTCTGGGCTCGCTCGAGCGGTCCCTAAAACTAAAGGGGAGCTCGCTCGAGCGAGGGTCCACAGTAAAATTCGAGCTCGATTTAACCGCTCGGCGATCTCGATTTGACTCGGCCGAGGAAAAGAGACCGCCGAGCGAGGTCAAGTGACCGCTCGGCGAGGGCTATTGACGCGCGAGCGAGGTCTCTGATCACCAAATATTGGTTTTCTAATATAAGAAACTCGGGTGTCTACACCCAAAGACCTTAGATCATCCTAAAGTAAAATTCTTTTAAATGTAGGTTGATGCATTATAACCCTCTAAGGACAAGCGTGCTTTGAGATTCCGAGGTAGGGAATTCTCTCGAACATGTGCATTATTCGTGAATTCATATGTGTAGTATAGTCCATTTAAATAGTGTATGTTTTATAAATCCTCATGATAAGGGTGTGCGTGTTCCAATGTGGAAAATCACGAGGTCCCTGTGGGACGAAAGATAATGTGGTTAAATCAAAGAAAGGTGAAATAGAAGCATGGGGCATCCCAGGATGCGTAAGAAAACAAACGAGAGAAACAAAGATAACGTGATAAGGCCTAATGTAATATATTTAGCACAATCACGGTGAATAACTATATGTAAAGCACATTGATGCTTTTGTTATTTAAGGTTGATTAGAATACCCCACGTGGCGGATACCCACTGACTCGGCAGGGATATCCGTGACCGATGCACGGCCCAATCCAGACAATTATAACATCCTGTGGATGTAGATTGAGAATAGACCTGCCGCCTATGAGGAAGGGCGTGGGCGATATTCGGGGAATACACATAACAAGCTGCTCTAGTTAGACGACGATAGCGGGTATTCCATCGGGGCTCGATGCTATATTGCTCGAGGATTAATTAAGTTAAGATTTAAGTGATTAGGCCAAGTTCACGAACAAGCTTATAAAGAGATTAAACAAAGCTATGATAAGTAGTGATTGGAACCTTTGAGTTATTCCTGTTATCCAAATAGTTGTACATAAATGTTTTCTTGAAAATTTATGTTTTATTAAGTTACTGACATATGTGTGAAGGATAATCTATATGCTCTTTTGTTTTCCCTACGGAGCTAGGATGTAGCTCACCCCTTAGACTATACGTCACAGGTCAAGGACTAGCGGCGGCAGGGACTTCCGGTGAGGTTAATCCAAGGGCATCGGAGTTTGTACCCACTGAAGAGACAGAACCTCCTCCTGAGGAATTCTTCTAGGAAACCCGCTGCATAACCTAAGAGTGAGTTGAGAAAGAGTACTATGTATGACATGATATGTCGAACCTCATCATTTGGAAGGTCTAAATACTGTCTCTTGGTAGAATATTTAAGAAGAATAATCGTCATTAAACTTTTGGGTGTGTCCTTATGTCCATGAATTGGCATGGAACAGGGACAGCCTTGTAGGATCAACTATCCTATAACTTCTTATTTTTATTTAGAGTGTTCGCATGTGCATCAATTACAGTTTGATTGTATATAGATCGGCGAGTTATGAGAAGAATTTAAGGCACGACCTTGAAGGTCGTGCAGATGGCACGGATTTCGAGATGCCGAAATTCGGGTTGTCACATCATCAAATTCAAAAGGTACACCTTTTCTAAGCAAGTTGCACAACGGCTTAGTAACCTTGCTAAAATCTTTGATAAATCGTCTGTAAAATCCAACATGGGCCAAAAATGATCGAATTTGGCGAATATTTTTTTGTGGTGGCAAATTAGCAATTAAGTCAACTTTTGCCTTGTTGGCTTCAATTCCTTTTCTTGATATGATATGCCCCAAAACTATTCCCTGTCGAATCATAAAATGGCTCTTCTCTCAGCTTAAGACAAGATTGAATTCTACATAATATTGCAACACCTGTGAAAGGTGATGCAAGCATAATTTAAAGGTCTTCCTAAAGATAGAGAAGTCATCCATGAATATTTCGATGGATTTATCAACCATATCAGAAAATATGACTAACATACACTGCTGAAAAGTGGCCGAAGCATTACAAGGCCGAATGGCATTCTGGGATATGCAAATATACCATAAGGATAAGTGAACGTTGTCTTCTCTTGATCGGCTGGAAATACAGGCACTTGGTTGTACCCTTAATATCCATTGAGAAAACAGTAGAACTTCTGCCCCGTCAGTTTCTCAAGAATTTGATCAATGAAAGGAAGGAGAAAATGATCATTTCTGATGGCTGTATAAAATTTTTGATAATCCATATAAACACACCACCCAGTAGTCTCGCGTGTAGGTACCAACTCCCCTTCAGTAGTTTCTTTCACTGTAATCCCTGACTTTTTGGGAACAATTTGAACTGGACTTACCCATTCACCATCGGAGATTGCATAGATGATTCCAACATCGAGCAACTTGATGATCTCTTTTAAAATGACTTCTTTCATGTTTGAATTAAGTCGTCTATGTGGCTCCCTCGATGGTGTGCTATCATCTTACAGATGTATTTTGTGCATACATACTGACAGATCAATCCCATTTAGATTGGCTAAAGTCCATCTGATTGCTTCTTTGTGATCTTTAAGCTTCTTCAGCAAATCATGCTCTTGCTTTTTCGATAATATTGATGAAATTATTACTGAAAACGTTTCTTGTGGTCCCAAAAACGTACATTTGAGTGGCTCAGGCAGCTGTTTTAATTTAACAGTTGGTGGCTGCTCGATTGATGGTGTTAGTTCGACCTTTTCCTCAATGGGAAATGGTTCCACTTTAGCCTTATTCTTTCATAACTCATCGTCTTGACTTGATGAGATCGTCCTCAGTTCTTCTGAGTGTTTCTCTTAACTTTATTTTTCCTCGTAGATGGCCAACAAAGTAGTTTTGAATTTTTCTTGGTTAGCATTGACGGTAAAACCTCGTCCACTAATCATTCACTTGATCGATATAGAAACAATCAACCTCATCTTCATTGGGGAAATGGTTCATTGCATGAAATATATTCAGCCTGACTTTCATGTTTCCAAAAGAAACATCCATGACTCATGTTCGACAATTAATGCAGGCATTTGCAGTTGCGAGAAATGAATGTCCAAAGATGATTGGGACTTGATTTATTGATTTAATAGGTTGTTCCATTTCCAAGACAACAAAGTCCACTGGAAAGATAAATTTATCTATCCCAACCAGAACATCCTCAATGATATCCCTAGGTCTTCTTTCTGACCTATCAGCAAGTTGGAGTGTGACAGTAGTGGGTTTCAATTCGCCCAGTCCTAATTTCTCATATACTGAGTATGCGATCAGGTGGATACTTACTCCCAAATCCAGGAGGGCCTTACCAATTGGTTGCCCACCTATAACACATGGAATAGTTGGGACTCCAGGGTCCTTGAGTTTTTATGGTTCTTCTAAGTTCAAGATCGAACTACTTAATTAGTCAAGAACACTTTCTTTGACACATGTGTACGTGCCCTTTTCTTATGGGTGCACAAATCCTTGAAGAATTTGGTATACACAGGAACTTGATTAATTGTTACAAGCAATAGAAGATTGATCTTTACTTGCTTAAATATTTCAAAGATTTCAACCATTTTTTACAGGCCCTTCCCCATTCTAGATGGAGATGTCAGGCACTCAGGGAATGGTGCCTTTGGGGTATGGAGAGTGGATTCAAGTTTGGAGTTTTCTTCAGGTTCCAGTTGGACAATTTCAGGAGACTCTCTCTCTTCTCCAATCTCTGGCTCTTTGTCCTTTACTGCTTCTTTTCCTTCTTCTTCTTGTTCCACTGAAATTTTCACTTGATTATCGATCACATGTCCACTTTTTAACACATTGACAAATTTCAACTGATGACTAGTTGAGGGTCCTTCATCAGATGGAGTTTGGCCTCGAGGGTTATTGATGGGTTAGCTAGAAAGCCTTCCCTCCTCTCTTTGACTCATTTGATTAGTCCATTGACCAAATTGGTCCTTCAACATCTGCTGAAAGGCTTGCATATTCTGTTGTTGAAAAGCTTGCACGTTCTGCATGATCATTGCTTCTAAATCCGAATCTCTCGAACTGGAAGTATTAGGTTGATTGAAACTCTAATTTTTTCGGTAGTCAGAATTTGGGTGATGATAGTTCAAATTATGTTGAAAACTTGAATTTTGTTATGGATGAAAACTTTGTTGTCCATCCGATGTGTTGGATCTGTTGTAATATCCCAGAAAATTCGCGTTAAACAATGACCTCGGGATCCGTGCCCGATTGGTCATAGGTTTGACCATGTAAGAGTTCACGAGTTGACGTAGGATAAGATGAATGGATGAGATGTGAGAATTTAAGTGAATGTGTGGAATGAGACGAAATCTGGAGTCACATACACCTACTTCTGGTGTATGTGCTCAACACACAGGTTGGAGGGGAGATAAAAGAGTTTAATAGCCCTAGTTTCTCTTTTGTTTGATTGTTGAGAGAGAGTAAAGAAGAGAGAGAGAGACGGAGAGCATAGTTAATGCAAGGAGTTAATGCCAGTTGAGGAAGGGGGATTCAAGCAATTAACGCCGGATTCGACGCGAGGGATTCGCTAGAACCAAAGCTGGAACCCTAGCCTTTCCAACCACTAGATCCAATCAATTTGAGATTGATTGAAGGTAAAATCCTTGTGAATTCTTTGTGAATTAAATGCATAATTTATGGGAGCTTAATTGTAGTTAGGAATGGTTTAAACTATAGGATAAAGGCTTAGAAAAAGAAAGAAATTAGATGGCAAAAGATTTGGAAGAACAACCCAAAGGGGGGCTGAATCTGGCCAAATCGATTAATCGAAATTGGGTTTCGATTAATCGATTTTCGCCAAGAAGTTGAAAAGTCAAAGAAACCCGAATTCGATTAATCGAACTGAGATTCGATTAATCGACTTTAGATTTCGATTAATCGATTTAGATGTCGATTAATCGACTGGGAACCTCAAGTGGCTGGAGGAAAGTGGTTTGGGGAAATCGACTAATCGAATTGAGAATTCGATTAATCGATTTCGGATTTTGATTAATCGATTTGGGATCGATTAATCGATTTTGGGAATTCGATTACTCGAATTGAGAATCGAACTGAAAGAGTTGAGAATTTCGATTAATCGATTGAGAATCTCGATTAATCAATTTTGAGAATCGATTAATCGATTTGGAATCTCGATTAATCGATTTTGGGAATCGATTAATCGAATTGGATTCGATTAATCGACTTTAGAGTTCGATTAATCGACTGACTTAAAATTTGTTGACTTTTTAGTTTGACTTCAAGATTCTCGAAGGGTCTTGGACTTTCCATGTTGCATCTTTAATGATGTGTTGCATGTGTTATGTTGTACCATAGGTGGTACGTATGATCATGGGCACAAGGTGCCACGTGGGACCTTGATGCGTGATTTGTCAGAGACTTGAGGTAGGGAACACCTTGAACATGTACTTTAATTTGTAAGAGCATGTATGTAATGATATAGAATCAAATTGAAAACTGTTTTATTGCTTAAAGTTTTGTGAAAAGTGTGTGTGAGTGACATCAATAAGAGCATCTAATGATGAGCCATCCCCAGGGGATGAGGAAGTGAAGTAATAAGAGCATCAGGTGTGATGCACGAGAATAGATACATCCCAGGAATGTATCTAAGATTGAATAATGTCTGATAGGGCCTAACTGATATAAGATACCACACTTACATGGTGAATAACTATATGTAAAGCACCTGATATTTTTGTTATTTGAGGTTTGATAGGATACCCCACCGACGTGGCGGGATTCCCACGACTGACGCGGCAGGATATCCGTGACCGATACGACGGCGAAACCGTAGGCCAGTACGAAAGTGTATCCGTACACAGTAAGGACATCCTAGGGATGTTGTGATATGTTTGAAACCCCACCACCGATCCCCAGGGGTAAGGGGTTTGGGTACTAATTGTATTCCCAGGAAATACGTTTAAAATTGTCTATATAGATGACGATGAAGGGTATCTCATCGGGGCTCGATGTTATATTGCTCGGGGATTATTTAAGTTGAAAGGTTAAGTTTTGCTTTAGGCCTATTCAGTGTCATTCATGATTAATTAAAAGACATGTGCAAACTACTAGTAAAATGTGATTCTTTTCAACTGTTTTTCTCAGTAACTGTATAGACACATCATGCATGGCATATCATAGAATATATGTGAGTTTTAATTTATATGTTCACTGTGTTTTGTTTCCTATTGAGATGGGATGTAGCTCACCCTTAGACTATACGTCGCAGGTCCACTATTAGCAGCTGCTGAGGCTTCAGGGGACGTTGACCCTGGTGAGTCGGACCTTGCGCCTGGTGACGAGTTGGAGCCACCTCCTGAGGGCTTCTTCTAGAGGACTCCGTTGTGCATCTTTGAGAGTTTTTGTGAGCTTATTTGGTACGGCTTGGTATGTCAAGCCTTGTTTTTGTTAAACAATGTAATTAAATTATGAGATTATTCTTTTGGGGCGAACCATCTGTGATGATTGGCAATCATCGATGGTTCGGATCGGTTCCTCATTCATGCAGGGGCATGAAGGCGAAACTGTCTTTTGGGAGGTTTTTAAAATGATATTTACTCCGCAATTCTAGTTATTATTTTCAGTTCATTATTGTTGCTTAATATACTAGTGTTCCGTGCTTAGTCAAGGGGCACGGTCAAGATGATCGTGCTGATGGCACGGGTTTCGGGGTGCCAAAAATCGGGCTGCCACAGTTGATATCAAAGCAATTTCTTTTAGCAATTCTGACAATCATTCTTTTTGTCAGAACATAAGGACTTCTGCTAACGAAACTTTAGTTTCAAATGCAACCGTCAATGTCATCTAGGGGAAGAGGCCGACCGAGAGGAGGCCAACAGAGAAGTTTGCATAGTGGAGATGGTTACATCTCTCCTACCAATCGAGTACCCTTAGGAGGGAGAGAGCCCCAGGGGGCAGCAGTAGTAGACAACAAGAGGATGAGAATCGAGATCGTCAGGATCAAGATCAGAGAGAACAGGAAAGGGTGAGAGAAAGACAGGAGGATAGAGATGAGCACCAAAGGATGATGCACACCATGGAGACCATGGCAGCTGCCATGGCACAACAAGCCGCATCCTTTGCAGCTCATGCAGCAAGAGAGCAACAGCCACCTACACCACCAGTAGGTCCTGCACCGCCCGTAGTTTCATCTTTCACTGAGTTTAGGAGGATGAGACCTCCTACGTTTTTTGGGCAGGCAGACACAATGGCAGCAGAGAATTGGTTAATGGAAATGGAGAAGGTGTTCAGCGTGCTGACATGCACGGAGGATGAGAGTGTTAGATGGGCAGCCTACATGCTAGATGGGGAGGCTGGGCTGACTCGCCCGTTTTGCTCCTGATTACGTCGCCACCGACGTCATGAAGGCAAAGAGGTTTCAGCGTGCTGACATGCACGGAGGATGAGAGTGTTAGATGGGCAGGCTACATGCTAGATGGGGAGGCTGGGCCTTGGTGGAAGTCCGTGATACAGAATAGGGCTCAGGAGACCCCAGAGTTGCCGTGGACTTGGGAGGAGTTTGTTGAGGAGTTCAACAAACAATATTTTCCAGAGGTGGTAAGAAACCAAATGGAGATTCAGTTTCTACAATTAGTGCAAGGGAGGATGAGCGTGAGAGAGTATGGAGTGGAGTTTCTATGACTCGCCCGTTTTGCTCTTGATTACGTCGCCACCGACGTCATAAAGGCAAAGAGGTTTCAGCAAGGCTTGAAGCCTGAGGTTAGGGGAGGAGTAGCTCCATTTCAGTTGAGGACCTATGAAGAGGTCATGAGCAAGACACTAGTTGTGGAAGAGGAGAATAATAACAGATATAGGCAGAGAGAACAATAATATCTCTTTTTCATTGTATGTTTAAAGTATACAATGAAAATTTTGGACAAATAACCTTCAGAAGACATTTATTTATGGGGAAGGAGAAAAAGTAAAAAGAAATGAGAATCCACACAATACATAGCAAGCCAATTAGGAGAACTCCATGTTCCCTTTGTGTAAGGAAGTAGCCCTTTCTACTAATACCATTTTTAGTACTAAGAGTCATGTAATACATTGGATATAAAATCATGGACTTCTTGCTTTGATCTTGTTTGGAAGACCCATGGATGGGTAAGGCACAGGCTCATAAGTTATGAGCTCACTAGGATTCACTTGTGACAACTCATAATTTGTAACTAGGTTATGGATAACTACGAGTAGTAGAACCCTGGCAAATTCATTCCCAATGCACACATGTTGTCTTGATCCGAAAGGAATGTAAGAAAATGATGGGATAGGCTTTGATAGAGTGTCGAAACGAGAAGGGTTGAACTCCGAGGGATCTGAAAAGATATCGTGGCTCATGTCGGTGGTACTAGTCACCCAAAACACCTGAAACAAGTCCACATATACCCAAAATTAATAAAAACTAGACCTTACGTGAACGCTATACATGTAATCAAGATAAAAATAAAAAATAAAATATATAATAGAATTAGAAGCAAGGCTCTACCTAAAAAAAATTAACTTTAAAAAGAAATTAAGATCATTTTCTTTTAAAAAATATGTTTAGATGTAAAAATACTTGCCATCCCTTGGGGATATCATAACCTCCAAAGCTGATATCTTTAAGAGCTAATCTAAAGCCACCAAATGCTGGGGGAACGACCCTCAACAACTCTTGTGCAACTATCCATGTATATTTCATCTTTTGTATATCATGCCACGTAAGCTGCCGTTGTTTTGACTGTATCTCCCATAGTATCTCCATTTGCTCTGGTTAATATAAAATAGTGCAGCTAATTAGATCCTAAGGCTCTGTTTGGGATTGCTCTTTGGAGGCAAAGAGCAGCTTTTGCCTCTGGTGCAGAGCTCTTTAGTATGAGACTATATTTGGTTGTAAGTGCTCTTAGCTTTTTCTGAAAGTGAAAGAGCTGAATTTGGGTCTCATTAAAAGAGCAATTTTAAACTGCTCCTTTAAGTGGGCTGCTCTTTGCCTCCAAAGAGCAATCCTAAACACAGCCTAAATCTTTTTATAGGGTGTGTTAAAGGGAACTGGAGTTTTTTATAAGGCGTTTTAGCAAATACTTATTTATAGGGTGTGCTAAATGGTATATTCCAGCCCGTTTTGCAAATTATTCCTTATTTATTTATAGGGCACTTTAGAAAAATAATCTTAGTTTACAAACGTTTTAGCCTAATATACAAAACTTAAAAGTTTTAGAAAAAATGGTTTTAACGTTTTTTTGAAGTTCAGAGATCCGTGAGATCTCAAATACTTTACACATGTGAGTTTAAGTGGACTTGTGAGTTTATAATTTGTCCATCGGTTCTTCTCCACTCAAACCACCAATGACACCAGCTCCGACGAGTTCACCCCCGACGGCTGCGGCGAATTCACGCCCGACGAAGCAGCTCCAGCGAGTCTCAAACCAGCTCCGGCGAGTCTTCGTCACTTGAAGGACCATGATTTGAAGATGTGTGATGAACAAGGAGACCCGACGAAACAGCTCCGACGAGTCTTAAACTAGCTCCAGACGAATCCCTAACCGCCCAAATGATCTCAGAGATAGACCTCGAAGTGCCGTCAAGGATTCTGGAATTCCTCTCTAACCAAGTTTGCCAGAAAATGTCAGAGATTTGTATTGGGCTTCCGTGATTGCGGGCAAATACAATTGTCAGAGAAAGGGCTCGAATGTGAAGCGAAGATGTTGAATAAAACTATATTAGGCAATTAATTTCAATCAAGGTCTAAGCATACCTTGTCGATGAGAATGGTCATTGAGAATTCGATGAGAATACTCCGGTGAGAATTCCGATTCTGATAAGCACCGCTTGCTTATATCTTGAGGACAATACTACTTCGCTTCTATCTCCCTCTATACGATGGACACAATTTCATTGAGTAGAGTTGAAAAGTGGACATTGTCCTTTATATAGCATGCCCTTGAATCCTAACCCATCAAGGATTCAAGGGAGAGGTGTATCACTAGAAAATAGAGATTGACTTACTACAAACCAATAATGCCGAAACTGACTCTTAAAGTTGCGTGGAGTGAAATCATGTTACCAATAAAGTCCCAAAATCTTTAGTCAATCAAGTTTTAAGTAAACTAGGAAAGGATAAAATTATTATGTGGGTCACAAATATCTAACAATCTCCCACTTGAACCACACATTAACTTTAATTATATATATATAAAATAAAATAAAAATAGAAAATAAGAAAAAAAAACTATGATTGACTTAGTTCAAAAATGGATGATCATCCTTTAAAGTTTTGTAAAATCATTGACTTTCAAAACTTCGATGTAACACACATTCTCCCAAGTTCAGTAACAATTTTAATGTCGGATCATGAATGCCGATAATGTATCATTTTTTTAAACTCATTATGACAGTTTCATGATCAAGACACTAATATCATTAATAAATTGGAGAGCTCGTTGTGGTTTTAGTGATGCCAGGAAATATACTCTTTAATGCAATTTCTTGTGTATATCCCCTCATTCGTCCTGTTTCATACCCTAAGGTATGTTGTCCTGATATATTACGACATGCGCCATATGAAAATCATCACCCACCTATCAGGATAAAAGCTACACAAATCGTGGTGCCTAATCACAATAGCTCAAGTAACCTTATTTGAGCACTTATGCTCCCAGACAATAACATTACATGTGCACAAATAATAATAATAATACCAAAATAAATGCTTCAATTAAATAAAACATAATGTTTGCAATAAAAGTATTATAAAAGAAAATAATACATTGTAAAAGCAGAAACTCCCACTCAAATATTGTACTCGAGTGTCTCTAACATTGCCATCCGGATCACATATGTCTTAAAAACTTTTGGAGCTAATCTTTTGATAAGAGGATCTGCAATTGTCTCTTCAGTTGGCAAATGAGAAATTTTAATATTCTCTTCCTCCACTTTCTCACGAATCATAAGGTATTTAATTTCAATGTACCAGATATTCTTGATAATCCTCCCACTCTTGATGAAATCTGTAGCAGCCTTGTTGCCACAATAAATTATAATTGGTCTTTCAATAGAATCCATAATCTTTAGTTCTCCAATGAAGCTTTTCAACCACATAACATGACGAGTAGCCTCATGGCATCTGACAAACTCTGCAAATATGGTGAAATCAGTTGTTATGCCTTGTTTTGAGCTCCTTCAAGATACAACTCCATCAACAAGACTGAAGATAAAACCCGAAGTAGACTTTCTAGTTTTCAAGCACCCAACATAGTCAGAATTTGTGTATCCGACAACCACAAGCTCGCTTGACCTTCTGTAAACTAGCATGAAATTCTTAGTTCTTTGCAAGCATCGTAAGACTTTCTTCATGACTTTAAAATGAGTAATATCAGGATCTCATTGAAATCTTCCGAGTATTCGAACAATAAACGCGATATCAGGTCGTAAGCATATCATTGCATATATTAAGCTTTCAACAACAGAAGCATATTCAGAGACATTTACTTGCGATTTTTCGATTTCATATTTTGGACATTAACTTTCACTGAAAATATCGTCTTTAATAACGGGGCATCCTAGGGGCACAAATTTCGATATAACACCCATTTATCTTAAAAAAGGAGTCATTTTGAACTCATGAACTGAGGGAGCATACCCAAGTCGTCAGCCCGTTTATCTTAGAAAAGGGCAGTGCATATCTCCCAGATGTGCAGGAACTTATCTGCTCAAAAACAGAAAGAAAGGTCGAGAAGGTATTTTACGTAATTATCAAAACATCGAGGCTATCTCCCAGATGTTTATCGTCAGATTGATGGAGGGACATTGACCCTCACAGTCAACGGTGTACCTAAGATCAATAACATTTTGTAAGATCGTCATGTGAGTTTCAAAAATTGCAATTTTTGCCTCGTCAACTAGCGAAATCACAAGATCCCGTATTGTGTCAAAACAGATATCAAGTATCTAGGGCCTAAGCGAGCGTCAAATCAGTTTATCACAGCCTGACCGCAGATCAGGGCCCATTGCTGCCTGTATGTAGCCCGCTGCTAGCCTTGTGGACGATCAGGAATCAAGACTATGTATTGGGCCCTGAGCCCTCAAGCCGGATTCAATAGCTCTAGTAGGCCCGTTCAATATGGCTTTTAGGGGTGTCAATGGGCTCGGTCGGGCCGCATTTAGATTGGGCTTTGAAAAACCGATTCTTAATCGGGTTAAAAAATCAAGCTCTCCCCGACCCATTTAACAATCGGGGACCGACAGGATTTAGGGCTGATTATTAATCAGGCATAATATCTTAGCCTGAATCGGGTTGGGCAGGGCCACGAGCCAGTCTGACCATTCTAGCTGCCTTTAAATGGTCTGGTTTGGTCGGCTCTAAATTGCCCGATTCTTAATCAAGCCTAAAAACTAGGCTTGCCTTTAAATGGTCGGGTTTGGTCAGCCCTAAATTGCCCGATTCTTAATCAAGCCTAAAAACTAGGCTCAAGCACGTTTAGTAATCGTATCGTGTCGGACCTAAGTCCAATTACTAGCTAATTTGGCTAACACATTAACTTGAAATTCGTGCTGGACCAGGTCAGGCCATGAGCCAAACTGGCTCGTTGACAGCGGTAGGGACTTTTGTAGTTTAATTAATTACAAAAATAAAGAAGGCCTTCTTCAATCTGAGCGTGCCCCAGACGTGGTGCTTTTGTGGCTAATTTGACTTAAACAAAAACTCCGACTTTATTTCAAAACTAATAGCAATGGTAATAACAATGATAAATATCGACCAAAAGTATTTAAAAATGTAATTCTTGACTTTTAAATGCTTGAAGGAAATTTTTGGTATTTCAATAGCGTTAAAATGTGCTCAGTTGTTTCCCTATTTTGTCTTTTCATGGTGTGTGTTTGGTTTGTGTGATTTGTCCTCATCACTCTTAGTGGTGTTGCTTTGTAACTATCACATCTATATCTGTGCACCTATCCTCAACTCTTGAGTCCTTATCAAAAAGAAAAAGAAAATGTGCCATTTCGGGTTGATTTGAAAGTTTCACGTATACAATAAAGTATAGGCATTTTGGTTATTTTACATTCAATTAGATAATTAAAGGCTATTTTAGCAGTTAGGACTTAGGAGCATGGTCACCCAGTTGGGCTTGGACATAATTCGGCAAGGTTAAAGTTTTAAAAAATTTGAAATTTTTTGACAAGTCCAGAAAAATCACTACAAAAAATAAGACTATTAGCGGTTGCCAAAAATTGCTGTTATTAATAAAAAAATTATTAACACTATTAACGATGAGGGTATTAGCGACAATTTTGACTACCGCTAACAATCTTATTTTTTATAGTGAATATTTGGAAAAAAATCGGAGAGAAAAAGTAAAAAAATAAATAAATTAATTAAGAAGTGCAAAAAAAAAAAATTAAAAAAATTATTCACCAATTTTTTTTTTTTAAAATGAATATTTGAAAATTTTGCAAATAATTCGCGCACCTCAGATTTGCAATCATTCACGATTTTTTTTTAAAATTTCGAAGAATTTGGTGATTATGATTAGGAAGGGGATTTTTCATTTAAAAAAATAAAAGAGGAACTGTGATTTTTAAAAGTTACATAAGGGATGTGGCAAATTTAGTAATACCAACTCTTCCCAATTTGGCACCGGTGCTCTTTCTCATGGACTTAACCGTTCTATGGACTTGTGGACTTTGTTGAGAACAGCTGTACTCTACCGCCACATTTAGCTTAATTTAAAGTCATTAAAGTAAAGCTCTAATACAAGAAGCCTACAAGTCCAATCTTAGTGGATGACCAGATATCGAATAAAATAGTAGATAGTGACTTCCATCATTACTTTATTAATTAAATAAAGAGGTTGGTTTTTTTTTTTTTTTTTTTTGAATAAACAAAAATATATAAAAAAAAAACAATAAAATACATAAAAGCTCAACTATCCTAGAGCTTTGACATCGCCATCATCCTACAATAGAAGAACAAAATCAAGAACAATCAAATAAATTACAACCTGATAGACAAGTTTGAGAGACTTAGTCTATCATCATGAAGGGAAATCCGAGTCTAAAAATTACACTCGTTAATATCTATCACTATTTTATTTATTAAATAATGAGTCTCAAACTATTTTTTTTGTTGAATAAGCGAAAATATAAAAGAGAAAACAACAAAATAGATACAAGCTGCTACCGTAGAACTTCGACATAAAGACAAATCCGAGTCTGAAGATTACACTCGTTAATATCTATCACTACTTTATTAATCAAATAAAGAGGCTGAGACTAATTTTTTTGCTGAATAAGTGAAAATATAAAAGAGAAAACAACAAAATAGATACAAGCTTAGCTGTCGTGGAGCTTCGGCATCGCCATTACCCCACAATAGAAGAGCAAAACTAAGAACAACCAAATAAATTACAACCTGATAGACAGGTCCGGGAGACCTAGCCAATCATCATGAAGACAAATCCAAGTCTAAAGATTACACTTGTTAATATCCATAAACTTTTGCGAAATACCATGCTATTACCGAAAGAAGTAAGAGCATCTACCACTTTGTTGCCGCCAATTTAAGAAGCAACTGACATTCGCACAATATATTTTGTGCAAATGCCCAAGGATTGTTAGCACCATCAAAACATTGAACCAAAAGTTTTGAATCAGATTCAAGGTCAATATTCACTATACTCAACTTGAAAATTAATTTAATGCCATTCAATAGAGCTCGAGTCTAAGCTTCATTGTTGGATACGACCCCATAAAAACTAGAAAAAGCTCTGATAAAGCGGCCTGAATGGTCCTGAATAATACCACCACCTGACGAACGGCTGGATCCCATAGAACTTGAGCCATCAATATTCAGTTTGTAGTCATTCACAGGATGCCTCTACTTGGTCCAAATGATTATGATAGCAAGGGTATTAATGGATGCCCAAGCCTAGTAAAATATCCTCCTCTCCACAAAGGAGTTTTCTAGTTTGGTTGACCAAATTACCAAGATCCCTCACCCACTTCAAAATATTAGAGGAAATAAGCACATAATTAGCATGTTCATCCTCAAAGAGGCTGGGACTATGCGTTTGGGTGTAGAGAAATTTCTATATTCACTGTGAGTTGGCCATCAAGTGGCATCCATCACGGGGATGTGGTACCACGACAACTTAGGCAAGGTCGATCAAGTTCAATTAAAAAAAAATTATTTTTATGACTTTTTCATTGTTAAAAATGTGACCACAGTTAGGGGAAATTAAAGCACTAAATTTTTGGGGCGTTTCCTTATCTTTGACTCATTAAAGGAAGGGCAAAAAAGTTAAGTAAATAATTTTTTAAACAATTTTTTAAAGTTGGTCTCAGGTTGTCTCTGATTTTGGTACTCTCATGATTAATGAACATGCTTTTGATTACTTAGAAGGAAAAAGGGGCCTTAGCCAAGAATCCATTTCCTTTGACACTATTTATTGTGATGCAAGATGTCCTCAGTCGGACCATTAAGCAATGGGTGAATCTGGGAAAAATCGACAAATTCAGTCATAGGCAGATTGACAATTTTATTTCCCATCTTATGTTCGCCGATGACCTTATTATTTTTTTGAAAGGAACTAAGAAGTCACTACAAAAAATAAGACTACTAGCGACACCAAAAACTGCCGCTATTAACAAAAAAAAGTGTTGTTTCAATAACAACATAACTAGTAGAGACAGTTTTTTTGTTAATAGCGGCAGTTTTTGGTGCCGCTAAGAGTCTTATTTTTTGTAGTGAGTCTCGGCGAAACCTTAAGTTGTTAATCAACACTTCTGAAGGGGAATCGGGTCAATTGCTCAATATTGAGGAAAGTTGCTTCTTTGTTTCAAAAAATGCCACTAATGCAAAAATCAATATGATTAAGGGTCATATCAGATCTAGCTAATTACTTGGGCGTGCCACTGTTTAAAGGTCAACTTAAGAAGGCTGATTGTGTTGGGGTCGTCTATAAAATTTCTAAACACTTGAAGGGTTGGAAATCTTATTTCCTATCAGATGGGGGTAAGCTTGTTCTTATCAAACATGTGCTCAACTCGATTCTTATTTACCTTTTATCCATTCTTTCTATCCCTCATGGTGTTGTTGATCAGTTGAAGAAGTGTCTCTCGAACTTTTTTTGGGGTATGTTGGACGGTAAATTGAAGCATTATTGGAAGAAATGGGTTGATGCCTCCATTCCTTGTTTTGAAGGCGGACTTGGAATCATAAAGTTAAGGGATGTTAATGATGTTGCTATAATGAGAATAACTTTGGAAGGTCATTAAAGGAGATTCTCTATAGGCTAAATACACTAAGACTAGGTATATCAAAGGTAAAGGTTTCTGATTTATCACGCCGTAGAATGATAATTCTTATATTTGAAAACGGGTTAGGTGTAACAATAAGAAAATAATGAGCCATTACAAATAACTTGTTGGTCCTAATTTTACTTTTTCCATCACTAAGGTTCTTTGATACGGTCCTACGCCTCTGGGAGATCTTTGTCTGACTTTTACTTTTGATTGTACTATTGATGAGGCTTGGGGGGAAATGAGGTGGAAGAACCAGACTTTTGAGTTTTTTCCTTTCCAAGTTAAGAAGCGGATTTTAGAGGGTCTCTTGAGATATAACAAGTCAGACAAAATGGTGTGGAAAGAACAGAGCAATGAAATTTTCTCATTCAAATCTCCTTACGAAACGATCAAAATTTACTAGGAATCGTCTTCACTTTGGAAGAAACTATGAAAGTCTAAAGGTCCTATGAAAATAAAGGTATTCGCATGAAAGATTCTACAACATCCTGTGGCCATCGATGATCAGAATTCAGGGTTGAAGATCCCGATTGTCTCTAGGTGTGAGCTATGCAATAAGGCTACGGAAACGTCCCATCATCTCTTTATGTCATGCAAATTCTTTACCATCATTTGGAGTAGGCTATTGAGTATATTATATATTCTTTATCAAGGTTTTCAATCTGTCAATGATAGATTTTAGTGTTGGAATAAGAAACATTAGTCTCATTTCGGTTTAGTGTGTGGCTTGGTTCCCTTGGTGCTTTGGTGGGAATTATGGTTAGCCAGAAATTCAGTAAGATTCGATATTACGATATGTTTGATTGATACTATCTTCAACAAGGTCTGTAATTGGTTGAGAGAGCTTGCTCTCTTGATTCTTCCGGAAGTGCACATTACTCGGTCTGAAGTCATTATTTTAGAAGGGTTGGACATTATTCTTAAGAGGAACAAGTCTTTGATGATGCTTAAGGTGTTTTAGATTCATCCTCCTAAGAATTGTATTAAACTTAATACTGATGAAGCTTCGTCTAGTAACCCTGGCCCAACGGGTGATGGCGGGATATTAGAGATGATAATGGAGACTTTATCGTCGCTTTTAGCAATTTCTATGGTCGTAGATCGAACAATGAAACAAAAGCCCTTGCTATTTTGGATGGTGTTCGTCTAACTAAATTTCTTGGTAAGAGATTGATTATTGAAAACCATACCTTTCTTCTTATAAGGGGTTTTAATGGTGGGCACGTCCCTTACAGTTTGTTTAAAATTCTGGCTCAGACTATGGATATCTTGACAGTTTTGCAACGTGAAGCGAAACATTGTGTAAGGGAGGTGAACGGTGCTACTGACGATCTTGCGAAAATATCGATCCTCAATTCTCATTTCATTACTTTCCCCCATTTGATTGATATACCCCAGCATGTTAAGAGTATCTTTAGGCTAAAAAAGCAGGGTGTGTGCTATCTTAGGTTCTTGTAAGTTTGATAGTTGTATTTTTCTATTTTCGTTTTTTATTGATTGGCTTAGCCAAAAAAAAAAAAAAAAAGAATTTCAAATGGCTGATCAACACAAAATGGGAGTAATTTTGGATTTCACATGCCACGTGCATGTGAAACGCGATCGGGCGCAAGGTCATCCTATGTGCCTGGACACATTCTCCCTTTTGGCTTTAAAGAAATTCTAATAGAGGCTAGGATATGTCCAAACTTGACATTTTTTTAATGGCGACAGATCTACCTCAATAGATATACAATCTATTCTAATTGGAGTGATTGGCCGATTAGCCCTTGACCCTTATGGAAATCTTATTTTTGAAGAATACATTGTTACCTCTGTTAAGAGAAATCAAACGCTTCCATATAATATTAGATAGCCTGAATGGGTTTATTATCAAGTAATGAAGTCGTTAACTTGTTATCATTGGTTTTGAATGTTTGAATCAAACGGAGCAAGTCAATCTAATCAAAAAGTGGCCTCTCTTATTGCGCATGACATTGGGCAATGTAAGTGCCGAAATCAGTGAGACGCTAAAAGGAAAATTACAAACGGCAGGTAGGTTATGTGCAGGCAAAGGCAAGCGCTGGCATGGCATGACATGACATGACTGGCTGCCAGGCTTGGGTCCATTGAACTTGCAGTTAATTGTGTCACGCCACAATAACCGCCTGCACTTTGCCTGCCTGCCATATAACAGTATCCCTATAAAAAACTTTTATTGATTTGCAGAGTCACAAAAAGGGGGAATAAATTACTTTCAGAGGACCTTTATAGGTAGCCCTTCCCCTTATTATTATTTTTAATAGGATTAGTTTGAATACAAAATCACGGGCTTCTTGCATTGATCTTAATCGGAAGACCCATTGATGGATAAGGCGTAGGATTATAAGTTATGAGCTCACTAGGATTCACTTGTGACCACTCATAATTTGTAACTAGGTGATGCGTAACTATGAGTGTTAAAGCCCTTGCAAATTCATTCCCAATGCACATGTGTTGTCCTCCTCCGAAAGGAATGTAAGAAAACGACGAAATAGGCTTCGATGGATTCTCGAAACGAGATGGGTTGAACTCAGAGGGATCCGAAAAGATATCGTAGTTCATGTGGGTGGCACTGCTCACCCAAAACACCTGAAAGAAGCCACATATTTTCCAAATATTTAAAAAAATTGTAGACCCTAATTATATCATATTTATGTAATTAAGAGAAAAAAAGAATAATTATGTTCTATAAATAATTCTGTTGAGAGGTAAATAATTGAGAGGCGTACCCGTTATAAAAAATAAAATAATAAATAAATACCTTCCATCCCTTGGGAATAACATAACCTCCAAAGTTGATATCTTTAAGAGCTGTTCTAAAACCACCAAATGCTGGGGGAATGATCCTCAGCAACTCTTGTGCAACTCTCCATGTGTATCTCATCTTTTGTATATCATTCCATGTAAGCTTCCCTTCTCTCGATTGTATCTCTCTCAATATCTCCGTTTGCTCTGGTTAAAATAAATTTGGGCACCTTTATTAGATCCTATATCTAAGCAACTTATTTTTCTATAGAATAAATTGGGCCTCTTTATACGCAACTTGTTTTCTTAAACAGATTCTAGCAAAAATACTTTCTTAATACCGACTTTGAAGATGGAAATATTTTCATAGAACTCATTCTTTCATTTACTCTCGTTAAAATAAATTTGTGCACTTTTATTAGACCCTGCAATCGAAGGGAACTTAATTTATCTATATAGGTATGTTATAAAACATAAATAAAAATATAGGCATATATGCATATTCGATCAATGAGGGTGTCCCCCTTGCGCCCCTTTGTACACATCATCTTTTTCAAAATAGACTAGTAAAATTAGATTCATAAAATTCTGACTTTGAAAACGAAAGTATTTTCATACCCGACCCCACCCGACCAGATTTTCACCTAACCTGACCTGACCTGACCTTTGAGACTATCTGATCCGACCTGACGCAATCCAAATGTCGGGTCGAATGCTTCATGCCTGACCCAACCTGACAACGGAACCCGACAGGTCAAGTTTGTATGGTCGATCAGGTTAAAAACTCGGGTTGGGCTGGTGGGCATTAATAATGAAGGGTATATGCCCGGCAGGATGGTGCACACCGACCTGACCCAATGGGTCAAGATATATCCTCAACCTGATTTGCTGCCCAACCCGACCTGGTTCAGTATCCCTTTTCTGTTGACATATAGAAAATATCGGTTGGGTCACATCAGGGGCATAGTGAGAAATTTTTTTTGGTGGGGGCTACAAATGATAAATATAATATTACTAGTTATTTTACCATCGAGTTGGGGGCTTATATGCAAACAAAGGTTGTATAATAAAGATACTTAATAGAAACTCTAGAGTTAAATGGGAGCTTGAGCCGATTTGGGGGCTTATATACAAACAAAGGTTGTATAAGAACCATACTTAATAGAAACTCTAGAGTTAAATCAGGGCTTGATCCCCCACACCCTTCTATGTGGCTACGCCAGTGGGTCACATCAACCTGACCCAACCTCTGTGTCGACCCGAACCAAACCTGTCATGAAGTTTGTGTTAGATGCATGCTTCTTGCCCGACCCAGGTTAGTAGAGGGGATTGACTTGGGCTGTCAATGGGTTGGGTTGACCAGATACGTGACGACCCAATCTTTTATTGGTTGGAGTACATAAAGTTGACTTGTCGGGTCAGGTTGGATGTTGTCGGGTTGAGTCGGGCATGAGCCATCCAACCCGACTTTTGGGTCGGGTAGACTTGACCGGACCCGATATTTTATACCCAAGTCATTAGAAAAATAAGGGGTTTACTACCGGCCGGGTTGGGTTTTCGGGTTAAGCATAGGGTCGGGTAGGGTTTGCTTGTGTGCACCATCGAGTCGTGACGGACATTTGTATATTTCTTATTTGGCAGTCCAAATTTTGACTTGACCGGATCTGACCCAACCCGTTGACAGCCTTACCTCAAGTCGTATCAGATGCTTTTACTACGATACGACCAAACCTCTCTTGCCTTTAAAGGGTTGGTAAATAGAGGGATGGGCACCCTCCTCTTGACACGATCAGATGTCCTAAGTTTATTAATTAATTGCCTTTTAGCCATCAAATCTCGCCAATGCACCACACATATTTTGGAGGTCTTAAATTAAAGCTGTTGAAACTAGTTTTTAACAAGATTGATGGGATAGAATGCTCCTCCTAAGCCACATATTTAGTAAAGTTGTATATGAAAAACACTTTTCCCATGAAGACATATGCTTGAGTAAGCTGAAATAAGTGATTGGTGTTTATGAAAATGATGGTTTTGGAGTAGCCCAATGTCCTTTTCAAATATGGGTTTATTTAAAAGAAGAAAAAACAATGTTACTATTCAAATAATAACATCATGTTGTTTTTCAAACAACATTTTACCCTTTGAAAAATGCTTTTCTAGAAAAGAGTTTCCAAACAGGCCGTGATCTGTCACGATGCCGCTGGATCTGAATAACCCAAATTTGCGGCAAAATGCCAAATTTGAAACACAAAGTTGTATTGTTGATTGGACAATTAGGATTCAATTTGCATTATTTTTCTAATGCCTCCATTCCCTTGGGTGTGTCATCAACAAACTTCAGATCCTGAGTCTTCGAGCCCGTTTGGATCTGTGTTTTTAGTTGAAGGATGCTTTAGTTTTGAGATAAATCGATACTGAAAAAAACATAATGCAGAGACAAAATATGTTCGAATATTAATAATCTGTAGACTATTATTCCATCTGTTCTTTGGTTGAGAGAGGCCTTTCTACTAACTAATCTATATGGAGTTTGGGTGAATAACTACTAACATTTCCTTGGATTGGGAGTTATATGGTAGATTTTTTTTATTTATTTTTTATTTTTTTAATAAGTTCAAATTGTGATGATGGTGCTAGAGAAGGTGTACATAGTAGTGGTGGTGGTAGTCTGGTTATGGTGGAGGAGGTTCTGATAGCAAGGTGACGATTGATGCTCGAGAGGTGGTGATGGCGGTTGTGGTCGTAGTAAAGATAATAGTTTAAGGTTTGAGTTAGTACAAAAGGACTCCAATTTTGATGACTAACTAATTCCACATATTGCGACAATATAAAAATGGGTACAGTTTTCTCACCCCACCTCGTTCGGTAGCCATGCATTGACCACCTTTGAATCAGATGTTAGAGATTGTCTCTCATCCCCATCTTTTGGGCAATGGATCTATAGATCATGAGCCTACCATCCTACAATCAGTTTTTAATTACATGTAGCACACATCCCAAAAATATGATCTCAAATTATATGACACTCATCACGATTAAGAATGATTTTAGGGTATTTTTTTTTATATCTGTGCCACGTGTAATAAAAAATTGACTATTTAATGATATGCCAATCATCTATAAATCTATTGTGCGAAAAATGGAGACGAAAAACGATCTCCATCATTTGATTCAAAGGCGATTAATGCATGCCAACTAAAAGAAGTGGGGTAAGAATGCAGTCTTTTGAGGTGAGTATAACGGTACCCTATAAAAATATCCCCCCTTTTTTTTTTTTTTTTTTTTTTTTGGGAAAAAGCAGTCTTTTTAGTCTATGCAAAATTTAAGTCTCTCTTCTAGTAATTTTCCTACACAAAATGTGCAAAGAAAATTTTGAGGGAACAAATAGGCCATTAGCTTCAACTGCCCATAACAAATTAAGAGAAAGAAAGATGGTGAATACTTGAAGAAAATTTTATCATATTTTCAAAAAGTTTGAGAGAAAAGGGACTCTAGATTTTCACTGTCCCCAAAATGTTATTCCATCAATGTATGAGGGAAATGGTGATTTGTAATTATTAAAAATGTCCCTAAAATCTCATTAAGTCAACGTGTGAGAAATATTCATTATTAAAGTCATGAAAATATCCTTCTACAAAATGTCATATAACACTAATGTATTTAAGTGGGAAGAAAGATAATTTGATAATTTTAACTATATTGTTTCTCACACATTGAGTAAATGGGAGCCAAAAAAATATTGACAACCCTTTTTTCTAAAACTTTTTCAAGGAATATAATACTCTAAAACATTTTACAAATAATCCTTGTTTTCTAGGACTCTGCTTGACATTACTCTTTTGGAGAATAGAAAAGAATATCACTTGCTCATTGTTATTGCAAAGAAATGTGATTGGAAGAAGATAAAAAAGGAGGTGGCTCTTTAAAATAGGAAAAACAACTCTCTTTAACTTTTTGTGTTTTTTTAAAGAGGAATGTTTTTCATGTTTCAAAGAATAGCCTCCCATTTTTTCTTCCCCTAATTCTTCTCTCTCTGTTCATTTACAACAACAAAGTGCAACAACTGCTCTTTTCTACTCTTTCAAAGAGCAATGCCAAACACACTCTAAGGTGGTTGTAATTGAAGGAAATTTCATATAGAGCCATCCAAGTAATGCAATTAACTTAATAGAGAATATTTTGCCTAAAACATAAATACACTTCATAGATGTGTATCTTATGTTTTAGGTAAAATTATATTAATTAAAATTTCTAAATATTCTCTGTTATAACTCACCTTGTACAACTTTTTGGCAAAGATTGGGGTCTCTAGCCAACTTCCATATCATGGAGGTCAGAAGACTCGCCGATGTATCGTGGCCAGCGATCATTAAACCTATGGTATTATCCATGATCTCTTCTTCAGTAGCTGACCCTTTGTTATCATCTTTTGGCCCCAACATGCACGAGATGATGTCGTTTGTCGAAGACACTGTTCCCTCTAGGATCTGCTCCTTTTTCTGTCGTATGATAGGTGACAATCGTCGGATGATCTTGGAACGTGCTCGAATGCCTTGTCTGAAGGGGGTACCAGGGAGATTGAGCGGAATTGACCATAACCCTTTTATGGCTTGGGTGAGGTCGTTCAATAAAGCATCTTTGGTAGTTTCGTCATATATCCCAAACAATAGAGTGCAAGAGACATGAAATGAAAGCTTTTTCATGAGATGGACGGCCCCGATGGTCTCTTTCTCATATAATTCACTTTGAAAATACGTTTTCACCAAATCATCCATATCTTCTATGCGATTCTGAAGACTATCCGATTTTAGGAACTTCATTATCATGGCTTTCACAATTTTATACCTTCCCATAATAGCCAAATAAAAAATAAAGTATATTAAAAAGAATGCACAAATCTGACTTTCTTAAATGTTAAAGACTCCTATAAATCCATTAAATTGAGGAGCTATTTTACAAAACAAGAATTATTTGTAAAATGATTTTAGGGCATGTGCAGTTCACTATAATATGACAATATTATGTACATGTTGTTTGACTCTAATTTGGAGAGTTTGAATTGTAGTTGGACTCTAACTTTGAAGTTGACTCTAACTTTGAGGTTGAATTATAGTTTGACTCTAACTGACGATGACCAAATTATACTTAGATTCTATATAAGGCTAGTTTCTCTTATACTAGAAGTAGGATTTGTAGCTTTTATATAAAGGAAAAACACTTAGCCAAATTATAGAACAAAGTTGATATGTAAACTTTGGAAAATCAGCGCAGCGTTTTGAGGAGAGTTTTAGTGAGATTTGAGTATTCTTATATAATCATCAATATAGTGGATTATCGATGCCCGTGGACGTAGGCATATTATCAAATCACGTAAATATTGTCTCTTATGTGTTTGTCGTTGATTTTCTTATATTTTTGCGTTCTTATTTGATAGTTCATCGTGAGATCGTTGGTTAGTTTGTGAACTTTCGCGCAATAAATTGTTATAAAAGCGATTAAGTTTTTGTTATTCGATCGAAGATGAAATCGAAGTCCGCAAAAGTTTTGAACGCGAGATTCAAGGTTTAGAAATTCGACGGGAAGATTATCTCTAGCGAGTCGTCTATATCTCATAAAGTAACTGTACAAATTGCAAGTTTGAGTGCCTTCGGTGTGTTGGTAGCAGCGTTAATATGAGAATAACGATGATCAGAAGAAAGAGTACATGGTGAAACTTAGAGCCAGGTGGAGAATTGTTATTTAGTTCTAACTTGGAGAGTTTGAATTGTAATTGGACTCTAACTTGGAGGTTGACTATAACTTGGAGGTTGAATTATAGTTGGATTCTAACTCGGAGGTTGACTCTAATTTGGAGAGTTTGAATTGTAATTGGACTCTAACTTGAAAGTTGAATTGTAGTTTCACTCTAACTAGCGACAGCCCAATTATATTCAGATTTTATATAAGACTAGTTTATCTTAAATTAGAAGTAAGATTTGTGTCTGCTATATAAAGAGAAAGCTCTTGGCCAAATTATAGAATAAAGTTGAGATGTAAAGCCTAGGAAAACGTATCTAAAATTTTAAGGAGAGCTTTGGTGAGGCTCAAGTGTTCTTATATTCTTATGTAATCATCAATATAGTGAATTATTGCTACCTGTGGACGTAGGCATATTGTCGAATCATGTAAATATTATCTCTTGTGTGTTTGTAGTTGATTTTCTTCTACTTTTTACGTTCTTATTTGATTATTTATCTTGACATCATTGGTTAGTTTGTAAGCTTCTGCGCACTAATACAATGTTAAGATGAGGATATAAAATGATTAATTGCAACTGCTCATTCCACAATAATTTCTCGGGGTTTGTGCCAATAAATTTTACCTACAAAATGATTGAATAAATGTAAGATGAGGATATAAAATAAAGCAAATAGCCTATGAAGTAGATTTCAGACTGTTGGGTAACTTCAATGTTAATTAAAAAAAGTTCATAAAGTATATTTTGCACTCTACATTGAATTAAACAATCATTTTACACCAAAATTATTCTATCTTCAAGTTTTAAAAAAATATACTTCTTTACCAATAAAGTGAACGTATTTTTGGGTTCTCAACGGGACTTTTGGTTGAGAAACATTTAAAATTAAAATTGTTGAATCACTTTCTTCCCAATTAAATACATGATATCCTTTGTTTTAGCTGTTGCCCACTTTCTTCGTAATTTCAAATAACCGTTTTAGACTCAATTTCTTTTTAGAGACCTTGCTAGGAAAGTGCGTCAATCCATTTTTTTTTCTAACACATAATACCTTAAAACTTTCAAGTAATTTCTTTTTAAATTTAGAAAATAATACAATTTAAACTTAAGGCGCTAGCGAGCCGAATCAATATAGGAATAAAGTAAATAAAAGAAACAATTTGTTAAGAACTATGGCCTTCCCTCCTGCATATGAGTTGGATTTGACAGATCCATACTCTATGCGTGAGATGTAGGGTACTTTGTGCGGATTTTTTCGCTAATGCTAGGCTTAGTGCAGACTCTGTTGTGCGGTGGTATCCTATCCCCATGAAGTTCAATATTTGCACAGGAAGGAACTTCTTTGTGTTTTCACCAATTTGTAATTCTATTTTGTGGGTGATCTCTGAGCTCAATAGGGGTGATGGCAATGTCCAAGTTCCTATTGATCTTATCTTCATGGATTCTTTGGTTTATATAACTCCTATCTTTTCTACTAAAAAAAAAAAACACCAGCTAAACCAGATTTTGACAAACTAATAGTAGCAGTACATTTTCTAGCAATTTTACGCTCTTAACACAGTGGAGTATGCAACCACATGGTGCCATGTGTGTAGTATCGACGACCAGGTCACCAACCTTGGTAACCGGGTAGGTTGCTCCATACAAGCTCGAACCCTCTTACCTGTTTCTTGGTAAGTGGAGGAGGTTGCATTTTCCGACGATCTTTTGCAGTGAAATTGGTTGTTTTGCACTGAGGAGGCTCTCATCGGTGGTGAAGACGAACTTGATACCTGCCTGACCAGTGACCACAATAGTGGGTGAGCCCATAAGGGAGGTCTTAAACACAGGCCCGTGTTTAGCCACCCTTTCATTTATCCAATCAGGACCGCGGTTTGCCCTCATTGCTTGGAACAAGCTCCATGATTCCCCAATTATAGGAAGTCCCAGAGATCCGTGAGGAAGAATCTTCCCACTATAATTCCTCTGGAGAAATTTCAATAGGAGGAAAGAAGAAAGGAAAGTGATGGGAAGTAAGAGTAGGAAGGAGGTAATAGAAAGTTCTAACATGATTGGTTGTATGTATGGTAAGAGATTCATTTGATCATCACCATTCTCATTTCATCTAGTTTCATTGTGGCATATGGCTTAGTCTTAAAAAGTATACCATTTTTTGAAGCATCGGGGGCTCTCTTAGAGGTCTTATAATGTGAAGTTGCAGATGAAACCAAGTTTGCTTTGTTGACAACCATAGCGACAAGTGGGGAAAAGTCCAAGAACTTCGGCAAAGTCGGAGAAAAGTTTAGGAATTATAAAAAAATAAGAAAAATTTAGAAATATACACCGGAAATTTTTTAACTATTAATATTTATTAAACGTTAAATAGACTATATATTATATTATTAATGTGTTATAGATTATTTTATAATATAATCTAATATTAGCTTATAATATTATAATATATTATAATATAATATAATAATCTCTAATTTATAGAGCCTATAAACTAAGTAGGTTGTAGCTTCTTATATTAGATTATGATATAACATAATAATATATTATATAATATTATATTACAATAATATGTAATTTGTAGAGCTTCTAGACAAGTGGGTACAATAGGTAACTTCGTTAGTTGTGTAAGGGTAGAGTTGCAGACGGTAGGCTACTTATTAGATTGTAGGCAACTAAACTGTAATTTTTTTAAGCATTTTAGTCTTGAGAAGAAAAAGAAGCAAAAAAAAAAAAAAAAGAAATAATACTAGAGGGATAATGTGAGAGTTGATTATGGGATTTAATCTCGTCTCAAAAGAAAGCTCTAATATTAGAGCTTATGTTTTTTTTTTTATTCATCTTAAAAATAAGAGTTTTAAGACTTATTTTATGTTGTTTTTTTAAGAAGACGATTAGTCAGCCAAATTATTGACATAGTGCGATTCAATAATTTGGCCGGCTAGCAGCCGAGTATATCAAAATAATTAAAATCAGAAACTATAGCTATCTTCAAAAGAAGTCAGCAAAGTTTGTCACTACGTAGACAACTAAAGATTGGTTGGAAGTTGTAATTAAGACAAGGGTGTTACCTTGTTCTAGGCAATGTATAAAAAATCGGCTGATACTGTTACGCTCAGCCAAACTGATACGTATAAGGAATTGCCGAAAACAAATAGTTGTAAACAAAATTACCCGAAGTCACATTGGCTCCCAGGGCTTTATAAATAAATGCGTTAGACTGGTCAAACACGGCTACTTGCATGGGCTGTTGTGCTTATTGCTTATTTCGCTTATAAAATAAGCCTATTAAATTATTGAATGTCTCAGTGGAGAGAGACAGATCAAAGGTAACTTTTAGATTGTGACTTGTGCACATTAGTAGGTTACCATCTTTTTTTGTTAACATTCGAGTATCTGTTTTAGTAGGTATTTTTTTTTTCTTAATAATTTCTTGTCCTACAAAATTTTATATATGATTTACCTATAATAGCAATTCTATCTTCCTCTCTACTAACTCCCTCTCAGAGTTAAGTCTATTAGCTTAACAAAGAGTAAATAGAGAAGAGGGTAGAACGGCTAAACAGATAAATTATGCATAAAATTTTGTTATACAAGAAATTATCAAAGAAAAAGGGTACTTATTAAAAATAAGTAATAGAATATTAATAAAAAGGATGATAACCTACTAAAGTAGATGAGCTCTATTATGAGAGAGGTTAATGTCAAGAGCAAAGGGCAAGAACGGAGGAAAGAGAGATTTGAAGTATGGTAAAAGTACAGCTGTCAGGTCGCCAATTTTTTATGATTTTAACCATATTTTTCGAAGCTAATAAAGAGTAAAGAGCTGAAACGCCTTTCTAGATAAAAAAAAAAATTAATGGAGAATTGGCAATTTGACACTATAGGCTTAAACGTATCAATATTTATTGGCCGAGTCAAATGCCACGGGCAAACCGACATCTGAGACAAATACGCTTTTGATTCCTTTGTCCTAAGCTTACAGGTAAAATGATCGAGGAGAATTATGACTGAAGACCAGAAACTATACTAGCTCAAACACTAGAAAAATCCGCCACCTTGCATTACCGGCTGATAAAATGATATTTCCAAATGTATTAGTACTATGGATCAAAATCTCGATTTTAGTTTCAGTTTTGTTCATGATCCGAACTATAAATTGGTTAAATTTTGATCAAATTATCAATAAATTTCATTAAATTTCAAATTTTTTTTTAAATATGCTCTGAATTTTATCGAACTTTGCCGAACTTTATTTTACTATTTTTTTTTTAACTCTTTAACATCAATCATTAATATTGAAAATAATAGTTGATGTTAAATTCTACAAATCAGATGACTTAAATCTCCCTATAATGTCACTTTTGAGCCCATTATGACTGAAATCAGATGGCTTAAATCTTCTTAACGGTACAGATCACCAACATCTTAGACAATTGATTGATGATCTTTAACATCAGCTATTAATATTTAAAACAATAGTTGATGTTAAAGTCCACAAATCATATGGCTTAAATCTCTTGGCAATGTCATTTATAGGCCCATTATGACTGAAATCAGATGACTTAAATCTTCCTAACTGTACAGATCACCCAAATCTTAAATCATTGAGGGTTTATGATCAGTTAAACACAATTTTTGTGTTTAACTGAATGTCACCTTAGGCAGACACCTTAAAAATCATGAGTTTCAATTTAACATTACACCGACGATTAGGAGAGTCGGCCCTTTTGTTTAAATGATTTAACACTATCACAATGAGAATTGATGGTGTTAGATCATTTAAACACGACGTAAGAGTTAGGGCCCGAGCACCAAAGCACTAGCCTTCTATAAAATTGCTAGTTAGGCCATGTGGCCACGTGGGTTTTTGTTTGAGAATTTTTTTATTATGTATATGCCCAACACCAAATATTATGACCAATTACTAGCCTTTCTAAAGCATTCTAACTACAGCAAATAGCCTGAAACCTCAACAACCTGTCAACTCATCTTCCCCTTTCTTCCTTCGATCCGGAGAAGAGCTGGAAGATGAGGTAAGAAATTTATTTATTTATTTTTTAAAATCAGATCTGATTTTTCAAAGTTAGAAAAACATTTCAAAAATATGCAGCTGCACTCTCGGCTGTTATCGGCCGATAATTTTAAATTTATCGGCCGATAATTTCGTATTTTGGGCGATAATTGTAATTTTTCAGCCCCCATTCGAAAATTACCAAATTTTCATCTCGGATGAGGCCATGATTAGTACTATAGATGGTAAGGTACCTTTTTAGGTAGGCCGAATAAAAAACTAACAGTCTAATGGTGGTGCCTTCGGTAATTCGGTAGGTGTGAATATACCTACCCTTTAAAAAAAATAATTCGGTAGGTGCCAATAAAGCTAGGGGTGTATTCGGTTTTGTTTGGTCGGTTTTGGATCAAAATCACAAATCGAAGCGGTTCTAATCGGTTTTTAGATTTTCAAACCAAACCAAACCGCCCAACTCTTAAACCAAACTAATCCGATTGGATTCGGTTCAACTTGGTTCGGCCGGTTTCTATTTTCCTATAAGTTCTACTTGCACATCAAACATTTCTCAACTTCTCAACTGATTTTCCTATAAGTTCTATTTTATCGTAACCTAGAGGGTAACTCGGTTGGTCAGACCTTGGGTTTACTCCCTAATGGTCACTACAAAAAATATGACTATAAGCGACAATTTTTTGTAGCCAAAAAGTGCCGCTATTAACAAAAAAATTATTAATACTATTAGCGGCAAGGGTATTAGCAGCAGTTTTTTTGTTAATAGAGACAATTTATGACTATCGCTAATAGTTTTTTTTTTTTTTGTAATGAGCCACCAATTTGAGTCCCCTTAGGGCCTCTGGAGTATTACCTGGTCATTAGTTCCAGGGCCTCATGAGATTAGTCGAGGTGCGCGCAAGTTAGCCCGGACACCCACGGATACCCAAAAAAAAAAAAAAAGTTCTACTTTACTCCTTTAGGATTTAGGAATAGGCTAAAGACAAGGGTATGAGTTTATATAAAAATATATATTTTACGTAAATGCCTTTTAAAATTAATCAAAACCCTCGCCTATATATATATATATATATATATATATATATATATATATATATATATATATATATATATATATATATATATATATATATACTTACAAATTACATTCAGTTTGGTCGGCTTTGGCTTGAGGAGGCTTGAAACTGAAATCAAACCAAACTTTTTTATTTGCCTTTTTTCTAAACTGATACATGTCCAAATTGGACCAAACCGGATTCGGTCTAATTTTGTCCAAACAATGCACAGCCCTAAATATACCTACCCTCTAAAAAAAATTATTCAGTAGGTGCGAGTATACCTACCCTTTTAAAAAAATAATTCGGTAGGTTACCTACCCTTTAAAAAAATAATAATAATTCGGCAGGTTACCTACCCTTTAAAAAAAATAATTGGATAGGTGGGAATATGGTTATCCTCTAAAAAAAACTATCATTTTTCGCATCCTATGGAATTGTGATCTCACCCCAGCCAAAAGGGTAATCTTATAATTGATATTTTTAAATGTGAAGATCAATTTTTTATCCCAACGGATTTTGAGATAATGAGCGTCCCATTAGACGGTCAATTATTGATTCCACGTGGTAAACATCTAAAAAAAAGTGACCCTAAATTAGTTTGAGTGTTATGTGTGCGGTATGATATGTTGCTCACATTTTTGAGATGTATGCCTTGCGTAATAAGAAATTGATCATATGATGGTATGCCCATGATCTCAAGATCTATTTGTGAAAGATTAGGACGAAAAATGATCTCGAGCAGTCTTATTCAAAGTGATCACCCTCTTTGGGCTGGGGTAAAGTTACATTTTAAATGGCCGCAAATAATGGTACCCTTCAAAAAATTATTGATTTACTCTAATGCATGGATCAAAATTTTGTCTAATACCAATACGTATCAGACGTTTCGGACGATACGTATTGATATTAGAGGTCACCGATACGGTACATTGAATGTACCATATCGGTCATTTGTAAGTAAGAAATCGAAAGATACATATCGATTTTCCAGCATTTTGATTCATGCTCTTATGTTCCTTGTTTGGATAAATTAAAGGTGAATAGGAGGCTAGGAGCGCCCCTTAGGCTGAGATAAAACTTCCGGATTGTTATTAAATTGCTTAAATTAAATGGTACAGATCCTTTTGTGCAAGCATTTTGGGCCGAGTAATATTCATAGGAGGCTCTATCACTTAAATTGACTTGGATCGGTAAAAAAAATGTGTATCACCAAAAGAGTATGAAAGTGACGGTGTTAGCTCCATAATTAATAACCACGTCGGGGTTCAGGAAAGTCAGCAAGAGGAAATTCTAGAAAATTTGACAAAATGTCATCAAGTTTGGTTAAAAAAGTACTAAAAATATTACAAACATAGTAATTTATTGGAAAATCGTGAATTAATAGCAATTTTTACGATTTTTTTCAGAAAGTTATGATTTTTTTCAAAATTAAGGAGTAATTTGTGATTATTCAGTAAACTAAAAAATCACAATTTAGGTGCCACGTTTTCATTAAGTTTGGCGATTTTGGTGACTATGGTTAGCTCAAACGACGATCATGGTGAATTAATAGCAATTTTTTCGTCGTTTCAAAAAAAAGAAGAAGCAATTTTTACGGTTTCAGCTTAAATCGCGTGAATCTCTTCAAACAAGATTCTATAAAATAGTGTGTTAAATTCAATGTACCATTTATAATCGAGCTGAGGTTGTTGGGACCTCACCCATCTATTAAAACAAAGAAACATTACAGGTGTTCCTGAATCACGGAAGCTGAACTTGAGATTACGGGATTTAAGCTGAACATTTGAGCGTTACGCGATTTAAGCTGAAACCCATGAATTTAAGTTCTTGAGAGTCATCGTTGAAGCTGACTCATTGATTGCCATCAGGATTATCAATGATCTCTGAGTATACTCCTTGGAGATATAAACTGATCACTGAAGATTTCAAGATACCTGTACCGAAATTTGAGAACATTTTGATATCAGAAAATTTAGGTTTGGAAAGGTATCTTAATCTGCGTTTGGGAACTAGATATTACTTTTAGAAATTTGGATTTGGGTCCTCGAAATTCAAATGCAGCGTTTGGATCATAGAGTGGATTTGGATTTCATATATTCAGCGTCATTTCAAATCCATTGCGACTATGTAAAACTGGGGATTTCCAAATGACACCTCCAAGAAATTATTTCAAATCCATCAGGGTGCGCCCTTCTGAAAATACCTCAGGTAAAAAAAGAAAACTTAAAATAAGCTCCTCTCCCTTTGTTCCATTTTCCTCTGCATAAAGGTTAGGGTTTGATCTTCACCTTTGTTTTTTGTTGTAAAATAGTTAGAGTTTGATGATCTCCTCCTATCCATTACATTCGGCATCATCGTTTGATCAGATTTTAGAATCGTCCACTTTTGGTTGATCTCCTCTTCTCAACAACAAGCGTTCAGTCCGATTAGATTGCAAAAAAAGTTTGGGTTTGATCAATCTCTGCAACTTGTGGCATCAACCTGATCTCTGTTATCCGATCGTTTGCTCAAGGCAATCAAATATTTGTTTGATTGATTTTTTTAGTATTTTTTGTTTTGTTATTTTTTTTAATATATTTATGACTAATAAATTAGTTATGGCTAAGCAATCACATTTACATATGAGTGTTCAAAAAAATGTTTGGGAGAAGTTATATACTGCTATGGACCAAGTGTCCGATAAAATGCTTGAGAGTAGTAGAGCCTGAACCCACTCCCTTATCAATTAGGGGGTTGTACCTGGTGAAACAACACTACAAAAATAGTAACCTACGCCGACGGCTCCCAGCCGTCGGCGTAGAGTATCAAAGCCGTCGGCAAAACAAATCGCCGACGGCTGTAATATCTACGCCGGCGCCGACACACCGTCGGTACTATTCTCGTCGGGGAATCTAACCACCGACGGTTTTCAGCCGTCGGCGTAAGTCATGAATCTACGCCGACGGCGGATGCCGTTGGCGTAGGGTAATTAAATTTTTTTTAAATTTTATATAAATACTCCTACGCCGACGGCTCATGCCGTCGGCATAGGTGTTTTAAAAAATATTTTAAATGATCTATGCCGACGGCGTAGGCCCCCTTTTTTTTTTTGCAAATTTTTTTTGGGGGGGGGGGGGAGGATTTGATGGAAACTGATCTTGCCCCGATCACACAATCAATTTTGGTCACGGCTCTAGTGTCATGCGAGAAGGATGCGCCTCTCACCCCAATGGCGTTAAGAGCCAGCCAATTCCACTGTGTGCCCCTAAAAAATACTGTGAGCTTTGCAGAGATCCCACTTGAACCCAAGAAGAGAACTCATTATCGCGATGCTGGGACCAGGCAGGAACACTGTTAGCATGAAGAAAATTATAATTGCTATGATGATCTAAAGCAATGAATAATCTCCAAACTACTGTAAACACCTTGATGCCTGGGACCAGGCACACATTCCTACATTATGAGGGAAAATATAATGCTATGATTGTCAATACCAAAGGAATAAAAGATGCTTTTTGTAATAAAATTTGTTAATTAAAGAATAAGAGAAGTTGACTCACTTCTTGGTGGACCCTGATTACATAAAAAGTTCCTTTGAAGACAAGACAAAGATGCTTTTTACAGATACAGTTACTCCAAGAAATCCATGATCCATGATATAAATTGCCGAAAGAAACTTAATGTTATATTGAAAATAAGGAAAAAAAGTTACATTAAGAATAGGGAAAAAAACATTTCAAGGCAGATAAGGCATGAGGAGGAGATTGTGCAAACTTTTGAAGCTTTAGTTTTTCATTACTGCATAATACTGCATTCAATTTTTAGCAAATTATGATCTCCCTAGCGACAGACTAAATGGAAAACTTTATTCGTAATAGAAAATACATTCAACCATTTAAAATGCTTCATTTGAGACTAGTTGAGTTGAGGAGGCCATCTATAGGATACATATTTGCCTGTTAGAAATGCTTCCACAAAGTATCCATAAAAGCATAGTACACATTTCAGTTAGATTGGCCAAAATAAACATATTTCAATATATTTGTAGAGTCAACAGCACATACACTATTCAAACACTCGTTGTGGGTGTTTGGAAAAAATAATGAAATTTATGGTGACGAGGTCCATATATTCTACCAAATCCCTACAGGAAAATGGCAGTTAACACCACCATTTTCGGTGGATATAGAAATAACCTAAAATTTAATTATCCAAATATATGGACCCTCGTCTGATATCCTTGGAAAAAAAATCTACACCCTCCGCCCAAGGCAGTTGAACTTGACCAAGATTTCAAAGCATTAAAAATTTGTGAACCCATATGTTGGGAAGGATCTAAGGGTATCCTGAATTTTAAGAACCTAGGCCCTAATAAAACAATGATTACTTCAATAGAAATGCATCCACCATTAGATCATTAAAATCAATCACTTTCACTTAGTTCAATAACAAATAAAGAAGAAAAAGTTCACAATTGCAACATAACTAATGGCTCTGAAGAATACGTGTACCCACATGAGACCCACTCAAACCACAACTAGAACTACTTGTGAATTGGAAACAACTGGAAAAGCAAGTATGTTGGAATAGCAAGTTAGGCGGAAAACTACTACTCGTAAGGAGTACAGCTTGATAAAGAAATTTGGATGACATTTGATACTCAAAATAAAAGCATGAAAATGGCCATACTGATTCAATATCCTCTCTCATGTGTCTCAGCTTTACATTGAAAATACCAAGCCACTCATCCATGTCATCAACACAAGCGATTCTTGATTCTAGTCCTGTAAAACACTGCATCATTCACAGAAGAGGCACACTTGATTTCAGACCACATGGAATTTGAAATAAAAATAAAATCAATAGAGCACTCTTGCAAGAGCTGTATATTTAGAGAACTAGATTTACAGTCAGTAAAGTGATATTTCACCTATAATTACAATAACTTTTAGTGTATAACGGCTATGTACCTCTGCTATAAATGGTTCACTTTCCAAAATTGCATGCACATTGGCTGCTTCCAAAGCAAGAAGTTCTCTTTTCAATCTTTCAAAAAATGCCTCTGCTTCACCAATACCCATGACATACCTGCATAATTATGTGATACTTAATATTATAAGAACCATTTTATGATTAGATTTTTCAATCACAGTAAAGAATAGAAATATCACATGCAGAGGAAAATAAAGAACACAACAAAACAGTGTCAAGGCGGAACCTATAAAAAAAAAAGAGTCAAGGGTGACTATATGTGCCTAAAAACAGGAGATTCATGCCCACGCCAACTGCTTTACTATTTAAATGTTAGATAGTACAAATCACATTGATAGCCTGTAATCTTCTATCATTCTATAGACATGTGCATAAGCCTCTCATTGCCATGCAAGCAATTTATATTTAACAACATAAATTTCAAATAATCATCTAGTTCATCGTCATTCATCTAGCTCATCGTCATAAATTTATAACTTTCTAACATGGCATACATCTAGTTCATCGTCATTCATTTCATGATAATCCATACTCAACGACATAATAATTGAAATCAAGCAATCATGCATACACATCAAGGAATCCATGAATAATGTAATTATGACATTTATACAGACATATGCGTATAGTTATAAATATATAGTTTCACTTATGTCACATCATCACCATCTACCGATATAGAGATGATCTCCTCACAAAACCTAGTCGATTGTTGACGTTTTATTTCATGCACCAGACATGTCACATCTTAAACACCATCTTATTTTTAAATAAGAATGTCGCGCATATATTGATACATGAAATTCTCGCAACCATGGATGGTATTTTGTTTGATTCCATGAAGTATCGAAGAAAAATCTTCGAAATAAACAAGATTTAACAATATTTAATTTAACTTAAACCTACCATGTAAACTCGGCATTGAAGTTGTCAGCATAGTCCTCTGAAATAAACAAATCCATACGGCAGTATATCTGTACCTGCAATCAATTGTTTATCATATTTATCAGTCAGATATTTCAAGCAGACAACAGGCAATCAATTGTTCATTTAAATCATTCATGCGAGATATCGGTATATTGATTGTTGGTAGTAATAAAGGGTGATTCTAACACCATGTGAGCATTCATTGCTATCGATTCGATTAATTATCTATGGTGATAGGAGGTGTGGCCTATCGCTGCGGAAAAATCGAACATGATCTCTTACTTCCATAACTATTCAATCCAAGTGGATGGTGATTGATTAGTAGCTCAAAAATGAAGAATTGGTTTCATATGAAAATTAATTATTTTTTTCAAGATTATTTCTGAGATTAGAACATATGCGATATACGACAATTGAAATGGAAACATAAATAAAATCTTACCCGAATGGTTCATCTCGGCATTTTAAGTGTGCCCATTGCATCACGGTAAAGCACATGGGTCAGCATCTCGGATCTTTCAATCCCAAACATGTTGGCCAACCTTCTGTAAAGCTCTTCATACGAACCAAGGACCAACAGATCAAGGGTTCAACCCACATCTTTAGACTCCATAAATACCTTACAATGCCCAGTCTCCAAACTGAGATCAACCGCTCGGCGATCCTTGTACCACATAAGCCCTTCGCTAGATGAATTCTCTGGCGGGCTGTTGTAATGATTTGTGGAAGGAGAAAGGGATTTAGGGTTTGAGCGAGGATGATTTGAGCAAGAGGGATTTAGGGTTTGAGCGAGAGAGATTTGAGAAAGAGGGATTTAGGGTTTGAGCGAGAGAGATTTGAGCAAGAGGGGTTTGAGTGAGAGAGATTTAGGGTTTGAGTGAGAGGGAATGAGGGGATCGAGAAGGGAGAAGGGAGACGGTTTGAGTTCGGGAGAAGGGAGATGGAAAAACGCAGTTATGTAGTGGCCCGATTGAAGGGTCGTGGGCTTAAGTGGAGTGGTCGGGGGTTGGCCCAAATCCTCCCCTACGCCGACGGCATATTAATTCCAGCCGTCGGCGTATCCGGTAATTTTTGTAGTGCAAGCTGCTGACTAAAGGTATCCAAAGACCCAAATATATATATATATATATAGGAAAAGGTGTCCGTCCTGATCGTCCTCGAAACTTTCACGTGGAGCTTCACGTGGCACCCAAAATATTGTTTCAATGCCATGTAAAGCTCGAGTGCATTACTTAGATCATCTTTAAAAAAAAAAAATTGAAAACTCATCTTCACCGTGTGTTTTTTGAACAGTGAAATGTGGACCAATGAAATCCATCAAACTTTGACTTGTGGGTTTAAAAAGTTTTTTTCGATTTTTTTTTAATAATATTGATCTATACCGTCCACCTATGCTCTATATGCATCTTGGAGGACGGTCAACGTCCTCCACTGGAGGACCTAACCGGCACCCATATATATATATACATATATGCTCATCAATCATCAGACATTGTTTGGTGTAAAGAAGTGTTGTTTTGATTATGTGATTTCTAACATTGTGAGATAAATAACACATTATGCTTTTTGTTTGAGTATTAAGCTAATCAATGCCATAGACACTATAGAATGCCATAGACACTATAGAATGTATATGGCATTTTGCAAACACAATTTTTGGGTTTGTAGTACTTCAATTTATAATCTAATTACTTTATGGTACGGATCACCTAAATATTAGACAATTAATTGTGTAATGATCATTTAAACACTATTTTGGTGTTCAAATGAGTGCTAGGAGAGTCGCCTCCTTTTAAAATCTAAGGATGGGAGTAGCTTTATCTCAAAATCATAACGAAATGCAAAAACAAAGACATGTAGGAAGAAACTCCGGTCTCTTTTCTTGACTATAAAAAAGTATAATTCATTGTCGATCAAATTTTTTTAAAACTCTAGGGTGAAAAAGTGTCTAAACGTATGGGGTTGACTCTCATTGCATTATGCCTAACATAAAATTATCACCTTTTCATAAGTTCATAGATATTCACGTCGTCCGAACGTCAAAACAATTGCTCCTTGGAAGATGAAACAATTGAAATCAGGTACTTTAATATGAACCCTATATTTGAAAGTTTGATATAGTCTTTCCTAATTGGACGAAAGTTTGATATAGTCTTTCCTAATTGGACAAATCTGATGGATTTTAAGTAAGAAACACTGATGGAGAAAAGAAAGTCGATTTTTGGGTTTTACCGAAATTTGTCAATTTTGAGTGGAGTTATGTGGTTTATTTAAGGATGTCTTACCAATATAAGAAAATTGTAACTACTCTTTTTAGTAATTCAAGTCATGACCTACATATTTAAGCTCAAATTTTTCTCAAAGCATTGCATATTCTCCCTTACTCTTTAGATAGGTTTGCGCAAAAAACAAAAGGGTTTATATCTATGAAATATAAGAGGTTTTAGATGAGTTTCAAATGGGTTTTAGATGGGTTTGGAGAGAAATAGATGAGTTGTCAATGAGTTCTAAATGAATTTTAGATGGATATCCAAAATGGGTTTTTAAGAAACCATGAATAAATAAATGAACTCTAGTTGAGTTTCAAATGGTTTTTAGATTGTTTTGGGATTATCATCATCATCATAGCCTTATCCCATCTATTTGGGATCAATTTCGTGAGTTTTATTTTTTCCTTTCATTTCTCTTTAGGGCTAAACTCTGTTACTCTGCAATCTTTCATATTGCTATGAGATCCTCCTCACTCATTAGAAGAATCCTCCTTTTAAAGATTGATCAAGGGTGTTGGGGAGACTAAAGTGATATTGTGTACAACGCATGAAGCTTTTGACTGTTTCTGATCTCCATGTTATTTTCATAGTAATTGTTGAGCCTTGAAATCATCATACTGGTATTTTTTTATTTTTTTTTGTTTTTTGGAAGGAGGTGATGTATACAATTGCTCATAGCTACTACCGCACACTAGCTTTCACTATCCACCACAACTACCAAGTTTGCTTTTCTTTATTTTTGTAAGACCCTTAATACATTCATATCATGCATAATGCATAAATTAATTTTTTTTATATTCAGGTTTAATATTAATTAAATTAAAATTTTTAATTAAATATTTTGATAACGAGCGTAGCACACCATGGTCGGAATTGATTCTTAAACGGGGATATATGAGCAATAATTTGCATAAATTTTAATTTCTTTTGTTGTCTGAATATAATTTCTAATCTTTCTTGCAGCTCAAATCTCTTGTTCATTGCAAGCTTATGAACCTTTCAATTTTTCTTTTTGGCTCACAACAAACCATTTACCTGGCAAGGATGAGCTCTTTAGTGAATTAAAGCGGCTGGGTGCCTCTCACGGCAAATCATTTGAAGAAGTGGAGAAGCTATGAATCCCTGCAACATTTATCCACCATATAAGCTATTACAGGTTGGGCGCTTCTCTGAAGCAATTTTCAATAACTTCTAATTTTTTATTTTTCGAATCTCTTTACTAGTTGGTCACATGAGAATATAGTGAATCGTTGTATTTTTGTTATATGACACTCTTTGGGAATGTAAAGGGAGTTGTTGCGTCTTTTATGATTCATTGGAATAAATTTTAACACTTATAGCATGACTTTGTTATGACAAGAAAATGACAATTAGTTGTCATTTGTCTACTGGTTTAGACCAAATTTTTAGAAAAATTATTAGGTAAGAAGCTTGACGGCAAGTACCCAAACAAGCATCGAGTTATTATTGAAAAGAGTATAGGTAGTTGAAATTGAAGCTTCGATGAGTTTTTACACATAAAAACTATTGAATGCCTTGATAGACATCATTTTTTTGCCCAATCTACTGAAAATTGATATTTATATTATGGATCAATTATTAGACGATCAGATGATGATCCTCATTACACCTATCCCAAAAAATACTAATCTTGGGCATATACCATGAGAGGGGATTCTTAGATCATTTTTAGGGATGTGTGTCATGTGAAATCACCATCAGACATTTTGATAATTGAGCTATGATCTAACGTTCAGTTTTGTGGAATATTGGGCTAAAAACGATCTCTATAGTCCGATAAATTTCGTTAGCCAAAAAAATAAAATAAAGAATTTTGCTGGTGATTATAAATTGCTAATAAATTTTGTTAGCCAACATTTTTGGGTTGTCAGTAGGTAGGGTTGGGCCAAAATTTTGGCTACCCAATGAGAAAATTATGTTTGACTCGATCCGTCGCCTAATTAAAACACTTGACCCACCCTGGATAAAAACTCTGTTTTTCATTGTCTTTCTCTATAAATATTGGGTAAGGTTTACTCGACCCAACGCGACATGTGACCCGATCTAATCTCCGTCGACCCAACCCAACCCATCCCGCTTTTTGCCCGACCCTACATAACCACTTACTCGACTTGACCTGATCCATCTCGACTAGTTAAATTAATGTGACTGACACGATAAAAAATTTGGCTCGGGGTGGGTCTGGTATTGGGTTGACTACTAATCTACAATCCTAATTGTGGTTCATATATACGAAAATTCAGGTTACTAGAATCTCAACCTATTGTTATTTTTAAACTATCCTAATGCAGCATTTATAATTAAGTCTTATAAATGTTAAGGATAAATCCAAATACTACACTCCTTAAGCATTCAAACAAGAGATTTTCAACTTCAAATATTTCAAATTCTGAATTTGAAATGCTTAGATTCGAAATGCTGGAATTTGAATTCTTAAATGCAAATTCCTCTGTCCAAACGCAGCCTTAAGGATTTGAAATGATGCCATGAAATCCATTACATACATCATTGGTTCGGGTTCTAATATCAGATTCTGGAAGGATCCGTGGTGTGATGACCAAACTTCACAAAAAAAGTTTGGTTGGAGACCTTTACTCCATTCTGGATTAAATGAAGATGCAATGGTTAACGATGTCATAGCCAATAAAGCTTGGAATTTCCCTCCCCCCACCACTAAAAGATTTGGGAGGTTTTTTTTTTTGATATCCGTGGATGTCCGGGCCAGCTTGCGCACACCACAACTAATCCTACGGGGTTCTGTGACGACCCGACTTTTCCAATCCCTTAGGTATAGGAAAGGCCGGTTCGCCAACCTATCGAATAAACGATAAGTCGGACAAACAGGGCACATATCAGAGTAAAGCGCAATAAATATCCATAGCTAAAATAAATGCGGAAGCAATTAAAAGTAAAGAACCACCGATGATGGCCGACCATCATCGAAACATGGCTTATAACAGAAATCAACGTCAAATATAAAACTATGGTATCCAACTAAAATGGGCCCACAAATTCAAGTCTAACTCTCACCACAAATAAGAAAATCAGTAAGTTTTATACTGGGAAAAACTCCTCAGGAGGAACCTCAAGCTCTTCCTCAGGCACGTAGTCAGGATCGATCTCACGATACGAATAGCCACGTCAATACCTAAACACTGTGACGTATAGTCGAGTGAGCTAACCAACAAAGCTCGATGAAGAAAGACATCTACGGCATTTTACTTTAACTAACATGGTTTCAAAACAAATATCTAATATAGCTTGTCAAAACATATAAGCGAGATAATAAATGAATTTAGGTGCGAAATCATATGTAAGATTTATTTCTAAATGTGTAAAACAGTTCAAGAACAGATGCAGTGTTTGATGTCTTAGTTTCTCTAACTTCTATATGCAAAGTTGGTAATTCATGACTTAATCATCAACTTAAAATACCTCCGAGTAAACTATATCTCGAGAGGTGAATATAGTGATGGGAACCCCTACCTACCATCGTCGCTTCATGAACCCTTTTTGAGGATGCAACAAGCCCTGCGTAATGAGGGAAACTTGTGCGAAGTTGTTCAGAATTTTGAGGGTCGTTCAGTCAATCATAAAACAAATGAAGATACTAATATAATGGATGGAAGTCTCTTATACATAGTTCAGTTCTTGATTTGAGATCTTGAGCTTAAGCGATTCAGTTTTGAGATTGAGGTAGATTTAGATTTTTAGTCATTCATATCAATTTTAATTTCTGATGTGATTTCAATGGCATATGCAAGTTCAAAGATTTTAATTCAAAATATCCATGCAATTAAAATAAAATCTCAGAAAGATGAGATTCTCCTACCTAAAACTCGGAGTTATGCGAAGTCAAGCAAGGTCCTATTGATGGCCTCTCGCCCTCAATCTACATCACAATATACGTTCATGCATTAAGATAAACTCTAATTACTAATAATATAGACCTATTTAAGCGTTTCCTCAAAAACAAGTCAAAACAGGCAAGTTGCGCCAATCCTAAAATTTGATGTAACATTCTCATATTTTTTTGACTATCAAGACGATTGATTCATGTGTTGGTCAAAACATGAAAGTTGTAGATTTTTATATTAGCTTTCCAACGCAAAAAGAATTGTCTCAATCGGAGTTCGAGATAAAAAGTTATGACTAAAATACTAAGGTAATATCGGAGTTCGGTGATATCTTGCTCGAGCGATGATAAAATCGACGGGTTTCCTCAACGATTCGCGCCGCGATCGATCCCACGAGTTCACAGAGACAACTCCAACACGCCCCCAATGATCTCAACCTCTCCCAATAGCCAACTACGAATCCAAGGTTGATTCAAGTTCTTTCTAAGGTTTAAGTGTTTTCAACAAAGAGGGTTCTAGAGAAGGAGGTTTTCTAAATCGATCTCCTACGATGATTGAAGAAGAGAGAAGAAGGAGTTTCACATGGTTGGGTAACTATCCTCTCTTAACAAAACCTAGTATAATACGGGAATGCAATTCCTTCTTATAATAGGATTGCTCACAAAGTAAAACACACACACACACATCTTATGTATTATACACTTCTAATTTTAAAACTCAAGTCCGGTGTTGAGCGGCTACACCGAGGTCGGTGCACAACTTTCGCACGAGGGTCCAAATGGGCTCTAAATTAAAATCTGTCCGCACAATCACATCTAGATAAAAATCCAAAACAAATGGTGACGTCGGTTGCCGAGCCGAATACACACACAGGGTCAGTCTAACTCGGGTTCAAAATACGGGTCATTACAGCTCTGGTGCTAACAACTGAGTAATACTCCAGTGGCCTTGAGGGGACTCGAACTGGTAACCATTGGGGAGCAAACCCAAGGCCTGACCAACTGATCTACCCGTCCGGGTTGACTATTGTCAAAAGAGTTAGTCTACAACAGACGTCCACTCACTACCGTCCACATGTCCTGTAACTGAGAGACTTAGATGGATTTTCATGCATTGGAATTCCGTACAAGTCACCCAGTCATAAGGATGTGAAGGATGTGTAGACTACAATGTCCACCCATGATGAGTGGACACCCATTGTAGACTAACTCTTATCAAAATTAGCCTTTGCGGCTTCTATGTATTGGTGGGCTTATTGCTAATTATAAATGAGGGAAATCTCATCATTAATCAGGAATTGATAAAACGGGTGATTAAACCTCCTAAACCTACAGCTTCTTGGAGAAAGCCTAATAGTGGCTTCATTAAAGTCAATATTGATGGTTGATTGTTGGAGAGCGCCACTGGCATGGGTGCCATTTTTAGGGACAGCCAAGGAAACTTGTTGCATGCTTATCACTCTCCTTCTCAGAGAGACATCGGCTTTATTTAGCTTAGGCCATCTTCAATGGTAGGACTTTGGTTCATGAGCTGAACTTCTAAAAAATTCATATTTAATCGGATTCTTTCGTGTCCATTAATACCAGCAATAGTATTTGGACTACCTTTGGAAGTATATGTTCTTTTCAAAGATCCTCTTTGACGAGATAATCGTTACTTATATTAGAAGGGAAGACAATTGTCAGACAGATTACCTTGCTCGATCGGGACTCATTGTTGATGACCTAGTCTTTTGGAACTAGTAATTTAGATTCTCTTAACATCTCTTTTTTTATTGTATATATTAAAAGTATACAATGAAAATTTTGGACAAATAACCTTCAGAGGACATTTATAGGGGAAATTTGAGAATTATTAATAATTCAAATAACAAACAAATTAATACTAATTACACACAATCATCACACAATCATAAATTGAACACAAGTCATTTTTTAACGTGGAAAACTTATCATAGGTAGAAATCACGGGATCTATCTCAGATCTAAGAGAATAATCCACTATGAATAAATAACCTTACAGTGCTTTAGAATGATATACCCTATCACTCGTCTCACAACAATAACAACCTCTCGCCATCATCCGATCCATAGTGAAAATTTTTAACAACCGTCGCATCCAACGAAGGTCCACTTGTCTCACACGCGCCACACACTCTCAAACATCGATTCGGAAATTACACATCTTTGAGACTAGGATTTAAAGGATCAAAATCAAGGTAATCTCAAGGCTAGAAAATAAGACCAGAATTCTAAAAATGAAGGATTTTCGGATCAGTTACCAACTGCTCGAAACTACCTTTAATTTATAGGTTTTCAGGTCACGGATGTCCGTGAATGCATTACGGACGTCCGTGGGTTCAAAAATGACATAACGTTTGTCATTTGATTTTACTTGGCAACACCATCATACTAACGAGCAATTCTGATTTTTAAGTCATGATAATGACAATATATCTTACAATCTATCCCTTTGTCACAATCATGACAAAAATTAGTTTACGAGGACTAAAAGAAATAAAAAGAAATAAATAAAAAAAATTACATATTTTCATTTCTCATCTAAGTCTTATACATTAATCTAGAATGAATATGTAAAAGTTACAACTCTATTTGCTCCCCTTAACTATTTGCCAAGTAAAAAAAAATCATCTATGGGTCTTTCACTTATTGCTCTTCACCTGTTGAATGAAACATAAGATATTAATAGCACAAGTATAATACAAGTCAAAACAATTCATCTCTCCCTTTTTGTCATAATGTGACAAAGGGTAAGGTGAAACAAGAATCATAACTCAATTTAATCACAAGTAAAGACAATCATGCAGAAACATTAAAAATCATTACCACATTCATTTGAAATTGAAAAACTTTGTACATACCATGCTAGTACCCAATGGTGCGTTTACAAAAAGTTTCACAAAAAATAACAAACTTCACCTCACCTTATGCACCATCATAAAAAAAAATATAACACAAGAAAACCACATTAACATTATTTTTATAGAAAATATCTCAGAAATTACAACACAGAAAATAAAAAGTCACTCTGGCAGAGGAAAATGAGCTCCTAGTGGCGGGAAGATATTGTTAAAGCAATGCATTATCGCTGCAAACCTGTCAGTCATAGTCATCTATAAAGAGGATAGCTGCTCACCATATAAATTAAAACTAGTCTCTACCCTATCAGATAAGTTTTGAATATCTGAATTCAAGTTTTGAATATCAAAACTCATCCTATCGAAACAGTGGTCATAGTAATAACCCTCTAGTGCTTGAAATGGAGGAATTGGAGGAGATACAGGAGCTTGTGACCAACATTTTCTTAAATCGGGATGTCGGCATCGTCCTTTTCAGAACTTTCATCGATGAATTCAATGTCATTCAAATATATTTTATTCCTCTTCCCAATTTTGATAAGTTTATCTAAGAGTTGCATGACTCTAGAAGTAGCCAAATTAGGCGAAAGAGTCATTTGAGACTCTACAATCTTACTAATAATGATGGAAAAAGGAAAAAATATTTTCTGTAATATCCCGAATATTTTGGCTTATTTTCGTTTACCTCGGTAAGCGTGTCCGAAAATGGTGGAGGGATATTTTTGAATTTTTGGTAAGCTAAGGCTATGATAAGACTTGTGGCAAAAAGATTTCGTCTTGAGAAGTGTGCAAGTCATGTAATCGATGACTTACATAATAATGTTGGTGTTTGTGTTTAGCATCGGATATGTTTTCAACTTAAGTGGATAAGTTGCAATTATAAAATCTAGATATTATTTTTGCTTGGCTTTTGGTTATAAAAGAGATTGAAAGAGAAGTTTCACTTCTCTCTCTCGTTGGAAATTCTACAAGCCTCTAAGGCCTTGCCTCACTTTAAATCCTAGATCTAGAAAGCTTAAGAATTACTCTCCTCATCTTAACCGTTGATTAGAATTATATCGGAAATTTGATCGGTTTGAACTATTGAAAGAGAAGAGAGATGTGGAGAGTGAGAAGAGAGTTGTGGAGAGTGAGAAGTTCTAAATGATTTTGTTGTGGCTGAGGCAGTGACCACCTCTTTATGAATATGGACTGATTTGAAGATCTAGACCATTGAGCATGGAGATTGGTTCCAGTGCGCGAATCGGTGCAACGGAAGTAACGATTTAAGCTACAAGAGGTAGGCTTTTAAAACTTTCTTGCATCCTTTAAATTATGTTTTGTTTAGAGTAGCATGTTGTGTGTTTAAATAAGATCTGATGGCTGTGATTGAATGAGAAGAAAGAATTCGGACATGGAATATTTGGCAGCCACAGAACTAGACAAATTTGAGGGTCGAATTTAGAATTCGACCATCGATTTGAAATTTGACAATCGAAAACTGTATTTTTTGTGCCTGAAGCAATTTTTGGAAATCGATGGTCGATTTCCAATTCCAGGGTCGAATTTGGAAATCGACAATCGAATTGAAAATCGATGGTCGATTTTAAGGTTTTTGTGACTGATGAGTTTTTTTGAAATTCGAGGGTCGAATTCTGTCATGTTTCTGGCCTTTGAAAAATTTGACGGATTTTCTCAGCAAGCTTTTGGTTTGATTTTTGGTTCTATCTTAACACTGAGAGTGTTAATATATGTAGGTTTTGACTATTGGGAGTCCTTGGTGAGGACTGCTTGTGCATGATTTTAAATCTTCTTTGTTGAGGTAGGGGAACCTTGTATTTAATTTGCATTAAATTATAAGTATAGACTGTTTGACTGTTTTAATTAAGAAGTATAAATTTTGGAAATTCTGTTGCACACAGCATGAATAAAACTCTGAATATATGACCCAAATCTGAAAATTTGGAAACTTTGTTATAACTAAGAACTTTGTAATTTGAACCTCAGAACCTAAGTTAAATCTTTGAATCAAAACTTTGAATCAGAACTTCGAAAAATCAGTATTATGTTATGAATAATAAGCATTGATATATGTTAGCATTTGCATTCGATTTAGGGGTCATACTTACGATGCCCTAGATTCTACCAACCGTGTTGACGGTATTACTTTGGCGCAAGTTTCCCTCATAGCGTAGGGGCTTGTAGCACTTTAGAAATGAGTTCATGAACGACGATGGTTAGTAGGGTTTCCCATCGGTCACGTAGTCTGCTCTCATGCTATAGGAAATTTGGGAGATAAAATTAAGTTATAAATTTAAGACAAGAAGCATGCTAAATCAGAAAATTTTCGAGCACATCAGATTTATGTTATCAATTTTGACTCAGGATTAGAACTGAAAATTTAATTTGTAAAGCATTATTTGAAAACCATATTTGATATGATTTCTGTCTTTTGAAAATCTTACTTATGATAAAATGCAAATATATTTGTTTCCTCTATTGAGCTTGGTTGTTAACTCACCCTTGACTATACGTCACAGGTGCTGAGACTGACCTTGAGTCAGAGGATCTGGAGGACTCCGATTATATTCCAGAGGAGGAATTGGACATACCAGCTGAGGAGTTTTTCCCTTGATCCTAGATCCCTTATTTTTGGTACTTTTGTCAGAATATTATTTTGGATATTGGGCCTTAGGCCATTATTTTGATTCTTTTGATATCAATCGAAGAACCATTATTGTGAACCACTATTTTAGATGTTGGATTGGCCATCACCGGTAGTTCTTCTTGGTTCCTCATAGTGATATATTTTTGTTGTTAAAAAGCTTCTGTTTTTGAATTATTATATGCTTTGCCTCTGTCTTTAGATTTTTGTTATATTGCCGGCTTCTATTTGTTACGGTTTATTGAGAAATCAATAAGTTGATGAACCAGTCTTTCCTATACCTTAGGGATTAGAAAAGTCGGGTCGTCACATTTTCGAAGAATCGTCCTTCATTCGGTGGATGATAATCTCAAAGATAATAGTTGAAATGCACAAGGGATGACATTTGTTTAAAAGAAACATTAGATAGATAGTGTCCCAACACACTTGATTATTATTGCTCGCTCTTGGTGTAAGAATGGCAAAAAGGACATGGTGAAGCCACTGAAATTTTGTTTTCAGGGAGGTGTAGTGCAATACAGTTCCAATTAGTTGACATGAATTATTACAAACATAGTCGTACACCGTGGATGGTTGAAACAAAGAATGGACCTGATCTTCATCCACAGGGTAACTATACCCATCAAAATTTAAAAGAATACCCAAATTTTCATAAATGACAAATGGAGAAAATTTAATTTTCTTACCAAAAATGAAAGATACGGCATAATTCTCCATTCGGCTTTCAGCTAATTTAGACTTGATATGATTAGCATAGAAAGTAGAGACAGCCAACCCCGATAAGCAAACATTTCGAAAAGATCGTGATCAGAAAGAAATTTTTTGAGAACCAAACGTTTGACTATGATATTTCGATTCGTAAAAAGACGGAGAAAACGATCTTCATGGCTTTGGGAAGGAAATCATTGTAGAGAAGGGGTAGAGGAAGAAGATGAACCCATAGATTTTTTGAAATTCTTTTGATTTAGCGACATTTTCACGTTAAATCCAAGAAAATAGTAGTAATAACGGATGAAAAAACTTGTGTAGAATGAATGCTAAGCAAAAAAATTCGATTTTTATGAAATATGTGCTTGGACGTCCGTAAGCCAATGCACGGGCGTCCGAAAAACCATTGATATCCATGACAAGAAATTACAACCGTTAAATAACAACACAAACGACGTTGATTTGTAGACCTACGGACGTCTGTTGTGACATTCACGGACGTCCGTGGATGTAATAAATGCATGCAGTTGAAATAACTGTACGTGTTTTTTTTTTTTTAATTTGATTTGACCTTTGACATTCCGGACGTTCGGAGTGATTGATGGACGTCCTGCCATAAACTGATAGTGAGACTATAAAGGTACCAACGTCCGTGAGAAAATATCCAATAAGTGTTTAAAAGTACGGACATCTGTGGATAAACATATCCAGTAAATGTTCAAAAGTGCGGACGTCCGTGACACTTGAGCTTAAGAAGAGATAAAATAAATTTTCCGAAAATTTCATGATTTTTCAAATTTGAAGCTCTTTATAAAAGAAAATCACGGAATGCCTAAAAATTTAAAGATTGAAGATGTAACATAATAAATCCACATGTTGAACAAACGATCTAAACATCCTGAAATGTTAGCAATTAATCATTGAGTTGGTCAAAATTAAATAACATCAATTATATCATAGGCAATATTTAAGATTTCTAATAGTAACTTAAGAAAAACTCTTGAAGATCTTGGTCAATTTGCAACAATAATGAATTCAGCACAAAAACATTATAGAAGGTGCATAGTGAGAATTTTTTATTTTGATATATATGTTAACAAAAATGATTTTCACTCGAACCTTTTTATGCTTTCTAAAATACCCTTTTAACGAGCTTTAGAACATTGGCTCCCAACTAGATAGTATAGGGTAATAGATCTTAAGAAATCTCAACGATTTTACTTGCTCGAATTAATTAGGCAACAAGGTAGAGCAAAAAATAAATGCTCAAGCTTACTTGCTTTCTATTCGACTCATGTAGTGAGTGTTTGGCCAATGACTCCTAATCCAGTTGGCTTAGGACATTAAGTGTAAAGACCCGTATTTTGAACCCGAGTTAGACTGACCATGTGTGTGTATTCGGCTCGGCAACCGACGTCATTATTTGTTTTGGATTTTTACCTAGATGTGATTGTGCGGATAGATTTTAATTTAGAGCCCATTTGGACCCTCGTGCGAAAGTTGTGCACCGACCTCGGTGTGGCCGGTCAACACCGGACTTGAGTTTTAAAATTAGAAGTGTATAATACATAAGAGGTGTGTGTGTGCTTAACTTTGTGAGCAATCCTATTATAAGAAGGAATTGCATTCCCATATTATACTAGGTTTTGTGAAGAGAGGAAGAGACGTGAGTGCCGTGAAGAACCGTAGTCGTTTGATAGTTACCCAATCGTATGAAACTCCGTCTTCTCTCTTCTTCAATCATCGTAGGAGATCGGTTTAGAAAACCTCCTTCTCTAGAACCCTCTTTGTTGAAAACACTTAAACCTTAGAAAGAACTTGAATCAACATTGGATTCGTAGTTGGCTATTGGGAGAGGTTGAGATCATTGGGGACGTGTTGGAGTTGTCTCTGTGAACTCGTGGGATCGATCGCGGCGCGAATTGTTGAGGAAACCCGTCGGTTTCGTTCCGAAGCTCCATTCGTGTGACTCATTTCTAATCTAGGAATCCTTAGATTAAAGGTACGTTTTAATTAAACTTTTTGATTAAAATCATTAGATTAGCCATGGGTTTTGCTTTGGGATGTATGGGTTTTGATTCGGGTGAAAAGGAGCGAAATCGCGTCGCTGTAGCTCGCTCGTGCGAGCTATTATCATCGCTCGAGCGAGGATACATTAAAATACTCAAAAGGCGTTCCCTGCCTCGCTCGAGCGAGCTTTTGTCATCGCTCGAGCGAGAAAGTTCTGAAGGATCTCGCTCGAGCGAGCTATTATCATCGCTCGAGCGAGGTATTTTAGTCATAACTTTTTATCCCGAACTCCGATTGAGACGATGCTTTTTGCGTTGGAATGCTAATGGAAAAATCTACAACTTTCATGTTTTTACCAACTCGTGAATCAATCATCTTGATGGTAAAAAATATATGAGAATGTTAGATCAAATTCTAGGATTAGCGCAACTTGCCTGTTTTGACTTGTTTTTGAAAAAACACTTAAATAGGTCTAGATTATTAGTAATTAGAGTTAATCTTAATGCATGAACGTATATTGTGATGTAGATTGAGGGCAAGAGGCCATCAATAGGACCTTGCTTGACTTCCCATAACTCCGAGTTTTAGGTAGGAGAATCTCATCTTTACAGTATTTTATTTTAATTTGCATGGATATTTTGAATTAAAATCTTTGAACTTGCATATGTCATTGAAATCACATCTGTAAACTGAAATTGATATGAATGACTGAAAATCTAAATCTACCTGAATCTTGAAACCTGAATCTGCTTAAGCTCTGAAAATCTGAAATCAAGAACCTGAACTATGTATAAGAGACTTGCATCTGATTTATATTAGTATCTGCATTTGTTTTATGATTGACCTGAACGACCCCTCAAAAATTCCTGAACAACTTCCTGGCACAAGTTTTCCTCATTACGCAGGGGCTTGTTGCATCCTGAAAAAGGGTTCATGAACGACGATGGTAGGTAGGGGTTCCCATCAGCTATATTCCTGCTCTCGAGATATAGTTTACTCGGGAGGTATTTTAAGTTGAGGATTAAGTCATGAATTACTGAACTTTGCATATAGAAGTTAGAGAAACTAAGACACTGAAACATTGCATCTGTTCTTGAAACTGTTTTCACACATTTAGAAACAAATCTTACATATGATTTCCGCACCTAAATTCAGTTTATTATCTGCTTATATGTTTGACAAGCTATATTTCGATATTTGTTTTGAAACCATGTTAGTTAAAGTAAAATGCCGTAGATGTCTTTCTTCTACTGAGCTTTGTTGGTTAGCTCACTCGGACTATACGTCACGGAGTTCGTGAATCGGCGTGGCTATTCGTAATTGTGAGGCCGATCGAGGAAGAGCTTGAGGTTCCTCCTGAGGAGTTTTTCCCAGTATAGAACTTACTGATTTTCTTATTTGTGGTGAGAGTTAGACTTGAATTTGTGGGCCCATTTTAGTTGGATATCATAGTTTTATACTTGACGTTGATTTCTGTTATGAGCCATGTTTCGAAGATGGTCGGCCATCATCGGTGGTTCTTTACTTTTAATTGCTTCCGCATTTATTTTAGCTATGGATATTTATTGCGCTTTACTCTGATATGTGCCCTGTTTGTCCGGCTTATCGTTTATTCAATAGGTTGGCGAACCGGCCTTTCCTATACCTGAGGGATTGGAAAAGTCGGGTCGTCACATTAAGTATAAAATATTCCAACGGGCTTATTAACTCGAGTCGAAAAGGCAAAGTGTAAGAAGCATTGTTCAGATTTATATAAAAAGACACAAACTTCATTCATTGTTCAATAATGTTGCAATGACCTTAAATAAAAGATTTCTTTATATACTAACGAAAACGATTAACCTTGATAAAACGGAATTATAGCCAATAAAGAGTAACTCATGATTAAAGAGATTCGATCTCAGGAAATTTGATCAAATGTACAAAATAGAAATTCAAAGTGTATCAAATAAAATCCTTAAATATTCAAGGAGACAATAATTTCTTTGATCAAAAAGCAATTTAAAAAAAATATTTACAAATATCATATATACAAAATTTGAAGAAATGATTAATCAATGAAACATAAATTAATGGATTTTCGAATAAATTCAAATCGAACAAAATCCAACGGTTTTGTAAAAATATCAGCCAATTGTAATTTGGTGTCTATGTATTCAAGGAGAATAATTTTATCTTCTACCAAATCACGTATGAAATGGTGTTAGATATCAATGTGTTTAGTCCTAGAGTGTTGTACAGGATTTTCAGAAATACAAATTGCACTGGTGTTATCACAAAATAAGGTCATAACACCTTGAATAATTCTATAATCAGACAACATTTGCTTCATCCATAAAAGTTATGTATAACCATTGCCAGCAGAAATATATTCTGCTTCAGCAGTGGACAAGAAAACAAATGCTTGTTTCTTGCTGAGCCAAGAAACAAGACAATTACCGATATAAAAGTAACCACCACTGGTGCTTTTACGATCATCAGAATTATCAGCCCAATCAGAATCAGAGAATCCTATGATTTGAGAAGTGGTATCAAAAGGATACCAGAGACCTAACTATAATGTTCGGTTTACATAACGAAGGACACGTTTAAGCACAGTTAGATGAGATTCTTTAGGGGCTGCCTAGAATCTAACACACATACCCACACTATAGGCTATATTAGGTCTACTAGCAGTTAGGTAGAGAAGGCTACCTATCATGCTTCTATATAAAGTCTCTCCAACAGATTTACCCGATACATCTTTTGACAACTTCATAGAAGTACTTATTGGAGTACGAGCAGACTTACTGGATTCTAAACCAAATTTTTTAATAAGTTCTTTGGCATATTTGGATTGAGTAATGAAAATACTAGAAGACCTAAGAAACAATTTAACTCACAAAATAAACTCATTTCAAATTCAGTACTCATTAGATTTTACAATTTATGAGCATTTGAATTAAGTGTGGAACCAAAAATAATTTCATCAACGTAAATTTGAGCAGCAATCAAATGAGACGATTTTTGTTTTAAAAATAAGGTTTTATCCACACTGCCACGTTTGAATCCGTTATTGATTAAATATTTTGTTAGTCTATCATACCAAGCACAAGGTGCTTGCTTCAAACCATATAATGTTTTTTTAAGTAAAAAAATATCAAGAGGATGATGTGGATCTTCAAACCCTTCAGGTTGTTCCACGTACACTTCCTCTGAAAGAAAATCATTTAAAAAGGCACTTTTTACATCCATTTGATATAATTTAAATTTTAAATGACATGCCATGGCCAAAATGATACGAATGGATTCAAGTCTAGCCACAGGTGCAAATGTTTCATGAAAATCAATGCCTTTAACCTGTGTGTAACCTTAAGCCACCAATCTTCCTTTTTTTCTAATAATTTTATCTTCTTCATTTATTTTATTTTTAAAAATCTATTTTGTACCAATGATTCTAATGTTTGAAGGTCTAGAAACAAGTTCCCACACATCATTTCTTTTAAATTGAGTGAGCTCTTCTTTCATGGCCATAACCCAATGCTCATCAAGAAGAACCTCTTTAACATTTTTTGGTTCAATAGAGGATGTGTAACACACATGACATAGAAGATTTGAAAGATGTTTAAATTTTCTCCTAATCATTAATTGGGTGGAGGCATCACCAATGATTGCACTAGGAGGATGACTTCTCATATCACGTGTATAGGTAGGTGTAATAGCCCGAAAAATCACGCTAAACTATGACCTCGGGATCCGTGCCCGATCGGTCATAAGTTTGACCAAATGGAAGTCCAATAGTTAGCATGAGGTGTGATGAACGGATGAGATGTGACAAATTGAATGTCTATGTGGTGTGTATTGTAAATGTGAAGTCGCATACACCTATCGCGGTGTATGTGCTCAACACACACACGTGAGGAAAGGGATAAAAGGGTTTAATAACCCTAAATGTGTGTTTTTGGTGGTTGAGAGAGAAGTAAAGAAGAGAGAGAGATAGGAAGTAAAGAGAGGAGTTATTGCAACTGATTTGGAGGGGGGATTCAAGCGATAAAAGCCGGATTCAACACGGGTTGGATCTGTTAGAGCCAAAGCTGGAACCCTAGCCTTCCAACCATTTGATTTGAAATCAATTTGAGATTGATTCAAGGTAAATTTTTGTGAATAAAATGCATAAATCGTAGAGTCTAAATTGTGGTTGAAAATGGGTTAAATCATAGGATAATGGTTTAGAAAAATAGAGGAAAAAGTATGGAAGAAGATTGGGAAGAACAGCTCGAAAGGGGCTGAATCTGACAATTTCGATTAATCGAAATTGGCCAAGAAGTTGAAAGGTCAGAGGACCCCGATTTCGATTAATCAAATTGGAGTTCGATTAATCGACTTTGGATTTCGATTAATCGATTTGATCGACATCGATCGAACTCTCCAAAGGACCCTGTGGGACTGGAGGAAAGGACTTGAGGAAAATCGACTAATCGAAATGGGATTTCGATTAATCGATTTCAGTTTTCGATTAATCGATTTGGGATCGATTAATCAATTTTAGGAACTTGACTACTCGAATTGAGAATCGACTTTGCGAAACAGAGAATTTCGATTAATCGAATGAAAATCTCGATTAATCGATTTGAAAATCGATTATTCGATATTGACTTTCGATTAATCGATTTTGGAAATCGATTAATCGAATCAGATTCGATTAATCGATTTTGGAATTCGATTAATCGACTGGGATAAAATATGTTGACTTTTGGGTTTGACTTTAAGATTCTTGGAGAGTCTTAGACCTTCTTTATTGCATCCTTTGTGATGTGTTTCACCTGTTATGTGGTATCATAGGTGGTACGTGTGGACTAGTGCACAAGGAGCCACGTGGGACCTTGATGCGTTGAGCAAACAAAGACTTGAGGTAGGGAACACCTTGAACATGTACTTTATTTTACAAGAGCATGTATGTAGTGATATAGATTTCAATTCAATTGTGTAATTGCTTAAGAATTGTGAAAAGTGTGTGTGCATGTGACCTCCATAAGAGTAATTCTAATAAGCCATCCCCAGGGGATGAAGAAGTAAAGAGATGAGAGCATAAGGTGTGATGCAAGTAAATGGATACATCCCAGGGTTGTATCCAATGATTGAATCATGTTTGATAGGGCCTAACTGATATAAGATAGCACACTTACACGGTGAATAACTATATGTAAGGCACCGATATTTTTGTTATTTGAGGTTTGATAGGTTACCCCACCGACGTGGCGGGATATCCACGACTGACACGGCAAGATATCTGTGACCGATACGGCGGCGAAACCGTAGGCCAGTGCGGAGGCTTATCCGTATATAGTAAGCACACCCCAGGGGTGTTGATTGAGACAAGTGAAACCCCGCCACCAATCCCCAGGGGAAAGAGGCTTGGGTACTATATTGGTATTCCCAGGAAATACGTCAAAACTGTCTATATAGATGACGATGAAGGGTATCTCATCGGGGCTCGATGCTATATTGCTCGGGGATTACTTAAGTTGAAAGTTTAAGTTTTGCTTTAGGCCTTTTCAGCATCATTCATGAGTAAATGAAAACATAAGTAATCAGCAGTAAAACGAAATGCTTTTTAACTGTTTTCATCAATAACTGCATAGATACATCATGCATGGCATATCATGGAATATATGTGAGTTATAATTTATATGTTCAACTGTGTTTGTTCCCTATTGAGCTAGGATGTAGCTCACCCTATAGACTATACGTCGCAGGTCCACTACTAGTAGCTGCCGCGGCTTCAGGAGACGCTGATCCCGGCGAGTCGGACCTTGCGGCCGGCGAAGAATTGGAGCCACCTCCTGAGGACTTCTTCTAGAGGACTCCGTTGTGCCGCTTTAAGGGCTTTAGAGAGATTTTGTACGGCTTGGTATGTCAAACCTTGATTTTATTTAAAATCATGTATATAAGGAGTTGGGATTATTCTTTTGGGACAAACCATCCGTGATGATTTCTATCATCGATGGTTCGGATCGGTTTTCCATTCATGCAGAGGCATGAGGGTAGAACTGTCTTTTGGAAAGTTAATTAATATAGATTTAAATTCCGCAATTTCGTTTATTATACTCTTTGATGCTTGATATACCAGTGTTCCGTGCTTAGCTAAAGGGCACGGTCAAGATGATCGTGCTGATGGCACGGGTTTCGGGGTGCCGAAATCCGGGCTGTCACAGTAGGTCTATTTTGAGACCGATTTTCAAAGATAATATTAGTTGTATCTTCTACACTTAAGTCTTCTGTGATATCAGGAGTAGTGTATGGAGAATTTACATTGTCAGATGAAGAATTAATGTTATTAAGTCTATATTTTTCATGAATAACAGGAACAACAAAATTTTCATCATCAATATCTCTATTTACAATATTAGAAGAACTAGATTTTTGATAATCTACAACAACATTTATTGATTCAATCATATTAAGTGTCCTTAAATTAAAGACCCTATAAGCCCGACTATTCAAAGAGTAACCAAGAAATATTCCTATATCAATTTTAGCATCAAATTTACCAAGGGATTCTCAATCCCTTAACATATGACAAACACTTCCAAAGACACGAAAGTAACTAACCACTACGTGAAAATGAGAAAAAAATTACATTAGTGGGGCGGGATAAACGACGGCCGTAATCAATCGGTAAAATCTTGACGGTCTAGGTCCATCATTTAAATTAAAACAACAGTGGTAAATAAATTGACTGCCTAAAACAGTCGTTTATATATATATATATATATATATATATATATATATATATATATATATATATATATATATATATATATATATAAAAGATAAATTATATATATATCATGGCTATATTGAAGTTGTTTGTCAGCAACCCAACCCGAAAAAAATGTGATTTTGCAGGGAATAAATCGGGGTCATATACATGGTCGGGCTTAGATAGTGGAAGCTTGGTTAAAATTGGGTCGGGTTAGGGCATGGCCATGTGAGGCCAACTTTATTAATAAGCTCGACCCTAGCTAGCCATATATATATATATATATATATATATATATATATATATATATATATATATATATATATATATATATATATATATATTATAAAGTTTAATTCCTAATATATAATAGGTTTGATAAATACCATCGTACCTTATATATATGTCAAAATTAAATTTATAAATAACTTTATTTAAAAAATACGTATATACATATAAAATAATTTTAAAAGAGAAGAATATCCCACAACCTTGCTCACTATTTTGCCTTATGTCGGGCCTGAGCTTTGGTTGAGTTTGCTTGCCCTATGGGTAGGATCGGGCTGACCCCTTGGCGGCCCGGGCCGGGTTAGGGTCGGGCCATGGCTTGGCCCATTAACAACCTTATTTTAAATTCACCAATGAAATTTGAGATACTTCACCCACTCTGAAACTCATTAATTACATGCATTAAATCTGACAATCGAGATCATTTTTTGTCAAATTTTTTTTCACAATGAATTTTTATGTCATGAGCATACGATCAGACGGTTCATTTTTTTTTATTTCATGCAGCACACATCCTAAAAAATTGACCTTAAAATCAGGTTTGGGGGTAATGCTTGTCAGTTCGTATTTTTTCACCCTTTCTGGGATATGTGCCTTGCGATCTCAAACACGGACGGTTGGATGGCATTCTCATGATATCAAGATCCATCCTGAAAAACTTTGGGACGATAAACAATCTACATCATCTAAATAAATGCAGTCAATGCATTTCAGTGTGGGTGCTCACAAAGATTTGATGCATGGATTGTTCTCATTAAAAAATGGGTACCTTTAATAGAACCCAACATCATTGATTACTTTAAATCAGAGGATGGAGATCGTGTTTAACTCCAATTTTGTACATAAGAAATCTTGATGTCATGAACGTACTATCATACGTTAGTTTTCGATTCCACCTGTCACATATCCCAAAAAGTAGCCCTAAAATCGCATGACATACATCATACGCGAAAGTGACTTTAGGACCACAATTTTGAGATCTGTGGCATTTGGAATCAAAAACTGACCGTCTGATGGTATGTTCATTGATTGGAGATCCCATGAGTGGAAGATTGGAGCGAAGACGATCTCCATCTTCTGATTTAAAGCGATCATTGATTATGGGTGTAAGTGCCCAACAAGAATTGTAGGTGTCATTAAAAGTACCTAATTGAACTTAAGAGTACCTTTAAGTCCACCCACCAAATCATTGAGTTCACCCACACTTAAACATATTGACTTGGTAGAATTAGATGATGGAGATCGTTAATCCTCCCAATCTTTCACACGATGGATCTTGAGATCATGGGCCTACCATCAGACGGTTAGTGTTTAATTTCTCGTGGCACACATCTTAGAAAAATGACCTTAACATCATATGCATGCTCAAAATTGATTTTAACGTCAGTTTTTTGGGTGCATACACATGAAATAAAAAACAACCGTATGATGGTATGATCATGTTCTCAAGAAATTTCAGTAATTTTCGTCGAATTTCGATAAATTTTCGGATAAATTTTGGTAAATGCAGCCCGAAGACCACAATGTAATTTTAGACGATGCAGCCCCAAAGAGCTTAATTGCAACCGCCTCCTAACTTGAGAGGTGTTTTAAAGGGCTGGAAACCCATCGAGATTTCTACTAGAGGAGAGGTTTTCTTTGAGACTTGCAAACTTGAAATTTGAGAAACACCAAACCCTAAACCCATCGAGCCCCACCTCGACGTCGTAGTCCTGTCCATTGATTCCAGCGAGCACACAAGTAGAAATAGAATCCCTAATCATGCTCTTTATCTTTTTCTTCTTGATTTAGAAACCGAAGCCCTAAATCCATCGAGCCCCACATTGATTCCGGCGACCCGTCCATTGATTCCGGCGAACACACAGGTAGAATCCCTCATCACCTTTATCTTTTTCTTATTGATCTTGTTGCCGCCACATACACATGATCGGATCACAGGATAATGTTTTATTTGTATAGAAAACTCGTTAATATTTCGGGCTTTAGATACTACCTACGGTGGACAAGAAAATTCTCAGATCAGACCAGTGTTGGTTCTGTCTGGTTTATCCTGGCAATATGACACCCGGTCAATTTTGTTAATTTTCTAGTCTCCTTATTTTGAATCATCCAAAACTCATAAAATGGATATTTGGAAGGACTTCAAGCCCTTTCCATCCATGTATAATTTCAATTATGTTCAATGTAAATTTTCGAAAATATGCCTCCTGCATTAAAGGACAAATTTGCAATTCGGATTAAGACTGCAAACATTGTCTTGTATAATGGGCAGCATAAATTCCAAACAAAAGATTAATTTTAGAAGCCACCATTTGGCCCTGAAGCTGGTTCAAGTCTTTTTTCATATGGCTCCGGAATCAGGTTAAATGGAGCTCTGGTTGATTTTTTGCAATTTTTTCTTTGGACTGGTGTACGGAGTGTTTTATGAGTCTGGTTTAAATGGGAAAGAGAATATAAAATGAAAAGAAACTTCCCGAATCAGTTTGAATTGTAAATTTTTGATTATGAAAGAATGTAACTTTTGTTATAAATATAATTTCTGACACAGTCTGTCTTGATTGGTTTCTTTAAATCCATGTCATTCAGAAATTTGTTTACTATCCTCCTTTAAATTGCACGAATGGCAACTAGAATATTGGTAAATCATAATTTTTTTACTCTTTGACTTCACCAGTACTTTGGAGTTTTGATAATAGTGAATCATAATTAATCTACAGAATACCCTTAAAAAGTTTGACTTTTGGACCTTTACAAACTTATAAGTAGTCAAATATAAGTAATAAATCACATCCATCCATCCATCACGTAGGAATTTGGAGGTGTAATAAGTAGTGAACGGGTCCATGAATCTTAAGTTTGGCTTGGGCCTTCCTCGAATTTAGGAAGTCTCCGCCCAAATTTCCCTTCTTGCTTCCCAGTACATTGCAAAAAATAGCACATTCCATAAATATCTTACTTAAGAATTTATATGCAGCTCTACTACTTATTTCCACACAAATGCTTTGTTAGTTTCATTGTAGTATAAGAAATTGTACATATCCTTGCTATTTTTATTGGCTCAAATTTAAGATGCAAATATATTTATCCTGATAATGGTTCATACAAAATACTTATCAGAGGTGTTTGTTTCGCGCCTGCTACTCTCATTGGGTCATTATATAGTTTGGTGTTCTTCAGGTTGAATGCTTGTGTTATTCATATTGCACAGTGGGGATCTAGCCTTGCATGGATTCAGAATATACATAACAAGGTGCATGGTCTTTGTATGAAATGAATAAATTGCTGTTGTTGGTTTATAGAGATGTTAATATATGAAAGGCACTACTATTCTTGCAAGCCTGCCTTTATTAATCTATGCCTTTTTAAAATCAGATTTTAATTTTTTCAAACTTGCATTGTTAATTGATATTCTTAGTGCAGTCTTACTACTACTTTTAACCAATTGTATGACAACATTTTCAATATGTAGAATTGGATCATAAGTATGAAAACATGGAGTTACTATCTGAAATTTGTAATTTTTTGTTGTCTTTATTCTAAATAGTGTGTGCAAGCTAAACTTTAAAACTGTGAGATTGCTCAGTTTGCTGTTCTCAGTACAAAAATATGAAATAGCTATATTGAAATGCAAAATTTCTGTTTGTCTGTTATGGTATGAGTTTTTACTATAGTCTGACTGTTATGGAGGCTTTTGTCTCTCTGTTCAATCATGAAGGCCTTAATGATAATCCTGCACTTTTTCAGTATCTTTTAAATGAATATATATATATATATATATATATATATATATATATATATATATATATATATATATATATATATATATATATATATGAGAATTGGGAAGATGGGTTTTGAACCCATTGCCCGAGGAGTGGTTTCCACGCTAGATCGCGTTCCATGGGCACCATAATTTAAATAATTCTCGATTATGAGTAGTATTTACGGGTTTGTTGATTTTTAGCAAAGAATTGATGGCACAATTCAATTCTCATTCAAGTGGGTGTGGATCTCAAACAAGTGAGTTTGAATCTCCATCAAATGGGACTGGATCACGATCAAACGGGTTTGAACAAATCAATACGCAAGCGAATGGGTCTGAAGAAAGGGAAACTCAAAATATTAGTTAGTTTGCTTAATTATATTTTTTAAAATAATGGTTATTACTGGATTACTAACAACATGCTATTCATTTAGGTGTCTCTAAAAAATCACTACGTTTCAACGAATATGGGCAACCTATGGGAGAAGGTTTATCAAAATTCTTCACATTTGTAGGCAAACTGGCGAGAGCATATTGTACACCAACATATAATACTTGGCATGATGTGCCAATTCCCATTAAAGATCAAATATGGAGAGGCGTCTTAGTGAGTAGAAGTAAATTAATTAAAATTAATTTGGTTGTTCAAGTAATATTTTTGAATTAATATTTCTTTTTCTTATCATAGGGGGCATATAATGTTTTAGTGATTCACAAAAGCATGGTCTTGTTAAAAGCTAATATCTCTTGGAAACAGTGGAAATATGACCTTCGCAAGCAGTTTGATAAATATTAGACAAATGTCGAATGAAAAGCTAATATACCAGATCGTGTAAAAAAAGATGATTAGAAAACTTTCGTTGATATGTGTTCAACAGAACAAGACCAGGCACGTCGAAAAAAGCAAAGTCTTCTAGGGAATGGATGAAAAATCCACACACCACTAGTAGGCGAGGAGCAGCTAACACGGCAGAGGAGTTGGTAACATTTAATTCTAATATTTAAATATTCATATAAAAATAGAAATATATAAATAGAGGAGTAGGTAACATCTAGCCAATATTTCTATTTCCATCTAATTAATTGAAATATTAATTTTTTTTTTATATATTTCTATTATACAGAAAAAGTAGAATCCTGATGGTACAGTTACTAAAACACAAATATATATAGCCTTCCACACGAAGAAAGATGGGACTTGCCCTTTTCCCGCTATGAGCAATCAGCTAGTAAGACTATTAATTTTAGTTTATTTTAAATGGAAGTTTTAGTACTGAAATATTTAATTATTATTTATTCTTTACTCGCAGGATGATATTAGGAGAATCATTTTGAATGATCCCCTTCTAGGGGAAAAGGATTTAGATAATAATCCCGTTGCTAAAGTAAATGATGCTCTCCTCTCCCATTTTGTTCATTTTATTTTTCTTTTAAAAAAATTATAGTTCAAAAATTTTTCGTCTCAGGTTTGTGGCCGTGATAGAAGGGGTTGTGTTCGCGGCATGGGTAGGGGTGTATTTAAAACCACTATACAAGCATATGCGCCTTCTAGAGAGAACGCTCAACGGGAGAAGAGAGAACGTGAAAGCATTGAATCGAAGTATGATATAATTATACAACAATTTGATGAGAAGCGTAAAGCACGTAAGATTCTTGAGGAAAAATAAGATGCATTATCAGGTCAACTTCTTTCTCAAGGGACACATATTTCTCATATTTTGGATTCAAGTTCTGCTCAGGTACCAATTTGAATTCTTTGTCTCATTTTTTTTTACAAAAATCATAAATTCTTAATATGAAGTAGTTACATTCTTTTCCTAATTTTTTGTTGGCACAACCGATTCTTCCTGATTCACCGATAAACCAATCATCCACACGCTACTTAATAAAGAACTTCAAGAACAAAATTATTGCACTAGGACGTGTTAATAGAGAGACCACAAAATCAACAGAATCATATAGCATCATCGTAGGTGCCATTTATGATCTCGATGCAGAGCTGTATGCAACTGAAGGGGCATTAGCAGATATTACACTTGGCGATATAATCTCCTAGCCAAAGGGGCTTTTAATTTTTATGCGATTAATTAGGTGTAATTTTTATTTGGACATATTTGGCTATGGTCATCTTGATAGATTTGGATGATTGGTATTTTTTTTTTTAAATTTAATGACTACTTATGTCAACATTGAAAGTTGTAATTAAGGGTTATGAATATAATATTTTATCCAATTATTTAAAGATATGAATTTTCTTATGGTGAATTGGTAAATTTGTAGATCGGAATGATTATCAATTTTATATTTTTCAGATAAAATTCGATAAAATGATGTTATATATACGTCTTTTCATAAAATTTAAATATTTAAAAAAAAAATACCAAAAACTGCGACTGCTCAAGACTGTCATTTTTTCTTTACACTCGAAAACAGTGACAGCTATAATATGTCAATTCTAATGAAAAAATGTTATTTTACTTTTGAAAAACGACACTTAAAAAAACGGTCACCAACTGTCGTTGGTGATCGACGGCAAAAGGCAGTCGTTGTTAAACGAAATAAATGACAGCTACAATACATCATTAACAAAAACTACGGCATTTTTTACGACAGCCCGCTCAACGATTAATAACTGTCATTATTTTCAAAAACGACAGTCATCGGCTGTTATTTTTTTCGCATTTTCACACATAGTGTAACTTAAGGCTTTTTACCATTCCATATTTCATACGAAATTTTAGTAGTGTTGGGTCTAAGATACATACGATTTGATATATAACATACAATACTAATAGCTTCAGCCCATAGATTTTTAGCCACATTGTTAGCATTTAACATAACTCTAGCCATTCCTTGAAGAACCCTATTTTTCCTTTCAACCACACCATTTTACCGAGTTGTGTGAGGAGCAAAAAATTTATGTTTTATCTCATTTAAAGTATAATATTTAGCAAAAGATGAATTTTAAATTCTTTATCATGATCACTACGAATTCGAGCAACAGAAAGATTCTTTTCAACTTGAGTTCTTTTAGAAATTATAATAAATTCATCAAAAGCCTGAGATTTATCTCTAAGAAAAGCAACCCAAGTATACCTAGAAAAATCATCAACCAAAGCAAACACATATTTCTTTCCCTCTAAACTACTTATTCTCATAGGACCTACAAGGTTAAAATGAATTAACTCAAGTATCTTAGAAGTAGGAACATTAACCTTTTGTAAGGAACACGGGTCTATTTACCCATTTGACAAGCACTACAAATAGATCCATCTGGTTTACTTAATTTTGATAAACCTTTAACAAGTTGATCAAAGGCTAATTTGTAAATATCATTTTTATTCATGTGCCCAAGCCTCTGATGCCAAATATTGATCTCATTTGTTTTAGTGATAAGACAATTATTTTTAAAAGAATCGCTAAAAGTATAACAATTATTAGATGATCTAATTCCTTCAAGGGCAATTTGACCAGTAGAATCAATGACAGTGCACAAATTTTTGATAAAGTTGATATTCATCCCATCATCACATAAATGATTAATACTAATGAGATTAGCGTTAAGTCCTTCAACATAAAGAACTTCATTCAGTTTAGGACATCCAGGTGCTTCAATTGTTCCTTTACCAGTAATTTTACATGAGCTTTCATTTCCGAATGTTACATTTCCCTCCGGGCATGGACTTAGGTGAGAGAAGAATGATTTCTCTCCAGTCATATGCCTGGAACAACCACTATCAAGGAACCATTTAGATGATTCACAAGCTTTAAGTGAAATATGAGTAACCTGAGCAGTTAAATCAGATTTTTGAATCCAAACACGTTTGTATTTAAGAGTTAATTGATTTTAAATCACATATTTGTTGATGTTTCTGTTTGAATTACTCAAAGAGATAAATTTATTTTTAAGCTTGTCAATGTTTGTGTCTCTTCAAAGTCCGAAAGTTAGGAACATAGTAAGAAGAGTATTCAAAGGTGAATGGACAATACACAAAAGTATGTCCTTCCCACCGACAAGTATAACATATTGAAACTCTTCTACTAGAAGATCTAGAACCAAATGATTTAGATTTACTTGAAGTTGGTTTAGAATTCATAGGAAATGATTTGATTTCCTTAACAAATTTTAGAGCATGAGTTATCTCAGGTTTAGGATTTTTGTTTAATGAATGAATGTATCCAATACCTGATTTTTCTGTAGTTCTTTGACCAGATCTTAATAATTTTTTCATTTTCTCATTAGCCTTATAGAAGTTTGAATATTTTACAGAAATGGAATCAAGTTCACTTTTTAAAATTTCATTAATTAAAGTAAGAGAATTTGCTTTCTTTTCTTGTTCCATAAATTTAGAGTTTATAAATTCACTTTTTCTTAAAGTGTAATCTTTTCTTGAAATTGAGTTTTAAGTTGAGAGTTAAGATTAATTATCGTGTTTGTTTACTCATTCACTTTCCTAGTCAATTTTACATTTTCTTTGGTGAGATGTAAGGATTCTTGATATAATTCACTATAAGCATTAGTCAATTTTACAGTGCAAGTACTGATGCGGCGAAACTCTGAAGCAGTAACTACTCCAAATAACGTATTAAGAGCCTTAAAATTATAGCCAAGGTTGTCATAATCCTGATCAGTCCATAAAGATCAAGGTTTGACAGTAGTATGTGGTATATTATCGACAACAGAGGTCGTAGTAGGTAGCGACCATCCATCCTCAATAGAATACCAAATGTGTGGATCCATAGAACTTAAAAATGCTCTCATCCTTGCCTTCCAGTAAGGATAATTAGAGCCATCAAATAAAGGAGGTCTAGCAGTAGACGCACCTTCTCTCGAAAGATCGTGATATCCCAAATTAGATATTACACTTAATTTGTTAGAATTTACTAAGTGTCATATGCTTTGATACTAATTGAAATTTGGGAATTATTAACAATTCAAATAACAAACAAATTAATATTAATTACACACAATCACCACACAACCATAAATTGAACACAAGTTATTTTTTAACGTGAAAAATCTATCACAGGTAAAAACCACGGGATCTATCTCAAATCCAAGAGAATAATCCGCTATGAATATATAACCTTACAGTGCTTTAGAATGATATGCCCTATCACTCTTCTCACCAACAATGACAACCTCCCGCCATCATCTGATCCATAGTGAAGAATTCCAACAACCGTCGCATGCAACAAAGGTCCACTCGTCTCACACGAGCCACACACTCTCAAACATCAATTCGGGAATTACACCACATCTTTGAGACTGGGAATTAAAGGATCAAAATTAAGGTAATCTCAATGACAGAAAATAAGATCAAAATTCTAAAAATGAAAGATTTTCGGATCAGTTACCAATTGTCCGAAACTACCTTTAATTTATAGGATTTCGGGTCTCGGACGTCTGTGAATCACTTACGGATGTCCATGAATGCATTACGGACGTCTGTGGGTCCAAAAATGACAAAACGTTTGTCATTTGAGTTTACTTAGAAAAACCATCATACTAAGGAATAATAGTACTGATTTTTAAGTTATAATAATGATAATATATCTTACAATAGGGAAGGAGAAAAAGTAAAAAGAAATGAGAATCCACACAATACATAACAAGCCAATTAGGAGAACTCCATGTTCCCTTTGTGTAAGGAAGTAGCCCTTTCTACTAATACCATTTTTAATACTAAGAGTCATGTAATACATTGGATATAAAATCATGGACTTCTTGCTTTGATCTTGATTGGAAGACCCATGGATGGGTAAGGCACAGGTTCATAAGTTATGAGCTCACTAGGATTCACTTGCGACCACTCATAATTTGTAACTAGGTTATGGATAACTACGAGTAGTAGAACCCTGGCAAATTCATTCCCAATGCACATGTGTTGTCCTGCTCCGAAAGGAATGTAAGAAAATGATGGGATAGGCTTTGATAGAGTGTCGAAACGAGAAGGATTGAACTCCGAGGGATCTAAAAAGATATCGTGGCTCATGTGGGTGGTACTAGTCACCCAAAACACCTGAAACAAGTCCACATATACCCAAAATTAATAAAAACTAGACCTTACGTAAACGCTATACATGTAATCAAGATAAAAATAAAAAATAATATATATAATAGAATTAGAAGCAAGGCTCTACCTGAAAAAAATTAACTTTAAAATGAAATTAAGATCATTTTCTTTAAAAAAATATGTTTAGATGTAAAAATACCTGCCATCCCTTGGGAATATCATAACCTCCAAAGCTGATATCTTTAAGAGCTGATCTAAAGCCACCGAATGCTGGGGGAACGACCCTCAACAACTCTTGTGCAACTCTCCATGTATATTTCATCTTTTGTATATCACTCCACGTAAGCTGCCGTTGTTTTGACTGTATCTCCCATAGTATCTCCATTTGCTCTGGTTAATATAAAATGGTGCAGCTAATTAGATCCTAAGGCTCTGTTTGGGATTGCTCTTTTGAGGCAAAGAGCAGCTTTCTGCTCTGGTGCAGAATTCTTTAATATGGAATTGTGTTTGGTTGTAAGTGCTCTTAACTCTTTGTGAGAGTGAAAGAGCAGAATTTGGGTCTTTTTAAAAGAGCAATTTTTAAGGTGGGCTGCTCTTTGCCTTCAAAGAGCAATCTCAAACTTAATCTCACAAAATCGGCTTTTAAGGTGAGGAGTACCCAAATTATATATAGCCTCCAAGCACACATGCAATGTGAACTATTCTAACACGCCCCTACACGTGTTGGCCATATTGAGCCAAGCCAAATCACGTGGACAATGGAATTGGGTGACTCGGAGTAGAGAAATACCTACTCTGATACCATGTTAAGAAATCTAATGGGCCTAACTCAACCTCACAAAACCGAGTTGTAAGGTGAGAAAGACCCAAATTATATATAGCCTAAGACCTTCAAACCCACATGCAATATGAGATTATTCTAACAGTAACAGGGCTCTAGGCCAATCACAGAAAATTTCATCTACAAATATCAAAGTGCAAAACTCACCTTTTACTACGTTTTGGTAAACATTGGAGTCTCTAGCCAACTTCCACATCATTGAGCTTAAGAGACTTGCAGTTGTATCATGGCTAGCAACCATTAAAATTATGGAGTTATCTATTATCTCTTCTTCAGTAATCGGTTCGTTGTTATCGTCTCTTGGCTCCAACATGCAAGAGATGATGTCACTTGTGGTGCTCACCGTCCCCTTTAGGATCTCCTCCTTTTTCTGCTGCACGATCGGTGACATTAATCGAATGATCTCTGAACGCCCTTGCAGGCCTCTCCTTAAAAGGGTTCCAGGAAGATCAAGTGGAACGGACCACAACCCTTCTATAGCTTGGATGAGGTTGTCACATAACGCATCTTTTATAGCTTCGTCGTGTATCCCAAACAATAGAGTGGAGGAGACATGAAATGAGAGCTTTTTTATTAGATGCACGCCACCAATGGTCTCTTTACCATGTAACTCACTTTCTAAATATGTTTTCACTAAGTCATCCATATCTCCTACGTACTTCTGAAGACTTTCAGGTTTTAGGAATCTCATCATCACGCTCTTCACTAGTTTGTACCTTCACATAAAATAAAATTTAATAAACAATAAAATTAAATAAAATAGAATTAAAAAGGATGAAGAGAAGAAGACACCAAGTCAGAATTCGGGAAATAATCGGCAAGGAAAAAATAATATCATAAAAAAAACTAAGCAAAAGTTTGGAAAAATTCGTTAAAATGGGTTTAAAATTGAAAATCCGCAATCTTAAAAAAAACGTGTCTTAAATGTGGTATTGAATGTTCTATGGGAAAACGAGTTTTTTTCCTTCTTCAAAAAGCGCCAATTTTAGTAACTATGGGTTAACCTGCATCAAAAGGTTATTAAGCATATGAATAATGGAGAATGGGCCCATTTTAACCCCACTTAATGATAAAAAGAACTAGAAAAAATAAAAGGGTACGGTTATGTTCACCCCAAAAGGTTGCTTTCTCACCCCACGTCCTCTAGCTGCAGTGCATTGAACACTTTAAAATCATATGGTGGACATTGTTTTTCGTACCCATCTTCTACATAGTGGGTCTATGGATCGTGAGCGTATCATCAGGCGGTCAATTTTGCATTACACATGGCACACATCTAAAAAAGTGACTCAAAAGTATGCTTGAGTGTGATGGCGGTCATAATTCTAAGATCACTTTTTGGGGATGTGTATTATGCCTAATAGAAAAATGGCTCTTTGATGGTACGAACATGATCTATAGATCAATTTTGCGAAAGATGGGGACGAAAAACAATCTCTACCATCTTATTCAAAGTCGGTCAATTCACACCGACTGATGGAGGTGGGGTGAGAAAGCAGCCTTGTAGAGTGAGTATATGGTACCCAAAATATAAAAGCTGATGAAAACCCTTTTACTCAATCAATCATGTCAAAATCTGACTTATTAGGACCCTGGGAATCTGTGAAGGTAAGATTTTGACAAAGATTCAATGGCTAAAAAAAAATTATTTACAAGCTCAAAAAAAAGAATCTAATAACAATAATGGAGGAGAGGAAATTATAAGAGAAATGATTTACTACTATGCTGGATTTGAAAACTTTTATATACGAAGTAATCTCTTTTGGCTGTGTTTGGGTTAGCTCTTTCAAGGCAAAGAGTAGCTCTTTCGCTCTTTGGCACTAGTGGGGAACTGCTTTCACATTTGATAACACGTCCTTGTCCCCCTGACGGGGAGTTGTTTTAAGTGATAAAACTGCTCTCTATATGCTCTTTGTAAAGCCAGATTTTATCTGTTCTAGCAGAGAGCAGACAGTGACGGGGCCAATACTCTGGGTAGCAGTAGGAAAGCGTAGAGGCCTTGGAGCTGGTTAGCTAGCAGCAGGAAGGCGTAGGGGTCTTGGAGCTAATTGGTGGCATGATCGGTCGCGACGCGGTCGCATGGGAAGATAATACGGGGCGTTATGGGCATAGTGGTGTGGGACATGACACTGTGTGCTACGGAAGGAGTCCGTGTGCCATGGGGGTATGAGAATCCAATACGCTTGAGGTCCTCGGATTATTGGCCCATAGATGGTGTTTGAACCATCTATGTAGGAGGCGGATTGATCTCACACACACGAGCCCTTGTGTCGCCAGAGGGTGCACAAGTGTCTCATAGGCCTAAAAGGGTGGGCCCAGGACGTTGCTTCGGCAATGTCGTGTATCACCCAAGGTGAGGTTGCTATGTGGCCTTAGGCCGGCGTTGCGATGCACATGGGTCGATTACGAGGGAGGCACTCGAGGGCAGCGTGAGACTCCGTAGAGCACGACAGCTTGAGGGTCAAAAGATAATATGTGTTGGTCGCGTGGGCCATACACGATGGTGGACTTGGTTCAGTATGTTGTCAAGACATGTTGGAATGAGACGACATGAGGAGTTGCATGCTACTGTTACGAAGCGAGGTACTAGTGTTGGACACGAGGGCGAAGCTTGAGCAGGCCAAGCGAGGTACGAAGGTGCTTGCATACGTGCCGAAAGGAGCACAATGCGTTGGTATGGTAGGCCTCGGGAGAAGGTAACCATGAGTGGAGTTCTTGTCCTCTAGGCGGGTGGTATCAGAGTTTGATGGTTGGGTATGGTGGTTTCGTTGCATGCGACATCGAGGGGTCGCACGGGTGTGATAGCCGGTGTCGGACTGCACCCTATGATAGATGGTATCAGAGTCAAGTTCAATCCGGATGAGGCGATGTGGTGTCAAGTGGACACGCGATGTGGTATCAGGAGGGCACGCAACATCTTAGTGACAAGAGGGCACACGATGTGGTGTCAGGAGGGCACGTGACATCTTGGTGCTAAGGGGTACGCAGAATGGTGACATTATGCTTTACAAGTGGACATGGTGGATTGGAGTTGTTACTCAAGGTGAAAGCTATGTGGGTTGAGGTACTAGAGTGAGCCGAATGCTTGGTGCATGACATGGTGAGGGATACTGCTGAAGTATGGGACAACGTGAAGAATCAGTATGTTTCTTGTTCGTATGAGACACTGGTATGGCTTCATGCCGAGTGAAATGCGGATAGGGCCAAGTTTGAGCTAGTGGGCAGGTGGTGGACCTCGAGGCTAGATATTGGGTGTCAGCATGGCGGTGTGTTGATGTTAACAGGTTGGGAAGAGTTGGCGGGGTCAGTCCATTGTGATATTGCGTCAACGAGGACGTTGACATTATGGAGTAGTGGAGGATGTGATGGGGGCCAATACTCTAGGTAGCAGTAGGAAAGCGTAGGGCCTTGGAGTTGGTTGATTAGTAGCAGGAGGCATATAGGTCTTGGAATTGACTGGTGGCATGATCGGTCGCCACGCGATCGCATGGGAAGATGATGCGGGGCGTTATGGGCGTAGTGGTGTGGGGCATGACACTGTGTGCCATGAAAGGAGTCCGTGTGCCATGGGGGTATGACAAACCAATACGTTTGAGGTCCTCAGGTTATTTGCCCATAGATGGTATTTGAATCATCTATATGGGAGGCAGGTTACTTTCACACACACGGGGTCTTGCATCGCCAGAGGGTGCACAAGTGTCTCCTAGGCCTGAAAGGGTGGGCCTAGGACGTTGCTTCGACAATGCCGTGTGTTACCTAAGGTGAGGATGTCATGTAGCCCCAGGCCGGCGTTGCGGTGCACATGGGTTAGTTAAGAGGGAGACACTCGAGGGCTGCGTGGGACTCCGTAGAGCATGACAGTATCAGGGTCAGAAGATAATGTGTGTTGGTCGTGTGGGTCACACACAATAGTGGGTTTTATTTAGTATGTTGTTAAGACATATTGGAATGAGACGACATGAGGAGTTGCATGCTACTGTTACAAGGTGAGGTACTAGTGTTGGACATGAGGGTAAAGCTTGAGCAGGCTAAGCGAGGCACGAAGGTGCTTGCATGCATACAGAAAGGGGCACGATGCGTTGGTATGGTAAGCCTCGGAAGAAAGTAACCATGAGAGGAGTTTTTGTCCTCTAGACGGGTGGTATCAGAGTCTGATGGTTGGATAGACTGGGTTCGTTGCATGCAGCATCGAGGTGCCACATTGGTGTGATAGCCGGTGTCGGGCTGCGCCCCAGTGACAAGACGGAGATGTTCTTCTGCTCTTATAAGAGCTAACCCAAACACAACCTTACTAAGAGTCAAAAGGCCACTGCTAAAGTAGGAGCGGGTAGCCATAGTACGACCTTCTCCCCTCCATATCTGTTGGATATGGGAAGAGATAGGCTGCATATGACATAGCTCTCTACTAGCCTCTGCCAAAGAAAAGAGAATTGGTATCAACTAAAGCAGGTGAGCTCTGCTCTGGCAGAGACTAACAAAGAACTATGCCATACGCAGCCTTATAATGTATATGTGTCTCCTTATGGGTCCTAGGGTGCCTTGATGAATTCTGATTTCTCTAGTAAAAGTTTTGAGAGACACTTTTACCTGTTTCTTGGGACATTGAAGAAGCCATATTTTCCAAAGATCTTTTCTAATGAAAATGGTTGTTTTGTGCAGAGAAGTCCTTCATCAGCTGTGAACACAAACTTGTTACCTGCCCGACCAGTTACCACAACAGTGGGTGATCCCATAAGAGAGGTCTTAAACACATCCCCATATTTGGCCACCCTTTCATCTATCCAATCAGGACCCCGGTTTTCCCTCATTGCTTGGAAGAAACTCCATGACTCCCCAATTATAGGAAGTCCTAGAGATCCGTGAGGAAGATTCTTCCCACTATAATTCGTCTGAAGAAATTTTAAAAGTAGGAAAAAAGATATCAAAGTGATAGGAATCAAAAGTAGGAAAGAGGTGACAGAAAGTTCTAGCATGCTTGGTTGTATGTATGGTAAGAGATTCAATTCATTATATTTGTTACCTTGTGCTTCAATTATACAGAAACTGGTTGCTGAGAAATAGTTAATCCTAGAAAAGATCGAGATTTGATGTATGGGGTGAACGAGACGAAACCTCCGTTGACAACAAGAGCACAAGGATCTATGCTATATCAAGGAAACGGCTGCCATCTTGCTTCACCCCACAAAATGATAACTTAAAAATTTATACTAATCTAGATCCCGTCTCCTTGCCTATACAAAGGGTTAATGGGAAGAGCTCAGCTTAGGTTGAAATTAAACATCTGTCCTACTCTTTTAGCCACTTGCCCCACATTTTATATAAAAAATTTATAAATGAAGGACAGATTTATTGATGACAAAGTGCAGGTGGCTGACATGTCGCGATGTTATTGGCTGTACCGACCTGCATTAATTGAGTCACACCACACTTGCAGCCAATTGCGTTGCGCCACATCAGCCGCTTGCACTTTGTCTACATAAAATCCGTCCTCCATATAACACTGTCCTTTATATATATAGGCTTACTTTTTTTGCCACTTAGCCCACATTATATATATATATAGGGAGCCGGTTAGGTCCTTCAATGGAGGATGGTGACCGTCCTCCAAGATACATACGGAGCTTCACGTGGCACCCAAAATACTATTTGGGTGTCATGTGGAGCACAAGTGGACGGTTTAAATCAATATTAAAAAAAAAAAATTCGAATTTTTTTCTTTAAACTCACAAGTCAAAGTTTGATGGATTTCATTGGTTCACATTTCACGATTCAAAAAACATATGGTGGAGATGAGTCTTCAATTATTTTTTTATAATGATGATCTAAACAATGTACCAGAGCTCCACGTGGTATCAAAACAATATTTTTGCTGCCATGTGGAGCTTCACGTGAAAGCTTGGCGGATAGACACCTTTTTCATATATATATATATACTAATCTCATCCTCTTCATTGTGTATCATTCCCGATCATTAATATCCTTATTAAAGAACATTTTTGTAAAATTATGAGACATTTTAATAAAATTATATTAAACAATAAATGACATGTTTGCAATAAATGAGGTGTCTTCATCGATTTAAAACACCATTTATTGTCTAATTTAATTTTATTAAAATGTGACTCATAATTTTATAAAAATACCCGTTAATAAGAATTTATTATCCAACGACGATGCTAACCTCACCATCAAGAGGGTGAGCCTATATATGTTGGCAAAGTATGGCATTGCACGGGGGTGTTTTTAATTTCAATTGACTAATTTAACGTTCAAATTAAATATAAATGATGGCTTAGCAGCTCAGAGTATACTTCGACTAATTTTACACCTATAAATACTTGCATGTCTCCTCAAGATTGGCCAATTTGATGAGAAGAAAAAATACTGAATTAAGAAGCTAAGGGAAACTAAAAACAAAGTTAACAAAATAAATAGCTAAAGCCTCCTTAATGACCGTTCTAGTTGATTATTATGAAAAAGCAAAGAAATATATATATATATATATATATATATATATATATATATATATATATATATATATATATATAGATAAAGTATTGGTAGCAGAGCTTCCCGAATTGGCTATTACAAAGCCATGAAAGCTTGACCGTTGGCATATTTGAAAGGGGACTTTGGTTTGTTACCAATAGATCATGAGATGGAGTATTGGAGTCTCCCTTCTGCTATAACAGAATGCCCCGAAGGGTGTGTAAATCGTAAAATACTCGTTACATGGTAGGGGCGATGGCAGCCCTTAGGGATTAGTCCAAACGTAAGCTTGAGATTACCCTAAGTTATTATTAAAAAAAAAAATGAAAGTTTGACGTTATAGATAAAAATAAATATCACAAGATAATATAAAAGAAAATTTTGACCCCCCTTTTTTTTTAGAAAATTGTTTTGTTTTATTAAAATATATAGAAGCTTGCATGTGCCTCGGAGTCACCAATTAAAACACAAGCAAGCACCGCAAGCATTGCTCTCTAGAAAACCAGACTTCCCCGGCAAAACCAGAGAGGTAGTGGGCAAAGCTGTAGGAAACCCTAACAAAATGGGAAAAAAATACGGTTGGAGGAAACCGGAAAGCCCCGAAAAAAACCTTCACCAAAAAGATTAAAAATAAAAAACACCCTCCTAAAGGAACAAGTTCCTATTAGGAAAATAAAAACCCAGAAACCAAAAACAAGCCAACACAAATTACAGATTGTGCAGGAGAGAAAGAAACTGGTCAGCCTGAAAATTGAGGGCTCGCCTACACCTGCAGCGATCATCTAATGACAGACTGAAGTGAGGGTGGAGCAGATGAGTTTGTTCTCATTAAAAGTAGCACCTCTATCACATCTAATATAATTTCTTAATAGCTAGGTGTTACAGAAAATGGATAAATGAAGATGGTCCCAAATCCCAGATTGCAGGCCGGTAATAGGAATGATGTACAAATCAATGAGAATGTTAGTCACACTTCTACGGATACAAGTAGTAACAACAAAAGCTTTGAAGCACTTTCCCATTACATGCCAAATTTTGTCGCAATGTAGAAAAAGATGATCGGTATCTTCAACCATGATACCACAAAAGAAATATTTTTGGGAGATTGACATAACCCTCCTGGTTAGATTTGATGTTGTACCAATTTTACTCCAGCACAGAGGCTATAAAATGAAAGAAACATTTGAAGGAAATTTAAAATGAAAGAAACTTGGGCACTTTAGACAGCACTGCCTCAAAAACAAACTTTTGAGAAAAAAGGCCCGACCTCAAACATTTTAGAATAATGGTGTTTTCACAGATTAAAAAAAAAAAAAAAACAGTGCTTCACAGTTTTCTGCAGTTTCAAAATCCGTGAAAGCGCCATTTTTTTAAAGCATTTGAGGTGAGGCCTTTTTTGTTCAAAAGTTTGTTTTTGAAGCATGTTTCTCTAATTATCCCATTTTTGGGCTTACCACACACCCGCCCATTCGATCTCAGTTGTATTGGAGATTAGAGAGAGAAATGTAGACTTAACAGAGAACGGCTTCTTGTTATTGCCACGCCAAATGCGTATATCATCACTGTTATGGTTAGGAATCACTTGATCGAGAAGGTCAGATAGGTCACATAATTCCATAATTTTTGAATCGTTGAGTCTTCGTCTAAAGTATAAGTGCCCAGGGGAATTGACAGCTCCGGAAAATACAAAATAAACTTTCGATCTAGGGTCGGCAGAAATGCGAAACAAATTAGGGTGCTTGAGATTGAAGCTGAAGCCTTAACTAGCCCACTTGTCGGTCCAAAATTAATATCACCCCCCTTCCCGAGGATAAAAGAAGCAGTCTCGATTATTTTTTTCTGACTGATAAAATACCCTTCCACAACAAGATGAATTGCTGTATTTAATACTTTTAATTTCTCATCCCTCCGAGTCCATGCGGTATTTGTTACGAACAATATCTTTCAACCATTGACTACTATAATCGCGAAGGCCCCACTACCATTTCATCAATAAAGCTTTGTTCATGTTGTCGATGGATCTAAGCCCGAGGCCCCCCAGCTCCTAAGGGTTTGATCACCTTATCCCAACTAATAAGATATCTTCTTTTTGTCCTCCGACATCGTCCCAAAGAAATTTTCTCTCAAGCCTTTCGATTTCGTGACTAACTTTAGCTGGGCATTTGAAAAAAAACAAGTAATATATGGGCATGGAACTTGAGACGGATTTGATTAGAGTTGGACGACTTCCTTTAGAGAGTTTTTTTTTTTTTTTTTTTTTGTGATCGGTAAGCGAGGCTGAGAGGTCCTCTCCCCTTATTATTCCTTTAGAGAGCATTTTGCTCTTCCAACCATTTAATTTAGTATTAATTTTGGCAATTACGGGATCCTAATAGGAAGTTTTGAACCTTGCCCACCCCTATTGGAATACCATGGTAACTGAAGGGAAGATGACCCCACCCAATTTTAACAATGCTGGCCCAACTATTTAGAGTGTGATCATCGATATTAATGCCAAAAATGTTTGATTTGTCATAGATTACGCGTTGACCGGAAGCCTCTTCGTAAGCTTTCAGAAGAGGCATAAGAGGTATGCCTTCGCAAAAGATCAAGGAGTCGTCCGCATATTGAAGAAGATTGATGTTGGATGAGCTTTTGGGATTTGAGAATTTGACAATTGTACCATCTTGTTCACCTTTTTGAAATATAAGAATATGGCCTTCAGTGGCAATATTAAAAAGAAATAGGGAGAGAGGGCACCCTTGCCTCAGTCCTCTTGTGGCTTCAAAAAAGCCCCACGTTGTGCCAATGGTGAGAAATGTTTTAATGGATTGCCACATGGACAAGCTAGATTTGTCAAAATGTATGCCACGTGGCAAGATAAAAGTTTAATGGTGCATGTAGTCTGACAAAAATTACAAAGTCAATTGTATTTTTTGGTGTTTAAATGGCGGCCATAAGAGGCGATGCCTAAATTTTTAACTTGACGTTAAATTCTTAAATTTTTTATTGTTAAAAAATTTGACTTTTAATCAAACTTTAATCAGTGAAACATGGTGTTATTGGACAGAGGCTACAACTATCTAAATTGGTAAGTTGTTTGTAAAAATTTTATTGATCAAAATTTTAATTTATAACTTGCACTATAAAAAAATAAGACCATTAGTGTGACAGTCCGGATTTTTGCATCCGAAAATCTGTGCCATCAAGATTATGCTCTGGATAATCCCTAAGACATATCACAGAGTGTCTGCTCGTCTAGCGAAAATCAGAGCAGACATTGTCTAGTAGTAACAGATCAAGTCATCATATGTGACTTTAAAAAAAAGAAGAATCAACAATGCATATCTATAAAAACAAAAGAATATACATCCTCAAAAAGGAATCAAGAAGAACCACTGATAATGGATATCCATCGTCCAAAATAATGGTTCCTAATAGTGGTTCCTACAGAATGTAAAATAATACAAGTAACCCAACATCTATAATATTAAGTACAGACAGTGGCCTCCAGGAACACAATAATTCAGAATTTAGTACAAAACCCAAAAATATACAAACTAATACTCAAACAGCTAATAGAACTCGTCAGCTGGGGTATCAGTATCCTCCTCCTCAACCTCAGCCTCCGGATCCGGCTGATAGTCAGGGTCGCTCTCAGTGTCGGGAGCTCTAGTCTCAGAACCTATTAATGTTATAGAAAACAGAGTGAGCTACATCTAAGTTCAGTAAAAGAATCACAGCTAAAATTGTATTGAAAATATAAGACATAATTTGCAGGTAGTATCTCAAACAGATAATCAAATCAGAATATGCAGACAGGATAAATCCGATGATATGTACTGTGTTTTTAAAGAACAGAACAGATGCTATTAATATATAATTTGTGATTTAAATCATACATATTTCTAACTTAAGAAACTCTCGTGAATATATAACACGTGGTTATCAGGTGTATGTCAATAGGAAACCCCAACCAATCGTCATTCATATGAACAATTTTCAGAGTGTAATAATACCTCATCTATGGAGTGCAATTATGTCGAGAGATTATCAAAGCAGATGCACCATTGTGCCAGGACACGGATATACCGTCAAGTCGGTGGGGATCATCTGGATTAAATACTTAAAATCACATACACACGTATGACCTCAAGAATCAGATATCAGAAATCAAAAGCAAGCTTCAGAACACAGAAATCAAAATACAGGAATCAGAGATGACAGAGATTGATTAATATGCAAACATGCTTTTAAAATAAAAATCAAGATACAGATATGAAGGAATCATAAAATCATATTCAGATATATTTTTAGGATAGATTTCCCCGACCATAGATCAGACCTCTTTCTAAGCAAATCCAAAGCTTTTCAAAGCATTATGGTCTGATCCTAAACTACAGACATAGTACACTAAGTGTCAGACATGTCAGGATACTAACTGGCACAGTGCCCATTAGTGTTTTGCCTATAAAACTAAAACAACTGAAAAAAACAGGAGTGATTGATCGATCAATGTCCTTGCTTGATCGATCAATCCATCACCTTGATCGGTCAATGTCCTCATTGATCGATCAATCATTCAAACTACTCACAAGTGTTAATAGAGATTTGATCGATCAACACCTTGGTTTGATCGATCAATCCACAACTTTGGTCAATCAGTCTTTCATTTGATCGATCAATGCCTTTCTTTATTTCACAAATAACATATGGGATTTGACCAATCAATCTTCCTCATTGATCGATCAATCCACAAATTTGAACGATCAACCTTTCATTGATCGATCAATCCTGTAAAAACTCAAATTTCTTACTCTCTGTTCCCACACTTTTCTTATAAAATTTGATCGATCAATATCCTAATTGATCGATCAATATTCCTCATTGACCGATCAATGTTACCATTGATCGATCATTCTTGACTTTGATCGATCACCTCACTATAATCGATCAACCTCTCTAATTGATCGATCAATTCTAAATTTGATCGATCAATCTTTAGAATTGATCGATCAATTCTAAATTTGATCGATCAATCTTCAGAATTGATTGATCAAATACTAATTTGATCGATCAATGCCCATCGGCCACTTAACTTCCAGAAAACACTCCAATGTTTCCATTTACTCCTTATACAAATTGATCGATCAATTCTTTACCTTGATCGATCAATCCCAGTATTGATCGATCAATTCACTGCCTTGATCGATCAATAATGACAGTTTTCTGTCATTAATGGCTATCACCATTTTGACCTATTTTAACCCTTCATCTTTAATAGTTTCTAATAACCATTCATACACATCCATCTTACACATTTATGTGGCTTTAACCTCCACACTTTTAATTTAAAAGCTTACTTCTTTGAAGCCCCTTTCGGGTTCTCGACAAATGCGATCCGAAAGAGGGTTTCGAATCTAAAATCTCATATTCGTCGCCATCACAACCCGGAATAGCAAGTGCTTGGCTCCGTCTCAACATACAGTGTTAACACACGTCCTTGCAAGACAACTCGACGTACCTACGTCGATTCTACACTCTCAAGTCAAGCAACCACTAACCTAGGTTCTCCTAACTTGTGGTTCTTCAAGGAACCGACTTCAAACTCCATCTCCTAACTAGGGTTTATCAGAAACATGAAGAAAGAGATGAAGATAGGTATTCTAACCTTCTTTCCTCTCTTATAGGTTAAGAAACAGAAATATCCTTGATATTTCTGTTTTCCCTTAACTTTAGCTCCGGTGTGGAGCACCTACACAGTTATACGGCGTACCAAGGGGCAGATTCGATTTTAAATGTAACCCTTGCAAGTGCACAAGATCTATTGCAGTATGGCAAGAACAAAGGTGTCGAACCCACAGGGAAATCTGAATTTTTAATTAATTCTTTCAGGGATTTAAAAGCATCCCCAAGGAAGTACCAAGGGGCAGATTCGATTTACCAAAAATTTATCACTTTTTCCTAAATGCAGAAAAATAAATTAATCTAAATAACTAATTACCGATGAATCTAAGAACAATATTTAAATAAGATCAAGAAATATGCTACCCCAGATTTGTACCCCCCTTTCATTAAAGAATCATTCACACCATCACCATCATTCATTCATAAAAATGATTTGAAATAAAGTATGATCATCAATCCGGCATACCCTATCTAAAAACAATGACTCAAATTATATCATTGCGGTATGAGTCATGTAAGAAGCATAGCGTATCTCGTAATGTGTAGATCAAAACAATAAAAATATTAGACTATGGTATTAATCATAAATATGGGTACTTATCTGGGGATCGCATCTTTCCCGATCTACTGATTTAGCCGCTCATCTTTGGTGTATGATCTCCTTGTTCATTCAAAGTCATTCCTCTTTTTATTTCTTCCAAAAAATCTTTGGTTACAATGCCTTTTCCTAAATACAATCTATGAATATAAAAGAAAGACAGTGCAAATCCTAAGTACAATCTACCTAAATCAATCCCTAGAAGAAGGAGAAAGAAGAACTCTTGAAAAGATGGTCAGAGGAGTCTAAAACCAAAAATAATAATGAATAAATAATCCTCTAAAAAAAACTCTCTCTAAAAAATCTCTAATTATTTCCTCTAATTCCTCCCTCTAATTCCTATCTCTAATTCTTGCCTAATTTCCTTTCTTCTAATTCCTCTTTTTCGAAGTGTTTGATCCACTTTAAATAGAGCTGAAGTTTCCCAGCCACAAAGGTGTTCCAACTCGAAAATTTAGGGTCGATTAATTGACCCAATAGGGTCGATTAATTGACCCAATAAGGTCGATGCATCGACCTCCCAGATTTTCGTGAATTCCCGCCGAACTTTACATCAGACACTACTTCAGTATTTTGGCCATAACTTTCTATCCCGAACTCGGATGGAGGCAATTCTTGATCCGTTGGAAAGCTGATAGAAATATCTACAACTTTTGGGTTTTAACAATTTTATAATTCGGCCGTCTGGAATGTCCAAATTGAGCTACAAGTCGCACCAAGTTCTCGATGACCCAAAGTTGCAGTGTTTTGACATTATTTTTAATTCTTAACATTTTACTTGGCTTGTATTTACCTGAAACACTTCAAATCTAATAATTCTTATCAGATAGCCTTAATCGGATAGCTAAATATAGGTATCTAGGGGTGAAATATCATCATATTTCACTACTCATCACACCCCCAAACCTACACTTTGCTAGTCCTCGAGCAAAGCAAACTAAAGAAAATAAATGCCACTTTCGTAGGGAACACGAATGCACTTAGCGTGTGCAATAAGCCTTTAAACCCCTAGGTGATCCCTAGTGGAGGAGTTGTGTCTCCTGAGGGTTTACAGTAAAGTTACCCACAAACTTCAATAAAATTTTCAAACTATCGATAAAATTGAGTTTTGAAAACATGATTTTTTTATAACATATATATTATTCAAAAACAAAAGCATCAATTGTTTCAATATGTGAATCATCAATCTTAAATATTAATATCATATCAATCATGCTAGTATCCATTCAAATTAATCTAATGCTCAAATTATTAGACAACTTATCCATTCATGCCTAAACTTGAAGTGTGTGCATACCCAAACCAAGATTCATCCATCTCAGAACTAGTCCAAACGGAAAACCGTCGAATTTGTTATCTCGACTCAATCCTCACTTTAGGTATACTCTCAAAATAAAATCACTCCGATGATGGGTAAGCTTTAGCACATATGTGAGAGATCAATACAAAACAAATAAAAAGGTCTCACATGATAACTGAAACACGATGTAATTAATGAACAAAATCAAATCTCATAAGAACAGATACTTGTATATCCTAAGCATGTCATATCAAGTGTCATAAGTATCATATATTTACTCTCCACAAGACAGTTACTAATGCAAGATCAGATCATGAAGGTCTTTTGTAGGGTTGTAATGGGGCTCAGGAAAGGGTAAGAAAGAAAGGGAATTGAGATTCAAAATTTCTGAGAAATCGGAAAAGAAACAAACTTCTGATTTTTCTATTTCTCTTCTTTTTCTTTTCTAATCTCTCACTATTTTTCTCAATATTTTTCTATTTTTCTCAACTTTCTTTTTCTTTTGAAGCACCTCATATTTTTCATTATTTTTCACAATTTTTTTTTTCCCCCCCTTTTTCTTTTATATTTTTGTCATACACTCTCAGTAAACACCACAACTCAGTATCTCTCCACTTACTCTCTTTTCGTTCATTTTCATCTCTCGTTCCTAATTTCTCAGAAATAAGAAGGATAAACCTGAATTTTCAGAAATGGTGAAGGGTTAAAGGTTAACGTGATTTATCAAAGAATGTATAAAGGTAAATTTTCCAATAGGCTCAAAGGGGTACTAGAAAGATAAATTTATATGAGGTGGGGCATTTAAGCACAAACGAGCCAAAGATAGCCTTCAATCATGTCCTTAAAAGATGGTAACCTTGTCTATTTGTCTTGAGTAGATATACAGTACGTTCTAACACAATAATATGAATTTGATATCATGCAAAGTCACAAGTCAAAATAAAATATATGAGATTATGCAAGATAATTCGTATTCAAAGAAAACTCCGAGTTTATGTATTCACTCATCAACAACGGATATTTGGCTCTAAAGCTTCCTAGGTTTAGTCTCCACTAAGAACCTAAGATTCACCGTTCAAAACAGTTCATCGATTTCTAAATCTTAGCTTGGTATAAGTGTAAAAATTCTAAGCATGAATATCAAAATTACCCACAAAATATCACATTAAGCTTCATTATCCTAGATACAAGCATTCAAAATCTGACATCGATATTCTAAAAATTAAATTCACATGCATCATCAACTAAAGTTTGAAAACTATCGAAAAATAATGTGAATGATGACTCAAAATTTATTTTTTATTTGTTATTTTTTTATTTTTATTTTTATTTATTTATTTATTTTTTATATGAAGAAAAATAAGAAAGTGACGCAAGATAGAGAATCATACCCCCAAACCTAAAAATGACAATGTCCTCATTGATTGAAATAAGTAGCACACCCCCAAACCTGTTGAAAAGTACCTCAACACAAAGATCAGGTGCAGAGAATATGTGCATCAAATTGGAACATGACCAAAAATTTATTGAAGGGAATATGGTTACACTATTTTAGTGAATTAAAAACAACCTAAACTAAAAAAAAACTAATATGCTAGAAATAAACATAAAAATAAATAAATAAATAAATAAATAAAATAAAATAAAACCTAAATCCTAAACTAAACATGAATCCAACTCTGTTAATCGTTGTTAGGCGGACCCATCCACCTAGGTTTACTTAAATTTATGTTCTTAGGCACAGGGAACAATTTCTCCCAAAGATCAAGGGTAAATTGATGAGACACCGCCGATTGTATGGATGGAGGCGGGGAGGCTAAAGTAGGAGATGGAGATGGGGGGACGGTGGCGGAACCACATCAATTATCTCGATATCAGTTCTCCCCAGGAAGGAAGGATCATCGGATCGAGGTCGATGATTTCAATATTGCTAGGACCAAAAGGGACCGTCCGATGAGAGCGGCGCTCCCGCTTTTTAGCAGTCTCCTCCATCCTTGATAATCGAGCTCTGGTAAGATAGAATTGGCGGGCTATGAGAAAGGTGTGCAAGAGTTAATGAAAAGTGAGCCTAAGGGTAAATATAAAATAAAGAAATTAAAATTCGAGTTTAAAATAAAGAATTTTTTTTTTTTTATTTAAAATTCGAATTTAAAATATTTTTTTTTTTTTTTTTTTAATTCGAATTTCAAAAATAAAATTTAAATTCAAAAATTAAAATATAAAATTTAAATTTCAAACCTAAAGACAATCTTTCAAAATCTTATAAAATCTTACCTAAAAGAGAAAAAGAAGGGAGAGAATAGAAAGATTCCTACAAAGCCTAAAGCAAGTAGTCCCACAAAAATTAATAACTAGATTTTAGAAAATCCTACAAAATATCTAAAAGAGGAAAATAAAGAAAATAAACTCCTAAAAAATTTAAAATAAGAAATCCTAAAAATCTAAACTTCCTAAAAGAACTCCATAAAAAAAAATACTTACCTAAGAGAAAAAAATAAGTGAAAGAAGATTTTGCAAAGCAAAAATTTAAAAATTGATTTTTTTTTTTTTTTTTTTAAATCCGAATTTCAAAAATTTAAATTAAAAAATTAAATTTTAAACCTAATGGCAATCCTACAAAATCTTATCTAAAAGAGAAAAATAAGGAAAAAAAATAAAAGATTCCTAAATTTCCTAAGGAAGGTATCCTAAATTTATAAACTTCCTAAAAAATTAATAACTAATTTTAGAAAATCCTAGAATATCTAAAAGAGGAAAATAAGGAAAAAGAATCCTACTAAAATAAGAAGTCCTAAAAACCTAAACTTCCTAAAAGAGTCCCACACAAACTCACCTAAAAGAGAAAAATAAGGGAAAGAAGATTTTGTAAAACAGAAATCCAAATATTAATTTTTTTTTTTTTTTTTTAATTTTTAAATTCGAAGTTTAAAAATTAAAATTAAAATTTCAAGATTAAAATTAGAAATTAAAATTTTAAATCTAGTGGCAATCCTAAGAATCTTATCTAAAAGAGAAAAATAAGGGAAAAAATAAAAGATTCCTAAATTTTCTAAGAAAGGTATCCTAAATTTATAAACTTCCTAAAAAAAAAAAAAAAAAAATTAATAACTAATTTTAGAAAATCCTAGAATATCTAAAAGAGGAAAATAAGGAAAAAGAATCCTACTAAAATAAGAAGTCCTAAAAACCTAAACTTCCTAAGAGAGTCCTACACAAACTAAAATAAGAAGTCTAAAAATTTCAACCTACTAAAAGACTCCTACAAAATCTAAAATAAAAAGCCTAAAAATCTCAACTTCCTAAAAGACTCCTAAAAAAAAATACTTACCTAACAGAGAAAAATAAGGGACAAAATTTTTCTCTTTCTTCCTTTTTTTTTTTTTTTTTTCAAAACACAAGAATCCCTAACCGAATTAATCAAAATTTCGCCGATTTCCCCGGCAGCGGCGCCAAAAACTTGGTGTATTTTAAGTGTATACCCTTGCAAGTGCACAAGATCTATTGCAGTATGGCAAGAACAAAGGTGTCAAACCCACAGGGAAATCTGAATTTTTAATTAATTCTTTCAGGGATTTAAAAGCATCCCCAAGGAAGTACCAAGGGGCAGATTCGATTTACCAAAAATTTATCACTTTTTCCTAAATGCAGAAAAATAAATTAATCTAAATAACTAATTACCGATGAATCTAAGAACAATATTTAAATAAGATCAAGAAATATGCTACCCCAGATTTGTACCCCCCTTTCATTAAAGAATCATTCACACCATCACCATCATTCATTCATAAAAATGATTTGAAATAAAGTATGATCATCAATCCGGCATACCCTATCTAAAAATAATGACTCAGCCTATCATTGCGGTATGAGTCATGTAAGAAGCATAGCGTATCTCGTGATGTGTAGATCAAAACAATAAAAACATTAGACTATGGTATTAATCATAAATATGGGTACTTATCTGGGGATCGCATCTTTCCCGATCTACTGATTTAGCCGCTCATCTTTGGTGTATGATCTCCTTGTTCATTCAAAGTCATTCCTCTTTTTATTTCTTCCAAAAATCTTTGGTTACAATGCCTTTTCCTAAATACAATCTATGAATATAAAAGAAAGACAGTGCAAATCCTAAGTACAATCTACCCAAATCAATCCCTAGAAGAAGGAGAAAGAAGAACTCTTGAAAAGATGCTCAGAGGAGTCTAAAACAAAAAATAATAATGAATAAATAATCCTCTAAAAAAAACTCTCTCTAAAAAATCTCTAATTATTTCCTCTAATTCCTCCCTCTAATTCCTATCTCTAATTCTTGCCTAATTTCCTTTCTTTTAATTCCTCTTTTTCGAAGTGTTTGATCCGCTTTAAATAGAGCCGAAGTTTCCCAGCCACAAAGGTGTTCCAACTCGAAAATTTAGGGTCGATTAATTGACCCAATAGGGTCGATGCATCGACCTCCCAGATTTTCGTGAATTCCCGCCGAACTTTACATCAGACACGGCTTCCGTATTTTGGCCATAACTTTCTGTTCCGAACTCAGATTGAGGCGATTCTTGATTTGTTGGAAAGCTGATAGAAAGATCTACAACTTTTGTGTTTTAATAAGTTTATAATTCGGCCGTCTTGAATGTCCAAATTGAGCTACAAGTCGCACCAAGTTCTCGATGACCCAAAGTTGCAGTGTTTTGACATTATTTTCAGAATTCTTGGGCTGTTTTCTGCACTTGGCTTGTATTTACCTGAAACACTTCAAATCTAATAATTCTTATCAGATAGCCTTCATCGGATAGCTAAATATAGGTATCTAGGGGTGAAATATCATCATATTTCACTACTCATCACATGACTCGAACTCACACAAGAAGTCGCACATGACTTCATCTAACTACGGATTAATATTATTTCTAATAATATTAATTTAAAATTTTTAAATCTTTCTCGATTTTTATGTCGGGCACGCATATTGAAACAGTCGGGTTCTTGTTCAGAATTTTAGGGCTATTACAATTAGAGGCAATTTTTTGCAGCCAAAAAGTGTTGCTATTAACAAAAAAAAACTATTAAAACTATCAACGATAGTTTTTTTGTTAATAGCGGCAGTTTATGGCTGCCGCTAATAGTCCTTTTTTTTGTAGTATTGATAGTATATTGCCTCATTTGTATTGATCAAAGTTTAACCTCTGACATTAGAAGTCGCATCATTGTAAATTGCCTATGCCGAGGCCACCGATTTTGGGCAGTCAAAATTATTATTATTTTCCATAAGGGTCATTTGGCTATGTCAGCTACTGATGTGAATATTAATTGGGATGTTTTACTCGCAAGCGCACGAATCAGATTGTATATAGTGGGTGTGGAGTACGAGATCATTCCCACGAGGACTATTTTGTAAGATCTAAAACGATAAGACAGTATTCAAGAAATCTATCGAAGACTAACAGTGCCCTACCAATATTATGATTAAGGTGGTTGATGTGTCCTAAAATTTGTACTCGCAAGTACACGAATCGTGATGTAGTCAGTGGGTGCAAAGTACGAGATCGTTCCCACGAGGATTGGTTAGAAAATATAAAAACAGAAATATCAATTAACTAAAAGAATTTCCACAGATCTTTTACAGTAACCAACAATCTAGGGTTCTGGTAACTTTTGATAAAACAGATAAATACTAACAAAATCTAAGAGATTTAAACAATTAATGAAAGATAAGGATTGGGATGCTAAATCTTCCCATCGTAGGTTTATCATTTCCAAAATGTTAATATGTGGATTGAGATGTGAGATCTTTAACAGATATCTCAAAAGAAGAACTGCCCTATACACACGTGAGTTCTAAAATATAGATCTGAGATCACGGAGATGTATGATTAACATCCCATGGGTGTATGATTAACACTCACACCTGGGACAATATTTAGAACCCAATCTCTAGGATAATTTCCAAAGTACGATCTAAGATCAAGGAGATGTATGATTAACACCCCATGGGTGTATGATTAACACCCACACCTCAGATCGTGATTGGAACTCACCACTGAGATAAAGTCATACTATCAATCCGAGATCAAGGAGATGTATGATTAACACCCCATGAGTGTATGATTAACACTCACACCTCAGATGATGGTAAAACTTCACCCCGAGATGGGTGATAATTAGGATAAAATCATTATTGCATATCTGAAATCATAGGGCATGATTAGCTCCTAGATCTCGGACTGAAATGATGATTTTACCATTTTCAATGAATATTAGGGTCTTTAACAGCATCTGACATCTCAATCACAGATTTATATTAATATAAATGTATACCTCGGATGGGGTTCATTAGATCCCCATCCTTAATGAAACTAGCCACACATAGTAAAAGTAAATAACATGGTTAAAATGTAAATAAATATTAACATTAATATTTAAAATATCGTAAAGAGCTTTAATATTGTCCACAAAAAGCTTTAATCCAAGTACGTACACCTCCTTCTTGAAAGTGGATCCAAATCAGAAAACTAAGACTTATCTTCCTCTCAAAATGAATAATAAAGATAGTTCAAGAAAATGGGACTCAATGCCCTTACACTTTAAAACGCAGATAAACTAAAACAGAAGAATACAGAAAAATGAAAACTCTCTAAAAAATAGAACTCTCTCAAAATAAGAATGCAGAAAAATAATAAGAATCAGCATAATCTCTGAAGGACTCCCCGAATGAATATATCTCTAAGAATATCTTTTTCCTTAATTGCCAAAAAAAAGCCGCTTTTTCCTCCAAGATTTTATTCCGTGAAAAGAGTACCGAGATTCTCGCGGCCAAACAAAATTCTGAACTCAAATTCAAATTTGGTTGATCAATCGACCTCCCAGATTTTCGTGAATTCCCGCTACACTTTACATTCACACACTACCTCGGTATTTCGGCCATAACTTTCTATCCCAAAGTCAGATTGAGGCGCTTCTTGCGGCGTTGGAAAGCTAACAACGAGTTCTCCAACTTTTGTGTTTTGACAATTTTTTGAATCTAACGTCTTGAAGGTTCAAATTGAGCTCCAAGTCGGGATAAGTTTCGAATGATCCAATGTAGCACGAATTTGACGTTATATTCTGAACTTTTGGGTTATTTCATGCTCAACACATCTCCAGGTCTGTAAATCACTAAAACTATATAAAACATGTTAAATGGCTTTCATCGGATAGCTAAATGTAGGTCTTTAGGGGTAAAATATAATCATATTTCACTGCACATTAGTGGTTTTATGAGATGATAATTACTAACTACAAACTGAAATTTAATTGATGATTCAAAAATAAAGGTAAAAATGAAGATAAAGATGAAGATACTAAATCCTCTCATCTTTGGTTCGTTCTTCCCATAATACAAATCTAAGGATTAAACTATGAGATATATCATTGAAAATAAATATCTTTTATTGAAGATAAATGGTCAAAATCCTATTAGGTTTCACGTTGCATCCCCGCAATCAGGACTTAACTTCAGAGATGATTTTCATATATAGATCTGGGATCAAGGGCATGGCTCGGCTCACATGATCTCAGGTTCAAATAAAAATCATCCCCAAAGTGGGTGAAAATTCCAATAAGAATACTGCCATAGATCTGAGATCAAGGGCATGGCTCGACACACTTGATTTCAAATTAGGGAGTAATTAAGATAAACTTACCATTACAGATCCAAGATCCAAGGCATGGCTCGGCACACTCGATCCCGGATCATAATCATAATTAGATTCATACGATAAAAGTAAAAAGACCATATAACAATGATTGGGTAAAATTGCCGTCACAGATCTGAGATCCAGGGAATGGCTCGGCACACTCGATCGCAGTTAGTGGTGAGGATTTCATCCGTTCGTGACAATATAACAACCATAAAATAAAATCTTATATTTTAATCCTAAATTTATATTATTAGAATTACATCCCTCGGATGGGAATCATTTGTGACGACCCGACTTTTCCAATCCCTCAGGTATAGGAAAGGCCGGTTCGCCAACCTATCGAATAAACGATAAGCCGGACAAACAGGGCACATATCAAAGTAAAAAGTAATAAATATTCATAACTAAAATAAATGCGGAAGCAATTAAAAGTAAAGAACCACCGATGATGGCCGACCATCATCGAAACATGGCTCATAACAGAAATCAACGTCAAATATAAAACTATGATATCCAACTAAAATGGGCCCACAAATTCAAGTCTAACTCTCACCACAAATAAGAAAATCAGTAAGTTCTATACTGGGAAAAATTCCTCAGGAGGAACCTCAAGCTCTTCCTCAGCATCGTAGTCGATCACTCATACAATAGCCACGCCAAGACTGAACCTGTGACGTATAGTCGGAGTGAGCTAACCAACAAAGCTCAGTAGAAGAAAGACATCTACGGTATTTTACTTTAACTAACATAGTTTCAAAACAAATATCGGAATATAGCTTGTCAAACATATAAGCAGATAATAAACTGAATTTAGGTGCGAAATTCATATGTAAGATTTATTTCTAAATATGTGAAAATAGTTTCAAGAACAGATGCAGTGTTTCAGTGTCTTTGTTTCTCTAACTTCTATATGCAAGGTTCAGTAATTCATGACTTAATCCTCAACTTAAAATACCTCCCGAGTAAACTATATCTCGAGAGCATGAATATAGCCGATGGGAACCCCTACCTACCATCGTCGTTCATGAACCCTTTTTCAGGATGCAACAAGCCCCTGCGTAATGAGGGAAACTTGTGCCAGGAAGTTGTTCAGGAATTTTTGAGGGGTCGTTCCGGTCAATCATAAAATAAATGCAGATACTAATATAAATTAGATGCAAGTCTCTTATACATAGTTCAGGTTCTTGATTTCAGATTTTCAGAGGTTAAGCAAATTCAGGTTTTAGGATTCAGGTAGATTTAGATTTTCAGTCATTCATATCAATTTCAGTTTATAGATATGATTTCAATGGCATATGCAAGTTCAAAGATTTTAATTCAAAATATCCATGCGAATTAAAATAAAATACTGTAAAGATGAGATTCTCCTACCAAAACTTGGAGTAATGCGAAGTCAAGCAAAGTCCTATTGATGGCCTCTCGCCCTCAATCTACATCACAATATACGTTCATGCATTAAAATTAACTCTAATTACTAATAATATAGACCTATTTAAGTGTTTCCTCAAAAACAAGTCAAAACAGGCAAGTTGCGCCAATCCTAGAATTTGACGTAACATTCTCATATATTTTTTACCATCACGACAATTGATCCATGAGTTGGTCAAAACATAAAAGTTGTAGATTTTTCTATTAGCTTTCCAACGCAAAACGAATCGTCTCAATCGGAGTTTGAAATAAAAAGTTATGACTAAAATACTAAGGCAATATCGGAGTTCGGTGATACCTCGCTCGAGCGATGATAATAGCTCGCTCGAGCGAGCTACAGCGACGCGATTTGGCTGGTTTTCACCCGAATCAAAACCCATACATCCCAAAGCAAAACCCATGGCTAATCTAATGATTTAATCAAAAAGTTTAATTAAAACGTACCTTTAATCTAAGGATTCCTAGATTAGAAATGAGTCACGCGAATGGAGCTTCGGAACGAAACCGACGGGTTTCCTCAACGATTCGCGCCGCGATCGATCCCACGAGTTCACAGAGACAACTCCAACACGCCCCCAATGATCTCAACCTCTCCCAATAGCCAACTACGAATCCAAGGTTGATTCAAGTTCTTTCTAAGGTTTAAGTGTTTTCAACAAAGAGGGTTCTAGAGAAGGAAGTTTTCTAAACCGATCTCCTATGATGATTGAAGAAGAGAGAAGACGGAGTTTCACACGGTTGGGTAACTATCAAACGACTATGATTCTTCACGGCACTCACGCTTCTTCCTCTCTTAACAAAACCTAGTATAATACGGGAATGCAATTCCTTCTTATAATAGGATTGCTCACAAAGTTAAACACACACATACATCTTATGTATTATACACTTCTAATTTTAAAACTCAAGTCCGGTGTTGAGCAGCCACACCGAGGTCGGTGCACAACTTTCGCACGAGGGTCCAAATGGGCTCTAAATTAAAATCTGTCTGCATAATCACATCTAGATAAAAATCCAAAACAAATGGTGACGTCGGTTGCCGAGCCGAATACACACACAGGGTCAGTCTAACTCGGGTTCAAAATACGGGTCTTTACATCATTAGATCCCCATCCCTATGAATTTAGCCATACATGCTGTAATTAAATGACATAAATAAATAAGGAAGGGAAAATAACATCAATTTAATTAATTAAAATTACCTCAAACTTCAATGAAAATTATTTGATCCAAAAGTACGATGATCTTCATAAACGAAATTAATGTAGAAATCAACTGAACAAAAATAATAAATTGAATGAATGAATACTGAAAATTAAAGGAACAAAGCTCTCAAAAAGAAAAGGAATAAAAACTCTCTATCTCTACCTCTACCAAAAAAATAAAACTCTTCTAAAACTAATTATCCTCCAAACTAAAAATTTCCCTTTTTCACAACTCGTAGCATCCTTTTTATAAGGTCGACCAAATCCTATCCCTAATACCTCAATCGATTGAGAATTAAATCTCAATCGATTGACTCTTAAGTAGGAAAAAAGTTGTCTTCTCATGTCAATCGATTGAGACTTAATTCTCAATCGATTGAGGTCTAAAAGCAATTTTCGTGAACTCCCGTCAAACTTTGCATCAGACACTGCCTCGGTATTGTGGCCATAACTTTCTATTCCGAACTTGGATTGAGGAGATTCTTATGGTGTTGGAAAGCTGACAATGAGATCTACAACTTTTGAGTTTTAGCAATTTCCTGAATCTAACGTCTTGAAGGTCCCAATTGAGCTGCAAGTAGCACCAAGTTCCCGATGACCTAGTTTTAGCAATTTCCCAGTGTTTTGATATTATTTTCGAGATTCTTGGGCTGTTTTCTGCACTTGGATTATATTTACCTGAAACACTTCAAATCTAGTAATTCTCATCAGATAGCTTTCATCGGATAGCTAAATGTAGGTATTTAGGGGCGAAATATCATCATATTTCGCTACTCATCAGCTGCCCTAGTTCACGTCAACACCCCCATTGCTGGTCAATACACAAAACCAATTATGGTGCAACTGATTAAAATAATAATAAAAAAAGACGTAATATTTAAAAATATGGTCATCTGACCATATATGTCTCGTCCGATTACCTTAACTAATCGAACCTGATACATGGGTGATCTGAGTGGTTCATAATCGAGTAATCATCTTGCCTTAGGAATAGCGAGTTTTCCCTTTGGATACTCGAGCATTAGCTACAGAATGAAGCCCCCATATGTTGAACATTCTTATGAGGTCTGTTTTGTTTGTGAAGGATACCAGCTAACTATTATCTGAAATACTCTGTCAACTTAGTTTTCACATTGTTTGTGTTTACGGTATGGGAGCCGTTACTTGCACACACATTTTAAATGATTGCACTGTCCTTGCACCCACCAAAAAGGTGCCGGAACCACCCACCCTAGCTTGTAGCTTGTCAGATGTGGGAGCCACTCAAAAATATTTGATTCATGAGTTGTCCTATATGATCATGAAGTTCAAACCTAAAAACTTCTCAACCTCAAAGGTTCCTCCCTCCCTCTCTTTCCGATCTTTCTCCTCTTCAAAGGTTAAACTTCTCATCATCTTCCCATAAAATCCATCTTCAATCCCATTAAATCCTATCACTAAACAGCGCGACCCTATTCAACCACAACCTGCCGTATTTCAAAACGTGCATAGTAATGGCTCCCTCTAAGAGAACCCCTCTTTAAAGTAATTTAGGACTTCCTAAGATAAATGGGTTGTCCAACAAACCATTCCCAAATAACGGCTTTGTTTTACGCATATGGGTTTTCTGATGGGAATCATGGGATACTAGCTTCTCTCTTACTTTCTCTCTCTAAAATACCTTTATATCTCTCTTTCTGCAACACCATTAGAATTCATAGCCCATCTAGAAGTGATACGTGCCGATATAAAAAATTAATCTCTAGTTGTAATAACACTTTTGGAGGCTGGTTCAAAGCTAATTTGGTGGTCGAAAACAAACCGGAGCATAGCCTCGTCACCGACCTCATGATGGATAGAGAGGTGCAACCATAAGGGTATCTTAGTCATTTTACAAAATAAGAAGTTAGATATTTTTGTTAGATTCGGTGCAAGGACATAAAATCGAGAGATAATTGTGGGGAAAGGATTGGGACCAACAAGTTGTAGGTTATTATACTAGTTTGAAGAGTTTCAGGTAATCAAGATTGCACAGTTTTCAAGTCCTTCGGAATATTTGAAAGGGAAATTTGTACCTTCAGCCCTATAGTTTCAATCTATGCATAACAGGCCAGTTCCAAGCCTAGCCAATTCCACGTTTCCTTGTGTGTATATATACATATATGCTTCTCTATACTTATTTGCCCTTTTTAAAACTCTTTCTTGGATTGCGATTTCAAGATTCGACTACAGTTGGTATAATTCAGAGAACTACAATAGGCTAGGTAAAATATCGAGTACATTATCTTTGTAAGATATTACTTTCCCTTCATTTTTAACAGATACTAGGTAGACCAACCTAGGTAAGATATCGATCGATATCTTAGGATATCGGCCGCAATCCTAAGATATCGGTCACTATCTTAAGATAGCGGCCGATATCTTAGGATATCGGCCGATATCTTAAGATATCGATCGATATCTTAAGATAGCCTTTTAACCAACCAATTTTTATTTTTGAATATTATAACGTTAAGTCAAGTATTACCCTTTTAACCAGCCAATTTCATTTTGTAAATATTGTAGGTTGAAATGGATGTTCCCCTTTTTTGCCATTTTGATTTCATCCGTGTGAGAGATAATACTTACAACGGAGGACATCGGAGGATTGTCACTATCACGGAGAACATATCATTTGATGAGTTTATGGAGAAAATGTACAAGGTCAGTAGGACACGACCGGAAGAACATTTTATTACACTAACGGTTTCATTACGCATAGGGAATGAGCTTGTGTTTGCTGAATTATCTAAACTTTGATGATCTTACAAACTTATTCAGAGCATATCGTATTGGTGATAGTGTGATAAATATTTATATCGAAAAATCATTAGTCACTACCGTAGCAGAAATTTTACTGTCTTTAAAAGCATTTCAACCGTTCTAGAAAACAAACGAAGATGATGATGGTGTGAGAACAGAACATTTGATTAAAAATCAAGAAATACGATTTGAAGAGGAGAACATTGCTGCACCGATGATAGTCGACGATGATAGAAATATGAATATAGGATTTTGCCCCTACCGTAGGCCTCTGGAGCAACCCTCTTCAGACATTTCACTAAGTGAAGGCGATGAAGATCAAGGATATTGTCATCAAATGAATCTGATGCATGATACATCTCAGTTTAACTTCGATTCGATAAATCAGTGGGAAATGTTTTTAGTCGACCTTAGTTCATATCAATGGCCTTCTGAACCAATAGCTTCGGAGCCAACGATAATCGAGCCTTCAACACAATAGCCTCTCGTACATCAAACATTCTCGCATCAGCCAACATCAATCCAAACAACTGCACATCAACCAAACGTACATCGACAGGCTCAATCACAATCACGTAATAATCATCCAGTCGATAATTGTGATAGTGATCCTGAAAATAATGAAGCACCGCCGTCTCCCACTTCGCGTGTTCATACTAATAGGGGAATTGATCAACCTCTGGTGGACGAAGACTATCAGCTTAATGACTCGGAAGGAGAGTATATGGATTCGGATGATGAGGAAATATATGAAGGGGGACCAATTACCATTGGTCAGGCATTTAGAAATAAGAAATCCTTTCAGAAAGCTCTTAAAGAATTTGTAATGGAAAATAATTTTTAGATTAAACCAATAAAAATCAGTCCTCTTTGAGTTACGGTGAGGTGTGTTGAAGTAGGATGTGCTTGGCGAATACATGCATCGAAATTAGTAGGTGTGGACACATTTGCTGTGAAAAATTTTCACCCGAAATATACGTGCGGAATGCCAACTTTTAGAAGCGGACATTGCCAATATACGACATCGTGGATAGCTTCATTCGTGAGAGACAAGCTATTAAAGGGCTTTGACAAAACTCCTGCTTCAATAATTTTTTATATTAAAAAATAATATGGTATAACAGTAGGCTACTGGAAAGCATAGAGAGGAAAAGAAATGGCGTTGAATGACATTCGAGGTAGCTGGAATGAGCAATTTAAAATGTTACCATCATATATCACAGAATTACAGCAGGTCGATCCAGACGTACAGACCGAATTGTGTCTCGAGCCTGATAATATATTTCAGAGATTCTTCGTGACATTCGGACCTTGCATTCAAAGCTTTCGTAATACTTTACGAAGAATAATTGTAATAGATGGAACGCATTTGCGTGGACGATACAATGGAGTGTTGTTAATAGTTACGGGGATAGACGGGAATAGACATTTATTTTCTATAGCGTTCGGCGTTGTATCGAAAGAAAATGAAGATCGTTGGACATGGTTCCTTGATCTATTAGGGAGACATGTAATCGGTGACTTTGAAGAGCAATTTGTATTGATATCAGAAAGACAGAAAGGTTTGATGGAAGCTGTGAAAATTTTTTTTCCTAACGCCTTTCACAGCTACTGTATGCGACACCTAGCTCTAAATCTGTTTGATATATATAAGGATACAATATCTAGACTGCTTTTCTGGGTTGCTGTCCGTGTATTTTCGAAAGCAAAATTTAAAAGAATTATTGCAAAAATAGAAGACGGCGCCCCCCTGGAATGTACAACATGGATTAAAGAAATTGGTGATCATTTCTGGGTGCGTGCTTATTTTCAAGGGAGGCGTTATGATATATTGACAACTAATATAGCTGAAAGCATAAATAGTGTGTTGAAAATAGCCAGGAAAGAACTGATCGTGAGCATGTTATAAACTATTCGCACAAAAGTAGCCGAATTTTATCTTCGCCGTCAGGAGGAAGGAAATAAAATGACACACGTGTTAACACCGATGGCCTAAGAACACATAACACGAAATTCAGGATGGGCCCGTCGAAAAAATATTATACCATATGGTCACGATATATTTCAAGTTAAATGTGGTGATTACACTCACAGTGTCGATCTAGATAAGCGAACATATATATATATATATATATATAGACGTTGGGCTATTCTTGGATTACCATGTTCACATACGATCGCCGCATTATCGCGCCGAAACAGAGAAAGAGAGATCCCCCAATTTTGTGAATACTGGTTTACCAGTAACTTATTTAGAGAAACTTATAAAGAACACTTTGTCCCGACCGTTGACAAGCGCCAATGAACTTCGCAAAGAGACGATGATGTGATTTTTTTATGTATGTTTTACTCGCAAGTGCACGAATCGGTTTGTATATAATGGGTGCGGAGTACGAGATCGTTCCCACGAGGACTAATGTTGAAATACCTAAAAGAGACAAGTAATTCTAGAAATCTATTAAGATCTAACAGTATTCTACCAATTTTATGATTTAAGTGGTTGGTGAGATGGTAATTAATGACTACAAACTAAAATTCAATTGATGATTCGCAAATAAAAGTAAAGATGATGATAAAGATGAAGATACTAAATCCTCCCATCTTTGGTCCGTTCTTCCTATAATATAAATCTAAGGGTTAAATTATGAGATATTTCATTGGTAACAAACATCTTTTATGGAAGATCAATGGTCAACACCCTAATAGGTTCCATGTTGCATCCCTGCAATTAGGACTTAGATGATTTTCATATATAGATCTGGGATCAGGGGTACGGCTAGACACGCATGATCTCAGGTTCAAATAAAAACCATCCCCAAAGTGGGTGAAAATTCCAACAAGAATACCACTTACAAATCTGAAATCAAGGGCATGGCTCGGCACACTTTATTCAGATTAGGGATATTTCAGATAAAATTACCATTACAGAACCAAGATCCAGGGCATGGCTCGGCACACTCGATCCCAGAACATAATCGTAATTAAATCCACACAACGAAAACACAAAGACCATAACAATGATAGGGTAAAATTACCGTCACAAATCTGGGATCCCGGGCATGGCTCGGCACACGCGATCCCGGTTAGTGGCGGGGATTTCATCCATTCATGATAGCACAACAACCATAAAAATAAAATCTCATATTTTAATCCCTAATTTTATATTATTAAAAGTACATCCCTCGGATGGGAATCATTAGATCCCCATCTCTATAAATTTAGCCACACATATTAAAAATAAATGACATAAATAAATAAAGACGGGAAAATAACATTAATTAAAATTACCTCAAACTTCAAACGGATGATAATCTTGAGAAACGAAATAAATGCAGAAATAAACTTTGAACAAAATTTATAAACTGAATACTGAAAAATTAAAGAACAAAGCTCTCAAAAAGAAATAATAAAACTTCCTATTTCTATGAAAAATAATGGCTAAAAACTAAGAATACTAAGAACTAAAACTAAAAACTAATCTAATCTCTACTACTACTCTCTACTCTACTCTACCCCTCTACGTACTACTTTTTCCCGAAGTGTTTGAGTCCTTAAATAGATTCCGTTGCGCAAAGGTTTCCCAGGCCGAGTTTTTAGGGTCGATTAATCGACCCAGAGCTGTCGATGCATCGAGCCGACAGAAGTTCCAAAAAATCAGACTTTCAGTGTCAGAATCGTGTCAGACTCAATTTCTGGCTCGATTAATCGACCTGTAGGGTCGATGCATCGACCCCAGAAATCCGTGAAAATCAACACTTTTTGTGGTTCAGACACTGCTTCAGTATTTCGGCCATAACTTTCTGTCCCGAACTCGGATTGAGACGATTCTTACGCCGTTGGAAAGCTGACGAAACGATCTACAACTTTCATGTTTTGACAATTTTGTAATTCGGCCGTCTTGAAGGTCCAAATTTAGCCGCAAGTCGCACCAAGTTCTTGATTACCCGAAATTGCAGTGTTTTTGCATTATATTCAGAATTCTTGCACTGTTTTCTATACTTGGCTCATATTTACCTGAAACACTTCAAATCTAATAAATCTTATCAGATAGCCTTCATCGGACAGCTAAATATAGGTATTTAGGGGTGAAATATTCTCATTTTTCAGTACTCATCAGACGACATTCAAGTTTTGCCTCCGCACAAAATACGTCAAGCCGGTGGTCTGAAGAAAAGGAGAATAAGATCTAAAGGCGAAGTTTGACCACTGCGATGTAAAAATTATAACAAATACGGTTATAACCGTCGCTCGTATAAATTTGTTAGAATTTGAAATTAACTTATATTACTTGTAAGAGTACCGTAAGCCTTTATTTCTATCCTAATCAATATCGATAACATTTCATATTTTATAAAAGGAGCCGGTTAGGTCCTCAATAGGAAGACGGTGACCGTCCTCCAAGATACATGTGGAGCTCCATGTGCCACCCAAAAGAGTATTTGAGTGCCACATGGAGCACAAGTGGACTCTATAGATTAATATTAAACCCACGTGAAATTAACTTATATTACTTGACAGATTTCTTTGGGCCACATTTCACGATTCAAAATAAACTGCTTTGGATCAGATGAAGGAGACCATTTATCATCATTCATTATCCAAATAAATTTTGAGATCATGGCCTTAGTATCGACAACTAATTTTTAGCGAAAAATCAGCGGCCGATGACTTAAGTTATCGGCAGATGACTTAATTTAGCGACCGATGACTTAAGTTATCAACCGATGACTTAAGTAATCTGCCGTTAACTTCAGTTAGCGGCCGATATCTTAAGTCATCGGCCACTAAATTAAGTCATCAGCCGATAACTTAAGTCATCGGACGCTAACTTAAGTTAGCGGCCACAAATTTAAGTCTGCGCCGCTAATTTATATTATCGACCGCTGACTTAAGTCAACGGGCATTGTGAAATCTGAAGATCAAATATAAGTCTTTTTATGATGTTTATAAAGAATTGTTAGACAATTAGGATATTTTGATACAACAAAAATTATACAAGTTGATATAAAATATTTAAAATTTTATCAAAAATATTTACAAAAATCATAAAATTTTACAAAGATATGAAATATAAAGTTTAACTCTTCTTCCCAAACGTATACATTAAATGTCCGATTTCGGTTCTAAATTGTTGCATTTGTTTTTCTTCGAAATCAATAGTTCGTCGTTGGGAGAAGTATTCCATGTACTTCAAAATATATACACCACAGTCCCAACTGTTGCTTTGGATCGGGAGAATGACATTGTTGAACGCCGATACCTTCCATTGTTGATCAAAAGCTGACTTTAAACGGACAGCGTAAAGAAGATGCGAAAGGTGATGCAATAGACACCCTTTATGCTCTTCAAACCTCCTTGAGCACTCTCGACTTGCTGGATCTATTAACTTAATTTCATGATCAACTAATGAAATTATAGCCAACGCCCAGTGGCTATATTTTTGGCTATGCATCGGAAGATAAATCTGCACAAAAATAGAACCGGAGTTTTAAATAATTAATTTTATTTAAAATCAATTAATGTTAAATAAAGTGAAGTGTAGTATTAAAAAATGTACCGTTCCACAGTCGACCGCGTGAATTCCGCGTTTATCATTTGTAACTAGTGGTTCAAGCGGCTTTAAATTGTTACGAACCTTCCACTCGTCATAATAGGCCTGCCACTTATCGAAGTTGCTAAGTGCTGCTAAACCTTCATTATCGATAAATTTTTCATATTTTTTCTCGTCTGCTATAAACAAAGTTTAAAACAGAATTATGTAGTAAGTAAATAAATTAAAAGAAGTGTGAATTAAAAGACAAATAAATGAAACAAACGAAATAATAAATAGTTGAAACCTTACCAAGGCGGACGCAGAAGCGAACCAGCTTTTTTCGGCATTTGCCGTAAACGTTGAATCGTTGATAACTTCAAGGACTCTCGAGTACGCGTCGATGACTTTATTGTCAAGCCACGAGCGTCCTTTGAGAACCTTTAAAAGACCAACTGTGATGTCAACACCCATGACAGTATTGACGATCACATTGTCCTCTCCCTCCGGCCGGTTCCAAAAACTGAGCATATATTTGTGCTCCATTGATTTTGGTTCATCCTCTTCCTCCTCCTCTACAACCAATCTTGGTCTTTTTATAACGGCTTTACTTATCGAAGTCTTTCTCTTCTTCCGAGCACGCAAGTCATATCTCTCGTCTTTACTTTTTTCAGTTGATAATTTAACTAAAATTGATTTGAGGGATGCCGGCTATGACTCACGAGAAGGTTGGGTAAGAGGAGCACCCTCATCACCCACTTCCACCAAGGGTTGTTTAGTAGGAGGTGGAGGAGCTTTAGAAATTTTGGGAGCCGTGATTTGATGGGTAGGCTGAGGAGCAATCGGTTTAGGGGCAGAAGGTCGAGGGCAATGGATTGATGGCTTGGTTGAGGAGCAGTAGGTTTAGGTCAGTAGGTTTAGGGAAAGAAGTTTTGGGGGCACTTGATTGATGGGTAGGTTGAGGAGCAGTGGGTTTTGGGCTAGAGGGTTTAGAGGCAGAAGTTCGGGAGGCAGTGGATTGATAGCTTGGTGGAGGAGCAGTGGGTTTGGAAGCTGTACGATGAGTGGTAGAGGGAACGAAGGTTTCCAATAGAACAGATGAAATAATATTATCCTGCACAATTACAAAATACATTAAAAACTGTCATTATTTTATAAAAAAAATTTATATTTTGGATCAAGTTAGCGACCACATTATCGACCGATAATATAAGTTAGCGGTCGATAATTTACATTATCGATCGATAATGTAAATTATTGACCGCTAACTTAGATTAGCGGCCGACAAGTTACATTATCGATCGATAATGTAAATTATCGACCGCTACCTTATATTATCGGTCGATAATGTAAGTTATCGGATGATAATTTATATTTTCGGACGACAAACGTATTTGGCATTAATCTTTAAAAACATATATTTTTTTTTAATTTAAAAAGAAATAGTTTAGTACCTTCGTCAAATGAGATGTGACTGCATCAAGGTCCTTCTGCATTGAGGCATTTCGTTCTTTTAAATTTAGGACCCGATGTTTTAGTGGCCCTATTTCATTCTGTAATGACCCAACTTGCTCTTGGAGGGTCTTCTTTTCTCTCCCTATCTGTTCAATTTTGAGTGCTTGCCCTTTAAGCATTGTAAATGTACGTCAGAAGTCACTTTTCATCTCTTTTACAGTCATGCGGAGCGTCTTGCATTTTTTTCTAAGCTCCGTTACTTCTTTGGTTAGGTTGGGTTTCCTAACCGACTGTTCTCTTGTTGGCTGGGGCCTAATCTCCGGTTTGCCTTTTCCCTTTAATTCAGTATGCTGACATACAACGACTTCATACTTGTCGTTTTCGTCGCTATCATTATCTTCATCCTCATCGTCGTCATCGTCATCTCGGCTTTTCGGCTCTTCGTCTCTTTCTGGAGGACGTGCCTCATAACTTAGGGCATCGTCGTATTCATATATATCTTCTTCATCACGAGGCTCCTCGGCCTTTTCCTGCTCCCTTTCCATCTCTCTTTGCATCAAAAAGAGTCGAACCAATCTATACTCTAATTCGTACTTTACAGCTTCAAGCTCTAAGATAACTTTAGACTTAAGAAAATTTTCTCGATATAAATTAGGATTACAACTGAATTTTGGGCCTTCCCATTTCATTAGCCTGGGAAATGGATCTTTGAGCTCAGTAAGAACGATGACGACTCCAGGAAAGTGCTCAAACGCCCAAATCTGTAGGGCGATAATACATCCGTAGATATTGTAATGCCCATTTTCTGACTTTTTCGCCATTTTCCTTCTGACGTATGCTTTTGATATGCTATCTACTATATTATTGTAAACTATCAGGCCCTACGAAAACTTGTTGAACTCTTCAATGCTATCTCCTAGTGCCAAGTACCGTGTGTCCACTTCCTGGTATATGTCTGAAAGTAAAAAAGAACATAAGAGAAACAATAATGATAGTTTCAAAATTTCATCGTTGGATAAATCAGCACTATCAACTAATTCTTTAATACGAGGTCCTTTAGCCGGCTTTCCCCAGAAGAATTTGTATCGAATAGTTTTTTCCTCTGGCACGACCACCTTCTTAGACTCAGGTTCCGTCAACATATTCAGGCCTAAAATGAATGTTATATCAGACTCTTGCAGCAGTACATTGGTATTTCTAACCTTGAAAATATTATCTTTAACCCAAAAGCTTAAAATAGCATCAACCAAGTCTCCAATGAATCCTACTTTCTCATTTATCCTAAATAGATGACCGAAAATTGAATCATCTAAAATCTTCTTCCTCTCTTCGTTACATGCAAGTAAAATTTCTTGACACCAACTCCAGAACATTTCCTGAAGGGCTTTAGAGACAGTCATTTTACAATCACTTAGTGGGAGCTGCAATATATATAAAAATAATTAATTAACAAAATAAGTGAGGTTGAAAAACTACCAACAACTTACATTATCGTCCGACAACTTACATTAGCGGCCGATAACTTACATTATCGGCCGCTAACTTACATTCGCGGCCGATAATGTAAATTAGCGACCGATAATTTACATTAGCGGTCACTAACTTACATGAACGGACGATAATGTAAGTCAGCGGCCGATAATGTAAGTTAGCGGTAAGTTATCGGTAAGTTAGCGGACTGTTGAGAAACATAACTGATGACCGAATGTGTTTAAATGTAGAAAAAAAAAATTACCTGAAAATTTGCTGTGAGCTTTTTACCGCTTTTTCGCCAATAAGCCGTCGCCCTCTCGATTTTACAGAAAAGTAAAAGTTCAAGTAAATAGTAAACAATGAAAAGTTATAAAGTAACTGTTACTTTTACACTTTAAAAGTTATTTTAATTTAAAAGGCGGTTGCGGACGTGGAACCGACTAGGCTTGGAGCTGGCCTGTTATGCATGGATTGAAACTATAGGGCCGTTTTTGCAAATACACAAACTTATAGGGCCGAAAGTGCAAATTTCCCTATTTGAAAGGTATATTTTTTGAAATACCAAAACTGCCAATAATTTAATTTTTATAAAAGGTCAAATTAGTATGAAATACCATAAATACCCTCATATAAAACCTTAATTTTATGACCCATTTCTTTTCCACTCGATGCTAGAGCTTCTTCGGCGATGCCTTCGACGAAACCATTATTGGAAGACAATCTCCAACTGCTGAAATCACGTGCAAAACGATTCCAAAATCTCGGCCAAAAAATGAAGAGCACTCATCTGGCCAAAACCTTGATCAATGCTGGTTTTAGGGCTACAACCGCCAGTTTTCCACGGGACACCATTACTGTCGTCGGCGATAAAGTTAGGGTTTAAATTTTTATATTATGAATTAATAAATTTTATTTCTTAAAACCTCTAGCACAAGCATTCATCTGGTCGAAACCTCGATCAACAATGATCCTCCATGCGACCCCATCGTCGTTGTCGGAGGGCTGAATCTGGATATGAATCTGGCTATTGATAGCGCTTTCTATTTTTAGTGGCGAGATCACGCATTTAGTGGCGAGATTGTGATTGGGGAGGCCTTCTTCCTATTTGATCTTCAAGTTATTCGTCGGAGAAGAAGCCGACGCGTTTATATATGATGAACCACTTAAACAACTGTGCTTCTTAAAGGAAAGGGTGAGATCGACATTTCATTCTAACATGATAGATCACACGGTTGTAATTTCTTCAAATTTTCAAAACTTAAATCCCTGAAAATCTGTGCCATCCTGATTCCCTGAAACTTTCTTAACCAGTATAATCACCCAAAACTTTCCCACTTCAACCATGTTTTGCCAATCTGTGTGGCTCCCTTTCGGTAAATCTATACCCAATTAAAAAAATTTGATGGATTTACATGTAGGGTACCATTATACTCACCTCATCATACTGCTTTCTCACCCCCACCTTCAGTTGGCATGCATTGATCGCTTTTGAATCATATGGTGAAGGTCATTTTTCGTCCTCATCTTCTATATGATGGATCTATAGATCGTGGGTGTACCATCAGACGATCGATTTTTTTATTACACATGGTACACATTTCAAAAAGTGACCCTAATATCATATGACCCCCATCACGCTCAAGTATGATTTTAACATCACTTTTTGAGATATGTGTCATGCATAATAAAAATTGATTGTATGACGGTACGCTCACAATCCATAGATTCACTGTGCAAAAGATATGGATGAAAAATAACCTTCACCATCTGATTTTAAGGCAGTCAATGCATACTAGGTGGAAGAGGTGCGGTGGAAAAACAGCCTTTTCGGGTGAGTATAAAAGTACCCTCTACATATAGTGGGAGGCTCTAATACCATTTTATAAAAGTTTCGCAAAACATATGGAGTATGAATTTTCTAAAGCAATTATGATATTAATCGGATTGAATACCGATGGCGTAGATCCATCAAGAACAACATATATTAAATAGAATAAAAGTTAAATATTATTACAATGTTAAATAATCCGGCAGAATTAAGTTGGTTCAAGGTATCTCCCGGTCTCCTAGAGGCGCACATTCCAAATCCCTTGGAGTTTCGCAAAACATATGGAGTACGAATTTTCTAAAGCAATTATGATATTAATCTGTGACAGCCCGGATTTCTGCACCCAGAAATCCATGCCATCAGGATCATACTCTGGATGATCCCCAGGACAAATCGCGAAGTGTCTGCTCGTATAGCGGAAACCAAGCAGACACTGTCCAGTAGTGGTAGATCGAGTTATCACAAGGCATTTAAAATATAAAGAAGCAATAAAACAAACATGTATCTAAATATATAAAAATATACATTCCCAAAAAGGAACCAAGAAGAACCAATGGTGATGGACATCCATCACCCAAAACAATGGTTCTTAATAATGGTTCCAATAGAATGTATAGTAATACTATAAAAGGAAGAAAATATCTACAGAAAGTAAATCTGTATGGCCACAAAGCACAATAATCCAAAGGTTTACAAAATCCCACAAATAGCAGACTCGTATGCCCAGACTAAGGATAAAAGTCGCCCGCCTCGACGCTCGCCTCGCTCCTCTCTCACCTCCTGGATCAGCCGTAATGGGTCAGGAGCTACAACCTCAGAACCTAAAATTGATTTAGAAAACAGGGTGAGCTACATCCTAGCTCAATAGAAGAATTCCAACTAAACGAATTGAATATGCAGATCATGCTATCTCATAACAAAAATCAAATCAGGAATGTATAATCATGACGAATCAAACTAAAAGCTGAGATTTTATGTAAGAAATCAGATGTTATGCAAGTATATTATCAGAGTACTTAAATTGTGTGTATTTAACTTAAGAAACTCCCGTGACTATATAGCACGGAGTAAACAGGAATGTCCAATAGGAAACCCCAACCAATCGTCGTTCACATGAACAATTTTGAAAGTGCAACAATGCCTCATCTATGGAGTGCAATTGTGCCGAGGATTGAAAGCAGGTGCACAAGTGTGCCAGGCATCGGATATACCGCCGGGTCGGTGGGGATCATCTGGTTTAAATCATCAAATCACATACGTATATACCTCACAGATCAGATAGCAGAATCAGAAGCAAGTTTCAGAATACGAATCAGGAAACAGAAATCAAAGATAGCAGGAATTTATGATATGCATACATGCTTGTTAAAAACAGAAATCAGGGCACAGATATAAAATAAACATGAAATCATACTCAAAAATAGTTTAGGTTGGTTTTCCCCTACCTAAGGTCACTTTATCTTCTAAGCAAATCCAAAGCCTTTTCAATGTGTCAGGGTTTGATCCTAGACCATAAACATAGCACTTTAAGTGTTAGGGATATCAGAAAGTTAACCGGCACAATGCCCGATGGTGTTTAACCCATAAAACCAAAACTCAACAAAACAGGGGTGATTGATCGATCACCACTCTTATTGATCGATCACCTATCATCATTGATCGATCAATACACTCATTGATCGATCAATAACCTCTCTTCTACTTACATTTAACACAGCTCAAATTGATCGATCACCTCTTGGGTTGATCGATCAATACATCCTGTTGATCGATCAATGCCCTCATTGATCGATCACTAACCCATTTTCAATTTTTTTCCCCTCTTCTGTTCACATTATCTGCCTATACAGATTGATCGATCAATGCCTTCATTGATCGATCAACACCCTACAGTGATCGATCAATACCTATGTTGATCGATCACCAACTGTCATTGATCGATCACTCTCTTGTTGATCGATCAATGCCCAGGATTGATCGATCAATGCCCAATTTGATCGATCAATGCCCTTCGGGCATTGAACTTCCAGAATTTTGGGGCTTCTGTTCCCCCTTTCTGTCTTATACAGATTGATCGATCAATGGTCTTCATTGATCGATCACCACTTGTCATTGATCGATCAATGCCTTCATTGATCGATCAATAATGACAGAAACTCTGTCATTAATGGAGTTCATCTCCAACCCTATTTTAACCCATTTTTCATTAATGGTTCTCAACAACCATTAACACAACATCAATGCACATACATGGGCTTCTCATTTGCCCCTATTTAAATATATAGACTCACCTTTGCTTGGGCTCTCTCGGGGTTTCGGCAAATCATTCCGGATGAGGGTTTTGATCTATCTCTCGGGGTTCACACCGATCCGAGTCCAAGCAACCCTTTAGCTCCGGTTCAGCATGCAGAGACTTCATACACATACCTTAGACCATACCTAAGCTCATTTCATTGAACTCTACCTACCCTAGCTTAGGAAACTCATCCTCTCACTCTTGCTAACCCTGTTTTCTCCCCAAAAACCCTCTTGAAAACCCACCTAGCTACAGATCCTTTAGCTCTGAGCAAGAGAAGGAGAAGAAGAAGAAGTGGATCTCTCCCTAAGTCTCCCTTCCTTCTCTTATAAGTTACTAAACAGATATTTCTGTTTTGCCCCCAGTTCACGTTCCGGTATGGAGCACGAACACGGTTGCTACGGCGCAACGTGTCACATTGCCCCTCTACACAACTCAGACTTAAACGAAAATGTACATGTGAACTCATCTGATCATCGTGAAACTTTATCTTAACTAATATTAATTCTAAAGTTTTAAGTCAGCCTCGATTTCTGTGCCGGGCACGTAGATCGAAACAGTCAGGTTCGTGTTCTGGATTTCAGGGTCGTTACATAATCGGATCGAATACCGATGACGTAGATTGTGACGACCCGACTTTTCCAATCCCTCAGGTATAGGAAAGGCCGGTTCGCCAACCTATCGAATAAACGATAAGCCGGACAAACATGGCACATATCAGAGTAAAGCGCAATAAATATTCATAACTAAAATAAATGCAAAAGCAATTAAAAGTAAAGAACCACCGATGATGGCCAACCATCATCGAAACATGGCTCATAACAGAAATCAACGTCGAGTATAAAACTATGATATCTAACTAAAATAAGCCCACAAATTCAAGTCTAACTCTCACCATAAATAAGAAAATTAGTAAGTTCTATACTGGGAAAAACTCCTCAGGAGGAACCTCAAGCTCTTCCTCAGGCACGAGTCGATCGGCCTCACGACTCACAACAATAGCCACGCCAAGAAACAAAGCTCAGTAGAAGAAAGACATCTACGACATTTTACTTTAACTAACATGGTTTCAAAATCAATACCGGAATATAGCTTGTCAAACATATAAGCAGATAATAAACTAAATTTAGGTGCGGAAATCATATGTAAGATTTATTTCTAAATGTGTGAAAACAGTTTCAAGAACAGATGCAGTGTTTCAGTGTCTTAGTTTCTCTAACTTCTATATGCAAAGTTCAGCAATTCATGACTTAATCCTCAACTTAAAATACCTCCCGAGTAAACTATATCTCGAGAGCAGGAATATAGCCGATGGGAACCCCTACCTACCATCGTCGTTCATGAACCCTTTTTCAGGATGCAACAAGCCCCTGCGTAATGAAGGAAACTTGTGCCAGAAAATTATTTAGGAATTTTTGAGGGATCGTTCAGGTCAATCATAAAACAAATGCAGATACTAATATAAATCAGATGCAAGTCTCTTATACATAGTTCAGGTTCTTGATTTCAGATTTTCAGAGGTTAAGCAGATTCAGGTTTCAGGATTCAGGTAGATTTAGATTTTCAGTCATTCATATCAATTTCAGTTTACAGATGTGATTTCAATGGCATATGCAAGTTCAAAGATTTTAATTCAAAATATCCATGCGAATTAAAATAAAATACTGTAAAGATGAGATTCTCCTACCAAAACTCGGAGTTATGCGAAGTCAAGCAAGGTCCTATTGATGGCCTCTCGCCCTCAATCTACATCACAATATACGTTCATGCATTAAGATAAACTCTAATTACTAATAATATAGACCTATTTAAGTGTTTCCTCAAAAACAAGTCAAAACAGGCAAGTTGCGTCAATCCTAGAATTTGACGTAACATTCCCATATATTTTTGACCATCAAGACGATTGATTAACAAGTTGGTCAAAATATAAAAGTTGTATATTTTTCCGTTAGCTTTCCAACGCAAAAAGAATCGTTTCAATCGGAGGTCGGGACAAAAAGTTATGACTAGAATACTAAGACAATGTCGGAGTTCGGTGATACCTCGCTCGAGCGATGATAATAGCTCGCTCGAGCGAGATCCTTCAGAACTTTCTCGCTCGAGCGATGCAAAAGCTCGCTCGCGCGAGGGAAGGGAACACCTTTTGAGTATTTTAATGTATCCTCGCTCGAGCGATGATAATAGCTCGCTCGAGCGAGCCTGACGCATAATGACCTGAAACCCATACATCCCAAAGCAAAACCCATGACTAATCTAATGATTTTAATCAAAAAGTTTAATTAAAACGTACCTTTAATCTAAGGATTCCTAGATTAGAAATGAGTCATGCGAATGGAGATTCGGAATGAAAACGACGGGTTTCCTCGACGATTCGCGCTGCGATCGATCCCACGAGTTCACAGAGACAACTCCAACACGTCTCCAATGATCTCAACCTCTCCCAATGGCCAACTACGAATCCAAGGTTGATTCAAGTTCTTTCTAAGGTTCAAGTGTTTTCAACAAGGAGGGCTGTAGAGAAGGAGGTTTTCTAAACCGATCTCCTACGATGATTGAAGAAGAGAGAAGACGGAGTTTCACACGGTTGGATAACTATCAAACGACTACGGTTCTTCACGGCACTCACGTCTCTTCCTCTCTTAACAAAACCTAGTATAATACGGGAATGCAATTCCTTCTTATAATAGGATTGCTCACAAAGTTAAGCGCACACACACCTCTTATGTATTATATACTTCTAATTTTAAAACTCAAGCCCTGTGTTGAGCGGCCACACCGAGGTCGGTGCACAACTTTCGCACAAGGGTCCAAATGGGCTCTAAATCAAAATATGTCCACACAATCACATCTAGATAAAAATCCAAAACAAATGGTGACGTCGGTCGCCGAGCCGAATACACACATGGGGTCAGTCTAACTCGGGTTCAAAATACGGGTCTATACATAGATCCATCAAGAACGACATATATAAAATAGAATAAAAGTTAAATATTATTACAATGCTAAATAATCCGGCAGAATTAAGTTGATTCAAGATATCTCCCGGTCTCCTAGAGGCTCACATTCCAAATCCCTTGGAGGAAAAAAGTTATGAGTCTTTTCTCATGGCTCTAGATATAGGAGAAATGTTGGGTTTGGGGTGAAACCAATAAGAAATATTTAGCCACAATCACTCTATGGCTATCATAATAATTTATTTTTTCCCTCAATAAAATATAAAGTTTAATTAGAATATGCATGAAAAAAAAGAGGAACAAGCATCCTTCAGAAGGACGGAGGAAAAATTAAAAGGATTAAGAATCCACACAATAACATAGCAAGCCAAGGATAATTCCATGTTTCCTTTATGTAAGGAAGTAGCCCTTCCAATTAATACCATTTTTAATACTAAGAGATGTAGTAGTTTGAAACTGAATTCATGGCCTTCTTGATTTGATCTTAATTGGAAGACCCATGGATGGATAAGGAGCAGGTTTATAAGATATCAGCTCACTAGGATTCACTTGTGACCACTCATAATTTGTTACTAGGTGATGCATAACTATGAGTACTAGAACCCTTGCATATTCATTCCCTATGCACATGTGTTGTCCTGCTCCGAAAGGAATGTAAGAAAATGAAGGAATGGGCTTTGATGCATCGCCGAAACGAGAAGGCTTGATCTCCGAGGGATCCGAAAAGATATCGTGGCTCATGTGGGTGGGACTAGTCACCCAAAACACCTGAAACGGTCGACATATACCTAACATTAATCAAAACTAGAGACCCTACGTACACACTATACATTTAGTAGAGATAAAAAAAAATAGTACATACATAAAAAAACATAAGAAAAGCAAGGCTCTTCCTAAAAAAAATATAATAAAAGCAAGGCTCTTCCTAATTAAGATCATTTTCTATAAATATTTATGTAGGGAGGTAAATAGTAAATACCTGCCATCCCTTGGGGATATCATACCCTCCAAAGCTGATGTCTTTAAGAGCTTTTCTAAAGCCACCAAATGCTGGGGGAATGACCCTCAACAACTCTTGTGCCACTCTCCATGTATATTTCATCTTTTGTATATCATCCCATGTAAGCTGCCCTTGTGTAGGTTGCATCTCCCTTAGTACCTCCATTTGCTCTGGTTAAAATAAATTGTACAACTCATTTGATACTTAGCTTTTTGGTATGGTATGCCAAAGAGACTTAATTTCGAATCTTTCAGTATATTATACTATTTTAGAAAGTTTAAAAAATGAAATTGGTATAATTTTTTCGATTTCCGATAAAAATATAAAATATTCGGTCAACATGCATTTTCATATTTTAACTAAATGTTGACCTAATGACTTTTTAGGAATCTTTTTTCAAATCACCGTTTTCCTTACACATTTACGGTGTGGCTTTAGGGGGACTTTGGCAAGCGTCAATCCTTTTTCTTTAAAAATCTTTCTGAAGTAGTAATATGCGTTGAAACTTTTGTCCAGTAGTCTCGCTTTTTTAACATTCTCGTTCTCAATAACAAGAAAAAAATGGGTCACTTTTAGATCCCGCTATCCAAATCAACCGTAGCATCATCCCTCCCAATCAGAGTAACTTTGAAGTACAAATGACTCACCTTGTACAACTTTTTCCCAAATATTGGGGTCTCTTGCCAACTTCCATATCATTGAGCTTAAGAGACTTGCAATGGCATCATGGCTAGCAACCATTAAAACTATGAAGTTATCTATTATCTCTTCTTCAGTAATCGGCTCTTTGGTGTCGTCTCTCAAAGCTAACATGCAAGAGATGATGTCACTTGTGCTACTCACCGTCCCCTCTAGGATCTGCTCCTTTTTCTGCTGCAAGATTGGCGACATCAGCCGGATGATCTCTGAGCGCGCTCGTAGGCCTCGCCGGAAAGGGGTTCCAGGGAGATTGAGTGGAACGGACCATACCCCTTCTATAGCTTGGGTGAAGCCATTAAGTAACGCCTTTTTGGTAGCTTCGTCGTGGATCCCAAATAGTATAGAGCATGATACATAGAATGAGAGCTTTTCCATTAAGTGCACACCCCCAATTGTTTCTTTCCCATGTAGTTCACTTTGAAAATATGTTTTCACTAATTCATCCATCTGTCCTACGCAATTTTGAAGACTTTCTGGTTTTAGGAATCTCATTAGCATTCCCCTCAAAAGTTTGTACCTTCACATTAAATAATTTAATAATTAAAATAAATAAATAAAGATGATGAAGGAGAAGATTAATGTGTATTCATGTCAAAATCTGACTTCCTCAGATATTAGAACACGTGAATCTGTGTAAGCTTCATTTATTCTAAGGTAAGCGCACTGATGCCCAAAACAATTGACTGCTTTGAATTAGAGGATAGACCGTTTATTCATTTCAGTCTTCCACACAAAGGCTTTTGAGATCATGGGCGTATTATCAGACGATCAATTTTAATTCTAGGTAGCACACCTCTCAAAAGAGTGATATAAAAATCATGTTTGAGCATGATATGTGCCACTTTTTTTCTCTCACTATTTGTGGGAAGTGTGCCACATGATAAAAAAATTGACCTAATGGTATGGTCATTATCTTAAAATACATTGGGTAGAAGATTGAGATGAAGATCGGTGCACCTACCTTTTCATAGTGTGCAAATAACGGTAGCCTATCTTCATTTATGTAGCTCTAATAACAATAATAATAATAGAGGACATGGAAAAACAGGAGAAATGGGTTGTTAACAAATTGGAATTGAGGACTTATGTACCAAGATATTTGTAATAAGATTAAGCTCCTACAGTAGGAACGGGTAGCCCATAGTATGGCCCCGCCGCCCTCTTCCATATTTGGATTTGGGAGGAGATCGGCTCATAGAGCAAGAGTAGCTATATTAACACCCACCAAAACTCTGGAAGCACCCATCTGTGCCGATCTATCATATTATCTACAGATGAGGTTAGCTGAGTGCTTGCACACGAGAAGTTCGCCTTTGCACACGAGAAGTTCTTTCGTGAAGTAGTGGCTCTCATTCTGATTTCTCTTGCAAAATTTTTAAGAAACACTTTTACCTGTGTTTTGGGACATTGAAGAGGCCGTATTTCCCACAGATCTTTTCTAGTGAAAATGGTTGTTTTGTGCAGAGAAGTCCTTCATCAGCGGTGAAGACGAGCTTGTTACCTGCCTGACCAGTTACCACAATAGTGGGAGACCCCATAAGGGAGGTCTTAAACACAGACCCATGTTTAGCCACCCTTTCATTTATCCAATCAGGACCCCGGTTTGCCTTCATTGCTTCGAAGAAACTCCATGACTCCCCAATTATAGGAAGTCCCAGAGTTCCGTGAGGAATGTTCTTCCCACTATGATTCGTCTGAAGAAATTTCAGGAGGAGGAAGGAAGAAATCAAAGTGATAGGAATCAACAGTAGGAAAGAGGTAACTGAATATTCTAACATGATTTCTTGTATGGTTGGTAAGAGATCCATTACATCCGTTGCCTTGTGCTGCAATTACAGAGAAACTGATTGCAGAGAATTACTATTAGAAAAGACCGAGATTTGATTTATGGATTGAAGAGAGAGACGAAACCTCCGATGACTACGAGAGCACAAGGATCTATGCTAGATCAACAAAGCATCTGCCACCTTGCATCACCCGACAAAATGTTAATTTCAAAAGCTATAAATTTAAGCTCAACTTAGGTTGAAATATAACTTCCGTTCTACTTTTTTGCCGGCCCAAATTTTTTCATATATATATATTCTTCTTCCATGGGAGGAGGCTCAACCCTCTCCCAAAACACTGTTTGGGTTCACGTCGAGCAATGGGGTGGGTTAGATAAATTAAAAAAAAGAAAGAAAATTTTTTTTAATATATTTTAAGGCTTCTATCAAAGTTTGACTTATTTTAACGGTTCACATTTCATGGCTCATAAAATACATGATTGAGAAGAGTTTCCGATTTTTTCTTTTTAAAAGTATGATCTAAGCAATGCACCCGTGCTCTATGTGTCATTAGTTGGGTGTTCCACTGTCAATTAGACTTTTTCCGTAATCATGGACGCTTGAGCGTCCTTCAATAAAAGCTTGAAGCTTTTTCCATATATATATATATGGGAGCCGGTTTCCCCCTCCATGGGAGGACGGTCATCGTCCTCCAAGGTCCATGTGGAGGTACACATGGCACCCAAAAACTCTTTGGTTGCCACATGGAACACGGATGGATGGTTTAGATCAATTTTTAAAAAAAAACTTTCGAAAAAAGTTTTTCAAAAGTATAAGTCAATGTTTGACTAGTTTCAACGGTTTACATTTCACAGTTCAAAAAACACATAGTGGAGATGAGTTTTCAAAAAAAATAAATTAATTAAATGATCTAAGCAATACCAGAGGTCCATGTGGCATTAAAACAATATTTTGGATGCCACGCCTTTTCCTATATATATATATATATATATATGTAGAAGTGTTCCATCCTCCAATGGAGGACCGTGAGCATCCTCTAAGATCCTACATGGAGCTCCATGTGGAATTCATAACGCTAATTTGATGCCACATGAAGCACATGATGCATTGTTTAGATCAACTTTGAAAACAAACAATTGAAAAAGCATTTTTACAATGCATTTCTTTAGCAATAAAATTTGGAACATTGAAACTAGTTCAAGTTTGACTTGTGCTTTAAAAATATTTTTTTGATACATTTTTTCTTTTATATTGATCTAAACAACCTGTACTCCATGTGTCACCCAAATTATGTTTGAATGTATGTGGAGCTCCACGTGTATCTTGGAGGACGGTCACGGTCCTCCATTGGAGGATCTAACCGGCTCCATATATATATATATATATATATATATATATATATATATATATAGGATCATTACAAAAATAACGTGTTTCAGCGGTACTTACTGTTAAGACAGTTTTTGGTAACAACAGGACTAATAGCAACAATTTTTTTGTTAATAGCGGCAATTTTTGGTTGCCGCTAATAGTCTTATTTGTTGTAATGGATGTAGAGACCTTAGGTTAGCGATGTAGGGTTCAACTTTACACCAGTGCTATTTGGATGTCAAGGCTATATGTATAAAATTAAAGAAATCCATCCAAAAGAAAAATAATAAAAAAAACATCTTATCCACCATTCAAATGATGGTTAAAGTTGAAAACAATTCAATGCACTTGGTATGTTGGGTGTCACCCAAAATTTGACCTTATTTTAAGGCCAAAAGGCAAAAGGGCACCTCTATTAGCGCCCACACAATCTCTGAAAACGCCCACATCGGAAACCCCTTCAAAATCATTGATTGCTTCATATCAGATGATGGAGATCTTGTTTCACCACGATCTTCCACAAAATGGATCTTGAGATCATGTCACACCTTATCAGACGATCAATTTTTTATCCACATGTCACATAACCCCAAAAAATACCCCTTGAATCCTATGACACACATCACGCTCAAACATGATTTTAGGAGAATTTTTGAGGTACCTGTGACGTGTGGAATAAAAGACTGACCATATGATAGGTGCGGCATGATCTCAAGATCCATTGTATGATGTGTGAAATAAAAAACTGACCATATGATAAGTGCAGCATGATCTCAAGATCCATTGTGTCAAAGATAGGGGTGAAACACGGCCTTTGTCATCTGATATGAAACAATCAATAGTTTCGAAGGGGTTGCACACAGGGCTTTCAGAGATTGCATGGGTGCTAATAGAGGTAGCGAAAACAAAATGTAATTTCTTTTAAATCACGTGCCACATGACACATGATCCTAAAATGGATGTTTTTTCAGATCACATACCATGTGGTACGTGATCTGGGCAGTAATGCAACATGCAAACACTCACCAACCCTGTGTAGTGTGTGAAATTTCCTTAATAAAGAGAATTGACTAGTTATTCGATTAATTCTACATTAATCTAAAGATTATACATAGACCATCAATCACTGTAACACAATATTTACGTGGAAACCAATCACGGGCAAAATCACGGGACCGAAGTCCAACTAAATAAATCCACTATGAAATAAAATAATTACACGGAGTTTCGAATGATATACCAAACAAATGCGCATGCCCTATCAAACCCCCGAGTAATTCAATTTCCCATCGCAGGTCATCTCCATAGCCTTCATATTTGGATACTTTCTTCAATTGTTGATGAACTCACAACAATTCACCTTGAGATCCACAAGGTTATCAACCACACACCTAACCCAAGGGCTCAATACTCCCAACTCACTTGGGCAAATTAAGAAAAAGAAAATTGAGGAACAAAAGACTTATATCACCATCAGAATTTGATTTACTTTCAAAAGGAGGAAGAAGTTTTTGGGCAACCCTACAATCCCCAAGAAAAGAGAACAATCAATTGCATAACTCATTTGCCTTTTCAAAAATCTTTTATTAAAAACCCTAAAGCTACTCAAGAGGAAAGTACCAACAAAAGTCCAAAAAGCCCTTTATGACAAAGGAACAAAAGAGTGATGTAAATCTCAAGTCGAGGAACCACAACTAGTTGTTATTATAGTGACAGCGAGCTGTGACCACAGCTTGCTGTCACATTCATGGAAGCTAGCTGTGGACCATGGTTCATTGTGAAATTCACGGCAGCTCGTTGTGGGTATCATAGCTAGCAGTGGACAAACACACAACTCGTTGTTGACATTGATATAGAAAGCAACCACAACTAGTTGTGGACAAACCCACAGCTCGCTGTGGATATCGATACAGAAAGCAACCACAACTTGTTGCGGACAAACCCACAGCTCGCTATGGACACACTACATGAGCTTTCTAAAACAACCCGTTGGCAAGATCATTTTGAAAAAAAGGCTCTATATGTTAAATACATGGTCAAAGATACAAGTGTGAATGATAGCCTTGTTAACCAACGCATGATCCATCCATCTTGGCACACAATCTTCGTAAGGGAGATCTACATGATTTTTTGGAATAGAATGCGACAACTAGATCTAACAATGTGTATTTGCTTTGTTGTCTTGTTCAATTATATAGCTAAGTGCAGGCCAAGATGATAACAATTTCATCCCATGAGCGGCAGCTAATGGTCCGGCTTCTTTGTTGGTTAAGATATCGACGGAAATGCTGAAACTATGAAGACAAGTACACTCCACCAGCAGGGCCAGGGTTACTAAGAGTGTAACCATTGAAATTGAGCATAATTGATAGCCGGAGGAGGAGGGGACCATAAAATTATTTGCTTGGGCCTAAAAGATCCCGAATTGATGATGGCGCTCCAATTTCTACTTACCTAATCGATCCATAGAATAGGATAGGTCCGAATTGTGAGAAAATAACCATTCATGTGTAATACTTTGGGACTTCGAGAAGATCGAGGATAATATCATTCAAAAGAGGCATCTTAGTACCATCAAGATTTGTTATGTGTTGGTCGGAGTGTGAGACTCATGAACACCTTTTCAGCTACCCATATTCTAGATAAAAATGGAAGTCCCTGTCTAATGTTTCTCAAGCCCTCTATTGGAAACCTTATGATCGTTTTAATTTCAAACCTTGCAAGTGCACAAGTTCGATGTATTTGGGCGAGTACAAGGGTGTTGAACTAGAGAGATTTGTTGTTTCTCTCTTATTTAATTCTGTTTTACGAAGTATTTTATAGCATTAAATTCCTAAAGTAAATAAAGAAATCTACGTAGTTTTGAAAATAAGAAAGTAGAAAGTAGACTGGAATCCCTCATGGATTTCAGATTCGCACAATAATAAATCTTATTTCTTTTCTATCTTGAATCCCTGGTACCCTCACACTTGGCTACAAGCTCAATCACTTCATAAATGGCTTAAGTAAATCTAATCGCGAGTTAGAAAGATCTAATCGTCAAAGAACCATTGCACGTCTAGGTAGGAGACGACCTGCGAAGGCTTCAGCTTCACTTATTTTTCAGATCGGTCGAGTAATTAGATTGGACCGGTCGAGTAATTCTTCTGAGGATGTTAGCGTTCTGCTCTTCTAGTTTCGACCGGTTGGCTGAGTCCTGACCGGTCTCACTTTACATTTTTGAAGCCCTTTTGGAGTTCTAATCGGTCGAAAGTGATGTTTCGACCGTTCCATTTAAGCTTGATTCTCTTCAGTTGGAAACCTCCTTTGCTGCACTGTTTCGATCGGTCGAATTTGCAGTTTCGACCGGTCCAAATAACCTTTTAAAGCATTCCTTCAGCTACATCTCCCTGAATCATTGCCATTTTGCTTGGGTTTCTTCATAACTTTACACTTTTAACCATTTTAGCATTTAATCGGTTTTTGCACCTTTTGTAATACAACACAGACTAAAAGCGCACATTAGTGGTTAAGTGAGGTCTATCAAAGCCAGAATCCGGGGGTATTTTATACAACTTTTGGGTCCGATCACCTTACTCAATAGTTGAACTACAATATAGACTAGTCCAAAGGAAATAGTTAATTAATTACCCCAATGACTAAACTTGCTCTTCCAGCTACCTTATGGCATCTCTGGTATGAAAGAAATCAGAGAATTTTTTAAGAAACTTTTGGCCACAAACGAGTTTTGCTCAAGAGCATTGTTTAAATTGTCTCCATCAGAATTGGTGGCCACAATATTGTTGATTTTAGTCCCACATTGGACAATTATAATCTTGTCTCTCAACTTACAAATCCAGTACCCCTCTTCACATTGTCAATTTGTTTTGAGTTGAATGTCGAAATTTATCATTGTATCAGAGCAGGCCTTCCTCCACTCCACTCCTCGTTAATCCATCGATAATTGTAAATTTTTTGTAGATATGGATACCCGAATTTAAGGTCCACATTGGTAGCAAAAAAAAACTCAAGATCCATATGGCACCTAGTGTGCACATGCCATGCATTAGTGACCGGGTCGGCTACCTAAAAATTAGAGGAGCACTAATTAATTTCCATACTCTGTACTCCTTGTAAAAACTCTTATAAAATTTGTTTTTACGCCATCAACTAAACAGAGCAGGCGTGACTATAGGAACGACGTATAATTTAAATTTATTTCAACACCCTTATGCTTCGTTTCTTTTATCTGTATATTTGACATAACTTATTGTTAACCCCAGGGTTTGCTCATAGAGAGAATCCGAGAGGCAGGTTTTGCAGAGAGAAAGAAGCGATTCTTCTACCTTTGAGACAGGAGTTCTTTGAAGGATCATTTCCGTAGGAGGCTCATGTTTATGAATCTCAAGATTATAGTTTAAATTGCAGTTTATTTTTATTTAAATCTCAAGGCTCATTTACTTTTGCAAAGATTGTTGATCAGTGCAGTTTTTTATGAAAATTGGACTATTTCAGTGGAAGAGGTAGCTTATTATTACTATTTATATTGTTACGGGTTTGGAATGGTTGGGACTTAGGAGAGTGTATGAAGAAGTTAAAAGAAGAAGTTGGAGAAGAAAAAAGAGATAAAATCACTTCAGGTGTTTCCAACTAATACCCTAGCTGATAATAACGTGTTGCACACCAAAAAAAAAGAATATGACGAATGCAAACCCGTGTGGTGAAAAGACCTTTTAATTTTGAACAGAGCGTTAATATAATGTTGGGATAAAATACTAATACCGGTGATATATTGGTGGAAATTGAACGGTACATAATGGTCATTTGTTGAAATTGATAAATTATTTTTCTAAAGAAGAATCATCTAGAACAACTGTCTAAAATTGTCATTGTTGTTCAACATTCGGTAACCGTCATTTCTTTAGGAAAACACGGCAGTAATATTTATCATCGAATGTGATGTTCGATCTCCTTTTTTTAATGAAAGGGTGGGGATCCTCCAACACATGGTTCAAATTATCGCCCGATAATTGAAATTATCGGCCTATATATATATATATATATATATATATCGGTTTCGGCCAAGCCCGAAACGAAAACTCAAAAAAATTAGCCGAAATGTATCAAACTTTCAAATTATCGGCCAATAATTTGAATACTGTTCAAAATACCAATTTTTCAACAAAAAAATCAAAACGAAATTTGGCCGAAATTTAACCAAAATCCTCAAATTATCAACCAATATTTCTGCCGAAAATTCAAATTATCAGTCAAATTTACGGTTTCGACCAAGGCTTAAACCACCGAAATTTTGGCCGATATTTTGATCCTTGCTCCAACATCAATTACCCATTGAAAAAAAATATTGATATTGGTGAATATCTATTGTATTGGAACCCATGTAGCATCACATGTTTTATTGATATGGTGCAATATCTACATTCTACATAGGCTTATCTTGTATTTATGCATGCGTATCTTGTTAACAACTTGTATAAATTTGTATTTTGATAATATTCCATTCCATATACATGTTAATACAATTAATAAGATCATGGGTACAAATATTAACCTTCAAATTAAGACAAAGAAAACTATATGTTCCCTTTATTTAAGGCAGTAGCCCTTACCATTAATTATTATCATTTTTAACATTATGAAATGTAATAGTTTGAATCTGAAATCATGCCCTTCTCGCTTTGATCTTGATTGGAAGACCCATTAATGGATAAGGCACAGGTATATAAGCTATCAGCTCACTAGGATTCACTTGTGACCACTCATAATTTGTTACTAGGTGATGCATAACTATGCATATTAGAACCTTTGCAAATTCATTCCCTATGCACATGTGCTGTCCTGCTCCGAAAGGAATGTACGAAAATGGCGGAATGGGCTTTGATGGATTGTCGAAACGAGACGGGTTGATCTCCAAGGGATCCGAAAAGATATCATGGTTCATGTGGGTGGCACTAGTCACCCAAAACACCTGAAAGAAGTCCGCATATATCCAACAATAATAAAAACCAGAGACCTTATGTGCATTCTATCCATGCCTAATCGAGATAAAAATAAAAATATGTAAAAGTATAATACAAAAGAGTTTCTTCCATTAAATTTAAATTTTAAAAGCAATTATGATCATTTTGTATTAATAATTATGTTGAGATGTAAATACCTGCCATCCCTTGGGGATATCATAACCTCCAAAGCTGATGTCTTTAAGAGCTTTTCTAAACCCACCAAATGCTGGTGGAATGACCCTCAACAACTCTTGTGCAACTCTCCATGTATACTTCATCTTTTGTACATCACTCCAGGTAAGCTGCCCTTGTGTTGACTCTATCTCTCTAAGTATTTCCATTTGCTCTGGTTAAAATAAAATGGTGCAGCTCGTTAGACACTTATCTAATTTTGAATGGTGTGCCCATGGGAACTTAATTTTGGGCTATTTCGAATACAAAGATTACTTTTAAAAAGTTTCAGCATATCATACTACTTCAAATAATTCCAGAAGAAAGGGTTTGTCATTCCTAATAAGCCATTTGGTCGACACATATTTTTATAATTTTAACAATAAATGTTTTTCATTTCTAATAGGACATTTGGTCGACACATATTTTTATAATTTTAACAATAACTGTTTCTCATAAGTTGACCGACTAACTTCATGGGGATCGGATCGTTTTTCTTTTTTTTTCATCAATATTTTTTTATTTTTCATAATTTCAAATCACCTTTTTACCCTAAAGTTTAATTGAATAACTTTTGGGAAACCACTGAAAGTGTATCAAACACCCTTTTTTTTCTTTTTGAAACTTTCTGAAGGAGTTCGAAACTTTCTTCAAGTAAACTTTTTTTTTTATTATTAAATTTTTCTTTCTGGAGAGAATTTTTAATGGAAAAAAAGTCAATTACCTTTAAATTCATACATCAAAATCAGCCCGTAGTATCATCCCTCCAAATCAGAGGAGCCATCGTATACAAACATCAAACTACAAATAACTCACCTTGTACAACTTTTTGGCAAAGATTGGGATCCCTAGCCAACTTCCATATCATGGAGGTTAAGAGACTGGCAGTAGTATCGTGGCTAGCAACCATTAAAACTATGGAATTATCTATTATTTCTTCTTCAGTAATCGGTTCTTTGTTATCGTCTCTCGGAGCCAACATGCTAGAGATGATGTCACTTGTGCTACTCACCGTCCCCTCTAGGATCTGCTCCTTTTTCTGCCGCACGATAGGCGACATCAGCCGGATGATCTCCGAGCGCGCTCGTAGGCCTCTCCGGAAACGGGTTCCAGGGAGATTTAGTGGGATGGCCCATACCCCTTCTATAGCTTTGGTGAAGCTATTTAGTAACACCTCTTTGGTAGCTTCGTCGTGTATCCCAAATAGTATAGTGCATGATAAATGGAATGCGAGTTTTTTCATTAGAAGCACGGCCCCAACGGCCTCTTTCCCATATATTTCACTTTGAAAATATGTTTTCACCAAGTCATCCATATGTCCTATATAATTTTGAAGACTTTCTGGTTTTAGGAATCTCATCATCATGCCCTTCACAAGTTTGTACCTTCAAATAAAATAATTTAATAAAAAACTATAAATGGATAAAATAAAGATGATGAAGAAGAAGAAGGTTAATGTGGTGTGGCTTTTCATAAGCCTTTTACCCAATCAATCACGTCAAAATCTGCCATGATTTACAGATGTTAGGACCCCTGTGAATTTGTGAAAGTAAGTTTTTAACAAGATTAAATGGTTTTTTTTTTTAAATCTATTTATAAGTTTCATTTATTCATGGGTACAGCCCATGAAAAGGTAGGCGCACACACGCCCAAAACAATTGACTGCTTTGAATCACAAGATGGAGATTCTTTTTCTTTCCAGTCTTCCAAACAATTGATCTTGAGATTACGGGCATACCATCAGGTGGTCAATTTTATTTCCACATGCCACACATCTAAAAAAGTGACTTGAAAATCATATTTGTGGTATGTGCCAAGTAGTTTTTTGGTCACTCTTTTTGGGTTGTGTGCCACGTGGCATGAAAATTTGACCAAGATCTATTGTGTGGAAGATCTAGATGAAACATTATCTCTATCATCTAATTTAAAGCAATCAAAAGTTTTTTATACGGGCACCTACCTTTTTATAGTATATAAATATCCATACTCAATCTTCACTTAAGTAACTCCAACAATAATAATAAGGGATTAGTCCAAGCATAAGCTTGGGGATTATCCTAAATTAAATAATAATAATAAAATATAGGGGAGCCATTATTTGGACTCGGAAAATTGGCCCTTGCACCGAATTTAATTAAAGAAAGACTTGACAATCTACGGACACATGACAAAGCGATCTGGGACGTCGAATTTGATGTTTATGATCTATAAATCTTCAATGCATAAGACTAGAGAAAAATATAACATTTAATCATATGATCTATGTAGTCAAGTGTTGAATCAGATAATAGCCTTTGACTACATTCAATCACATGATGAAGATTATATTTTGTACTAATCTTTTGCGCTTAATATCTTTAAATCATGTCTTTCAAATCAAACGACTTAAATGATGTTTTTACAAAACAGAGATAGTCAAACTTGCAAGTCTTTCTTTTAAATTCAGTACAACGGCCAACTTTCCTAAAAAAAAAAATAATAATCATAATAGAAGATAGGATAATATAGGAGAAGTGGGTTGTTAAGATGTTGGATCTGAGGACTTTATGTTGGATATTTACCAAATAAATATTTATTTATTATTAATTTAATCATATTTATTTATTAGTTTTGCTAATCTTTAAATGGTTCCTTAAAATTATTGGTTCCATGTGGAAAAGATGCTTTTAACAATACTTGAGCATTCAACCTTCAAGTCAAAGTGATTTGAATTTTGAATTATATTGGAGGAAAAATATTCCCACAAGTTTAAAAGAATTGCAAAAATTTTGTCCCACCTCACTATTTTATAAGAAAGATGCATGCTATATATATAGAAATTTGCGTTTCATATTATTTGGTTTGAAAAGAGGAACATAGCTCATAACGGCGGCTAGCCGCCGCGCGCGCGATGTGCGAATAGCGCAATTGACACTTTTAAGGCGCACTTTGCACTTCGCACGACCGCATCTGAGATAGTCCGATCGGTTGACTTGTTTATCGCACAAGGCAGTTTCCGATCATTCATAAAAATGATCGAATTTCAAATTCAAACAAGACAGTTAGGATTCTAGATCATACAAGTCAGTTGACCAAAAGATATAACTGTTCATGTCTGAATCGTCGGATTCTTACAACCGTTGATCGGATCGATCAGGGCCCTCGATTGCAAGAAACCGATAGAGACAACCGCCCCTGAAAAGGTGCTTCGAAAGTTATAAATAGACAAGTCAGTTGACCAAAAGATGTAATTGTTCATGTGTGAACCGTCTGATCCTTGCAACCATTGATCGGATCAATCAGGGCCCTCGATTGCAAGAAACCGACAGACACAACCGCCTCTAAAAAGGTGCTTCGAAAGTTATAAATAGAGGCCAGAGTAGGGATTCGAATTACTTATAAATCTCGAATCTTACATCTGTCCTTGACATTCGTGTGCCTATTAAAGCAATCTCTTTATTTTTCGTTTCGTTGGGTCGCACACTATAGTGCAACGTAGTGTGTGACAGATCGGTGCTTCACCGAGGCTTCATTGTATCCTGGAGGCAAATTTGTCACTATCTCGTTGCATATAGGGGACAAATATTGTCTTAAAGATAGCGGTCTAATCGCGCCTTGAAGCATTTTTCGATCTATTTTTTATCAATATTTATGCAACCCGCTAACAATTTTAAGACAATATTTATCCATGACATAAAAGATAATGGAACTCTCCAACACGAAGATCATGAAACTCGAGTGCTTTAATGGCATAAATTTTAAACGATAGTAATTCAAAGTATATTTCCTACTCACAACCTTAAAAGTCGCATACATTCTCACTATGGACTCACTACCATCGGAGCATGAAGATGAAACGCTTGAAAAATGTAAAATTTGTACGAAATGGGAAAGCGACAATTACACATGTAAAGGCTATATTCTCAATGCTCCTGTCTATTCTCTTTTTTATGTCTATCAAATTTATAAGATTGCAAAGGAGATATGGGAAGCTCTTAAACCGAAGTACAAAGTAGAAGAAGCCGGCGTGCGCACATACTTAGTAAGTGAGTTATCTAATTTTAAGATATATGATTCTAAACTTATTTTGGAGCAAGTGCACCAAATGCAGATTATCTTCAATAATCCTATGGCAGAAAGAAGTATAATAGACAAAGGTTTTCAAGTCTCTGCGGTTATTGTAAAATTACCATTGGGATTGAAAGATTACCGTAAGAGTTTGAAACATACGAAAGAAGATCGTACTATGAAGGAACTCTTGACTCACCTTCGCATAGAAGAACAGGCTCGTCTACGTGACAAGGAGGAGGAGAAAACTGAACTCGTCTCTAATGCTCACAATGTTAAAGATACATCCACATCGAAGAAGAAGAATAAAGGAAAGAACTTCAAACTTAAGCCGAATAAAAAGGATTTCAAGAGAGGAAAAGGCAAAGACGGGTACTTATTTTTATTGCAAGAAACTCAGTCATTTCAAACATGATTGCTTAGAATTCTCAAAGAATAAAAATCAGGCAAACGTTGTGGGTGAAGTAGATCTTGTTGCGATGATCTCAGAAGTCAATATGGTAGATGTTAAAAATAAATGGTGGCTCGATTCTGGGGCTACTAGGCATGTGGCATCTGATAGGAATAACTTTATATCCTATGAGGCGTCACATGATGGACATGAATTGTACATGGAAAATTCAACTACTGCCAAAGTTATAAGATAAGGAAAGGTTGTTCTACACTTTACTTCGAGAAAATCTGTAACCCTAAATGATGTACTCCATGTCTCAAAAATTCGAAAGAATCTTGTATCGGTTTGTATTTTTAACAAACATGGATTCAAAATCGTGATCGAATCTGATTCCATTATACTTTCTAAAAAAGGAAGGTTTGTAGGCAGGGGTATACCTCTTACGGAATATTTAAGTTCAATATCAATGTTAAATCTGCTTCTTCGGTTTATATGTGTGATTCAATTTTTTTATGACATAATAGATTAGGGTATTTAAATTTACGTTCTATGGAAAGTATGATTAAATTACAACTTATTCTGAAAATATATATAAATTTTGGTAAAAATAGATGTAGTATATGTGTGCAATCTAAAATGACTAAAAAGTCATTTAAAAGTATTAACAGAAGATCTAAACTATTAGATTTAAAACACACTGATTTGTGTAGTTTGAATAGCATTACTACTAGAGGCGGGAAAAGAGAAAGCATTTAGTAAATTTATCTCTTATAAGGTCTTAATCGAAAATCAATTAGATTAAAAATTAAGGCATTACTATCGGATAGGGGAGGTGAATACATATCACATGAATTTTCATATTTTTGTGACAAATTTGGTATTATTCATGAAGTAATTGCTCCATATTCTCCGTAATCAAATGGAATTGACAAAAGAAAAAATTGGACTCTAGTAGAAATGGTAAACTCTACGTTAATAAATTCTTATTTGAATTCAAATTTATGGAGAGAAGCTTTACTTACCGCTTGTTATATTTTAAATCAAATACCTCATAAAAAGTCTTCTAAAACTCCATATGAAGTTTGGAAGAATAAACCTCTCAAATTACATTATTTAAAAGTATGAGGTTGTAGAGCGCTAGTTAGGGTACCCGATTATAAACGTACAAAATTGAATCCTAAAGCTATAAAATATATTTTTGTGAGATATTCTATCAATAGTCCTATATACAGATTTTTGGTATGTGAGCATAATATTATTTTTATAAAGGATTCAATTTTTGAATCAAGAGATGTATTCTATGAGAATAGATTTTCTACTATTCCTAAACCTCTTGCATCCTCTGATTTAGAAGAATCTTCTAATTATCCTCATTTCTCTAATAGTGAAGATGAAGAGATTGAACCTAGAAGAAGTAAAAGACCTAGAAAAGCCACTACTTTCGATTCAGATTTTTATATTTATCTTGTAGAAGGAACTAGAAATAAGAAAATTAAGAAAATGAAGTTTATTTTGAATATCGATGAAGAACCTAGAACATTTGATGAAGCTATCAAATCTATTGATTTCGCATTTTGGAAAGAAGTCATAAATGATTAAATGGATCCTATTATGTCCAATAATACATAGGAATTAGTAGATTTACCTCATGGATCTAAACCTATCGATTGTAAGTGGATATTCAAAAGAAAACTTAATCCTAATGGCACTATAAATAAATTTAAGGATAGACTTGTTGCTAAAGGTTTTAGACAGAAGCATGGTATCGATTATTTTGATACTTATACTCCAGTAGCTAGGATTTCTTCAATCAGGATTTTGTTTGCTCTTGCTTTCATATATAAACTCAGCGTTCATCAAATAGATGTTAAAATAGCCTTTTTAAATAATGAACTTGAAGATGAAGTATATATGGAACAACCAGAGGGTTATATCATGAAGGGACATTAAAATAAAGTTTGTAAACTCATTAGGTCACTATTGGTCTAAAACAAGCTCCTAAATAGTGGCATGAAAATTTTGATAATATTATTTTATCATATAGATTTAAAATTAATGAATCAGATAAATATATTTATATTAAGATATCAAACGGTAAGGATGTAATTGTTTGTTTGTATGTGGATGATCTCTTAATTTTTTGTACTGATTTAGAAAGTATTAAAAATATAAAAAGTTGTTTAGTTTCAAAATTTGATATGAAAGATATCCGTGAAGCCGAAGTAATTCTTGGAATAAAAGTATTTAAACAAGATAATAATATTATTTTATTTCAGTCGCATTATATAGACAAACTATTAAAGAAATTTAAACATAATGGAAAATTAGCTGTAACACCTTTTGATCCAAGTGTAAAATTAAAACCCAACGATAGCAGAAGTATATCACAATTAGAATATTCTAGAGTAATTGGTAGTTTGATGTATAATACTCATTGCACTAGACCCAATATTGCTTATGCAGTAGGAAAATTAAGTAGATATACTAGTAATCCTAGTCATGAATATTGAAAAGCAATTGGTAGAGTATTAAGTTATCTTAATAAAACTAGGATTATGCATTACATTATTTTGGTTATCCTACAGTTCTTGAAGGATATACAGACGCTAGTTAGAACAATGAAACAGATGAATCAAGGTCTACTAGAGGATGGGTATTTACTCTTGGAGGTGCCGCAGTTTCTTGGGGATCAAAGAAACAAATATGCATTATACATGCAACTATGGAATCATAATTTATTACTCTTACGGCAGGGAGCAAGGAAGCAGAGTGATTAAGAAATTTATTATTAGAAATTCCTATTTAGCCTAAGCCTATGCCACCAATCTCTTTATTTTGTAATAGTGAAGCTGCACTATCTAAAACTTATAGCAAAATTTATAATGAAATGTCTAGACATATAAGTTTAAAACACTGTTATGTTAGTCAATTACTTCATGAAGGAGTAATTACTATCAATTCAATAAGGACCTTTACAAATTTAGCGGATCCATTTACAAAAGGTCTTGTATGTGGTAATTTAAACATCGGAAGGGATGAGGTTAAAGCCTAATAGATTACATCACCTATGATGATAACTCAACCTATTTTCTGCGGTCCAGAAACTAAAGGTTCAATGGGAAAATAAATCATAAGAATTTATTACACATTATTAAAAATGTGAGTATAAAACTCAACTCATCTCAAATAATAATGTGGTACTTGTAACGTAAAGAAGAGGTTAAGATAATTCTCTTAATCAATCTATAACATATAATATTAAAATGTCTAAGTTATAAGAGCATTTATGATAGACCTGACCTATATGAGTTAAGAAGTGTGGCCGCTTCGAAGATAGAAAAAACTTTTCTTGCATACAACTCATGAATGTCGGGGTATGAGCACAAGGTTATAAAAAGTGTTGGTTGTAGGAATGAAATGAAACCTAGATTACTTATGTATGTGAAATATCCGATTGATTATAAAAGAAATTTAGTTCAAGAATTTAGATCACTAAAGTTCTTTATCAACTTTGATGTATTATCACTAAGTGAAACTTCAATTCCTTAGGGCACCTTCATTTTTGTATACAGTAGTCAAGAAGCGCTCAAATTTATTGGTACATATATATACTATTTTTGGTTATCAGATTTAAGATTGACTCTCAGTTTTTTTATTTTCGTTATTTAACTAAATATGGGAGGATGGATATTTATTTTGTAAATAGGAGAGGAATGTTGGATATTTACTAAATAAATATTTATTTATTACTTTAATAATATTTATTTATTATTAATTTAATAATATTTATTTATTAGTTTTGCTAATCTTTAAATGGTTTCTTAAAATTATTGGTTCCATGTGAAAAAGATGTTTTTAATAATACTTGAACATTCAACCTTCAAGTTAAAGTGATTTGAATTTTAAATTATATTAGAGGGAAAATATTCCTACCACAAGTTTAAAAGAGTTGCAAAAGTTTTATCCCACCTCACTATTTTATAAAAAAGATCCATGCTATATATATGAAAATTTACCTTTCATATTGTTTGGTTTGAAAAGATGAACATAGCTCATAGCAGCGGTTCACCGCGCGCGTGTGTGATGTGCGAATGGTGCAATTGGCGCTTTTAATTAAGACGCACTTCGCACGACCACATCGTCGCGAAAAGCTTGAGGAGCCTTTCTTATTTAAACTGGGATAGTCCGATCGGTTGACTTGTTGACCGCACAAGGCAGTTTCCGATCATTCATGAAAACAGTCGGATTTCGAATTCAAACAAGGCAGCTAGAACAGTCGGATCCTTGCAACCGTTAATCGGATCGATCAGGACCCTCGATTACAAGAAATCGACAGACACAACCGCTCCTGAAAAGATGCTTCGAAAGTTATAAATAAAGGTCAGAGTAGGGATTTGAATCACTTGCAAATCTCGAATCTTACATCTGTGCCCTCGATATTCGTGTGCCTACTAGAGCAATCTCTGTATTTTTTGTTTCGTTGGGTCGCATACTACAGTGCAACGTAGTGTGTGACAAATCGGTGCTTCACCGAGGCTTCATTGTATCCTGAAGGCAAATTTGCCGCTATCCCATTGCATATAAGAAGCAAATATTCTCTTAAAGACAGCGATCTAATCACGCCTTAAAGCATTTTCTGATCTATTTTTCGTGAATATTTGTGCAACCCGCTAACACTTTATGTACTAAGCACTCGTTTTAATAAGAGTCCAGAGGCCACTACTAGAGTAGGAACGGGTAGACCATAGTATGGCCTTCCCCTTCCCTCCATATCTGTTGGATTTGGGAGGAGATGGGCTCGCAGGGTGCTTGGATGAATTCTGAATTCTCTTTTACACACTTTTACCTGTTTCTTGGGACATTGAAGAGGCCGTATTTTCCAAATATCTTTTCCAGTGAAATTGGTTGTTTTGTGCAGAGAAGCCCGTCATCAGTGGTGAAGATGAACTTGTTACCTGCCTGACCAGTGACCACAACAGTGGGTGAACCCATAAGGGAGGTCTTAAACACAGGCCCATGTTTTGCCACCCTTTCATTTATCCAATCAGGACCCCTGTTTTCCCTCATTGCTTGGAAGAAGCCCCATGACTCTCCAATTATAGGAAGTCCCAGAGATCCGTGAGGAATGTTCTTCCCACTATATTTCCTCTGAAGAAATTTCAATAGGAGGAAAGAAGAAACCAAAGTGATAGGAATCAAGAGTAGGAAAGAGGTAATAGAATGTTCTAACATGATTTCTTGTATTTGTGGTAAGCGATTCATCTTGTGCTACAATTTTTGAGCAATTGATTACAGAGAATTACTAATAAAAAAGACCGAAATTTGATGTGTGGATCGAAGAAAGAGACGAAAACCCCGATGCCAATAAGAATGCTATTTTAAAAGTTATATTAATTTACTTCCTGTCTTTCTTGTTTGTAAAATAGATTAATGGGAGCTGAGTTTAGGTTAAAATAAGCATTTTGTCCCACTTTTTTGGCCACTTGGAGGGCATTTATCAATTCAAATCGTCAAGTGGCAAAACTTTATTTACATATATAGATTATAATGGACGGACCTCAAACGGTGGACCAAAAATGGGCTGCTTACATGGCACGATATAAGTGGCTGCGCCGATCTGCATTGTCGCGCCATGTAAGCAGTCCGTTGAATGTCTGTTGTTTGCGATCCTTCATATATCAGTTTCCATCCATATATACATATCGAGTCATGAGTTTGTCCCCCATTACTCGAGTCATATAATCATTTTCATATATATATAAACCTCGAGAGGTTAGGCGAACTGGTCAGGTACCTGCTTCCAAAAGCAGGAGACATGAGTTCGAATCCCTTCCGCCCCCAATCCTTTGAGGCCATCTTAGGGATTTATGTCCTGTGCTAATCCGGTATGTACTAATTTAGGGTGCGCATGTAGCCCTCGAATTAGGCCGGTGCTCTAAGAAGCGCATGATATCTTTCTTTTTTGTAAATTAAAAACTATATTAATTCACTCCTGTCTTTCTTGTTTGTAGAATGGATTAATGGGAGCTAAGCTTAGGTTGAAATAAATTATATTAATTTAATAAACTATCTTAAAATTTTCGCTGTAATCTTAATTATATTAAAATATTAACTATATTAAGTTAATAAACTGTATTAAATTAATAAACTATATTAATTCACTCCGTCTTTCTTGTTTGTAAAGGGGATAAGGGTAGGTTGAAATAAAAACGATTAATGGGAGTAACTTAAAAACTACATTAATTTTCTCCTTGTCTTTCTTGTTTGTAAAAAGGATTAAAGGGAGCTAAGCTTAGATTGAAATAAATCTTTCGTCCCACTTTTTTGGTTCACTTGGAGGACATTTACTAATTCAAATTGGCAAGTGACAAAATATTATATACATATATATATATATATAGGAAAAGGCCTCCGTCCTGTCTTCCATGGGAGGACGGTCACCGTCCTCCAACTTTTCACGTGGACCTTGGGTGCATTGCTTAGATCATTTTTGAAAAAAAAAATAATTAAAAACTCATCTCCACCGTGTATATTTTGAATTGTGAAATGTTGACCAATGAAAACTATTAAACTTTAACTTGTGGGTTTAAAATTTTTTTTTTTTAATGTTGATCTAAACTGTCCACCTGTGCTCCACGTGGCACCCAAAAAGTGTTTTGGGTGCCATGTGGAGCTCCACATAGATCTTGGAGGACGGTCACCGTCCTCCATTGAAAGACCTAACCGGCTCCTATATATATATATATATAATAGCAAGATACTGATGGCAATCAACAAAAGCACTTGTTAAAGTGTCAAAGTAACATGTACTGATGTACAAGATCGACCTGGTTCATCCCTCCCCCCCTCCCAAAAAAAAAAAAAAAAATCTTATCCACCGTCTAAAATTTTGTCAAAGTTGAAAAAAAATTCAATACACCATATTAAAGGGGCGGAGGTAAGGTGTCAAATCGGGTATTGGTTTGTCTGAGACCGATACTAATTGGCCGATACGTATAATTCAATGCACGAGGCTAAAGGAGCGGAGGTAAGGTGTCAAATCGGGTATCGGTTTGCCCGAGGCCGATACTAATCGGCTAATACCGATACGTATTGGCCAATTATTTAAATAAAAAAAAAAAAGTTTTGGTCAAAATCGAGATATATTGGCCGATACCCGATACGTATCGGCCGATAGCGAGTTGGATACCAATACATATCGGTTTTGCCGAAAATTGATATGTATCGCCGATACATATCAGTATCAGCTGATTTTGTATACCATTGGCGGAGGTCAAACTTTGATCATATTTTTTTAAGCATAAAAAACTTACCTTAAGATCATATATCATGTGACTAATGATCTCAAAACGGGTGTTTGTTTGGGATCTTGTGCCACATGATCTCGGCACTGAACGCTACACCTCTAAGGTAGCCACCCCAAATGGAAAGATGTATTTTAATGCATGGTGTGAGTTGTGTGTTTGAATCAAGGTAACAAAATCGATATCGGTATCGGATATCGACCCTTAGAGGACCGATATGAATCAGTCGATACATATCAGTCGATACCGATACGTATTAACCTTTTTTTTTATTTTTTATATATATATATATATATATATATAGAGAGAGAGAGAGAGAGAGAGAGAGAGGTATTGACCTTTTTAAAAATCATAAAAAAATAATATAGGCATCGGCCAATACCGATACCGAATTGGATATCGATACGTATTAGCACCGATATTTATCAATTTGCCAAAAAACTGATACGCATCGTTATCGGCCCATATTTGATACCTTGATTTGAATGTTAGTTCATATGCCAGGGTACTTCTCATAAAAAAATGGCTTACATCCCTTAATGGTATAGCTCCTCGTAGTGAGTTTTTGGAAAATAAAATTTCATTTTTAAACGATTTCGTCGGCCACTTGTGGTTAAATTTTTTGGTTCACCTTTAAATACGATGCATTGAATATTTTTCACCTTGGAACCCAAATTCATAAGGGATGTCATTTTGTTTGAAAATTTATTTTGGACATTATTATATGAAGGATAGATTTTATGCAGACAAAATTCAGGCAGGTGATGTGACATGATGTAATTGACTGCGAGGACGGTAGGATTCAATTAATACAGATAAGTGCAGTCAATCACCTTACGCCATTTTTCATTTATTTAAGATGGTACATAATTACCTTGGGCATGTTATCATAGCACCCAAACTTATAGCGTTCACTACAGCCATAGTGTCTTTCCTGTTTGCAAATTAAAAATTATATTAAGTTACTCCGTCCTCGCATGTAAATAGGATTAATGGATGCTAATGGGAGGTTGAAAAATTATATTAATTTACTCCGTCCTTCTCGCATGTAAAAAGGATTAATGGAAGCTAATGGGAGGTTGAAATAAACCTATCCTTAGGTTGAAACAAAAAAGATTAATGGGTGTAAATTAAAAACGATATTAATTTACTGCGTGTCTTTCTTGTTTGTAAGAGGGTTGAATGGAGGCTAAGCTTAAGTTGATATAAACTTTTTGTCCCGATTAATTTATACATTCAATTTAAAATCAATTGGCTATAAGTAGAGGGGCCCAAAATATTATAAGGGACAAGACAAGGGAATGATTTACCCAATATGAAACTAAACTTCAATATGTCCCACTTTTTTAGCCATCACAGCTGAGGACACTGATCTCCACAATTTTCAATATGATATAGCGACAATGGCACCCGCACCTTTTGGAAATGTGACTATGAAAATCGGAGGAGGAATGACCGCAGCAATAGCTATGCTCTAGAGTATGCATGCATAAGTAATTTTTAACAGATGCATGCATAGTATGCGCCCATGACCAATTTGCCTCTTCTCCAAAAGTAGGCCCTAGCACGGTGCCTGAACTTCTCAGTTCTTGAGTGGAATTTAAAGCATGCGTGTATACTATAGACGCATGCCTTAAAAACCTATTTTTCTTGAAAAATGTTAGATTTGATTTTTTAAGTTTGACTTGTGGACCCTTCCAGACTTTAGGGTGTATCACCTTTTTAGCCATTTATGAAGGACACACTACAAAAAATAAGACTATTAGCAATTGTTTTTTAGAGCAAAAAATTATCGCTATTAACTAAAAAACTAATAAATGCCATTAAGATTAGTAGCGATAGTTTTTTTGTTAATAGCGAGTCTTGTTTTTTGTAGTAACATTTACCGATTCAAATCCATATATATATATATATATATATATATATATATATATATATATATATATGGGAAGATGTAGTTCAATGCGTGGTGTGAGTTGTGCATTCGAACGCTAGTTTATATATCACGTGGCATGTGATGGAGAATGGCATGCACTCCCAGAGGATTTTAGGAAAAGCAAAAGGGTAAAGGTAGTCTAGCATCATGGACCAAGCAACTTTTTTTTATCTCATGCTAATTTGCAGTCGCTTGGCTCCCAATCTTATGATTGACTGTCATAGATTGGAGCAGTTCGATGATATAACTATTTTGTGACAAAAAATATAAAAAATATATATATAAATGCAGTTATTGGTGTCAATCGTGGTGAGAAATGAATGGTAAAATCAAATGTGATTGTACTGTTCATTTTACATCAACTCTTTTGACTGCATGATTTTATATTTTATATTTTTTACAAAATAATTGTGATCATCAAACTGATCTTATTTATAGCATCCGATCAAGTGATTGGGTGCCACGTGATTGCAAATTAGAGTAGGATCAAGTAAGTTACTTGGTCCATGGAACGATTTCATTTTTGAACGTTTTGACAGTTCAACTATAGGTCAAACTTCTTGATTCTCCATCTAAATGTGAGGCATTGATTTTTTTCACCTTTGACTCATAGGCCAAAAGTGAAATATTACCTTTTAAAAATAAATTTAAATTTTTTATGGTAGATACACTACAAAAAATACGACTATTAGCAGCAGTTTTTTTAACAAAAAACTGCTGCTATTAATCATGTCGCTACCAAAAACTGCTGCTATTAGTCTTGTCGCTACCAAAAATTGCCTTAATAGCAAGTGCCGCTAAAACACCTTATTTTTGTAGTGATAATCACCTTGGACATGTTGCCGTGGCACCTTATCATCGGGTTAGGTATCAAGTTGCCACCTAACTAGCATGAACTCAGTAGCCCACAATGTGTTCAAACTATGCTTCAGGTTTGGCGCCTTGCCGGCCCATGCTGACCCTGCTCGTTGACATGGCCAAAGGAAAAGAGAGAGGCTGTGTTTGGGATTGCTCTTTGGCGGCAAAGAACAGCTCTTGCTCTAACACAGAGCGCTTTTTCTTTTTCCTTTTTTTTTTTGAAGGGACGCGGAGTATTTTAGTATGAGACTGTTTGGTTGTAAGTACTCTTAAGCTCTTAGTTCTATCAGAGAGTAAGCTCTTAGTTCTAATCGAGAGTAAATGAGTTGAATTTTGGTAGCAATTTAAACATGCTCTTTTAAGTGGGCTGCTCTTTATCTCAAAGAGAAATATATATATATATAAAGAGAGAGAGAGAGAGAGAGAGAGAGAGAGGGGGGGGGGGGAGAGAAAATTTCTTCCAAAGTTCCCATATGTTACAAAAATTTGTTTCTTCAATAAGGCTTAAATACCTGTAAAGTTTGATTTCTTAGAAATGCGTGTTTTGGATTTCTGTGAAAAAAGAGAAATATAAAAACGACCCGAGTCTCCTTTCCAGCTTCTAGGGTTTCTAACTGTAATTTGGGAATGAGTTTGGTCCGTAAATTGTAATCTTATAATAGTTTTGGATTTTAGTATTTTGGCTTGATTTGTGTATTTGGAATTTAATTTTTGTGTTAAAATCTTAAATGTATTGAGTGATTTGTTTAACTCTGATGAAAGAATTCAGAAACATACCGTTAGGCATATACAATCAGGTATTTGAAAACCGATAAAGATCTGCCTATCGATATTGCCAGGTCCCAAGCAAGGATTTAATAATTGATACAGTTTGCCATATCGGCCGGGTTCCAAGTCGATATGTATCCGATATATCGGATACGTATCAGCTAAACCCACTGATATTCAAGTGCTTTTTTTATTATTTTAAAATATTTTGTATATTTATAAATTTTATAATATTTAAATTTTTTGCTAAAAGGATATTTTTGGTATTATATCCGATTCATATCAGATACATGTTGCCAGATGGGCTGATATGCCTCAATACGGACCGATGTTGACTGATAGTTGACCATTTTGACCCGATATTTGACCCTAAATCATTTGGGGGTATATATATCATATCGGAGGGGCCCTAACTCGATGCATGTCAACCGATATGTATCGGAGATGACCGATATTTAAATGATAGTCCCTAGTCGATTCATATCGGATATACCAATTAAAGTACCTTCTCTTGACCCTATATCAAATCGGATGCATATCAGTCTATATGAACCAATTGGAACCAATACAACCCGATATTTTACCCTATATCTAATCAAAGGATAATATTGTATAGGGTGGGGGCTAACACTATGGGTACGTTTGTTTCGTCCTAATATGCACCCTGTAAAATAGAGATTGCATGTAATTTTTTTATGATTGGATTACATGCAAAACTCACTTTGCATGTAAAATTTGGGTATAAAATAGTTGTTCTTTTGACTACAAAATTTCCTTATAAAATCCACTTTTTGATGTTTTTTTAACATTATATCCAAAAGAACAACTTGTGTACTATATTTAAATTCATGTGAAAATTGGCATTCCCCATTTACTGTTGCTAGTATCCGACTTCATCGAGCATGATGGGCAGTGGTGGAGCCATGATTTTTCTGATGAGGTATCTCATGAATATCGATTGAACCCAACTACTCAGTCCTTAAAGTACGTTAATGATTTTTATTTAATGATGGAGGGTGGGTCCTGGACCCCAATTAGATAACGTGGTTGTGCCACTGATGATGGACATGCCCAATGTGTCATGAAATTATGGTGATGATGAAAGCTTGATTACAATTGAAGGCTTAATTACACTTGTGATCAGATAAAAAAATTAATGAAGGCTTAATTACAATTGTGATAAGAAACAAGCTCATAATCACAATTTACACGGAAATGGTTAAATGAAGGCTTAATTACAATTGTGAGAGGTCAAAACATCATACATCATACATCAAGGCACAACTAACCCTAGTCATCTAATAAAATCAGCCCACTTAAACATACAATCGGCTCAACTAGCCCTATTCATCTAGTAAAATCAGCTCACTAAAACATACAATCAAACACTTCATATACATCAATTCATGGCTAAAAGCATCTATATAAACATTTTCATCTACATGCATTTCACAAGAGTTCTTTACCTTTGACATATCTCATAACATCTTTTTTATAGAACACCTCAAGATAAGATAATCAGAGAAATACATACAAATCATAGCCGTTAAATTAATAAATTTAAAAAAATAATTTTTTTTTTTAAATCCCCTCTTACAACGCTTCTTTATCACAATTCAGCCCCCTCAAAAACTTTCATGGCACTCTCTATCTCTCCCAACGACTTTACTCTCAAATCTCCTTCCCTACAGCTCTGCCCTCTTCTCATACTTTCTCCGCTAAATTTATCAGAACCCACCAAATTTAGCAGACGCAAAACAAAACCCCTCTCTCTTACCGTTAGATCTTCAACCACCACTACTACACCCACACCCACCATTAAAACTAACCCATCTTCTTCCTTCAGAACCAAACCCCCAAAAGAAATCAACGTCCTTGTGGTAGGTGTTTGAAGTTTCTATTTTAGTGGCCGTCACTATAGTCAATCCGTTGACCGATGAATGGTGTAAGATCAATCTTGTAATGTAATAGTTGCTAATTCGGTGAATTTGAAGAGAATAAGCAACTAATAATTAAGTCTTTTAGTTAAGGTAAAATTGTGATTTCCAATCACAATATAATTAGTAATTCAAGTCCTTAATAGGAAAGGACTTTTTGGCTATAAATATAAGGGATGTTTGGTCTCAACGATTGCTCAACACAACCCTCCTTATTAGCAAAAGCATCCTCATTGTGCTAGGAGGTATTGAGAGTGAGGAGATCGTTGAAGATCAAAGCAGCAACACATCTTTCATGGCCCACATTCAAGGTGCGGACATATATTTCGATTTATAGACTGTTGATTTATTGTTTTTGATTGATCATGCATCTAAATCCTAGGGAAAATAATTGATGGTCGGATCGATAGATCCATCAGTAGGATCCACTGGCTACATTGGCAAATTCGTAGTAAAAGAACTAGTCCAAAGAGGCTTCAACGTGATTGTTGTAGCTAGAGAGAAGAGCGGCATCAGAGGCAAGAACAGCAAAGAAGATACCTTTGACCAATTGAAAGGTGCCCAAATGGTTTTCTCTGAACCCATTTTGATTCACTTCAAGGGTGGCTAGAAATTCCAGGGTTTTTTATCAATGTCGTCGTTTCTTGCTTAGCTCGCCGTTCCGGCGGCATAAAAGACTCGTGGAAGATTGATTACGAAGCAACCAAGAACAGCCTGGATGCGGGCAAAAAGCTCGGAGCTAAGCACTTCGTGTTACTCTCTATGATCTGTGTGCAGAAGCCGTTGCTCGAATTATAGCGCGCAATGCTCAAATTCAAAGCTAAGCTGATGGAGAGGTAGAGAAAGAGAGAAACCTTATAGGTACAAGTTGGTTGGTTGCCTCCCTTAAAAGGCCCTTCAAAGCAAGAAGAAAATAGAGTAAAAGCCTTGTTGAAAGCCTATGTTAAAAGCCTGAAGCACCAAGAAGACAATGGGTTTTTTATAGCCCTTGCAAAAAGCTCATGCCTGTTTTTGCTGTTGAATAATACTAATTAAAGTCAATTAATTTTAATTTGATGCAAGGTTAGAACATACCTTGCTGCCGAGGAGCATGATCCGTAAGAGATGATTCCGATAAGCCACTCGCTTAGAACTTGAGGACAATACTACCTAGCTTCTATCTCCCTCTATACGATGGGCACGACTACATTGAGTGGAGATGAAGAGAGGGCGTTGTCCTCTTTATAGCATGCCCTTGAATCATAACCCATCAAGGATTCAAGGGAGAGGTATATCACTAGAAAATAGGGATTGGCTTACCACAAACCAATCATGCCAAAATCGACTCATTAAGTTGCATGGAGTGGAAACTCGTTACCAACGAAGGTCCCGAAACCTTTAGTCAAACAAGTTTTAAGTAAATTAGGAAAATAGTAAAGTTATTGTGTGGGTCACAAATACCCAACAATTTTCCACTTGAACCACACATTAACTTTAATAATATATATGTTTTTTAATAAAACAAAAATAGAAAACAAGGAAAATATCATGATTGACTTAGTTCAAAAACGGATGGCCATCCTTTAAAGTTTTGTAAAAATATTGACTTTCAAGACTTCGATGTAACATACATTCTCCCAAGTTCAGTAACAATCTTAATGTCGGATCATGAATGCTGATAATGTATCATTTCTTCAAATCTCATTATAACAGTTCCATGGTCAAGACACTAATATCATTAATAAACTTAAGAGCTCGTTGTGGTTTTAGTGATACCAGAAAATGTGTACTTTAATGTAACTTCTTGTGTATATCTCCTCATTCGTCATGCTTCATACCCTAAGGTATATTGTCCTGATATATTACGATATGCGTCATGTGAAAACCATCACCTACCTATCAGGATAAAAGTTATACAAACTGTGGTGCCTAATTACGATAGCTCAAGCAACCTTATTTGAGCACTTATGCTCCCAAATAATAACATTGCATATGCACAAATAATAATAATGATAATGGTATCAAAATAAATGCATCAATTTAATAAAGCATAATGTTTGCAATAAAAGTATCATAAAAAAAATTAATGTATTATGGAAACAGAAACTCTCACTCAAATAAAGTCCTCAAAAGATACATTGTGAAATAACTCCCACTCAAACAGTCCTCAAAAACCTCTAGTATTCTCAATCTGGTTACCTCGATTTAAATGAATATATTGATCATTAGTGAATTTGATGTTGTCTTTTATTCCTGACTCACATTGTTGTCTCATCTTCAAGAAAGTTGATATAACTAGTCTCAACGCTTATAATTAAAATAAATTATTTACTAGAGAGTCATATCCAACACTAATAGAATCTAAAATAATAGTCAAACTATCACCTAGAGTAAAAAATATAAACAACTCTAATCAGTCTAACATTAGCAATAAAACTTCATGTAAAGACCCGTATTTTGAACCCGAGTTAGACTGACCCTGTGTGTGTATTCGGCTCGGCAACCGACGTCACCATTTATTTTGGATTCTTATCTAGATGTGATTGTGCGGACAGATTTTAATTTAGAGCCCATTTGGACCCTCGTGCGAAAGTTGTGCACCGACCTCGGTGTAGCCGCTCAACACCGGACTTGAGTTTTAAAATTAGAAGTGTATAATACATAAGATGTGTGTGTGTGTTTTACTTTATGAGCAATCCTATTATAAGAAGGAATTGCATTCCCGTATTATACTAGGTTTTGTTAAGAGAGGATAGTTACCCAACCGTGTGAAACTCCGTCTTCTCTCTTCTTCAATCATCGTAGGAGATCGGTTTAGAAAACCTCCTTCTCTAGAACCCTCTTTGTTGAAAACACTTAAACCTTAGAAAGAACTTGAATCAACCTTGGATTCGTAGTTGGCTATTGGGAGAGGTTGAGATCATTGGGGGCGTGTTGGAGTTGTCTCTGTGAACTAGTGGGATCGATCGCGGCGCGAATCGATGAGGAAACCCGTCGGTTTCGTTCCGAAGCTCCATTCGCGTGACTCATTTCTAATCTAGGAATCCTTAGATTAAAGGTACGTTTTAATTAAACTTTTTGATTAAATCATTAGATTAGCCATGGGTATTGCTTTGGGATGTATGGGTTTCGATTTGGGTGAAAACCAGCGAAATCGCGTCGTTGTAGCTCGCTCGAGCGAGCTATTATCATCGCTCGAGCAAGGTATCACCGAACTCCGATATTGCCTTAGTATTTTAGTCATAACTTTTTATTCCGAACTCCGATTGAGACGATTCTTTTTGCGTTGGAAATCTAATAGAAAAATATACAACTTTCATGTTTTGACCAACTCATGGATCAATCTTCTTGATGGTCAAAAATATATGAGAATGTTACGTCAAATCGCTCGAGCGAGCTGTTATCATCGCTCGAGCGAGGTATCACCGAACTCCGACATTGCCTTAATATGTTAGTCATACTTTTTTATCCCGAACTCCGATTGAGACGATTCCTTTTGCGTTGGAAAGATAATAGAAAAATCTACAACTTTCATGTTTTGACCAACTCATGGATCAATCGTCTTGATGGTCAAAAATATATGAGAATGTTACGTCAAATTCTAGGATTGGCGCAACTTGCCTGTTTTGACTTGTTTTTGAGGAAACACTTAAATAGGTCTATATTATTAGTAATTAGAGTTAATTTTAATGCATAAATGTATATTGTAATATAGATTGAGGGCGAGAGGCCATCAATAGGACTTTGCTTGACTTCGCATTACTCCGAGTTTTGGTAGGAGAATCTCATCTTTACAGTATTCTATTTTAATTCGCATGGATATTTTGAATTAAAATCTTTGAACTTGCATATGCCATTGAAATCACATCTGTAAACTGAAATTGATATGGATGACTGAAAATCTAAATCTACCGAATCAAACTGAATCTTAAGCTCAAAATCAAATCAAGAACACGAACTATGTATAAGAGACTTGACCGATTTATATTAGTATCTGCATTTGTTTTATGATTGACCAACGACCCTCAAAATCAACAATTTCGGCACAAGTTTCCCTCATTACGCAGGGCTTGTTGCATCTGAAAAGGGTTCATGAACGACGATGGTAGGTAGGGGTTCCCATCGGCTATATTCCTGCTCTCGAGATATAGTTTACTCGGGAGGTATTTTAAGTTGAGGATTAAGTCATGAATTATTGAACCTTGCATATAGAAGTTAGAGAAACTAAGACATCAAAACGCCGTTTCTTGAAACTATTTTCACATTTAGAAATAAATCTTATATGATTTCTATACCTAAATTCGCTTTATTATCCGCTTATATGTTTGACAAGCTATATTCATATTTGTTTTGAAACCATATTAGTTAAAGTAAAATGCGTAGATGTCTTTCTTCATCGAGCTTTGTTGGTTAGCTCACTCGACTATACCTAAAATTTTAATCGACGCGTGGCTATTCGTATGAGATGATCTCGACTTCACGGAGGAAGAGCTTGAGGTTCCTCGAGGAGTTTTCCCAAAGAACTTTCCTTATTTGTGGTGAGAGTTAGACTTGAATTTGTGGGCCCATTTTAGTTGGATATCATAGTTTTATACTTGACGCTGATTTCTGTTATGAGCCATGTTTCGATGATGGTCGGCCATCATCGATGGTTCTTTACTTTTAATTGCTTCCGCATTTATTTTAGCTATGGATTTTTATTACGCTTTACTCTGATATGTGCCCTGTTTGTCCGGCTTATCGTTTATTCGATAGGTTGGCGAACCGGCCTTTCCTATACCTGAGGGATTGGAAAAGTCGGGTTGTCACACTTCACCTGAAGGACAAAATAAAAGTCACCAATAAATAGAATTTTTTCAGAATTTCTTCTCATTGCGAAAGAATAGCTTTTCATTCAACTTGGGGCTCCTCCTGCTGATTAGTCCCTTCTTGCTGCTTCTTCATAATATTTTTCCATAGTAGCAATCGTTCTTGATATGACTTTTCTTCTTGCAGAAGTGGCAACCATCATCGTCGTCAGTTTTTATAACATTCAGTTTGAAATCTTTATTTATTCTCTTACCATTGTGGTAGTTCTGCTTCTGACCCTTCTAAAAATTCTTCTTGTGAGCTGGCTTATAAGTAGGATTGTAGCCAGAATTAGCAGACTCAACTTTTTTTCCTCGAAGCCTCTCTTCTTCAATCATGCACATTGAGATCAATTGATTCAAATCTCATTTGTTCTTCTGGGCATTGTAATTCACTTTAAAAGTATCAAATTGCATAGGAAAGAAAGCAACAGTTAAATGCGCTACAACATCTTCTTCGATAGTAATTCCTTGTTCACTAATCTTCATAGCCAACATAAACATTTTAAAAATAAATTCGCGCACACTCCCATTGCAATCATATTGCATGTTGACTAATTGCACCAAATAACCGTACTGTAAGGATTTTACTATTCTAACGAACTGGTCTTGGATGATTTTTAATAATTCTTTGGCTGTTTCGATAGTTTTGATACCACCTCTAATGGGTTCAGTAATAGAAATGCGTATGATCATCATTGCCATGATTTGTCTTGTCCCATCAAGCGTATTGGGTCTTTTGTGTTTCAGTGGCATTTGATGGTAAAGTTGACTTGTTCTCTGTGAGAACCAAGTCATAGTCCATATATTCAAGGGTCAAATCAAGACCCATCCGTCAGGAGTTATAATTGGTGCCATTAAGTTTTTCAATATTGGTCATCTGTTGGTGTAAGACTGATCCGTCTATAGCTGATCATATGAAAAAGAATGACTATCAGCACATTATTCGATTATAACTTTATAAAATAAAATTCATACCCGAGGTCGAGGTTGAATTAATCAGAGTGTAAACAAATATGTGCAAAGAAACATTCACTCTGAGGAATAGACTTCACTCATTGTCTCAGCATCACCTTTGGGCAGAAGCTTTGACTTATCATAAGTCTCCCTAAGTTGTGTTTAAAAACACACATAGATCTAGTCAAATGTGTTTTCGATTTTATCGAAGCTATCCATCAGCTTAGGCAAGAAGTGTCGCTCTTCTCTCACCTAGACACACATAACTATTCTACTCATTCCATCTATATGAATTTTCTAAATCAGCTTTGACCAAAAATAGTACTTCATACAGACAAATGCACATGCAATCTTAATGAAAAACAATTTGAAAATTTAAGGATAACGTCTCGTCCATAGGTCAGTCACCTTTGGGCAGACTACAAACTCACTTTGGCTACATATCCCGAAATGATTGTTTTACCGTTTTACCAAACCCCTTTATAGATAGAACTAAAGCTCCTAGGCATTCTATCATGTCAATAGTTCATATTTTCATTCTAAAAGAATGCTCACATACTAATTTTGATTAAATTTAATTTCATGATGAAAGTTCATGATAATAGACATTGTATGGGTTCTATTTATATATGATAGGTTTATTAATAATAAAATTACACATGATTTTACTATGAACAATCACATGATAGTATAAGAGCAGCAAGTAGAAAAAGGTTCAATAATTCCTGTATAATATGAGGGGAAAATTTATAATTGAATAAAATAAATTTAATGAACTTTGACTGAAATTTTTAGGTCCAAAACAGTCTCAGACAGTCCAAACAAATAGTTCAACATGTAGAACTCGTCGAGTAGACCAAAAAATGATAGATCATATGTGTAAATCGGAACTGTATATCTCTAGATATTGCGTTCTAAAGATTGGGTCTAAATTAGACTCAGTGTGTTGGTGAAAACTGATTTACAGAATTAAACTGATATTTGCAGTCTGCAAAAACCAGGATAAAAATTAGGTTGTAATGAATAATTTGGGAAGCACCAGATTTGGTGTTTTAGCTTCACATGGGATAGACACCCATTAAAATAAATAAATAAAATAAAACAAAAGTCCGTTGCTTTTGCTTTTGGGTGTATTGTAATATTTTATATTATAATGTAGTACATTGAAGCACACAACAGCTTTTAGCTTTTGGGTATATTATATATAATTTTGAATATGCAGTTCTTCGGTATAGTGTAATATTTTTTTTTTTGGATCTCCGAGTATAGTGTAATATTATACATTAATATAACATATAATATAACTTGATATTATATTCCATCGCAGTGTACTTCAGTTATTTCAATGTAACTGATTCAAAATGGGGAATGGAATCTTCCTGAACCTACTATTCTACGCATGGAAATGGCCTGGAATGAAATCAGAAATCATCCAATCCCAATTGAGGGATATGATGATAAGGTGATTTGGATTGCATCAAATAGTGGGGAGTTCTTGTTGAAATCAGCTTGGGAGCAAATTCGGACGTCTACAAGTAAGGTCGATTGGCACAAATTCATTTGGCACCCCAAATCTATCCCCAGACATTCGATGTGTGTTTGGCTTGCGATCCACCAAAGACTTTCCACGATTGAAAATCTGATGCATCGCGGATTCTATATGCCGTCTAGGTGTGTGTTGTGCTGGAGTGATTGTGAAACTAACAATCATATTTTTTACCAATGTGGATATAGTAAATGGGTGTGGAAGTCTTAGTTGGAAAAATTACACATTAGAAGATACAATATTGGAACCATTCAGGGATGAATTGGAGTTTTGCATGGAGATCACTAAAAGAAAAGCTATCAGAAATTATATGGTCAGATTGGCATTTGCAGCTTTTATCTGGCATATCTGGGCCGAACGAAATAAGCGAATCTTTGAGAATGAGCTGACGCACAAGAAAGGGGTCCTTAAAAGAATTGTGGAGGGCATTACATTCAAGATGGAGAACTCTAATTTGGAGGGGACCATCATTGAAGATGAATCAATTCTCTTCCAATAGAACATTACCCATGAACTTCAAACAAAAGAAATCAAACGCTACCACTGGACCACGCCTGAAGTCGGGTACACCAAGCTCAACACTGATAGGTCGCTCTCTGTTGATGCGGCAGGATATGGAGGTATTCTTAGAGATGGCCAAGGAAACATCTTAGGCTGCTATGCAGGCCCATATGAAGGTAATGATATTCTAGAAATTGAAATTCATTATATTCTATATGGAGTACAGTTTGCGAGAAATCTAGGCATTGATAAGCTTCTTGTGGAATCGGATAATCAAATTGTCGTGCAATGTATTCAAGGAAGGTGCAAGGTGCCTTGGCAATTAATTTACAAAGTAAGAAAGATAAGGAGCATCCAAGTTCACTTTATCAATTGCAAATTCAATCATGTGTGGAGAGAGGTCAATAGATGTGCTGATTGGTTCGCGAATTGTGGGGTAGAGGTGGAGAGTATACAACAATGGACAGATTCTAATGATTTCCCGATTATTATTTGTAATCTATCTAGAGAAGATTTGAGTAAAATCTATAACCGGCTGTAATCTTCTCCTTTTTTCATTTTTTTTTTAATAAAAGGTGGGGACCTATCAACCCCGCGGAACTACCAAAAAAAAAAAAATGTTATATCAATCTACTTTAAGTTATATTATATTACACAGCTATATTATATTACACAGCAGCAACAAATATAATATAATATATGCCCCTTTGTTTTATATATGTATAACAATTTAAAGGGAAACAGTAGCCTGAGTGGTTCTTGTGCGCACAGGATAGGTGACTTGCTGACAGTGATATCTGATCTTAATAGAGTAAGCGTCACAAAAGTAACAGACTAACATGTCGGCCAATGACCCTCAACGCCAGGAAATGTCCGGTACTGGTCTGGTAGTTGTCCTGTGAGCTAAAGCGGCGTACTGGCGACATTAAGGTGAGACAAAACACACCGTCATCTTCTCCGACCTTCCTTCTGCGTTTTATTTATTTTTTATTTTTTATTTTTTTATGTGCTATCCAATGGCCAGCCATTGGGTACTTGATAGATCTCCAACAGACCAGAGCTGCTGGCAAACTCACCGCGTCGGGAAACCAAGCGGTTTTGTTTTGTTTTTTTTTTTTTTATGATTGAAAATAAATCAGCCTTAATCGGGCTCTGATACCAATTATTGAATAATACTAATTAAAGCCAATTAATTTCAATCAAAACAATTTGATGCAAGGATAGAACATACCTTGCCACCGAAGAGATGATTCCGAAAAGCCGCTCGCTTAGAATTTGAGGACAATACAACCTAGCTTCTATCTCCCTCTATACGATGGGCACGATTACATTGAGTGGAGATGAAAAGGAAACGTTGTCCTCTTTATAGCATGCCCTTGAATCCTAACCCATCAAAATTTCAAAGGAGAGGTGTATCACTAGAAAATAGGAATTGGCTTACCACAAATCAATCATGTCAAAACCGACTCATAAAGTTGCGTGGAGTGGAATCTCGTTACCAACGAAGGTTCTGAAGCCTTTAGTCAATCAAGTTTTAAGTAAACTAGGAAAAGAGTAAAGTTATTGTGTGGGTCACAAATACCCAACATTTGCACCTTATAGGGGTTGGGCTTCGTAATGCTAAAATAATACTTACAATTTGAACAATACAATGCAGCATTCTATTACTCCCAAGCATCATTATGTAAAAAAGATGAGCGCATTATTTTCATTATACCTATTAAATTTGAACTACTACAAAATAGGATTTATACTTTGACTAATCATAATTACAAGATTTAAAACTAATAATACCATGGATACCTATCATTCATATTTTTGAGAATATAAGTCAATACCATTGTAAATTCAAGAATCATGTAAGATTTTTAAAAAAAATTAAATAAATCAATGCCATTCAATCTATGATTTTAAAATAATTTTTTTTTAATTTTAAATAATCATTAAGGCTCATAATTGTGATAGGTTTTTTTTTTTTAATTAATTTTAAATAAATCATAAAGTATTTTATTTATCAATTTTAAAAAAAAAATAAATCATCATGGATCACAAATGCATTTTTTTTTCTTTTTAAAAGCTTTTTTTGTTCTTTTTGATTTTATTTTCATAAGAAATCTCCAATGAAATAAATTGCTAATTAACTTGTCAATATATAAAAGCAAAATAGAGAACTTTAATCTAGACTCTATCCTAATGGAACAACAAATTGCAAATAAACCAACAATTACTTTACCATGTAAATTCTAAAATAAATAAACAAAAAGAATTTTGGAATCTTCCTACATTTGTAAAAAACTCCAAATATATGCAAAGAAAAATAATAGCTAATAGCCAAAAAATTATGTTGTAATTTGTAAACAAGTCAAATTGAATTCACTTTTTCATATTACAAGATCAGTATTTTGATCTTGATGTACAACAAACATATAATTTGAATCCGTTTTGAAAAGAGCACCAAAACATGTGATTTATTTCACATCAAAGAACATCTTTCATATAAAAAATTTGACAGATCTAAATCCAAAATGAAACAACCAAAATCTCTATCATCTAATATTTAATTTCATTGTCAATCATAAAATCTTTGTGCAAAAGAAGTATCATAAAAGATCTCAATTAAAAGTCAATGCACAAATGAAACATGATGGATAATGATGACATTTGCTTTTGAATCAATGAGAAAAAATTTTTAAAGATCATACAAGTTATTATTACAAAAGAAAAGTATTTTTTTTCATCAACAAAATTCTCTTTGAGATCAAGTATCAAAAGATTTATGTTTCTTTCTGGTGCATGAAAATGCTTTGTATTTTTCTATTGCAAATAACAAGAAGCTAATCGTACAAGCATCATCTTTGCATCAAACAAGAATCATGAGCATCAAAATTCTCACATATAAGATCAAGAGAAAAGTGAACCAATAATAAAATATGCAAAAAATTGAAAAATTATCAATACTTAAAATATTTAATCCAAAGAGATTTTTCTACCAAAATACAACCCAAATTTTTCTTAATGTTATCAAAAAAATTTGTTTTTGGAGATAACCAATATATATATATATATATATATATATATATATATATATATATATTGTGTGTGTGTGTGTGTGTGTGTGTGTGTGTGTGTGTTGAAGAAGATTTTGTCTTGGATTTGAAATCCATTTGATATCATCAAATGTTGATTTAGATATATATAAAAATATATAATGTTTATAAGATTATGAAATGATTGAGAAATTTTAGATTGAATAAGATAAAAAATGGAATTTTTGCATTATGTTTTATATTCTTAAATGAAGCTTAGATGGTGAAAGGTAAAATACAAGTGCATTACCTTTTTTTAGCACAAATTTAATAGGAAAAAGAAATTATCAAAAATTTATCTCAAAAACTTGTTTCTTACACCTAAACCACTAATTTAGAACTAAACATAAAAGCAGAAATTTTTTTGTTAAAAAAATGCATCAGGTTGTATCTAAAATAGAAGCCATGCTAGCTTCTGATGTGCACTAACTCAAATTATTTTGGATCTTTAGCATCTTGATATTATATATGCATCAAAAGGTTTTGTTGCCATATGATGTGCTAAAATACAACAACTTTGATACAATGGGATATTAAACAAAAACCAGGATTTAAGAATATTAAACTGAAACCATAGGATCAAGATCCATCATAGAGCGACGTATCTTGTATAAAAAATAGATCAATTATTGGGGCAGATTTATCAATGATCATTTTTAATTCTTAAAAACTTATAATATTTTGCTTTTATATTCAATGATCATATTGACAAATTCAAGCAGCTCACTGAAATATGAGAACTAATTACAAGCATGGGGGATCATTACTGTGTTTAGGTAGCAGATATCCCCAGTATCTATGAGCCACCTGAATTTGTGGCCATCACATCACATATTAAAGCAAATTGTCAATCAATGTTTCAGTACCTCTGCACTTTGAAGTTTTGAATATAAATTATCTAGACGTTATTAATGTGAGAAAAATCAGCTTTTTTCCTTATTACATAATTGAAAGCTCAAGGATATTATATTCTACGAACTAGATAATACAATGAGTGTCCTACCTTATCCGAAGCCTGCTAGATGACTCTGTTTTGGATTCTTGAGTTGCCTTGAGGTCATTATCCAGGTATTGTTTGCTTGCTGCTTGAAATGACTCTAATGTAAAAGAACACATTCATCATGAATTATTGAAATTTCAAAAAACACCTAAATCAACAACAATAATAAAAGGCAAAGAATTTGTATCACCTTTCCAAACCTAGTATAAGTTCTCATTCACTGGAGAACCAGCCGCAATTCTGATGGCTTCATCCAACAAGTTGAGCGGAATACTTCTTAATTTTTGAACAATACTACAGAATGACTTCCCATTCTCCAAAAATATATGATTATTTGGGTGCTTTAGAAGACCGCTTAGAGCACTCAAACTCATAAGAGACGCAAAAATTCATCGACAAATCTTTTATAAATATTCTAAGACCTACAGAATAAAAGGCATATTTGTAAGAAAATACACAAAGGAAATTAAACAAGGCTCTGACTATAATGCTGATATGTTGATATTATATGTTGAACCAACATCATGAACCTTATCTAAGACTAAATGGGTACAAATGTGATAAATTATGTAAGCAGCAGCCCGCAATATTCCGGTCATACAGGTCATTAAATCATTAAATTTCACTTTTAAGTGGTTCTTTTGATACCATTCCATGAGCAGGTCATATGCTGTCATCAATATGAAACAGTAGTGCATGAACATATGCCAATCATTCACAATGCTACTACCTAGCATGCAAGTCACCACCCTATCATCTACCATTAAACCCAAATTCCTCTTCTCCAAGCTTTAAAAAATCCCAAAAACCTTAGATTTTTCATTACCTAATTGCTAACCCAATTAGGACTTTAACCTCTCCTAATCCTCATTTTCTCTATAAATGGAGAGCCCCTCCCCCCCCCCCCCCCCCCCTTTGGATTAGAAGCTTGAAAAAATTTTAAAAGAGAGAAAAGGCTTTAGCTATTCCTCTCATCCCTTTTTAGCATTATCCATTAAAATTTCAGCACCCTAGTTCATCCTTTAGATCTCATTTTTCACCATCAATCCTTGAGATTTAGCTAGATCTAGCCCCTAGCCTTCTTCTCCTACCTCTTAGCTCCCTAGCCTTAGAGATTAGAACCCGTCTTCTAACCAGTGGCGGAACCACGTACCCACGAGTGAGGGCGCGCGACCGCACCGAAATTCAAAACAAGAATTTTTATTTTTTTTAATATTACAAAATCTAATCCTAAAAAAACCCTCTCTATTTTCTCTCCCCCACCGTCCCACGCCCTCTCTGGCTCTCTCTTCCTATTTTCTAATAAACCCCTCCCACCGTCCCACGCCCTTTCTGGCTCTCTCCCTATTTTCTCTCCCTCCTATGGACACTTAAAATTCAAGTAAAAAAACATATAAAACTCATAAAGCTCAACTCGAGGTTTCATATAAAGCTCGATTAGTAATCAGTCGATTAAGCCCCAACTAAACTGGGATGACCCATTGATGATCAGTAAATTACGAAGAAAAAAAAAAGACCAAATGTGCAGTGTACTCATACATACATTAGAGTTGCATACTAAAATCCAACGCTATTTACTTCAATGATTGCACAAGATCGATCTAGAGATGGAGCTCAAGCCAAACTTATCAGTTTTTCGAGTAAAATTCACATAGCAATTTAAACTTAAATAGCTTAGTAGTAAAACTTATCTCTAGGTAAATCTAATTAGAGTATTGAATACTTAAGGGGCCACTTCACCAAATACTAAATATCCCCCATTATGTACAGCTAAAAACCATTGCTTGCTTTGAATCGGACAATACATATGGTTTTTATCGATTTAAAGAAGTCTTATGATAAGGCGTCAAGATAGATAATGTCGTGGAGCATGAGATATATCCTGATGGCTTATGATAAGGTGTCAAGAGAGATAATTTGGTGGAGCAGGAAATATATCCTGATTGAGTACATTGATTACTTGAGAAATTTATGGAAAGACAACAACTAGAATAAGTACTATGTATGGAGAGACAGATGAGTTCCCCATTGGAGTCCCGATTTATTTGCATTCACACATGAAAAAATAAATATGCATCAGCATAATCAGAAGCAAATACAGTAAATAAAAAGCATAGTTAATTCCTATCAACATTGAAGAAAGTAAGTCGTCATTTAACACAATTCAATAGCTAGCAAGCATTAAAATTATCTCTATAAATGTTTAGGATTTTTAGCAAGGAGAACCACTTGATGGGAAAAAGGAGGAAAAATATCTCAAACTAACACATTCAAGGCAGCACCTTACCATGGTCAATGCCAAACATTGGAAAGTCCATTGCGCTCAATAATGTCGTTGCGGACAGTATTTCATGGTTCTCATTAAGTAAACATGAGGTAGCTATGTATCTCACCTGCAGGCACACTTAGCACAAATAAATTATAAGAACCGTGTACCAAAAATTTCCAATAAATAAACAAACAATTGGTGTGTGCATGGATATTCATCAGGTGCAGCTTAAGTCATTTTTCTACTGAACCAGATGTGATCTTATACCCTGCAAATTCGAAGGACTTGAGTATTTAGATTGATTATACCCAAGGTTAAACATCATCTCAAATCCTTTCAAGAAAGAAAGCAACCCAAGAAACAATTGGCATCCAAAGCTCATCTGGGAACAACAACCCATCAGCAACGACCAAAGATTATAATGTATTGGTATATCATAATGGAATAGTAACTAGCCACAATACTAAATTATCCTTGATAAAAACATTCATAATTTGAACGGTTCTATACTTTTACTAGCACAAAGCATATTTATCAATATTTCTACACCATGTTTGCATTGCATTCCAAGAACCATAGGAAATCATTTGTTGTACCATGTAAAAACATTCCTTGATCAGTTAATTCTTTCTTATTTAAGACCTCTTTATCCTAGATGACTATCTGAGAAAGGACATCACACTTACAAGAATTTCAATTATATAGCATAATCAAAATTAATATAGTTCAACAGCGCCATTCCCTCCCACTTTTTTTAATAATGTTAGAGGACTTTAGCAAAATTAATATCCAAGCTACATGCTTCAACGAGTCCTAAAATCGAATGCATAACCAAAGCAGTCTCATATGACCTCTCTCAAGCATTTTGTTGAACACTTGAGCCACAAGAGAACACTAAAAAAATATTTGTTGCATGGTTGCGCTTTTTGTAAGTCCCATATAAATTGTCCCAAGCATTTTGTCGAACACTTGAACCACAAAAAAAAAATTTGTGGTTGCATTTTACACTTTTTATGCGAAAAATCCAAAAATATACATACCTAAATGGCAAAGGTTAGAAAATATGTCCAAACAAATCAGTTCCTTAACTCCTCATGACTATGTTGAAAAAAAAACATGTTTTGCTAAGCCCACACACTACTATATGTCTGTGTATAATAGAAAAATCTGATAAATTGCCTACTAAGGCCTCAATTTCAAGAACAATAGTATAACAATTCACAAATCATCAAGATGTTCAAAAAATATGTACACGAATTCAATAAAAGACCAAATATAACTAGGGCAGAAAAGTAGTTACCATATATAAACTATACACATCTTGACCAATGCCTGGTGTCTCATTTTACAGATTGAAAAGAAAGTGTAATTAGTGCTTAGTACTAACAAAATCGATGATACTCCATTTGCATCCATGAACCATTCACATTCTAATAGATTAAGAATATGTGATGGCTCTGACCCACCTGAAGAGTAGTGCATCATTAGGGCCGTAGATCGATGGAGACATGCCCGGATTGAGTGTATATTTAGCACACATCACTAACTTATTCCTTACTCTTCTCTTCATATTACAAGCCACGACTATATGCCTTAGATCTAATTTCCCAAAATTAAGACGTCAAAACAAAACAAAACATCTACAAAATATCCAGAATGGAATTTGTAAGATTCGTACTTGCTTAGAAGTCTCAAGTGCACAAAATTTGACTGGGACTCCTTCACCTAGTTTTTTTAAAAAAATAATAATAATAATAAATTAATTAATTAATTAAATTAAATAAATAGAACAATGAAAAATAAATCTAAAGGGAACAAATAAACATCTTGACCAGGGTCATCTGTTCTAGAGGTAATACCCTCGAGCCTCTTCTGCCAATCTGCCCCATACAATTTCTGTAGAACATGACCGACTACGACACTGCAAATCAATGGCATAAGAGCTAATCACATTTCCAAATGAAATAGCTAATTTCTTAAGCTAATGAAACTTATTTTTTCAAAAAAAAAATTATTACTTTAGCTTTGTAGCCCTTAATATATGACATAAACTAAATCCGTTGTGGACACTTGATGAGTAGTGAAATATGATGATATTTTACCCCTAGATACCTATATTTAGCTATCCGATAAAGGCTATCTGATAAGAATTATTAGATTTGAAGTGTTTCAGGTAAATACAAGCCAAGTGCAGAAAACAGCCCAAGAATTTTGAAAATAATGTCAAAACACTGCAACTTTGGGTCATCGAGAACTTGGTGAGACTTGTAGCTCAATTTGGATATTCAAGACGGCCGAATTATGAAATTGGTAAAACACAAAAGTTGTAGATCTTTCTGTCCTCTTTCCAATGGATCAAGAATCGCCTCAATCCGAGTTCGGGACAGAGAGTTATGGCCAAAATACCAAAGCAGTATCTGATGCAAAGTTCGACGGGAATTCACGAAAATATGGGAGGTCGATGCATCGACCCTATTGGGTCGATTAATCGACCATAAATTTTTGAGTTGGAACACCTCTGTGGCTGGGAAACTTCGGCTCTATTTAAAGCGAATCAAACACTTCGAGAAGGAGGGGAATTAGAGATAGGAATTAGAGGGAGTAGTTAGAGATAGATAATTAGAGAGTTAGTTTTGGCTTTTCTTTTTTTAGAGTTTTTGAAGAGAATTTTATTAGAAGATTATTATTCATTATTATTATTTTTGGTTTTAGACTCCTCTTGGCATCTTTTCAAGAGTTCTTCTTTCTCCTTCTTCTAGGGTTCCATCTGGGTGGATTGTACCTAGGATTTGCATTATTTTTCCTTTACGTTAATGAAAGCATAGATTGTATTTAGGAAAAGGCATTGTAAACAAAGATCTTTGGAAGAAATGAAAAGAGGAATGACTTTGAATGAACAAGGAGATCATACACCAAAGATGAGCGGCTAAATCAGTAGATCGGGGAAGATGCGATCCCCAGATAAGTACCCTTATTTATGATTAATACCATAGTCGATTTATTGTCATCATGGAATCGTTTTGCTAAAAGTTTGTGTTATTGAAAATATATTGAATGCTTGTTATGACCGTTGATTGCGCGTATCAACGGCTATAATCGCTAGATCTGGACTTGCAGACTGATCTAGGCTGCAGAGCGATTATGTTTTTATTGTTGTGATCTAAACATCATGAGATACGCTATGCTTCTTACATGACTCATACCGCAATGATAGGCTGAGTCATAGTTTTTAGATAGGGTATGCCGGATTGATGATCATATTTTATTACGAATCATCTCTATAGCTGAATAATGGTGTGAATGATGCTTTAATGAAACTGTGGGTTTTAATGATAGAAAAGGGGTACAAATCTGGGGTAGCATATTCCCTGATCTCATTTAATTATTATTTTAGATTCATCGGTAATTAGTTGTTTAGATTAATTAATTTATTTTTCTTGCATTTAGAAAAAGTGATAAATTTTTGGTTAAATTGAATTTGCCCTTTGGTACTTCCTTAGGGACGTTTTTAAATCTCTGAAAGAATTAATTAAAATTCAAGATTTCCCTATGGGTTCGACACCTTTGTTCTTGCCATACTGCAATAGATCTTGTGCACTTGCAAGGGTTACACTTTAAATCGATCAACACTCTCCTACTTCGCTTACGCATTCCCCTCACTTAATCTCTTCACAGTGTACATAATGCAGGCGAACCAAAGCCTTTCAATTTCTTCAGGCTGAGACCAATAGATCCAATCCAATTTACTATAAGCTAAGTAAATCCAAATTACTCTGGGTCTCAAGATCTTAAAAAATAAAAGAGCGAATAACCAAAAACAACTAAAGGAACACGGATCACGTACCGTTCCACTTCATATGGCAGACATATTTGCTAAGAGAAGTTGTTTGCTTTCATTCAACAATGCCATGGCTTGCTTCGTCAGTTTTTCATCCAGCAATAAACCGGACTGTTACCAAATCCGGATTTCAACAAAACAACTTGCGTGATGTCAAAGATGAAGAACTCTTAATGAAGTTGCAGATGCCTTGAATTCCAGAGCTGAGATGGAGCAAAATCAACAGTAAACCCTAAATAAAAATCATGTCTAAAACTTAGGATTTGTAGAACATAGGGTTTGAGAGAGGAATTTGGGGTTGGGCGAGAAGAATTTAGGGTTGGACGAGAGGGTGGGTTGAAGAGAGGAAGATGGAGGTTAGGGTTTCGAAGAGGGAGAGAGAGCGAGAGAGGGGAGGAGGCGAAGAGGTGAGAGAGGCTTGGGTTTCACAGAGAACGAAGAAGTGGAGACGAAGAAAACATGAGCAGGCTGTATTTTTTGTAGGAAAAAAATTGATGTATATAGTGGCCCAATTGAGTGGGTCGTGGGCGTTAAGTAGAGTGGCGGGTTGGCTCTCGTGGGTTGGCCCAAATCTTCCTCTACACCGACGGCTCCTAAATTTCAGCCGTCAGCATATGCTGTAATTTTTGTAGTGAGTGAAACAAACGTGTTGTATATGTCGACCGATATATATAAGATATATTCGATATTCAAAAAGGAATTACATCTGGAACAAAATATTTGTACCGAGGCACATCTCCCAAAAATAACTACTTGAAATTTTTTAGATCTATGTCATGTGGAACACCATTGCAGCCCTTTGATTTGAAAGTCATGATATAAAGATCTTATCTAGCAAAGATTAACATGATATGTGATTTCTATTATTTGATTCAATACAATCAAAGACCATCACCTTATTCAATGCTGATTCAATGGTTGAGTGAGACAAGTCAGATGGTAGATCATGTTTCATGCCAATCTCTAGCGGGAAAAATCTATACATGATGGCCTTTAAATCAAAGGGCTTAGATGGTGTTCTACATGACACAAATCTAACAAATACCATGTCTTTCTTTTTTAGCAATGTATCACGGTACAAATCTCGTGTGCAAGCTGTTCTTTTTTAGCAATCTATACATGATGTCTGGAATACATCTCATCATGCACGAACAGGGATGTCTCTGTTGCAACTTGCAAGGCATGGTTTTGGGTTACTTTTTGGGTCACAAGAATTTGGATATGTATATATTAGGCTTCTTGAGTGACTCTGTTCATCAGAAAAAGGACATGTTCGTTTTGTTTATCACTAAATTTCAGGAATTCAGGAATATTTAGTGCTTGAACAATACAAGTTTTCAAGTGATACTCCAACTGATCTTAAAATTTGAAATTTTTTAACGGCGGCTAAAACTTGCATACAAGATTTGTACCGTGGCACTTGGTTATAAAAGAAAGATTGATATTTTGGGAATTTATGTCACTTGGAGCACCATCTAAGTTGTCTGATTTGAAAATCATGATGAAAAAAGTTGAGGCCAAAAAATGGCAGGAAACATAGTCTCTTTCATCTGATTTGTCAGAGTCAACGATTAAATCAGATGATGGCCTTTGACTCTATTGAATCAGATGATAGAGATTGAGTTTAGTGCCAATATTTCGCCTCCAAGATCTTTACATCATGTTCTTCAAATCATATAGCTTAACTGATGTTTCAAGTGGCACAAATCCCAAAAATAATAAAGTCTTTCTTTTTAATCATGTGTCATTTAGCTCCTTTTTTTAACTTATAGAGAAAAGCTAGAAGATGTCTTTGTTTTGATTGTCTCGTTTGCCTTCGTTATACAAGATGGTTTTGTATTCTAGAAGAGCTAATATATGCATATGGAGCCCAAAACTATTTTCATCAGATAAAAAAACTTTGAGAAGAACCCATTATTCAGAAACAGCTTATGTATGAAGTGTCAGAAGAAACCTTAGAGAAAACCCATTATCCATTCACACATATTAGTCTCTTCATATGACTAAATTTGCTAAACGAACCTTCAAAATTTATCAGCTGATTATGATGCATTGATGCTTGCAGAAAAAAGGAACTTCTTGCAGATCCCAAAACCAAATGGTGTTTTTGTTGTGCATGCATTAAGTTTCTCTTCCATATATCACACCATTGATAGGCTGTTTTTCATTCCAATACATCAAAACTAAGCTGTGAAATTAGAATGGGTACACATGATTACATGAGATAACTTTGGTCACCTGCCTCAATAGATGGGCCACTCGCTCGCCACTTGTTTTGCCACATGGTGCACACCCTTTAACAATCCACTTCGTCCAAGAAATTAGACATCATATAAACTTCACTTAGGCAAAAAAAAAGTACACCCATCAATAAATTGGTACCATCCAATCGAAGCACTTCAATATAGACCTAAAGTTAAATATGAAGACATGACTTTTATTTTGCTTCCTTTAGTGATTACCAATTGTAGGGTAACACCCTCACAAGATCATTTGTAATTCGGACAACTTAGATTCGCAAAGGATATGTGCCATATGGCAAAAAAATATAAAAATGCACAAGTGAGCGGCCATCTATTGATGCAGGTGACACCCATTAATCTTATTTTTTATTATTTAAGAGAGACCTACTTATTTGAGAAATTAGAGTGGTACTTATCCAAGGATGATCAGGTCCGACTCAAAAATCTGGGCATGATCCGATGCATGTCCAGCATTGAAAATGTGGTTAAAAGTGCCCAAATTCAGTACACCAAGTTGGATGCTCGTTAGTTACCTTCCTTTGACCCATTAAATGACAGGAACAAGAGTCCTAAAAAGTTACTTTTTTTAAAAAAATAAATTGTGTCACGTGATTGATCAACTCAAAACCGGTGTTGTTTTATGTTGAACCGTGCATTCGAAAATATAAAAGCATGTTTTTCTAAAATTGTTCAAACTAAGATAATAGTCTAAAACTAGTTGAAGGCATTGAAATCTAAAGTGCCTATGCAGATAAGATGCTTTGCAATCCTCCATCCAAGGTGTCAAAGCGAATATAGGTATCCATGGAGGATAGATACGTATCGCTCCTTTTCAAAAAATAAACATAAAAACCGATAGAGGTATCAGCCGATACAGATCTGTTCCCATATCGGCCAATCCCGATACTATATCAGGGCTGATACATATTGGTTGGCCAAAAGAGCTATAATTTTCACCGATACATATCGGTATCAATACTTAGCTACCTTGCCTCCATCATTTGGACAACTTTGTTTGGTCACAAATTTGCACTACGTGGCCTAAAAGTGATCCGATGAGAGCTAGTCTGGTTTTTTTTTTTTTTTTTTTTTTGATAATTCAGTTGAGGTAATTGGGACCTCACCCATGCATTAAAAATAAAAAAATAAAATTACACAGCTACTGAGAAATCAGCTCCCCCAAGAACACAGAATTCTCCCTAGCAAACACAACAAAAACAGAAGCTAGCCCCCCATTGAGCAAGAGACGCAACAGAGAGACAGCAAAGAAAAACCCAAAATAAAAATTAAAAAACTCAATCAGCAAAGAGCTACCCACTAATCATCAATATAGACTGCCCTGCTCGCGTTCACTACCTCTATCTTTCGAATGTAGTATTGAATCAAATAAGGAGAAATAAGATTCTTGGCCCGCGCCCATTGCAAAGCTTTAATCTGCACTTTCTCAACGGAATCATAAGATTATTACGTTAACATGCAAATAGCTTTTGAGAGGGATCATGTGCATCACTAGGCACTTGTTTTGCCATGTAGCACACATCGTTGTGTTAGAAGTTTCTATTTTGGTGGGCATCACTATGGTCAATCCGTTGACCAGTGAATGGTGTAAGTTCAATCTTGAGATGTAATAGTTACTAATTCGATGAATTTGAAGAGAATAGCAACTAATGATTAAGTCTTTTAGCTAAGGTATGATTGTGATTTCCAATCACAATATAATTAGTAATTGAAGTTCTTAATGAGAAAAGACTCTTTGGCTATAAATATAAGGGATGCTTAGTCCCAACGATTGCTCAACACACTTCAACCCTCCTGATTAACAAAGGCACCCACATTGTGCTAGGAGGTATTGAGAGCGAGGAGATCGTTGAAGATCCAAGCAGCAACTGATCTTTCATGGCTCACACTCAAAGTGCGCACATATATTTTAATTTATAGATTATTGATTTATTATTTTTGATAGATCATGCGCCTAGATCCTAGAGCAAATAATTGATGGTCGGATCGATAGATCCATCAATTAATATCAGAGTTAAGTTTTGATGTTTGATCGGTCAAAGCATTAGTTCTTATTAATTAACATGCACTTCGATTGTCTGATTTATTATTTTTAAAGTTGTTTTATGCTCCTTGGTGATCTCAAGGATCCGCAGTTTTAATTTTCTCCATGAGATATTGTTTGTTTGTTGTATAAGTTCCGTCCAACATAAGTAAACGGGGTCGATTATAATTTTACCAATTCAAGATGTACGTGCAATCTCGTTTTTTGAGAGCATTATAGAAGTCCAAAGCACTTGAACTTCATATGGCATGTTTTAACGTTGCGTATAATTTAATGGGTTTGTTTCAAAAGCACTTGAATTTTGCTGAAGAGTATTGTGAAGTCTCTAGTGTTATCTTATAATAGATCCAACAATTGGTTCTCAATATTAAAGTTAACTAAAGAGACCTCTCTGTTGAGTTTTTTCAAGGGAGAATGAGACTTTTGTGTTTTGTCTTCTCTTGAATTAATAATAATAGTCCATGTATCCGGTCTAGCCCATGACCCAATTAAGCTCGATTCGGCCCATGATGGTACTCGGGCCATGGCCCCGTCCAACTCATACCCGGCCTATGGACCCATATAAGCTTATGAACCGGTCCAGTACATGGTGCAGTCCAATCCATTCTCGACCCATGGTTCATGACCCGATTCCGCCTGTTAGATATGATCCGTTTGCCCTTAAGGCCCAATTTTGACCCATATTATTCTTTATTCTTTTCGGATCATTTATGGGTTATCTATAGGTCCAATTTTGGGACATTATATATAAATTTTGACTTTCTCGGGCATTTTGAATCTCTTTTTTATGTCTGATTTTAACAAAGAGCTCTCTGTTGTGACGTTTTCATGACCTGATATCATTTTAAAAAATTTTAATCAAATCATTATTGTATATTTGAGTGCATTTAATTAGGTTTAGATATTGGAGGTTGTTCTCTACCCCAAGACTGGTACTTATATAATATTACCCATTATTATCATTAATTTTTTATACTTACCCACAACATGAGCTAAATTTTGTTACTTGCATCACTTAAGTGGCTTATTTATTTTATTTTATTATTTAACCACTTTTGTGACCATCTAAAATATCATAAAACATAAATAGAAAATATGGCTTGGAATGATTCTTCTACCCAACAGTGATGATCTTACCTGATACTGTGATTTTTAAAGTGGGATTTATTTTTGTAAAAGACCGTGTTATAAATTTAGTAAAAGTGTATAGTAAATGTTAACATCACAACTTAAGGGATTACTTATGCCCAACAGTGATGAATCACTTAATGTTGTGTGATGATTATATTTTATTATTCCTTATTTTGTGTGTGGGTACTGCTAGCGTATTGTAACTCGACCCAACGGAGGGTCATAATGATATAATTAGTATTACAATCATTAATATAAATTAAAGAAACGCTAGTGTGTTATGACTTGGTCTAACGGAGGGTCACAATGATAAAATTGCTTCTCAATAAAATCACGTTGGTTTTAATTTTTATATATTTCTTGACATAATTTAACTTTTGCGTCAAATACTATAAATATAACCTTATGAAATTTATAATTAATTCTAAAATTATATGTGGACATAATAAATCCCTTAATTATTATGCAGCATCCCTCTTCTAATACTACTATGATTATTGGAATTGAACTTTTGAGTGACTCGAACTATGACAAATGGAAGAAAGAAGTTGTAATTATTCTAGGTTGCATGGATGTTGACTATGCTATGCGATTTGATAAACCTAATGTGCTCATTGTCGATACCTTAGTTGAGGATCTGGAAGTTAATATTATAGATTTAGAAAAATTGGATAAATCAAATCGTATGAGCCTCATGATCATAAAAAGTTTCACTACTGATGCGATCTAGGGAGGTATTCCTGACTCGCACAATATAAAAGAATACATGCAAATCATTCAAGAATAATTTCAGAGGACTTTTAAGGCACTTGCCAGTAGTCTTATTTTTTAAATTGGGACCATGAAATAGATGGTCATAATGGCATATAGGAGCACATTATGAAAATGAGTGACATGGCGACTCAATTGAAGGAAATGGACATGGGCTTTTCTAAGAGTTGTCTTATTTACTTTATCATGACTTCTCTTCTTTCATAATTTAGCCCGTTCAAGATTAATTATAACACGCAGAAAGAAAAATGAAAGATGAGCAAGTTAATCGCTTACTGTGTCCAAGAAGAAGAAAGACTTAAGTCTGAAAATTCTGAAAGTGCTCATTACGCAACTCTTAGATCATCGAAAGAAAATTTCAAGAGAAAGAAGATATCATATAAAGAAAAGAACGAGAAAGCTTCTCTACCGGAAATCAAACAACGAGAAGCTAGTGGATCTACTTCTGGCATCATGTGTCACTTATATAAGAAGGGACACATCAAGAAGAATTATCAGAAATATAAAGATTAGCTAGTTAAGAAAGGTAATGACCTAGTCTTTATATATTTTGAATTACTTTATATTGATGCTCCACGCAATACTTGATAGATAGATTCTGGTGCAACTATTCATAGGTAATTCAATGCAGGAATTTCAATCCACAAGGACTCTAAGTAAAGGTGAACGAACCATCAAACTCAAAAATAGAGTAGAAGTAGACGTGGAGGCTATTAGGTCTCTCCGTCTTATTTTAGATAGTAGTTTCATTTTGGATTTAATTGATACTATTTACATTCCAAGTATCACTAGAAACCTTATATTAATTTCTAAATTGGATTCATTAGGTTTTGAATTTAAATTTGGACAAAATATTTTTACTCTATTATTTGATTCCGATATTATGGGTGGTGGCTCACAAGTGAAAAATCTTTATAAACTGAACTTGGATTCATCTTACGCCCAATCTTTAGTTTCTATGCATGTGGATGATAATGTTAGTAAGAATCGAAAATGGGCAATCAAAAACTCGTCCATTTTATAGCATAAACGTTTAGGCCATATATCTAAGGATAGAATGGAGAGGTTAATTAAAGATAATATAGTTGATAAGCTCGATTTCTCTTACTTCAATACTTGTGCTGATTGCGCTAAATAAAAACTCACGAAGACTAATAAGAAATGAGCTATTAGGAGCACGAGTTTGCTAGAAACAGTCCACACTAATATTTGTGGATCGTTTTCAACTCCTGCTATTGGTGGCTAAAAGTACTTTATTTCTTTCACTGATGACTATTCTCATTTTGATTATATATTTCTCATTAATGAGAAATCTGAGGCCCTGAATATATTTAAAATCTATAAAGTCAAAATTGAGTTACAACTCAATTCGAAGATTAAAATTATGAGATTTGATAGAAGCGAAGAGTACTATAGTAGATATTTTGAAACATGTCGCAATCTAGGATCATTCCTCTGTATTTACAAGAGCATGACATTGTTGCTCAATACACCATGTCTGGAACACCTGAAAAGAATGGTGTAGCTGAGCCACGAAATCTTACTTTTATGGATATGGTGAGAAGCATGTTGTGCAACTCTAAGTTACTTATGTTCTTGTTAGGAGAAATCTTGAAAACAGCGATGCATATCCTGAATCGGGTTCCTAGTAAGGTTGTTCTCAAAGCTCGTTATGAGCTATGGGTAGGAAGAAAACCGACTTTTGGATATTTACACATCTTGGGTTGTTTAACTGAAGCAAAGGTGTATAATCTATAATTAGGAAAATTGGATCCTAAAATTATAAGTTGTCATTTCATTGGCTACCCTGATAAGTTAAAAGACTATAGATTTTATTGTCCCACTCACGGTACTCGAACTGTTGAGACTAGATATGCGAAATTCTTTGATGACCATGAGAACAGTGGAAGTGTTGAGCCTAAGAAAATTACTTTTGAAAAGAATCGGGTTATAATTTTTATCCCTTTTATCCAAAAAAAGGTAGCACCAACACCAGTTATTCAAGAAAGTGTTGATGCACCTGATGCTATACCTATTCTAGCACCTTACATTGAGGAGGCTCTTACTCCTATGGTGACTCTCAATGATCAATCATTATATAGATCAGATAGAGCAAAGAAGTCAGTCATTTCTAATGACTATATTGTCTACCTTAATGAGAGTGAGTATGATTTTAGAAAGAAAACAGATCATGTTTCCTTTAACCAAGCTATGAAGAGCAATAAATTCACTCATTGGCTCGAAGCTTTGAAAGATGAGTTGGAATCAATGAAACATAACTCGGTCTGGGATCTTTACGAGTTACCTGAAGGAGTTAAGACTGTAGGCTATAAATGGGTATATAATACCAAACAAGACTCCAAAGGTAATGTAGAAAGATATAAGGTCAGGTTAGTCGCTAAAGTGTTCACTCAAAAGGAGAGAATAGACTATAAAGAGAAATTTTCTCCTGTCTCTAGAAATGAATCCTTCCAGATAATCATGACATTGGTAGCTCATTTTGACTTAGAATTGTATCAAATAGATGTAAAAATCACTTCTCGAAATGGTGACTTGCATAAAGATTTCTTTATGACACAACCTGAAGGTTTTTAGGTTGAGGAGGAAAGTCATTTAGTTTGTAGACTCAAAAGATCTATATATGATTTAAAGCAGGCATCTCGATAACGGTACTTAAAATTTCATGAAGTCATTTCAAACTTTGATTTTAAAGAAAATATTATGGATCAATGTTTATATCTTAAAATCAGTTGAAGCAAGTTTATCATCCTTATTTTGTATGTTAATGATATATTATTTGCGAGTAGTAGTTTGAACATGTTACGTAAGACAAAAAACTTTATATCAAAAAATTTTGATATGAAATATCTTGGTGAAGCTTCCTACGTGATAGGAATTGAGATTCGTCGAGATAGAATTCGTGGCATATTGGGATTATCTCAAAGAGCTTATGTTTAACATACATAATTGTTCCGCTACTATTGTCCCTGTGATTAAAGGTGATAAATTTATACTACTTCGTCTACTATGGAAGCAAAGTTCGTTGTATGTTTTAAGAAAACATGTGAGACGATATGGTTTAAATATTTTATCTCATAGCTTCGAATTGTTGATAAAATTTCAATGCCACTAAGAATTTTATGTGACAATTTCGCTGCGATAGCTATCTCCAATAACAACAAGACTAGTAGAGGTTTCAAATATATTGATATCAAATATCTTGTTATAAGAGAAAACGTTCGTAATCAAATTGTATCAGTTGAAAATGTCAGTACGACACTTATGTTGGCTGACCCTCTCACTAAAGACTTACCTCTTAAGCTCTTTTCGGAGCACGTTGTGCGCATTAGATTAAATGATAGTTTTGATAGTTTTTTAGAGTGGATGTATAAGAGTGAATACATTTATTTAATTAATTCAGAAATAAGGATTATTTTTATTTTTTTTCATTTTTATTCAAATAAAATTTTAAAATATATGATGCCAATAGATGACAATAAAGTAAGACCAATAATAGATTAAGTTTATATGTAATCACCATTCATTTTGTATATTTGCAATCTATGTGAAATCATACTAGTTGGAATCCATGCCAGTAATGAATTCTAATACGATAACTAATTAATAGTCATGTGTCGATGACATAATGCATTGACTACATTGATTTTGTGTTAGTATTCTCATTAGACCGAACTGATTATAAAAACCTTGATTGAAATTGATTTGGATTTGTCATTCAAAAAAAGTTAACTAACATTTCGTAATCGGAGTTTATTGACATAATATGATCAAGTGAGAGATTGTTAGAAGTTTATATTTTGGTGGCCGTCACTATGGTCAATCCGTTGATCGATAAATAGTGTAAAATCAATCTTGAGATGTAATAGTTGCTAATTCGGTGAATTTAAAAAGAATAAGCAACTAATAATTGTTAAGTCACCAACCACGTGTACAACCAATTTATGTGATTTGGCCATGTGTACAAGTAATGATGGATTTGTTATCGCTCTATATTGCATTGCATATTGCCGTCACCTAATAATTTTATGCAATAGGCAGGCAAATTGTTGAGTCACTTAACTTGATGAAGGTTTTTCCCTTGCCCTAGAGTATCCTTCATGGGCTAAATTATCTAATCTGATTTTCTTCATAAACGCCAATTTTCCAGTTAGCAACGCGTGTGGCTTGCTCTTATTTGCAAGCTTTCTATATTAATAAAAGTAAACAATTTTTTCTTAAAAAAAGGGTTGGCCTACCTGTTATCCATCCTACTCGTTCTGATTTTTAACTGTGTTGGGCAGTGGGCACATAAAAATTGACCCGCTGAGTCGGGTCTGAAATGGAGTATGAAGTATCCGTTTTGACCTTTTGGCCATATTGGGTTGGGTCAACTCGACTATATGATATAGAAATTAGAATGTTTTAGTGAATTTTTAAGGGGGTTGGTACAGGATTTAATTTTTCCAATTAAGATCTTGGTTCATGTTGAAAAACTATGAACTGAAAACCCTTTTTTTATTTTTTGATATTTGGCACCGAACATAATATTATTTCATGGGCTTTGGTCTGGTCCAACCCGTTGGACTCTAAACATTTGAGTTGGATGAAGGGGATCTTGAATTTTATATTTATTGATATGCATTCACTTTTATAATCGTTCATCTAAAGGTCTCAAAAATTGATTTAACCACATCTACACTCAGACCCGTTCGACCCGACCAAATCCCTTATTTCATAAGCTTGCAGTGTTAATCATGTCAGCCGTTCACTTGATTACTATTAAATATGAGTTAATATAAATACCAAAGCCTCCAAAATCTGGCCGGATAGGACCGAACCTTTTATGAATAGAAACAGCACTAGCTGACGTTAACGTTTTTGGTAGGGAAATTTACCTGATCGGCCCTGTTAAATACGCTTTTACATCAGAGGCCCTATATTTTCACCTTTACCCAAATCGACCAGTTGGGAGCCTAGCCAACCCTAAGGATAGCAAAAAGTCCAAATTACTCCATATCTTTAACGCACAAAAATATCATCTTCTTCCTCATTTTAATTTGGTACAATTTTTTAAAGTCAGAGGTGGCGAAGGTGACGGCGTCTTCTCCTCAATCCAAACTATTCCGATCTGTTAATACACTTTTTTCGTCAGAGACTGTAGCAGATTAGAATGAGGAAGAAGAAGATACACTTATATAATTTAAAATTTTAAATATTTGCATTTTTCTATATTTACGCGATGTGAAACGAGATCTATTCCGATCCAAACTATACTGATCTGCTATTTAGATCGACTCAGATATTCCTTTTTCGTCAGAGACTGTAGGAGATTAGAATGAGGAAGAAGAGGATACACCTATATAATTTAAAATTTTAAATATTTGCATTTTTCTATATTTATGCGATATGAAACGAAATCTATGCCTTCTGATTTGAAGGCCACAATATAAAATTGATAGTGTCAAAGATAGATATGAAAAAAAGCGATATCGACTCTGTACACAGTTGGTACCGACTATTTTAAGAGTCGTCAACGACTATTTATAGAGTCGTCATCGATTATATATATTAAAAAAAAAATTATTTTTTATATAATCGATGACGACTCTGTACAGTCGTCATCGATTATATATATATATATATATATATATATATATATATATATATATATATATATTAATTTATATTTATATAATCGATGGCGACTCTGTACGGAGTCGATGGCGACTCTGTACAGAGTCGATGACAACTTTGTACAGAGTCGATAACGACTCTTAAAATGATCGATACCGATTGTGTTAAGAGTCGTCATCGATTGTTAAAATTTTTTTATTTTTTTTAAAGAGGCGATATTGTCTTCTTTTCGTGTTTATCTTTGGCGTCATCTATTTTATTATGTGGCCTTCAAATCAGACAATATAGATTCGATTTTACAACGCATAAATATAAAAAATATATAAATATTTAAAATTTTAAATCATGTAAAACGAAAAAAATATAAGAAAGGATATTTCAGACTTTTTATGCTTAGCTAAAAATGGGCTAAAAGCTAGATGATTTGGATAAAAGTGAAAATACAGGGCCTCTGAGATAAAAGGCATAAGTGACAGGCCGATTAGGTAAATTTCACAAAATAGATACTCACTAAAAGATGAACCCTGTGTAGATAATTGGCTGCATGTTATATCATTCATTGAAGTGGACTGTGAAATCCAAAAAGAAAAGGAAAAGTCCCTCGTGTCATTGATGGCTTACATTCACCCAATATCTTAAAAGATAAAAGTCCCTCATGTCATTAATGGCCTTCTGTCACTGACAATAATAAGAAAAAACAACAAACAATTGATGTATAAAAAAACAAAAAAAATCCAACTGCTTTGATCTCCATATCAATATGTTGATATGAGTCAATATTTATTTGTCAAAGTTTATGTTGATTCCAAGATCTTGTTTGGCAACGCTTCTATGAAAAGCATTTTTATAATAACTCAAATTTTTTTTTTTAATTTTAATATTATTTTATGTGTTTTGCACCGTATACGGTATTAATGCTTTACACCGGAATTGACTCTCTTTTTAAAAAATTATAATTTTTTCTATATCAAAATTAGACTTATTACGAAATGGTCGTTAATACGATTCCAATAATATATAATTTGGCAATTTCTGATAAGAATATAAAAAGTTATGCCTATTTTAAGTGATGAAACAAGTTAAAGGGTGTAACTGTAATTTCGGGAGAGAAATACCAATTGTTTCGATGCTTACACAAAGCCCTGGAACGAAACTCTTTTCTCAAGCTATTCCTATGAATTCTTCTTTCCTAAAAACTCCTATTTTATTAAATCATTTACGAAAAGTGTTAATTAGAGTTGACCTAAAACTTTATACTATTATTAATAAAACTTTAAATACTCTCTACGCTCTATAATCAAAGATTATTCTCTCTCAAGACTTAGACGAACCGACGCCTTGGACATCTACTTTTTCAACCCGAATCGCCATTGATCTACCGTTCACGCTTCAAGAGATGGGTACTCATCAATCCATCTTGTTTTTCTCAGATCTCGTCGTGTAGGATACGTTCGATCGCGCATCGACAGGTTTAAAAATCTTATTTAAACTCAAATATCTCATAAATTAATAGACCTATATGTTTAATATTATGTTTTTGTAATAACCCGAAAAAGCACGTCAAACGAGGACCTCGGGATCCGTGCCCGATTGGTCTTAGGTTTGACCATGAGATAGTTCATTGATAAACTTATAGTGAGATGAGCGAATGTGATGTGTGAACCAGTGTAGAAGAGTGGAGAGATAGAGGAGTGTGTAGAGTGGCATACACTGATGAGTGTGTATGTGCTCCACACCAAGAAAAGAGATAAGATAAAAAGGGTTGAAAACCCTAACTTTCATGTTTTGGTGGTTGAGAGAAGTAAAGAAGAGAGAGAAAGAGAGAGGAGTAAGAGAGGAGTTATTGTGGGTGATTGGAAGAAGGATTCAAGCATTAAAGAGGATTTGGACGAGAATCGTTAGAAACCAAATGGAACCCTAGCCTTCCAACCCTAGATTTAAAATCAACTTGAGATCTATTCAGAGTAAAATTTTTGTAAATAAGATGCATAGATTATAGGGGTTAAGTTGCGATAAAATGTGGGTTAAATCACAGGATAATGACTTAGAAAATAGAAGAAAAGTATGGAAAAGATTGGGAAGAAACTAAAGAAATTTGAATCGACAATTTCGATTAATCGAAATTGGGTTTAATCGAAATTGGCGAAGTTGAAGGTCGGAGGACCCGATTTGATGTCGAATTGAATTTCGATTAATCGACTTTGGATTCGATTGATCGATTTGGGAATCGATTAATCGAGAACCTCAGTGGACCCCGGGGTTAAAGGAATGACTTGAGGAAAATCAACTAATCGAAATGGGATTTGATTAATCGATTTTAGTTTTCGATTAATCGATTTGGAATCGATTAATCAACTTGTGAAACTCAAGTTATTCGAACATGGGTCTACTTTGCGAAAAGAAGGATTTGATTAATCGAAATTGGATTCGATTAATGTCGAATGAAAACTTCATTTCGAGCGGTGAATTTGCTTTGCGAAAAGAAGAATTTGATTAATCGAAATTGGATTCGATTAATCAAATGAAAACTTCATCGCTTGAATCGAGAATGGACTTTGCGAAAAGGAGAATTTGATTAATCGAAATTGTTTTGATTAATCGATATTTACTTTCGATTAATCGATTTTGGAAATCGATTAATCGAATCGATTCGATTAATCGATTTTGGAATTCGATTAATCATTGTAGTAAACTTTGTGGACTTTTGATTCTTACTTCAAGACTCTAGGGGTCTTGAGACTTATTCATTACATCTTTTGTGACGTTTGAGTGTGTTTAATGGTATCATGGAAGTGGGCACAAGGGCCGAGTGGGACCTTGATGCATTAAATCGATAGAGACCTAAGGTAGGGAACACCTTGAACATGTACCTTATTTTACAAGAGCATGTATGTAGTGATATAAATTTTCATTCAAATATTTTCTAAAGAAGAATTGTGAAAAGTGTGTGTGTGTGATATTCATAAGAGTAAACTAATGAGCCATCCCCAGGGGATGAAGAAGTAAAGGAAAAGAGCATCAGGTGTGATGCAAGTAAATGGATACATCCCAGGATGTATCCAAGGATTGAATCATGCTTGATAGGGCCTAACTGATATAAGATAGCACACTTACGGTGAATAACTATATGTAAGGCAATCGATATTTTTGTTATTTGAGGTTTGATATCCGCGTGGCGGGATATCCACAATGGGCGGCGTAAATCAGTGGCCGGCGGAGGCTTATCCGTACATAGTAAGTACACCCCAGGGGTGTTGATTGAGACAAGTGAAACCCCGCCACCAATCCTCAGGGGAAAGGGGCTTGGGTACTATATGGTATTCCCAGGGAATACATTAAAACTGTCTATATAGATGACGATGAAGGGTATCTCATCGGGGCTCGATGCTATATTGCTCGGGGATTACTTAAGTTGAAAGTTTAAGTTTTGCTTTAGGCATTTTCAGCATTATTCATGAGTAAATGAAAATATAAGAAATCAACAGTAAAACGAAATGCTTTTTAACTGTTTCATCAACAACTGCATAGATACATCATGCATGACATATCATAGAATATATGTGAGTTATAATTTATATGTTCAATGATGTTTGTTCCCTATTGAGCTAGGATGTAGCTCACCCTATAGACTATCGTCGTGGTCCACTATTAGCAATCGCCGCGGCTTGAGACGCTGATCGTGAGTCAAACCAAGCTGGCGGCGAGGAGTTAGAGCCACCTCAGGACTTCTTCTAGAGGGACTCTGGCATGCGACTTTGAGGAGTTTTAGTTGGAGATTATGCGACTTGGTATGTCAAGCTACGGTTTTGATTAAACCTTGTGTATATGGATATCGAGTATTCTTTTGGTGAATCATCCATGATGATGGTTATCATCGATGGTTGGATCGGTTCTCCTTCATGCGAGGCATGAGGGTAGAAGCTATTTTGAGACGTGTTTTTATGTAGATTTAAATTCGCAAGTTGTTCTTATTTATTTTATGCTTGATATACCGGTGTTAGTGCATAGTTGAGGCACGGTCAAGATGAATCGTCTTGATGGCACGGGTTTGAGTGAAATCCGCATCACGATTGGTATCAAAGCTATTTTCTTTTAGCAATTCGACAAGGGTTCTTTCGTCGAACATAGGGGCTTCGCTAACTTGAAACTTTAGTTTCAAATGCAGCCGCAAATGTCAGCTAGAGGGAGAGGCCGACCAAGAGGAGGCCATCAAAGGAGTTTACGTAGTGGAGATGATTTCATCTCTCCTACCAACAGAGTGCCTTTAGGAGGTAACGAGGCCCGAAGCGATGGTAGCGAGACATGAGGAAGAGGATCGAGATCATCAGGATCAAGATCTGAGAGAGCAAGAAAGATTGAGAGAAAGACAAGAAGATAGAGAAGAGCGACAAAGGATGATGCACACTATGGAGACTATGGCAGCTGCCATGGCACAACAAGCCGCATCCTTTGCAGCTCATGCATCAAGAGAACAGTAGCCACCTACACCACCTGTAGGACCTGCGTTGCCTTTGCCCTCATCTTTTACAGAATTTAGAAGGATGAGACCTCCTACATTTTCTGGGCAGGCAGACACGATGGCCGCTGAGAATTGGCTGATGGAAATGGAGAAGGTCTTTAGCGTGCTAACTTGCACGGAAGATGAGAGTGTGAGATGGGCAGCTTACATGTTGGATGGGGAGGCTGGGCCTTGGTGGAAGTCCGTAATACGGACTCGGGCTCAGGAGACCCCAGAGTTGCCATGGACTTGGGAGGAGTTTGTTGAGGAGTTCAACAAACAATATTTTCCGGAAGTGGTGAGGAATCAACTGGAGATACAATTTTTGCAGTTAGTACAAGGGAGAATTGATTTCCTCATGTTTCACACCCTCCAGTTCATCTACCCCCACACCTACATGGATATGCTGGCCCGCGAAGAAGAATGGACCGCCGGCACCACAGCCTTTCATCAGGGCCCGGTCTTTAGGACCAATTACATGACGCGGGTGCCTCTACATCCACCGCCGTTCCACCTCTACCGTGCAGCCACCTCCGAACTACCCAGATACCACCACCTGCAAGCGGCTACCACGACCACCACCAGCCGAGGGAGCACTGCTCCGATTACTCAACAGGAGGAGGAGGCGGCTGATTTTTTTGTTTATCATTTTGATTGTATACATGTATAGTTTTGTACGCCAACTTATGTGGCGCTTTGTAACAGTTTCAATTATTAATACAAATGAAATTTTTGGACGTAAATGAAAAGTATTTATGAAAAGTTTGGTTGTCTACATTGTTGTATCGTGTAATTGCAAGTTTCATTTAAATTCACACTCTACTCGTAACTATCAGTACCTCAACGCGTCTAAGTCGAATAATCCACCTCACCTCAGAGTGTGGGGGGGGGGTTGAGATCAGACCACCACACCTTTGGGTGATTTTCGAGGACGAAAATTCCCAAGGTGGGGAGGATGTAATAACCCGAAAAAGCACGTCAAACGAGGACCTCGGGATCCGTGCCCGATTGGTCTTAGGTTTGACCATGAGATAGTTCATTGATAAACTTATAGTGAGATGAGCGAATGTGATGTGTGAACCAGTGTAGAAGAGTGGAGAGATAGAGGAGTGTGTAGAGTGGCATACACTGATGAGTGTGTATGTGCTCCACACCAAGAAAAGAGATAAGATAAAAAGGGTTGAAAACCCTAACTTTCATGTTTTGGTGGTTGAGAGAAGTAAAGAAGAGAGAAAGAGAGAGGAGTAAGAGAGGAGTTATTGTGGGTGATTGGAAGAAGGATTCAAGCAAAAAAGAGGCCGGATTTGACGCAAGGAATCCGTTAGAAACCAAAGCTGGAACCCTAGCCTTCCAACCCTAGATTTGAAATCAACTTGAGATCTATTCAAGGTAAAATTTTTGTAAATAAGATGCATAGATTATAGGGGTTAAGTTGCAGTAAAATGTGGGTTAAATCATAGGATAATGACTTAGAAAAATAGAAGAAAAGTATGGAAAAGATTGGGAAGAACAAATGAAGGAATCGACAATTTCGATTAATCGAAATTGGGTTTCGATTAATCGAAATTGGCGAAGTTGAAGGTCGGAGGACGATTTGATTAATCAATTGAATTTCGATTAATCGATTTTGATTCGATTGATCGATTTGGGAATCGATTAATCGATTGAACTCTCAGTGGACCCGGGGTTAAAGGAAATGACTTGAGGAAAATCGACTAATCGAAATGGGATTTCGATTAATCGATTTTGTTTTCGATGTCGATTTGGAATCGATTAATCAACTGTGAAACTCAACTGCTCAACAAAGGGTCTACTTTGCGAAAAGAAGGATTTCGTTTAATCGAAATTGGATTCGATTAATCGAATGAAAACTCGACTGTTCGAACAGTGTATTTGCTTTGCGAAAAGAAGAATTTCGATTAATCGAAATTAGATTCGATTAATCGAATGAAAACTCGACTGTTCGAACTGAGAATGGACTTTGCGAAAAGGAGAATTTCGATTAATCGAAATTGTTTCGATTAATCGATATTTACTTTCGATTAATCGATTTTGGAATTCGTTTATTCGACTGTAGTAAACTTTGTGGACTTTTGATTCTTACTTCATGACTCTAGGGGGGGTCTTGAGACTTATTCATTACATCTTTTGTGACGTTTCGAGTGTGTTTAATGGTATCATAGGTGATACGTATGGAAGTGGCACAAGAGCCGAGTGGGACCTTGATGCATTAAATCGATAGAGACCTAAGGTAGGGAACACCTTGAACATGTACCTTATTTTACAAGAGCATGTAGTGATATAAATTTCCATTCAAATATTTTCTTTGCTTAAAGAATTGTGTAAAGTGTGTGTGTGTGATATTCATAAGAGTAAACTAATGAGCCATCCCCAGGGGATGAAGAAGTAAAGAGATAAGAGCATCAGGTGTGATGCAAGTAAAAGGATACATCCCAGGGATGTATCCAAGGATTGAATCATGTTTGATAGGGCCTAACTGATATAAGATAGCACACTTAAACAGTGAATAACTAAATGTAAGGCACCGAGATTTTTGTTATTTGAGGTTTGAGCGTGGCGGATATCCACGCCCGACACGACGGGATATCCGTACCAAATCTGGTAGAAACCTAGCCGGTCGAGGCTTATCCGTACATAGTAAGCACACCCCAGGGGTGTTGATTGAGACAAGTGAAACCCCGCCACCAATCCCCAGGGGAAAGGGGCTTGGGTACTATATGGTATTCCCAGGGAATACTTTAAAACTGTCTATATAGATGACGATGAAGGGTATCTCATCGGGGCTCGATGCTATATTGCTCGGGGATTACTTAAGTTGAAAGTTTAAGTTTTGCTTTAGGCCTTTTCAGCATTATTCATGAGTAAATGAAAATATAAGAAATCAACAGTAAAACGAAATGCTTTCTAACTGTTTCATCTACAACTGCATAGATACATCATGCCTTACATATCATAGAATATATGTGAGTTATAATTTATATGTTCAAGTGTTTGTTCCCTATTGAGCTAGGATGTAGCTCACCCTATAGACTATACGTCGGGTCCACTATTAGCAACCGCGCTTAGGAGAGACGTGATCCGTGAGTCAAACCTAGCGGCCGGCGAGGAGTTAGAGCCACCTCCAGAGGACTTCTTCTAGAGGACTCTGCTGTGCGACTTTGAGGAGTTTTAGTTGGAGATTGTACGGCTTGGTATGTCAAGCCTGGTTTTTGATTAAACCTTGTGTATATGGATATCAGAGTATTCTTTTGGGCGAATCATCCATGATGATGGTTATCATCGATGGTTCGGATCGGTTCTCCCTTCATGCAGAGGCATGAGGGTAGAACTGTCTTTTGAGAAGTGTTTTTTTATGTAGATTTAAATTTCGCAAGTTGTTCTTATTTATTTTATGCTTGATATACCAGTGTTCCGTGCATAGTTGAGGGGCACGGTCAAGATGATCGTGCTGATGGCACGGGTTTCGGGGTGCCGAAATCCGGGCTGTCACAGTTTTCCCTTAAAAGTTGTATATTTTGTAAGTCGGAATTTTATGTTTTTTCTCTTTTCTTTTTAAACAACTTATTTGTTTTGGTTATTAATATTTTTCCTTTTATTAGGTCTGTATATTTAATATGTTTACTTTCTCTTAAATCTACATACTAATTAAATATGAATATCTTGAAGTATAATAAATCGGCATATTTGATATTTTATTTCCTGCTAAAGTTGCATGATTTGTAAGTCGGGTTTATGTGTTGTTTCTCTTCTCTTTTTAAACAATCCCTTTATTTGACTATTTAATATTGTACTTTTTTATTAGGTTTTCATATTTAATATTGTATCCTCTTTTAAATCTGTAAAATTAATTAAACTCTACTATCTGTAAATCTGATAGATTGACTTAATTGAAATAATATTATATTGATATTGCTTATTTATAAATTTATATAGTTGAAAATTTACCCTTCTACTAAAACTATAATGATATATATTATTGTTACAAGTCTATATTATTATTTATTTAAAATTAATTAGGCCCTAAAACTAAACTATGCTCTTATTTTATTTAAAAGAATAATAGATTGCACCATCTTCAAATTTCGGGTCCGAACTCGCGACCACGAACTCAAGCTCGCGACCATTGATGCGCCTGTCTTGGTATTTTGGCCATAACTTTCTACTCCGATCTAGGATTGACGCAATTCTTGTGGCATTGGAAAAAAGACAGCGAGCTTTATAACTTTATGTGAAATAGTTATTTCACGAATCTAATATTTTAGAGGTCAAAATAGAGCAACAAGTCCAGTTTAATTTTGAATGACTCAAGACTACTCGAATTTAGAGTTAGTTTCTAATTTTCATGACCAAAGTTCCTGTGTATATTAATTTCGATCGATAATCATGATAAATTATAACTTAATAATTATAAATATTATTTAATTTAATTATCTAATTATTATATATATATACATATATCAATTTATCGCTTCAACGCGACCTCTTCGATAACCCAAAGTGTTAGAAATTCAATACCTCGTGAAAATTGAACTTTAATCTGCACGTTTTCAAAATCACAATAATAACTAGCTTATTCTATATTTGTATTAATGTGAATGTAAATAAATATATGTATAAACATAACTAAATCTAAATGTAAATCTATGTTGTGTGTATAATAATTTTGTGTTTCCATCTTGATCATGTTATATGAGTTATGGACATTTTAGGTCATATGTACGCGAGTGTATGAGATCATACTTACGCTTGGGCATGATGATTCACCGAGATGATATCGAAATGAGGAATACATCGTATTCAAATGCCTTACAACTCATGATAGTATAGGATATTATGACGAGTCGGGTGAGTGTGAATTTAGTGTAACCTTATATACGGTAGTATATACGGTGACCATATCATCCCGAGTTTTAATATAAGAGGATAAGATATGAGTTATGATATAAAATTCGAGCTTTGGGCCTTAACTTTGGTGAGATTTTCTCACTATAGCTCGTCTTAGAATTAAGTTGTAAGAGTATGAGTACGAGATAAGATATGTTACAAGTACGATAATAAGACACTGCTGTGTAGGCCAGCAAAAGAATAAGAATTTAAGTCTCTGTACGTGTCGTTCCTTGCGTAGTCACCATAAGGGCAATAACGTCTTACAACCAAGACGAATCTCTAGGAGACAGTATGAGTATGACCGAGAGTATGAGTGGGAGTATGAGTAGATTGTGAGTATGTGTGACCATTTATTTCTCCCCATTGGGCGGGATGGAAGAGTATGAGTATGATACGAGGGCGTTATGATATGGAGGTATAATACTATGGTGACCCTTGCATGGTAGCTCGAGCAACGGCTCTAGCACAAGTCGTTTAGGATTTATGAGTATGTTAGTTACGCTCATGTGATGTACAAACGTATGCGCGAAAATAATAAAATACAATATGATATGATATGAGGTATAGTAAGGTACGTTAGGATATGAGTGTGTAGATCATGGTCCTGCATTCATGATTATGATATGAGTTTATGATATACATTTGATTTGTCATATTCTTTCTGATTTTATTATTATACTATCTTTATTGCTCACTTGATGCACCCACAATGCAGCTGAGTAGAATGGAGTGGATTGCTCATGTATCCACTGAGTTGACGTGACTGAGTAAACTCATCCCACGAAAATCTAAATAGCTACAGATGATTACGTTGGTGGAGTAGACGTCGGCTATTCAGATATCATTGACGTTGACTTTGTTGATCCTATGGGCGTTGAGTACCAAGAGCCCTGGGAGGGCGACGCAGCTGAATACCAGGAGGACCTCGGTGCTAACTTTGATCCAAGCACCGGTTATTGATAGTTTTAAACTCAGTATCGCTTTTCATTTGATACTTTGGTATTGACTTTAGTTTTCTTATATCGAATCTGTCTCCGACTTGTATTATTATTTTATTGGTAGTTTACTTTGATTTTATCACATTTATTTAGTATTTATGGCTGTTTTATATTCTATCTTTATGTGTTGGCTTTCACGGATTTCATAGAATCATATTTGCATAATAACTCTGATTAAGTTTATGTTCGCTTAGTATATCCGAGATATGTGCGGGTCATAATTCGAAATTCTAGGCCCTCGGGATGGGATAGAATTTCGGGTCGTGACAACTATTTACGAAAAATTTGTTATTTGAAAAGTAGCATGACGTGTTGTTTGAGAAGTTGTCTTCTTCTTGTAAAATTCGCATATTTGAGAAGTGGCATGGGACTCGCTTCTCATACAACACGTGTTTTGAGAAACACCAAATACATATTTTAGCCAGAGGTACGCCGTAATTCAAACAAGTTTCTCCCGCTCAAATAGCGCCTTCCCTAAAAAAGTACTTTTCAGATACAACTTTTTCAAGGAGGCCTAAGCACTTATATAATAAGCTTCTCTAAAGTCTAACCAAGGTAACAAAATCAGTATCGGTCTTTGGAGGACTAATTCAAATCGGCCTCAACTGATTCATATCGGCCTATATATATATATATATATATATATATATATATATATATATATATATATATATATATATATATATATATATATAGCCAATATTTGATACCTTGAGTGTAACTCAAGCATATATCTAAGCTCTACCCTTTATTGTTTTGCATGCGCCATGCAGTGAGACACGCACAAATCCTAATGTTCTTAAAATTTGTCTATACATCTCAGGGTTCGTACCATTATTATCATTATGTATTTGCTGATAACCCTGGCCTACATGAGGGTGTCAAATGAACTGTAATTACTAATTTGTGTAAAATTTATTAAAAATTGTGTAAAATTTTAAAATTTTCTAAAATTTATACTCTTTACAGTCTACAGAAAATATGAAAATGAATCATCACACTACAAAAAATAAGATTATTAGCGACAATTTTTTTAACAAAAAATTATCGCTATTAGTCATGTCGCTACAAAAAATTGCTGCTACCAAAAATTGCCTTAACAGCAATTGCGGCTATAACACCTTATTTTTGTAGTGCCAGTGTTAAAAAAACTGTCTCTATTAGTCATGTCGCTACAAAAAATTGCCTTAACAGCAAGTGCCGCTAAAACACCTTATTTTTGTAGTGCCTGTGTTCGAAACACTAGAAAATCAACTGGGATCAATCAATCAAACGATATTTTTCTGCCCTTGTGGAAAAAAAAAGAAGGAAATCCTCATGAAGCACTTTTTAGCGTGTTGTGTGACTTGGTATTAGGTGCCTGAATAGTTCACCGAGGGTAATACATGGGTGGATCTCCCTCAACAAAACTGGTCAAACCTTTGGAGATGCGTAGTTATCCGTTTGGTGCTCATAAACATATGTACATCTCCTTAGATTGGCAAAGAGGGATTGTGTTATGACCCGAAATATCCTTGACCTTGTTTAATGGTGTATCATGAGTGAAGCACCAAGACCCAATACTTGTGTGCACACCATTGCATGACCCACACACATAAATTAGAAATTTCTAATATGATACGTGTACACACTAAAGGCAATAGAATCCCTTTGATTTTGGTTCTCGTTTTAGCATGCAAGTAGAGTCGGTAAAGGATTCTTTATTTTACAATTAGAGATGACCCCTTTATCCCTCTCTGGGGATCGTTTTCTCTGCATAAATCTCTCCTCCGAACTCTCTTCCTCTCACATCTCGCTCCTCCCAACTTATATCGTTCACACGGGCTCTCTTCTTCTCGCATCCCCCTAGCGCCACGCTGATCCACCATCAAAGTCGCATCGCCGAACCAACGCGCAAACCCAAAGCTATTTGATCCGAACCCGCGTGCACGCTCCGAGAGGTGGGTGCCTCTAAACCCACCATAGGATATTCAGTTTTTCTTTTAAATAAAAAGAAAATTAAATCTGTTTTTGTTTTATTTCTTTTTTTTCTTTCGAGCACCATTAATGGTTGCTTAGCCATGAAGAAGAAGACGACAATTATATAAATATATACAACTAAAGTACTATAATAATAATAATAAGGGTCTTACTAATATATATATATATATATATATATATATATATATATATATATATATATATATATATATGTATGTGTGTGTGTGTGTGTGAGGGGGTTTTACCGGAGCCAACCTAGTGGTTGTCTCCTCCCCCAGGCACCTCTGTTCGTGTGGTGCTAAGCTGACAAAAAAAAAAAAAAAAATTGTATGCTATACAGGGCTACAAGGTTGTGCTGATGGATTAAATCGGATTTTGTATGTTATACATGGCTACAAATAGAATAAATTAAGAGTTTGTTCAATGAGATATAATTCACAGATTTGGCTAGTTCAGCCATTTAAGCATTTGGAAGACTAGACTCTGGTAATAGCTTTCCTCTCCAGAAGGGTCGTTGCTTGTATAGTTGTCTCCCTCTCTCACATCACTCTTACATGTAAATAAGAACATTAAGAGTAGACATTAAATGCAGCTATATATGAATGTTATGAATATTAATGATTGCGCTTAAAGATTTCTACCCAATATTTATGATTATTTATAGAAATTTAAACCTCAGATTTATGTCTTTGTACTTGACAATTACTACCTAATATTTAATCTTTTAGTTTACTTTGATTTTTCATTCAGGCAGAGAATCTGGCAATTAGGGATATATACAATGTAAATTAGCTAATGGAATTTCACTTTGCAAACCATAGAAGCCATCAATGCAGGTTCCATTAATTTAGATCAATTAACGCCCTATGTGTCCCACCATCAAGTATGCAGCTGACTTTAAAATCATGTCAATAACAGTCTTTGGAAGTCCATATCTGTGAACTCGTGTAAGTGAAGACCCAACTTCTAATGCCAAAATTTAGAGAGAGAAAGTGAGGACCCAACCTCTAACACTTAAAGGTAGAAAGAGAAATTTAGAGAGAGAAAGCGAAAACCCAACCCCTAGCATGTAGAATTAGAGAGAGAAAGTGAAGGCCCAACCTCTAACATATAAAATTAGAGAGAGAAAGTGAAGACCCAACTTCTAGCACATAAATTTAAAGAGAGAAAGTAAAGACCCAACTTCAAGCACATAAATTTAGAGAGGGAAAGTGAAAACCCAACCTTTAATACATGAATTTAAAAAGAGAGAGAGACCATAATTTTAGAGAGAGAAACTCCCAAGAGCTTCCTCCTATTTATATAGTTGAGTTCTCCGACAACTTGTATCGTTGGATGTGATCTATCAGCGACCGTCCCGACCAAACAATACAGGTGCCGACTGTTCTAATGAGTTTTGGCACATGATTTTATAATGGGTGTGCGTTGCACCAATAGTTCGGCGCAAACCCCCTGATAACCGTTGATTTGAGAAAAATTAAAATCTTATTATGCGAAGCCTTGTGGGCCTTAATTGGAAAAAAAAAAAGCTCTAGAGACGGAACCCTCTTAAAATCATCCAAACTTTCAATCCAATGGATTAAAATTTTAGGATCATATCTACCATGGTATGGGTTTGGCCCAAAATAAGACCTATCAGATTGAGTCGGGAATCACAACCCATTTAATAAACGAGACCTGTTTGGATCTTGGGCTTTTGATTCGAATTTACTCAACCCGATTAGTAACTAGTCAGCCCGAGCTGACCCATTGCAGCTTTGTGCACATAGCCATATATATAATTATCATAATGGCAATTATAACAATTATCCGTATTGGCCAATTAAGTCATGAAAGTTATGAACCCATTCTACACATTTCTCGTAGAAAAATATAATAGAAAAAGGAAAAAAATATAGCTTTCATTAATTCATCTGATTATAATATAAAATATTATCATCTCTTTCTAACATAGTCAAACTTTGAACCGCTCTCTTTTTAACTCCGTATTTAACCTAGTACTATTTCTTTACAAGAACTTTATTCTCTGGTCTTCATGTCAATTTTATTTATGAATACATAATATTTAGGGTGCATGATAGTTTCATTTTTATATATGTTCACCATCATCATAAAATATTCATCATGTAGAAAATCACAATAGGACATACGCATAAAAGTTAATGATAAGATATGACACATGATATAAGCCTTCATCACGGTGAGATTTTTTTCACGCTCACGTGAAACTTGGAATGTAGGCGTCCATGTACGGATGCAACCCTCTATGGTAGTATGGGATGTCACATAAAGTACATCCAGGTTACTACGGAACCCGTCCCTTGAAAAGCGTGATTTAGTGAAGCCTATCGCATTGTAGCCCATTATAATCAAGCTTTAAGTAAAGTTGATAAATAAATATGTTAAGATACATGCATGTTAAGAAAGTGGAGACTTAAGCTCACGAAAATATAAAATCGGGGCGGGGACCTAAGCCCAGAACGGAATAATAATATGATAAGTTAAGATACACTGTAAAAGTCAGTTAAATATGAATTAAGTTCTACACGTGTCATACCTTACGAGCCATCGTAAGGGTCCAACGTTTACAATCGAGACGGGTCTTAAGGACATTATAGCATTGTCTCGAACTAAGAGGACATTATGATTACTATGTCAGCAATCTCATCTGATTGGATAGTGATTTATGTTATGATATGGAGGTTAAGTGGTTATCTACAAGTGGACCTCACGTGATAGGTTCGAGCAGCAATCCTGACACAGGTCATTTAAGCAAAATAAATAAGATACGAAGTACATTGTGTAGGCGTATAGAGTAATTAATAGGACTTACGACATATCACCTATGCTAAGTTGATAAGAAAAATATGAAAAGAGATAAGAAATTAGAAGCATCATGTACCCTTCATTTTATAATATACTTTTTAGTTTGATTATGATATGTTATGAGTTATGGATAATTTTGTCATTTTATTTGAATGCTGATTTTATTTTTAAAATACACTGTAACTCAAGCGATTACATACACGACCACCTAGGTAAATTACGGTGGATCGATTATGCAACCCACTGAGTTTACGTGACTAAGTGAACTCACCCCACTCCCAAAATCTAATAGTTTCAGGTGAAGATTTTCACTTATCCCGTCCATGATGATACGGAAGCTACTGATTCGGAGGCGACTCATATAAACGAGGACGTCGGCTATCACCTAGATGAGAATGTAGACCCGACAGATTTTTACGCCCATTATGAACCCTCTTACTCTAGTTTTCTTTTATTTCTTGAGAGACATGATATAGTTTTTTGATACATTGTGAGAGTTTACGTTTAGGACCATTTTACCTACGCAAAACTTATTTTTGATTATATATCCTAGATGTATGGTTAAGATTAAGTACTTCATTAATATTGTTTACATTTTTCACTGTTAATTTATAAGTCATTTATCATTAAATACTATTTTAAATGCCTTATTCCATATGCTAAGTCGAATGACAAATTATTTTTATATGTCCGCTTATCACCGAAACAAGTGTGCAGTGTCATAGCACGAAATTCTAAGCCCTTGAGATCGGCTAGGATTCTAGGTCGTGACAAATTGACGAATACACTAAGAGCAGTGCATAGGTTGGATACCTAATAACAACTCTGTACACAGCCAGTACACCCGAGGAGGTCATAAGACCTCATCTCATCGTTGCTTTGAATGTCGTACACCAAGCCATGGCCGTAGGAGAGATTAGCCAGATACTTACACCATTAAATAAGCTCCAATAATCAAAAGCTCTCTTACAAAATAATTCTCCGAATTAATAAAAAGTTTGGCAAACTTTTCGTTGAATAATCGCTTAATTCATCGATTCCCTGAATTTATTCCAAATTTTACAGTATGTTTTGAATTTCTCCGATTTTTTTATCGTTGAGATCAAGGATCAAAATATCGGTTAAAATTTCAGTTTCGGGCATGACCGAAACCAAAAATTTGGATCGAAATTTCTGCCGAAAACCAATAATTTTGCTGAAATTTTGATTTCCATACAAAATATGACCGAAATTTCGGTCTAAATTATCATTTAAGTGAGGACCGAAACCGATAATTTGGATCGAAATTTCGGTCATTTTAGCCTAAATTTTGATCCTTGGTTGAGATATATGTTTTAATCATACTCCGAATTATTATTTTTTAAGGTTTAAATTGTTAATGTATGTAGATTATCTAATTAATACCTTTAAATTGTTAATGTATGTGAATGTATGTGGATTATTTTTTAAGGTTTAAATTGTTAATGTATGTGGCGCATTGATTGCGTTGAATAAGATGATGGATCGAGATTGTTTATCCTCCCAATCTTTCACACGATAGATCTTGAGATCATTGGTGTACCATCAGACGGTCACTACAAAAAATAAGACTATTAGCGGCAGCCATAAACTGCCGCTATTAACAAAAATATTGCCGCTAATAGTTTTAATAGTGTTTTTGTTAATAATCTTATTTTTTGTAGTGGGTTAGTATTTTATTTCACTTGGCATTCGTCTCATAAAAGTGACCTTTTAACATCACGTGCACACTCAAAATTCACCTTTTTAGGTGTGTACTATATGAAATAAAAAAATAATCGTCTGATGGTACGCCCATGATCTCAAGATCCATCGTGTGAAATAGTGGGACGATAAACAATCTCCACCGTGTGATCCAAGGCAATCAATGTGTTTCAGCGTGAGTAAACTCAAAGGACATGGACTTTATTAGATAATCGTTCTTTATTAGATAATCGCTCTTTATTATCTTACATGAGCATTTTGTTCACTGGAAATTTGAGAGAGATGTTATTCTTATGCATCCGAATCGACAGTATACGCTTCCCGCAAAAGATTCATAAGGACAGAGACTTTAAAATCACGTTTGAACATGTTGAGTACCATGTAATTTTTTTATTACTTTTTGGAATATGTGCTCATGAAATCAAAATTTGACTGCCCAATAGCTCGTTGTAGATCCACCATGGGAAGATTAAGAAAAAAATGATCTCCATGGTGTGTTTAAATCAAGGTGTCAAAATCGGAATTGTATCAAGTATCGGTCCTCCACGGACCGATACAACTCGGCCGATACGAATACAACTCGGTACCTATTATATATTTATATATTTTTAACTCGGTGAAACTCAGTTCAACTCATTACAAGAGACAACTCTATGCGCGTCCACTCAATGCATCTCGATTCTCACCATCTACTTATGTGATAACTAATAAGCGACAAGTGACAACTGCTACAAGACCGTCAGGTGCGCTATGTTGACAAATTAACCTATTTAGGTTAAAACTGAAAACGGCAAAAGCATTTATTACCTTATTTTAATTTTATCGCTTTATTTGAATATATTGGTTGCACCTACATTTTTATTTAAAAAGACAATACTATACTTGATATATATTAGTTTGCCAAAAAACCGATATGTATCGCGGATATATATCGGCATCGGCTTATATTTGATGCATAATTTAAACTTTAAGGTATTCAAAATAGAGAAGGGCATGTGTTGTACACGGTGAGCGCGTAGAAAAACTGGTGTGGCATGCAATAGCAGCACTCTTAAACTGTGTGGCCTTAGGATGGGTTTCGTTTCATGTGAACAATGGCATGTTGCATGTTTGTCGTCACTCTGACATAATACATTACGATAATTTTAAACAGTGACATACATTTCTTCCACGAAGTTTCGCAGTTGGGTCTACGCCATCACTTCTTTTTGTTTTCTTTTTCTTTTCGAATACGCAACACTTTAAAATAAAAATTATAAACTTTTTCATAGTGCACACCGCCGTGGAAGGAGTTTGTCTCGTCCAACGAGTGGTGCACATGTCAGCAGCACGCCTCAAGAACTTGTTGACACCTAGACTTCAACGAGCATGGAGATCCGTGTGCATCACAAGATCTGCATGCTGTATGGCGCTCATCATCTTCAGTGAGGGGCTTCAATTAGCAGTCCGATTTAAGAGCCCCTAAATTTGTGCTGCATATGCTAAAATTGCCATTGACTCATCAGTCACCACTATCGGGCACCGACGTGTACCTAATGGCGATTCCTTGTAGGGCCAGTTTAGGGCAAGGCCTCCATAAAACTTAGTATGGCCATGGCCAAGGCTAGGTCCTTGCAAGGCTCTAATTTAGGCGGGTTTTGATATCCTTGGATTAGGGTATTTTTTATTATTATTAAAAAAAAATTATAAAAATATTTTCTAAAGATAGAAAAATATTTTAAATGAGGAAAAATAAATCTAGTAAACCTCTCTTTATGGAATTTTAAATTACTAAAATACCCTAACAACTATAAATTTTATAAGCGTAGTTTTTATATTGAGATTGTTGATAGGTTAATTGTAAAAAGCATAATGTATATCTTATACTTTTATATTAGGAAAAAGGAATGAGTTGAAATGCATAGATGAATTCGCACATTCTAATCTCGGGTCCCGTGTTAAATGGCAGATGATCCCAAAACAACACCCGTTTTCGGATCATTTGCCATCTTGTATGTGATCTAGAAAAAAAATAAAAATTTAAAAAGTTTTTTTCATGGTCAAAGTTTGTCCACTGCCCCAAATATTTTGTTGTATTGAATATTTTTTCCTTTGACTATATTTTGAATGGCAGATATGTATCGGATAATATTCAAATTTTTGAGTGACTTCTAATCATGTATGGACAAGTTTTCTTCTCACTTGATCCCCTTGATAGTTTCCACATAGGCCCCAACTGATTGGAATGCATGAATCCATCATGCATTCCAACCCATATCCTCAAGCCTCTTTGTATTAATATATTAAATATATAAATTAAAAGAGATGTATGGGCCGTGCCAATTTTACTTGTTTTAATTTATAAAACCCTCACCCAGTCCGAAGTATGGCAAACTTTTGGTTTTGAGGTTGTAAACTTGAAACCCAGCCCTCTTACCCATAGTATCAAAAATCGGTTTTCAGTCAAATTGATATGTATCGGTATCACCGATACGTATCAGATCACCAAATCGATAGTTTCAGCCGATGCGTCTTTGTTTCGACCAAGACTTTTACTTCTTTTGAGAAAAAAAAAAATTTAGCCGATATGTATAAGCCAATTCGTATTGGCCTCGAACAAACCAATACTCGATACCGCTTTAGATACTTGCTCTTACCTCATTTTTATCGGTGGTCTAAAGATTTTAGGGCTCGGTTAGGCCGGCTGACAGCCAATCCGGCCTAATTCCTTCGGTTTGGTCGATCATATAGTTTTTGCACTACAAAAAATAAGACTATTAGTAGCAATTTTTTTTAATAAAAAACTGACGCTATTAGTTCTGTCGCTATAAAAAATTGCTGCTATTTTTTTTGTAACGACAATTTTTTATAGTGCTAGGACTAATAATAACATTTTTTTATTAAAAAAAATTATCGCTAATAGTTTTATTTTTATTTTTTGTAGTGTTGTTTGTTATTCTTCACAATCCATATTACCTGCCGCATATTTTCACACGTGTTTCCCATCAACCATCAAATCTTATATTCCGTCCATCGCACGTGCCGCATTGCACGAGTTCGTCCACTACTCTTGCTGCTTAACAATGACGTGCTCAAAAGGTCATGTGCTCGAAAGAATCACAAAATCTGAAGTCTTTAGAACGTATTGGAAGCACGGATGTGACAAGCGTTTTGCAGAGTATTGGCCAATGTACATGACTATTGCCACCTGTCACAAGGGACCAGTTTTACTTTAATGCTAGCCAAGGGTTCTAAGCCTTTCCGTGTCACCGCTATAGACTTCCTCGCTGCGTGTAATCTGCCACGTGGCGTACAGTTAGCTTAAACTAGTGGTGAGAATATGCGGCTCGTGTAAGGAATTATTCTGGGAATATTACTTTGCTTGGGTGGAATATACCCTCTTGCTTTCTGTTGTCCTAAAATATGTGAGGCGGCCAATAATATACCCTTGTTTTATGCAAAATTTACGAAGTTGCCTGATTCCTTGAAGCTTTAACATCTGTCCGCTATATATGCCGACATTAAAAATGATAAATAATTGGAATCCGGTGCTGGAGGCCGAGCACCAACGACGGTAGTTTGCAGGTCATCGGTGCAGGCAGTTAATGAAGGAAATGATCCCCAACCGCAGGATAGTGGAAATTGTTAAATATGAACTCTCTGCTATGTTCAGGCTGAGAGTTTAGGTCAGCTACTTGGGCCGTATGCCTGCTGCCTAGTTGTGTCATTTACACACAGGTGCCATTCCACATGCAGATCAGCACGGATTTAGAAGCTTGTGGAGCACCAGGTGCGCAGCTACAGTACCTAACATGATCTCCTTATTTTAATCTTTCATTGATTGAGGCATTGCCAAGTGTCCTCATAGACGCGGTCAGCTTGATATTTTGAATTCGTAATCTCTTAAGGGTAGCAAGCCCTCCTTCGATTACTAGGTTGGTACGGCGTTTCCCATGCCCATGCGGCGTTTCCCATGCGCATGTTTTTGTATACAGGGATCTAGCTCCATCCTTTTAAGATGTCTTGGAGTTTAATGTGACCTCCGAGCACAATTCCGTAGCATGAGAAGGGTAGGCGGTGGCATAAATCAATTTTTTTTTAAAAGATTTTAAAGTATTTTTTTTTAAGGCTTTTGTCGAAATTTAACTAATTTCAATGATTTAATTTAGAATAAAAAAATACATACTAATGATGAGTTTCTGAATTTTTTTTTATTAAATATGATCTAAGCAATTATTAAATATAATATAAGCAATGCATTTATGCTTTGTATGGGATCAATTTAATATCATGCTATCAATTAAAGGTTTTTTCCAATCTTAGACGACACTTAGTATCCTCCAATGTGTGAAAAACACCGTTTTCATATATATATATATATATATATATAGATATATATATATATATCATGCTACATTTCATCATAATGCCAATGCAGGGAGCTCATTGTGCATATGGTTCCGGAATTTCAGAGGTATTGAAATTCCACAAAGGTCAATCTTAAGTAAAGTAGGTGGCCAAAAACTATGAATAGGACTTGCACTCGAAAAATTAGCCCTTACACCAAAGTTAAAGAAAGACTTTATATTTTAGGGATATGTGACATGTGAATACGCAATCTAGGTCGTCTAATTTAAAGTTCATGATCTATAGATCCTTAGTAGATAAGATTGAAGCAAAACATTATATTTATCATATGATCTATTGTAGTCAATCGTTGAATCCAATAATAGACTTTGACTATATTTAATCATATAATGATGATTATATTTTGTGCTAGTCGTTTGTACTTAATATCTTTAAATGACGGACTCCAAATCAAACAATTTAGATGGTATTTTTATATAGCAGAGGCCACCAAACTTGCAAGTCTCTGTTTTAAATTCGGTGCAAGGGCCAAGTTTCCGAGTGCAAGTAATGGCTCCCTATGAATAATTATCTCTCACTTTTGTCAAAATAATTCGTTCCATGTTAGTACTAGGGTTGCAGATTCAGTTAATTGAACATAACCGAAAACAAATTGAAACAAATTAGTTTGGTTTAAGTTCGCTGAAATTTCAAATATCCGAAATGGAAACCGAACCAAAATCGAAGAAATCAGCTTGGTTTCATTTCAATTTTTAAAAAAAAATTCGTTACTTCTTTATTTTTTAATTTTTCCAATTTTTTTATTTTTTTTTTCAATTTTGGGTCGTTTTCTAAACCAACCCAACCAGTTTTTGAGTTTTGTCGTCAGAGCAAAATCCGAACCAATTAGGAATCGGTTTCGATTTTTACAATTTTGGGTTGGTTATTGTTCAATTTCGTCCAATTCGGCGGACCAATTTCCAGTCCACGTAGGTTCAAAACTTCCATCCCTAGTTAGTACTAACGCGACTTCACAAGATGAGCAATAGTTAGGTGACTCTGGCGTAAATTGTTGAATCTCATGTCTTTTGGAAAATTGTGTAATGTTGATCCGAAATAATACATGGAACCAGTCCGAGACACGAGATGTTTCTCATGTGCAACTATAATGTGTTCTATGTGAATTAGCATTCACGATCTCAAGGTATCGATGGTAAAAGATTGAAATGAAAATAATCTTTGTCATCTGATGCAATGCAGTCAAGCATCATATAAAATTAACGGTATGTTGGATTTACATCACAGCCATTAATTTTAGATACCGCTTGCCGGCTTTGAACTGAACGATGGAGATCACTTTGTTCCAATCTTCTACTTGAAAGATCTTAAGATCATTGTGTACCTATCAGATGTTACACATTAATTTCGGAAGGCACAGGTCCTAAAAGTGGACCTGAACCATATAGCCTGCCGCTGTGCGGCTTAACTAATCCTAACTCATTTTCTTTCCTGGTGAGATCACCCGTCGCTCCGCCACTGCCTATGGGGTACATCAGATTCTTAAGCCCCTTGGATGCAGGGAAATCTTGACTTGCACGGCTTCCTCGTTCAGATGCTGACGTGAAAATACTTTGCGTGGGAAAATGACTTCTATCAAACGATTTCAAGTTGAACCTTATAAAAGGACCGTCATTTAAATACGAAATGTGTTTAAATGATCATACACCATTCACTGATTTATGATCTTAGAAATTCATACTGTTGACATGATATATCATCAATTGAATGGTTATGAGTCTAAAATTCACACATTGGAGGATTCGAATCATCAGACTCTAATACCAACAATTATTCCTAATTTTGATGGATGATATTAAAATTTACTAATTAAATAATTTACACTCACTTATAAGTATAATCTTTTAATTGGAACATATTCCAATAGTAGATTGCCACTCAGGTAATTTAGATTCATCAAAGATCTGTCGTAATAATAAAATATACGTCAACGGTGTCAAAAGTGATGTTTCAATATATAACATCATTTAAACACCTGTTCGTGTTTAAATGTCGCTCAGGCAATGCCCAAAGACCTTTTACGCGTGCGTGAAAGATTTTTCTTAACCAAGTATTGCGAAAGCCTTCTGCTTTCCGTAGTTTAGAAGGGAATGGGGGGTAATTTGGTAACTCGACCTTCGAACCAAAGTTGGAGTCGGCTTTCCAACCTTTTAAGTATTGCTCGGGATAGAAGCAGCTTCCAGACTGCAGCGGCGAAGCGAAGAAAAAATTATGTTCTTTTCTTCATTCTCGATTATCAGGTATATAGTTTTTATTTTTAATTTAATTGAATAAAAGTAAATAGATTGAATTTAATTAGCCATCTATTTCTGATGAAAAAGTTAATGGGTATATAGAATACCGGGAAGAAAATATTTTGAAGCTTAAATGATGGCTGTGTTTCTTAAGATCAAATTAGCTACTAAAAACTTGCGTATTTATTTTTTGGGGTTTTTGGAAATTTATATGTGTTTTCGTCTGCGATATTTTTCATTATATTTCATTATGTATTGTTTCATTTCATGAATTTATTGAACTTCTATTCTTATTGTCGGAAGTCTAAAACTGATTACCCAAAAGTTTTTGAAGTAGTATAATACTGCCAAACTTTTTTAAAAAAATCCTCTTTTCGCTAAGTGCCTAATTGATTATGTATGCTGTAGAAAATAGAATTTAAAGAATTATCAAAAAGACAAAATACGAAAGAAATAAAATGAACCCATATTGTTTCTTCTACATAACAAGTGGTAACTGATCAAATAAATTGATTATAGGTATAAATAAAAATCAGTGCTCTAACAAGTTTAGAGCTTTTGATGCTTGTCCGTCACCATGCCATAGATTTTGGCGTCATTATAAATACTTTGAACGTTTCATTGACCATATGTGCATAGGGCTGCAACAGAGCCAAGCACAACTCGGCTCAGCTCGGCCCAAAAAATAAGAGCTTTTCTCTTTAGAGCTCGGCTCGGGGCTGCAACAGAGCCGAGCCAGCTCAACAACTCGGCTCAGCTCGGCCCGAAAAATAAGAGCTTTTCTTTTTAGAGCTCGGCTCTTGAGCCGAACCGAGCTGGGCAGTTTGTAGCTCGAATGAACATAGTCAAGCTAGAGCTAAGGCTGGCTCGGCTCTATGGCTCGGTTTATATATATATATATATATATATATATATATATATATATATATATATATAAGTAATTAACTTTGAGCGGTCTATTTTACCCTTCAAAATAATCATTTAAATTTATCTAACGGTTACTTTGAAGGGGAAATAGGAACTTTTGCCACCCACTTGCCCTAGTTTATCTAACGATTTATTTATTTCATATGTTGCGTACTTGTGTTTAATCATTCATTTAAATCTTTTGTAGAATGGATATTTGGAGAAATTTCTTTATAATAGAACATACTTGGCTCGAAGCTCGGAGAGCCGAGCTAGAGCTTGAAATTTTCGAGCTCGAAGTGCCTAGGGTCGACCTCCAGCTCGGCTCGTATAAGGTAGAGCCGAGCTAGAGCAGACCCAAGCTCGGGCTCGGCCCGGCTCGGTTGCAGCCCTATGCACAGAACACTATGATATGCCCAATTTTTTTTTAATTTTTATTCGAATCACTATTCCCGAAGAATTCTGTTTTTGATGAATACTGTTGCCAAAGAATTCTCTGCTCTGAAAATGATATATCAATTTCTCGTTTAGATGCTTTAGGAATCGGTTGTAAGTTTGTAACCTTGAATTTTGCTTCTTCTGTTTACTTGTTTTCAGATGGCACAACTGTTTTTATAACAAACAGAAAATCCTCATTTCCCCATTGAATTGAATCACCCTATAAATCTGTTCCGACAAAAATTTGTTATCCATGGGTTCCTTGCAAGAAGACCCGAGGACCGACGAAATGACAATTCGTAAACCCTACGGCGTCCGCTTCGTAGAACACATTAGGAATTCCCCCCTTACATTCCGAACACACCAAGCCATTGTCCTAACCGTAACGTTTGTTGCCTACGCAAGCTATCACGCCACTAGAAAAACCACAAGCATTGTCAAAAGCACGCTCGATCCCGGATCCCCCCAATTAGGCTTCTCTCCATGGCCAACCCACTTTTTAACGTCATCAACCCATACGAAACAACAGCAATCGCACTCTCTTAAGAATGGTTGGGCTCCATTTAACGGTTCCGATGGCACTGCGATGCTTGGGGAAATCGACCTCGCCTTCCTCTCGATATACGCCTTAGGCATGTACTTTGCTGGGCATTTAGGCGATCGATTGGACTTGAGAGTTTTCTTGACCATCGGAATGGTGGGGACTGGTTTGTTCACTTCGTTCTTCGGCCTGGGTTACTGGTTAAACATACATAGTTTCTACTACTACTTGGTAGTTCAAATGCTTGCCGGTCTCTTTCAATCCACCGGATGGCCATCTGTTGTCGCAGTTGTTGGAAATTGGTTTGGGAAGAGCAAGAGGGGGCTTATTTTGGGGATCTGGAATGCTCATACTTCTGTTGGGAATATTTCGGGCTCTCTGATTGGTTCGGCTCTTTTGGTGTATGGGTGGGGGTGGTCGTTTGCCATCCCCGGTATCCTTATTGCTGTTGTTGGGTTGTCGGTGTTTCTGTTATTGCCTGTTAGCCCTGATGCTGTGGGAGTTGACAAAGAAGACGAAAATTGGGTCAAGTCCCCTAAGAAGAATGGAATTGAAGAAGCTCTTTTGGGCGAAACCACGGTGGTTAGAGAGAAAGAGAAAGCCGTGGGGTTTATCGAAGCATGGAAGATTCCGGGGGTCGCACCTTTTGCGCTGTGTCTCTTCTTCTGCAAATTGGTGGCTTACACTTTCCTCTACTGGCTTCCTTTCTACATTAGCCACACAGGTACAAATTTTTCGCTATTAAATTAATATTGTTCAATGCTTTGAATCTTATTTCATGCTTTAATCCTTGGTCAAATGAGCAAATTGTGCAATATATAAAGCTAAAATTACAAATATTGAGTACAGAATTAGATACACAAGATGGTAATGTAAATATTTAAGGCCCTGTTTGGCTATCCTATTAGAGTTACTGGTTGGTAACTTCCACAGATTCCCACTTTACTTTGATTCCTGCATAATCTGTTTTAAGTGGAAAAGGGGTGGAATCCAGAAGCAGCAAATACCCGCCTTTAAATTCTGCTTAGGCAGGAATCACTTTTAAACCGAATCAACTCCTTGGGAGCAATTCCAAACCGGACGTAAGCCTCTGAGAAACAGTAGTGTCAGATCTGACTGGCTTGATCATAAGAAACTAGATAGGCGATTGTCATCCCATGAGCATGTGCTTTTGGATAGATATGTAGATGAAATGAGTAGGCAAGCAGATAAAGACATAGATGTGTCCATTGGGAACATCTTCATTTTAGATTTTTGAAGACTGAAAATTACACATACTTCTCAAGAAAGATCCGAATTCCTGGGATCTATGGAAAGGATTAATGTGCCATCACCTACATCAATAGATGAAATGCTCACACGTGTAATTATTTTACTGCGTAGCACATATCCTTGATTAATCCAATTTGTCCAAGTTGTAAATCATCATATGATATGATGTTAGCCCAAGATTGATGCCCACCAAAGGATTCTAATCGTTCGATCTGGGTTCATTAATATAGACCATTGTTTATATCTAATGTAGGTTCATATTAAAGTGCTTCCATCAGATGGTACTGAATGAGCTCATAGGTTTTTTTTTTCGGCCTATGTGAAGTTCACACAATGTCTAAACCATTTGGACCAAGTGAATTGGCGAAAAATGTACCCCACATGGTACACATGGCCTAAAAGTAAGCCAAGTGATCAGAGCAATCAATTGATTTCTCTTTTCGACTAAATGACCAACACCCCATTGAGATAGAGCCATGACAGACCCACTTTAGGCTGCGAAACATGCTTTCAGCAATCCAAGTCATCAAGTGGTAGCTTTTATTGAGAGCTAATAAAGGCCCAAAACTCACACTGATTGCATATTTTCACCGTCTGATGATCTAAGCACTTTAAAATGGATGGTTGGGCATATTTCTTCAAATGGTTAATATTTTAGTGCACTGATTGGATGTTCCAATCCTCTCATAGGTCTGATTCTTTGACTGAGACATTTACCATTAATTGGCCCATTGAGCTGCTAGTTGAACTACACTCAGATTGATCGACTTAAAACTAGACAGTTATGGCCCTATCTGTGTGCAAGCGGTCAACAGAGTCATGTCCTATAAAGGGGTGCCATTACTTGTACATTGGAAGTTGGCTTTCGCGCATAGTTAGAAGAAAGACTTGTTACTTTGAGGACCTGTCATTTGAAAACACCATCTATTTCGCCTGATTTGAAAGCCATGATCTAAAGAATGTAGGTGCAAAAGATTGGCAGAAAACACAATTTTTATCAGATGATTCATGCAGTCAAATTCCCTTATCTGATTCAACAGTTTATTGCATTGAATCATTTGATAGAAATGGTGTTTTGTGCCAATCTCTTGCACCAATGTTCTTTAGATTATGGCCTTCAAATCAGAAGGCTTAGATGATTTTTTCACATGGCAAAGGCCAAAATAACAAGTGTTCTTTTAAATTATGTGCAAAGGCCAACTTATGGTGTGCAAGTAATGGCTTCTCCCTATAAAATATGTTTTCAGAAGAAATTATTATACTAGTATGACATTGCATATGCATACACTATAGAATAATGCATGAGAGACGTATCACACAACACAAGCGTAATGTAGTAGTTTTTGGAACAAGTAGACAAAGGTTTTTTGTCGACCCCTTCAATTATTTTAGATGGGAGTGTCATTGTTAGATGGGTGAGACCTTAAATCACTCACTTTTTGTCAGTTATCATCTCACTTGAAACATTGAAATATTTAGGACATTTTCATATTGGGAGCTAAAACTTGCACACGAAATTTGTACCGTGGCACATAAGACTTTTTTGTTTTTGAGATATGTGCCATGTGAAACCCTATCTAAGTTATCTGATTTTAAGAGCATGATGTAAAGATCATTGAGGCCAAAGATTTGGCATGACATGCAATCTCTATCATCTGATTCAATACGGTCAAAGGCCATCATCTGATTCAATGGTTGACTCTGACAAATCAGGTGATAGAGATCATGTTTGGTGCCAATTTTTTGCCTCAAAGATCTTTGCATCATGGTCTTCAAATCAGACGGCTTAGATGATGTTCCACATGTCACTGATCCTAAAACGAACAAAGTGTTTCTTTTAACCACGTGCCACGGTCAAAATCTTGTGTGCAAGTTGTAGCGCTCCCTTCCATATTGGATAAAATGACTTAAATAAGGGGACATTGTTTGGTGTAACGGTAAAAGGCTTGGGCTGTCAAGCGTGAAGACGTGAGTTTGAGTTTGGAGAGCAGCCACTTGTGTGTAATGGCCTTTTTTAATATATAAAATGATTTAGATAACCATGTTGAACTTGGTCATTTTCATGGTCTGGTTCAAAGTCAAATAAGTCTATGGAGTAAGTTTTTATAGTGTCCTGTGGAAGATGAGGATGATTAAGGTGACATGTACCATTACAGCTTTCACCATAAAATCACCCCTCCAAAAAGTTTAGATAAGAATTTTCTTTTTAATTCTCTCTCATTCTTATATTGCAGCGATCAACGGCCAATATTTGTCCGATGAGATGGCCGGCAGCCTATCGACGATGTTTGATGTGGGCGGAGTAGTGGGTGGAATTCTCGCAGGCCACATCTCTGACCGTCTCGACGCGAGGGCGATAACAGCGGCCGGCTTCACATACTGTGCCATTCCAGCCCTCTTCTTGTATAGGGTGTATGGAAGTGTCTCCCTCTACTTGAACATTTTCCTTATGTTCATAGCTGGCATGTTTGTGAATGGACCCTATGCGCTCATAACCACGGCAGTGTCGGCCGACTTGGGGAACCACAGCTCAATCAACGGCAACTCTCGTGCATTGGCTACAGTGACGGCGATCATAGATGGAACGGGATCATTAGGGGCGGCGATCGGCCCACTTTTAACTGGCTACATCTCCTCTAATAGCTGGAACAATGTATTCACAATGCTCATGGTGGCGGCGCTAGTGGCCGGGCTGCTTCTAACAAGGCTGGTGGTGGCTGAGGTAGCAGCAAGAACAACATCACGAGCTGGGGCGGCACCTATGACAAGAGTGCCGGAGAGCCAAGTGTAATTATGGGATTTTTTGGTAGGGGTTTCATATGGAAGAAACCTTTGTTCCCTCGGTGGATTCGACAGTAAATTATCATTGAAAGAAAGGAATTCATGAAGCTGAGCCAAAACCCTCTCCTTTTATTTGAAAGATAGGGGAGGGGAAAGCTGAGAAGAACCCCTTCTCTTTTTTCCTTTTTTTTTGGTAAGAGAAGAACCCCTTCTCTTGATTGTATGTTTGTGAGTAAGAAACCCAGGGAATTATTGGGTTGAAGGCTGTCTGCATGCATGCTATGTAAATATTGGATGAGTATATAAAAAGTTTTTGTTATTTAAGATTAGAGAGAGCGGTCGCCTATTATTTTCTATTTTGGGAACGTGCATCATACTCTAAACATCTGATTTGAAGGTCATGATCTTTGGTTTAAAAGATTGGCATAAAACACAATCTCTATCATATTATTTGACACGGTCATCCATTGAATCAGATGATGACTTTGAACTCCATTGAATCGTATCATTGGAGAGCATTTCAGGCCAATCTTTTGTACCAACAATCTTTAGATCACGGTTTTCAAATCAGAGGCCTTAAATGGTGTTTTCACATGACACAGGTCCCTAAAATATCAATCTTTTTTGGACTTTTTGTGTAAGTAATGTCTCCCATATAATTAATAACAATCGAGACCTTTACGTACCAATGGTAAGGACTGTTGAGGGAGTTGTTGACTTGGCAGCTCCCCTCACCCTAAATAATCTCAGCAGAAATCAAAACACTTAGGTTGCGTTTGGCATTGCTTTTTGAAAGAGTAGAAAAGGGCAGCTAATGATCTTTGTTGTTGCTGCAAATAAATATAGGAAGAGAAAAGAATTGGAGGAATAAAAAAGAGGAGCCTGCTCTTTGAAACATGAAAACTATCCCTTATCTAAAAGAGCATGAAAATCCGTACTCTTTAAAACATGATTGTTTTTCCTATTTCAAAAAGCAGCCTCCCTTTTAACTTCTTTGAATCCTTCTCCCCTTAGATTTCTTTGCAGATTACAAAGAGCAGTTGCTGCTCTTTTCTACTCTCCCAAAGAACAATGCCAAGCACAACCTTAATTTATACAGAGATCTCTAGTTGGGAAGTATATGAATCGAAAGGTGTTGTGACTTCTGATATGCTTAATTTATCCAAAGATCATAAGATCTTTTGAGATGCGTTGAGCTATTCTTGGGTCTATTCTAAGTTACTTTCTTCCTTGGTATGGGGTGCAATTCAAGGGCCAACAGGGAGTTTTTTGGAAGGTGACGGTCACTTAATCCAAAAAATATGACCGTCACTCAATCCAAAAAAAAATGGGCCGATATGTTAAACCACTCAAAAAAATGGACCGATATTAAGTGACGGTCATATTATGTTTAACCACTCAAAAAAATTGGGATTAGGCCAAAAAAAAAAAAAATTCTTATAACATAGCCTCAAAAGTGGGAGGGTGGAGGTTCAAATGCCCCCTTTTTTTGTTTCTCAAGTCTTTTTAGAACAACATTTGAAAAAAAAAAAAATCCAAATTTTTTTGACATTTTCCTTGTATCCCACGCATAGTACTAGGGATTTAGTTAGCAAAGTTTCAAAAAGTCAAACCATTTTTTCTATAAATTAGTTATTTCTGGTATCATTTGATTTTTAAGTTGTCTAGAATGTCTTAATTTTTCTAGGATAATTATAATATTTCTACAACAAATATGTCTTGAAAATAATAAAAATATGTAAATACTTAAAAAACATTGGATTAAGAAATCTAAATGAAATTCATGACTGCAACCACTAAAGCAAATTAATAATGAGTCCTCCTTTCTCAAAAAAAAAATAGAGTCCATCTCCAATTCATAGCCATAAATGAAAATTACTGGCCCTGTTTGGCAATCCTTCTCCCAAAAGTATGTTTTTCGGTACGGTAAAGAGGTGCTTTACATGCTACATCTGAAATGATGCTTCTAAAGAAAGTTTATCACAAGTTGAAAATAGTATTGTGTGAGGAGCATTGGGCAGCTTCTCAATACAAACTTACCGGTTCTAGATTAGACGCTGGCTTATCCGTTTATAAATCCAATAATTCCATATTCTATTATTAGGATTAATCAATTATAAAAAATAATATAATATAATATTTGCATTAATGGAGTGGCATCATAAGATTCTGAAGCTCGTGAAAGTCAACTTTTTGGCAAGAATCGATGGCTAAAGAGGCTATTAAAGAGCTTGATAATCGTATGATGTCAGGAAGGAGAGCCAATCATTATTTCTCACCTTTTTAAACTGGAAGTCATCATAATTTATATAACTCTTATAACAGAAGAGTTATATAATTTCATCTTTCCATATTGAGCATCAAATTATCCTGGCAAAAGGAGATTTTTCAGTCTCTAGAATCAGTTGGGCATTTTTACCAAACACCATTTTACGACGGTGCTTTTAATTTTCAAAGCCGTACGCAGGACACGGGCCCGGAATGCAATTCAACAAAATGCTCCTCGCAGCTTCTTATTTTACTTGATTTTTTTTTCCCTTTTATCAGCATTGTTACTATGGATAGATTTCCATAACCCAAGGTAACAAAATCGGTATCAGTCCTTGGAGGACCGATACAAATCGGCAGATACCTTTTTTTTTTTTTAATATATATATATATATAGGCTGATACCGATAGATATCGGTTTGCAGAAAAACCGATGCATATTGGTATCAGCCAATGTTTGATACCTTGCCATGAGGCCCATGACCACAGCTGTTTATTGGTTTATTCAAACCAAGGATCAAAATATCGAGTAACCGAAATTTTGGGTCCCATACAAATTTGGACCTAAATTTCGGTCCAAATTATTGTTTAGGCGGGGACCAAAACTGATAATTTCGGTCATTTCGGCAAAATTTTGATCCTTGATTCAAACTCACATGACAATGAGTAGAGGAGTAAAATTGGTGCTCCTTACCAATCTTCCCTGTCGCTTAGTTGGTCTGAAGTTTGCTTTGTTTGACCTTCAGGTCATGGGACCGAAAAATTAGTAAGTGAGAACAGAGACAGAATATTGGTGCTCCTTCGCTTGATCGGTGGCAATGCAACCCTGACCACCATTTGGGCGTGAGAACAGATGGAGAGGCTCGATTTGTTGTAAGGAAACACCTATCACCTGATTATTCCTCATCCACAAAATGCTCTCATCTCAACTACCATGTTCACTTCCACCACAAGAAGCACATAAAAAACGGACGAACTTCAAATCAGAGTTTCCAAAGGACGCTGATAACCTCTGAAATTTCCTGACATGCAGAAACCAAAAAGATGACTATCGCTTACAGCAACTTTTTCCCAAAATTTGACTATTTCCAAAACATCAACATGATAAATGTTTGATTGGTGCTATTTCCACACCAACTCTTTCTGCATGCACACCAAACTGAAGAATATTCTACTCTAGTGTGGTGTTCCAATAGAAAAGGTTGGTGTGCCAGTAGCAGTACTCTAAATGTTCCTTTGTGAACCAGATCATTACAAAGAGAGACACCATACTGCTATACCATTCTTGGATGAAGGTCAAACAATTGATCTAACAGGACCCTACAGGCAACACACCTTGGATGACAGTAAAACAAATGAAAAATTGACATAAACAAAGGCCCCTCCAACAGATACAACATACCGATAAAAACCAGTATCAGCAATAGGATCACTAATATTTTCTGTGCATAATTACATTATGAGGGTGGTGTAGCACCCTATAACAGCATGCCACAATATGCACTCCGAAAGTTAACGTTTTGTGACAGGGTACAATATTGAACGTCAAAATGCGCAATCTGAATCATGTGCATTGAGATGAAATTAAGTAGATGAAACTAAGAGCTATTTGATTTACTATTTTAACACAAATCACTCCAAAGCTAGTTTGAAACAAAATTACTTGATACCATATGTTTATTAACACAAACTGTTATCGTTGTAATTAAACATGGAAGAAATAACAACAGCTTATATTGCAAACTTCCAGTACTAAACGTCACAACATAACAACTACAATAATATTCCAAGAAAAAACCACCAGCACTGTAGTCATAGAGTTGGTATAGAGTCACTGATCCACTTTCTTTCCGAAAGAGAGAGGGTCACAATATCACATATGGCACACTAAGTGACCATTTTTCATCATGCATGCAAGTTGATGCGAAAACCACAATGCAAGCGTGTGTGTGTGTGTGTGTGTGTGTGTGTGTGTGTGTGTGTGTGTGTGTGCATAGAGTTGGTATAGAGTCACTGATCCACTTTCTTTCCGAAAGAGAGAGGGTCACAATATCACATATGGCACACTAAGTGACCATTTTTCATCATGCATGCAAGTTGATGCGAAAACCACAATGCAAGCGTGTGTGTGTGTGTGTGTGTGCGCACACACACCCCGAGTGGTCAAACACCTTCGAATGAAGAGCGAAAACAGATTTTGAAGATTTACATTGTAACCATTCGTTTTAAAAGTGTTCAACTGATCAGTCAACCACCATGGTGATGATTTTTCAATGCAATCCTTGACACCACAGATTTATGTATCGTGTTCGTCGCATTACATGGCACGCATTATGAAAAAATAGTGTCACGTGCCCAGCATTTGCTGGTAAAACAAAAATGGGTCGGTGACCCTATACCAACTCATATCCTAAAAAAAATTTAGGTCACTAGTATCTCCAAAGACTTTCACTGGCTTAATTTCATGCATTACTAATCATCATATTCAAAAACAAGGAAACTTTTCAGGTACAACACATTCTAGTGCAGTCACTAAGTGAGATGTTTTAACACCGTATACTCAGTGTTGCCAATCTATGAACTATTTATATTTATATACAATATTAATTTATGAGAGATTTGCCTTTTATACTTTTATATGTTCAATGTTGTTTAGTAGCTACAATGGTTTATAAGTATTGAATCAATACCAATACAAGCTTGCTGACACGTGTCGGCCTTTTGCCTAACCAATATTGATACACGTGTATTGATAACCAACATTGATGCATGTGTATTAGTATCCGCTAATACCAGCTGGTAGCTACTAGTATCTGTTGGTATGTACATATCAACTGAAAACTATTGTATCTGTTGGTATGTACATATCAACTGAAAACTATTGGTATCACTGATATGAATCAATATAAATGTTTTTGTTAATTTTTATATCATCATCATCATAGGTACCAGCTCATATCTCCTGGTAGCTGTGGATATATATGCATATCGACTCAAAACCATTGGTATCACTGATATGGATCAATACAAATTGTTTTAATATTTTTTATATTATCATGATCATAGCCTTACGCTATGATTGTAAAGGAATCAACCTCTTCAAAATGGAGATTAGGCCCCCGACCACCATCTACCTCTCCCAGTCCCCGCTGAAAGCGGGAGCCTTGTGCATTCGGAATGATCATTATCATCATCATAGCCTTATCCCATCAATTTGGGGTCGGCTCTGGAAGCCTTATTTCCCCATTCGTTTTTTATCAGTGCAAAGCTCTCCGTAACACTGCAATCTTTAATGTCCCTTCTCACCGCTTCCCTCCAAGCCTTCACTGGCCTTCTTGCATGACTTTCGAGGGTTGAATGCGAAGACCAGGGACGGAAAATAAGGTTAGGGTTAGGTGGACGGTATGGAGAGAGAGAGAGAGAGAGAGAGAGAGAGTAAAATGACCTAGTTAGGGTTGGAATCCTTACTGGCCTTAATATTAAACCACGAGGATAAAGTAACTTTACATCACACACACACACACACACACAAAATATTATATCTAACATACCACTATGTCTAAAACACGCGCGCACCATGGGTCAAAATCTCTGGTTACCGATACGTATCGTCCGAGCTCCAAAACGATACGCATCGGACAATACGTATCGGTATCGTCCGATACCGAACGATACATTGAATGTATCGTTCAGTATCTGCCATACAACTGAACGATACGGTACATTGAATGTACCATATCATTCAGCTCTGATACCGATACGTATCAGTATCAGACAAAATTTTGATCCATGGCGCGCACACACACACACACAACACACACAAACATATAGCCCAATACTCCCCCTCAAGCTGGTGCATTGATATCTATCATAACCAGCTTGACAAAAATACCCTAAAGTAGTGAGAGATCAAGTGCCTTAGTGAAAATACATATTAACTGATCTTAAGAGGAAACTTTGGAAGTATCAATGATGCCAGCTTGAATTTTTCCGAATAAAGTGAAATATCTACTTCAATGTGTTTCGTACTCTCACAAAGAACAAAGTCAGCAGCAATATCAATGGCCGCCTGATTATCACCATGCAGGGGCATGGGAATGGGTGGAGGAGATCCAACCTCAGTGAGAATGGAGTGAAGCCACAAAAGCTCACAGGAGCCATGTGCCATAGCTCTATACTCAGACAACACTAGATTTGGAGACCACATCTTGCTTCTTACTCTTCCATACCATCAGGTTACCTCCAAAGAAAGCATGGTATGCGGAGGTGATCAATAGGAGCCTTAGCTGCAACAACTGAGAGAAAAGTGTCCAACATCAGAGTAAAATAGTCCTCTTCCAAGCAAGGACATAAAGTAGCATAACAAAAGATGCAATACATTTATATGTGGCATCCGAGGTACATGCATGAACTGAGCAACAACACATACAGTAAACGTAAGATAAGGCCTTTGTTGGTGTGCATATATGGATTATCATTAAGATGTTGTGTGTGTATGAGTACTATTTGTTTTTTTCCATTATTTGTAAGCAGGTGTGTTGGTGATAGTGGGTGTGTCATCAATAGTTGTTATAAATACTAATAATAGAAGAGGGTTTGGGTTACATAAACCCCACCCTTAGTAAGATAAAGAAGACGCCCAACAAGACATTGATACTTAGATGGGTTTGAGAGTGACTCTCCAATGTCGACAAGAAGATGATGCTTAGAACCCACTAGAGACTTGGCCGATCTACACCTAAGCATGTCAGTGCCCCTCAACAAATCAATAGCATACTTTCTCTGTGAGAGAGATATCCCTAGAGGAGATCGAGCAATATCTATACCAAGAAAGAATCTTAGACAACCCAAGTATTTTACATCGAAGGCTCGACTTAATTCTGCCTTAACATGAGTGATAAAGGCAAAATCATTACCGTGACTATAATGCCATCAACATATAGCAATGAGATAGTCTGTAGGCTTTCTGATCCAGTGTGAATGAAGCATGCGTGATCATAGTGGCACCGGATGAATTCTATAGTAAGAACAATGGTACTAAATCTCTGAAACCAAGCTCTAGGAAACTGCTTCATCCCAATAATTGAATTTCGCAGACAACAAACCAGAATACTCCCCCTGAAGTCGAGAGCCTAGTGGTGGGTCCATATAGATCTTATCGCACAAATGCAAAGGCATTTTTCGCATCCAGCTGAAATAAAGGCCAATGATAGTGAACCTCCAATGAGATTATGACTCTGAGAGAAGCTTAGCCAAGGGAGCAAAAGGTCACATTGAAATCCAATCCAGACATCTACGTAAACCCTTTGGCCAAAAGACGAGCTTTATAATGCTCTACAGTATCATCCTCTTTGTATTTAACCACAAGAACCCATCTTCAACCAAATAGGGAGATCCACAAGCTCCCATGTCTAATTTTTCTAAAGGGCCTTCATTTTTTCATATATTGTTGCAGATCAGTAGGGTGAAGGGACTCACCAACAAAGAAAGGGAGAATTAGTGGAAGTTCTGGCCAAAGAGACATGCTATGCAAGAGAAAAGGTTTGATAGGAAACAAATTGAGCAATAGGGTGAGCATTGACACAGATCCTTTCACCGTTACGAAATGTAATAGACAAGGAGAGGTCATCAACGATAGGAGATAAGGGCATAATAATAGGTGAAGCTAAAGGAGAAGTTGGTGGGGGGGTACCTGAAGAACCAGAGTCTTAAGTGATCAAGTGGCACAAGAGTTTCAGTGGGACGCACTAACTTGCTTCAATGTTGATAAATATGCTTAAGAGAAAGTCGGCAATGCGTAGATGTAGGGAAGAACCTACAGGAGAGAAGATTGAAAGAGGAAGAACCAGCAAATGTTCCCCTTTCAGTAGAGGATGGGAGAGTCGGTTGCATATGAGAAGCATTAGAGAAAGAGGGAAAATCCTCAAAAAATGTAACATCCATAGAAATAATCAACCTCCTAGACTTCGGATCATAACAATGATACCCTTTAGATTAAGCAGAATATTCAAAGAAAATACATCAAATGGCTTTGTTATTGAATTTATGTCTTTGGGAACGAAGATCTTGGACAAAACAGGTGCACCCAAAGACTTTACGCTCAATCTCAAATAATGTAGCACATGGTCTAAGAAGATGGAAAAAAGTTTGACCTTCCAAAATTTGACTTGGAGTACGATTCATCAAATAAGTTGCAGTAAGCAAGACCAATAAGATTGGAAAACATGCATCCCTCATAGAAGAGATATCATGACATCCATACAATACCTATTCTTACGCTCCACAACAGCATTTTGTAGTGAAGTGTAAGGACAGGAATGTTGATGCACGATTCTCATCTTCTTAAGATACGATTGGAAAGCAACAGAAGGATACTCTCTACCATTACCAGAGCAAAGAGCTATAATAGGCTTATTAAACTGAGTTTGGACCATAGTCGCAAAATTGATAAAATGGAAAGGACATCCTCGAGTCAAGCAGATATATCCAAATGCAACGTGAATGATCATCAATAAAGGTAACATAATATTGAAATCAATCAAAAGAAGTGAGGGGCAGCTCCCTAAACATCACTATGAATAAGATCAAACAGGTTATCACTACAATGCACGTGAGGAGGAAAGGAAGGACAAGTATTCTTCGAAAGTACACAAGTTTGACATTGGAATTCCATGTTTCACATGTATTTTTAAACGAGAGAAAAAACAAACAAAAAGGTTGAAGAATTGAACGTCCAAGACGGGTATGCACAAACCCAAGGCATTTCTGGTAAATTTACCATGACTGGATCATGGTAAAATGTGAATGCTAGGAGCAAAACTAGAAGCAAGAGCAGAGCCCCTGCCATCGCCAAAACAGTAGAGACCATCCCTCTCATATTCTGTGCCAATAACCTTCTTAGTCCTTATGTCCTGAACGATGCACTGATATGGAGAAATGTCACTGAACAATTAAGAGAAGTGGTTAAGCGACTCATAGATAACAAATTAATACAAAGATGTGGGACATGGAGAACATCAGTAGGGGACAACTCACAAGATAAGAGAATAGTATGGATACTAAAAGCATGGATATAAGATTCATCAGCCAAGCATACCTGCGGAGACGTGGAGCTGATAATAAGTGAGGCTCACCAGTCATATGATTTGTGGCACCAGAATCAATGATCCAAGTAGAAGAATGAGGAGAATACACGGCATGATATGCTGACATGGTGGTCCGGTAGAAGATGTACTCTGAGAAGTAAGAAGTCTCCCCCTGAATGCAACAAGATCGACCCGCAAAGAGCATAAATCTGTTAAATTGGAATTCATTTTTTACCCCAAGAATAAAAAGAGGTAAATCCAATCCAATTGTCTGTTGAACACCTCCATGAATATCGACCAATGTAGGAAAGCCCTCTATTCAGTTTAAAACTGACCAAAAAACTGAATGCAATAAGAATATAATGCTAAAATATCTTCAAATACTGTAAACACAATCAACACCTTCAATCTCCATGTAGATCCATCCAAGTGTTACAAAGACAAAATCTGAGTACCCAATTCTAAAAAAATGATCCAGAAAATATCGATAACATATAAGATAAACAGCTACTGCAGCTCTAAAAATATTGATACAGCATTCAAGCTTCCTTTGAACCTTACAGAGTTGAATCTAAACCAATTCTGCATGAATCCCAATCCAAAAGAATACAAACGTTGCCCTCAAAGAGTGCTATGATATTCCAATTCACAGAAACAAGAAACACAGGTGAGAAGTACAGGAACGAGATTCGATAAACCAATCCTCTAATCTTCTTAAATCCATAAACCCTGACACAGAAATCTTCCGCATGCAATTGCAACGGAAACCCTTCTAGATTCAATGAGAGAAAGTGATTCGAAAAACTGATAAGTTCAAATAAATTGTGAATCTCCCGCTTCAACAAAAAACCCATCAAATCTCCAAAATAATGATCAAACAATTAAACAGTCTTCACAAAAAGCAATCATAGTGAAATTCCAATCCACATGGTGTAAGTATTTCGGTCAATATAGGTCAAAAAGTTTGACCAGCTAACGTCATGCTGACATCAGCAAAAGGAGATGACATCAGCAGATGTTTAGGTGTAAGTTCGGTAACTCTGATACTAACTTGACTTTCGTGGATTGAATGCGAGGATTAGGGTTGGAAAAATAGGATTAGGTGGAAGGTGGAAAAGGAGAGAGAGAGAGAGAGAGAGTGAGTGAGTGTATGTGTGTGTGTGAGTAAAAAGGCATAGTTAGGGTGGAAGCCTCTACTGGCCTTTATATTAAACCACAAGGACAAAAGTACCCTTACATCACACACACACCCAATATTATATCTCACACACCATTGTCTAACACATATACATATATGCATTCACATCTCCCAATACTCTTCTCTTACTTTCTTGTGCTTATAGTGTCTCAACCCTGCTTACAGAGTCTAATTATGGCCTCCAATAGACATGTCCAAACCACCTCACGAGACATTCCAGAATTTTTCCTTTATAGATGTTACTCTCAAATTTCCACTTATGTACCGTTCCTAATTTTATTCTTTTTTATTACACCACACAGGTGGAAGGTTGAAGGAGAGAGAGAGAGAGAGTGTGTGTGAGAGATAAAATGACATAGGGTTGAAATCTCTACTGGCCTTTATATTAAACCACAAGGACAAAAGTACCCTTACATCACACACACACCCAATATTATATCTCACACACCACTGTCTAACACATATACATTCATATCTCCCAATACTCCACTTACTTTCTTGTGCTTATAGTGTCTCAACCCTCCTTAGAGAGTCTAATTCTGGCCTCCGATAGACATGTCCAAACCACCACACGTGACATTCCATAATTTTTTCCTTTATAGATGTGACTCTCAAATTTCCACTTATGTACCGTCCCTAATTTTATTCTTTCTTATTACTCCACACATCCATCTTAGCATACGATTTGTAAAGAACAAATTTGCGTAGAATATAAATCCAACACAAATCAATCATAACAAATTTCCCCTTCCTAAGAGAGGGCTTCTTTGAAAATGGCGGATTTTACACTTCCAGGTATCGCAATTGATTCCTCGTTAATTACATCAAAATTGAATACCTCTGACTAAAATGTACTAAAGAAAAGTAATTGCATCTATGAAATAAATAAAATAAATCCTATGTCTAAGTCTTCATTAATATCTTCGTCTTCATGGTACGAGATGGATGCGCAGTATGCTTTCTTCGTCAGAGACTCGGGCGATGTGAAATAAAGGACGTCGGAGACGAAAGCTCTTTCTCCGGAAGTTAGACCCATCCGATCGATAGTCATGATCAGATATGAGAACGAGGAGTTCGTGGATGAGTCTCATAATGAATTCATGCTCACTTGTCTGAAAGACGAATTTAAACACTGGATCCATTTTCTTATGTCTGATCATCCAAAGAATTAGCACTTTTGGTCATGGGTATCTAATCACGGATCAGATATCATCAAATTCCTTAGGATTTGATCATCATAGGTTATTTTGTGATGATTTCACCATTATATCATAATGATCTTACAAAACAATCATTTTAACGTAACGTTAATGAATTCACCGTTGGATTTGACCAAAACAATGAAATTTGATCAATACATGATAAATCCACTGTTGGATCTTATTATAGTCACGTATTATGACCGTTTGACTAAAATTCAACTAGAATCAAAAGATTTTATCAACATGTAACAAATCCACCGTTGGATCTTGTTACGATCTCGTACTGTAATTGTTTGACCAAAAGTCAACGAGTCCAATGTTGGATTTGAACAAAATCACTAGATCTGGACAACATGCAAGAAATCCACCGTTGGATCTCGTTACGATCTTGTATTACGATCGTTTGACCAAAATTCAATGAGTCCACTATTGGATTTGACCAAAATCACAAGATCTGATCAATGTGTAATAAATTCACAGTTCGATCTCGTCACAATCTCGAATTATAATTGTTTGACCAAAAGTCAAAGAGTTCACCATTGGAATTGACCAAAATCACAAGATCTAGTCAACATGCAATAAATACATCGTTGGATCTCGTTACGATCTTGTATTATGATCGTTTGACCAAAGTCAACGATTCCACCGTTGAATTTGACCAAAATCACAAGATCTAATCAACATGCAATAAATCCACACTATTAGATCTCATTACAATCTTGTATCTGATCGTTTGACCAAAAGTCAACGAGTCCACCATTGGATTTAACCAAAATCATAAGATCTGGTCAACATGCAATAAATCCATTGTTGGATCTCGTATTATGATCATTTGTCCAAAATTTAACGAGTCCACCGTTGGATTTGACCAAAATCACAAGATCTGGTCAATATGCAATAAATCTAGCATTAGATCTCGTTTCGATCTCGCATTATGATCGTTTAACTAAAAATCAACAAATTTATTATTAAAATATTTAACTCACGAGAGGGTTGCATAAGCGATGACTATGCAGGTATGACATACGCAGGTACGAGCTACACAGATATGACCTACGCCTAATTATTCGTGTATCAAGAAATTGAATTTTACCAGCGTAAAAGAATTTCTTATCTCGAGGTTGGGATCCAAACCCTACATTTGAGGGAATGATGACCCAAACCGCGAGGGAAACTCTAATTTCAGGACGTGATTTAGATCTAGTAAATCTGGCGGTTATGAGTTATTGTAGATGAATATTTCAGGTGTCGGAGTCCGGAATCATTCTTTGGGTTCGTGATTGCAACCCGTACGAGTATCAAATTCGTGATTGCAATCCCAGCGTACTAAGAGTTATGCGAGAGGTTGTACCCACATAGCTTAACTATCTTCAAGTACACAAGAAATTGGGTACGCGTTGTAACGCGTAATCTCAAATTATAACCCTAAATCATACTTAGGTAAGGGTCGAAGCCCTTATCCTAAATGCACCCATATCGAAAACAGTCTGAAGTCAGAATTCAATCCGGACTTAATCCTCCCGTACACTCTAAATATAAAAAAAAAGAACAGAAAAAATCTCGGAGATACCTTAAGGTCTCTTGCAAGAGAATCAAAGTCGGAGATGTTTTCAGCAAAGCTCTCGCGTAAGAATTTTCCGAGCCCCAATAATGAGAACGAATCTGCTATTTATAGATTTACGGTAACGGTTACGGGAAGTTATAATCTCACGGTTTCCGCAAGAGTTTACAAAAATTAAGGGTTGTGAGGGTTGCATGGGTCTTAGCCTTCACGCGGGTTGAGAAAAGATTCTTCTCTATATATCATGACTACGCAAGTGGTTATTTGCTTAAGCGGAAAAAATAGAGGAGCCATGTTCGAAGGAGATGACTCACGCAAGTACAACCTACGCAGGTACGACCTACGCAAGCAAGCACGACTGACGCAAGTGGTATGACCTACGCAGGTATGGCTTACGTGGGCCATATTTAGAGAAAAAAAAAAGGGAGAGAAAGGAGACGAGAGAAAACAGGGAGAAAGAGAAAAAAAAATTATATATCTTCCGTAAGAAAAGACACATTCTTGTGTCTTCTATTTTCTCTTATCCTTTATTCATCTCTTCCAGAAGAAAAGACACATTTTTTATGTCTTCCATTTTCTCCAATCATTTATTATATAATATGTGTATCCAGAGATAAGATATCCATAGACCCTGGAACACAGATTTATTACATAATATTTAAAAGGGACACAAATAATGTGTACACAGATCTATATCTGTATATTTATTCAAGAAAAAGACACAAAATTTGCGTCTACAGTATCTCAGCCGCATGTATTCTATCTTCTTGTTACTGCCTCGTAGCCCAAGAATCTGCGCCATATAGTATGGCAGGTCTAACTTTCGTCTATAAAAATATTCATTCAATCGAAGTGAAATTCTTAGATCGCACAATAAACCACTTGCTCGACTCCATTAGAAACGTCCTCTTCCAACCCAATTTGAAACGTCCTACAAATCCACAATCCACAATCTGATAATATGGCAGATCTTACTGCCATCTTATTAATTTTTATAAATTAGTTTATTACTTCCATATTAAAATATTACAGTTATGAACTCTTAATTCTAGAATAACTTAAATTCTTAAAAGTAATTTCCGTTACATTTATACTAAAATATTAAAATGTAATAAAAGAGCTAATAAGTTAAAATTGAACATAAAAGGTAGTACATCCAAGATGTTTAGCAAGGGTTTTATGTCAACCACAGTTCAATTGAACATTGAAAAGGTGGATCCTTAGACAATATTTCTAACCTTTTTCAAAATTCTTATGCATATTTACTATATCTTCATGCTCCTTTTCTTATTGATTACATAAGAAAATATTGAACAAAACATACATTGGAAAAGGAAAATTTGTTGTAGTTAAATACCATTGAATATTGTATAATTTCAAACGTAATATATTATTCATGAACATCGATCAAAAATATATATATATATTATTCATGAATTGTAAATACTGACAAATAAATATTGACAAATCAATACACCATCATGCCAATCATTTATTATTTATTTTACGCTATTATGTAATATCTACAAGCATTACACAACATGTAATAGAAATACCAATATACAAATATTCACCTATTTTCTTCTAAATTAATATTTAAGCCTCATTGTATTAATTATTTATGTGTAAAAAGTACCTAATTATGTGTAGAAAAAATATCTATCTATATTAGGAATATTATAACTAAGAAACTCACAACGAATGGGAAGGAGTATTAAGGGGAAGATAATGGAAATGGATGCAGGGAAGTATCAATATATCTTGAGAAACTAAGAGAACTAAGTGAAATGAGGGTTTCTAGAAGAGAAAGTACAGGGCTGTTGTTGAAGAGGATTTAGAGGCATGTGAGATTTTTTATTGGGAGGAAAATCATGAAATCTTGGACTTCCTTTTATTTTCATAGTTTTATTAGGTGTCAGTCTTTATAAATAAGTAGTTTATTTCAAATAGGAAACTTAGTTATAAGTAGGGTTTAATGTAGGCTTATTTAAAGGTTACTATGGCTGTATTTTTTAAAGTTTTGGTGACATGAGGAATTTGTCACGCCCCCAGTCCTTGCCCTCGCACACTAGAGCATATCTTATGTCTGAGTGTACGATGCACAAGTTGGGCACACGGCACGGCTCAATTCTAACTTTCTATATGACAGAGGAAATATGTAATGTCTCTGTTAGATATCAATTATGTTAATTTAATTGCAGAATTGTCCCAAAATCCAACCTGATTTCATCATTTTGTAAAATAAGTTCGTATTAATCGAGTCAAACATTTCTTGAGTGTATTAAAACAGAACATCTTTCAGTCTGAGTTGACTAATTCAAGCTCTTCAAGGACAATCTAAATAAATAAGTTGGCTATTCCACGAGTTCCAAAGGATGACCAATTTTTCCAAACTAAGCATTTATAAAACTATAAAGAGTCCTTGAACAGTTCCAACCAGTAACCTTAAAAGCAGTTCTTAAGACTGGTTTTACAAAAAGACAGGCAAGGGTCGTGCTAGTAACTCTTTGGATTTTTGTCCACCCTTGGCCCTAATCCTAGTTGTACTGAGTTAGTCCAGTCTCTGGAATTTTTGGGTCATGAAAGGACCATGAGCGATGAAGCCCAATAATATTCTAACAAGTGTAATATCACTTCAAGTATACAACTTCAATTTCGAGATCAGGAAAATATTCTAATAATGAGTTAGATTCAATATTTTGTAAATTATACAAGAGCAATAAATGTCATTCTATTTTAAAAAATAACCAAAATCAAATATCCTCAATATTCAATTGTTCAGAGACGGATGTTTCATATACTCAATTTCCCAATATCCTTTATTTTCAAACTTATCCAATTATCAGAAAATTCCAGAGAATTTCAATTTTAAAGATTTAGAGTCGCTCAATTTCAAAGATTTGGAGTCATTATACATTCATTTTCACGAAACAGGATCCTCGAGTGAACTCCTATGAGGTCAATGTGGTGGCATATCCCTTTTGAAATTTTACTAAGTAGCCTAATAGTTTATTAATATATTTTAATTTTCGGTGCTGTTAATTTCAATTTTAAAGATTTAGAGTCGTTCAATTTCAAAGATTCGGAATAATTATACATTCATTTTCACGAAACAGGATCCTCGAGTGAACTCCTATGGGGTCAATGCGGTGGCATACCCCTTGAAATTTTACTAAGTCGCCTAATAGTTTATTACTATATTTTCATTTTCGGTGCGATAACAGCACCAACCATGGTTCAAATTGAAATTCAATAGTCAATGTTGCGTAGACAAGGGAAGGCCACTCTTCACCCAATTAGTCAATCAAGACAAGGATCAATATGACCTGTTAGTCCATCTTGAACCCAAACCTCCAATGTCATTTCAAACTCTTCTGAATACGAGATGCTTATTGCGAGCTCTCCAGAATATGAGCTACTCATTACAAGTCCGTCCATAAGGACAGTGAGCAGTGTACGAGGTATGGTTCAAATTCAATTGGTATCTCTTTTCACTTCAATAATAGTATCTCAATTTACTAAGGATACTAAATGAAGGGTCACCATTCATACTCAGTTCACTATTTTTCAAATTAATTACCTTAACTATGGTAGTTTCTGATTCAATTTCTAAAAGAGGCTCTTGCTTGTGTCATCATCGTTACTGGAGACCAGATCAATTCAAATTCAAATCAAGTTCCAATACCAGGTCACATTCTTAGATTAAGCCTAAGACGGATCCCGGGTCAAAAGTTCAATGTTCAAAGTCCAAATCAATATCAAAATTCATATTCAAGATCAAATAGGGGATTCCAAATCAGTATTTCATTTCCATTAAATAGTTTTCAAGCCAATCGATCAGTCATTTATCTTATTCAATAGTCATAATCTAAAAGATGGAAAGACAGCAAAATTCTCAATGTGTTCAAAATTGAATTTCACAGTTAACTCAAATTAGCCGATTCAGGGTCATTGTTCTTATGTAGGTTCAATAAATTCTCATTTAAGTCTTAGTTTATCCTCTTTTAGGATTTACAATATTTCAAAATCTTAACCTTATTCTTCTTTTTAAGGATTTGTATTTTTATCCTTAATGATCCTTATATAGGTGCCACCGGAAATTCCGTAGATAATGAGTCATACTGTTGACTCGTCGTCTCTAGATTTGCCATTCGATAACATATACTTTTTATCATACTATTACGGTAATTTTTTTAATATTCCTTCACTCATTTTGTGAATGGTTAAGGCCTAGACACACTGCTGTAGGTGTGCTCGGTAACACAATTGCATTTTACTCAAATGGTGTGCACCAAGTAACTTAAATTATAGTTAATTCTTTAGACATAAATTCATTTTGTGATTGTCATCTCACACTTACTTTAGTATCATCAGAATTTTATGATCATAAAAATTAAGGCCGAAATATCAAATTTCATTGAAGTTGCCATAGTGAGTCACTTTGCCGATTTAATAGTAGAATGGGTCAAAATTTGACTTCGTTAGATTGATTTTATTTTAATTATTTTATCAGTGTTGTCTTATCTTTCTAACAGGTCTGATACATTATTCATTTTAACTGAGTCATAATACGGGTCAAGATTTGACCCCAGAAACGATCCAATTTATATACCAAATTTTCAGACTCGACTAGTGTCTACTAAAACTGTCGTTAAATGTTCCTCAGTTTGACATTTTAAGCGATTCCCAATGCCAGTGAAAGTTAACTCGGAACTTTACAAATGGGCACTAGAATCATTAATTAATTCAGTCTAGGATGATCAGGGCCATCCATGAAATTCAGTAGTCTGTTATTTTTCTGCGCGAATCAGTCCCGATGATCGGGTCATATATTTTCAGCCACATGGTGAAATTTCACAAATTATAGTTTATTGGAAAGCTTGAAAACACGTCTTAAGTTTCTCCCTATTTACTAATATCTAAATCTCAGTAAATCTATTTCAAAAATTTAGATTACAGAGCAGATGTATGTTCCAAATTCTGTTAACTGTGAACAATAAATGTAGTTTACAGTCACGGTTTAAAATTTCGTATACTGTGTTTTAAGCTAATTTTTCGTACATGTTCTTTACTTATCCATATATCACCATGAATTTTTTGAGATTTTTCAAATTTTATTTACATATATATTAATGGGCCTAAGGAGCCCTAAAATTCGGGATTTTTCTAAAAGTCTAAAACTAAGGGTTTGACCACTTTAATTTACATCCATATGATCAATGATCAAAATTTCATGGCCTAAGTTTATCATACAATCAATAAAAATCAGAACAAGTATCAAAATTTCTTTTTATAATCTACTTGTAATATGCTCAAAAATTTAAAGTACAAGCATTCTAACTAAGCAAATCCTAGTAAAATTTATAGGCTTTTATCAAAAACTAAGCTCAATCAACATTTCAATATTAAATTAGAACCATCAAATCATATAATGATCATCAAAGATCTCAGATCAACCATTCAAACCATTTAAATTTAATAATTAAGGCATGCATGGTCAATATCATATTTAAATCACTTTTCTAAAAATTTCCTCTAAAACTATAGAAGAAACCATTATATAATTCAATTTCTATGGTCTATGATATCATGCATGCAATCATAAACTCCATCCATAGATTCCATCATCAACTATAACCATTAAACCATAAAAAATCAAGATTCTTAGCTCAAAAATTGAAATCCTACACTAAAAATGCATATACACTAAGTTAGAGCATTACCCTAACTTGGATCTTCTAGGAATAATTTTCAAAATGGTTGGATTGACTTGAGATTCTAGTATGTTAAACTAGAGCTGAAATTAGGAAATTTTTCTCAAAGGAATGATGGTTAAAGAGTGCGGGAAGGGGGGCAAAATCAAGCTCCAAAGAGAGCTCTAATGGTGGCTTTTTGCAAGAAGGAAGAAGAAGAACAAGTAGAGAGAGGGATTGTTGTGGTCATGTGAAACAACTGAGAGAGTGGGAGTCATTTAAGCATGTGAGAGGAGAGAAATTTTCCATGTGTCCCTTCTTCTCTCTCTTTCTACATGTGTACAAGTAGAGGAAAAGTTGACTACCTCTCTTGGCCCTTCATGTGAGTCAAAGGTGGACTTGGGTACACTTGTAGCCATGGGAAGAAGTGAAAGTCGAGATTCTTTGAATCTTGTGGTTGCATGTGCATCTTGATTTATATTTAATCTAAAGCCTTGGTTTAAGTTGGACCAATCCAATGGTCAATAGTGGTTAGTCAATAGGTCAAATAAATCCCAAAGCTCACATTCATTCAACTCCCATCATTGCTAATCAACAAAGGTGGGTATGGAATTCAACAAGTCATACAATCCTATGGTGGAGATGGAGTCAAAGTGTGGTCAATTAAAGCAAGGGCTAGGATTGACGCGGGACAACGATCCTAAAATACGGGAATGCCTATGATATGCTAATTTGCCGAAATTAAACTAATTAATTGAGCAATTAATCACAAATTAAAGCGATACCTTAGGGTTTTGCGAAATTCTTCTTAAGTGACCATGCTTGGTTCACGTAGGGTCCAATCTAACGCGCGAGATCTATTAGGAAATGCGGAAGAGGCGATCCTAGAGATAGAACTCTAGCTCCTTCTAGGTTGGGGCATTTGATCGTAGTTCACGGTGGATTCGGTAGCTCCTCGCTAGGGCTTTTGAATTGAAACAGTTAACGGCACAAATCGAGCAAACTTTAGCCCAACAACGGTCATAGATCGACGGGCTAGGATTGGATTCGATCCACAATGATGGACATCAAGGTTATTCTAGATCTAGGGTTTGGAATTTGAACAATCAATTAAAAGGGGAACAATTGGATGCAAGAGATTGATGAGAAAATGGGAAAAGAGAAAATGAGACAAGAACAAGAAGTAAAGAGAAGATCAAAGATAACATAGGCATCTCACCCTTGGCCTCACACCAAACCCACATGGGGAAGAAGACTCACTCTTCAAAGCTCCTCTCAAGCTTAAAATGCAATGCACTTTTCATTAAAATCAACCAATACTGTCAAAAATGGCTTACAAAATATGCTTTATAGTGTTTACAAATGAAAATAACCCTAAAAAAGAAAAGTGTCATGTTACCCTAAAAGGTAGCTTACATTTGCAACAAAAAGAAACTACAAAAAAGGATAAAAAGGATAAATTGCATCACGTGACTCGCTCGAGTGGATTTGGTTCCCGCTCGAGCGGGAATCTTTACGGGAGGTCGCTCGAGCGGCAACCAAGGGTCGATCGAGCGACAACTAGGGATCGCTCGAGCGACTTTTGGCCGAACATTTTGGCCTTGATTGTTGATGCTCCCTCGCTTAAGCAACAATAGGCCGAAAAATTGCCTACGTTTCTAAAGCATTCTCGCTCGAGCGAGCCTGGGCAAGGACTCTCCTCTTGGGCTGATCCTTAGGGCCTTTCCTCGGTGGATCATGGCGCTCCATGGTTCCTCCATCACTTCTTCTTCCACTGGTACACCTTGTACGGCCTAAAACCTAGGTCCTTGATGGCGGCGTCCCCATCAATTCCCTTGGATCCAAAAGGTTTCATCTCCGATGAAACTAGGGGTGTATTCGGTTTGGTTTGGTCAGTTTTTGACCAAAACAACAAACCAAACTGGTCTTAATCGGCTTCTAGATTTTCAAACCAAACCAAACCATCCAACTCTTAAACCAAACCAACCCGATTAGATTCAGTTCGGTTTTGGTTTTCTTATAAGTTTTACTTGCACATCAAAATTTTCTCAACTTATCAACCGGTTTTCCTGTAAGTTCTGCTTTACCTCTTTAGGATTTAGGAATAGGCCAAAGACAAGGGTAGGGTTTTATATAAAAATATGCATTTTACTTAAATGCCCTTTAAGAGTAATCAAAACCCCCACTTATATATATATATACTTACAAACTATATTCGGTTCAGTCGGTTTCGACTTGGGGAGGCTTGGAACCGAAACCAAACCAAACTTTTCGGTTTTCCTTTTTTCCAAATCAAACCCAAACCGGTACCCGTCCAAACCGGTACCCGTCCAAACCGGACCAAACCCAGCAGTTCGGTCCGGTTCGGTCCAAAAAATGCACAACCCTAGATGAAACACACATGTAGTAGTAGTGAAGTGTATCGGACATGGTTCTAGTTCCCTTTTTGTTTCTTCTTGCACTGGAAATCTGCTGCGGCCCAAATCCAAGGCTCTCGATCTTGGCGTCCCCCGTCAAGGATGCTCCCCTTTAATTAAATTATTTTAATTCAAATTTAAAATTCTTGTTAATTTAATTCTAATAACCCTTAAAGTCCCATTTATTTACCAAGGTGCCACATTACCTCCATGTTGTACACTAACACTTGTTTTAGTTTATTAAGCACCTCGAAGCCATCGATCTAGGTCCACGAGTTGACTTGGGTCGATTTGTGGCCGAATTTTTGTCAAACATTGACCATTTCGGGACCGATTATAATGTGGGTGTTACAGAATTAATAGACTATTTTACAATTTTAATGGAAGAACGATGTTAATATATCTTCTTCTCTCTCTAATCTTCTCGGCATCTTATTTGCTTTTATTCTTGTTGATTAATGGCGATAAGCAAGTTGCAGTTTGCATTATATATATATAAGGGAGCTAGGAAGGTAACTTCACTTACACCAAAGTCCATATATATATATATAAGGGAGCTAGGAAGGTAACTTCACTTACACCAAAGTCCACATGGAGCTCCACATGGCACCCAAAATATGTTTTGGATATCACATGGTACAAGGTAGCAAGGATCAAAATACCGGTTTTCCGATACGTATTGTCCTGACCTCTAGGACGATACGTATTGTCCTGACCTCTAGGACGATACGTACCGGGTATCAGCCGATACATTCAATGTATGGGTTTGATACACTGATTTATTTTTTATTTTTTTCTAAAAAATCTCAAAAAATCAAGAAAAATAAATTTAATGATTTTCTATTTATTTCAACTTTTTTTTAAATTTATTTAAGCCTTAATTTGATGCATATTTCATAATTTTATCAACGCATAACTTAAATTTCATTGTAAATGACTCATGATCAAAATTAATAAGTATATTGTACATGAAAAACTTACTTTAAAGCCACATTGAATTTCGTGGTAGTTCTTGGCCGTCGTAATCATCATCGGTGCGTGAGCTTTCCCTATAATGTTGGGTACATTGATACCCATGATCATGTGTGCTCCCTTGAAACTGAGGCATTAGTGACGAATATGGCTCCGCGTGATAGGTAAAAGTTGGTCCTCCAAAAATTTGACAAACGAAGTCATATAGCCCAAGGTAGGTTGGTTACATGGGTTAAAATGTTTAAAACCACGTATCGTCTTCAAATAAAAAAGACGCATTCTTACGTATACGCATTTAACAAGAGGTACCGGACGATACATTGAATGTATCGTCCAGTATTTGCAATACAAATGAGCGATACGGTACATGTAATGTACCGTATCGTTCACGTCCGATACCGATACGTATCGTCCGATACCGATACGTATCGTCCGATATGTATCGGTATCGGACGATATTTTGATCCATGGTTGGTTAAGGCCGATAGTATAGGTTACTAGTTGCTGAATCTTCGGTATTTTGCAAACTAAATTCCCCGAAGCTAGAAGTCATATAACCTACATCTTGTGGACCTTGTGGTGGTGGTAGTGGTGGTGTTTGGTAAGATTCTGATGCTCATCTTCCTTCAACCCCTCCACCTCTAAATGTAAGAGTGTCATACATTGTAACCGGCTCATCATCCCATCCGGTAATACCTCCATAAGAATAAGGATCAACATCATCCGCTCCACCACTAGTGTCAGTGTGAGTTTCATCGCCTCCATCGTCACCCCCACTATCAGTCCCATCATCATCATTATGACTATCGGGCTGCGTTTCGTCATCAGATCCAACTACTAAATGACGATTCTTTCCGCCTTGGTGGTTGGGAAGTCTGCTCCTCCGCTACTCTTTTAGCATTATTCAGCCATGCGGTGCCCTCAGTATCTAACACTGGCTCTTCTCGCTCTTCGATCCACTGATTCAAAAGATCATCCTCCGTGAATATATAATCCAACTCGATGGGATCAAAATATTCACTATCTGTAAGGTAAAAAACGATAGATGAATTAGTATATGCCACATTAATTAGATCAAATAAAAATTGTATGAATTAAGACTTTATATAATTGCTTACCACGATTGGTCCTCTCTATATTTCTTACCCTTAATCGCATATTGTAGTGGCAATAGACTAACTTTTTCAATCGTTCCATAGTTAGCATATTCCTTGTCTTCGTATAAATGAGAGATAAGATGCTCCAATTCCGCTCACAGTTGGACGAGAAACATGTTTGAGATAAAACCCTCATTGCAACTCGCCTCAATATCGGGCCATCACCTCTATAATGCATCCACCAATCAGCGAGTTTATCGTACTTGATTTGGGATTACACCAACGGGGTCCCAAATGACCCATGTCTCTTACGAAATCTGTCAATCTACAAAGATGGAATACAATAACCCACATATCAATATAATGTTCATATGACATTTGACTTATTAGTCATAAGGTATGATTACTCACATCTCTGATGGCTTGACCTTGGTCGGTCAACTCAGGGAGCATTCGTTGGATCACATTAAGCAAACCGGTGTACACTTCATCGGCCTCACTTAACTCAAAGCGTCGCGTATATTGGAAGGCCAGATTCAAGTAGTGTGTTAGATATCAAATATAAACAATCTCATCAATATATGAAAACAATGAATAATATGAAAAATAATAAATAAATAAATATCACTACATAAGCAGTTTAGCATGTTATACCTGCGACATACAAGTACTAATGGAATTGTGCATCCCACCTTTTGTCGATGATCGCCCAATATCGTTTATATTTTGTAGGACATTTTATTTTAATAGCCAATTTTGCTTTATCCATCGACTCGTAAACATACCCCATCGTTGGTTTCTCATCACCATCTACCAACCTCAACACTTGAACCAACGGGGTAGTAACCGCAATCAGGTGATCAACATCTGCCCAAAACTGGGGGTTGTAGATCAGGTCAGCAACTTCATTGCAAGCAGGTCTCTTTGCTCGTGGGAGTTCTAACTCATATTTTCTCCATTCTTCGGAGTTGACCATGCTTTTCAGCTCACACCTATATCTAGCCAAGCTCTGTAGGGTTAGAAATTGTGTAGCAAATCGTGTAATCGCAGGCCAAAGCAGCTCATTCTTGGTGAAGTCTCTCATCAAATTCACCAACTTGTCATTGTTGTATAGGTAGGAAGTAATCGTTCTTCCCTTCTGAATAATTGCTTGTGCATTGCTTCTCTTTCCAAAATCCTTAAGAATGAGGTCCACGCAATGAGCGGCACACGGAGTTCAGTATAAGTGACGTATCTTTAACATTAACTATCTTCCTGCAGCTTTGTAATTAGCGGCATTGTCTGTTACCACCTGCACAATCTGGTGCTCTCCAACATCTTCAACTATCTTATCCACTAGATGAAAGAGGTAATCAACCGTCTTCGCGTGTTTAGAAGCATCAGCTGATTTTAGAAATATTTTCCCGCCATTACATTAAACTAAAAAGTTGAACAAACTCTTCCTTGTAGAACCGGTCCATCCATCGCACATAATTGTGCAACCTCTCTCATTCCATACTTCGTGGAAGCTGTCCACATAAGCTCCTATCTCCTTGTACTCATCATCTAATAAGGGCCCAAATACCTCGTATGCAGAAGGCTTTTTAACTCCTGGACCAGCTTCTGCACTTGAATCAATCATGCTTTTGAAGTACGGCGACTCCACAACTTGAGTCGAAATGTGATTGTATATTACGAACTTTGCAATCGATTTTTCAAGCCGCTTCCCCCATTTTTTCAGTGAAATTGTACTAAATTTACTTTGTTTGGAGTTTTCTGTCCAATACATGAACGAATCCATGGGACCTGTAGTACAACCTGTAATACGACCTGTATTAGACGGTCTGGTCTCCCTCACTGATGCTGACCTACGCAACCCGATAGTCTCATGAATATCCTCATCATCATCAATAATATGTGGCCTATGACTAGATCCACCACCACCAGCAGGCATGGATGGGCCCCTCAAGCTGGATGAAAACTGATAATCGACTTCTTCTTGATCTCGTTGTTGTCGTGCTTCTCTAGGATTGTCCCTCATGATTCTCGATGTCACAACATCCTCATCCTCATCATCCCCAGGTCCAGGTGCAGGAAACTCTAGATCTCCCCTCCTTATTCTCTCATACATTTCTCTATCTCGGTCGGCTTCTGTTTTTTTCTTTCTCTTAGCCGCCTATAAACTGGCTCTGACATCTTCTTTCACCACTGTGAGTACACTGGGACACCCTTTTATCTCTCCCTTAACGTGGGTCAAATGTTCCTTCAATCGTGTGATACCTCTTCCCAATAATTTTTTCCCACAAAGCTTGCATTGTATTCAGAGTCTATCACCGTCTATTGTTATGTTGTATTGTCAGGCTGAATCTGATGATCGTACCATAGTGACAAATTTCGTTTTCGGTAATTTTTCAGTGGGGGGTCCTTTCGGTACATTTCGGATTAATTTCGATACATTTCGAAAAAATTTCAGGAAAGTTTCGGTGATTAAAAATATATAAAAATATATATTTAACCAATTTTTCCAAGTGGATATTGGCAAGGTGCAAATAGACAAAGTTCCAAGTGGATGCAAGGTGTTCCAAGCACTAACGCTCAAGCATTGAACGATATAGCAAGGGCAACTTTAGTCCCACATAGTTAAAAGCAGAAAGTTGGACACTCTAACCTCACTATATAAACAATTGTTCCATATAGCAAGGGCAGCTTTAGTCCCACATCGGTTAAAGCAGAAAGTTGGACACTCTAACCCCACTATATAAACAGCCGTTCCCTTTAAGCCTTTACTACAAAATTTCCAACATTAAAAGTTAAAATAAAATGATAAAAAAAAGCTGAAAATTTTTTTAATTTATCGAAATTTCGCCGAAAAAATGAAAATTACTGAAATTTCCGAAAGGTACCGAAGGTACCGAAGAAATCAAGGTACCAAATTTCTTCAAGTTTTCGTAGACAACCCCTGCTTTTGTTATTTCACAAATTTCAAATTTATTTAAATTTATCACTATGGATCGTACCATATTTATTTCTTTCACCTGCATGAATGAGCAAACAATTGAATTAAATTAAAACATTTAGATTACACTTGAAAATAAAATTTATTTGATATTATTCTAATTTTTAAAAATTTTATATTACATTTGAAAATTTATTTGATATTGTATTCTTATTTTTAAAATATGAGATTATATTTTACCAAATTTATTTGATATTATTCTAATTTTTTTAAAATTATTTGATATTATTCTTATTTTTTAAATATGAGATTATATTTTACCAAATTTATTTGATATTATTCTAATTTTTAAAATTTTATTTGATATTATTCTTATTTTTAAAATATTTGATTATATTTTACCAAATTTATTTGATATTATTCATATTTTTAAAATTTTATTTGATATTATTCTTATTTTTAAAATATTTGATTATATTTTACCAAATTTATTTGATATTATTCTAGTTTTTAAAAATTAATTTGATATTATTCTTATTTTTAAAGTATTAGATTATATTTTACCAAATTTATTTGATATTATTCTTATTTTTAAAATATTTGATTATATTTTACCAAATTTATTTGATATTATTCTAGTTTTTGAAAATTAATTTGATATTATTCTTTTTTTTTAATATTAGATTATATTTTACCAAATTTATTTCATATTATTCTAAAAATATTGAAAATATTTTAAAATAGTATTTAGTTGATATTATTCTAATTTTGGAAATATTGCTATATTAGAAAATCATATTATTCTAATTTTTAAAATATTTAAAAATCATATTTATTTGAAATTGGTGTCACTTGCATCATGGGAAAATTAATTTGATATTATTCTTATTTTTAAAGTATTAGATTATATTTTACCAAATTTATTTGATATTAATCTTATTTTTAAAATATTTGATTATATTTTACCAAATTTATTTGATATTATTCTAGTTTTTAAAAATTAATTTGATATTATTCTTTTTTTAAAATATTAGATTATATTTTACCATATTTATTTCATATTATTCTAAAAATATTAAAAATATTTCAAAATAGTATTTAGTTGATATTATTCTAATTTTGAAAATATTGCTATATTAGAAAATCATATTATTCTAATTTTTAAAATATTTGAAAATCATATTTATTTAAAATTGATGTGTCACTTGCATCATGAGGTATGTGTGACATGTGTAATTGATGTCTCATGTGTCACATACCCCATGACACATGCGAGACGTGTAATTGATGTGTCATAGGGTATGTGTCACATGTGTGATACATGTGGCACATCAATTACATATGTCACGACACCTGTGTCACATACCCCATGAAACATGCGATACATGTGACACATGTAATTGATGTGTCATGGGGTATGTGCCACATGTGTGACACATGTGACACATCAATTACGTGTGATGCAACACCTGTCACATGTGTTATGGGGTATGTGGCACATGTGTCGCGACACATCACACGTGACACTTGTCACATGTGTCACGACACATCAATCACATGTGTTCCGACACATCACACGTGTCACATGTGTCTCGTGTGTCACATGTGTCGCGACACATCAATTACATTAAGTATTTATAAATAACTTAATAAAATAAATAAATTAAGTTTTTATATTTTAAATAAATTAAGTTTATAATAAATAAATTAATTTTAAAGGGTAATTATTAATTAAGTTTTTATATAATACAAAAATACTTAATTTATTTTTAAAACTTAAATTACTAATATTTTTATATTTTTAAGTATAATATAAAAACTTTTTTTTTTTTAAAACTTAATTTACTAACACAAAAAAAAAAATTAATTTACTAACACAAAAAAATTATATAAAAAAAATTAAGTTACTAACACAAAAAAATTATATAAAAAATTAATTTATATGCAAAGATTATTAATTCACTAACACAAAAAAAAAATTATTTATATGCAAAGATTATATAAAAACTTAATTTGTTTTTAAAAACTTAAATTACTAACATAATTAAGTATTATATAAAACTTATTTTTTTAAAAAAACCTAATTTACTAACACAAAAAAAAAATCCTTAGTTTTAAAACCAAATTTTAAAATGCAAGTAAATAGATCTACCCATATTTTTGAAAGCTAGATCTACCCAAAAATTTAAGATCTACCATATTTTTAGATAGATCTACCCATAAATATGGTAGATCTAGTGAAAAAAAAATTTAAAATGCAAGTTACATGATGGAAAATAATACATTTTCTTAAATATCCAGCGAAAATATGAGTATGTGACTATCCGGTGGCTAAGATTTGGGTATTCGGTGGCTAAGAAAGAAGAAGAAATGGTAAGTTATTTTCTTTGCAGGGAAGAAGGCTCCTGGAGTGAGTGTTGGGGAAAGAAGGCTGCTAGGGAGACAAAAAACCCTAAAATGGGGCTTAAAATGCGGATGACAAAGTAAAGGGGGCCCAGTCCGATAATTTAAAACTATCGGACGATAATTTCAAATTATCGGACGATACGGATGATACGGGCGAAGTATCATCCGATAATTTGGATTTATTTTTTTAATAAAAAATACTGATATTATCGGACGATACGGGCGATAAATTGCCCGTATCGGAAGATAATTACCCCATTTTACAAGGTATACGATACATAGTCAATGTATCGTACCGCCGAGGTCCAAAACCGATACGTATCGGACGATACATATCGGTATTAGACGATATTTTGACCCATGCAAGGTAGCATTGTTTGTATCATCTAAAAAATAAAAAATAAAACAACATCCCCACAGTGTATTTTTTTAGACTTAATTTGAATTGTTGAATCATAGTCAAAATTTGACTTTCAATTTGATAATTCAATTTTGAATTTCTTTTTTAACTGATCTATACAACCTACTAGAGCCGCACATGACACCAAAACAATGTTTCAGTGTCACGTGGGGCTCCATATGAGCTTGTTGTACATATCTTGCATACTCAATTGGAATATGCACCCTTTTCCCTAAATATAATATATATTAAAAGAACAATACGTCTGGAAGAAAAGTGGTGTGCCTGAACACTTAGGCTGCAAGAACCCTTGGTGCCTCAGGTGCGCCTTGCATCTCCGACTACACTATTTATAAATATACAACATTAATTGGTACATAACTACAACTCTACAGCTTACAACAATGTGTCATTATTAATGACTCATGAAAGATATATTCTACATTTATAAGAAAACAACAGTCAATGGTAAATAACTATAACTCTAAGGCCCTTCATAACTTTTCATTTTCTAACTTATTTCTCGCTCAACAATTCCTTATTGAATCAACTTGAAATTCACTAATATTATAAAAGCAAATGATAAAATAACAAAAGAAGCATGAACATCCACATGACTGAAGACTCTGAAAGTGCTGAAATCTTTACATCAAGGCCTAAGATTTTTTAAATCTTTATTTTAACTCAAATCAGCATGAAAGCTGAAACCCTTGCCAAACATCTTGGATGTATTTACTTTTACGGTAAAAAAATTTACGTTGTTATAGGAAGCAATAAGATTTTAATATCAAAGCTACAAAGGAATATAAAACATTATACAAACAAATGAATAAACCAGCTTATACCGATACATGTACATATCATTTTATACCTGTAGGTATCAGCCGATACTTGGGGGATACCAATGCACATAGGCATATCTGTATTGGCTATTGGTTGATACCTTAAATTATGTTATACTCTCAGGCATCATAAGGTTTATGGACATGAATCAACTTTTAGCCACAGGACCAAGTAAAAAATTTGAATGTCACACATTAAAGACCTTGAAATCTGTTACATGAAGCTTTTGGAAGGTTTTGTGGCTAAAAGTCACTTCACAAGTGATGATGCCACTAGTGCCCCATTATTCCACGGTGAAACTATTCAAATTTTGTTTTGGTATGCATTAAATTAAAAGAGGTTTATTGTGAGGGGTAAAAAATAGCTACAAGGATCCGATCACTAAAAAATATGCTACACGGCCTGTGTAGCATAAAAAGTTTGGCACTAAGGATTGTTAGGCAATTTGTTATAATATAGGGACTAAACAACATTACAAGTAAAAATAAAAGATTAAACATAAATTTTTTCTTAATTTAGCGCCAAAGAATTGCTGTCTCCTAATGCTCGACTTCACATGGTATAATGCCGAGGAAAAAAAAATTATACTATGAATGGAATACAGTAGCATAGGTAATTATGCCGTAGAGCTGGTTGTCAAGGGAAAAACAGCAAAGACAATCTGATAAAAGGTATAATAAAGATCCACCTTACCATGATCCCCTTGTCAAGGCAGTAATAGGCACAGATATGTCAGAAAATGAAGTCACTGATCTGAGCCTGCTTGTGGTCTTTTGCATTTCCGCAAATAATATACGCACTGCCTTCTGCATCTGCATTCAAGCAATTCATTCTGTGCCTGTACATGCTCACGAAAGTTATGCTTTTTTTTAGTATCTCTAGACAATTGAAATTTCGTGCAGAGAATTTAACACATATGACTTGTATATACTGTTCTACCCAAACCCAACACATGCCCATCATTCCAGACCGTCAAATCGACGGTCACCTATTGGACGAAGGATATAGAACAATTGCAGCTCCAGTATTCCTCGTCACCTGATCAATCTCCTGCTTCAAATAGGGCAACATTCTTTGCCAATGGTCCACAAAAGACTCACCAATCAGATTTTTAGTGTCAGACAGTCATCTAAATTGGAATATTTCTGGGGATATCGCCTATCCCTCCAAGAGGTGGCTCATGATTGCAAAGACCGAATGAATGGGCCCATGCACTGGTTCGCCAGAAGCTCAGTTTATGCAATTCTATTTATTAGTATAATATTCATTAAATCTGAGCCCAAAGACGATAAAGCATAGCGGATGAAAAGGTACCAACTAAAGTGTTCATCGCAGCAAATGGAACCAAAGATAATTGAGAGTCCAGCTCCTTTCCTGCTCCAAGCCAAGAGGCTTTGGTTAGGAAAAAGTATCTAGCGCACATGCTAGAGTAGTGTTTGATAAACATAGAACACAATGTGGTAAAGGGTGACCAAAGTACGCAAAAGTATTAAGTATCTCAACCACAGATTAAAGCACTGTGTAATAGACACGGAAGAAATTGTGGTAGAGGGTGTGAAATAGTACAAAAGCCAAGCAAAAAGCAAACTGAAAACATGGGAAGGAAAATCTATTTCGGTCAAGAGTAATTTACAGGTCTTTTTCCCAATATAAAAAATACCCTGGACTTTTAGGTGCTTCAATAAACCACGTGTGTTGGTAACAATTTAAGGGACTCTTGAAAGGAGGGAGATTTATCTTTTTGTAGCAAATTTCATACTTTCCATAGAGATTAGAGACTGCATACCATGAAGCAGTGAACATATTGTAGAACTTGTCAAAGGCTTTATCAAAGCAGTAGTGGCAAGCTAAAAGATCCTTTATGTCGGTAACATTGCATGTTGCTTTGCAGCATTTCACCTACATCAAGAAAATCGATATTATGGAACAAAAAAGAGACCAAAATGGATCAACAAAGTGTGAGCTTATCATTAAGTGACGATCTCAAAACTTCAAGTTGCACTGTAAGCTTTTTTATTTTCTTTCTGTAACTATCATTAAGTCTCAAAGAAAGAGATAGAGAGTGTGTGTGTGTGTGTGTATATATATATAGCTGGACCGGGAGTATGGGTTCCAACGCACACATGGGCCGTGCATTCGAACCAGTTGGGTGCCACGTGCACATGCCCAAGGTTGAAAACAAGCATCCAATAACAAGGTGATCTACGACCGTTGATTTTGCGGTCAAAGGTGAAATGGAATTTTTGTTGGGTGGAAAACCCATATCTTTGATCAAGAAATGAAGGGAAAAAAAAGTCCAGAAGAAAACCCTAGAGGATATGGTGCAACTCACGATCACGTTATCTAGCACTCTGAGTCAAGAAGGATCCCTGTTACACTGTCCCAGAGATTGAACCCTGATACAATGCCCTTTTGTGGTGCAATGTGGCACTCCAAATGCCACAAGGCTCCCATTCCCCCTAGGGTTCACCCCGGAAAAAAGCCTTAGGATAGCTGAACAATCTCAACCAAACTGATCTATGCCACCTTGCCATGGCTAGAAATCATGCCTCAAATAACCTCTCCAAGCCTTATCCTATTGAACCTTGGGTGGTTTATTGACAGAAAAAAAATGCCTCTTCCTTATCGCTCGCCCTTCTTTAATCTTTCCAAATGCATCTACTTTACCAAATAATCAACGTTGGCCTTGATATGATTGTCGAGAAGATTTAATTTTATTATATAGACACTTGGGTTACTTACAAGTTACAATCTTACTTGATTTGTTGCTGGGTGTACTATAAATGAGTCTAGTACATAGCAACAAAACACATAATTCAGGGGTTACCTGATCATTTATAGAAGTATTCTCTTATCATATGCAGGTGAGTAGAACACTCTTGTAGTATATAAGCAAGAATTAACCTAAATAATGTAAAAGCATGGAGGACCCCTTTCATACAAGAGCCTAGTCTCAATTCTCATGAAAATCGAATTGAAGCTATAACCATTGTATTGAAGAAATTTATTGTCTACTGGGAATATCCAGCTCGAGTAAAAAGTAGTAGTTCGTGATTGAGATTGGAACCCGTAGTAAAGGCGAAAGCAACTCGAATCCAGCCAAGCCAAGGCTGCTAGTGATGATAAGAGGTTTAAGGTTTAGGAATAGTTGGTTTAGGTGAGTGGCTTTAGGGTTAGAGATGTGGTGTTAGGGTTAGGTTAGTAATTTTAGGTTTAGGGTTTAGAGAAAGTAGAAGAGAGAAGAGTATTAGAAGGAGAAGAAAAGATTGAGAAGGCTTAGTCAGAAGAGGGGTCCTACTAGCATTAAAGAGAAAATTTATACAGACACATCCAAAGCTACTACATATACACCATACATACTACATACACACTTCATACCACCAACATTCCCCCTCAACCTGGAGCATGAGCATCCAACATGGTCAGCTTGACCATAACATCATGAAGAGTATTGGGTCCAACAACTTTGGTTAACATGTTGACAAGTTGTTGTGAGAAATACTCGTCCCAAACAAAGTAAATATCGACCTCAATATGCTTGGTCCTTTCATGTAGCACTGATTTTGAAGCAAAATCTTTGGCTGCTGAATGAAGCGGTATGGAGCCAATGATAGGGAATACAAGCTTAGATAAAAGAGAGCGTCGCCACAAAATCTCACATGTGAAAAAGTGAGCAATAGTCGTACACTCGGCCTTAACACTAGATTTGGATACCATAGCTTGTTTCACACTCTTCCAGGCAACTAAGTTGCCACCAAGAAATATACAATAGCCAGAGGTAGAATGGTGGTCAGGGACAGATCCTGCCCAATATGTATCAATGTACCCAAAGATACTCATATGTCCATGATATCGATACACCAAGCTATAACACGATCTAGACTAGATATACCGAAGAATGCAATGTACTGCAAAAAGATGACCGGTCTGGAAAACATGCATAAACTGACTCACTAAAGATAAATAAAAAATCATATTTACCATTAGTACTCATGAGGGTCTGAAAGAAAATCACCACCATTCTCACGCAAGGAGAGCTTATGACCTATGGGAGAGGTAGTTGGCTTGCACCCAAGCATTCTTGCACCATGTCATAGATCAATAACAGACGTTCTTTGCGAGAGGAAGATTCCCTTTCGGGATCGAGCAACCCCCAATCCAAAGGAAATACTTTAGGCTGCCAAAGTCTTTTACTTCAAAAAATGTGACCCAACTTGTATTTCAAATGACTAATGAAGGTTTATCATCTCCAGTGAACATAATATCATCAACATAAACAAGAAGAATCATGCGACCAGTAGGGAAAAAAATGGATTGAAATCCCGAGTCCATAACAACACTATTGAAACGGTGAAACCACGCTCTGGATGACTGCTTCAAGACATAGATCGACTTACGAAGTCGACATACGTTCCTTGTCTCCCCCTGAAGTAGGAAATCAGGTAGGAGATCCATGTATACTTCTGCAATAAAATGCCCATTTAGAAAGGCATTCTCAACATCCAGTTGATAGAGACGCTAATTCGAAGTGGTTGTTAAGGAAATAAGAACACAAACGGAGATCAATTTAGTAACTGGGGCAAATGTAGCCTCATCATCAATGGCATAAGTATGGTTGAAACCTTTTACAAACAAGCGAGCTTTATAGCGAGACACTTTACCGTCTAGATTATGTTTTACAGCGAATACCAATTTACAACCAACAGTTTTCTTCCCTAGTGGAAGAGGAACCATCTCCCAATTATGATTACTCTACAAGCTAGGATGGGTGGTTACTTGCTAAGCGCAGGACGGACAGTACGAGGAATAGTTTTTGTATCAATGGCAGAAATGAAGGCCTTGTAAGATGGAGAAACACCTTGATAACTAAGGTACTTTGTTAGGTTGTAAGGAGTGACATACTTACAAACACCAAAGAATATTCTCAGTATCAATGGTGGAGATAAAGGCCTTGCAAGATGGGGAGACACCTTGATAATAAACGCACTTCGTCAGGATGTAAGGAGTGAAATACTTACAAACTCCCTTTAGAAGAGCTAGAGGAAAATCAAGGTCAGTGGCAGGAGTAGATGAAGCTCTAGGAGAGACGGCATGAATTAAAGGGGAATAGAAGGAATGGCAGAACTTGTGCCATTTACAAGAACCTCTGGTTGGGAAGATTGAAGTGGTGGTGCTGTAAAGAGAGGACCATGCCATCTGCATCCAACATAAGTAATCACCATTTCTTTTGTTGTGGTGGTGACGACAAGTCTAGAAGAGTGGATAATGGAAAAGATAAAGCATGTGGACTTAAATTGTCCTTAGAAAAATACGGAACATCCTCAAAGAACACGGCATCCATAGAAGTGTAAAACTGATGAGATTGAAGATCATAACAACGGTATCCCTTAGAATCATTGGAATACCAACAAACATGCATCAAATAGCCTTATTATCTGACTTTTGTCAAGTAGCACGAAGTCCTGAATGAAGCACGTGCATCCAAATTCCAAGTACACGAAGCTCAATGAGAAACATAGGATCTTTTAGCCAAAGGTTTGATAAGGAGTATGTCCTCACAAGATCTGTGACGGAGTGTGATTAATGAAAAAGCATGCAGTAATTAAGGTCATTGATTATAGGTTTTTGGCACATACATACCACAAAAACAAACTCCAAGTCAATCAAGAAGATGTCTATTCTTACACTCTGCACATCGTTGTGTTGCCCTTACCAGCGATGTACATCGCAGTGTAAGGGCAAGAGTACTGGTAAATAATACCATGCTCTTGTAGCTAGACAGCGGAAGGTTGAGAAGAATATTCACCGCCATTGTCATATCTAAGGACTATAATATTAGCACCGTATTGATTTCAGACAAAAGCATAAATTTCTTGAAATTTGGTAAAACTTCACTTTTGTTTTTCAACAAATATAACCATGTAACACAAGAGCAATCATTAATCAAAGTGACAAAGTAGTGAAAATCATCAACGGAAGTAACTGGGTAAGGGCCCCGTACATCAGAGTACACATCATCAAAGGGAAGTTGCATCTATGTTGTAACCAGCTTCCCACAAATAAACCTCAAAAATCAACACCAATGTTGTCTGCACAGCAACAAGGAGGTTGAAAAACACCCATCAATAGTGATGGTCATACCCATATAGATTCACAAAATAGAAGACTATTTCTGTGAAGAAACAGCACCCTTGTTCATAAAAATCATCACAGTTCTCTTAACACTCTACCAAACAGAGTGAGATGAGAGGCAAAAAGATTTTTACCACAAATCACTGCTAACCCACCAGATAATTCACAGCGATAGGTGACACACTGATAAAAAAACTCAGAAAAATGGGAATAGAGCTGAAGAATTTCACAAGAACTCAACAAATCCCCTTCAAATAACTTCAAAAGCACAAACCTCCATATGCAGAAGATCCTCAACGTCAGTTCGATCCACACCCAATCAGGATTGATGCCTCTTTCAATCCCGCGAGGTCAGTAGATCCAGAAAAAAGTGAACAAAAGCTATAAGAATATGTTCTAAACTACCACAAAACAGCATTAAATCATGGTGCACCAAGAATTAAACTACATGTCTATGAAATTCCAATCCTAACCATGTAGAAATCATGGTGATCTGAGGTCAAACTTTTACCCATTGATGTCAGCATGACGTCAACACTTGATGACAGCTATCAACAATAAGAAGGATTCAGGTTGAACCAGCTCTGATACCAAAATGATTCAAGAGATTTTGGTTAGAGAGTTTTAAGGGGTTTTTTTTATCGATAAATTTGCATTGTATTAAAAAGCAGCGAGGAGCTGACAAAGACGAACTTCATAGACACCAACCAAAGAGGGCCACAGCCCGAAAAAACAAGCCAGAAAAACATGAAACTCCCGAAAGCAGCAGCTCAGCAGAGCAGCTGCTCGCAACCTAACCAGGATCCCAAAGAGGCTCCTCCCCTCTTGTTTCAGCACTCCCTCTACGAACCCATAAAATCATGAGATCTTTGACAGATTTGAGTATCATCCCCACCGGCCAGCGTTTTCTGTTGAAAATGCGAGCATTCAGCTCAATCCAGATGCTCCAAATGACCGCGAAGAAGCCAGCTTTCCAGAACTCTCATGCCTCCCCCTCCAGCTTAACAGTCTCCCATGCCAAAAATTGCTGGTAAGGAGAGGCAGGGGCGACCCATGGCATATTAAAGGAGTTGAGGATGACCCCCCAGATCTTATGTGCCAGGCAGAAATGGAGAAAAAATGGGCTGCGGTCTCTTCTTCTCGTAGGCACATAGCACAGCGATTATGGATGACTTTCCCTCGCCGAATCATTTGAGCAATTGTTAGAGTTTTATCCTTGAATAGCGTTCACGCAAAAATTTTACCTTCGGTGGAATATCCGCCTTCCACAATCCCGCCCCATCAAACTTGACTAAAGGACAGTTAGCTAACATCCGGAAGTATGATCTAACGCTGAAAATCTCATCCTTACTAGGGGTATCAAACCCGTGTATCCCTTCTGTGAGGAGTTTTGTTCAGCTCATATAGGAGAGCCAGCAGTCATAAGAAAGGGGACAACTCCTCGTCTCTCAAGCGTTTGGGGGTGACGATATCCCACAACACCCCCCCCCTCAAGATCAGAGAAGAAGTTCAACACCAAACCGAGAGTGTCTCGAAACATTGAAAACAGTCGCGAAAGAATCTTTGAGGGGCCTACTCTCAGCCCATGTATCTTCCCAGAACCGAATCCTTGTCCCGTCACCCCATCTATACTGAATCCATCTAGAGCAATAGTTCCATGTTCCGCAGACCTCTTTCCACCACGCAGAGACATTATTGGTAACAGCAACATTGATCCCCCAGTCGCCGCCAAGCTGCCCATATTTTTCCGCCAAAACAGCTTGCCATAGACTATCTCTTTCTCCGTCCGAGCCAGCCCTCCAGAATCATTTCCCCAACAGCGCGATATTTACCCATCGTAACTCTCGGATCCCGAGGCCACCACATTTGATAGGTAGTTGGCAAGTGTCAATTCAAGAGGTGGTACCGTTTATCCACACCCAATCCCTCCCATAAGAAATTCCTTTTGATTTGTTCTAGTCTGTGGATGAACCCCATTGGGCATTTGCACATGGACATGTAAAAAATAGGTAAACTAGATAGAGCAGATTTCACCAAAAATAGTCGCCCCCTACTGCTGAGAAGTTTACCTTTCCATGAGGACATCTTCAATTCAAACCTCCGAATGACCGGTTCCCAATCCTTGGTCGAAGGCTTTCGCAGGCCCAAAGGGAGACCCAAATATACAATAGGAAGATTTTCCACCCCACAATTCATAGTCTCTGCTAGCTCGGCCAAAACCTGATCTTCAATTCTGATCCCAGTGATCGCCAATTTGTGTAAGTTGATGCGTTGCCCCGACACTGCCTCATAGATGGATAAAACAGCCAACAAGGATCTGAACTCATCCACCTCTGCTTTATCGAAAAAGATGGTGTCGTCTGCGTATTGCAAGTGTGAGATGAATCGACCATGAGAGCCCACTTGGATACCGGAAATAAGTTGGAGTTGTCTTGCGCGCGCAGCATGAGGCCAGCCAAAGCCTCGCCCACCATATTGAACAAAAATAGAGAGAGGGGATCTCCCTGTCTAATTGCAATTGAGCTGCAAAAGTATCCCACTGGAGACCCATTGATTAAGACCGAAAACCATCCGGAAGAGTAGCTTGCCCGCATCCACCCTTCCGCCTAGCCCCAAACCCAAATCTTCCGAGCATTTAGTCTAAGCAATTCCAGTCATAAGTTTTCTCCATGTCAACCTTCCAAAGGGCAGTGGGGTAGCGCCCACGATGTGCCGAGTGCACCACCTCATGAGTTATCGCCACTAGGTCCACCAGCTGCCTCCCTTGCACGAAAGTCCCTTGTTTAGCATAAATGATTTTAGCCATTAAAGGTTTGATACGATTGGTAAGGACCTTCGATATAATCTTGTACAAACAATTGAGCAAGCAGATCAGGCGAAAATCCGAGAGGTCCTCGGTGCCATCTTTTTTTGGGATGAGCCTGATGAAAGTGGAATTGAGACAACGGCCAATAAAACTATTAGTATGGAACTCGCGGAGCACCTCTATGAGTTCTACCTTGATGGTAAACAAAAAATGACTTTAAAACTCTAACGTGAAACCATTAGGCCCGGGTGCTTTGTTTTTGCCGCCCTACTTGATGGCCCGCCATACCTTGTCCTCACTGAACAGTCGTTTTATATCGACTTTGTCCTCCTCTGTGATGGTGCTAAACTGTAGCCTGTCCAACTCCAGCCTCTGCCTGCCCTCATCAGTATACAGGAACTAGTAGAACCCCACAACCTGGTTTTTATTTGATCTGGATCCGTGAAAGTCTCACCCTCAACCGAGATCTGTCCCAGAAAAATTGACTTTATTTCTAGCATTAGCCACCGCATGAAAGAATTTGGTATTGTTGTCTCCGGCTTTCAGCCATTGCACCTTAGATTTCTGCCTCCAGCACAATTCCTCGGCCAAACATTTGTCACCGAACTCGATCTTCTTCCTCAGCTCTCCTCCCTTTCGATCTCCGTCAAAACCCGGCATTCCTCAAGATCATTTAGCTCTCTTAAGTGACCAGTAACTCCCCTTTTGCAATGTGAACCAGCCCAAACACCTCTTTGTTCCACTCTTTAATGCAACGTTTGAGCCATCGCAACTTAGAAATGAAGCGGAAGGCAGCCGTCCCTGAAGGCATCAATTCGTTCCACCACGAAGGAACCGCCTCATTGAATTTTCTGTTTAGAAGCCACATGTTCTTGAAACGGAAGGGAGAGGGTTCCTTTTCCCGCGATTCACATTGGAGCAACAGCGGGCGATGATTCGACACTACCATAACAAGACCCACAAGCCTTGCAGCCGGGAAAATATCAAGCCACTCACAAGAAACCAGAAACCTGTCGATGCGGCTAAGGGATTGCACCTCCTAAAGGCTCGACCATGTTAACAAACCACCTGAGAGCGAAAGATCAATCAGCTCCCAATCATTGATGAAAACTTTAAACTCCCGCATACTGCCCCATCCGGCAGGCCTCCCTGTTTCTCACGAGACCATCTAATGGCGTTAAAATCCCCCCTCCCCCAAACAATGCGGGTAGTCCCACCTAGCTGCAATCGTTGTCAATTCGAACCAGAAGTCCCTTCTATCGCAGGAGGGTCCGTAGATTCCCGAAAATGTCCACACCTTCCCTATGTCCCGGTTTCGGAGCACCACCGATTGTGAATAGCGGCCCAACTCATCATCGACTTTTCGAATAGCATGTTGTTCCAAGCAACCAGAATTCCCCCAGCAGCCCCTTTGGAATCAACCCCGATCCATCCCCACCTATTACCTCCAAGACCGATGCAATCTTGACACGATCGCAGCCTCGCCACTTCGTTTCTTGAAGTGCGACCACCGCAGGATTATTTTACAGCAATCACTTTTTTGACAACAGCTCGTTTGTTCACGTAGCAAAGACCCCGTACATTCCAGGAGAACATCTTCATCCGGCCAAGATCAGAAGCCCGCCCAAAACAAGATCCAGAGGCACTAGACGCCTCCTGATCCCCTTCCGTCAAACATCCCCCATTGAAGGATGGCAAGTTCACGTGATTTAGAACTCCTCTTCCTAGCCGATGAGTTCCATTGT